>CM022297.1:484872516-487272516 GCA_011799875.1 Thinopyrum elongatum | reverse complement strand
AATTTCTTCAGGAACTGGAATTTCTTCAGCAGCCCTGGTATCCACAGTTTCTTCAGCAGCCTGATTTTCATCAGCTGCGCTTACATTTTCTTCAACAGACTGAGCAGAAGTATCAGCCTGAGGATTTTGTTGTTGCGATGGTGGTGCAACGTTAGGCTTGAGGGTCTTGGCAAGCTTGACAAATCTGACTTTGGCTCCCAGCCAATCGGCATAATATTTGTCAAATTCATCACTGAGGCCTTTGATCTCCTTTTGCAGAGATACAAGTTCTTCAGGAGACATGCTCAGAACATTTTTCTTCAGAAAACGCTCCTTCTTGTATTGAGCCTTCTTGACTTGCCTTCCCTTTTACAATTTCCATTTTTCTTCATTGACAAATGCAGTCAACATGTGACTTTGACTAGGAGTGAAGTTTAATTCAGGCAGTGGAGTGTTTGGATCTTTGTGCCAGAGATCGATGAAATCGAGGATCTTCTTCAGATCCAGCATGAGAGGCACAGAACTCCCTTTGGCTCTAGCAGCTCTTTCTTGCCTGTCCCTGATGATTTCAGCAAGTTCTTCATCATCAGCTTCATCGTCATCAGAAGGAACATGGAATGCCACTTGCTTCTTATGAGGACTTGGCCTCGTTCCATGTCCAGCAGTGGCCTTTTTCTTCAGCAGAGTTGGACCAATTGAGGACCGTGGTGGAGCTGAGGAACTTGCAGATGCTCTAGAAGCAATTGAAAAACCTGCAGTCCGTTGGCATGTTGCAAGATGCACTGGTGTTGAGGACATAGCAGCAGCAACTGAGGGAATTGGCACAGCCCTTGAAGAAGTTGCCTGAGGAATTTGCTTTGAGGGCTTTGAGGAACTTGGCCGTGAGGGCATTGCTGTTGAGTAACTCGGCTTCACAGCTGATTTCTTCGGCATGGCCTTTTTAGGCTTACTGGCAGAGGCCTCAGCAGCAGCAGCAGGATCTTCATTGAATTTCTTCACTGCTTCTTTTGCCACTTTAGCCAATTTGGCTTGACGCTTGGCCCATTCTTTGGGAAATTCCTCACCGCGCCTGATGCTTGAGGGATCAGCTTCTTGGCCAGGTGCCAATGGAGGTCTTGGACATGGAGGGTTTACAGCGAATTTCTTCATGTACTTTGGAGTGACGTATCGGTATTCCCTCCATTCCTTAGCCCATCTCCTTTCAATCCTTTATATGCGCACTTTGCGCTGATTTTTGTTCTCTTTGCCATGATTTGCTTCATCAGGTGTGCAACATTCATCATATATGTCTTCAGGGATCTCAAAAGCAGTGTTTGTTTCAGGCCTCTTGCCTCCCTTCTGAGGTCTCTTTCCATCAGCCATTTTCCTCATGTGGGAATTTTGAACAATGGATGTTTCTGAGGAAGTATGCAACTTATCTTCGAGGAACGCTGCAAATGAATTAAGTTGATGAGAACCTAGTGATTCAGCAGCGGACATTTTGTACCTGTGAACAGAGTATAGGTGCGAAGAATTTGGAGAGGTCATATGCGTTCTCAGAAATTTTTCAAAAAGGTATCAAGTTTGAGGAATTTGACCATAAGTGTCTTGAGGAATTTCACTAAGCGTTCTCGACTTAGGTTCCAGAGTTGTATAGATTTTGAAAATCCACACAATTGAGAAATCTTGAAGAAAAACATATCTTAGAGAAACAAATCAAGATACAGAAGCATTCGAGTGTTTATGGAATGGGAAGTTGAAGAATAAACACCTTTTGAAGATTTTGTGGAAATCATAAGAATCAAAGTAGGGCAGTAAAATTAGATTTTATTTACCCTGAACGAAGAACACGACGAACTGGGAGTGGAGTTGGAGAAGTTTGTCTGCTCAGATCTCTCACGCCCTAACTTGGCGGCGAGAGACAGCTACGGCGGCGGCGGAGTGAAGATTTCCGCGGCCGGCGCGAGTACGACGGCGACGAGGTCGAGGCAGTGAAGCTCTTCCTCACCGGTGACGATGGAGAGTAGCGACGATGCTAGGTCTGAGAGCTCGAGCGAGATGGAGGTCAAGCGGAGTAAATGAAGACAGAGGAAGGGAGGGGGTATTTATAGCCACGGTGAAAAACAGCCCGTCCGAAATTTTTGGACGAACATGCCCCTGACCCTTACTCTTCTAACGACATGTGTCACCCACGTATAGAGTGGTGCAGATCGTGGGCGATCGTAGGTGAATATTTTAATCCATCGTGGGATGCGGAACGATTTGAGTGGCAAAGGCCGAAAATTCAGATATGAAAATTTTAAAGTTTCGTTCGCAAATTCTTCAGCTATCAAGGACACAGTGAAGACTTTGAACGGGTTTCAAATAGAACGCACATGAAGAATTTGTGAACAGACTGGGTTGAGTTTAGCATAGCGGGGGAACGGGTCCGACCACATTCACTTAGAGGAAAAATCAACTTGAAGAATTAGCAATAAGTGAATGCTGTTGAGGACATGAAAAACTCAAATATATATATAGTCAATGAAGAACACCAGTCGAAATTTTTTGAAGACTTTGCAAGTTGAAGAATTTGAAAATTGAAGAATTTGCAAAATGAAGAAAAACTCAATTTTGAAGATTTTCAACTTTTGTTGGTGGCGTGACCCACCGTATAAGAATGATGATTTCAGACACCGCGTACAAATCTCGTAGGGCTCTGAGAATCAAATTCTTCGTTAATTTCTTCACACTTAGAGGGTTAGTCTTTATTGATTGAAGAAAAATGTTACTTCGTGTGTTGCACATCTAAGTCATCAATTTTGCATAAGTGTTAGGATGTGTGTCCTTTCAAAGAACATTCGAAGATTCTAAGATATTTAGCTCACACCGCAACTTGCTAAATCTCTTCTCATCCAAGGGCTTGGTGAAGATATCCGCTAGCTGTTCTTCAGTCTTCACGTGATCAATAGAGATGTCGCCCTTCAACACATGGTCTCGAAGAAAATGATGACGAATCTGGATGTGCTTTGTCTTCGAGTGCTGAACTGGGTTATGAGCAATCTTGATGGCACTCTCATTGTCGCAGTAGAGTGGCACATTCTTCATGTTGATGCCGTAGTCCTTGAGGGTTTGCTTCATCCACATCAACTTAGCACAGCAAGAACCAGCAAAAATATACTCAGCTTCAGCAGTGGAGAGTGATACGCAGTTCTGCTTCTTCGAGGACCAACATACTAAAGATCGTCCGAGGAAATGGCATGTGCCTGATGTTGACTTGCGACACTCGATCACCAGCAGAGTCAGAGTCAGAATATCCAATGAGATCAAAAGCCGAGCCCTTGGGATACCATAATCCAAGTGTTGGACTGTGAGCTAGATATCGAAGAATATGTTTCACAGCCTTATGGTGTGATTCCTTCGGTGTAGCTGGAAAACGGGCACACATGCAAACACTAAGCATAATATCTAGCCTAGATGCACATAGGTACAATAAAGAGCCAATCATGGAGCGGTATACCTTTTGATCGAAGTCAATACCATTTTCATCGGTGCATAGATGGCCATTTGTGGGCATAGGGATTTTGACGCCTTTGCAATCTTGCATACCAAATTTCCTCAGAATGTCCTTGAGGTATTTCTCTTGAGAAATGAAAATGCCACTGCGTTGTTGACGAATTTGAAGACCTAAGAAGAATTTCAATTCTCCCATCATAGACATTTGATATTCCTCACTAATCATATAAGCAAATTCGTCACTGTAACGTTGGTTAGTACAGCCAAAGATAATATCATCAACATATATTTGGCACACGAATAATTGATCATCATATGTTTTGGTGAAAAGAGTTGGGTCGAGTGAACCGGGTTTGAAGCCTTTCTTCATGAGGAATTCCTTCAGTGTATCATACCACGCCCGAGGGGCCTGCTTGAGGCCATAGAGGGCCTTATTGAGTCTGAAGACTTTGTCAGGATGCTTAGGATCTTCAAAACCTGGGGGTTGAGCAACATATACTTCTTCCTCAAGCTTACCATTGAGGAATGTACTTTTCACATCCATTTGATATAAGATGATATTATGATGGTTAGCATAAGCAAGCAATATGCGAATAGCCTCAAGTCTAGCAACAGGTGCAAAAGTTTCATCGAAATCAATTCCTTCAACCTGTGTGTAGCCTTGAGCTACAAGATGAGCCTTGTTCCTCACCACTAGGCCATTTTCATCTTTCTTGTTGCGGTAGATCCATTTGGTACCGATGATATTGTGCTTGCATGGGTCTGGTCGCTTGACAAGCTCCCACACATTGTTCAGCTCGAATTGATGTAATTCCTCTTGCATCGCTTGAATCCACTCAGGCTCCAGAAATGCCTTATCAACTTTGGTGGGCTCTGTGATAGAGACGAAAGCAAAATGCCCACAAAAGTTAGAAAAATGTGAAGCTTTTGAGCATGTGAGAGGACCTGGTGCGTTGATGTCGTTGATGATTCTCTCAATCTGTACTTCATTTGCAACACGAGGATGAGCAGGTTGGCGACTTTGATTTTGCTCAACATTTTCTTCAGAGCCATTTTCTTCAGATGCACCAGCATGATTTTCTTCATGATCTGGAATGACTTCTTCAGCAGATTCTTCAGTAGGTATGACATCCTCAGTAGCCTTTAGCTTGATGGATTCCTCAGGAGTCATTTCATCTAGCACAGGGGGTAGGTGCTCTCTTTGCGAGCCATTAGTTTCATCAAACCGCACATCTACAGTTTCAACAACCTTGTTGTGATAGGTGTTGAAGACTCTGTAGGTGTGCGAGTCCTTTCCGTAACGAAGCATAAAACCCTCATGTGCTTTCGGTGCAAATTTAGAATTGTGATGGGGATCTCTAATCCAACATTTAGCACCGAAGACTTTGAAATAACTCACATTGGATTTCTTGTCTGTGAGGAGTTCATATGAAGTATTCTTGAAGAATTTGTAAAGATATACCCTGTTGATGATGTGGCATGCAGTATCAATTGCCTCAGGCCAGAAGCGACGAGGTGTCTTGTATTCATCAAGCATGGTGCGAGCCATCTCAACAAGAGTCCTGTTCTTGTGCTCCACAACGCCATTCTGCTGAGGAGTGTATGGGGCAGATAACTCATGAGTAATACCAATTTCATCAAGATAGTCATCAAGACCAGTATTCTTGAACTCGGTCCCATTGTCACTACATATATGCTTGATCTTCACACCGAAATTCGTCGATGCCCTTGAGGAAAATTGTCTGAAGACTTCCTGCACTTCAGTTTTATAAGTAATGACATGCACCCATGTGTAACGAGAATAATCATCAACAATGACAAAGCCATATAGAGATGCTGCATTTGTTAGTGTGGCATAATGAGTAGGGCCAAAGAGGTCCATATGAAGCAATTCAAAAGGACGAGAGGTAGTCATGATAGTCTTCGAGGGGTGATTGGCTCTGGTCATCTTTCCAGCCTCACAAGATCCACAAAGATGATCTTTGAGGAATTTGACACCCTCAATGCCAATGACGTGCTTTTTCTTCACAAGCGTGTGTAAGTTCCTCATGCCAGCATGACCCAGTCATCGATGCCATAGCCAGCCTTCTGAAGCTTTTGCAAGTAGACATGTGGCAGGCTGTGGTCCTACAGAGAAATCAACAATATACAAGTCTCCTATCCTAAAGCCTTCGAAGACTTTGGAATTATCAGATTCCATGAGCACTAAGCAGTGATATTTGCCAAAGACAACAACCATATCAAGATCACAAAGCATTGAGACAGACATGAGGTTGAATCCAAGGGACTCGACAAGCATGACTTTGTCCATGTGTCGATCCTTTGAGATTGCAACCCTACCTAGACCCAATACCTTGCTTTTGCCTTTGTCAGCGTAGGTGATATGCTTCAAATGAGATGGAGATAAAGGCGAGTCCATCAGTAAGCTCTTGTCACCGGTCATGTGATTAGTACATCCACTGTCGAGGACCCACTCAGTAGCTTTGGGTAAATCATCCTGCAGATGAATTAGTGCTTCTTACGAACTCATATACTTCAGAGTGAAGAATATGACATCAAATTCATCAGACAGAATTTCATCAATTAATGCAACATATGTATATATAGTAGTATAAGGACGTGAGAAATGAATGAATCATTTCTTCATGATAGCTTGCGCCCTTTCAAGCATTTCAGGTCTCCAGCAAATTCTTCAGACGATTTAGTTCGTCTGGAGACCTGACCCTGCATAAGAGATTAGTTCTTTTTCTTCACCACCCGCATCTGGAGGGGTGGCAAAGAGTTCATCATTCTGCGAGCTCCATAAGAGAAAGGTGGCATTGAAGCCAATGCGCTTCGTTTCACAGGAGAGGGGTTAGTATAGGCATATGAATAAGCAGAGAAATTCTTCGAGGACTTATGAACATAATGATTTGAAGAGTAATGCACATATTCATAGCCCTTAGATTTTTCCTGCGAAACAGAAGTGTTGGCACAATGATGTTCATATGAGGATTTGGATCCATGTGAGGAATTTGATCCATATGAGGAATTTGGTCCATATGAGGACTTGGATCCATTTGAAGCCTTTGGTCCATATGAAGAATTTGATTTGGGGTTCCTATTCTTCACAGGTGGTGTCATAATGAAATTTACCTGAAGACTTTCAAAGCACTTTTTGGGAACCCAGATTTTCTTCATAGGGGGACTGTTCCTACAGTTAGTTCCAACATATCTAGCAAATACTTCACCATTCTGATTTTTAAACAGTTTATAGTTGGAGTCAAATGACTCATCAGATGAATATGAGGATTCACAAGTACAGCCAGATAAAGTGGATGGATCTACGGGAGGTCCCTTCGCAGCAACCCATGAGGTTTTGGGATACTGCTCAGGTTTCCAGTAGGTTCCATCAGCATTGAGTTTCCTCTCAAAGGCAATACCCTCTTTCCTAGGGTTCCTGTTCAAGATCTGCTTTTTGAGCACATCACCAAGAGTCTGATGCCCTTTGAGGCTTTTGTACATGCCTGTCACATACAATTCCTTCAACCCTGCATTTTTGTCAGTGATACTAGTGGTATCCTCAGATGAGGAATTTGTGACCATAGAGATAGTTGAAGAAATTGCAGCAATAGAAGCATTTGAACTTTCAGGTGAAGAATTAGCAGTTTCACGTTCAATGCATTTCAAACATGGTGGAATAAATTCTTCCTGAGCGGAACTGATCTGTTGAGCAAGTAATGAATCATTTTCCTTCTGAATATCTTCATGGCTCACCCTTAGCTTCTCAAGATCTTGCTTTCTTTGAAGAAATTCATAAGAAAGCTTCTCATGATCGGCTAAGAGAGTTTCATGATGACTTTGAAGGTTGTCAAACTTAGACTGTAGTTGCTGAAGATTATCAGTCAGTGTTTGAGTTTGATCCATTTCCTCACCTAACAGATCATCGCTTTTGTCTAGCATATTTTGAACCTTTCCCAAAGCCTTTTGTTGTTTAACAGCAATATTAGCAAGTTTGGAATAGCTGGGTTTGAGGTTTTCATCAGATTCATCTTCACTTGATTCAGAGGAGGGATATTCGAATACCTTAGCACCTTTTGCCATGAAGCAATAGGTGGGAGCATAGTCATCGTTGCCGTCATCAGCAGTGTTGGGGAAGCCATTTTCCTCAGTGTTGAAGATGGACTTGCTGACGTAAGCATTAGCGAGGGCTAGGCTCGCCACACCAGAGTCTGACTCCTCAGATGCCTCCTCTTCCTCATGTTCCTCAGATTCAGCTTCAGAGTCCATTTCCTTGCCAATGAATGCCCGAGCCTTCTTGGAACTGCTCTTCTTGTGAGATGAAGACTTTGAAGATTTTGATGATGAGGACTTTGAAGATTTCTTCTTCATCTTTGAGTCATCTGAACTATCATCCTTGTATTTCTTCTTCTTTGATTCCTTTGCCCACTGAGGACAATCAGTTATGTAGTGACCAGGTTTCTTGCATTTGTGGCAAGTCCTCTTCTTGTAATCACGGGATGAGGAATCAGATCTAGTGTCATCACCTTTTGAAGATTTTATAAAGCGACCACGCCTTGAGAACTTCTGGAATTTCTTCACGAGCATTGCTAGCTCCTGGCTTAGTTCTTTAGGGTCACCAAGGCTGCTATCAGAATCTTCTCCTTCAGATGAGGAAACTGCCTTGGCCTTCAGTGCGCGTGATCTTCCATAGCTTGGCCCGTAGAGATCTCTCTTTTCAGCTTGTTGGAATTCATGAGTGTTCAGCCTCTCAAGGATATCAGCAGGATCAAGTGACTTGTAGTATCCACGTTCTTGAATCATCAGTGCTAGTGTATCGAATGAAGAATCAAGTGACCTCAGCAATTTCTTCACCACCTCATGGTTGGTGATGTCAGTGGCACCAAGTGCTTGAAGCTCGTTTGAAATGTCAGTGAGGCGATCAAAGGTTTGCTGGACATTCTCATTGTCGAGTCTTTTGAAGCGGTTGAAGAGATTTCGAAGAACGTCAACTCGAGAATCACATTGAGTTGAGATTCCTTCATTGACCTTGGACAGCCTATCCCAGATAAGCTTTGTAGACTCGAAAGCACTCACTCTGCCGTACTGTCCATTGCTCAGATGGCCACATATGATATTCCTCGCTTGAGAGTTGAGTTGCTTGAATCTCTTCACATCAGTAGCGTTCCCGGAAGGAGAGACAGAGGGAACACCATTTTCCACAACGTACCAGAGATCGTTGTCAATTGCCTCAAGATGCATGTGCATCTTATTCTTCCAGTAGGGGTAGTCTGTCCCATCAAAGTTAGGACACCCAGCCGAGGCCTTGATCATGCCTGCAGTCGACATAACAAAAACTCCAGGTGGTTAAACCAAAATCACACAGAACAAGGGAGTACCTTGCTCTGATACCAATTGAAAGTGTGTTATATCGACTAGAGGGGGTGAATAGGCGATTTTTACAAATTCGTCACTGAGGAAATACTACTGAGGAATTTGCTAAGTGACGAACTACAAGCAGCGGAATAAGTAATCAGGTACATGCATAACAAAGCAGTAGCATAGTCATCATGATGAAATGAAACATACACAGAGCACAAGTAGCGTGTAAACAGGATAAGCAGGCTGAAGACAAAGTGACTGAAGAAATAGGATTGAGGACATTGAGAAAGTCTTCAGTCAAAGTCTTCAAACAGTAACGATCAAGTTCATCAACACATGAATGAGGAAATGAAAGGATTGAGGAAATAGAACCAGTAGCTTGGTGAAGACAGTGATTTGGTAGACCAGTTCCAACTGCTGTGACAGTTGTACGTCTGGTTGGAGCGGCTAGGTATTTAAACCTGAGGACACACAGTCCCGGACACACAGTCCTCACCGTATTCTCCTTGAGCTAAGATCACACAAACCTGGCCCAATCACTCGTGGTAAGTCTTCACAGGTGACTTCCAAACCTTCACAGACTCGGTCACTCGGCGATCCACAATTCCTCTTGGATGCTCTAGACCATGACGCCTAACCGTCTGGAGCATGCACAGTCCTCAAAGGTAACAAGCGTCGGTTCCACACAGGAACAATCTCTTCAGTGATGCTCAATCACTTTGGGTTTTTGGTGTTGGGTTTGGGTTTTTCCTCACTGATGATTTTCTCTCAAAGTCCTTGGAGGATGGGATGCTCTAAATGGCAAGTGTTAGTTTCTCTCGGAGCAGCCAACCAGCTAGTGGTTGTAGGGGGCGGCTATTTATAGCCGGGGAGCAGCCCGACATGATAAGACATAAATGCCCTTCAATGATATGACCGTTAGGTGGATAGGATATTTTGGACAGCTGGCGCATAGCACAGCAACGGTCGGAAATTTGAGCTCTCAAATTCCTCAGGGCTATCATGTTCCTCACTTGTAGGAAATCCGCACTGGCGAATTCCTAACTCCACAGTCAGAACAAATTCCTCAGATAACAGAAGATCTTCGTCTCTGTCACTGAAGAACTTGACTGAACTGTATGAGATTTCCAATGGCTTCACTCGAAAGGATTGGGTAGATGTAGGATTTGAGATGAGCATCACTTGGAAACTTTTCCTTAGTTTTACCTCGACCCCCTTTAATAGTATGGTGTTTCCTATGACTCAAGAAAGGGAAAACAAATCTATGAAAACAAAAGTCTTCATGCTTCATAATCCTCGCATCAATATCAAAGTCTTCAAGGTCACACCAATTTCCTCACTTTCAAAGTCTTCAAGAAAACCAAAGTCTTCAACTGAAGACATTCATTTTTAGGGGTCAACTTTCATCGTAAATATCAAACTCCTCATAGACTTATAGAGCCTGTGTACACTCACAAACACATTAGTCCCTTAACCTATAAGTCTTCAATACACCAAAATAACTAAGGGGCACTAGATGCACTTACATAACTGTTTTTACGATATAGACATCATGTGCATGTACCATGCTACCAAAATTCATATTACTAACGTAAGAACAAGAAAGATAAATCCAACTGTGAATATTACCTAATTTAAATCTTAAGAAAATACATCAAACAAAGACCCCCTATGTCATTTGGTGTCCTTTGCCTTCTGTCTTTGTAAACTGGAAAGATCTCAATAGAAGCAAATCATACTAGAGATAGTTTGGTACCATGCACTTACTTTTATGCCATTATATAGAAGTTAAATCAAGATATTCCAAAATGGTTGCAACTCACTACCTAATTAATTATAGTCGCGTAAACATGCCACATCAATAGGTCTTGCATGACAATGATAAGTTACAAATTTTGCATTAATCTATCTACACAATCATGCCACATCAGCAAGTCATGATCATGCATATTAGTCAAAAGTTACATTTCCAATTTATTTTATGTTTTAACGGATGGTTTACTTGTTTGATTCTTGGATCATACCTATGTAGTTCATAGTTTACATTTTTGTTAGCATAACACATTCCATTAACTCCTGCCCAAAAGCCCTTCTCTTTTCATACACT
Source organism: Thinopyrum elongatum (assembly GCA_011799875.1). Taxonomy (NCBI): domain Eukaryota; kingdom Viridiplantae; phylum Streptophyta; class Magnoliopsida; order Poales; family Poaceae; genus Thinopyrum; species Thinopyrum elongatum. The sequence goes on along the minus strand of CM022297.1, from coordinate 487,261,595 downwards.
ATTGTCAAATGCTTCATGCTTAATTTAAAAAAAATGTAAATCATAGAACACTCTTACATCTAGTTCCTGACAAAGCCCCCTCCTCCTTGAGGCGTGATTAGCTCCACGAATCTCACAACACTTTATGCCATAAGATTTTCATAGGAACTCAATGAATGTTATAATCTTGATTTATTAGCTCTTTACATCATGCTTTTCCACATTACATTTTACTGGACTTGAATTATTCAATCTACTGATGTGGCAACAACGAGATCATGTGACAGGCCATGTTCGAGTCGGGAGGTAGATGGAATTGACTCCACTAAGGTTTAAATTACATCATATATGTACAACCATGTATAAAAGAAGCCTCTTTGAAGCGATTATAGTTATTCAAATCGTATCAATCGCCAATTCTTTCAATGACAACCAAAATCGTTGGCACCCCAAAGATAGGGTCATACTTATGAAATATCTTGTTTCCTGTTTATAGTTATATAATATCTATATTAAGAAATATTTAAGAATGCTTTGTTTTCATCGAATTTTTGTGGTATTTCATTCTTTCATGAACACCATTCAATGAAAGAAAGGTCATAAATATCTATATAGATTGCATGATATGTTTGGTTTATTTAATATTTGTCAAGTTCTCTATTCCTACATGAAGCTATTCAACAAAAACATGATGTATAAATTTCCCTACATATCTCAAGACAAGTTTATTTTCATGCATGATGCAGATTGAACCAAGGAAAAAGTCTACACGCATGTGATGTGTACTGGCCTGAATGGTTCTATTTCTAGACCAAGTATGCATGAGATACTCGTTGATTGTTGAACTCCGGATTAAGAAAAGACATATTGGGCCGTTGAAGAACCAATAAGCTATCAATGCAGCAATGTGAGGATAAACCCCTCATATGTTTTATTTTTGTATATTATTTTGAATAATATATTGATAATTACCCTGATATTTACTTACTTAAACGGTTAAACCTACATATGACAACCATGTATTCTATAAGTATCTACTAACTTCGGGGTCTCTGCCATGATATTTAGGTAAAGAAAATATACTTGAGTACATCTACACATTTGCATTCATCTGAGTGGCACAACTTAATATGTGGAGAAATGTGTTTTTTTTCTTTGATCCAAAATAATTTGCTTTAACTAAAGATTTTTTAGACTCTTAGAAAAAAGCGACTAATGATTTCCTAGTATTATGGGTAGCCCGGTGCATGTAGCTCCCGCTTGCGCAGGGTCCGGGGAAGGGTCCGACCACTTTGGGTCTGTTGTACGCAGCCTTTCCCTACATTTCTGCAAGAGGCTGTTTCCAGGACTTGAACCCGTGACCTGATGTTCACAAGGCAACAGCTTTACCACTGCGCCAAGACTCCCCTTCTACAATTTCCTAGTATTATTTGCTTCAAAATTTGTGCAGGTGCATTTTCCACGGTCGACATTTAAACATGTAATTAATATATATTATCTTAATATTATGCTTCATTACTATGCGGGTAATTGTTTTTAAGTATAGAATGTAATTGTTAACCTATACTATTGGGCTCATGAGTTCTGAATTATAAACAAGTAAAAATGTTTTCTATAAATAAATGATAGATATGTATTTTAATTCGCTTTGGTCAATAAAGAAGAATTTGACTTTTGCCCCAACTTACTTTGGAAGAATTGCCACTAGCTACTACATATTTGTATTTTCTCATTTGTTACTTTCGTGTTTGATGATTTGCCCACTTCCATATGGTGAGCATGCTAAATCAAAAGATTGCCCTTGCCCCTACTCGTTCTCCATTTCTCCTTCGCATGAGGTCTAGGGCATGAGAGATGTTGACATCGGGGGCAAAGAACCATGGGAGCATGAGACTTGGGTGTTGCGGTGGTGTGAAGACAATTCCAGTGATGAGAAACAACAAAGGGTGGCTTCACGCATCAGAGATGCAGGACGTGTGGTGGTCAGTGGCAACATCAGAGACGACGAGTTGGATAGTTGCAGCAGCAAGACGATCAGGGCGGGCTGTTGCAGCACTACGGGGCGATCGCGGTGATCAGCAGCCGCGAAAGCGTCATGGGGCGGTGGCAATAGCAGGGCAATGGGGAATCATAGGTCGACGGCAAGAATGCACGGGGCGGAGGTGAATTAGGTCGTCTCATGACTTGAACTGTGAGGAATTTTTTATTTTGTTACTTTTTTAGTCAAAGAGGTATTATAATCATCTATTGATGCATATATCTAAAAAACAATTCAAACTATTGTTTGTAAGTGGAATATGGGAAGTACTCCATATTTCGGTGTAAGTTGTGGCAACAATCGCAATTAAAAAAAATAGCAAATACTCAAAGTCTAAAGTAAGTTGGGGCAAAATATGAAGGGAAATTTACACTGAAACTTGTTCTTAGACTGAAGACCCAACTGTTCTGTGCCTCATCGTCCCGCCACTGAAAATGCACCGTGTGACGCCCCCGGCTTAATTATGCACTAACCATACACGCAAATGCAGACGATCAAGCCTAAGGACTCACTTGAAGATATCAAAACACAACTCTAAAACATAAATAAAGTCATACAAGCTTTATATGACAAGCCAGGGGCCTCGAGGGCTTGAATACATAAGCTCGCATATAAGCGTCAGCGGAAGCATCAGATATCTGAGTACAGATATAAAAGATAAAACAAATAGGCCTATAAAAGGCGAGGCAAAAGAAAACACTATGATCGAAGAGGCGCAGGCCTCCTGCCTGGGACCCTCCGATCCTACTCCTGGTCGTCAGCAAGCTCGTAGTAGTAACCACCCTCGGGGTGGTAGTAGTAGTCGTCGGCGGGGGCAGCTGGCTCCGGGGCTCCGTCGTCTGGTTGCATCAAAAGGATAAATGGGGAAAAGAGGAAACAAAGCAACCGTGAGTACTCATCCGAAGTACTCAGCAAGCAAGGATCTACACTACATATGCAACTTTATCAAAGAAGGGCTGTATATGTGGACTAGGCTGCAGAAATGCCAGAATAGAGAGAAGGCCTAGTCCTATCAAAGACTAGCATATTCAGTGGTCTTGCAGCATTAGAAGAGAGTAGATTAGTACAGCATAAGGTAGTAGCAGTAATCAGTATCAACCTCGGCCAGAGATCCTTTCTCGACTCCCTGCGAGAAAGCAATCCTAGAGCCCTAGTATCCATATCTCATCTCAAGTATCTAGTTCTAGTTGTATCGATCGGGATACAACTCCGAGCGTCCGTTACCGAGGATCCGTCTATGCATAGATTAGTTCTTCCCTGCAGGGGTGCATCAACTTACCCACCACGCTCGCTTAACTCCGGTCGGACACATTTTTTGGGGTCATGCCCGGCCTCGGCTAAACGACACGCCGTAGTCCTACCTAGAATCAGCAGAGAGGTCCCCGTCGGTCTATATCCTAAGCGCTCAGGGGTCTTGGGCCATCGCCCTGTGCACTCCGAGTCGTTGCGAGCAGGGTGAAGCCAAGCACCACCTTTCTCCTGGGTGGTGCCGGTCCGTCCTGGCCGTGATGCTGAGCTGGACGTCTGACAGAGCTTTCGGAAGAAACGTACGACGTAGAGTGCCCATAATTTATTCCCACGTGATGGTTAGTGCTATCGAGCCAGAGGCCCACTCAGATCATATATCCAAATCGTTAGTGAATTGGTGGTGCAGTAACAAGCAGAGACTCACGATTGATGTGACCCCGTCGCCCCGTCTCGAGGACTTGCGGCAAGGGCTAAGAATGCCCGGCCACGCCTCGTATTTATCTCTCAGGCACCCTCCAGGTCAACCCGTCTCCACTTCACTCGCGGGTGCCCCTCAGGGTCGACCCGCCTTTCCAAGTAACAGTTGTAAAGTCCAAGTATCCGTGTGTCCATAACATCAGGGAATCCGAGGTATCACCCTCGTTGGATTCCTACTCGATGTATCCGTCAAGGTGAACTTAGGAGGAATCACCCTCGAGGTTCACACTTGAGGTGTTGCATGACAGCATCGTTATCGGGAGTGGTGAAGGAGGAATCACCCTCGATGACCACTACCAAGTAACTACTCCACAGAGTTAACATCAGAAGTGCTGATGAGGTATCACCCTCAGCACTCGATAGTAACGCTGCAGTGTCGTACAGATAAAGGGAAGGTGATGTGCGGTGCTGGGGCCTGGTTGTCGAGTCTTATGATAATCCAGCAGGGCAATCGGGACAAGTGGGGTGACTGGGGTCTCTAACCATCCTATTCTAAGTAGTTTAGGATAAGCAAGTAATCATCAAAAGCAGGTTACAAAAATCAGGCTATGCATCAGAATAGGTAAAGCAGTAGCAGCAGCAATTCTAATGCAAGCACAAGAGAGAAGAGAATAGGCGATATAGGCATGTTCAAAAGGGGGGTGCTTGCCTGGTTGCTCGGCGGCAAAGGCAGAGTCGTCAGTGGGGTCGTCGATCTCCGGAGCTGCGTCGGTCTCGGAGACTACGTCATTACCGGGATCTACCGAGAGAGAAGAGGGGAAGAAACAGGTAAATACACGGCAAACATATGTAAGACAGAGCATGCTATGCTAACATGCAGTGCAGGGTTGCCTAAAGACATATCTAAATCATTTTAGTTATTTTAGGATTAAAGTTGGATTTATTAATCGGTGTATATGCACTATTCAGCTACCGAAAACAGGCTAAAAGTTGCGGTTTCACCTTCGTAGAGGGTCCCGACACGGAAACAGATGGCACGGTTGAATGCGTCTCGTTGTTCTGATCAACTTTCATGTATAAAGTTTTTCAATCCGAGCTACTGTTTATTTTCTATGATTTTACAAAGTTTTACTGAATTTCTGGAATTTATAAAATTACTAAATTCGAATTATCCAAAACGGTAAAGGATGACGTCACCATGACACAAAGATGTCATTAGCAGTCAACTCTGGTTGACTAGAGTCAGACCTGACAGGTGGGGCCCCTCTGTCATAGACTAGACTAATTAACAGTAGATTAAATTAACTAATTAACCTAATTAGTTACTGGGACCTGCTGTCAGTGACTGATTAGCTAACTAATTATCTAATAGATTAATTAACATTTTAATTAGTGTCGTGGAATCATCACGGCAGATGTCCTAGTGTGAGGACTTAGTCGTGGAGCCATCGCAATGAGGTTAGCTTAAAGGGGTTAATCAGGACAAAGGACACGGGGAGTTTATACTGGTTCGGCCCCTTGCGGTGAAGGTGAAAGCCTAATCCAGTTTGAGGTGGTATTGCTAGGGTTTCGATGACCAGGGAGCGAATACGCTTAACCTGGCTCTCGATCTGTTGTCCTCCCGTCCCTAAACCGCCGCCGGGTTGACCCTTTATATACACAGGTTGACGCCCGGCGGTTCACAGAATCCCGGCCGGCTCATAAACGTGTCCGGCTCGGTATCCACTCTTTCCTATCTTACAATACAAGTCATATACTTTATGGCGGTTTACATCTATGGGCCCTAACTCGCCTTCGGGCTTTGGGCCTTCTTATTAAGTCTCCTTCGTAAGTCGCCATCTTCTATGTCTTCATGGGTTTCAATACAGGTAAATCACTATGAGCATAACCCGGCCCCTCCTGGGCGGTTTATACTCAATAGTTATATCCCCAACATTAGGCCCCAGGTTGATTTGAACTTGTTCATGTCAATCTTCAACACTTAGGAAAATTCCTTCTTCATTACCTTCGCAAAAATTTGTAACTCGCCGTGACGTCATCTTCCGAGATCATGATAACCCGCCATGACGTCACCTGTCATTAATTTTATAAACATCCAGAAATCATATATGCATCTCCTTTTTAATGAACCTCTGAAAATCGAGGCGTCAGTCCTGTCACATATCCAATTTGGAGCTCCTCGATTCCCGCGCATGCCACTTATCCATTCACCTTATAAATAGGGCCAGGGGTCCTTTTCACTTTGCCTCCTCGTCTATGTCTTCCACCTCGCATCACCTCAGCGCCCGAGCTCCGCCGCCGTCGTCGACCTTTGCCACTGCCTCAACAACGGCCGCTGCATCAACCTGAATCAACCAGAGTTCATCCGCGCGCCTCCGCTACTCAACAGTTCTGGTGAGTCTTCTTCCTTCCTTTTCCCCTAGATCCCATTAGGGTTTCCACGAGTTCATCGGAGTTCATCCTCGTTCTTCGCTGTAGCTTGTACTGAAACTTTTTAGGCCTAGATTTTTCCATTATCTGAACTGTCGTAGATCCACAATTATAGCATTAATCTGTGAAACCTGTTTTTCCAACACTTAGCCATTTTCCAACTTCAGATCTATACTTTCAATATCCGTGTAGGCGGTTTAACCTCAGAAAATAATAACCTGCCAGGTACCATTAGTCCTCTCTTAAACCGCCAAGTGCTCGTCTTTGTGATTTGATAACGTCACAGTCCGGTTTAACATTTATGCATGCTTCAACACTTTCTGCCTGTTAACCATGAACCTTAAACCGGCACAAATCTTTTCCAGGTTATCGTATAAATGGCCAAATCCTTTTATTCCTGTAACTGGGTTCCATCCCGGGTTACAGAAGAAGAACTGAACGGGTGCGTTGCAACCGGCGCTTTAGCGAAAAAGGAAGACATCCACTGGAGAGCCCCCGGTCCAGAAAATCCTCCTGAGCCCAAGGATGGGGAAGTGATCGTTTTTGTTGATCATCTGAGTCGAGGGTTCAGCCCTCCCGGATCAAAAAAATTCCGTGATGTGCTTCACTTCTTCCAACTTCATCCTCAAGATATTGGGCCTAACTCCGTGTCCAATATTTGCAATTTTCAAGTGTTTTGTGAAGCCTACCTGCAAGAAGAGCCCACAGTCGACCTGTTCAGAGATTTCTTCTATTTAAACCGCCGTACTAAATTTACGGATGGGCCCAATACTGAACTTGGCGGGGTTTCAATTCAGAAGAGAAAAGACATCAGCTTCCCTCACGCTAGGCATCATAGCCATCCCAAAGATTGGAATCAAACTTGGTTCTATTGCCAAGATACATCTCCAGCTAGTGAGAATCCTTTGCCGGGTTACCGTGCTCACCGGCTTACCGATGCACATCCATTCCCCCAAAGGCTCAATGCAAAGGAACGGTCCAAATATGCACCACAGCTTTCAAAGCTCAGAGCCTTTATGGCAAATGGTTTGACAGGCATTGATTTTGTCTGTTGCTGGGTATCTTGGAGCATTTTGCCTTTAAGCCGTCGCCCCGGTTTAATGTGTGAGTACACAGGGGATGTGAAAGACCCTCAATGCCACACTGATATTCAGCTGACTGATACTGAAATTACTGAATCTGTCAAGAAGATGTTGGATGAACCGGTGACCAACTGTAGCAAAACAGGACTTAGTCCTTTCTGTGCTTCAAATAAACCGCCAGCTGTAAGAATTGCCACACTCCTGCTTTAATCCATATTCTTAATACTCCTTTATGATCTTTTCAATCTTTAAACAGGGTGATGATCCGTTCTGGAAGAAGAAACCGCAGGATAAACCGGCCAAAACACTTCGTGTCAAGACCAAGGTCAACAAGAAGCCTGCTAAGAAGAAAAACACCGAGCCTACTGAGTTAAACATTGACGATGATAATCCAGAGTCAGAGGTAGAACTTGATTCACTTGGCTCTTTTTTCATACATCTCATTGACGATGATTTTTATCAGGACGACGCAGAAGCTAGCCGCGCAAATGATGTAGAGGTAACTATTCTCTCATCTGGTTCAGAACCTCTGCCCACACAGAAAACCCGACAAGCAAGCCGGAAAATAAGATTTTCTCACCCCCTAGCTTACTTGGATCCAAACTTTCTTTTGAAGAAGCAGCAACACGAAGCTCGCCGCACAACCCGGCATAGCGGCCATGTGGTCACTTCTTCCGGTTTACCGAACTCGCCAGTTCGTAAACGCCGCCCAGAGGTCTCCTCTATTTCTGACACATCTTATCCCAAGGCGGGTTATTTCTGACAACCTCTTAATCCGTCTGATTCAAACTATCAAGGAACTTCCCATTCATCCTCTGGCGAGTCCACAGGGACACAAATTCCAACCCTCAAAACTGTTCCTGGGTGAGCATTTTTAACTAACCCCTTATACCTTATGCTTGATCATTATACTAACCTGTTATTTGCATCTCTGTCAGAGCCAAGGCCAGACCCAGTAAAAAGGCCAAATTGAACAAACCGGCTGATGACAGCGCGCCAACTGATCCGGAAAAGAACCCGAAACAGTTTGAAACAAATACTGAAGCTATTCTTGATGATCCGCCACCGCAAGATCATGACACCTTTGTTGACCAGATGGAAATTGATCCGATGGGTCATGCTGATAAACCACCAAGCCCAACTAAGGCTGCTGATGATAAAGCTGACGATGTTGTAGTTACCGGTGTCAGGTATACATCCCCAGACAACCCCACTGCTCTGTCAAAACATAGTGCCAAAGAAGAATTTTCTGATGTTGACAAGGGCAAGTGGAAGGCGGACTTGGAAAGCTATGCCCACCTCAGCGCCCAAGATATTCATTCTGGGTTTTTAAACCGTTTGTACACAAGCCGTGATTATGAAGCCGGTTTACTGAACATGATGAAGGAGCGATATGAGGTAAATGCTGTTAACTCTGCATAAATATTCTTCCCTTAGCCGCCAAGTTTACTGGACATAAAAGAATAGAATGTTCTGCAAACTTTCAAGAACCATATAGATCAACTCCACTAGCCTGCAAGGGCCGATTTATAATGTCAATATGAACCGGGACTTTAGAATAATAACTCTTCAATTTCGCCTGTGTAGCCCCCAAGGGTCGACTTAACAAATATGTTAAGTTGAGACTAATTATGCTGTAAGGCTCAAAATTCTTACTTAGGGCCTTTATAATCCGGTTGACCATCAAGCTGATAGTTGTTATGTGCTTGGGACTTGTAATTTTTTTTTTGATAAGAAGCAATAGACATTAGCCCCCAAGTGCCAAGTATATTACTTGTTAAGTGCTTGGGACTTTGAATATGCACTGTTGTCTAATTAATTACATGTCTCTTGCAGGCTGATCTTAACAAGAAGGAATCTCAAATCACCGACCTTCAAGAAAATATCAAGTCACAACAAGCCGAGACCTCCAAAGCCAAGGAAGAACTGACCAGTGCCTTAACAGCAATGGAAAAACTGAAGGAGAGCTTTAAGAACGAGCGGGCAGGTTGGGATACAGAAAAGTCAACTCTGCTGAAGAGGGCTGAGGATGCTGAGGTTGCCCTTAATCCGGTAGCTGAGGAGCTGACTGGCTTGAAACAACAAATAAATGCCATGACCGCTGCCGTATTTGGTAAATAACTTCTTCTTCATAAGCTTTGAACATGTATTATGTAAGAGACTGCCAGTTTACCGATGTTTTTGATGATGCAGGAACTCGCATTGCTCATCTTGGCTCAGATATGCGGCAAAAACTGAAAGCTGCCTATACACTTATAGAGAAATTATATACCGGCGTACAACGGGTTATCTGCACAGCTTCCCATAATAAACCGCCCACAACCTTGATCAAGGAGACGTTGGAAAGGCTGGCGATGATGCCTGCATGGTTTGAAGAGCTAAAGAAGTCAGCTGTCAGGGCGGGTGCTCTTACTGCACTGACTGGGGCCAAAGCTTGGATACCTGAGATTAATCCGGCCGATGTGGGAAACGGCTACCCGAGCATAAAGGAGGACGGGTCAGAGTTTAATAACGATGACCTCAGAGCCTTGATGAGGGAAATGCGCCCATTGGCTAGCAAATTGGCTGAAGAAACCGATCTTTCACATTATCAGTCGATTTATGATGCCAACAACAAGAGAGTTAACGCGCCAACTTATGATGCTCCAAATCTTATTCCTCCAATCCGTAAGCATACCTATGCCCCTGATGTTGACCCCTCCATACTTATAAGTGATGAAGCTGTATTCAAGGCCTTAACTGGGATCGATTGGACCACCATTGACTTCCAGCCACTGGGTAGAGAGGAGGAAGATTAACCGGCGCTGGACGATCCGCAACCTTCAAGTCAGCCAGGCCAGGACTCGTAAACCGGAGGCCGGTTTAGCAGCTGCTTTCTTTAAGACTTGTTAAAACAATTATTCTTTTGGGCACCAAACGCCTTGTAATAGGCTAGCTTAAACTCTTGTTCTGCTATGCCATCGTGCATATTTACTTTGCATGACACTGCTAATCCACCATTTTAAGATATGCCACTTATGCTTATAATATTAACAATGTGGAATCTGCTCCTGCATGCAACGGATTAAAAGTGTCCTGGCGGGTCATAACGCCCAATATAAAACCATGGAAACTAACATAGCTTATACCCAAGGCTGGACTTTCAGAATAACCAAATTTGAAATATATCATACCTGTGATATTTGATCACACTATTGGTTTACCAAACCGGTGTAGTAAGGGGGAGAACCCAAACTTTGAGCACTGGTAATTATCGTAGATTGTTTGGCTTATGAACAAAACCAGGCCGGGTTAATAAACACCGGATATTATCTTATCTCATACTGGCGACTTATAGTTAAAAGCCAGGCCGGGTTAATAAACACCAGATGAAATATGATCATAAAGCATTATAAGCCTCATCAAATAAACCTCAAAAACTGTGGAATAAAACAAACAAAAAAACAAGGCTTTTCATGGGCTGCCAGGCCGAAAATCGAGTGCTTTCACAGGCCGCACAGCCACTGAGTTAAACCTATATACAAACCTTATAAGATGGACCTCACATAACCAATCGTCATTTTAACTTTGACAAGTTCAGGGTCTGTATAAGATTGACTTGTCAAACGTTCGGCGGGTCATTCCAGGAATACCTGGGCGGAGTGGCTTACTTAAAAAGGCAGGATAACCCGGGGTTTTAGGTGAATACACCTGGCTTCCAAGCCTGGCTTTTAAGCCTATTACAAGGGTTATACAAACTCTTTGTTCTTTAGAATCAAGGAGCCCCCAAGTAATATTTTTGAGCTGTGCTCAAGGGGCACCTATGTTTGAGCTGTGATTTTGCAACAGACTCTCTTTGGTACCTTTAACCTAGGTAGCAAGCCCCCAAGTTTTTTTTGTTGGCTTATAAGCCGGTTCAAAGGGTAATCATAACTTCGCTCATAAGCCGGAAGCCCCCAAGTAACCAAAAACTCATTAAGAAAAGACGACAGAGGCCCTGCTTTAGCAGGGGTAACCCGGCCCATGAGAACCGGACCCTGAACCACCACCCGGTCCATGATTGTCTTGAAAAAGATTGGAATTTTTATACTCCTTCATGATGTAGCAATCCTTCCAGAGGTGGCCAGACGGTCTTTCTCGCGTCCCATGCCTTGGGCAGGGCTGATTTAGCATCTGCTCAAGATTAAAGCCTGACCCTCCGGCCCATGGGGGCGGTTTACCTTTACGACGCTGGCCATTATTTTGTGCGTTGGTGTTAGCCACAAAGTCCAAACTATTATCAGCTTTGCGCTTACCATTGCCTCCCTGATTCGCTGGATTATGCTGCTGTCCTCTGGTGCTACTGCTCTTCTTTCCCTTTTCCGGCTTGTCATCATCAGACTCGGGGTCCTTGGTACCATCAGAGTCAGCGTACTTAACCAGAGCCGTCATCAGCTCTCCCATGTCATTGCAGTGGCGCTTGAGCCGACCCAACTTCTGCTTAAGAGGCGTAAACCGGCAATTCTTCTCCAACATTATGACCGCTGAACCGGCATTGATGCGATCTGATGAATGTAAGATGGTCGAAACCCGGCGCACCCAATGGGTTGTGGACTCGCCCTCTTCTTGGACATAGGCATCCAGATCCACAATTGACATAGGCTGCTTGCACGTATCTTTGAAATTCTGGATAAACCGGGCCTTTAACTCGGCCCATGATCCAATGGAGTTGGCAGGGAGCCCCTTCAACCAAGTGCGAGCCGTTCCATCAAACATCAGGGGGAAACATTTAGCACATGCCGCATCGCTAACATCTAGTAATTCCATGGCCATCTCATAACTCTTGATCCATGCTTCAGGAGGTAAATCGGTTGTATAGTTAGGCACCTTGCGAGGGCCCTTAAAATCCTTGGGCAGATGCTCATTACGTATGGCCGGCACTAAACATGGCACGCCCAAATTCCTAAAGGTTACACCTGGCTCCACCGAAGTTGTCGAACGAACCGGAGAAGGTTGACGGGCCGCATATTGCGCCGCCAGCTCGGCCTCTCGACGTGCTCTACCTTGATCCACCACATTCTGAGCATCAGCACCACCGCCCGCCGGGTTATGTCCACGAGGCTGGTTATGGTTCCGCCCACTGCTTGACACAGCTGGTTCGTCAATATGCCTACTGTAACTCCGGCTTGGGCGAGGGGTGGAATGAATCCGGGTTCGACTGTAAGAATAAGCCTGCTGCTGAACCAATGCTGTCTGAAGGAGCTCTCTAGCCCTCCGCATCTCAACCGCCGTTGGAGACTCGCCTTCAACCGGGATAGCCGCCAATCGTGACGCCGCAGCGATCATGTTATCCAAAGGGTTAGAGTAATGACCCGGTGGTGTTGGCATGTGTTGCGGCGGGATATTGTCCTGACGAGGCGGATCCGTGGTGCGCGGCTGAACCGGCGCTCCCGTCCCAGGCGCTTCAACCCGGTCCGCCACTGGCGGGTTACTGGTTCCTGCTCCTGGCGTGTTAAAGAGGTTCCTCGCCTCGTAAACCAGTGGCAGGCGAGACTGATGCCTCCTCCTCATGACTTCATTTGAAGCGTTCTGATCTAGCATGAGCCGGTAAGACTCCGACTGAATCCGCTGCGCCTGAGCATCCAACGTAACCCGCTCCGCAGCCATCCTGGCATCTTCAGCTGCCAGGTCTTCCTTAGCTTGAGCTATCTGATCTCGCAATTTCACGACTTCCGTGTTATGCTGATCTTGATTATCTGGGTTAACCTCCGTTGTCAGCAGTATTGCCAAGGCGTCTAGTAAACTGGACAAGACTTAAGCCGGCGGGCGCGCAGGGCCTCCTGCCCTGGCTGCCATCGCCGCTGCTGATCCGGAAATCAATGCCGCTGCAGTTGAAGAGTGTTGCACTGGCTGCATATCGGCCATGAAGATTGCAACCCGGTTCGGCGGCTCGTAGGGGTCCGGAATACTATCGCCATCGGAACAGCCCCCAAGCCGACCGTCTTGCAGTCGGTACAATGACTCGGTTTCACCGGTGGATGACTCGCCATAAGAATAGACAACTGTCTCACTGTCAGATACCGATTTATCCCCAGATTCCGCTCCATTGATGAATCCCACGAAGGCACGACTCATGGCGGGCTGAACTCGGGCGGGTTTTGCACGCTGAGCCGTCTCGATGATGTCGGTGCAGGTGTCCAGCTCAGGGCCCGGTTCGTCGATCTTGCCAATGAAGACGTGAATTCCACCGAAGGGGACCAGGTACCCGTACTCAATTGAGCCGGCCTCGGGGCCCCAGCCTTCGTCGTCGATGTAGAGCTTGCCGTGACGACTCTTGGTCATCCGGCCCACAGCGTATCCCTTGATCCCTTCGAAGTTGCCCTTCAAGAACTCAAAACCACCGTGCGCTGGCCCCACGGTGGGCGCCAACTGTCGTGGAATCGTCACGGCAGATGTCCTAGTGTGAGGACTTAGTCGTGGAGCCATCGCAATGAGGTTAGCTTAAAGGGGTTAATCAGGACAAAGGACACAGGGAGTTTATACTGGTTCGGCCCCTTGCGGTGAAGGTGAAAGCCTAATCCAGTTTGAGGTGGTATTGCTAGGGTTTCGATGACCAGGGAGCGAATACGCTTAACCTGGCTCTCGATCTGTTGTCCCCCCGTCCCTAAACCGCCGCCGGGTCGACCCTTTATATACATAGGTCGACGCCCGGCGGTTCACAGAATACCGGCCGGCTCATAAACGTGTCCGGCTCGGTATCCACTCTTTCCTATCTTACAGTACAAGTCATATACTTTATGGCGGTTTACATCTATGGGCCCTAACTCGCCTTTGGGATTTGGGCCTTCTTATTAAGTCTCCTTCGTAAGTCACCATCTTCTATGTCTTCATGGGCTTCAATACAGGTAAATCACTATGAGCATAACCCGGCCCCTCCTGGGCGGTTTATACTCAATAGTTATATCCCCAACAATTAGCATTTTATTTATTTGAAAAACATATTAAACTAGTGGGGCCAGCCCAGTCAGCACATTTGACTGGGTCAACCCGGTCAACAGGGGCCAGGGGCCCCACTGGCAGTGACCTAGGGGCGGCCCCAGGTGTGCCACGTCGGTGGCCGGCGCCGGAGTGGTTCCGGCGACCAAAACAACGGCGGCGCCTCGCCGGAGTTGGCCGGGATCGTGCTACGGGCGACCGTTCAGGGCGCGACCGGCTGTTTTCGAACGGGCACTTCGCCGCGGTTCCGACGGTGGCCACAGAACGAGTGGAGGGGGTCGGCAAGGACGCCGTCGACGAGGCTTGGCGGCGGTGACGTTCGGGCGATGGCGTGGAACGAGCTACGGTGCACGGGGAAAAGTGCGGACGTGCGCGTTGGGTTGCTGGGAGTGCGCTGAGCACGACGCCCTGCTCGGCTGAGCTCGACGGCGAGTGTGGCTACGGTGACGAGCTCGTCGGCGGCGCGGAGTTCGGGCGTCTCGGGTGCGGCCACTGCGGCGACGGAAACACGCGGGGAGGAGAGGGGAAAGACGGAGTGGAGCTCACCACGCGGCTATGAAAAGCCCGTGACAGATTTGGAGCAGTAGAGGAGCTCGAGGTCGCCGGCAAACACCGGAGACAAAGACGAAAGGGGCGGCGGTGATCGGCAGCTGCAGGGCCTCCCCGCTCTAGCTGAGGCCACCAAGCGAAGGAGTCGACCCCGGCGGAGCTCGCCGACAAGGTCAGCGGGCACGGGGCCGCCGGTGGCCGCGGCAACGACGGAGGACGGCGACGGTGGCGCTCGGGTTCTTGCGAGCAGGGAGAGGAGAGCGGCTTGGGAGCGAGGGAGAGAGGGGGAATGAGGGCGCTAGGGTCTCGGGGGAGGCCACTGGGGTCCTTATCCACCCCGGGGAGGCGGCGGATGGGCGACGTGTGGAGATCGCCGGCGCGGGCGCGGGCGCGTGCGGTGGCGACAGCGAGGCAGAGAAGGACGACGGCCTGACTGGGCTGGGCCTGGTCGGCTGCTTCCTGGGCCGGTAAGTGCACAGTGTAGTTAGGCCATTCTCTATTTCTCCTTTTTCTGTTTTCTGTTTTAGCTTTTATTTATTAACAGAGAGAGAAAGGGAATTATTTGGGCAACTATTTCACTTAGAAAAAATAGGGAAGGTGTCCCATTAAATCCCTGGTGATTTTAGACAGTGCCACAAAAAGTTTGGGGGCCAATGGAATTCAGTTGCATTTTTCATAAATGATTTGTCAATAAAAATTGCTGGAATAACATTGTTTTAAATGCTACTGCCCATATTTGCAAAGGAGTGATATTGTTTTCCTTAACAAATAAATGTTATGGAATTTGTTTCAGATGGTGAACATTTTTCCAGCAGGTTTTGAGCAACTTCAAATTCCACTGAAATATGAATTTGAATCCAATGGCAGAATTTGATATGAGTTGTTTAACCACTGTGTGATCATGCAATGCAAATGATGATGACTTGGCATGATTAACACAAAGTCATAGTGCTTATTACACAGGGGTGTTACACACCGATCGACCCTGCAACGGGATTTTGCAATGAGAGAAATGTTTCCCGCAGCTGTGTTGTTAATTGACATGCACCTGAATGTAGCCGCCACTACCACCGTGAACTAGAGAAGCCACATACACCCTCTGTTTTTAAATGTAAGGCATCTTGTTGGTTCAATTTAAACTGTTAAAATATCTATATTTAGGAACAAAGGTAGTAGGATTTTATGAGAGATCCAAAAGAAAAAATGCATCCAATAATTCACTAGTCTCCATAATAGCAATTGTTAGACTGGCCATTCATCCATATGAAGAGATATTTTGAGAATACATGGAATTGTTCCTCGAGATAATGATCGATAAAAGCTAGTAGCTACTCGATCTTGCTTTATATATCTGGTTACAAACGTAAAGGTTAACATTATTCTATGGCAAAGAGCTAAAGCTAAACATGTGGTTAAAGAACTTACGTCCATCCTATCCATGGAGCGAAGTCAACTGAAAAGAATAAAGCAACGATGGTCGATTCAGGTTTTAGGAAAACATTGGTATGGTATCGTACCTCTCCTTCAATTAGAGCATCTACAATTGGACCCTCCACTTACCCCTAAACGGCCGAGCAGACAAACCGGATAGGGCCCGGATAGAAAATAGCCATGGGAGGAGGAGGAGGTATCGGAGGAAGAGGAGGTGCCATGGGTGGAGGAGCTCACAGGACGAGGAGAAGGCACCGGAAGACATGGAGGGGGAGGTGCCAGCCATGATTTTACATCGTCTATTGGAGATGCTCTTACTCAGGGCCTTCAGGTTCTGTTGCAGGTTCTGCACATGATCCCTCTTGCTGGTGCACACCTTTGCTAATTGTGTTGGAAATAATGTGTAGGCTACCACTAATAAAATTCTGAACATACGCAACAACATAGATGATATGGATTGATGTACCCAAATTAATCTATGATTCACATAGAAGGAAGCTAGAATTGCATTTACCAAAAAAATAAACCCAACATGGGTTGGTGATGAAGATGACAACGACGTAGTCGAGAAGTAGCGGATGAAGATGAAGTCGAGGAATAAGATGAACCAGTCACGTGGGCCCTTTCCAGAAACGTTATTGCCTCACTACCCATGTAGGTAGCAGATCGCCAGGGAACGTTACTATGGGACATGAGCAATGAGACTTGGTGTCGTCGAGCATAGATGAGATCTGTTTTGAGTGGTGACTCTCTTAAGAGGAATGTCTCCCTCTTACATACTCATATCGATAAGTAACACGCGGAACCATATACCTATATGCATGCTAAGCTTTGTTGGAAAAGGCAGTGTCGAGGTGGCGCTTAGGCACGCTTAGGCGCTAGGCCGCAACCAACCTAGGGCCGAGGCAGAAGCCTAGGCAGTGAAATTAATAAATTGTCCACTCGAATGAGAAATCGTGCCATATTTTGTTGATGACCCAAATGGACCATATTCGAACGGACACTATATGATAGTTTACTCATTTGCATGCTCTAAATTGATGCATATGAGTATGTAATACCCCAAACATGTCATAACGGTCAAATATATATGACTGCCTAGGCCATGCCTAGTGCGCTTAAGCACCGCCTAGGCACTAGGCGAAGGCCAACCGCTTCGCTTACACCTAGCGCTTTTTTCCAACCTTGATGCTAAGAACCGCCCCGACACACCACCTCTGAACTATACATTGGCATGCATGTTTGTAAGCAGTTAGTGCACGGGATAGAGCGGGTTGATAAGGTTAGTAGACCAGTTGACAAAAAGGATACCCAACTACACCACAGTCGTGCATCACGAAAACGACACGTAATTAAATGCCAGCGAGCGCATGTGCGTGTGTGAAAAAAGATAGCATAACTCTCTCTTGCCAATTCATCCAAAGAGGCCATGAAAGGTCCCACATAAGATGGTTCAAATATTTGTGATTGATACAAAACATTTTACATGCCCTTCATCCCTCCGACTTGTGTCTATTTTCTATATTTTTGTTTGGGCCAATGCCAAAAGGTCCATTAATTTCAATAACGCCCATATTCAACTAGGCTCTTAGGCCGCGTCTATATGTTGCCTCTAGGCGCGTCCTGGTATCGCTTCAAGAGAGACAGAGCGTAGCCTCACCTCAAGTGACGCACTAGTGGGGCTGACCCATTAGCGCCCTCCTTCGTTCCATTATTCGTTAGTTTGTTATTTTTTCACTTTTTTTATATTTCAAAATATTAAAAATTTCACCACACATTTTTAAAATGTTAATCCAGTGTAAACATTGTTCATGCATTTTTAAATAATATTCGTACCATTCAAAAAAATATTTTTAAAATTTAAAAAGCGTTCACACATTTAAATATTTGTTCATGACATTTTTAATAAATTTCATGAAAACTTACAAAATCGTTTTATAGTTTGTAAAAAATACTCTAATCATTAAGAAAATTACGGAACTAAAATGTTTCACACGTTTTAAACATATGTTCTGTGACATTTAAAAAAATCTAACACTTAACAGCTTGATGTTTTAGAAAAATGTTCAACCTATGTTTAAAAATATTCATTGTGATTTAAAAAATTTCAATATGCGTTTTAAAAAGTTTCAACATGTTTATAATATGTTCAATGTGTAATTAAAAATGTTACATTTGTATTCTAAAAATCATTGTGTATTAAAAAAGCCAATATGTATTTTGAATCACGAAAAAGAAATGAAAGGAAACAAATAAAAAAATGAAAAACAATAAAATAAAATACAAAGAAATGCTAAAAAAAAGTAGAACCTTCCGAAAACCGAGCAGAAGGTCCTCGGCTTCCCGAAACCGCTTCCTCTTGGGTCGATCCAATTCAGTATTCCTTTGCGATCAACATGTGATTGTATGGTTAATAGGACGGTGGTATCTCCAGCCCACCAGGGCTCAAGTTCTAGACTTATATTGATGCTAGTATTTTCCTGAATTTACTTCAGGCCTTCTGACGATGTGCGCTCAGTGGGAGAAGACGTTCCCGTAGACTATGAAGACATCTGTGGTGACTTCGCCAATCTCAAGATGATATGCCGGCTCAGTCTTTCGTAGATGCTTATAGGAATAGGATGTGCATGCGTGAGTTTCATAGGCAGGGGCGGAGCTAGAAAATTTAGCCGATGGGTTCACTCATTGGCTCACCATGAGATTTTTTTTTCGGAAAGGAGAATAGCACCCATGGCCTCTGTCGTTTGATGCGCATAGCAAACTATGGGTATTTGCTATGAGTTCATTAGGTATAAAGTCTAATTTCACACCATCTTAAAAAGACTATAGAACTCAGAGGCAACATAACGAATATAATTATATCATCAATCGCATATAATTGTTATATTAAAAACCAAAGAGTGCAATACATACCAAGTGGATGAAATTAATTGCAGTTTTCGCATTCATCTTCCTGAAAACATTAAACAAAGATACAAGTTAGTTTGACAAGTTTAAAGTAAGTACGATGAAGCAGAAAAAAACATCAAACACATCATCAATGTGAGTGGCAGTAAACATATATTCGTCCACACTGTATATTAGACAATGACCCTCAGTGGATAATCAAAATTAGGCACTGGTCTAAGGTTCCTTGGTTAAATATCTTTGTCTAATCTCATCTTACTTCTTAGGATTTCTTAATGTACTCTGATACTCTTCCGATCAATCCAATCATAAGGCGGACCATCTGAGTTATTTTCTCTCTATTATAAGGCTTAGGGATACTACTTGCAGCAACGATATTTGATCTGTTGTCAACATTTACTCCCTCCGATCCGAATTAATTGATGTCGCCTCTATACCTGCGTCATTTTTTCGTATTAGAGGGAGTACCATTATTTTTGTACCTGGTAGTGAAAGCACCATTATCCGAACCTGGTGGCTAGTGATTGATTTCTTTTTGAAAAGTATCTTGGATAACCTAGATCAATCAAAGTTTACGAAAAGGCACTTAGAAATCTAGGGCAAATCACTGAACATGCACAAGAGGATCCGGAGAAGATGTGGTGATGTGATCTTAATACCTTGAATTCGGACTGGGATCTGCCTTTGCCGGCTTGTCTCCGGCGGCCGAGCAGTGGGGAACGACTGAATGGCCGAGACGATACAGTTATGCGGGGTCGCAGAGTTAGGAAGCAAATCAAGCGACCGAGTCAAATCACTGCGTGCGGCCTCCCTCATGTGCGCATGAGACATGGAATCCAAAGATCAATCGATCCAATCCCGCCAGTTTACTCGTGGGCCTTTGTTTGGGATGCGAAATCATTAATTAAGAAGTACTTCTTTCAAAGATCACTCCGACCTTCCAAGGTAGCGATAAGTGGGATACTCCTATTAGAGCTCACCTGTATATTGTGATTTGCACCGTCCGCTCCTCTGCAGCGCCAATCTCAGTTGGCCCTGCCTTTGCTTTTATTCTTTCGTATTCGCATCGGTTTGTCCCAGCGTGGACCGGCAGTTGATTTTTCTATTGATTCTCAGAAATTTGATTTATCTATTTCCATTTTTCTACTTCTCTGATTTTCCAGTTTTGTATTTTGCTTTTCTTCTTTTGATTTTGTCTCTTTATAGAGTTCCTTGTTAAATAAATAAATTCAATATATTTTCCTTTATGTATTTTCTAATTATTTTCCTATTCACCACTAATTTTAAATATATTTCATTTTTACTTTCTTATTTTATTTTAAACATATATAATTCAATTTTTTTGTCTGCTGGTTTAAAAAATGTTCATTTCACACTTCAAGAATGTTTATTGCATTTCAAAAATGTTAAACATGTACTCCCTCCATCCCGTAATATTTCATAAGATGTTCATGGTGTATTAAAATATTGTGCATCTTTTATTTAAAAATGTTTTGTCATATATTTCAGAAAACTTCATTCTGTTTTAAAAATGGTCCAATATATGCCTTAGCACGACGACTTCCCGATTGTCTACTACTACCTGTTGTGCCCGACTCCGGCGAGGGAGGGGCGATGACAGCAGCGCGAATTCGGCTCGCTTCAGTGCCTGTAGTCGTCGCTATGTGGTCTATGAATTTGGATGTAATTTTTATTATTTCTGGTGTTTGTTGTACTGCCATGATTGGAGATGAAAAAATTGATAGTTTTCACGCAAAAAAATGGTCCAACATATTTAGAAAACATTCGTTGTGTATTTTATAAATCTCCTATTTTCAAAATATTCATATTGTATTAAAAAATGCTCATCATGTATTAAAAAGCTTCATCTTGTATTTTAAAAATGTTAGGCATGTATTAAAAATATTAACATATATTGAAAATATCATCGCGCATTTTCAAAATAGTCGCTTTGTATTTTCAAAAAATTCATCATGTGTATAAAAAATGTTCTTCGTGCAATAAGAAAAATGATTATTCCCATTAAATCTTTTTCGATGCGTATATAAAAAAATTCACCGTGCATCTATGAAATGTTCATCATGTACTCCAAAAATGGTCTCCGTGCACCTAGGAACATTTTTATGTATACACAAACGATATTGTTCTTGCAACAAGTGGCTCTCTCCGTGCATAATGTAGAGAAAATGTTCCTCAAATTAAAAAGGTTCACAAAGGAGCACGCATGTTGTGCGCCACTTGTCACAACCTGGGGAGGTCGGAGTGACCTTTGAAAGAAGTACTTCTCAAATAGTGATTTCGGAGTATACAGCATCGGCAATCCCAACGTACGTACCGCACTATTGGCGCGCAAACGCGCACCCTCATCGGAGTGCTAGCGCCTCTATGGGCCGGCCTATTCGCAGCTTTTCTTCTATGTTTTTTCTCCCACTGGTTTTGGGATGGTACTAGATTGTTCCCTCAACCTGTTTTCTCTTTTTTTCTGTGTTTTTCGCTTTTGACTTTTCTTATTTTTTAATCTTGTGAACTTTTCAAAAAATAGATCTTCTTTTCAAATTCACAAACATGTTCAAATTCATGAACATTTTTTGGAATCAGGGAACATTTTCAATATTCAAGAAAACAATTGCAAGTCTGGAAACATTTCTTAAAATTCAGAACATTTTTTAAATCTAGGAATTTTGGAAACAAATTCAAATTCGTGAATATTTTTTGAAATCTAGAAATTCCGCAAGATTTGGAATTTGGAACATTTGTTTGAGTGAACATTATTTAATATTCAGGAATAATTTTTGCAATTCACGAATATGTTTTGAATCAGCAAATACTTATTAAAATTTTGGAACAATATTTAATAATTTTGCAAACATTTTTTGGAATTCATGAATATTTTTTGAAATCAAAAAATATTTAATAGAGAACAGGCCAAAATATATAAAACTGACTGACAACCCATTTTGTTAAAAACAATCATCGAAAAACCGATAAAACAAACACCAGAGAACCTCATTGGTAGAGCTCGTGGTCCTATGTGAGCCGGCCCAGTTTAGCCTCTTGTGTGTGTGTGTGTGGGGGGGGGGGGGGGGGGGGGGGGGCGTAAGCGCCATTAGAAGCTCCTCTCAAATTGCCCTAGAATGGTTTTAGTTACCATCTCTCCTACAATTTTGCCCTTTTGGTCATTAGGAGCGCTCTCTCCTACAATTTTCATTAGTTAAGTATATGCTTGTGACTTCCTTTTTTCTTAACCTTACGGACTCTTTTCTTCTTGTTGTCCAGAATGGTTTAGTTAGCATCAGAAACTTGGACCAAACAAAAATATAAACTCGGCGCGAACAGAAAAACAGCCCCAGACTTTTTTTTTGTACACAAAGATTGTCCAAGCATTTTCAGACAGACCCCAATCAATGTAGCAATCTCGATTTATTAGCTCGTTATATCATGCCTTGATGCATTATTTCTGATTGATCTAGAATTGTCAATCTTATGAAGCTGGCAACAATGGGCTACTGTGACAGACCAGGTTCGTGTCACTATCAGGAGCCACGTGGAATTGGCTCCCGTGAGGTTTTCAAGTTACATCATATATGTACAGCCTATGTATGAAAGAAAGCAACTTTGAAGTGATTCCAGTAGAAATCATTCTTCCCACCAAACTATCAGAGATTCTTTCTCCGGAATTTCTGGTGGTTCCTCCACGACCACGCGAGCAAGAAGATCACGAACGCTATCCCCGCCGACCTCCAAAAGATGACCAGCCAGGTAGGCATCGGATCATGAAAAAGCCCTGGCCAGATTTCAGTTTCTGTCTGTTAGACATTTAAATTGTCGATTTTGCAGCGCATGAAACAGTAGGGTTATCGCAGCAAGGTGAAAAAGTGAGCTCACCATGCCCAAACTTCATGCAGATAAGAAGCTCCACTATGCATATGGCTACAGAGAGCCAACAGAAGGCCCCGACCTTCTTCACCGGTTTGCTGAGGTGATCAAAACAGTTCATGGCCAGATGTTATAATTCCATCAATAAATCAAGAGATGACATGCTGTCCATGCATGCATGCTTAATTTGTTGGCACGTTTGTGCAGAGGAACTGAGAAGTACCTGTCCTGCAGGTACGAGTTGTACTCGCGGATGGTCGGGATGGCGATCAGCCACCAGAGGATCAATCTGTACACAACCAAGGGATTCCTCGGAGGGATCCAGAGGCAGAATTTAAGGAAAAACGTGTTGAGTTCCACCATCATGAAAACGACGCAGAGGAACAACACTTGCATGAACCGCAACGGCCCCATGAACGGCTGCCATTGATCCTTGTCCCACTGTGCAGGAGTGAACTGGCTCAAAGATCTTTTCACCTGCAAATCAAAAGATAGGAAGTCGATGGTGTAACAAGACTGAATCAAAACTAACTAGTCTGCAGTTCGAGGGAAAAAAAATAACTAGTCTGCACAACTGAGCTTCAAGATTCAATGTAAATTCACACTGAGAACACTGACGCCAGCTTATGTTGAAACTATTTTCCAATATTTCAGTTAATAGTTCCCATGGGTGACTGTTGAATAATGATAAAAAATAGTATAATTTCTTTTAAATAACATCTCCTTTTCTCAGACTGTACCAAGCTTCCTTCCAAAACAATGTTTTATTAGGCCATATCATTGTATCAATCACTTAGCTGGACAAAGACTGATTATCAAATTAGGTTGTCTGTAACAGGCTGTAACTGTTCACATGTGGGTACAGTGCCAGATAAATGCATAGAGAATTGGCATGCAGCAGACAAATTATAAAAGGGGAAAAAATCATGGAACAATAATGACAAAAGACAGATTTGAACAGCGCAAGACACAGCCCCACTGGGATGCCCTTGCATCATGTTGCCTGGTATCTCACATACAAGAAGTCAAAGCAATTCACTTTTCCTCAGTAACTGGCTGACAGCAAGGTTTCATGGAGTTACTGGTCTTGCACTACAATCTGGTCAGAGTCTGTCATAACTCAAAACATTATTCATGCTGTAAATTTTAGAAAGCCAGAGGAGACCACGGGAATCTGACAAGTACAGCGTCTTGGTCACTCATTGTGGCAAAAGAACACTGATGTGCTAATTAGGGACAGTGGATGCAACTGAATCATGAGATAAGGCACCCATTGGTCTGTTGATGTATTTTCAGTGATCATACCTTACCCATGATGCTGGGCTGTCGGCTCAGTCCAACCCATTCATATGTTTTACCATCGAAGTATCGGACCGTGTGCATTCCCGCCCAAATACCTGAATCAGAATACCAGAATTTCAGTAAAAGATTGCACCTGTGACAGAACTAGCAGTTGGTGCTCAGACAAAATGATGAGGTGTTGCAGCAACAGATAGAAATGGTTTACTGAAGTTCAAAAGACGTCCAGGTCAAATATCATGAATTTTCAATGAGCATAGTACTTGATAATTAAAGTAGCCATTCTGTCAACATAAGGGCAATCAATATTCGAAATAGTGATTTGGGTATTAATCAAAGACTTGTTTCGCTAGTGGTACTTGCAACCAAAAGTCCAGTTTCTACCACTGAAGCAAAAGAACAAGAGAAACTAAATTTTATTGTCAAGAAGGAAGTATCCTATGTAGCAATCAGCAGTATGTCGATCAGGCACTACAGCTTATCCCTTCCAAATTTTGGATACATCACATCAATATTTTTAATGTTATCAATTTACAGTTGATAAGGTCAGATTCAAAGGAACTGTATCAAATCAAGCAGACCAAGAAGTACTCAGATATTTGAATATGCATAAATCTGTTACAGGAAATTTCTGGGTAATACAAGGTATGAAAAAGGTATGCGAAGTCATTAAGTGCCTTTAGATGTCTCACCAAACCAATTGCAGATCAAGATGTCCAAGATAATACTATCCCACCAGCACTCATTAAAGTTTGGCAACATATGTCGGAACGTAAGCTGCAAAAGATGATAATAAGCACACTTCACTGTCAAAGACGGCAATAAGGCGACAAAAACATAACTTCTTACAAACAAGACGACCAGATCTAACCTCCATTAGCTCGAAGCCAATCGACAAGACCCAAAGGAGAGCTTGATTTCGTATCATTACAGCCTTGCCCCACCAGCCCAAGACATGGGCGACAACAAATTCATCAAACAATGTCTCCTATAGATTGATCAGGAAGCCGTCAAATTTGGTGGGATTAATGACAGCAACAATAAAAAGCAGGCCATCTTCATGAAATAGGAAGGTTCACAATGAAATCATACATAAATATTTATGAACTTGTTTTTAGGGTTTTCTGGAACATACAGACGGCAATCGGCTCCATAGGACCTCTCCGGTAATTCTGCAATGGGGGTAAAAAAAGCAGGGGGTCTGTTAACACCATCTTTTCACATTTTAACCAGTGTTGAATGTGAAACTAACTAATTCACACAAAGACATTACCAACTCCGAGATCAGGAGAAAGGTGTTTCATGAACCGGCGAGCATCGTCACGATTCTGAAAAACAAGCGAGAAATTATGAGAAGGCACTGTGTATATCCATGGTATTTTACTCTTCAAGTGTCAAGATCGATGTGTTTGGATGCTAAAAGAACAGTAACAAACAGTGCACATAGCAATTTATAGCATGTTCTCCAAGAGGTAAAATAAATACAAATAGTGTGTACATAGCTAACCTGGAAAAGAAGAAACGTGAGAGCAACAAGGTAAACAACCGCCAGCCCGTGCACCAGGCGCCAGAAAGCGGGATGGGGCCGAATAAGTATCCTGTCACAATTTCGCCAGATGGCTGAATTATTGCCTATCAAATCATCCAATGAGACCAGCACAGCAAGCAAATTTACAAGAATCTTAAATTATCAAGAATAAATCAACTGAATTTGCATGATTAAGCACTAATCTTCAGTTTCTACAGAAAAAATAAAAAATGGGAGAAATTAACTCACGTTGATGGTGCCTGGAGTGTGCAATAGGCGAGGAACACCGCAATCATAGCCCAGACACCCCTGGAAAGCGCCAGCAAGGAAAAAATCATGTCAGTGTCACTCGCTCTCCCCAATCATTTTTGCCGAAAAGGCGGCATCAGAACCCATTTTTTTCCCAGCCGTGATAAACATGACAGCGAAAATGGAAATTCAGGTTGGCTTCAGCCATACTGCCACATACAGTACCTCTTGATAGATGTCGCGCTGCTGTGGGAGGCAGCGCCCTCTGGATCCAGAGCTCCACTCGCCCAGCTGAAACGGGAAACAATTGAATCTCAGGTCAGCTGGCAGCCAGAGAAAGTAATGATCCAGAGCTCCATTTCTTCAGTAGTACAAGTTACTGAATCCGTTGCTTGCCCCGTGTGAGTTCTTCCGACACATATTTTCTTTTGTGATAACTTGGCACTCAGCTCACTCAACCTTGGATTGTCTCAGGGATCTGTTTAGCTGTAAGCTTGATGGAGGTGCCATTTATCCATCAAGCGACAGCAGCGGTGTTCTTCTAGAATGATGTGAAATGCAGCCGAGGAGCAAGAGAATATTTTTTCAGACAAAGAAAATTGGCTTGAGATATTCGAAAAAGATTTCGATCCTCATCACCACTCCTAACCTCCTAGGTTGGTTCATTATGCTTCAATCATTCATTCAAAAGTTAAATCCTTTGGCACAAAACCCATTAAACTTGGACTCGGAAAAGGAAAATAAAACAGCTATGAAGAGCGTACAGCTCTGACACTGTTGCAGCACCTGATATCCCTGCACGCTCTTGTACTTGCCCCAACACAGAGCGCACGCTTTTTCACATCTGGCTTTGACTTTTTACAGTCGGTCACACGAACAGCAGCAGAAGAAGAACAAAAAAAAAGCTCGGGAATTGCGACGAACACGAGAGGAGGCACTTCGGTTACTTACATGAGGAGGCATGCGCCGACGAGGAGCACGGAGATGGTGCGCGGCTTGTAGAGCCAGGCCGTCCACGGGTCGTACTCCTCGGCCGGCGGCGTGCGCGGCCGCGCCCTCTGCCTCGCCGCCGCCTCCATGCCTGCTCGAAACAGGGGAACGGGTGGACGGACGCCGCGGGCGGACTATCGGCGGCGGCGGCGACGTTAAGGACCGCCGCCGGCCAGACGGAGGCTCGGGAGGCGGTGGCTAGACGCCAAGGCGGCCTGCCGCCAGCTGCCCGACACGTATGGATGGATATGCTGCCCGCTGCCGCCCGAGGAATCAAGGATAGTTGAGGACTCCAGCTGTCCTCGTGGCCCTATCCGTAGCGCGAGCCGAGGAAGGATACAGAATTCGGCGGCAAGAGAGAGGCGGCGGGCGATCGGAGCCGGTGGGACGGAAGGAGGAGGGGGAGGTGGCGGCTGGGTTCTTCTTCTTTAAAGAAGGAAGGAGGAGGGAGACGGGACGGGACGGGAGAGAGGAGCCGTGTGCGGCGATAGTGGATTGGATTCGGCGTCTCCACGTACGACGCGGCGGCGCCACGGAAATCACGGAACCACCGCCGTTCCGTTTGCACCCCGGCCCGGCCTACGACTGGCAGGTCCCCCGGCTCCCCGGGCTCGGCTGGCACCTACTAGTATTTGTAGGACCATTGTTATTCCTCGCCCGGTTCACCAACCAATTTTGTTCGATTCCACTTGTATTTTTCCACGAGAAACACCACGGTATTTGTTTCATGGACGTGGCTAGAGAGCGCCGCGGGCGCTCGTTTGTTGCCTCGAGCGCACAGCCGTATATAGTAATTACATCCTTGTGTCCAACTGTCTACACTAGAAAAGGAAATTGTTTGGCCACACCACGTACTCACATGGCTATCGATGTAATCAGTCTAAATTATGTCCCACGTGCATTTATTTAGAGGTTCGAAAAGTTGTAAAACCAATAACTTTTGACTCAAACATCGAAATTCAGTTCCGTTTTCACCGTCAGGTTTCTCACGACGAGTTCTTCAAAACTAGATCCTATATGAGTAGGTTTCTTCAAACTTTTTTTCAAGGGCAACTTTAGGTGCAATGGAGGCAATTATAGTGCTACAGGGAAGCAACTTTTCTTTTTGACCTAGTATGACTGACTATTAGGTTGGTTTGCATAACAAATGAGAAAAATCACACAAAACATAAGGCAACTTTAGTGCTACATACAAAGCAATTTCACTGCACTGTGTGTATCTGTGAATTTTGCTAACATTATCCCAACTTGCGTATCATGAATGCTCAATTGCCTATTGTTGATGGTCAGTTCCTACACTTGATGTTCAATTGCCTATACATGCTATAAATTGCCTACTATAGTTGCCTGCTATTGGTAATTACTTGCCTATAATTGCTGCACAGTTGCCTAACTTTCTAAAATAGTTGCCTACAATACTATAAAGTTATTTATCATTGTTTTCTAAGTTGCCTACAAACACTCTGAAGTGGCCAAGATTCCCCATCATGTTGCCTACCATAACTAGCAATAGTAGACACAAGAGCATCACCGGTAGATGACTTCATAGTATTATAGGCAATTTAGAAACAACGACATACTAGCGTGAACAATAGGCAACTTAGAGGTACTGGTGAGGAAGCTAGGAGAAAATTAGACAAAATTAACTAAGACACAGAATGTAGTGAAGTTGCCTGCTTTTAGCACTAAAGTTGCCTCTTGTAGAAGGAAATTGTGATGTTATCTACCTCTGTTTCGAAGTTGTTTTGTACCATTAATTAGATGCTTATTGTTGCTAATTAGTTATTTTTAATGGAGTGAAGTTGCTTCTGTTTAGCACTAAAGTTGTCTCGTCTAGCATCAAAGTTGCTTTTAAAAATATTAAAGAAACATATCCATGTGGAGTTTAGTTTTGAAAAGCTCGTCGTGACCTGACTAGCCAACTCATATGTGTTTTCCATCATTATATCTGAAGATTTCAATGATTTTTGTAGGCAACTCGACCAAAAATTAAGAATTTGCGTAGGTTTGTAGGCAATTGTCTGATCCGCCCCGCTATGAGACTTCTGATAACCCCCTATGCAACTTCTCATCTAACACCCGCGACCTAACTAGCCAACAACTGTGCGCTCAGTAGCGTTGGCAACTTAGGTCCCCTGATGGACAACTTTCATATTATTTTAGGCAATTGCGGATCACCCGTAGGAAGCTTCGTAGCGATGTAGGCAACTTGGTTTCTGAGGCAGACAACTAACAAACCATGTTAGACAACTTCCCACTTTACGGTGAGCAAATTTCACAGTATGGTACGCAACGAAACTATGTAACCACCTATTACCTATTGCACACAAGTAAGTAGGAGGCTACTAGGCGAATTCACTTATATACATGGTGCAATTCTTCTAGCATCGAAGTTGCTCATGTTTAGCACTAAACTTGCCTCATCTAGCATCAAAGTTGCTTTTTAAAAAAAATCATCAAAACATATTCATATAGGATCTAGTTTTGAAGAGCTCGTCACAAGGAATCCAACGGTGAAAACGGATCATCATTCTGACACGCGGTATGAAAGTTATAGTTTTTTGAATTTTCTTGTACCAGAATTAATGCACGTTACGTCATCACTGGATTGACACGGTTGGTCGGACGAGGTGAAGAAAAATCAATGCACTGTAATTGAAGAATCTTTTCATATATAGAATAAGTGGGTGGACAATTTAGCAAATCTGGAATCAATCTGCTGCATCGTTCGGTCCATGCGCGTGCGCTCGGGAGCCCGAAAAAGTGCAGCTGCACTTTTAAGTATTTAGGTTGTTTCATTATATGTGAGAAACGGCAAACAATACATTGAAACGCCCAAAAACAAGAAATAAAAAAAAATACATCATAGTCTTCATTCATAGGCTTTCATCTCCATCTTCTTAAAGCAACTCTAACGCAACGACCCAAATAATCCAGCCGCGTCCATTTGTGCCCGTGCGTGCAAAAAAGAGACGCCTAACACAGACACGCATTCCCATTTTCTATCTGATCTGTGTCCGCTCGGACCATTTTCCGACGCAGATTTGCTCTCGATTTGGATACGAAGCGGACACAAACCGAATGTTTTCTGCGTCCTCCTCGTCCGGTTGTGTTCGGTACTCATCCCGCGTGGCCCATCTGCCATCCACCCACCCCATCCCACCTCTCTCTCCCACCCACCCATCCACCCACCCCGTGATTAGGCCGCCGTCGGCGCGTTGGAGCAGCCAGGGCAGCTGAGCACGCCGCCGACCTGCAGCAGAAGCAGTCAGGGTGCTCGTCGTCGGGGCCGCCGGGCTGTTGATGGCCACCTCGCCACCGCAACGCTGCTGCAGCCGCCGGTCTCGTCGAGCTCGCGCATGGTGGCCATGGGCGACTGCCAGCCTCCCCACGCGTGGCGATCGCGCGCCCGGCCGTGCCTGCACTCGCAGAACCTCCATGACGGCGTGCTCAGCGAGGCAGTAGTACTATGCCGGCGTGCTCAACGTGTGCGCCTCTTCTCTTGTGCCAGGCTATGACGGCGTAGACAAGGTCCTTGACGACGAGCACGATGCCCTTATCGGCAGCGGGGGCCTCGCAAACGAAACGGCGTAGCGAGTACAAAACTAACATATAAATGTGGTCAACTGTAAATTTTCTTTTCAGAAACACATACTTACCCTATGAAACCCCCTATTTCTGTAAGCACCTTCAGAGACCAAATGGACGAACCTTAATACCTTTTAGATAAAATGCAATCATACGCGATAGGTCTAAGACTTCAATCCGGATGGGCATTGTGCAAGTTCCATCACAGTAAATCTAGCCATTCTGAATCATGCTCGGTTCACCCATTAACTGCTAATAAAAAATATGATGTACGATGTCGGAAAACCTACCCGTCAAGGTAAATTGCAACAATTACATATGTGTAGGTGTTACCGTCGATTACGAAGGCGTATGTGGCAACCTCTCAATCTTAAAATAATGTGTCGGCTCAGTCTCTCAGAGATGCTCATACGAATAGAGTGTGCGTACGTGCGTGCGTTTCGTAGGGATGAGTGCGCGTATGTACGAGCGTCTCTGTATGTACTGTGTTTGTTAAAAAAAATACATATGTGATATGTGTGCGCACATTGTCGTGTTTCTCTAGCCTAGTCGGCTACTCGCCGTCGTTTCCTACTCGCACCATATGTAGGCGTGTACGTACGTACGTAGGTGGGCAGGCGTAGGCAGGGCCGGCTGAGACTCTGGCACCGGGTACGTACGTACAGGAATCTTGCCCAAGGCAAAGGTGAAGTATATGTTGGCCTGGGGTACGGAGTGCGGAGGAGACCGGGCCACCGTGTCGTACCCGCGAGCGCAGAGTGGGGAGGCGACACGTACGACGGGTGAATATGATCCGGGGCGTCACGGTCAAACCCGCACGGAGACACGTCCCGGCGCGCGCGGGCGGCGCCTTGGTCTCCGGCACGGGACGCGAACGCGCACGGCGCCTGGGTCCGGCCACGGACGCGGCTCCACGCTCCGATGCCTCCCCCGCGTCGCCCGTCACGCGCACGCTCCCGTGTTGTGCGAGTCCTAAATTTAATCCTTTGAGAAAAAAGACACAGCCATTCCGGTTTAAAATGTGAACTAAGAGCATCTACAGCCAGAACTATCAAACCCGCTTTATACGTTCGACGGGCTGCCCAGTCACTGACCGATCATATTTTTTCGACCCAGACGGACGTCTCAAACGAGCCTCAAACGCTCGGGCTGACCAGCACGCTCCATATCCAGCCCAAATAAGGGGTGGATATGGGCGCGCCCGGGCATGCCCGCCACGTCGGACTCGGGCCACGCTGACCCATCCGACCCCACATAAAATCCTTCTCATCTGCTCGCCGGACTAAATCCTAGCCACTTCACTCCCCTCACCTCCACTCGCCTTCGCCACTCAAACTCGTCTCCGGCATGGCGGGCAGCGGATCCGAGTCCTTCACCTCCAGATCCGTCGACTCCGAGCTCATCCCGCGCCGCCCCGAGAAGGAGATGACCGTCTGGCTTGCGCCGCGCCCGGGGAGGAGGCCCGTGGACGGCTGCACTCGGACTCCATCCGTCGGGAATCCATTGCGTCCGCCCAAATGGGGCATGGATCCACCGCTAGGCCGGCCATAGCTTCCTCGCCGAAGGCCGTGCGGTCCGTCTGGCGTCCGAAAGCGCTGGCGGACGCGCAACCCCTCCGGTAGCGCGCCGAGCATCAAGACGCACCATGGGCCTCGTCCGATGAGGCCATGGCACGGCGTGCCCGCCGTGCAAGGCACCAGGCGCGGGAGGCGGCGGCAGCCCTCGCGGCGACGGACGTCGGCGAGGCGGAGTCGCATTCTCCGGCGCCCCATAGGGCGCATCAGTCCGGACGTCGCAGCCACATCGTGGTGAACGTCCACGGATCGTCCTCGGACGGATCCATCATTGATCTGACATCCACCAGCATCGT
The DNA here is from genome assembly GCA_011799875.1 of Thinopyrum elongatum. Lineage (NCBI taxonomy): Eukaryota > Viridiplantae > Streptophyta > Magnoliopsida > Poales > Poaceae > Thinopyrum > Thinopyrum elongatum. Next base: position 487,229,160 of record CM022297.1, on the reverse strand, counting down.
TCGGGTTCCGGTCTTCGACGAGGAAGAGTAGGGCATGAGAGACGGCGGGGCCTTGAGTCCCGTGAGCCAGCTCGTGTCCGATGCCCTACCCTACCTTGCCGGCGACCGGCCCAACACTCTGAGGAGCGCAGCCGGCTGCTGGACATGGCCAGGGCGGAGTCAGGCGAGTGGGAAGCGGAACCGGACGAGCTCCGCGTAGATTAGGTTTCACGTTGCATGTAATAATATGGATTTGAGGTTTCTAATTTGAGATAACCGGATGTGGAATGCGTTTTTTGAGAGGTGACCGGTCACTGTCCGCGGACGCGCCCGGGCGCGTCCGCTGGCGTTTGAGTGGTTCGATTTGCCTACTCCGGCTGTAAATGCTCTAAGTGTAGCTCACATGGTAGCATTAATGAACACCTTTTTTTGTATTTACTTCGGGTCTTTCCACGATGTGCGATCAGTGAGAGTAGATGTTCCCGTCGACTGCGAAGGTGTCTGTGCGACTTCGTTGATCTTAAGATGACTTGTCGGCTTAACCTCTTGGAGGTGTTCATAAGGATAACATGTGCGTGCATGCGTTGATAGAAGGGTGTGTGCGCCTATACTGTGTAAAAAATATATTTCAGTTCAAAAAACACAACCATTCTACTGTCTATTACTCTTTACTCCACAAGATATTTAGAAGTGTCCGTTTATAACAGAGTCCTCATGATTCCATCATGAACAGGAAAAATTATAAATGTATATAATAAAGGGCTCTCTGTATGTCAGGTTCCGAAAATGTTTCAATTATTAGTAACTTTTCTCAAGAACTGTCATATTTTTATCAAACAACCTAAAATAGATCGCAATGTTCCCTTCTCTTCTTCCTCCTGCCTCCAGCCTACCCCGCCCCAACCACCGGCCTCTGACACCCACGGCCGGCGGGCACTACTGTGCACCGCCTCACCACCCCGCCCTCCCCTCACCCCCGCTGGCCACCTCCCTGACTTCTAAACCCCCCGACCAGCACAACCCCGACAACCCCCGCACCCCCAATTAAGTTTCTTTCTCGCCTCCACGTGGGACGACGTTGCTCGTTTCCACTCGTAGCATCGTCTCCGACTCTGGCGAGGTCCTAGCTCGACCTTGCCGTGGCCGGCGCTCCTCACACCATCCCCCCGCCTTCAGCCTCATGCAAAGCAACAAAGTAACCGACGCAAACAAAATATTTAGGCACCTGAGATATAGCAAAACCGATAATAAGGATGTAAACCAGGTCCAGTTTAAGTCCACATATGGTCTAACAGTTCAATTTTTTTTCTTAGGGTAAATGAACTATCCAGCTAGCTAAAACTAATTAAACGGAACTTGCGGGCGCCGTTTATTTACCATTTACATGCCAAGCTGATAAAAACAACTAGAAGTGTTGTGTGTGTGTGTGTGTGTGTGTTTTGCGAAATCTAGGCGCTCAATTTCGTTAATGAAAATGATAGCGGGGGACGCGTCTGTTCTAATCCCAAGCTCATGTGAGCTTGGGTGAACAGTAAAGTCAAAAAATTGGAAATTTTTCTGAACTTTTTTGTTGTGAAACATTGACAAAATGTTTGTTGGCTTGCAAAATTTCATGACCATATGACATTCTAAGAAATTGTGGCAAAAAAACAAAATTGATGCTCCAAAATATTATTTTTAAACACATGTTGGAGCATTGATTTTGCTTTTTTTGCCACATTTTTCACGGATGTCATATCATGATAAAATTTTACAATTTATAAAGAAATTGACAATTTTTCACATAATGTTTTTTTACTGTTCACCCGAGCTCACGTGAGCTCGGGCTTAGAACGGCACTTTCGGCTTCGGAGATGGCCTTAGTGTTTTTTGCAATTGGGCTCCTTTTCTCGATTTATTTTTTGTCATGATTCTTCTGTCGCCTAATCTGGTGAAAATGAACAAAACTAACCCTTTTTCAAAAGTTCAACACGAAATGGCCTCGATCTGTAAATATTTCATAAAATGGCCCTCTTTCGCATGACGCCCGGGGCTGGGGCGGAGCATGACGCCCCGGGCTAGGGCGCCATGGTTGCGACATGTAGCATGGCGCCCCGGGCTAGGGCGCCATGCCAAATAGCATGACGCCCTAGTCCGGGGCATCGTGCTATGTAGCATGGTGCCCTAGCACCGGGCGCCATGTAAAAGGGTCACTTTGTGAAATATTTTCAGATCGGGGCCATTTCGTGTTGAAGTTTTGGAAAAGAGTCAGTTTTATTCATTTTCACTATTCGTCGTTGCCTTCCACTCGTACTTAGGCGGGGCGTGACTTTGGCACCGAATACGTGCAGGAATTTTGGCAGGGTTGGTGCTGGCGATGGATTTTGTTGGGTTGCACTTGCACACCGTAGCAGACGACACTCGCCTCACCTCCGGGGTACGGAGGACAAAGCAGAGTAGCAGACCGTACCCCGCGCGCGCAGGCGCAGGGGAAGGCGACGCGACGGGCACATCACACATACGTATAACCCGGGGGACGTGGCGGCCAAACGACGCACGACGGGAACCTTCCTTCCCCTCCCGCGCCATGCTCATGCAGGGCGCTTGGACCGTCTTGGGCACGGACCGCGGTGAGCGGTGACACGGTTCCCGCTGGGACGCGGTGCAACGCGCCGTCCGATGGCCGTGTGCTCTACCTCTACTGCCGTTGCCGCAGCGGCGGGCCGTCCGTCCGTCCGTGCGTGTTGTCTTGCTTGCTTGCTGACCGGCGCGAGGGGACGGGCATCGGGACGTGGACGGGGACGGCGACGTTCGGTCCATCCAGATCAGGTATCCACGTCGCCGACCTAAACAGGACGACGATGCGGTGCGATGACGTGTCGCCCCGTCCTGCTAGCTCGCCCTGTTTGCCTCCTCAGGACATCGTTATCATCGACCGGTCGTTGCGTACGTCGCCCCGCTGACCGGCTGGGCTTGATCCGTCGGCCGTGTTAACGCTTCTTTGCTTGACATGTTGCAAGTTGAGCTAGTCCATTTTTCTCAACTACTCCCCCTTTCTAAATATAAACCTTTTTAGATATCTTAATACGGACCATATATGGATGTATATAAATATATTTTAAAGTGTAGATTCGCCCATTTTGTTTCGTATATAGTTTATATTAAAATCTCTAAAAGGGCTTATATTTAGAAACGGAGAAAGTAAACGTTACTTATGGAAAAAAACACTGGCATCCGCAATGTCTGTGGTTGCTTCTGTTTCTCTTCCACCCACTACAATCTTGTAATCGTGGATGCTCTTGTAGATGCATATGACACCCTCTCTTTGTTTTTAAAATAATGTGTGATTGCAACAAGATATAAATCAAGTTTTTCACTCTCCTCCTCGATATAGATATCCATCTATGACACAAAAAACACATGATACATGCCATTACAAATTAGTAGCAACTAGATCCACAACAATATAAACAAGTTAAAACCAATACAAATAAGTTCACAATAAAGAAAGTAACATAACACATGCTCTAATGTTTTTCATTAATGTATCCCATGTCCTCTTGATCCATTGCAGCCTCACACTCCTCGTCTCCTCCTTGAGGGCACTGAAGACATCACGATGTTCCTTCTTTATAAACAACTGTAGAGCATGGAAATACACTTCACTTCTAGGCAGACCTTCATCATTCATCACCATGTCCTTCATCTTTTTAATCTCATCTCTCACAAGATCCTTCTTCATTTCGGATGTCACTGAATTGTGGCTAATCTTTCTCTTTCCCCAAGGATCAGAAATACACGCAAATTGCAATCTATCATCACTATCTTTTGCAATATTTTGCACCATCGCAGGACTGGATGAATAAGGACATGATCTCTTTTTTAGACCTTTAACTTTGGTAGATGTAAGAGCAACTTTAGAAGAGTCGCCATATTGACATGCTCCATATGGATTATGGAGGTTGCGTGCAAACACAGAGCCACCATAATGCCATAATCGTGGGACCCATGTATCAATGGGGCATCCCTTTTCCCCAATTATAATATAAATATCCCATGTGAGGTGGGGGACCACTTGAAGTTTCCTCCCCGCACACACAACTGCCATATGAAGTGCGCTTCAAAAGGCAACCCGAAATCGCCATATCTAGAGTCTGGGAGGCCAGATATGGAGGGCCTTTTTAAATCCGCTAGAGTGCCTTTTCTTGACCAAAATCGCCATAATGGCGGTTATTATGGAGATCAGACCAATATGGCGACTCTGCTAGAGTTGTCCCAATATGTGTAGCATCTAATTCACTTCCCGACTCTGCCATATTAGCATCTTCATTGTGAATTTGAGAGCCACCAACTTGAGACGAGGGAGGTGGCGCCCCCCGCACAGTCATTTGTCACACTAACTTCAACAAATATCATACTCAGTTTGTCCTCAACCGCTAGTGGAGCGAATCGAAACTTGGCCGCCAGTTCATTTCTCTGAAAAATATATCGCAAGTTAGTGCTACAATTCAAAGAGAAAAAAAGCAACCAATGAAACAAATGTGAAGATATGAATACATGCATCTCACTTGCCCACCATTAATCACTCGCCGCAATGGTCTTGGTAACAAGATCTAATCCAATGATGGGATGACTTTTGGCTCAATGTCTTCCAAATAATGTACTCTTTTTTCAGGTATATCATACTTGCTCCTGAATTGTTTGCGTCTGTAATTTCTCTTGGTGTGCTCAGGAAACTTATCAAATTGTCATACCCAAGGTTGGTCAACCATCCATCTTTGCCACGATTATTTGCATTCACTTCTTCCACATAAATATGAAGGAAAATTCCAAGGCCGATACTATCCCACCGTTCTTTCATCTAATTTTCATCATGGCAATACAAAAGAATTACATAAATTAATATCAAGGAAAAAACGGAGAATTTTATTCACAAGCATTGGAACAACCCCAATGCTAATACAAAAGATACTATTTTTTTTTGTTTATCAAATATGCATGTATAGTGCAACATTGACAGGCTACTGCATTCAATCTACATCATATAGTAGCACCACACCAGAGTACTACATCTAATCTAAAGAGCGAGAAAAGAAGCATTTGGGTGGACAGAAGGTAGATGAGGTCTCATCTTGCTCGGACAAGCTGCTGCCCAGGCTCACGACCAGCGCCTGGAGGGAGGGGAGCGAGGGGGTCCACACAGTTGGATCTGGCAGCGTCCACCGGAGTGAGGCATTGTCCAAAGGGAGGTGTAACAGTTGGAGATGGCCTATCCGCCGCCCATGTACACGGCGCCGGAGGAATGGGAGACGAGCATCAGGACTGAAGGGGACCGGCTGCGACGTCTGCTGCCCAAAGGAGGAACCCTAGCTTTCTGTGCCCGCCAGCAGATGAACACGAGAAGAGGAGGGTCGCGCGAGTGGTTTTCTTCCTATGCCTAAGGTTGGGTGTGACGCGGGGATGAGTCGGTTGCATTTTCACTGTAAAATGTGCAAAAAACAGGGGCACTTCGACATATCCTTTCAGTTTTAAGTGGACTTGCTCGAAAAGCCGCCCTCCGCCACCATTTTTTCTTTGTGAAAGGGGTGTGGGTGAAAATATGTTAAGCCTTACCTCCTCAAACAAGTTCTTTGAGGTCCCAGGCTTATTTTCACATTAAGCTGCTATAATAAGCCACAATAGCTATATGTAAGTTGACTGAATTTACAATTTGGGTAAGTCAACTTTAAGAAAAGAGAAAGAAAGCTGAAGGTAGAAGAAAGGAGATCGGCCGTTGGATCCTTAATCTAATGGTTTAGAAAATCGACTTACCCAAAAAAATTTTTCAAGCGACTTAGGGCATCTCCAGCGTCGACCCTCAAACCGCCCGCATATGTTTGGACCGCGCTGCAGTACGTGTTGTGCCATCCAATTTGGGACTATATCGGTCCGCCGAGCGGTCCGGACGCACTTTTCCCCGCAAACCGGAGACAAACGTGTGTGGAGAGGAGGAGGGTATGCGGGAGTCCGAACATCCATCTGGCCAGTGGAAAGGCAGCACGTATCCCCACCCTCACTACTATTTGGCGGAAGGCCGCTAATGTTTTGGCGGATAGAGAGCAAATTAAATCATGCACGAATTGATTTCGTTTAGTTGGCGGAAGCCATTGTAGGTCATGGTGTTAGTTGGCGGAAGGTCATAGTATTAGTAGGTTATTTTCCTTGAACCGGATATTAGTAGGTCATTATGGTATAACTAGTACTAGATCGGGATCGTGCCTTGGCGCGAGGGTGCCGGTCCCAATGTTTTGGTCAAACAGATACATGAATCCAGTTTTAGCATATGCGTTCATACATGATAATAATAAAGTGAAGAAGAAAATAGAGAGGTTTATACCTAATAGGAAGTGCGCTAGCTACCTGCCTTAGGTGCTGATCAAACACTTGGTATTTCAAAAGAGGTACCAGCAAGCAGAACAACAGCTTGCATCCAACGCAATGTAATTAATAAGTGTTTCTAATATACGTAGCTTCAACATTGATAAGATAATGAGCAATTGTACAAAAAAAAACATTGCCAAACGGCAAGGAAAGGATAATTATTAGAGGTAGTCTATACAAATGTTGTAGCAATGTTAGTTAGCATACATGAGTAAATTCTTGAGCTTTACAAAATACAACGAAGCGTTTCATACCAGCAACTAAAAAACAGGAGCTATCATTCTACATCAGTACATAAGTTCAAAATAAAGCCAAGTAGTTCATACCTTAAATTGTAAAAATAGGTGTTACAGCAGTTGGAAACAATGCTATGGAAACATAGATAGTGGTAGCGCTTTGTCTTCGTTAATCAACAAACATGTACCGTGCTTGTAGATGATCATTTCGAAGAACTCCTACTTCCCCTCTCGATGTACTGTTCATGCTCTTCCTGCCGAGAAGACTTCGTATCTAATCGTTGAACAAAGACTTCATCAGATCAGCACAAACCAAGCAGACCATCTTGCAAAAGTTAGGATTTGCACCTTGTCATGCACCAAATACCAACATGATTTCCACTTGAATGTAAAATTTAGTCTTAGCATTGCCATTCCAGTTTGGAAATACCATCGATCTCTCACAGTTCTGAGCTTCTAATTATTATTATTTTCACAAAGCTACCACCTAAATAACAATTCGGACAATGAACTCTAACATCATGTGAAACTACATGAGATGACAAAATAATAAAATGATTGATCCATGTATGTTAGGAGCTAGGCGCAAATGAATATTGCCAGACCTGCAAACAAAACAACTTGAGAAGCATCACTATTTGAAACCACAAAAGGCATCCAGAAATATAAACATGAAGCTCCAAAATCCTGAAACAACACACCCAGAAATGGAAGTGCAAAATTCACCCGATCGTTTATAATATACTATTTCTTAGAACATGACAAATGCTTCTCATATTTAGTTTGTTACCACACATAAATTCGAACTTCGGTTATTCTGTTCAGGTATACAACCAAGAGTTGAAAGAAGTAAACCCTATAGGCTGAAAATATTGCAGATTCGAAAGCACATCCCATATTTTTTCATACGAATCATAGACATGAACTTTAACTATTTTATTTAAACGTATGAACAGGATAAATCTATGGCCAGAATAAGCCTAAAAAAGCAACAGCCTGAGACACCGCGTATTAAAATCTTCCCCTTGTTTATCTTTGAGATACTGACTCACACAATATTTCCTCCCTATTTTTGCAGTATCAAAGTAAAAGATGGAACTAATTATGAATTACTACAGTGAGTTACAATTCCAGTATATACACACATACGCAAGATTTATTCCCTGAGTATGGAATGCATACGAATGAAAAGTACTCAAGGCCAGTTATTTTCGGCTTAGGCTTCTCCAGAAAGGGAGACTAAAATCACTTGATCTGCACATGGGCAATAGTTCATTTTCTTTACTGTTGCATGATTCTTTTTATTAACCCAGTCAAGCAAGCACACTGACAAAGGATTTTGTATGAATATCCTCAAAAGCATTCTGCATAAGCGGGTTCATTTGTCAACATATTTTCTTTTGGTCTTGCAAGCAAATATCTAAAAAGTTCGTCTATTCAAAAAGGGTTCCTACAAACTTTAAAAATCCCAAGACTTTTACAAAGCAAGTTGGTAACTTCCGGCTAACCTTGATAGGTGGATGCATCTTGTTATTGGAGGACGCAGGCCCAGGTGAACCTTGGTCGAGAATCTCATTGGCATCCATGGCGGCCAGAGCTTTTGCTTGTCCAGAGAAGGGGCTGCATGGGAAAAGAGGGGGCCAGAGCTTTTGCTTGTCCAGAGAAGGGGCTGCATGGGAAGAGGGATTGAACTCAGTGGCAAGAGAAAAGAAAGAATCACAAGCGATAAGTATGGCTCGAGGTACCAACCTTCCGCGCGACGGTGTCTCCCCTGATGCCGCCGCTGAATGCTTGACCTAGGGTAGAAGGGGATGTTAGCTACTTGGCTTGAACCTATCCTGTAAAAAAAACACGGTGTAGCTTTACATCACTGAGTACATGATAAGTACATATGGGGCAGCCTTACATCACTGAATCAATAGTTCACACATTCAAACACATACTACAGAGAATCTTCCTTACATACCATATTGGGCAAAAGAGAATATTAAGTATGATGGCAACTAATTATATTCAGCCACTAAACCATAAGATGATATTAACTACACATGTATCCCTTGGGTTTCTTGCTTGGCTCGTAAAGAATACACTGAAGCACAATTTAGACAACTGCCATGCTTTTCAATTTCGATGGGACCTTAACTAAAGATGTAAAGTGAGACAGATCAAAGAGGCAGGAGCACATTAAAAGAACATAAATAAGCAACAATATACTAATAAACATTTATACCATAATGAAAATAACTCAAAGTAGGGAACACGACAACTCCCATAGTCATGTACAAATGGGCAATATTCAGAAATTGCTGTATCTGCAAATGGGTATCTTCAGTGCTTTAATTAGGTATGACCAATACTACCTGTATTTTTCCATAAAAAAATATCATATTGCTGCAAAACTTCTAAGGGACAACCTAACCATAGCACAAAGTAAAATAAGGGTTATTTTCTTGTCATCCTTGTATGAAGCAATGTTGTTCAACTGAAGCATGAGTGCTATATAATTTATCAGATTTGAGATTTACTGTGTTGTGCAACCAGAGCATATTGTCTCAGCAACTTATTTATTAGTTTCTATAATCTATAGTATGTATATATACAAAACTACACGTGGATTGAGCTAATTTATTCATGTAGCCCCACCACCTTAAGCAGTTTGGCAAAGCGGTTCTCTCGTATCAGCAAAGAAGAGCAGAAGTTTGAAACAAAGCCTTAAACAGTCTGCTTGTAATTTTTTTAACATATATATCTTTAAGCATAAGTATTATCAAAATTTAACAGAAAACTGCACCAACATATCCATACAACTATATCGTAACAGATCAACAAACCTGGCATCGAGACAAGAAGTCTACAATATCGTTCTCGAGGTCATCGTCAAGCGTTTCATCTAGCAACGCGAGCCCATGAACCATCCAATAGCATAATAACCAAGGTCGACTGGAATGAAAACTGTCAAGAAAAATAAAAACCAGGGACGACACTCGAGTTAATTTTACATTGGACAAGCAATACTCGACATCGAGCCCTTTCGTCAAATACTAGACATGCTGATCGCACCACAGCTCTAGCTTGCAGCAGAAGAGAAAACACGATCAAAGCTCGGTATAAGCAGGTGGAGAACATCATAGTCTCAAGCCAGTGCTTGTGAAAATTAGAAGGCACACTGATTGAAAATTAGAAGGCACACTGATATACGACACCTAATTGGCAGCACTAAGCTTCTATGAGCAAACATTTTGGTACCACAATCAAGCAATTCCTACCCCCCACTACTAGGGATAACCCTAGTAGTAGCGCTTGTACAAGCGTTACCAGTAAGGCGCTACAGCTAACTGGTAGCAGTAGCGCTGGAAAACCAGCGCTACTGCTATACCTAGTTAGCAGTAGCGCTTTGTAGGGAAAAGCGCTACTGATAACAGTAAGTAGCAGTAGCGTTTCTTCTGAAAAGCGCTGCTGCTAAATTTTCCTGTATTTTTGAAAATGCAGCTTATTGTCGCTGTATTTGTATAGGTTTTATATACAGTACTTTCATCATATGATTTTATGACCATGATTAGTTATTATATATAACAGTGGATGAAATGAACGTGGATTAGATTCAAGTGGAAGCAACATGTGGTGCATGTCGAAAGTACTACTAATCCATCCAGTTCCACTTAAATCTAATCCTAGTTTGGATTAGTAGTACTTTCGACATGCACCATATGTTGCCTCCACTTGAATCTAATCCATGTTCATTTCACCCACTGATATATATATATATATATATATATATATATATATATATATATATATATATATATATATATATATAATAACTCATCATGCTCATATAACAACTTAGCATCATGCATCATCATAATAATAAATAACTCATCATTGGTATCATAATAACAAGTCATACTCATCATCATCATAGTCATCTAACCAACTCTACTTAATTGTTCTTAGGACATGATCATGAGTATTAGTTAGGACCTAACTACCCTCTCTAAGGTAAAATAGCATAAAACAAGATAGGCCCTGACTCTTCATTATGGAGAATGGAGATTATCCTGTCTCCAATTCTTGCGCTTCGCACAATGTTGGTTCCAAGTAGCTCCCTATGATTGCCCATACATTTTTTATAATCTTTGATTGTCATGTCTTCATTGGTTTTAGAAATCCGGTATGAACAGCAGTGAAGCCTAGGCAGACCTGGCCGTAAGCTCGTAATATCAAGGCAACCTTTCGGAAACATTAGATCAGGCACACAATCCTTCAGGATTTTCTATTGAAAAACATAATAATAACATCGTAGTTAGCAATGTAGTTTAGCTTTATAAGAATATATGCAAAAGATGCATGGATGTCGTAATAGTAAAAAATCTTACCATGCCATCTCCATAGATGTTACCGTAGTTCAGCAAGTGCACTAGTGGCACATATTGACCATAATGCGAAGGAGTATGATAATTGATATTGTAATTCTCAACATCAATAATAAATGAGATAAGATAATCTTTCTCCTGATAAGTTAATTCTGCGCCATCAATGTAGTAGGTTCTGTCTACCATCTTCCGTACATTCTTTGAAGAATGAAAATAAGCTATCAATGGAAATAAGCTGTCAACTATTTTGAAATAAACAATATAAATTACTTAATAACTATGTTTGAGAAACTCACATAGCGGTAGAATTGGAAGCGTATCAACAAGGACCCAAATGTCCATATTATCTTCGTCGATGTCAAGATCACCAAGATCTAAGGTGACAAGCATACCCTCATGAAAATCATACATCTTGCAAAGTGCTTCCTAATTCGGGTAACCAAAATGGGATACGCTCTCAGAATTGTATAGATTTACAGCAAAATCAAAACCATGATGGGTCCTTAGGTGAACTATCTTTGTTTCCATACTTTCATGATCTTTAAAATCCATTCTCTCCAAGACATAGCGTCTTGCATGGCATGGGATAAGCTAGTCGAATTGTAAAAGACGAAAATTACACGTTGAAGAAGCAGAAGTCGTGCTTAATTACGAAAAAACACTTGTCGTCGTTGCGTACCGTTTCAACATCGAAGGTCTCCTGGAGCTTAATGCTGAAGCGCCGACCTTCTACCAGGTGAGGCCTGTCGCACAGACCCCGGTCGTCGCCGCACCAGTCGCACTCCGGGAGACTTTCGTCGTCCGACGACATTTCCTATGTTCATAATTCAAAGATTAAACTTGTACAATTAAATATATGTATTACAAAAACTAAATTAGATCATTATTATTCATCACGGGTTGACTATCGGTCTGTCGAGTCTTTTCTTGAAAACTCTCAGCTCACGTGGTGTATACAATCGACCGTTGGTGATGGTCGCTCCTCCTTTCGTTCGCAAGTGCATTACACAAAAATGTCTAGCACACGAGAACGAAGGAGAAACGACCCCCACGACAACAGTCGGGATTCTTCTTCTCTCATATATGGTGCAGACTTTCTCCCTCACTCATTTGTTGACTGTCATGTATGGAGCCTCGACAGACTTAAAGTCAACCCGAAATGTCGTTTAATTATTTTTCTACAAAATCCGGGCGACTCGATATTTCCTACATATTCTAGCACAAGTCATGCCAAAATTCACGGAAAAATCCGGCATGACCTTTGCTAAAAAGGACATATATCGAGCGCCTGAAATTTGCCAGAATGGAAATTAATCAACACTCCGGCAAAACATAGGCCGCACTGTGAGGTGTTCCCTGCAAACATAGGCCACTCATGTAGCTACTACTCTACTACAACTATCAAAACATCTACATCATCATCGACATGGGGATAGCGCTCTTTCTCACCTCGAGGTCGGAGGTGGTCGGTGACGGGGACGACGGCGGGGATGATGCAGGGGCTCCTTGATTTCTGCAAAAACAAAATATAAACAAAAATATTATTATCCTCATCTTAGGACTTAGTGAAACCCTATGTCTAAAACATGCTACTTCTAGCCCTACCATTTACTAAAAATACCTTGTTCTAACCCTAAAAAATGAAAAGACCTATATACATTTACTAAAAATACCCTAGTTCTAGCCCTAACATATGTCCATCCATCCATCTATCTATATATCCTCATAAATCCTAGAAAAATGCCTTGGTTTTTTAACTACTGTCTACTTCTTGAATCATAGAAAAATGCCCTAATTTCACATAACTTAGAAAAATTCATATTCTATTCAAAAGACCTACATTTACTTATTTTTTTCAATTCTATTCAGAAAACCTACATTTACTAAAATAATCTCATATAGCATAATACATTTCTGTACCTAAAAATTTATATTACTAAATTCTTTTACTAAAAAGTTTTATACCTAAATTTTTATACAAAGAGAGGAGGGCAGTGGGAGGAGGAGGAGGAGGAGGAGGGAGGAGTGAGGGCTTCGGGTGGCTGGGGAAGGGAGGAGAGAGGAGGGCAGTGGGAGGAGGGAGCAGGGAGCAGGGCGGCGGTCGGACGAGGGAGGAGCGAGGGCCGCCGGCACAAGGGGGAGGAGAGAGGAGGGCCGCCGGAGGGAGGAGAGAGGAGGGCGGCGAGAGGAGGAGGGAGGGAGGGAGGCATATACCTTGGGGGCGACGGCGGGTGACGGCGGCGACGGCGCGCGGCGGAGTGGGCGAGTGAGAGTGTGAGGACGCGCGCGGGTCGGGGTGGATAAGGTGTCCGTAGTAGTAGCGCTGGTTAGTAACCACCGCTACTGCTAAGCTCCATAGCAGTAGCGCTTTAAGGGAACAAGCCCTACTGCTATGATCATTAGCAGGAGCGTTTTGTGGAACCAGCGCTACTACTAAGGCTATGATCATTAGCATGTAAAAAAAGCATCAAATTAAAAAAAGCATTGGTCATCATTGTTCTTTTTGTGTAGAATCTAAATTGTCAGTATGAATCTTCGCCGGTTTAGGAACCGGTGAAGATTCATATTGCCACAGATCAATCCTACACATAGAGTACAATGAAGACCAAGTGGTTGTGATAGTTTGAAAAGCACCATATTTAAGGTGGTAAACATTCTGTTCGCGGAGCGAGGTGGGACTAAACTTTGGTCATAGAAGGGGACTGAATTTAGCAGTAGCGCTGGTTGGAGAAAGCGCTATTGCTAAGTACAATAGCAGTAGCGCTTTTCACGTATGAGCGCTACTAGTATACCTAGCCTGCCGGCAACAGTCTGGCAATTATAGTAGTAGCGTGTTTTACAACTACAACGCTACTGCTATATGCATAGTAGCAGCGCTCTTTCTGCCCAAGCGCTACTGCTAAATAGTTACAGCGCTGCCCTTTAAAAAGCGCTACTGGTAAGCTCCTGTGTATAAGATTTTCCCTAGTAGTGCCCATCTGCTAAATAGGTGGATTTACCAGTGAGCTTTCGATTTCGAGCAAGAGCCAAGCAAACTATCTAATCTCCGCAGCAACCACCAAACCCTGAAGCCCATCTCTCGCACCCGAACCCGCCACTCCCAAACACGGCAAACAGCAAGCTAGTAGCTAAAGAGAAGTATTGATATGGAGCGTGCGTGACGGCCCCTTACATGACGGACTTGGCGTTGGGCGCGGCGTCGAAGAGGACGCAGTAGATGTCGGCTACTCACGCCTCCACCTTCATCTGCTCCACCTGTGTCACGGTGAACCCGGCAGCTCCGGGGACGCATCTGGCCATGACAAATGACCCACATAGCTTTCAACGCAAATGAAAGTAACCCTCAGAGTACAGACCTGATGAAAATTGGTGAAGAGAATCAACTACCAGAAGTATAGTAAAAAGCCCAGCTCAAATATCTGTCGGTTAAATCACTATGAAGAGACGTTGGGACTAAAATGAGAGGTCTCTGCAAGGTAACATGACAACAATGAGGGTGTTGTAGGGTAACATAACAGGGACGGTTACATTTGCTACATAAAGTTGATCAATGACGGTATTCAAATTCAGCAATCTGTGTGCCAATGAACTCTCTGTATGCTCTAATCTTACGGAAACAAGAAGTTTAGTCTTAGAGAGACGCAAAATTCCTGGAGTCTACATTACAGGAAACATAGGTGCTTATCAATTTAAAATATTCCAACGCTCCAGGCACTCCTTCCTTTACCAAAATAGGGGTTAGCCCCACCCCTTCCTGTCATTCTTCTATTTGGAGTAAATTCGAACATCCCTAATCATCCAACAATTCGAATTTGAAACCGCGTACCCTAACTACAATTAGAAATCATTGGCTGTCACAAATTGCACACGTTTTGTTTGTCAGGAAGAGCAATTAGCAGCAAGCCAGCCAGAGCATTGCTTCGGCACAAACGCTACCGCACTACTAGGAATCAAACGAGGCAAATCCTAGTCGGGCGCCCGCCCTGGCCTCCTGTCTATAGGGGACCAATCTACGGGTCACTTCCTCTGAGCTGGGCGGCGAGCTATAGGACGAGGTCTAACCTGGGCGGAGGCCGGGGACGAGCTGGGCGGCGGCGAGACGCGGTGGACGGGCCCGGCTGCGTCGATCTGCTAGCGCGGGAGCTCGATGGAAGCGGCCGGCGGCAGAGGACGCGGGCGAGGACGACCGGGAGACGGCGGCGTGCGGGAGGCGAGGGCTGCGAGAAGGAGCCGATGAGGAGGAAGCGCCGGAGGAGGAGGGAGGAAGAGGCGAGGCTGGAGGAGAAGGCCGGACGGTGCCGTTGGCGAGAGGGGTAGGTAGAGCAAGCCGTGTGCACGCGAGGACGACGGTGACGACGCCGGGGAAGTGGACGGCGAAGATCCGGCAGGCTGGGGCCGCTGGGCGACGGAGACGGCGGCGGTGTGGGAGCAGTTAGGGTTAGGGTTTGGGTGGAGGCGGCGTAGAGGAGGAGGAGGGGCGCGCGAGTGCGGGAGGAGGTCGTCGCGACAGGAGCGGCCCCCTTTTATACCCCAGGATGCGAAATGACGAAAATGCCCTCGGGTGGGCACCGAAATTACGCGCGGCGGCAGGCGCGAGTGGTAACTATTCATTGCGGCAGTGACACCTCTTCGATCCGACAGCCGAGGTCTTCCAAGGGCTCGATCCGATGGCTCAGATCCCATCAAGCACGCAGATCCAACGGCCAGGGACTCAAATCACTGAGGAGCCGGGAGGTCTCCTGTCATTCTTATTTCTCGATTACTAGGCCATGGCGTTGGCGGAAGGCCACTCTAGGCTAACCCTTCGTGTCTGTATGAATTTTGTCCGGTTTAGTTGAATTGTGGTTGAAATGTAAGCAGACAGCGTTGGATGACCGGCTCACGCATTCACGTTCGCGGACAGGAATGCCGTTACATACAAAATAAGCCTCAGAAGAAGTGTCTTGTTGGATGGCAATTTCAAGCTCTCTCAAGTGGAGCTGATGAGTATTCCAAGGATATTGTACGTCGCGGTTCCGCTCTGGGCAACGCCGCACGGTGCCGCGCGCAGATCCATCCCTCCCGTCGCTCGTCGCGCCCGTGTCCCGCTGCTGTTGCCGTAGCGGCGCAGCGCTGCAGCGCAGTGCAGTGTAGCCGGACGGACGAAGGCCGCACACACATTGTGCAGTGTAGCCGGACGGACGAAGGCCGCACACACATACACCGATACACCGGGGGACCGGAGCTGCGCGGCCGGCCGTCAGTCCGTCCGTCCGTGCAGTTTGCTCGTTTGACCGGCACGAGTGGCTAAAAGGCCGGCGGACGGACGTGCACGGCGACGTCAGCCCATCCACGTCGATGAACAGGATGCGTACGTGTCGGCCGACCGGTCCTGGTACGACTGTTGGCGCCTTCTTCACGGGGCGGCATTATCGTATTGATCGGCCGGTGCGTTGTGGGGCTGGCCGGCTGGGCTCAACCGATCTGGGGGTTTATTAGCAAGTGGTACCGGTGAGACTTGGGAAATGCACTCCGGCCAGTGCAATCCTCGGTCGACACCTGGTGCACAGTTTGGTCCTTGCTGCGAATAATGGCCAGGCCTACTAAACGGATATTCTTCTTTGCTGCTTAGCATCGGGTTCTTCCATATCACCCAAAAAAACTCTTCTCTTCAGACACTCCAGTAGTCCAGTTGATCTGAAATGATTCTCCTCTTCAGAGGTAGAAATAGACAAAACGAGTGTGCAGTGCTGCGGGTCTGCCCGCCATGGTCAACCTGGTCACTCGTCCGAGCAGCTAAACTGGAAATTATTTAGTACTTACTTCCTACAATTTTAATTCAGAGAAGCTTCAGTACGAGTGAAAAATCACAAAACTGGCCCTTTGGCCAAAATTCAGCACAAAATGGCCCTCTTTTGAAAATATTTCATAAAATGGGCCTACCCGTATGACGCCCGCGCCCAGGGCGCCATGCTAGATACCATAACGCCCTGGTCAAAGGCGCCATGCGCGTCGGCGCTGACTGCCACGTCGGCCTGGCCTTGGGCCCATGACGCCTCGGCCCAGGGCGCCATGGGCTGTACCACGACGCCCCGGCCTGGGGCGCCATACCCCTTCACCATATCGCCGTCCGAGCCCTCTGCTCTCTGTTCGTTCTTTCTCTCCTCTCTATGTTTCTTTCCCCATGGCGCCCCTCAAATCGCCCCTCCCTCTCCCCACTCAAGTGATGCGGATCTGAGCCGAAGATCGGTGGATCTGGTTGCCCTTCGAATCCTCAAGGTATTCTCCACCCTTTCCCCCTCTTTTTATTGGTTGAAATCTCTGCATTTGATTGATTTGGGTGAAACCCTAGTTCATCCTTTTTCTTGAAATTATCAGTGGATTTTGGTGTGATAATGTAGGGATTAGTGTGATTTAGGATATGTATGATATAGATTTTTATGAAAGTGCTATGAATTTGGTTAGGATATGTACGCACATATATGGTGTATGGAAGAATTAGTGTAAAATAAGGAAGGCGGATGGATGAATATTTGCAAATATATGGTGTATGATATTGTAGAAAATTATATGCACATATATGGTGTATGGAAGAAGAATTAGTGTAGAAATTTTGCACATGTACGTATGTTTTTGCACTAGTGCGGATATTTGCAAATGACAACGGGGCTTACCATATACATTTGTAATTTGCAGGATGGCTTCTCTTATCCATCCATCGTACAATCAATTGCATCGTGGACGGTTCATGGTAGATGAAGGAAGGGTTTTTGATCAGCTTCACCTGAGGTCCGATTCGGTTCATGACAAGATGGACTATAACGAGCGATACACGGAGTATATCCGGAAGACCGGGCTTCTCCCTTTCATCTCACTCGTGTCTCGTTCGATGCCGAAGATGAACCCTTGTGCGATCACGGCACTCGTTGACCGATGGCGCCCTGAGACACATACTTTTCACTTCTATGCTGGGGAGATGACGGTCACTTTGCAGGATGTTTCTCTGATCACTGGACTTCCCATCAAAGGAGAGCCTATTTGTTTTAGCATAGATTCTGATGGATAGCGTGAGATTATGGTTGGACTCATAGGGAGGGAGCCAGGGGTACAAGGGAAGTCCGCCGGTGCAAGTTATCATTGGATTGCTGAACACTTTGGGGAATGCCCGGCTGATGCGGACGATGAAACAGTGCAGCAGTATACCAGGGTATACTTGTGGTATGTAGTCAGCCGGACTCTTTTCTCTGACGGCACTGGCGTGAACGCTTCCTTTATGTGGCTTAAGTTGTTTGCTGGCTGGGAGCATGGACTCAGTTGGGGTACGGCGGCGTTGGCTTATTTGTATCGTCAGGTAAGTAGTTTTGCTTATAATAGTGTGTTCACCATGTAGAAATTTTCTCTAGTTTGTAATGACATATTTCTTGTTTGTGTGTAGCTGGACGAGGCATGCCGTAGGGGCGCGAATCCAAGAAACGTCGTAGGGTCAAAGGAAGCCAACATCGGTGGTCCGATGCTTCTATTATCGATCTGGAGTTGGGAGCACTTGCCAGTGGGGCGGCCGACACCAAAGGGTTACGACCCGTGGGATGATCATGATGACCCGGACCGTATGCCTACATGGGCGTATAAGTGGGACAAGGTTGAAGGTTTTGTTGGCAATTCAAAGACCATGTATTTGCACTACTGCAACGAGCTTGACATCATGACCCCGGAACAGGTTATCTTAGTAGCTTCTTGCTTTCTCTCTTCGGTTTCTTTGGTTTTCCAAAAATCATACTAACAATGTAGTTTTTTCTTAATCTTTGTTTATAGGTTACCTGGGAACCGTACGGAACGGAGGGCAACATTGGTAGGGGAGCTGGTTTTATTACTTTCAGACTTAACCCAAAGTGTCTACAGGAAGCACACCTATGGCGGATGCGTTGCCCGTTGATTTGTTATTATGCTGTTGAGTTTTATCAGCCACAACGAGTTATGACACAGTTTGGCTTATTTCAAGAGACCCCGCCGAAGTACAAGGACACTTCGCTACATTTGCATAGGTAAGTGCTAAGCACTTCAAATGGTTTCTCCATTGTTTTCAAGATAGTAACGAAAATGCAATTGTCAAATGCTATGCAGTCTCGACAAGATGAAGCAGAAGAGTATAAAAAAATGGGATCGAGAGCATGACATGTATATCCAGGAGTTCAAGCACAAGCTCAATAAGATTGAGCTTTCATTGCGTCAACCCACTTCTAAGCCTCCCCAACGGCCTTTTGATACGGAAGCATACACTTTGTCCCACAATTTCTCGAAATGTCTAGTGGTGAATGCAAGACAACAATCATGAAGAAGGTCAGACAATTTCTTGTCTCCACATGCTCGGTAAAAGTTAGACACAAAATGCCTCATGCACCACCTATGGTGCACGCGAGGATGTCCTGGAATGTCAATCTCCACTGCATTGAGTATCCCTGGGTGGCGGTCCGAGATGATGCAAACCTCTCTTTGAGGTCCAATTACCTTGGTCCTCACTAGACTAAGAAACCACTCCCAGTTGTCATTGTTCTCCACCGACACCAAAGCGAAAGCCAATGGAACCAATTTGTCACCACCATCATTAGCAACGGCGATCAACAATGTGCCCTTGAACTGGCCGGTCAGAAATGTGCCATCCACGGACATAACCGGCCTACAATGCTTGAAGGCCCTAATGCATGGCTCAAAAGTCTAGAATGCATGTCCAAATATTCGAACGGTTGCATCGTTGTATATCCTTGTTCTCAGACCATCTGGCTCCATCACATAGTACATGCCAGGATTTTCTGCCGCCATCGCTTTCAACACCATCGCGAGGCGGTTGTATGATTCTTCCCAACCACCGTACAATATCTCAAGGGCAGCTTGCTTGGCCTTCCATGCCTTCCCATACTTCACCGTGTACCCAAAAACCTCCTTCACCATCTCCATCAATGCCCGAATGGGATATGTCGGGAGTATCTTTATGGAGGGTGAAAATTGATATGCAATGAATTTGGAGGTCAATTGACGGTGATCATCCTTTACATTAGCATCATCAATATCCTTGCCACTACATCGATGGTGAAACACGGAACTTGTAATCTTTCATTGTGGCCCGCCTTTGACACATCTTGCACGTATAACCCAAGGGCAATGATTCTTGTGTTCCTCACATTTGACCACATAACGCACTTTGGAGTTTGACTTCTCCACAGAGAATGGCCGATGAAACTTAACCGCGTAGTCCTTGGCCCATATTTGAAGTTCTACCAAGCTTTCAAAGATTGTTCCTTCACTAACACCATACACACTTGTTTTGGTATCTCGCTTTGAAGTTAACCTTGGTGCAAGAATTTTACTTGTGCCACCATCAACAATCGCTTATCGGCTAGGCTTAGATCACAGAACAATGATGTCTTGTGACTACGGCCTATTACCTTCTTGAAAGCATTGGCTTCTTTAGCCGTCAAACCATCCTCATCTATTTCTTCATCCGGGCCTTCATCCTCCGAGTCCCACGCATAGGACCTATTTTGTATGGAATGTCATGGTCCATGTCCTCTTCCATGCAATTTGCCTCAACATCGTCAACATAATGGTCACGAAGATAAGCCTCCGATTCATCACCCTCAAACTCACCACCATCCATGTGCAAGTCTTCATTATCAACTTGGTCATTCCTGACGGGGCTCAAAGATTGGGTGATTGGAGGTTGGCTCATTGTTGTGTCATACACATCCGGATTAACATGTTGTGAATCTCGAACCGGGCTTCTAACATCACATGAAGATGCACACCGATTCAAATCAATGTGAGGTATGGCATGAACAACCTTTGTGGCAAATAACTCAAATGATTTATCTTGTGAGGCCAACACACTCTCCTTATATGCTTCCCAATGAAACTCGAAGTCAAGAGGCATTATCTTCCAACGAATATGTTGCCCATACCCAATATTATACCTTCCGATTAAGTCTACTCCATCACTTTCTTCCATCCAATTCAACCTTCTTCGAAGATCAACCACAACCTCCTCAAGACTAGGACTTGTGGGAAACACCATCACTACCGGCTTCTTCTTCGGGCCACCATACTCCGCGTCTCCCTTCTCAAAGGAGACAAAGTCCACATGATGCACATTCACGATCCTCACCATCTACAATCATAAACACCAAAATGCATCAACAAAAATAGCAAAATTGGATGACCTAGGGTTTCCCCAAATCGCCAGAATGCGGAGATTTCAACCAACAAAAAAAGGATGAATGACGGAGAATACCTTGAGGGGTCAAAGGGGAGGATAAATCACCGATTTGGAGCTCCGATCCACGAAATTTTGTGGGCATTAGGGAGGGACATGAGTGGGGCGGCCGGGGTGGAGAAGGGGAAAAGAGAGGGATTGGAATGGGAAACAGAGGAAGTGCTCTGTTTTATGCAAGGGGCATATGGCGCCCTGGGCAGGGGCGTTTTATGCAAAGGGCATGGCGCCCTGGGCAGGGGCGTCATGGTGCTGTGCATGGCGCCCTGGACGAGGGCGCCATGGTGTCCTGCCCTGCCAGCGTGGCAAGTCATCGGCGACCCATATGGCGCCTTTGACCAGGGCGTCGTGATGTTTAGCATGGCGCCCCGGCTGCGGGCGTCATACAGGTAGGGCCATTTTGTGAAATATTTTGAAAATATGGTCATTTTGTGCTGAACTTTGGCCAAATGGCCAGTTTTGTGATTTTTCACTCAGTACGACGACCACGATCTGAGATCTGCTCTGCGTGATCGTGGATTCCAACACCATCGCATTAGCGCTTGAAGATTAAGCTAAGGACTAAGGACCATTGGGTTAATCTGGACCACCGTGGAATTTGATCGGCACGTGTTTCGGGACCGAAGGACCATATGTAACGTGCGTGTGATTTGAGCTGATCCAGCAGGGCGGAAGGATACCCTCGGCGCCGGCCGGCCGCCCGAGAGGCAACCAGGCCAGATATCTGGCCGGTTTTACATGGTTCCGGCTTCCAACGACCAAATGGCACGGCTCGGGGCCGTTCGTGGAACCCGTTGACAACAAGCAGAGATGGGAACATGCCTTGTTCCCATGGAAGGCAAGCAAATAGATGCATCGCTCTACAAATGGCGGCTTATTCGTCCGCGGTGCCGAATCGTACTCAGGCCAAGGTGCCAGTTCAGGTGATGACAAGGAAGAAGTGGAAACGTCCAACGGAAAATTATCTTAAAATTTGTTAGGAATTAATTAATTAGTTTAATTAAAGGGTTAATCCTTGCTTACGTCGGTTCCATTATTGGCAACCGCTCTTTGTAACCGCCTTTGTAACTGGGTATATATACCTCAAACTTCATCAATGAAAGCGACTGTTCATTCCATCATTTGCTCTCCTCCCTTTCGTTTTTACTTTCACACGTTATCAGCACGCCTCTACCGAGAGCGAGTTCATCCGAGATAGGAAGAGAAACGGCGCGGCGGCTTCTGCCTTCTGAAGGTGCGCAGCAGCCAACGCAGTGGCGGCGCTCTTCACCGCGGCTTCTCCCGCTCCAAGCGGCGTCCTCGCCGCGCGCTACGGAAGGGCCGAACGACGTCGCCCCCGGCCATCGGCCCGGCTTCCCGGCGAAAAGGCGCAGCATCCCGCGGCGTTCTCAGACGCACATCACTGCATCCGCGACTACAATCCCCGGCCAAGCACAGAAGAAGAGAGAAGGGGATCACAAGAAAAATAACGAAGATCTAGGCCACTTTTTCTGCAGGACGATGAAGCATTAAATTATGCGAATAGCAATCTCGTGATCTCAATTGCTACTACGACCAAGAACAGAGAAGGGGTTCCAAGTAGTACATCATCAGGTGACCATATTCCTATTTTTGTTTTTGCACACAAGAAGCACTAACCTCGACGGCAAAGTTTTCAACGCCGTTCCAACGCTGCTTCCCCTGTGTGGCTCCTCGCGGCATGAGGGCACCCGGGGCTAGAAGCGCTCGGCCTTCCTGGCGGCGTCCTCCAGCGCTCGTCCGAGCGAACTGCCACCCGGACCTGGAGGTCATCAGCACTCGAGATGCGGCGACGACCAACGTCCTCCGGTGCCGCGCGACTCCTGTGCATGGCAGCATCTTCAGGCGCTCTCCGATACAGCCTCGCTTCCCAAGCGGCGCGGTGGTGTAACCTCCGGCCGGCTCGCACTGCACGGCGGCGGTTACCAGTGGCCACTACGCGCGCACGGGAGAAGAAATTGGGGAATTTTATCCTCTTGGCCATTATTCGATTAAGTCCTCAGATTTTATCTTGACTACGTATAAGTCCTTGGAAATTATGATTCAGCCCTCAGGCTTATCCAAACTATCCAGTCCAGCCCTCTGTATTACTGGATATACTGTTAAGCCAACTGGCTCTTCGGAATTTGTAGTTAGCCCTCAGGTTACTGTTTCAGCACTTCAACCATATGCTTATTACCTTTTGCATTCTAAGCCCTCGGCTTGAGAAAAATATATGTGGGAGAACTTGAGTTCATCCTAAATTACATACTCCCTCCATTCCACAATGTAATGCCTATAGATTTTTGTGAAAGTCAAACTTTGTCAACTTTGATCAAGTGTATAGAGAAAATTGTCTACATCTACAATACCAAACATGTACATTCTAAAAATATAACTCATGATGTATCCAATGATGTGCATTTGATATTCTAGATGTAACTACTTTTCTCTATAAATATGGTCAAAGTTTGTAATGTTTGACTTTCATAAAAATTTATAGGCACTATATTATGGAACGGAGGGAGTACAACATAATTACACACCATTTTACCTTGTGAAGCCTCATGTCTTCATATATTTATATTTGTATGTAATTCCCTTTTCATCCATATGTATTACCTCAGTAATGCTATTGCAAAATAATGGTCTGCTTGCAACTATATTCCTTTGAATTAAAGACATCATCGATGTCTTACTGCAATTATTCCCTATGACATGCGTTTTGGGACAACAACTATAAGTTTGCAATAGAAACATATTTTTCTTGCAAACGCTGACATAAATTCAAATGAGAATTATGAAGTATCATACTTAATATGACCACCTCAAATTTTATTTGTGAATCACAAGGTATTGGTGGCATCTACTGCATAATTTGCAGATTATCCATTACTACTGTGAGGTCTACGTCTTGTCATTTTGATAAGATGACTACCTTCATGTGCTATTCCAAATTAATATTAGATGTGACTACCTCAAGATATCATAAGGTAATATTGGCATCTACTGCAAAATTTTGCAGACTATCCACTATTACTGCAAGGTCTACATCATGTCACTTTAATAGATGATTACCTTCAAAGTGATTTTTCTTAAATATAGCATAACATAAGGTAATAGAGATATGAACATCTACTGACAAAAGTCAGGCTATGTTTTCTATTACTGCGAGATCTACACCGCATCCGGTGATTATCTTTAGAGTGTTATCCTATATAAATTGAGGTCTACACATATGGTTATAAGGCATCAGATGTTCCAAAATTTGCTCCTCTGAAGCTATAGTTGTTGTTCACTAAAATAATTTACTATCATAGTAAATTCATACATGATCATTACATGTTGAATGGTATTATCTACCAATATCGATTATTCAAGCCTCATTTTGCTTGTATAAGTCATAGAGAATTACACAAATATATGCATACCCTGGTAATTACCTTCTATTACATTGGTTAAATACATGGCAGTGGAGCATATGTCACTATTTCTGATTATAGTGACGTCCATCCATCAAGATGGATATAGTAATTTATAGCAAGTGTCTCAAACACTGTTGCAATATACACATCACATTGTGGTTATACTTTCATAGTGACTAACCAATGTTACACATGCAACGTCTATGTTTTTGGCAATGACTCTAAAGTTGCAACGTTCATATGCATTTTATATGTCAACAACTTCATTTAGTTCTCAAACTAAGTACATAATGGATGAATATGTATTTACCTTGAATATTTCCCTTAAGAGATACATGTTGTCGTGAGCACATCACGAATGATGACCCATTCATTTTCCAAGACCTCGAGTCTATCATATCTCAAAATTCTGTCATCTAATCAACTTCAAGTTGAGATCTCGTGATCAAATATTTTCATATGCCCTTAATACACTTTACATCCTCTTATGATGGTACTTCAATTTTCCATGATGAAGAAACATAGTGTTTCTTAAAACCATCAGATTCACAGAACGGGTGTATACCATTGTTTGAAATTCTTGCTAGTACCAAGAATACTATACAAGTTAGTGGTCACAAAATAGAACCATGAGGGATTCGAAGTAAAGTGGAGGCTAATAGACAACCAAAGACAGAATTGTCTCTTAATAGGAATCGGTCGTTTTCAAATGATCAAAAGACAACTCTCAAGTTTGTCAGATGTGTGGTTATATAAATATTGTATCTATGATTATCAAACCCTCAAACATATGGTCGAACCACACCACAAATTTATTAAAAGGCCAATAAGTTCAATGGGATAAATTTGAAAATTTGCAAATAACAACCAGATTCTGGCAAAGGATTGTTCTCAGAATCTTCATTAGAAGGAGGACCAAAATCTAGTGCAGAAAATGGAGGATGAACTCATTTGCACTCAATAATATCGGAGACCTCAGGTAATCTCCTAATTATCCCAACATATTATTAGCCTATACTTGTACCACTACATGTAGTAAAATGTCCAATATCATATCCCTTGGATACAATATTCGATAAATTTTGAATGTATATTTCAATTCATACTCAATATTGTTGCGTACACAATGATTTTCTAAGTATTAATAAATTAAATATTAGGCTTGATAGCCTTAGCCATCCTGGTTTGGGGATGATTAGAAAATTGTTGACAATTCGGTTGGTCACAACTTAACAAGTTGCAAAATATTCCCCATATTATCAGATTATATGTGCACCACATGTGCCATAGGGGAAATCTGTTTTAAGGAACTCTCACCTTAAAATTCTAAATGAGCCACTTATTCTTTCTTGAACACATTCAAAAGATATATGTGAAATATTGAACCATTATCTGGGGTAATTTAGACACTTCATGGTACTCATATACACATTCATAAAATGTTTTTAAGTGTGTATCTTATCACACACAACCATGATCTTACCCAATAAATTGTTTAACTTATCAAAGTAGGAGCAAATTCTCCTGAACAAAGGATAAGCCCTTTCGAATGGACAATGTCGTTGAACTTATTTCACGAGGATTTTCTGATTACATTCAGTACCCTATGTACAAACCCAGAATGGTTTAACTAAATTTCTTATCAAAGATAGTCAAATGAATTACATGACCATTTTTAAAGAATTGTAAATTTACCAGCCTCTTGCTGGACACATACGGCCTTACACACCGTAAGTATGATCTAAATCATACCAACTGCATATCATACTACTTTCCCCTTGTAGTAACTACGTGGAAATCAACAAAGTATTTCCCATCTGCGATAATTCGGTTACATACCGATATCACCACTCTAGCGTACACTCATAGAAAATTAGGGATCTATATGAGGAATAACAATTTATTCGTCAATCAAAATTATTCATAGCCTGTATGCTGATTGCATCAGCAATAAGGGTATTTTCCGGCATTAGGGGGAGATAAGTACCACAAAGAATACCGAGAAATAAATTAGAAATGTTATTGACATTCAATCCTTATATCCACGTACTCAAAGAATCTGAACTAGAAGTTTAGAGAACCATATATTTGGAACACATTGCAAATCTGCCACATACATTTATTGATGACAAGGTGTTACTAAATTCTATATTCCCGCAGTAAAGTGTCAGAAAGAGTGGAGGTACCTGATAAACCACTCTTCTCCCCAAATGAGAGCAAGAGGGGGAGAAAAATCTGACAACACGAGATATAACTTCTCATATGCTTTTGCGGAAACAAAGGAAATCAAATCCTCAACTAGTAAATGTAATTCAACATCAAGTTGAAATACACCTCACTGGATGCTCATCATCCAAAGCCCGACATAAATGTGCACAGATGTTTTGGTGCCGGGACATCGAAACACCTTGACTCCATTTGTTGTAGGAAATCACAAGGAGTTAAAAAGGAATCAATATATTATCCACAAACTTCAATGATTCCATCGGAATCATATAAACTAAAGACTACATTTGTCGACATATATTTTTCTCAATTGCTAAAACCTTTTGGGCCCTGAACCAAAATCCATGGTAGAGTGCCTCTTGCACTCATATTGGTTCACATAAAAGGAAGCAAGTAAATGAAGAATAGCACTCGCTCTGCAAACGAGTGGTATTTACCGCAGTAATACCTACTCCTCATAAGTATCTTTCATATGGAATACTAAAAACTTCTCATTCATAGACACAGTCAATGAGGTGGTGAGAAAGCGAGTCTTGTAGCAAAAGGGTTCACGCAGAGACCTGACATCGATTATGATGTAAGATACCCTCTTGGTATGAGTGGAATTATGTTTCGATAATAAATATCATTGGCAGTACAAATAATATTATCCATGCAGTTAATGGATGCAGTGACTACATACTCATGTGGGTTACTCATTTCGGAAATCTATAGTAAAGTCCCTGAAGGGCTTATACTTCCGAATCCAAAAGCAAATCGCAACAAGTTTTGTGTAAAACTTCATAAGTCACTCTATGACTTGAAATAGTCGGAAATCATATGGTACTACCGACTAAATGAGTTTCTTCTCCAAAAGGATTACTCGAATAATGATGATTGTTTATGTGTTTTAATAAAGAAATATCAAATTTGATTTCCTTATATCACCTCAGTATATATCGATGATTTCGTCATCAATGTCTCTACAAAACCTAAAAATACATAAAATCATCTCAAGACGGAAATTTTGAATTCAACCAAATTTAGCTTAAGTTTACAACTCGAGCATTCTCTCAAGAATACATATCAGTCTACATATATCCAATACATATACGAGAAGTTCAATGTGGATATATATCATACCAATAAAAGACATGTAATATGGTCATACTACCCCTGATATGGTACAAATTTATTCATACCTAGGGGTGATAATTAAGTGATATCAGAACCTGAAGTTCTATATCTCACTAATGTCAAAGCACTCATATTAATTACAACTTATATCTCAAGTTCACAACAAATCTTGGGCAATTCCATCAGAAAAATCAAGATATGACCATGATATGATGAAATGATATTGGTTCTTTATTTGATCCCAACAATGCCATATCAATGACTGAATTCACTGGAATAGTCTTCTCATGGAAGTCATCTAAATAGACTTTAATGGCTACTTCCACTAATCATTCTAACATAATTGCTTAATCTAAAAGCATTGTCAAATATACATGGCTCAGCAGAATGATTAACCACACTCAAAATCATGTGGTTGAAATTCATCAGAATCACATAACTTGATTTATCAAGATGCTTCCACTTGTGTTACTCAATACCTGCAGGTTATATGAAGAGCAATATCATAAAAACACATTGCTCGAAATTACTTATCCTCACGAACTATAGAAAAGTGAGGAAATAATCCTATATATTATTCACAATGTCAGGATCATGTCAATGGAATTGGTATGACACATCTTCCAGATTTGCAAAGTTCAGGGGGAGTAATCTCCTAAACTATAACCTGTTTACAATCATCAGATTGCATATATTGTACTCTTTTCCCCTTGATGAGTTTTCCCTAATGGTTTCTCATAAAAGGTTTTTAACGAGACAATATAAACACAAGTGTATGTATATGCCATATCATTTTCTCCTTATATTTTTTCCCATTGGGTTTTAAGGGAGTTTTCAATGGCATATCAGATTGCACTCTTTTCCCTTATGAGTTTTCTCTCAAAGTTTCTCATAACGGTTTTTAATGAGGCAATATCTTTTTAAGATCATATGCTATACTTTCAAGTTTTTTTCCCATCTGGTTTTTAAAGGAAAGTATACAAAGCATATTTATTGTTCTCTAAACTCACCAACGAGTTTTATCTTTCCTCAAAGGTTTTTCTCATATGAGTTATCAAGAGACAATAATCATTATATGTTGCATCATTTTTCTCCTTATTATTTTTTCCCAATGGGTTTAAAGGAGTTTTAGCAACATATCTACACTATTCTCCTCATATTTTTCCCACAGGGTTTTTGGAGGAGACTTTAAGGATTATACAAGTCTTTTTCAAGATGAAGATGATGAACATTCTCAAAGGCAAACACTTACAAGGAGGGTTCTTTATCAAGATGGTGTATATTCACAAAGACAAGCACTGATTAGGGGGAGTGTTAGGAATTAATTAATTAGTTTAATTAAAGGGTTAATCCTTGCTTATGTCGGTTCCACTATTGGCAACTGCTCTTTGTAACCGCCTTTGTAACTGGGTATATATACCCCAAACTTCATCAATGAAAGAGACTGTTCATTCCATCATTTGCTCTCCTCCCTTTCGTTTTTACTTTCACAAAATTCATGCGGATGCCGCGCTATCTAAGGACGAGTCCAGAGGTTGAGCTGCAAGGTCTGACCGGTCCTGAAGTTTTAGAGGCAATGGCATTGCATTAGCTGATGATATAGCATGTGTTACAAAGATCCATGTCGTGACCGATTTCGTGGCGACCGTAAAGCATCTGCAGGGTGATTACAGACGATCAAGTAGCGGGCAAATTTGACAAATCTGACCTCAAGACGAAAGTATTTCACAAACTAAACTGTTCGGAAAAAAATTTCACTCAGCTGACTCTTTTGTGTAGCGCCTGACAGCCAGGCGCCACACTACACTGTGCAGCGCCTAGCTCTCAGACGCTACACATCTGACTAGCATGACACACATCTGCTGTCTGAAAATTACTAAGTCAGTGTGTAGCGCCTGACGTCTGAGCGTTGCACGATTGAGCTGTCTCGGCCCGCAGATTGCATGGCTAATATGAAGCTCCAATCACATGCACACGGCTTGTTCATCAACTTTTGTTAAT
This sequence comes from Thinopyrum elongatum, assembly GCA_011799875.1. Classification (NCBI taxonomy): domain Eukaryota; kingdom Viridiplantae; phylum Streptophyta; class Magnoliopsida; order Poales; family Poaceae; genus Thinopyrum; species Thinopyrum elongatum. Next base: position 487,199,168 of record CM022297.1, on the reverse strand, counting down.
TTGACAGGACACAGCATGTAGAGTAGACTAGACTTGATGAGACAATCGGTCACTAAGCCAGTGCAGGTCGACTGCAGTACATGCATGCACGCGCGGGGCTAGCTCGGCTGAGCAGTGTCCACGCCATGGCCCATGCAGGTTGACACGTCCTCCTCCTCTCTTTGACCGTCAACAACGGAGTTCGTCTACGGTCCTTTCCCTTGCAGAGTGCATCGAGGCGCAGTGCATGCAGCTTGATCACATTAAGCTGTGTAGCGCCCAGACGTCAGGCGCTACACTGTACTAGCTCTCAGGCGCTACACACTGACTTAGCAATTTTCAGACAACAGATGCGTGTCATGCTGATCAGATGTGTAGCGCCTGAGAGTCAGGCGCTACACAGTGTAGTGTGGCGTCTGAATGTCGGACGCTACATAAAAGGGTCAGTTGAGCGATTTTTTTTTCGAACAGTTCAGTTTATGAAATACTTTCGTCTCGAGGTCAGATTTGTCAAATTTGCCTCAAGTAGGGTTGTTATTTATCAGGGACGTGAAGGCTATGATGGAAGACTTTGAAGATGTGAAGGTGGAGCACGAGAGTAGAGATGCAAACTATGGCGGCTAAAGCAGCAGTGTCACTAAATGTGGGGCGCCATGTTTGCCTTTTTTTTTTGGGAGAATTTTTGATCTATTCATGTTTAATCATGATAGTACAATGAACACTAGAAACAATAAAAAATACGTACAAATTCGTAGACCACCTAGCGACAACTATAAGCACTGAAGCGAGCCGAAGGTGCGCCACTGTCATCGCCCCTCCCTCGTCAGAGCCGGGCAAAACTTGTAGTAGACAGTCGGGAGGTCGTCGTGCTAAGGCCCCATAGGATCAGCGCTACAGAACAACAACCGCCGCTGATAAAGAGTAGCGTAGATCAAAAGAATCCAACCTGAAGACACACAAACAAAGATGAACGACGACCAAATCCGAGCAAATCCATCAAAAACAGATCTCCGGAGACACCTTCACACGCCCACCGACGATGCTAGAAGCACCATCGAAACGAGGCTAGGCGGGGAGAACCTTATTCCATCTTCAGGGAGCCGCCGCCGTCTCATCTTCCTGAGCAGGACACAAATCTTAACAGAACTCGAAGAAAGATCTAAAACGGAGCCCTCCCACCGGTAAGGACCGGAATTCACTCCATTCCCATGGCCCTAAGGCCATCGAAGACGAGGCGGACCAACGATGGCACTTCGGGAGGCAAAGAAACCCTACCACCCGCCTCGGACGCAGTAGGGGCGGGGCTAGGACGGACTGAGCCTGATGAGATACGTATGCAGGTACTCAGAGATTGCTTGTATCCCGAACTATATTTTAGTTGAATAAAATCTAGTGACAACCCTTCAAAAATAAAAATAAAATACAAATGGCGGCTGCCAAAGGGAGATTCTATGTGACGCTCTCTGTGTCCAATTGCTTGTATCCCGGACCATTTACTCCAACTGTAGCAACGGGTCAATGTAGCGGTTTGGCTCGGTTACGGTAGGGGTGGTTCTTTTCTAGCGTTTTTATTTCGTTTATTTTTTCAAGTAACATTCTAAAAAATATTTATTTGAAATCTGTTAACTTCTTAAATATTTACTTTTTAAAATTTCTGATTTTTTTAAACACAGTCAGTTTTGAAAAATTGAACATCTTTTGTATCAAACATTTATTGAATTTTTGGAATGTTTTTATTCGAATAAAAAAAGAAAAACCTGAAAAGGGAAGAAAAAAAGGAAACACCGGACCAGAACATTCTAGAAGGTTCCTAAAATCGGATTCATGTAGCTACTTAAATAGGCCGGCCCACCATGAACGCTCGCCTTGCTCGTGTGTGCGAAAGCATCAAATAGGATTTACCGCTGCCCTATTGAGATCCTGAAAAGTACAAACATGCGGCTGCTCTAGGTTTGGGCCTCCGGGAGAAGAGTTGCATGTATAATTACAAAACGTTGACTTGCTGAAAAGATTTTCTTTGGAGCAAAGTGCAAGGATGGTTAAAAAAGACATTGTCCACAACTGGTAAGGAGGTATTGGTTAAATCAGTTGCACAAGCGGTCCCGGTGTACTCTATGTCTTGTTTTAAATTACCTCGTGGACTTTGTGAACATTTCAATATGCTGATTCAATTTTTTTGGTTGGGAAGTAAAGATGGCCAGAGAAAGCCAAATTGGATCATGTAAGGTGATGACACAACGAAAAGGAATGGGTGGCTTGGGTTTCATGGATTTTGAGCTCTTCAACCTATCTTTGCTAGGTAGGCAGGCTTGGCGTATTTTGCAATGCCCAGAAAACTCTAAGTGCAAGAATTCTTAAGGCTGCGTACTTCCCATCATCATCCATTTTGTAGGCTGAGTTGGGTGGTCACCCCTCCCAAATTTGGAGAGCTGTTATTGAAGGAAGAGATATCCTGAAGCAAGGATTGATAGGATGAATTGGCAATGGAGAATCATCTGAAATATGGAACCATAACTGGCTGCCGAGGCCTGAGATGATGAGACCATATGGGTGTTTGTCAGCTAAGTCAGCCGAGTCACTCTCTGAATTGATTGATCCCACTTCGGCATGATGGATCAAGAAACCCGTGCAAGAAGTTTTCATACCCATTGATGTCTCGATTGTTTTGGGAATACCATTATGTACAAGAAATTTGGAGGACTGTTGGTCACGGAATTTTCAGAAGAGCGGAGTTTTCTCTGTACGATCAACTTATAGGATGTTGACAGCTATCAAAGCAAGGAGAGAAGCATGGATGGATGAAAACATTGGACCCTCGAGTATGGGATAAGATGCGACATCATGGAAGTCCTTGTAGAATATCCAATTTCCAAACAAGATAAGAATGTTCTTTTGGCGTCTAGCGAAACAGTCATTACCCACAAAAGATCAATGCCCGGTGCCATTGGAATATGACTACTTCTATTGCATGTGGACTGCGCAGGGCCAAAGATTCTTGGAGGCATTCGATTCTTGAGCCTGAACACTTGATCTCAACGTCTAAACAAGTGCCAAACAGTGGCTATTCTCCATGATCGGTTCATTATCACATGAAGCTTTTATCACACCAACAATGACTCCGTGGGAAACTTGGTCAGCACGGAGGAAAGCTATTCATGAAAGCGTTTTTCAGAGCCCGTTTCGCCAAAATCCACGTTGATGCTGGTATTGCAAGATCTAGGATTGGCGATTGAGTGGCTGTTGTGTGTCAAGATTCGACAGGAAATAACTAGGTTCTTTAGTGTTGGTGGTGCATGGGTTGTGGATGTCCCAACACTTGAAGAAATCACACGCCGAGAAGCTTTTTGTCTAGCTGATGATTTAATGCTTCATAATATAGTGATTGCTTCAGACGCCAAGCAAGTGGTGAGTGACATTATGAAAGGGACCGTAGGAAAAGTTGAGATGGGCGGAGTTTAACTACACTATACAGTTTGAGGGTCGGGCATCAAATATTGAACCCCATATGCTTGCCGACTTTGCACATTCTCTTGACCGGGGGCGCCATGTATGGTTTGGCCAAACTCACGCTCTATTTTTATTCCGAACTATGTAATATTTGAGTAATAAAGTGTGGCAAGCCTGAGAAAAAGAACGTTGATTTGCTTCTTTGGATGTGAACAATACTACATGGAACAACTTTTATCACGTTGAGGATGTAGGTCCTCCATTGACTGTAGTCCATAAACACATGATGTAAATTAAACCAGTAGTCTAAGCTCGAATTTTGCAGTTTTGTCCAAAATATCACATGCCAACATGGAACGACAATTGCCACGCCAGATTCATGCTAAACCAGAAGAGCGAGAAGATAATTGAGATGTCGATTTATAGCCCGTTCTAGCATGAGTTTCATAAAACGTTTTTGAGTAAAATCTCCTTGGGGTGTTCCCATTTGAATATATTTCTCAATGTGCGTTATAAGTGGCGGGAGGCATGAGTACAAGATTTCGTGCGGTGGAGTGGGAGGCTAAAAGGCAGGCAATGAAACCCAGGGTTCCAAGCGCAATGCCTTTTATAGGTGAAGCGAGTTTAAAAAGGTGATGTGGAGGATCTCACAGACATCACCGTGGACACATCGACAACCTCTTCACCTTGTATCGTTCGGTCATGTACTTTGTTTAGTTGTTGCTTTATATATAAAGCAGGGCAAAAGCCTGGTTCAGTTCCTTTGTTTAGGCAAAAAAAGATAAAGGATGACTTATGGTCTATTTTTCTTACTTGACAAATGAAAGAGAACCCCATTTCGCTCGGAATTGGACTTGTTTGCTACCTTGGAAAATCTTTCCGCTTACCTACTTCCTGACCTTAGGATAGGAAATGCATATTACCTTAAAGCTAGTCGTCCCGCTGACACGCTATCAAAGCACTTAAAATTGGCTGGAACAGAACCCCTGATAAACTTATGAACATTTTGGAGAATATTCGAACTGATGGGTTGGTGGATACCCTAGTGTTGTTTTGTTGGAGCAGGGATGGAGAGGGATTCATTAGTTTGACAACACAAGGGTGTTATGTGAAGGAAGAAAATTGTTGCATATCTAGATGTGCCCTAGTTATACAACATCTAAGTGACTCAAAAAGGCCTTTTAAAAAAAAGTGACTCAAAAAGGGAAGAAGAAGAAAAGAAAATACCCACACGAATCTTCACATAAGATCAATGATATAGGACTTGCACATTTAGACGTGCTTTAGCAAAACTGATTTAATAAAGTTGTTATTCGTTTATGTTGCTGACAAATGGGATCCATGTGTGAGAGAGCACGTGGGGTCTGGTGCCAGATAAACAAGGTTTAAATGCTACAGACGAATACGATGCCACGCGGGTAGGTTTCACGGATCGGGATTGCTATTTCACATCTGGATGCAATATACTTATCTCACATCTAAGTCCTCTACTGTTGGATTGTTTTGATTGATGTCGCTGTTGTCCCACGTCGCGTCTGATTGTTTTGCTCACGGCGACCGCGTCTGATTGTCCCGTGTCTGGATCGCTGCGTTCTCGTCGGTCTGCACGTTTTATTCTTTCTGGATCTGTGTTTTTCATCCTATTGTCTTGTCCCGCGTCGGGCCTGCTTTGTTTTGGCCTGCTTTTTACGTGGGCTGAAGCACAGGGTAGATGGATGGTTGTCCACGCGAACTAAAAAGATCGCACGGGATGCTGATGCAGTGAGTGATGTTGTCCATGCTGTCCATGTGATTTTTTTTTTGCATCTAGTTTTTCTTGATTGAGACAAAATACTATATATTCAAAACAGTGAGTACGAGGTACATTTCTAGTCGTGGTCTGGTTGTATTTTAAGCAGACCCCTTTATTCGCGTGTGTTTCAGTTGTGACACGGTAACTTTGCATCATACAAATAGAATTGGGTGTTTCAATTGTGACCCCGTTTATTTTTGTTTTGAGTCTTTTCTATACATTTTTAATGTGTTTCTGTTTCTAAATACTATTACGAACTTTTTTTGTTCTTTTTTAGTTTTTCTTTCTTTTCTCTATTTTCTCTATCCGTTCTTTCTTTTGATTTCTCCTATTTGTGTCTGTTTTTTATTTTATTTTATTTATTTATTTCACTTTCATTTTTTCCTTTTTCTTGCAATTTTTTGAATAATTTTTTTGTGAATATTTTTATAAAATTTGGAAATACTTTTTTAAGTTTGTGAACAACTTTTTAATTCGTGAATACTTTTTTTTAACGAAATGACGGCTCATCTAAGAGTCTTATCATTCGGTTAAATTTCTGTAATTTTCTTGCAAGCACTCGATCTCCCACCTCATTATTTTTTGTTTTGTCGCGCTTTCTTTTTTGTTGGCATGCTTGGCTTAATTTTTGCCCACCCCGGCTCGCAGCTTGGCTTGTAGTTGTTTCCGACCCGGTTGCAAGTTCTCCGTCCACTCGCTACTAGGCCTAGAGGTGTCGTTGTCATCCTGGTTGCAAGCCCACCCCTCGACTCATAACTTGGCCTATAGTAGTTTTTCCAACCCAGTTGCAAGAACATCCTGCACTCGCAACTGGGCCGTACTTTTTGTTCTTGTCCCAGTTGCAAGTCCCTCCTCGACTCGCAACCAGGCCCATAGATGTTGTCGTCTTCCCACTTGCAAGCCCACCCCTTGACCTGTATCTTGCACCGTAGTAGTTTTCAACCTAGTTGCAAGTCCGCCCTCCACTCGCAAACTGGGTTCGTACTTTTGGTTCTTGTCTCAGTTGTAAGTCCCCATCCAGTTGCCCCGTAGTTTAATTTTATATTCTTGTTGGGAAGGACAGTGAGTTAGAATTTCAAGAGAGGTAAGAAAATGAGAAGGCCTTTGATTCATCTTTGACTCACAACTGGTTTCTTTCATCCCAATTGCAATCTCGCCATTAACTCACAACTGGCCACTATTAACTCGCAATTGGGCTCATAGTTTGTAGTTGTCCTAGTTGAAAGTCCACCCTCGACTTGCAACTCGTATCATAGTTCTATATAGTTGTCTTAGTCCACCATCGACTCGCAACTAGGGCCGTAATTTGTTTTATCCCAGGTGCAAGCCCACCCTTGACTCGCAACTGGGCATGTGTTTTCTCTTTCATCCCAGTTGCAAGTCCACCACTGACTCGCAACTGGGACTGTAATTTATTTCATCCCAGTTGCAAGTCCACCTTTGTCTCGCAACTGGGCCCATAATTCTCCCAGTTGCAAGCCCACCCTCGACTCGCAACAAGTCTTGTGTTTTTATTTTTTTCATCCCAGTTCAAAGTCCACTCTTGACTCGCATCTGGGACCGTAGTTTGTTTCATCCTAGTTGCAAGTCGACCCTTGACTCACAACTGGGCTCATTGTTTCTTAGTTGTCTTAATTGCAAGTCCATCCTTGACTTGCAACTGGGATCATAGTTTGTTGTTCTCCCAGTTGCAAGTCCAGCCTCAACTCGCAACTGGGTTCATAGTTTGTTGTTGTCCCAGTTGCAAGTCCACCGCCGACTCACAACTGGGCCCATAGTTTGTTCTCCCAGTCGCAAGTCCACCCTTGACTCGAAACTGGGATGTGTTTTGTTTTTCATCTCAGTAGCAAGTCCTCCCTCAACTCACAACTCGTATCATAGTTTTATATAGTTGTCTCGGTTAGAAGTCCACCCTCGACTCACAACTAGGCCCGTAGTTTGTTTTATACCAGGTGCAAGCTCACCCTTGACTCGCAACTCGGCATGTGTTTTGTCTTTCATCTCAGTTGCAAGTCCACCATTGAATCGCAACTGGGACTGTAGTTTGTTTCACCCGTTTTGCAAGTCAACCCTTGACTCACAAATGGGCTCATAGTTTTGTAGTTGTCCTAGTTGCAAGTCCATGCTTGACTCGCAACTGGGCTCATAGTTCTCCCGGTTGCAATCCCACCCTCGACTCGCAACTAGGCTTGTGTTTTTGTTTTTCGTCCTAGTTGCAAGTCCATCCTTGACTCGCAACTTGGGTCGTAGTTTGTTTAATCCCAGTTGAAGTCAACCCTTCACTCGCAACTAGGCTCATTGGTTCGTAGTTGTCTTAATTGCAAGTCCACCCTCGACTTGCAACTGGGTCTAACCTTTTCTTGTCCCAGTTGCAAGTCCACTCTTGACTTGCAACTAGGACCCAACCTTTTTTGTCCTAGTTGCAAGTCCAAACTCGACTCGAAACTGGGATCCAACCTTTTTTCTCCGAGTTGCAAGTCCATCCTCGACTCGCAACTAGGGCCCGACCTTTTTTTGTCCCAGTTGCAAGTCCACCCTCGACTCGCAACTGGGTCTGACCCTTTTTTCTACCAGTTCCAAGTCAATCATCGACACGCAAGTGTCACCTTTGATCTTCTTTTTTTGTCGTTGTTGCAAGTCAACCATCGACTCATAACTAGGCCCGACCTTTTCTAACCAGTTGCAAGTACCCCATTGACATGCAACGGGACCCTTGATTATGTTTTTTCTCGAGTTACAAGTCCATCTTTGACTCGCAATTGGGCAAGATTTTTTTAACACAATTGCAAGTCCACCATCGACTAACTACTGGGCTCGACCTTTTTTTATCCGAGTTGCAAATCTAGAACCGACTCATAACTGGGCCGACACCTTTTTTGTCCTATTTGCGAGTTCATCATTAACATGCAATTGGTCTACTTGATTATTTTTCCTTTTTCTTTTTCATAAAGTCACAAATTTTGGAAAATGTTCAATGTCTTTTTAAAAAAACTGTTCATTTTAAAAAAATTGGAATTTCAATAATTGTTCGCATTTTCTAAATATTGTTCGGAATTAGAACTTTGAAAAAGACAAAAAAGTAAAAAAAATGTTTGCGCTTTTCAAAGAAAATTGGAATCAAATTTTTGTTCAAAATTCAAAATATGTTCGAAAAAATCAACATTTGTTCTTTCTTCAAAAAATATACACAATTTCCAGAAAATATTCAAAATTTTAAAATGTGTGGCCCTTTCCAGAAAAATATTTGAAGTTCCCTGCGGTTCGCTCCCACGTGCAAAGCTAGCCTCAAACCAAGCACACAAGTAAGCACCTTGATTGATCTACAGTAGTGTGCATGCGTAGCTTTTATTTGTTTGAGCGGCCACGGCCAAAAAAAAAAATTAGCGTGTAGCTGTACGTGAATCATGTTAGCTTTCTTGTGTATATACTGTTGGCCACAAACAAATGATGAAGTCTACTTAGATGTGAGATATTATCTTACATCTAGATGCGATATAGTCGGACCCTTCACGGATATACGACGGAAATGCACCATAGTATACACGCGAGCCATTTTTTTACACCAATGATATTCTACTACTAGGAACATCGAAGTGACCACACGATAGTGTACGTCGCGGTCAAACCCCGCACGGATACACCCGGGAACCTTCCGCCCACGGCAACGCCGCACGGCGCTTCGGGGCGCTGGGACGCGGTGCCACACGCCGATCCATCCCTCGCGTCGCTTCGCTCGTACCGCCCGTGTGCTGTTGCAGGCGAACGAACAAGGGCCACACACACATCGGGGGACCGGGGCCCGCGCGTCCGTCCGTGCCGTTTGTTTTCGTTTGACCGGCACGAGGCCGGCGGAAGTGGACGGCGACGTCAGCCCATCCACGTCGCACACCTAAACACTCGGGACGATGGCGATGCGTTGCCACCCGTTTGCACTGCCTTACAGTTGCAGTGTTTGCTTCTAGCGAGATGGTTAGAGCATCTCCACTCGCGCTCTCACGGTTTTTTTAGGCCGGCGCCGAAAAATTGGTCTAGTCGTGCCCCAAAGACCTTGTTTATCGCCGGTTTGGACCGAAATAACAGTCGGCGAACCCGAGCCGAACCCAGACCCCCGGAGGGCGCCGGCCGAAGCCAAAAGGTGTGTGGGTCCGCTCTGTCGGCGACAGACAGACATTTTCCCGCCGTTCCCCCCACTTTTCCATCCATTTTCTCATTGCTTCCCCCTTCTGCCCCTCTTCTCCCGCCATTCTCCTCCCGCTCCCCGCCATCCGGCCGCCATCTCGTCATGCCGCCGAAGAAGTATTCGGCCCCTCGCGCCGCTGCCGCTGCTGATTCCACCCAGCCGAAGCAGAGGAAGCCGAGGGCGCCGATGGCAAAGCCGCCGGGCATGTCGAAAGCCGAGTGGAGGGCGGAGGTTCAGCGCCGGGAGGCTGTCACCACCGACCGGCCGGCGGAACAGGCTCAACGCTAAGAGGGCCCGGGACGCGGCCGCGTCGGTGGCAGCGGAGCAGGCAGAGGCGTCTCGCGCGGGGATGATGAATCCGCCTGGCGGCCACAGCTCGCAAGCTGCGTGGAGCCAGCATAGCATCGCGTCGCCGGCCAGCTTCTCGAAGCCGCCACCGCCCTGGGGGTACGCACCCTCGCCTGGCTACGCCGACGGCGACGCGCATGGTGGATTCAACCCCAACATAACCTTTCCGCATGGCCAGCGCGCCTCACCCTCCGGTCTGAACCCTGACCAGCGCACTCCCTCGCCCGCGTTCGCCGGCGTCCAGTACCCCCCATACAACTACTCACCGCCGGCGTACACAGCCTCCCCGACGCCGCCTCTACGCGGTGGCGCCCTGCCCTTCTCGCAAGCCTCGTCGCCACATTTCGGCAACCCCGACGCGACGGAAGCCGACATGGACGAGATCATCACGAGCGGCTCGGCCGCCACAGCCTCCTCCCCCGGGTTCCACGCGCAAGACGACACAATGGACACCACCGGCGACATGGACGACGAGCTCGACGATGGCGAGGAGGAGGAGGAGGAGATGGAACAGGCGCCGGCGCCGGCGAGGAAAGGGAAAAAGAAGAAGCGGGGGTGGGGGGGGGGGGGCAGGACGGGGAGCCGCGCGTCAAGTGAACGTCCAAAGAAGACGAGTGCCTCGTCGAAGCATGGAAGACCATCAGCCTCGACCCAGTCACCGGCGTGAACCAGAACGCCGACACGTACTCGACGCGTATCAAGTCGGCGTTCGATGAGCGCAAGCTAGTCGACCCCTACTTCGCCACCATCCACATGCAATGCGGCGCAAAGGCCATGTCGAACCACTGGGCGATCATCCAGACAGCCTGCAACAAATGGCATGGGATCGTCGAGGAGATCGCGGATCGCCCGGAAAGCGGCGCCAACGTCGAGGGTCAGGTATGCACAGCCACCGGCTCTCGCTTCTTTTCGTCGTGTATGTCACCGACACTTGTTCTTCGGTTGCGCAGATGGTTCGGATGTTCACCATGTACCGCCAGGACAACAGCGACGCCAAGTTCAAGTTCCTCCACGTGTTCACCCGGATCAAGAAGTGCGAGAAGTGGACGGATGTCCGGCGCACCCTCGCCAAGGCCAAGGAGACGTACAAGCCGGACGCGCCCGCCCTTGGGGCGGCGGATGGGCGCCCTGACGGCAACAAAAAAGCCAAGACGGCGAAGGACACCGCACCGGCTGCCGAGCGGCTGCAATCGTCTATCGAGCAGTGCATCGCCGACGCCAAGGACCACGCCAACAAAAAGGAGGAGAAATCCGAGGCGCGGTGGTCGGCGTTGATGACGAACAGCGCCGTCAAGCTCGACCTACTCCGGACCAACGTCGCTGCGAAGAAGAGGAACACCGACCTGGCGTCCTTGATGGGGGCGGACATGTCGATGATGGACGAGCAGGTCAAGGCGTGGTACTTGGCAGAGCGCGGCCTCATCTTGAACCAGATGCCTTCGACCACCGCGCCTACGCCCACGCCGACCCCAACGCCGACGCCCAGCCCGAGGGGTGAAGCCACACCGACGACCAGCCCAGAAGCCACACTGACGCCGAACAGCCCGAGCACAGAAGCCACGCCGACGCCGACGCCGGCCAGTCCCACGCCCGAGGAGCCCGTCGTTTGATGTATTCCTTTGTCTACGCGTCCTTCCTTTTGAGTGCCGAACTATCGTTTATGTTTGATCGCCGAACTGTGGCATGGTGATCGCCGAACTTTGTGGCATATCGCCGTTGATCGCCAAACTTGTGGCGTTTTTTGGCAGCGGGAAAAAAGAAGTTTGAATTTATGTGCGTCTTGGTGCCGAAACTTGGCGGCGCGGCTGGGAACTGCATCGTCCCCAGGACGAAAAAACCACCGACGCAGAGGCCATACCGCTATCGCCGGATGCGCGGGGGCCGAACGGCTGGAGATGCTCTTAGGGATTTTGCCCGTCCAAATTACCGGCGAGTGCAGAGTAACACAGGGTGGCTCCGGCCGGATCAGTCCCACCGGGTGGACACACCTTGCTCTTGCTGGGAATGATGGCCTGATAATCGGATATTCCTCTTTGCTGCTTAGCATCAGCTTCTTTCTGTACTCATCGGCGCCCAGAAGATTCTTCTCTTCCGTCGATGTATATGAAGGATTCTCCCCTCCTCTCATAGTCAGCGCGGGGGACACCATCCAGTTCCTAGAACTAACCAAAAACGAGTCTAATACGAGCGATGGTCACTCATCCGAGCACGTAAGCTGGAAATATTTTAGTAGGAGTAGTACAATAATTCAGAGAAGCTTCAGTACACCCTCGTGCATGCGGCTGCTCTGACTGATGGTGGATTCCAACAGCTAGAGCATTGCGCGACTAAGGACTAAGGACGATTGGGTTAATCTGGACCACCGTGGAACTGGATCGACACATGGACGTGCCTGTGATTTGGCAGATTGAGGAGGACGGAAGAACGAGGGTGTGTTTGGATTATGGCCAAAGTGTACCCTACCAAAATTTTGGTCATGACCCAATGATTGGTTTTTGTTTGGATGGTTGCCAATTATTTGGTATGCCAATGAACTCTAGTTCATTTTTCTTGTCAATGTTGGCCAAATAATTGGCAACCAAAACCCTAACCAAAATTTTGGCTAGCCAATGCTTTGGTGGGGCAACCTTGGGCATAAACCAAACAAACCCTTGAATCCTCGGCGCCGGCAGGCCGGCGAGGACGCAACCGGCCATCAGATCGAAAATAGTTCACACCAAGTACAGCTGTGAATGGTTCGTGGAGACTAGCAAACGGACCGTCGAACTACAAATGACAGCCCAATCCTATTGAGATCCTAAAAGAACAACACACGGCGCGCAGAAACCGCTCAAAAAAAAAATGGCGCGCAAAACATTTTTTTATACACTCTGAATATTTTTCAAATGCATGATGACCATTTTTTAAATACATAATTAAACTATTTTCAAATACATGTTGGCATTTTTTGAAATGTTACATAACATTTTTTTAATTACTATTTTTACGTTCTATTAATATGTTTCCAAAATATCCCGAATATTTTTTTGAAATACACAAAGATTATTTTGAAATGTTATGAATATTATTCTAAAAGGTATTAAAAATCGAATTTTATAAACATTTAACATATTTTTGAAATGCATCAACATTTTTCCAGAAGGCCACAAAACTTCTTTGAATTGTACAAACATTTTTAGAAATTACATGAATATTTTTCTGTGTTGTATTAATATTTTCTAAATTTTACTAATATATTTTCGGAACATGTGAACATTTTTGGAAACGTCAAATATTTGTTTGAACAATGCAAACCATTTTTTTACATTATTTGAATATTTTTCGAAAAAAATGTCATGAATATATTTTTGAAATGGGTCAACATTTTTTTTGCGGGTAACATTTTTTTTACGACACAACACTTTTCTTGAATGGTACGAAATATTTTCAAAATTGCGCGAGTATCTTTTTTGCATTGTGTAAACATTTTTTTTTGAAAGAGTCACATATTTTTTCAGAATGCATGAACTTTTTTAAATGTCACAATTTTTAATGGGTTGAAGATTTTTATCAAATTGGGCGGAACAAAATGTTTACACGCGCTAACATTTTTCAAATTCCCAGTGAACATTTCTAATCTTTTAAGTAAACTAAGTTTCAAAATATATGTACCTCAAATATTTTAAAAGTAAAAAAATAAGAATGAACAAGAAACAAGAGAACAAACGAACAACCAAACAAACGAAGCAACAATGGCTACTGGACCGGCCCATTAGTAATAACGCCTAAGGAGAGACGTGCTTCTGTCTCGCTGCAAGCGAGACAAAGCCGTGCCATTGAAGATGTGATCATAATGCTAGTTTGGCGCTTATGGTCATTATGTAATGATATTGTGCATGGCAAGGAAATCCCTCCTGCAGAGGTTACAATTGACTATCTACAGAGTTATATGATTTCATTGTCGAATGCAAGGTTGTATTCAACTAATGATATTATCAAAGGAAAGTTCCCTCCAGTGGACGATCGTCTTGTGGTGGCCAGAAGGACATAAGCTATTAGTCCATGGCCGTCTCCGCCGACTGACAATGCAGCCGTCTCAGTGGATGGCTCCTTCTCGGTTGAGGACGGTACCATGGAAGGGGGCATGAATCTTTCTAGGTCGGATGAAAGTGTGATATTTGCAGCTTACCGATTCTTGTTCAACTGCAACGATGCCTTGGAAGTAGAAATTCATGCATTGATGCAAGACATGGCTCTAGCGTTGCAGCACACTAACGACGCAATTATTGTGTAGTCAAATTTTTCGGAGGCTTTGGCGACTCTCTCTGGGGAGGGTTTGTCATGTTCGGCTTAGAGTCACTTGGTTGCTAAGATTAAGTTCTTGTAGAAAAGGGGAGAGTTTATTCCTGTGAAGCTTAAACGTGTTCAAAACAGGGTAGCAGATCGTCTGGCGTTGTATTGAACATAGCACTGCTATATGGCTACGTAGAGGGCCACCGTGTATTGACGAGATTATGCCTCTCGATTGTAACCCTATTATCTTGAAATAATTTTCTTTCACCCGGTAAAAAAGAAAGATAAAGTCGTACCTCTCTTAATCGGGTAGAAGAGTTGCACGTATAAAGGTGTCTCTAAAAAAAGGAGTTGCATGTATAGTTGCCCGGAATGTTTTTTTTTAATGATAAAACGTGTCTCATTTATATCATAAAAATCAAAGTACAAGTCACGTAAAGACCGACATGACAAAATTAAAAATATAGCAGAACATCTCTGAACTTGACACTAACGCCCTTATCCTGGTCCCCCCGCCCCTCAACCTCGTAAACTATACCATAGATTTGAAAAAAATGAAAAAGACAAAACTAGATGCCTCAACACTTTTTTCTAGAATTGGTCAAACTTAAGTTTTACTAAAGACAAAACAAGAACTTTAATTCGGTAGAGATAGTACATGTCTTTTCCTATAGAACTAGGTGATTACCCTGCGCGTTGCAGCGGGAATTTGAAGATTAATTTCAGATGTATTATATATGACAAAAATGATCTAAATCAATAGCTACTAGTTTAAATGTAGAAATGTTTTATACTTGCACTATGTGGGAACAAAGAGTATGGATGTGGTTTGCATGGGTTGCAATAGTGTTAGTGGATATTGACATGACACACTTGATGAGGTGGAAGGTCATATGTTGAGAGATTCTCTAATCCTAATGGAGGACTTGGTAGTCTCCGTTTCGTCCGTTTTTTTTGTCTCAACCTCCCACCTTCGTCTGGTTTTTTTTTCATCCCTCCTCCCACCTCCCCGTAACGATCCCTCGCACCTAACGAAAAAAAAATCCGGCGACAACCACGTAGCGACGCCCCCTCGCACGAACAAAAACCGGATGAAACGGATGACCCCTCGCACGAAGAAAAACTGACGATCGAGGCTGGCCTCGATCTATTCGCTACAAAGACGGGAACCACGCCGCCGCCGCCATCGCGGATCCCTGAAACGCCGTCGATCTATTCGCTACATCGACAGAAACCATCGCGGATCACTGAAACGTCGCCAATCTATTCGCTACATCGACGGAAACCAGCCGCCGGCGCCGAGGGGTCATCGAGGACCCAACGCCGAGGTCCTAAAGGAGGCGCCACTGCCATTGTTGCGGACCTCCGGGTCGCCATCGGGACACCGCTGTCGAGGTCCGCCTTCGCCTTCTTTGCGGATCCGAGGTCGCCATCGGGACACCGCTGCCGAGGTCCGCCTTCGCCTTCTTTGCGGATCCTGTTACGCATCATCGGCTGCATCCCGCACCCACGTCGTTGCTGCAGGATCTTCATCCGTCATCCTAAGCAATTGCGGCGGCGACGCGCGCGAGCTTCATGATAGTGGGGAGGACCAGGCCGCGGTGAAGGTAGGCCATGCGCTCGTCATGCTCCACGAATGGAACCTGCGCACGGAGGCGGTACCGCGGGGTGGCAGCCGGCAATGAGGCGGCCGCGCCACGTAATGAGCTACGGGTCCCCCTTTGTGATGTTCTGGCATCGCTCCTTCATCGCAGACATCCTCAGGTTCCTCTTGCCCTTCCCTTCCTATGTCCTCCTCTCCCATCTCTATGCTTTCACGTGCATCCGGTTTTGATTCCTCGTGTGATATCCAGTGCGTGTGTAACCTGGATTAATCTTAGTTCGGACTGGAGATATGAATAAGTAGGCATCGATTTAGGATTTCCACTTGTGCAGTCTGTTATTGTGAGTTGGAGAATTCAGATGTTGTTGTGAAAAATGCATCTCGAATGCCAGCAGCATCTCCAGCCTCTAAAAATGTTTGTGATGTTATGTCAGATGTTTTGAAGCCTCCTTCCGATTCGAGCTCCGCCTTGATCTCATCTGTGCCACGGTCGTCCTCCCTGGAGCACGCTCTGATCTCGTATGCAACGTGCTGCTCTATCCATCAGTAGCTAGAAGGTAACGACCATGAAATATCTCCTCCTCTCAATACCTTGTTTATGTTGTTTATTATTTTCCAAATAAGGTGCGGAAATTCGATGCTATTGTGGATAATGTGTTGTTGTGCTGAAAATTTGAGCTACAGTGCATATTTTTTTAAGCTATTGTAGGTGAATCCTGCAGTTGATGCCAATGACTTCATTTCAATTTTAATTTTTGAGTTTAGTTGGCTATCTTTTCTTATTATTTAGTTGAGCTGGAAATTTTACAGATTACATGTCTAGAAGAATGGTTCTGGTACACTGTTGTTATGCTTCTGCTCATGATTCGCCTCTTTGTTGATTCGAACTATTGTGTTTGGTCATGCCAAATCCCGTTGACTGGATTTTTTTTTTGGTAATGCAGATTGTACGAAGAAAGTGGTACTATTTAACCTCACACAAGATGTGGCATGGATCAATGGCATCACCAAGTGTCTTCTGTGGCATATTTGCTTCGGTGTGAGGGGCGCATGTCCTCCCTTTCCCGTTTCCCCTCGCCTCCCATCACCTCCTGAGTCTAGCTGCTGCCGGAGTCCACGCTATTGTCTTCCTCATCTTCCTTTCATTTCTTCACCCATGCTTTGGTTGAAGTCGTTGTTTGGTTCTCAAGCTGAACAAATCCTGCATTTCTAAAATCATTGATTTGTTTTGAAGTAATACCTTAGGTTTAAGATTATGTTATTCATAAGATTTGTGTATATTAATGGTTGATCCTTCCTGTAGAGCTGACATGATCGACAATGAAGAATGAAGACCATGGAATTATAACATTTCTTAAGAATTTGGCAGCACGCCGAAGATGCAATAGTGTCTTTGTTTGGCACATTTATCCATGAACTCAGAATAAAAGATGAGGAACAACATATGTGAGTGTTCTTTTCATCTACAGAACATTTTCATCTCAGTAAGCTTTACGACAACTATTTGATAATGGCTATAATTGTAGGTATTAGCCAAGCAGGAGCTCAAGTGGGCTTAATACTAGCGTTGATGCTGCATTTCCATAGTTTTTAGGCCTAATTTAAGGTGTTGTTTGGCTATTATACAGTATAGTAGTGGGTTGTTACCGTGCATTTTCCAGTAGCACAATTGTTGATTAACTAATACTAATTGTTGGCATTTCTGATTTTCAAATACTTCTAAATTTTGTAATGGGATATGAAGGAAAAGAGCCCAGAGCACGGCTTGGTTATACCATTCAAGATTGGAATTGGTTTGGCATCCGTGGAAGTCATGGTAATGGTAAGTTGAGTTTATTTGCCCACCATGTTCTTTTGGTCTGCAGTACTTTCCTAAGGGCATTTCTAACCGATCCCCTAAAAATAGTGGTAAGTTGAGTTTATTTGCCCACCATGTTCCTCAAGTGGAGAAGCTGGAGAGGGTGCTGCGGCCGCGGCCGCTTGAGGAAGATCGGCGAAGGAGGACACGCGGCTCCCGTGGCGGCGCGGATCGAAGCTCCGGATCAGCGGCGGGCCTTTGGCCACCGCGTCCGGCCATTGGGAGGAGAAGGGGCGGCGGGGAACGGCGGGGGAGGCGCCGGCTGCGTGGCCGGGGGTGGGGGGGGGGGGGGTTATAATTTTTACTCCACCAGCGCCGATTGGGGATCGGCTAGGTCCCGGTTAGGGGAGTAAAGTCAGGATTTTACTCCTCTAACCGGTTATTGGGGATCGGTTAGAAATGCCCTAACATTTCAAAACGGCTTCTGTCAGGTTTTAGCTCCCACATTGAGTAAATGCCTATAAAGTTTCTGTAGTATCGAAAATGTTATAGTTCCATGGTCTCGTTCATTATCAATTATGTTAGCTTTGCAGGAAGGAACAATGTATGTCAAATGAAAGGAAATGATTGGCGGAGCGTGTACTATATATGGAGATGTCAATGGAAAGGTTTGGAGTTAACATTTGCTTAATGCATTTACGTAAATATTCTTACCATGTAGAAACAAACAGGCTGGAATAGTGTTCAAAGGGTGCATGTTGATCCTAATATAGGTGGAAGTTAAATATAATCCCCATGGAACTAGATTGTGACCTTGTTTGTCGTTCTCAATATGTTTCCTATTTTGTATCCCATAGCAACGCACATGCATTCACCTTGAGGCTTAAATCTTATGTGTATCCCGCGATCTTGCATTAACATCCAATTCTATGCTGACACTTAACTCTTATGCAAAGAGGACGCTTGATACTAAACTTCGACAAAAACTGGGGTGCCAAACATGTAGGTGCAGTCTCACACAAAGGAAAAGAGAAGATAACTTGATGTCAATGACTCGTGAATGGAAATAAAAAGACTCGTTTATGTACTCTTTTTCCTAGCTTAAATTATTCATTCAGATGGTACTGCACCCCGTTATTCTAATTTTATACACTTATTCCTTGCCAAAAAATATATTAATTGGTTCTTAGCTTATTAAAACTCAGGAGTATTTTATCTTCCTCACACATTTTTAATTCATTTTACGCAAGCTGAGATAATACTGATGCTCAATCCAGATCTGGATGTCTCATCTCTGAACATTTGAAACGCTGAGCAGTCCATGGAAGCTTGCCTAGCCGCTTTCGCGCGACATTATATCTTTGGACGTTTGTACTTCCACGGCTCTCGACACGAGCTTCCTTATATGGTTAGAAATTGCTGGTTGAGAGCCCCATTCAGCTTGCGGTAGTAAATAATCTCCCAAAGAGCCTCCCCAGGGCTTGCCGTGGCGGATACCGCATCCCTTGGCTCCGGATGTCGAGCAGGAGCATGCGTTGTCAACCAGCATCACAGGTATTGCATTCTGAAACCGACGGGGGCATATAGTATGCAGGGAAATAATAGCTTGAATTCGGTAAGATCGGTTTCTGAATGTTTACAAATACAGGCAAACATGTAATATGTTGTTCTATTTTACTGTGAATTGAAATTGAAACCACTTAATGCAAAGACCTACAACCAGCAGAGAATCAGTAGTACTGCAATCCACTCTATTCTCATAGACACCTACCCATAGGGATACAAAATGCTGGCTGTTATGAGGCACCATATATGTCATTGCTTGCTGCACTTGTGCACTGATGTCCCAGGAGTATCTTTGCTATAAATATTCTAGAAATCAGCATATTGAGCGTCATGATATTTCCTATTTGTTACAGTATTTCGTTATATCAGGGAAGGTAGCTATGCCCCAGTATTATGTTGTCCCTTTGTACTTTAAATCGAGACCAATTAATGCAAAGACCTAAAAATGTCATGATATTTGTCTTTGTAACATTATCTCAAATGTGGCCCTTTTTATTCATGATCATTGTTCGACACAGTTAAAGCCAATAATTTGTTTTTCCCTGTGTATCTAATTTGTTCCTCTTCTAATATATATGCAAGAGTATGGAAGAGAAGAATTGCTTGCTATTGCGGTTCTTTGATGATAAGGTTCAGTAGACAAGGTCGCCCACCTTCAAGATGAAGCTAGCAAAGCCAATTTGTATTGGCCCAAAAAGGTCAGGCCATGTATGATGTTAGCCAGCATTGACCACAAGATGCTGAAGCAATATTTTTTAATAATGTATAAAACAAGCTGGTAGCTATTGAACTGACTAGGTGATGTTTAGTGATGTTTGCCGGATTGTTTAGTCAGTTATCTACCACAAATAAGTGGTGAAATTTTACCTGATTGTCTTCTAGGCGCATCTTTTACTTATAAATCATGGTGCGGCGATGCATACTAATATTCCGCTTCTATTTCATCGATTTTACTTGTGCATAGTATAATACAGACGTAAAAAAGAAGGGTTTAAAAAGTTACCTTACGTCTGTATGTGGTAATGCATTTTGCTTTCTTTAAAAGCGCATGTTCTCCTTTGTTTTTGACTGGGCACTAAAAGATGCATCATGCACTCCTTTATTTTGGTTGCATTTCATTGGTTTTACTTGTGCACAGTACAATACAGATGTAAAAAAGAAGGGTTTAAATCCCATGGAGAAGTCTGAACAGTTGTATGAATGATCTTGAAGGCGGTTCTTGTTCTGATGTTGCAAAAAAAGAAGGTTTAAATTCTATGCAATCCTATGTAGAAGTAAGAATATTTGCAGTTCGAGTAGTACACAAATGCAAGCTACCAAAAAATATAGGATTAAATGCATAGTTTTGACTATTTGTGTACTCGAGGGCATCAACGTGGTTACATTGTGGACTAGAGAAAGATGGCGGTGGAAGGGGAGAGAGGGGGGCAGAAGTTCATTGTGACGGAAACTGCAAGCACATTATGAAATATAATCCAACTACATGGTTATGTATTTGAATTTGCAATTCAAAGTGTGTCCGTGGTGATAAAAGAGGGGATTACGAGTCGGATCTCCCGTGGCGAGCTTTCCTTGGGGAGGCGACGTTGTGAGGTTAGTGTGTGGATGAATAGAGTGTGATACGTAAATCCTAAAGGTATATGCTAGCCACGCTTGATATTACCACTATAATATATAATACTTTGTAACACATAGGCAATTAACTTTAGTCTTACATGCTGACTTGATGAGGGAGGGAAGAGAGAGAGAGGTGGCGAACTTGGATAAGACAAGAAGAATTCATTTCGCGGTAAGACATGTTGTCTAATGTGCACGAGGTTCCTACAACTATGTTAGACACGGTTAGTGTTGAGCCATAAGAAAATATATACCCTGTTGCAACGCATGCGCATTGTCCTATATCCGAAAAATGGCCGATCACGCACCGGTAACTATATTATAAGCATTGCAGCCCGTAACAACGCACGGGCATTCTACTAGTTAGACTTAGTGGGGATCAACTTTTTAAGAATAGTAGATTACCCTATGATACAAAAATCATATGGACCAGGTTGGCCTTGGAGGACCAGATTGGCATCAAGTGAGTTAGAAGTTATCTCTAAATGGGTACACAGTTTACACAAGTTCTATTTTAGAGGAAATCAAAGCAAAAAAATCAAGTGCATTTTTTTTGAATTTACGAAAGGTTAAATGTTATATATCGACACAATTGGACCAAGAAAAGGACACCACCAGCAAGCGGCTAGAAGTGAAGGATGAAAGTACAAACATTAACACTTCATATAATCCAGAATTATCTAATTAGTTGCATATAAACTTAATAGTCTTGTACTTTACAAACCTTCGCAAAGTTATTTGCTCGATTCCAAGACTTTTATATACTCTACAAACTATTCTTTGGATATTTTAGGATTCTACAAAAGCGATACATATAATACAATGACATGTTATATTGTGGAGCAATGTTAGTTTTCTTAAATTTATAAAAATACCAACAAGAGATTTTTGAAGAATTTTCATTGTATAAAAGTATCTTGCGATACACAATACATTTTCCATTTAGACTAGAAAATCATAATGATGAATATTAGAAACTTATTACAAATATTTATCTTAATATACAAAAATGTGTTCACATTGCCTAAAAACAATATCTAGGACAATATATCAAAATATGTATCCATATAAACAACAAGTTTTCTTTACATGATTATTTGTAACAAAATAAAAAAGTTTGGTATAAATAATTTAGCTTGGAATTATGTCATCTTCCGATTTGGTTTATCGGTACAGTCGGACAGCGTTACGGAGTTCGAGGAATCGGGTGACCATCTCTCTGAAGGGAAAACTTCGTATGAAGTTGAGGACACTATAGGCAAGGATTATTATTACCTTGGATACTATTACCAACTTTACTTGCTAGATGTCTTGACGCTATCGTTTGGTCTCGCTACCTACCACATAGGACTGGGCGTTCGATCTAACCGTACCGATCGGTCTGGTTCTCCAGGTACCAAAAAATTCGGTTATGTCATAAGTGGTGACCGATCGGTTTATCTAAAAATAGGAAGTCAGATGTTTTTGGTACCGATAATTTGGGTACCAAAGGACTAAGGATTGGTTGGAATAGAACCACCAAGAAATTTGTGAACATTTCAAAGAATATAGAGACGAGGAGGATAAATGTATATTCTGTATCGTTTCTTCAAAACATCGCTTACGTTTCACTTTACTTCACCAACCTCAGAGGGTACTACGGGCATAGAGTGTAAGATATCCATCACTAGACTAAAGAAAGTAGCAAATCCAGAACCTTTAGCTTGATCGGAAGGGGAGCTATTCAAACTAACGGGTGGGTGGATACCCTAGTGCTTATTTCTTCGTCAGAGCAGGGGCGGAGAGGGATTCATTAGTTTGACAATACAAAAAGGTCATGTGGAGAAGAGAATTGTGTCAATTTTATAAAATTGCTATTTGTTTATGTGGCGGGTAAGTGAGGCCCATGTGTCAGAAGGAGTGCTTGGTGCCTGATATACAAAGGTTAACGACTGAGACCCGGGCATGCCAAAGAAAGCATGCCAAAGCCAAAGGTCGTGTGATGCAACTGCTTCAAGAATGAGGTGAGCTTCTTATAATGACCCTGATATTGCCCTTGTAAAGCCTTTGGGTAATTCTTTCATTTCCAATGCATGCAGTAAAGAGATCCAAGCAAACCTGACCACCCTCTTGCTTCTGAGATTGCCAGGAGCCTCTCGGTGTCTGCCACAGTTGGTTCTCTCAGGTACCGAGGTCCGAACACCTCAACCACGAAAGTTGCAAACCCGACCATGGCATCTCTGCATGTGCTCTCAGACATTCGTAGGTACTCGTCCCACGAATCAGCGGCCGTGCACTTCTGGTAACTAGAGAAGCCAATCGTTCCCACGGCGTCCTTCTTCAGGATGAAGTAGTCATCGTAGGACCGAACGCCATGGTACAAACGATCGAAGACAGTCTTGCGCATTCGAAAACGCCGGCGAAAATGGTCAGCAATAGTGCATTGGGGGCAAACTAGTCGGCCATCAGTGATCAGTGTCAAATGCCCGCGTGCCCTGTTGCTGTTGAGAACTCGATGACCCTTGATCGAGGCCTTCAGATTGAGAACATGCTCCTCCACACGCTTCACATCTTCAAGGACCGCCTGCATCATTGCCGTCTCATCGGAGTACTCCTCTGTAACATCCCTGTGTAATAAGCACTGTGACATAAAGCTAATCATGCCAAGTCATCATCATTTGCATTGCTTGATCATAGTGGTTAAACACCTCAATTCAAATCCCTCTCTGAAAATCAACTCAAATTCAAAAGTGCAAAATGAAGTTGTTTAAATCCAGGAACTGAAATGTTCCTAATATTGTAAATAATTCAGAGACAATTCTAAAATTATACTCAACATCTACTAAATTAGTTAAGTAACTCTAACAACCTCAAACAGTAACAAACAACCCTTTTAAATGCCTTATTCATTTTTGAAAAAATTCAAATCAGTTCCAAAAATACTCAAACTTTTTGTGGCACCGTCTAAAAACACCAGGGAAATAATGGGACACGTTCCATATTTTTCCTAAGCTATTAGGATGTCCAAACAATTCTTTTCCCCCCCCTCTATTAAATAAATAAAGAAAAACAGAAATAGAAATAAAAGAAAGAGGCCAGAGCCACTTACCTGGCTGCTGGGCCGAGCCGGCCCAGCCCACTTCCCCACCTACTTTACCTCCGTGTCGACGTCTCCATGGCCGCAGCTCGCTGCGCCGCTCCCCGTGCGCCACCGCGACGGAGCCGTGGAGGCGAGGGGATAAGCACCCTCTCGTGCACCTCCCCTGGACGCCCTCTCCATTCCCCACTCCTCTCTCTCCCTCGCACGTGCCCGTTCCCTCTTCCTCTCCTCTCAGCCGAGTGCCGCCGTCGCCGCACCGCTGCTCCACCGCGGCCACCGGCCACCGAGCCCACGAGCTCCGCAGTGCCCCTCTGCATCGTCTACGGGCATCAATTTGAGCCAGGCGGCGCTACAGGGACGGCCACGAGCTCTTCTTCCTCCTGCTGCCACCGGCGAACTTCCTCGATTCCGGCCGCCTCTGCGGTCCTAAGCCCCGCAACGGCCACCGTGAGCCGCACCGTAAGCATCCGTTCTTCCTCCCTCCCTTTCTACCCCGCGGGCGTGCCGTAGCTAGTCGTCACCGACGCCGTCCTCTGCCGTCCGCCATTACCGGCGAATTGCTCACGGCAGAGCCGCCCGAGCTCCTCCACTTGGTCCATCGCGCTCCAGGCACTCGCCTTAGTCCGCCCAGCCGTTTAGCTTGCTCGAAGACGAATCGAAGTCACGCGCCCGAGCTCGGCCGATTTGCCACCGCCGCTGACCTCAACGCCGGCTCCGTTTCCGGCGACCATATGGTCTGGCGATGCCACCATTAGACGCGCGCCGCACAGGCCATTCAAGAGCAACAAACCGCGGCGAAAAAGATGCCCCGTACGCAAAATCCGAGCTCGCCGGAGATCTCAGACGCGTCCGGCGTTCGCCGGAGCGTTTCCGGCGCCGGCGTCCGACGTGGACCGACCGGTGGGCCACCTCGGGTCACTGGCAGCTGGGTCCCGCGGGCCCAGTTGACCAGTTGACCAAGTCAACTGGATGACTGGGCTGGTCCCAGTCACTGACCAGTGGGGCCAAGTTGACTAGTCAACTGGTCAACGCGGACCAGCTGACTCAGCTGGCTGGTCCCACCTGTCAGCCCCTCTGGTGCACTCTGGGTGCAGTGCACCCAGTAATTTCCTGTGCAATTTCGAATTAATATTAAATCCAGAAAATCCAGAATATTGATTAAACTTTAAAAATTCATAGAAAATAAACCGTAGCTCGGATGGAAAAACTTTGTACATGAAAATTGATCAGAACGACGAGACGAAGCTGACCGTGTCGTCTGTTTCCGTGTCGGGGCCCTCTACGGAGGTGAACCCGCAACTTCGAGGCCGTATCCGGTAGATGAATAGTGCATATACACCGGTTAAAAAATCCAACTTAATTCCTTAAACAACTATTATGCCTTAGGCATGCTTTAGGCAACTCTGCACCGCGCGTTAGCGTAGCCTGCTCTGTGTTGCTTTGTCCGCCTTGTATTTATACTGTTTCTTCCCCCTCTTCTCGATAGAGCCCGGTACCGACGCAACTCCGGTGACTGGCTACACTATGGACGACCTTGCCTTTGCCGCCGAGCAACCAGGCAAGCCCCCCCTTTGATCATCCCGATATCGCCTATTCTATTTTCTCATGCTTGCATTAGAATTTTGCTACTGTTACTGTTATCCTATTTCTGCTGCATAGCCTGTTTATTGTAACCTGTTGTTGATACCTGCCTGTTTATCCTAAACTGTTTAGAATAGACTGGGTAGAGCCCGTCAGTGACCCCACTTATCCCGACTGCCCCGCTGGAGTATCAGAAGACCCGATCAACGGGATCGAAGACCAGGACCCGGCACCGCACCTCACTTCCTTCTTTGTTGCTCGACACTACTGGGTTACTAACGAGTGCTGAGGGTGATACCTCGTCAGCACTTCTGATGATAACCTTATAGGTTAGTTAATCGGTCGTGGTCAGCGAGGGTGATTCCTCCTACACCACCCCCGATAACGACGAAGTCGTGCAACACCTCAAGTGTGGACCTCGAGGGTGATGCCTCCTACGTCCACCTTGGTATTACATCAGGTGGGGTCCAACGAGGGTGATGCCTCGGATTCCCCCTTGATATGGTAGCCACATGGATGCCTTACATAACTGATGATACTGCTACTTGGTAAGGCGGGTCGACACTGAGGGGTACCCACGAATGATGGATAGTTACCCGTGATTTATTTTACGAGGCGCGGCCGGGCATTCTTAGCCCTTGCAGCAAGTCCTCGAGACGGGGCGACGGGGTCACATCGATCATGAGTCTCTGCTCGTTACCGCAAGCCCCTAGTCCTCTAACGATTTGGATATTTGATCCAAGCAGGCCTACGGCCTGATAGCACTAACCATCACGTGGGAATAGTTATGGGCACTCTGCATCGTAGCATGAGCCGAAAGCTCTGTCAGACGTCCAGTTCAGCACTGCGGCCTGTGACGCCCCCGGCCCGATCATGCACTAATCATACACGTAAATGCACACGATCAAGCCTAAGGACTCACGGGAAGATATCACAACACAACTCTAAAACATAAATAAAGTCATACAAGCTTTATATTACAAGCCAGGGGCCTCGAGGGCTCGAATACATAAGCTTGCGAACAAGCGTCAGCGGAAGCATCAGATATCTGTGTACAGATATGAAACAGAAACAGAAAGGCCTTTAGAAAGGCGGGGCAAAATAAAACACTACGATCGAAAGGCGTAGGCCTCCTGCCTGGGACCCTCCGATCCTACTCCTGGTCGTCAGTCAACTCATAGCAGAATCCATCCTCTGGGTAGTAGTAGTAGCGATCGTCGGCAGGGCAGCTGTCTCAGGGGCTCCGTCATCTTGGTCACGACAAACTGATATGGGGAGAAAAGGAAAACAAAGCAACCGTGAGTACGCAGAAGTACTCAGCAAGCAAGGATCTACACTACATATGCAACATTTTCAAAGGGAAGGCTGTATATGTGGACTGGGCTGCAGAAATGCCAGAATAGAGAGAAGGCCTAGTCCTATCGAAGACTAGCATCTTCATCGGTCTTGCAGCAATAGGAGAGAGTAGAACAGTACAATATAATGTAGCAGTATCATTAAGTCTCAACCTCACCCAGAGATCCTTTCTCGACTCCCTGCGAGAAAGCAATCCCAGAGCCATAAAGTCATCAACCTCGTCCGGAGATCCCTTCTCGACTCCCTGCGAGAAGCAATCCCAGAGCCATAGTATCCAAGTATCCAGTTCTAAATTGTATCAATCAGGATACAACTCCGAGTGTCCTTTACCGTAGGACCGGCTATCGATAGAAGTTTTCTTCCCTGCAGGGGTGCACCAACTTACCCAACACGCTCGATTAACTCCGGCCGGACACACTTTCCTGGGTCATGCCCGGCCTCGGCCAAACGACACACCGCAGCCCTACCTAAAGCTCAGCAGAGAGGTCCCCACCGGTCTACATCCTAAGCACTCAGGGGTCTTGGGCCATCGCCCTGTGCACTCCGGGTCGTTGTGTGCAGGGTGGATACCAACACCGCCTCGGAGGGTCGGTACGATCCGACCGTGCCACAATGCTGAACTGGACGTCTGACAGAACTGTCGGCTGATGCTACGATGCAGAACGCCCATACTATGCCCACGTGATGGTTAGTGCTATCAGACCAGAGGCCTGCTCGGATCAAATATCCAAATTGTTAGGACTAGGGGCTTGCGGTAACGAGCAGAGACTCACGAAAGATGTGACCCCGTCGCCCCGTCTCGAGGACTTGCTGCAAGGGTTAAGAATGCCCGGCCGCGCCTCGTATTCACTACTCGGGCACCACACTGGCACCCGTCTTCACAACACTCGCCTCTCAGGCGCACGCGGGTACCCCTCAGGGTCGACCCGCCTATCCAAGTAACAATGTAAAGTCCAATTATCCGTGTGTCCATATCATCAGGGGAATCCGAGGTATCACCCTCGTTGGATTCCTACTCGATGTATCCGTCAAGGTGAACTCGGAGGAATCACCCTCACTGGGTTCACACTTGAGGTGTTGTACGACGGCGTCGTTATCGAAAGCGGTGAAGGAGGAATCACCCTCGATGACCACGATCGAATAGCTACTCTACAGAGTTAACATCAGAAGTGCTACAAGAGGTTTCACCCTCGGCACTCGATAGTAACGCTGCAGTGTCGTTACAACTAAGGGGGGGGGGGTGATGTGCTTTGTGCTGACGATCCAGCGCGGCAGTCGGGATAAGTGGGGTCTCTGATAGGTCTCTACCCAGCCTATACTAAGCAGTTTAGGATATGCAGGTAATTATCAATAGCAGGTTACAATAAACAGGCTATGCATCAGAATAGGTAAAGCAGTAGCAGCAGCAATTCTAATGCAAGCATGAGAAATAGAATGGGCGATATCGGGATGATCAAAGGGGGGGGGCTTGCCTGGTTGCTCGGCGGCAAGGGCAAGGTCGTCAATGGTGTCTTCGGTCTCCGGAGCTGCGTCGGTCTCGGGGACGACGTCGGTGTCGGGGGCTACCGAGAGAGAAGAGGGGGGAGGAAACAGTATAAATACACAGCGAACAAGTGCAGCACAAAGCATAACATGGCAATACACGGTGACGGAGGTGACCTAACGCAGTGCCGGGTGATACTGGCGAAGGTGGGATTCATCCGGGAATGTTTTCCCGTCTCCGGACATTTGTCAGACAGATGACCGGAGAGGAACGGTTGCATGTTCGGATAGTTAGGTACGTGTGGCGGACGAACGAACCGTGTATCCGGATTCGTCTCGTCGTTCTGAGCAATTTTCATGTACAAAGTTTTTCGATCGGAGTTACGGATTAAAAGATATGATTTTCTAAAGTTTTATTAATTTCTGGAATTTATTTATTTTATTAAATCAACATTATCCGAAACAGTGTTTGCTGACGTCAGCATGACGTCAGGACCAGTGGGTCCCACCTGTCATACTCTGTTAGGTTTAATTAGGGTTTAGCTAATTAATTACTGATTAATTAAACTAACTAATTAATTAGACTAATTAAACAGAATTAATTAACTTAATTAATTTACTAATTAATTAATTAACTAATTATTTATTTTATTAACTATTTTTATTTTCTTTTCTTTTTTTTAAATACTAGGGCGTGGGCCCCGGCTGTCATAGGGCCGGGGCGGACACGTCCGGGCCGTGTCTGGTCGGGCACCGGACACGTCCGGGCCAGCGCGCGCGCGTGCACCAGAGGCGAGGCCAAGGCCGAAGCGCGGCGCGGCGAGGCCGGCCGGGCGGGCGCGAGGGGAGGCGCAGCGAGCGCGGGCGCGAGTGGCGGGGTCAGGCGACGGAGCAGGGCAAGCGAGGCGAGCGGCAGCGGCGCTGGCAAGGTCACGGCGCGGCGAGCAGCGGCACGGGGGCAGGCGCGGTCGCGCGACGGCGATGGCGAGCGACTCAGCGGGGCAGTGGCTACGCGAGCGGGACGGCGTCGAGCGGGCAGGCGACGGGGCGGCCGAGCGAGCAGGCGGGCGGCAGTAGCGAGCCGGAGCAGAGGAGGCCGAGAGCCTCACCGTACGGCGTAGGGACTAGGCAGCAGGTGTCGAGGAGGGGATGAGGACGACGCAGACCGGTGGGGAGGCGACGCCGGCGAGGTAGCGGGTGACCCGGCGAACGACAGCGAGGGCGATCCGGTGGCGGCGGCGTCGAGCGGCGATGGGATGGGGGGGGCGTCGAGCGCTGGGCGCCAGTCGGGAGGAGGTGAGAACGGGGCGATGACGATCCGGGCGACGGGAAGGTCCGGCGGGATGAAAGGGGAGTGAGGAGGGACGTGGGGGCGGGCGACGGGAGTTGGACGCATACGATCGCTCAGGGATGGGGGAAAGGGGGAGTGGGGGGGTGGGGGTGCGAGTGGTGGGGTAGTGGGCTAGGTTACGGGGTGGGGTATAGGTGGCAGAGGTGGGCCGGCCTGGTGAGCGACGGCTGGGCTGAGGCCCAGCGGGGGGGGGGGGGGGGGGCTTTTCCTTTTTTTTCCTTCTATTTTCTTTTTCTTTTTCTTTACTGTTTTGCAAAATGTGTGGCCCCCATTAGAGTTTTGTAAAATATGAGAGCTGGCCCACAAATCACAGCACCATATATCCTACCACCAAAAACTAGTTTGGGGTAAATATCTTTTCATATCTATTTTAGATTAAATAAAAGGTTAATTAATATTGTTTTTCAGCCACTGTTTGAGGATGTTCAAGCCACCTACCCATTTTCAATAATGTTGGTTTCAATTTTAGAATTGTCTCTGATTTATTTGCTATTTAATGAACAATTTAGTTTTTATGTTGCACAACTTTTATATTTCACTTTCATCTAAATTTGAATTTTGAGTTAGGAGTTGAAATGCATTATAATGCAAATGATGATCATGCACTGTTAAACATGTTGACTTGGCATTATTGAAAATGGGATTACTGTGGCTAACCACTGGGGGTGTTACACGGCCGGGCTGGGCCGGCACCATCCGGTAGTGGTGGAGCCTGGTTCGCCCTGCACGCAACGACCCGGAGGGCGAGGGGCGATGGCCCAAGACCCCCTTGCGCTTAGGAGGTAGACCGGCGGGGACCTCTCTGCTGAGCTGTAGGTAGGGCTGCGGTGTGTCGTTTGGTCGAGGCCGGGCATGACCCAGGAAAGTGTGTCTGGTCGGAGTTAAGCGAGCGTGGTGGGTAAGTTGGTGCACCCCTGCAGGGAAGAAAACATCTATCGATAGTCGGTCCTACGGTAAAGGACACTCGGAGTTGTATCCCGATCGGTACAACTAGAACTTGAGATGGTACCTGGATATGTGGATCCGGGATCGCTTTCTCGCAGGGAGTCGAGGAAGGATCTCTGAGCGAGACTATTGCTTGATACTACTACTACTTTACATTATGCTATACTGTACTCTTCTAATGCTGCAAGATCGTTGAAGATGTTTGAAGTTGCTGAAGATGCTAGTCTTCGATAGGACTAGGCCTTCTCTCTATTCTGGCATTTCTGCAGCCCAGTCCACATATACAGCCTCCCTTTGATAATGTTACATATGTAGTGTAGATCCTTGCTTGCTGAGTACTTCGGAGTACTCACGGTTGCTTTGCTTTCTTTTTCCTTCCCATACCAGTTTGTCATGACCAGATGACGAAGCCCCTGATAACGCTGCCCCGCCGACGACTACTTCTAGCACCCCGAGGATGGCTACTACTTCGAGATGGCTGACGACCAGGAGTAGGTTCGGAGGGTACTAGGTAGGAGGCCTACGCCTTTCGATCGTAGCATTTTATTTTGCCCCGCCTTTCTAAAGGCCTTTCTGTTTCTCTTTTATATCTGTACTCAGATATCTGATGCTTCCGCTGACGCTTGTATGCCATCGAGCTATGTATTCGAGCCCTCGAGGCACTGGCTTGTAATATAAAGCTTGTATGACTTTATTTATGTTTTAGAGTTGTGTTGTGATATCTTCAAGTGAGTCCTTAGGCTTGATCGTGTGCAATTGCGTGTATGGTTAGTGCACGATTAAGCCGGGGTCGTCACATCCTCCTCGTCCGATGAGCCGTCGGAGGACACAACATACTGCTCGTATATGTACTCCAAATCCGAATCCATTGTTACAAACAAGAAGGGACAATTGTTTCAGCTCCGGCGATTCATCGAACAGTTGCCGGGCATGGTAGAGGATGGTACTTGGCAGGACGGTCGGAGGACATGGGGTTGAACGGAGAGGGAGGAGAAGCGGCGGGGAGCCCTGCTGGATCGCCGGAGGTGACGGAGACGCAGATTTCCGGCAGGGGTGTGGCATGGTGGCCGGGGAGGTGGAGCGGCGGCGACAACAAAAGAGAAAGAATGAAGGAGAGAAAATGGGGAGGATGGAGTCGCGGGGTTCGGGAGGGTTTTGGGTGGGCCTGGGGTGTCAGATTCGTACGTTTCACGTGTCCAGACTCCCGCAAACCTCCCTCACTTTTGTCTCCATTTTGCGGGAGAAATCGCGTCCGAACCGCCCCACGGACTGATATAGAACCGCGTTGGGTGGCTTCCGCGGTTCGAACGGCTGCGGGAGATTTACGGGTCCACCTTGTAGATGTCCTCACGGTTCCGGGCCGTTCGTCGAAAATAGTTGACACCAAGCACAGATGGGAATGGTCCGTGGAGACAAGCAAATGGACCTTCGGACTACAAATGGCAGCCCATTCCTATTGAGATCCTACACAGAACAACGCTGGTTCCTATTCGGCGCCTTATGCGCCTGATTCTTCGTATTCCACAAACCGGAGCACACCCGCCGTCCGCGCTGGGCCGGCCCATTTAGATGGTTTTTTCTGTGAAAAACTGCACAGAAAATGCGCGCGAAAGGTGATTCGATCCTGCGACCACCTTGTCCTACATGGAGCGCAGTAACCACCATGGTAACATCATCTCTTGTGAATACTAACCCTCTTTCTCTCCCTTTTCTTCTTCACTTACTTTTTCTCTTTCCTTTTTCTCAAATCCGCGAAATGTTTCTCAAAATCTGATAACTTTTTTCAAAATTATGAAACTTATTTTAGAATTGATGAACTTTTTGCAAATCGATGAACTTTTTTTTAAAATCCAGTGATCTTTTTTTGATTTCATCAACTTTTTTCCCATAATTGATGAAGCTTTTCTGAATTCGTGAACCTCTTTTCAAAATCTATGAACTTTTTTACAAACCGATGGAGTTTATTTCAAAATTATGAACTATTTTCTCAAAGTTGATGAACTTGTTTTCAAAATGAATGAACTTTTCCAAAAGCGATGAACTTTTTTTCAAATTGGATGACCTTTTTTCAAATTAGATGATCTTTTTAACAAACAAATAGGTGAACTTTTTTCCAATTGGATGAACTTTAAAAAAAAATGGATGAACTTTTCTCAAAATCGATGATTTTTTTCAAATTCAATGAACATTTTTCAAATTGTGTGAAATTTTATCAAAATTTTATGAACTTTTTAAAAACTGAATGAACTTTTTTCAGGTACACGTCTTTTTCTGAATTCGTGCACTTTTTTCAAAATTGATGAACTATTTTTGAATTTGCAAACTTCTTTCAAATCCATGAAAGTTTTTGAATTCGTGAACTTTTACCAATTTTCTTGAACTTTTTGTGAATTTTTTTGTTCTTTTATTTTTTATTTTCTCATAAAGTCAAAGGTAAATGGTCAACTGGTCCACGGTCGACCGGACAACCATGAGTGGTCAACTGCTGGAACGAGTATTTTTTTTTCTGAGGTAACCGAACGAGCAACCACCAGCCAATCGGGGAGAAGAGGCGTGTTGCGTGCGATAGCTCGCCTGGAAGTTGGGCCGGCCCATATAGCGGGGCCGCGTGAGCGCTGCCTCCTCTATTTGGCGCTGAAGGCGCTGAGGAGGAGAGGAGGAGGTCTCCAGAACAACACATGATGCACAGAAACCGCTCAGAAAAAACATGGTGTGTACAACATTTTTTATACACGTTGAATATTTTCTTAAATACATTATTAAACTTTTTTAAATACGTGTTAAACTATTTTCAAATGCATGTTCGCATTTTTGGAATATTACAAAACATTTTTTTAATTACTATTTTTTATGCTGTATAGAATATATTTTTGAAATACACAAAGATTATTTTGAAATGTTATGAATATTATTCTAAAAGGTACTAAAAAGCACATTTTATAAACATTTAACATATTTTTGAAATGCATCAACATTTTTTCAGAAGCCCACAAAAAATTATATGAATTGTACAAAACATTTTTAAAAATTACATGTATATTTCATGCGTTGTATTAATATTTTCTAAAATTTCAATAATATATTTTCGGAACACATGTACATTTTTTGAAACGCCAAAAGTAATTTTTTTGAGTGATACGAACAATTTTTTTCATTGTATGAACATTTTTTGAAAAAATTATGAACATATTTTTGAAATACTGGTCAACATTGTTTTTTGAGGGTAACGTTTTTTTACGACGCAACACTTTTCTTGAATGGTACGAAAATATTTTCAAAATTGTGCAAATATGTTTTTTTATTGTGTAAGTATTTTGTTAAAAAGTCACATATTTTTTCAAAATGCATGAACTTTTTTAAATGTTATAATGTTTTTAGTGGTTCGAAGATTTTTATCTAATTGGGCGGAACAAAATGT
This sequence comes from Thinopyrum elongatum, assembly GCA_011799875.1. NCBI lineage: Eukaryota > Viridiplantae > Streptophyta > Magnoliopsida > Poales > Poaceae > Thinopyrum > Thinopyrum elongatum. The sequence goes on along the minus strand of CM022297.1, from coordinate 487,165,354 downwards.
TTACACGCGTTAGCAGTTTTCAAATTCTCAGTGAACATTAAAAGAATAATCTTTTATTAAACTAAGTTTCAAAATATATGTACTTAAAATATTTGAAAAGTAAAAAAAAATAAGAACGAACGAGAAACAAGAGAAGAAATGAATAACCAAACAAACGAAGCAACAATGGCTACTGGACCGGCCCATTAGTAATGACGCCTAAGGAGAGACATGCTTCTGTCGCGCTGCAAGGCAGACAAAGTCGTGCCATTGAAGATGTGGTCATAATGCTAGTTTGGCGCATACGGTCATTACTTAATAATATTGTGCATGGCAAGGGAATCCCTCCTCCAGAGGCTACGGTTGACTATCTACAGAGTTATATGAATTCATTGTCGAATGCAAGGTTGTATTCAACTAAAGATATTATCAAAGGAAAGTTTCCTCTGGTGGACGATCGTCTTGTGGTGGCCAGAAGGATAGAAGTTATCAGTCCATGACCGCCTCCTCCGACAGACAATGCAGTGGATGGGTCCTTCTCGGTTGAGGACGGTACCGCGGAAGGGGGCTAGAATCTTTGTAGGTCGGATGGAAGTGTGATATTGGCAGCTTATTGATTCATGTTCAACTGCAACGATGCCTTGGAAATAGAAATTCATGCATTGATGCAAGGCATGGCTCTGGTGTTGCAGCACACTGACGGCCTAGTTATTGTGTAGTCAAATTTTTCGGAGGCTTTGGCGACTCTCTCTGGGGAGGGTTTGTCATGTTCGGCTTAGAGTCACTTGGTTGCTAAGATTAAGTTCTTGATGGAAAGGAGAGAGTTTATTCCTGTGAAGCTTAAATGTGTTCACAATAGGGTAGCAGATCGTCTGGCGTTGTATTGAACATAGCACTGCTATATGGCTACATAGATGACCACCGTGTGTTGAGGAGAATATACCTCTCGATTATAACCCTATTATCTTGGAATAAATTTCTTTCACCCGGTAAAAAAAGATAAAGTCATGCCCCCCTTAACCGGGGAGAAGAGTTGCATGTATAAAGACGTCTCTAAAAAATGAAGGTGCATGTATAGTTGCCCGACGATGGTTTGCCTCATCGGATGAGAACGGTACATGGCACTATATGTATTTTTTTAATTAGAAACAAGCTATAGATGTAGACGCTCACAAAAACATATATACACTCATAAAAACACATGCTTACACACTTCACTCATGTGGGCTTTGAGATAGACGAAGTCACCACAGACGCCCCGCTATCGACGGAAACATCGCCTCTCACTGAAAGAATATTCCACTTTTATAAGACGTCAAACCTGGGGTCTGATGCTTGGTCGGCTGGAGATACCGCGGCCCTCCTAACAATCCAACCATAAGTTGGTTCTTAAACTTACTTCTTTTTTAGCATGTTAATGAGGATGCAGTTCTTCTGTTCAATGTTGTCCATCAAAGATGTAAACCAAACCGGTACTTTGAGCTTGAATTTTACAGTTTAGTCCTGAATAGCAACTGCCATCATGGAAGCTTACCTTAGGGCAACTTCAATAAAACTATGAAGCAAATTATAGGAGTTGTCACATCAGATTTCTGAGAATTGGAAGAGGGAGAAAAAAAGGCATGCAGATTTATAGTCATTAGTAGCACGAGCTTCAGAAATCTTTGTGAGAGGTGTACTAAACATTCAATTGGGATTCGACGTGTCTAAGGGCGTTCGCTCGGAATGGCTAAGGATTTGACTTCAAACCATTAGGATTTAGGAAAATTTAACCTAATAGACGGTCGGAGTAGATTTCTCTATCCACTAAAAAAAATTATAAGCTATCGAGCCAAATATAATATCTATTTTTTGGCTCACCATGGTTTGTGTCCACCTAGCATAGTGCAGGGACTAAATTTGAAGTAGACCAAGTGATCATTAGCCTTTATTAATTGTCTTTTGTGAATCGTCAAAACTATGGGTTCAACGAAACCTTCAAAATCTCATTCCATAAGTTCAGGTTATTCCTTTATAAAACAATATATAAATGAAATATATTAAAATGTTGAGCGACTAGCAGCAATGGGCCGACCCTCAATATTATTTTGTGATTTTCCAATATATTTCCTCTTATCCTGCTCCCCCGACCCTCAACCTCGTAAACTATATCCATAGATCTGAGAAAAATGAAAAAGACAAAAACAGATGTCTCAACACTTTTTTCTAGAGACTTGGTCAAACTTAAGTTTTACTAAAGACAAAGCAAGAACTTTAATTTGGTACGGAGATAGTACATGTCTTTTTTTAAACTAGGTGATTTCCCGTCACGTCGCGGCGGGAATTTGAAGATTAATTTCAGATGTATTATATATGATGAAAATGATCTAAATCGATAGCTACTATTTTAAATGTAGAAATGTTTTATACATGCACTATGTGTGAACGAAGAGTACGGATGTGGTTTGCATTGGTTGCAGAATAGTGTTAGTGGATGCTGACATGACACACTTGATAAGGTGGAAGGCCATATGTTGAGAGAATTAGACTTAGTGGGGATCAACTATTTAAGAATAGTAGATTATCCTATTATACAAAAATCTTATGGACCAGGTTGGTCTTGGAGGACCGGATTGGCATCAAGCGAGTTAGAAGTTATCTCTAAATGGGTACATAGTTTACACAAGTTCTATTTTAGAGGAAATCAAAGCAAAAATCAAGTGCATTTTTTGGAATTTACAAAAGGTTAGATGTTATATATCGACACAATTGGACCAAGAAAAGGACACCACCAGCAAGCAGCTAGGAGTGAAGGATGAAAGTACAAACATTAACACATCATATAATCCAGAATTATCTAATTAGTTGCATATAAACTTGATAGTCTTGTACTTTACAAACCTCTACAAAGTTTTTTGGCCGATTCCAAGACTTTTGTATACTCTACAAACTATTCTTTGGATATTTTAGGATTCTACAAAAGTGATACATATAATACAATGGCATGTTATATTGTGGAGTAATGTTGGGTTTCCTTAATTTATAAAAAACACTAACATGAGATTTTTGAAGAAATTTTGTTGTATAAAAGTATCTTGCTATATACAATACATTTTCCATGACTAGAAAATCATAATGATGAATATTAGAAACTTATTACAAATATTTATTTTAATATACAAAAATGTGTTCATATTGCCTAAAAATAGTATCCAGGACAATATATCAAAATATGTATCAATATAAACAACAAATTTTCTTCACGTGATTATTTGTAATAAAATAAAGAAGTTTGGTATAAACAATTTAGCTTGGAATTATGTCATCTTCCTATTTGGTTTATCAGCAGAATCGGACAACGTTACGGAGTTCGAGGAACCGGGTGACAACCTCTCTTAAGGGAAAACTTACTATGAAGTTGAGGACACTATAGGCAAGGATGATCATTACCTTGGATACTATTATCAGCTTACTTGCTAAATGTCTTGAAGCTATCGTTTGGTCTCGCTACCTACCACATGTTTGCAGCCTCCATATTGACGTGATAAAGCCTCTAACCTCCACCACCTAGGAAACCGTTGATTGACTATGTTACAGCTTGGTCAACTCCTCTTATAGCATTGGTAGTTGCAGATGGAGAATTTTCCATGTGACAACATGGATATCTTTGGGATATCATTATTATCACTGTTAAACTTGAATATAGACTTGGCTAAGGGTGGAAGGCTCAGGCCTTTGGCCCGGTGTTTTTTTTCAACTCGTCCACCCTAGTTTCCATTATACTGGCTATTATGTTCCTTCATGAGCGCATCCTACTATGTGTGAGGTACTATGGGGCCCTCTCGGATCCCTTTATCTAGCTTGAACTCTTCTAAAAGGCCCAACATTGTACTAAAATTTGACAACATAAAACTTGAATAGGGAGTGTTCAACCCGAGGTATCTTAATAAACACCTTGGGCTAGCGCTGAGGGCGCTGGTGCGCAACAGAGCAACTTTAGCGCCACCCGGGGCAACCCGGGTTTGGCTAACCGTACGCATAGCTCATCCGGCTGGGACCAGGTCTAGAGATATGTTCGCCTCTGATCGGGGCGTCGACCCACCGGGAGGTCTTCTAGGTTAGTTTGTCATTAGCTAGAGGAACTTGTTAACTCTGAACTTCCGGTACACATTCGTGTAAAAGCGGTGGCTGTGGTGCCCATGAACCAGGAGGAACGAGTTATGCGTGTGGAATCTATAATTGAGAGTTGGAAGCACCCTTGCGGGATTAAATCTTTCGAAAATCCGTGTCCACGATTAAATATGACTTTGAAATTTATAATGCCTATTATAGAGAACTTGAACTAATAACTAAAACTTGCTCAACCGTGTGCGTACCATGACTATCTTCTCTTGCGGGTATGCAGGAAAGAAGAGGACACGGTGGAGTTATGAATGACTCGTAGGAGGTGTTCAGGATCACTTCATGATCAACTAGTTGTGACCCCTTATGTGTATGTTTATCTTACCTTGTAGTATTCGCAGGACTAGATAGTTTACAATTCTAGATGCTTGCTGCAACCTAACCACTTAACCATATCATACCCAAAAGTGTTGTTTTTCTTAGTATCCTTGGTAATATACTTGCTGAGTCCCAAAAGGCTTACAGATACCGCAACAACTCCAAATGCAGGTGATGATGATACAACTCCAGGTTCAGATGATGTCCTCAACTACCAGGGTCACTATTGGTTACGATCACGACGATCACTAGGATGGGATCCCGGTTGGCAGCCTGGGATTAGCAGGGTGGACATTGCTTATTTATTTGCTGGCCCTAAGCCTATTTGGATTTTTTCCATACCTGGACCCATGCCTTCTTGATATGTATGGTCGATGTATTGTTGGGTCAATGTTGACATCTGCTTGGTGATATTTATGGATCGACATATGAATGCCATAATGTTATCTCTTATTTACTCATCTATCTTGTTTAGTTGTACTTATTGTGAATTTCACCTTGTTACCAGCATATGACACTTGCATGTATGATTATTAGTCATATGCTGGGGCAACCCGAAATGTGATTCTATCTTTAGGAAAGATTGCAAAGTCTTTTTGAAGCTAGGACCGCATCTCAGGCATTACAAGTTGATATCAAAGCATAATATAAAAAGTCCATGTCCCTGTGACCTTCCGCCACATACTTGGGGCCTTGGAACACTTATTAATCACATAGTAGACAATGTTGCTGCAATCATTCTCCATGTGGCCGGCATCTTGGCTCTGCCGTTGGAGAAAATTTAATCCCTCAGCTTCGACTGCCATCTTGGCGCTGATAGGTGAGGGGATCCCATATATATCATTAAGAGTATATTATTGATCAATGTCAGTGTAATCGTAATGTACGAATAAAATTACTCTCATTCTATTTTTACGATGCAATGAAGTTAGAGAGGTTTGTATCATCAGAAATACGATTATTTGGATTTGGTAAGTTTATATTATTGTGTCAAGTTGCTTTTATTAGTTTGATTCTTTGTGGATTTGTAATCTTTCATCAACACCTTTGTGAAGATATTGTGATTCGATAGCTTGCACTTCTAGGGAATCATCCCGTCCCAAATATGTTCATCGCTCAAGGATTCCCATAGTTTATGATGGATGACTTAGGGGATTTTAGAAACCTTTATTGGTAATCAAATTCGTGTGGGTGAAAGAGTGGTAGCATCGTTGCTCTGATCTAATTGTAACCTCTTTACCGAAGTCTTTTGAATTCCATCTTTGCAGATATTGATACCACATAGAAGATGTTTCCAAGATATTCCATTGTATCTGTTAGTCGTAGGACTTACTATGTATTTCCTTTGATCTTACATCCAAATCAATGTACTATAATAGTTACGAGTATAAAGAAAATTACAGGTGTTTCTCCAAAGAAGAAAAAGTTATGGAATGATGGTTTCCCTCGTCGGATGACGACCATAGATGGAACGAACTTACACCCTTTATCATGTTGATGAGGATGTAGTTCGTCCATTCACTTTAGCCCATGAAGATGTAACCCACACTGGTATTCCTGAGCTTGAATTTTACAATTTAGTCCAAAATAGCACATGCCGCCATGGAATGTCAACATGTCGTATGGCATCCACGTTGCTCAACTTCAGAGAAAATATAGTTAAAGTGATATTAAGCAGATTATAAGAATTTTCAAAAAAAAAAAATCTATGGCAGCTGGAATAGAGAGAAGAGGAACGAGATGTAATTTATAGCCACTAGTAGCATGGGCTCCAGAAAACATTGTGGGGGTGTACCAAACGTTAATAATATTGTAGTAATTTTTCGATAAAGAAACATAGTAGTACTAATATATAGCTAAGTACTGCTCCCTCCGTCTCAAAATAAGCGTCGCTGATTTAGTACAGTATATTGTACTAATCAGCGACACTTATTTTGGGACGACTTTATGCTAAATGAGCGACATTTAGTTTGGGCAGAGGGTGTACTTGGATGAGCTATGTGTTAGACTGGCTCTAGATGACGTGAGAATGAGATAGAGCCAACGGTTATACTCGTCATGCTCTTATCAATTTATGGGTTTGCTCTGTGTCTGACGTGTAGATAGGGTAAGATTAGATCCGTCAGGCGTCGATTTGGTGAACTATTTGGCGCCGATCCGAAGGAATAATTCGCCGCCCTCCCTTCCCCTTGCCGGTGATACTGTTGCCGGCATGTGGGCGACGTGTTTGTCCTGCTGATCTACGAATCGAGTGGTGGTCTGGCTCCCTTCTTCGTCGGTGGCAGTGGCGGCTCGAGGCGAGATTTTTCTCCTCGTGGATCCTTGGATTCCATGAGTTCCTGGATCCTCCAGGGAGTCGGCGTAGCGGCGACGACGACCTTGACATGTGAGTACTGTCCCTCTCTTCTTCGTCGTGGCGTCATCAAGCTCTGCATTGGCGGCATGGAGGACGGGTCCAGTGTGCTTATGGAGGTAGATCTGTGGATGTTGGAGAAGATTCATCGGCGACGGCGTTCTATCCGATGTGCTGGTCCTTCATGGGCGAGGTTGGCAGACTTGCCGGGCGTCATGGCTGTCTTTGAAAGGATGTTTGCTCCAGCGATGGAGCTGCAGCAACGGCTGTGCCTGCAACCCGCTCCAGCGAGAGTGTTCTTCATTGTGTGGTCTGAGGACGTAGTTGTAATTTTATTTACTATTGGGGTTCTTGTACTATGGATGAATCTTCAGTATAATCCAGAGGTCTTTTCGCAATTTTTTTTAAAAAATTATGGGTTTGCTTTAGGATTGTTTTTGGCAAAAACCCTTGACTTTACACAAATTCACACCAGCGAAGCTCCACGTGCCCCAACTCATTCATGGGTAAGCTACCCCTTTCCCTGCCATTCCACTCCTCCAATTCCCGAGTCTTTCTCCGAACACGGCAAAAAATTGATGTAACATCTCTTATGACCCAGCTATGTCACCCTATTCTACTTGCTTTTAGAGTATGGGGGCAAATATTCAAATGCTTTTGCCACCATTTAGTTTGTTACTTCAGGCTTGTTTAGTTAGATGGGATCAACCAGGACTTTGGTTTCATCCATATGGTTGAGTGGATCAGACCTCTCGCACCGTCCTCATAGAAAAGTTTTTTCGCATTTGGAGGAGGCCGGGGTGGGGAAGCTTTCGGCCTAATTATAGTCGATCAATGCAGCTTCGACATATGGAATGGTTCTTGGTAAGGCGTTTAATCCCAGTTGAGTTGACTCCTTGTCAATTCTCCGACTAATGGTGGTCTCGCGTCCTTCAACGACCAACGGAGGCAGGCATCTCCTCTTCCTGTGATGTCCCTGTCGCTTACTCTGCTCCAGAGTGAGCATCCAATGTCCATCCTCTCTTCATGTAGTTTTTTCCTGAGAAAACTCTCGCCATGTAGTAATAATATTGGTCAGTATTCTAGTGTTATATTAACAGAAATCCTATCTGGCAACCATTCGATGGGAGAGCGGTGGCAAACGAACTTTTTTTATGATAGTTTTAGTCCTGAGACGAGATTAAATGGTGACAGTTTTAAATGAAAAATTGTCTTCTCTGACAGAAACTGCCATGTCGCTCTAAAGAAACTGCCACCCGTCACAAACCAAAAATGCCAGTGAAATCGTTCGCAAGTGAACATTCGCCGGCTAAGGGCCAGGTTAAAATTTCGTCCTGAGCCCCCGAAATCTGAGGACCGGTTTGTATCTCGTATGGCGCCCCAAGCCCGGGCGTCATGTGGGCCATTTTGTGATGAAAATTTGGATTAGATTCATTTTATGCTAAAGTTTAGAAAAAGTGCTGGATTTTTCAAGTTTTACCGGCAGAGAAAGCAGCACAGGAGGAAAAGAAGTTGACCACGCGCGAAACCCCGAGACCGCGAGACGGTTGCAACCTGCACGACGCCACCGCGTGCGTCACGAGGCTCTCCCTCGCGGCCGCGTCCACGAATATTCTGGACTCCTCCAGCGCTACAAACCGCCATGACCAAATCTTCCTCCATGACCATGACCATGCTCCGCAGTATATAACCCGGGTTGCGTCCCCTCTCTCCCTTCACCAACCCGAGCAAGCAAGCAAGCAAAGCCAATTGATTGATTGAAGCAAAGTCATAGAGCGTGCCTGCAAGAAAGCATCGGCCACCGGAGCTGCTGCAGAAATCATCCCCACCGCCAACCAATCGAGTATGGACAAGGTGCTGGCCTTCTCCATCCTGAGCGCGTCGCCGGCCGACGTCGCCCCCGGCGCCGGCTGGGCTCGGTTCTCCTGGCAGGGGAGGAAGCTGCAGGACGACGACCAGGCCAGAGCAGGGCAAGAGGGGAAGCAGGGCGGTCCGCCGGCGGAGGCAGAGCAGCAGCCGGACAAGGGGAAACCACAGTCTCCGCCGACGTTGCGGCCGCGGTTCGCGCCGGAGTTCGACTGCTTCGAGACCATCGTGTGCCACTGACGAGCGAGTGAATCACGAGCTGCTCGTTGTCTAGCCGCGCGTGAGGCTAATTCTTTCTTCGCTCGATCACCGTACGTACGATCGGCGTGTTCATTTGTTGTTGTTAACTTGTGCTTGTGCTTCTAACTGAAGCCGCGTGTTGTACAGAATACAGAGCTAGAAAGAAACCCATTTCGCCGTGATTATTTGGATAAGCTTGCTGCTTTCCTTTTTTTTTTAACTGAGCTTTGCTGCTTTGGTTTTAAGGCTTGACGTCATGACGGAGCAGAGATGCTCAGTCAAACTAATCAAGAATTGGAACCGCCCAATCCGAAAAGTGGTGGACACGTGTGAACTACAACCTGCTACACCACCCAAGAACCAGCACACGCGTCACGTAGAGGGCTTGCTGTGGTACACCTGCAGCTCGGCCCCGCATGGCAGTGAGTTGGAAGCGGGCTCACGAGACTCGCAGCTAGCCCCGCATAAAAAGGGGTTGAAGACCAATTTAACCGTAGTCTAATACGTACTCGCTCCGTATTGCGAAAAAGTCCTATATTACAGGACGAAGGGAGTAATAATTTCTTGGTCATACATACAATAAATAGAACATGAGCATATAACTGATGATCAGAATTTGACCTAGATTATGAAACAGCCTTGTATAAAAATCTGAAAATTTTATAAGCCATTGAGACAAATATAATATATACTAGGAGAATGCCCGTGTGTTGCCATAGGCTTTTAATTTTTTTTATTTTAATTACAGCTATGAATGCAATGCATATCAATTTTAACATGTACGGATACAAATAAAGTCGAGAGAAGCATATAATAACCATACATCACCAGATCAAATATATGAATGAGAAAGGTGTGACAGCTCCCGGGTGCTGGGGCACCCTCATGAACAATAACTTCAAAACAGTATGAAAAAAAAATCAAAAAAAATCTGAAATTTTGGGGGATCAAATATGATCAAACTTTTGATCTCTTGCAAATTTTCAGCCAGAAATAACACTTTAGGAGCCCTCAACAAAAAATAAATTACTGTTCAAAAGTAGACATAACTTTGAACACTGATTTTGTTTTTTGGGTGAGGGCTCGACGAATTTTTTTTATGCTAAAACTTTGCATGAACGTTGAGTGTTTGGTCCCCCAAAGTTTCAATTTTTTTCAATTTTTTTTTCATATTCTTTTGAATTTACTGTTCATGAGGGTGCCCCTGCACTGCACCCGGGAGCTGAAAGTCCAGTCTCATATATGAATACTATCCAAGTAATCTCATTCACTTATTCCTAATTAGATCTATAATCTTGAAAACATAATATTTCTTGTGAAACTCTTGGATCTAGGAGATTTGCATGAAAAGATCCAGTACTGTGTAAATTAATTTGTGATGGGACTACTTAGCTTCATTTATTATCTCAAAAGCTATCCTACTGAAATAAAACAATGATAATTGGCAGTTATATGCTTCTACTTTAGCTACTCTGTGTTCATATCCTTCTTTTGGACCGGGAACCCTCTGTTTCTATCATTCTATTAGATAACAAACGATGCAAGTGAATAAAAATAGTAGTGGTTATTGACGACATCTTAATTAAGTTGTACCAGATTAGCTGATTAAGTTATAGTGGGCTATGGAGTTATATTGTTCATCCAGGAAGCAAATATCTTCACATATTCTGTTATAATAGTTGTCACCATGAAGACCCCTGCATTTATAGTTGACATTAGCGAATGCAAATAACTAAAAATATCTTTTATAGCTTCCATTATATTTTTGCATATGAAGACATCTGGTGTTTGAAACTTTCATAACACATGAAGTACTATGACTACAAAACACTTCCGTAAGACAAGATTCATAGCTAACAAGTCTCCAATGCTCCTCGTTAATTGGCAGCGTGATGTGCTTCATGCTGGCTACGGACTCCCCCGACATGTCCAAGCTCTCATGTTGCTCTGCATCATAGTTAAATTAAATTAACAAATAATGGAAATTGTTTAGTTAAGCATATGCAGCAGTGCAAAATGTAATTTGGTACAACACGACAATCTGACAATCCTCCATGTTCACAGTCCTGCTTATGTCCACCACCCCATGCACTTGTCCTCACCCTATCCAAGAAGGTCATTCCAGGAGATTCAGAAGGAGTGAACACAATAGGTCGCTTAAGTGTTAGTCAGACATGTTCCGAGTTGAGGATCTGCTTCAAAAATAAGTTCAGACCGGTTGTTCAAAACTGGCACGCAAAAACTACAAGGCAAGCAGTATAAATTGATCAGTTCAACTGTTCGAGGATTGCTTTTCCTTCGTAGCAAACTGCATAGACACCTCCTCTCTTCCTAGACGTGGAGGCCTGCCCCCATCCGACAACCCTCCTCGCACCCTCCTCCGTCCAGGTACAGCACGGCCGGTGCGAATGCGGGAGAGTGGATAATGCAACTGCAAGAACAGGTGCAACATCACAGACAGAAAAGAGCTTCTTATTCCCCTGTGTCTGAAATTACCATCCCTAGTCTCTCTATAATCTTACTATGAACCTGATGGCAAAAATGAACAGGGAAAAGAAAGAACCAGTGAAGAAGTTCTCTGGATGTCCTCGTCCTTTCATGACACATAAATAAATTAATTAATAGTGGACAAATTGAATATAGCAAAGGTTGCACTAAATAGCATGCAGTTCAAAAAAAAAAGTTTCAGGAAAAAAAATGCTAAGGCATAGTTGCCTTGTTCGTTCATTCAAAAAGTACTTGCCATCATGAAGCGAGGCACAGAGATGCGAGAGTTGCAAAGAACACAAGAGCAGATGTTACAAAGAACATTAGGGCAGATGTTAAATCGATTTCTTCTCAAATTCAGAATGAGGATCGGGTGGTGGATGCATACCAGTAGCAAGATTTTTAAGCTGGGGATTTCTCTGAGAAATGTGGTGATCTGGAGCTTCGTAAGATCGCTCGCCTACACTATTGCACTTCATGGTTAAAAGAGAAAAACTTTGAAAGAATAGATATTGGTTCATACCTTCAAGCATGTGGCAGCCTTGTAATGGCAGGTCGAGTATGCATCTTCACGAGTGTGAAGCCGCCGCAGGTGGAGGGAAACGCTCAAGGTTGGGTCTTGCAATCACCACTGAGCTCGCACATATGCAATTCACGCAGGGCTTGGTTTCGAGGTTGTGGCTGCAATTCACCTCCATAATAGAACATATCAAGCCTTACCTATACTTTTTAATTCACGGTCAAAATCAAAACCTATTCCTTTCCATGCCTCAAGATATTCCAGATTTTGCGAACCTTCTCATCGAACTCTTGACATTCAGTGTTGGCTACTTAAGTTGTGTGCACATAAACAATTTTTCCGCTGGAACATGCTTTCCTTCCAACTCCTATGTGCACTTATGATGTCCTGTAATATAAAAATGATCTTAGTAAGATTGATAGAACATACAGAGCTGAATTATATATATCCAGAACTGTATCCTATCGCTTCAAATCTGGAGAGTGAGCCTCTCGGGGATTGGTAGGTCAGTGCCCCCAAACTGCAGCATCTGAAGGCAAGGGAGATGCTCGGCATGGAAGGGTGAGATCTAGAAGATGGAGAACCTGACGATGGTGGGGGCATCTAGGAAAATATATGCATCCGACGGACTATCAACTATTTGGAAATCAGACACATGTCTGGAGTGAATACATCAAATCCTTGTCATTTAAACTAGCCACTGAATTACCTCCATTATCAGTAAAAATTCAACTACTCACCATGGAGCTAATACTCCGGCACCACTCTACTGTTGACAGCATGCTTTATTCGACCACTTGATGCATGAGCAAAAGTACCTATTAGATCTGAAAGAGCCTGATTTGTCTAGCTGAACTAATTCACATAATTATAAGACATGATATTTGATTACTTAGATGGCAGTGTTTCTATAATTTCTCAGTAAACCAAAGGGATCAGTGAATCGCACCAAACATGGTAGAAACACAAATACAAGTACTGTTCCACATATCTACTGGTAAAAAAACTGCAGATGGATGGTAGCACTTGTAATCCATATACTGATGAGCTAAAGAAATACAAGTACTGTTTCACATATGTACTGGTAAAATAACTGCAGATGGATGCATGGTAGCGCTTGTAATCCATATAACATGGGGCATATTACAGATGGATACAAGTACTGTTTCACATATGTACTGTTACAGGCCCATTCATATTACTGATATACTGATAAGCTAAGGAAATATTCATAGGCTGACACTACCAGGTTAATAGCTTAATTGGTGAAGTGATGTACAGATCGAACAGGAACACCCAAGATCAAGCAGGAAGGCCTGGGAAAATAACATGAAAATATATCGACCGAAGGACCAAAGGCCGAGCAGGAATTTCATACTCACTCGAACGCCCCATGACCGATTGACGGACATGAGGCTGCAGCCGCTGCTGTGTGCTCCTGCGTCCCCGGCGGCATGGAGGATAGCGTGTCCTTGGCGCCGGCGGCAGCTCTGTGCGCACACGTCCCCAATCTTGGCAGCCAATAGAACACCTTAGGACCACACGTGCAGAGGAGCCACGTGGGCTGGTAGTGTCATGGGACGGTGGCGTCGTGGACCTGAGGTGTGTCGGGGCAAGCGAGTGGCGACGACGGGGATGAGCGGCAGCAGGGGAGCCAAGGAGCTGTGGCCAGCGTCCATGCTTAGGGTTCATGTGCCTACATGGGAGCGACCACACAATTGGAGGAGCGAGGCCGACCGGCCCTGTATCATCTGAGAAGGAACCCATAGGTAGGGGAGGGGAAGGACAAAACCCTAGATAGGGTTTGCCACTCACCCTGCTTCGCGCCGACCGGCGATTCTGGTGGCTGCTATTGGTCGATGGGCATCATCGTCGCGGCTGAGATGGACCACGCCATGGAGGGGACCTGGCTGACGGGAACATGAGGAGCATGTAGTAGAGGAGGGACGGGGAGAGGAGGACAGGGCTGGCGGCGGCATCGCATCAGATTGTGCGTGTGTGTTTTTTGCCCTAAACGATCGTCCAGATCATGGGTTGGTACGAGGGTAGGAGGAGCGGGAGAGGCGTCCTGGTTTTCCTGGTTTTTTATGCGCGCCTAGACCGGAGATAAAAAAGGAAATGAAAGGTGGGGTTCGTTCGGGGAAAATCGGTGGGGAGGATCGAGCGAGGGGTGGAGGTGAGGTAGCGAACAAACGAAACCTCCAAAAGGAGCAGGTGGTAGTCTCGCTTCCAGATTTTTTTTTCGTCCCACCACTTTCGTCCGGTTTTTTTCGGTGGTTATTTTTCGTCACATCCCCGCTGCCACGCCTTCGTCCACCGGTTTACGAAAGAAAAAAAAAATAGCCCAGCCACCCCGCAGTCCCGCACGACCTTGCCTCCTCGATCCCACCTCGACATCCATCTCGCCGCCACCTCCTGCTCCGCCCCGCCGTGCGCCGCCCGCCGCCACCGTGCCTGCGTCGCCGTCCCCCGTATCGACTCCGCTGTCCGAATCCCGCCGCCGCCGCGCCTGCGCCGCCGTCCCCAGTATCCACTCCGCTGTCCGAATCCCGCCGCCGCGCCCGTCTCACTCACCGTGGCCGATGATCGCGTCGACCGGGACTGCGTCCCTCCCCAAACGGCGGCCATGATGAAGGGCGCCGCTCGGCTATGGAGGCGGCGGAAGATGTAGGCGACGCCGGCGGCGGCCACTCCACCGGCCACCGCCCGGAAGCTGGTGCCGTGGTCGAGGTGGGCGGAGTGGCGCTTCGTCCGCGACGCCATCTTCTCCCCATACCCCGACCCTGGCGCCGCTCTTCGCAGGGTAGGTATCCTCTTCCTGAAGCCCCCTCCAAAAAAAAAGTATCAGGTGAATGGTGAGAAATCTCTGACTGTTTCATTGGTGCAGATCGCGGCGTGGCGGAGCAGGGGCTGCCTCCCGATCCCCGTGGAGGTCACTGCGGCCCTCTTCGAGATAAGGTTGCGGGATCCCTTCTTCCGGTACGTTGTTTGGATGCACAGTTCCAACCTTTTTCTATTGTGTGTGGATTGATTTGGGACAAAGTTATATATGTGATAGAAAATTTTCCTCTAGGACTGGAGTGGCTTCGGATGATAAGCTGGAGTCGGACGAGATGCTCGCCTTGCTGTACAGTATGGCAATCATCAGGTGAGGAAATTCCTGGTGCTATTTTCGCCTGATGTGTGGAAATTGAATAGTACTGTTGATTTACTTAGGGAAAATGGGCCAGTGGTTCTATCACGGTGCCAAAGGCAAAACACCGCCTTTTATCAGTGTTAGAAATTTAGGGTTTTTGTCTACCCCATATTTATCTGCGCTTATCCGTGGTGCCGCTCACAATTCACATCTCTGAGGCTAGGGGGTAGGGACCTTCTTATACTGTCTTTCCTGACCGACGGACGGACTCGCCGGGTCCCCGCTCCTCAGGGCCAGCCCCTCCTCCGTGCCGGATCGCGCATCGGCTTGGAGGCCCCTCGGGGCTGCCGCCAGTGCGGGAGTCCTGTGTGGCCGTGCGGGCTGGGGACCGAGCGGCGGGGCCCGTGTGCGTTCCTGGCGAGGGCTTGCTGGGGCTGGCCGGGATCTGAGGTTGGTTGATATGTTCATGTAAAGAGTGACACTCCCTCCTTTTCCTTTTTGTCCTCATCCCAGTTCACGTGTAGGGACTAGATTGCAGGCTAGATCTTCCTAACTCAACCACTTGATGTTAAACGTGTATAGCTAGATTGCTTGCTAGATCTTGCTTTATAACTTATTCATTGCCTGCCATACAAAGGTTCCGGTTTTGAATTTTGTTTCAGATTTTAATTTTTGTTCTAGCTCTTTTTTGTACAGACAATGTGTATGCCGTTTAAACGATGATTATGACATTGCGAGGCCTGGTACAGATTGTATTTATAATTTATTTATTTCCAGTTTTGGTTAAGAGTTGTTACTTGATACACCTACGTGCTTTTCAATTGCAGGTCCATGATGCAGTTCTACCTCTCTACGTGCTTTTATAATCATGTGTTTGTTTTAATTTGATTTTCTCATATATACATTGTAGGTGTTCCTATTTATGTTTCTTGCTGTCACAAAAACGCTATCTTTGTTGTGGCCAAATAATAAGGAGAGACAAACATTGTCGCTACATTATGTGCTTATTCCATCATATGTAAATATTAAATTAATACGCGATCATCCCTCACAGTAGGTGACACCTTTTATTTCGTATATCAGACGTATAATGCACAATCATCTCTCGCTGTACGTGAGGACCATCAAAAGGTTTGCTAAAGTTTAAAAAGTGCCCAATTGATAGGTCACGTCAGGATTGGGCGTGCATCTCTAGAACAGAAGGAGTGGAGTAGAAGGCATCAGGTATGTGGTTACGGCTTTGCTGTGCTCGCCGGGCTCTCTCGAACAAGAAGAAGATGTGCTACCATGAATTCCACATCTTGCCGCTTGCTGTTTAATGGTATTCACTTTGAGTAGTGATGCTGTGGCTATGTGGATTTGTCGGTGAATTGCCAGCTTTGATGTGTTCGGGTTGGTGATGAAGTGAGATGGTTTGTCGGTGCAGGTGTGAAGCATCCATTTGAGTATAGGAGTACCGATGACATATGTGCTGAGGTGCTGAGGCTTAAGGGTGCACACAAGTCAACCAGCATCTGGCCCCATGACCTCAACAGTGACGGAGCCAGGTACACAGCCAACCATTCACTTTCCTCTGAATTGGGACATATGCTTTCAACAATGAGGCTGGCCTGTGTGTGTGGTATAAGTCCACGATGCTCAATCTCTCGTTGCTTCTTTCTCTAAATCCTCTAAATGCGTGGTAGAAGTCGTTCGAGCATGCACAAATCAATGCCAAAATTTACCTGTTTCTTTCTATATGTGTGTACAACTTTCTCTTTGAGGAGCGAGTACGTGGAGCACAAGGGCGATTTGATACGCCAAATTCCCACTAAATTGCATAGTTAATGATTCAAATCTTAGCATCTCATAATGGATGTCCAATTACTTAAAACTAATTTTATTTGTATATGGAGTATGGCGATCTGTTGTAATGTACATATCGTTTTTCGTATATCATGACCTCTTTGTAATGTTTGCTTTGAGCACTTGTTTCTGCTATCCCTTGAAATTAACTTTCAGAAAACTAATTTGCCTTATTTTGAAATAGAGGTATTAATTGTTGGGATCATATCCATGCACCATCATCTAAAACCCATGCATTCATGAGGTGTGGCGTTAATTTCGACTAATCTTCCCATGGACGGAATCTCAAGACCATGATTGGCAGACCAACCCACATACAATTCCTTGAGACTAACATCTACCCAAAGTTCATCTTCTGGTATGTCTCGAACTTCTCTGATGACAATGCTCTTAGTTGGTACGACATCAAGTTCCAAACCAAACCAAACTTGGCAGCACTACTTACCAATAAATTAAGATAACTTTTGCAAAAAGGTTTTGTCGTAATTTGTCATATCAAGATGAGTAGCACTATATTGTTTCCTAGCAGTAAGCTTTTGCCAGCTTCTTAGATTTGATCTGTATGAATACTTGATTAGTTCATTTTCATTTATAGCATTGTAGATGTTCGCCTCTGCTACTCGATTTCCATAACGGAAGATCCAGTTTAGGTGGGCCAAACAGCCGGTAAGCTTAAGAATTGGTGGTAAGCTCTTGCAAGAACTTGCAAGCTTCTTGTGTTAAATTTCATTTATGTGCCTGTATTTGTTCTTGAATCCTTGTTCTTTTTGTGTACTTTATACGGAGGTTGCAGTAACTCACAGCACTACAGTTTTCTTTCCCTGTACTTTGTAACATATAGCTGTACATAGTTACTGTTTTTTGTGTTTTGATTAAAACGAGAACATAATTCTTATGATCTACAATGTCCATATAGTGTATCTCTTCTAGAAGGAAAGGTGTGCGGAAGGGATTTGTACCAATTGACCGGGTAGCAATTGAACAGGAAGAGGCTTAGTAAGGTAATCTGTTGCTAACTAGAAGGATTGCAAAATTTTATGCTGTAGATTAATATAAGTTGTTTTGTGTTACTAGGATAAAATAGTAGAAGAGCACTAGAGGATGCTTGAAGGAATTGTAAAGCGGGATGAGAAGTGTCGCAAAAGAATCAATTCTGCTGGTATCGATTACGAGTGTCCAGCCCCTGTAAGTAACACTTGATGCTGTTCATTTATTTAATAAATTGATCTTACTTCATCAGATTTGAATTAGCTCAGCAATTTGCCACATAATTGTAATTGTATTAAGAAAATTTCAACTTTTTGTTGACTTGGAGCAAAAGGCATGCAATTGTAGTGCCCTAGAGCCAAATTTGCCATGTGTTACTGTGTAGGTCCTTGATATTTATAGTACTGGTTGTTTATTCTTATCTACATTTGCTTACTGAAATAATTTATGTATTGGCACCAAGGTTCGTCCCAGGCTTTGCTTAACCATATTTTGAGTTGTGCTTCAATTGTTTTTCGTTTCATGCCGTATGTGGCAAGTTGTACCGAATAAACAGTTCATAATTGATCACTACATTAGCTCCATGTAATCTCATGTAAAAATGCAGCTCCATGACCCGCTTGAAAGAGAGGAGAAGGGTTGCCTCCCGTCCGTCTCATCCCATCCCCTTGTGCCAGCCATGAAAGAGAGGAGGGAGAGCAGAAAGGAGCGTGGTGGCAATGCGCTGATGCTAACCGGTTGAGGCATGGTCGACGTGTCAGTCAAGGGGTCCCTGCATTTGTGATCTATGATGGTCGGCTCGCTGTGGCGGTCGGCCATGGAATAGTTGTGAGGGAGAGCACCCCTTTAGCGCCTCTCCGCATAGTTCTTCCTTCCCCTACCGCCGGTCAACAGTTCGAGATCCTTGTCCAAGGCCGATGTGTACAGTTTCAGCCTCGTTCCCATGGATGGCAAAGTCTGTCTTGTCGTGATGCGCAGGTACACACATAGGCATACCAAAATCTTTATTGATTTATCCATACAGTTTCATGTCCAGATTGACATTTATTTGGGGGAAGTGCTGTTGATTTATTTTATTCAGCGCCATGAGTGTTTAGTGTTGATTTTGTGGGCAGGCGTTTTAGTGAGCTAGCAAGGGGGCGCAGTGGATCTGTCATCATTTTGTTTAAAATGGTTGAAAGATGTTCAACGTTGGCTCTATATTTTCAAGGGCATGTGCTTCTCTGAAGATGCTTCGGCTGCATTTTTGTTTACCCATCATTCAGTGGAAAATCACTGATTCCTCACGGGATGCAGATGATGAGTACTCACATTTTTGGTCTTACAGATTTTGTCAGACTATGATGGGTGTACGACAATTTTTGTCTTACTGATTTCGTCCGGGAGATAATCAGATAAGACAGACACTTGACCCCCAACTAACCACATCTAGCTTAGCTTCACTAGCCGCCATTAACTAATCACTCACTCAACTCGAAGCTTGGTGTCGTTCTGAATGATTCCATATCCGTTACGTAGATTCAACTGGATGCTCTTGCTTGATCCCTAAATTATGCCCTACTCCTACCAAATTATTAGCAACTATGTACTCAATTCATGGAATCTGTCGAGAAATGTATGCACCTTTTCCTTGCATATTTATACTAGGGGCATCATTTGAAGTTAGTATTCATTTCGTGATACACTACACATTACCATTCATTCTGTGCTAGCAAAATATTTGTTTATATAGCTTGCTATCATCTAATTTAAGATTGAATTTCCTCAATGTAAATTCTCAAATATGCGGGCAGCATGGACCTCAAGATAGGTAAGCAAGAGAAGGACCAGTTCCTAATCATTCTGTTTGTTCTTCTTGGACTGTCGTTGTTACTTGCAGTTTGCCTCTGCTGCCATGTGGTAATGTGCAACCATCAAGGGCTTGCCGTGTTGACCCTCAAGAAGTAGTAGGTCGATGACAGGCAAGGCATCCAGGAAGCCAGAGCACGGGAGAGCGATGCCGCTCAAAGGGTGAGGTTGCCAAATGGCGCGGTGACACTAGCTCGGTGGCCAAGCAGACTATATTCTGGACTATTTACAAATCATGGACTAAAATTTCCATGAATTATTCGACTTCTTTCTGGACACACATATTTCTTTTATACTCAAGTCTGATATGTCTTGTATTTATTCTATAGTTAAGTACAGTAGTTTCAGATTCTTTTACAAGTGCTTCATGATTTTACCCTGTGTGCAGAAATCTTCTAAGTTGCCGCTGAAGGAAGAAGACATGGGGTCGGAAAAATGTTAATATTGACTTGATGTGTGGTAAGGAAAAGCCAGTCGAAAAGTTTTTGATGCTTGAACATTCACTACTCAGTTATTCTTTTAGGTACGCATAATCTTCCAAGTTATAATCAATTCCTTTTATTTGGGCACGCATAATGACCATTCCTCGGCATCAAGTTCTTCTGGTTAGTAATTAATACTCCCTTCCCATATGGCTTTGCATGATGGTTGTTCATTTTTTTGGGATAGCTTACCAGGCTTATGCCTTGAAAACTGAGCTACCTACATGATTATGCTTCTGGTCTCAGTAGAATTGTTGTTTCGCCAAAATTCAGATGCGAAGAGGAGTTCCTGATACTAGATGAACATACCAGCCTACTTGCCTACAACCATGGTAGAATTATCAGCGGGGACACCACAGTCAGAGCTGGTGACTGAAGAAAGCCTGCAGATAGCTACCATCAATGTCTTTTTTTTTAGCCAAGATCTTGCACGTGACCGTTGTTTTCGAAGCCTTATCTGCAGTTGAGAATATAAGGCGAGAAGACACAGGTGCACGATACATTGGATACTACAAAGTAGACACGTTTCTACAAACGACATGGCAGAATATCTGTACCATAGTTGAAGCAAAGCACCCTATATCCATGAAAATAAATAGTATACGGATTCCGATGTCAAGGAAGAAAATGAGACAATAACATTTGATGAATACTCAAGTTCTTGGTAGAAATTAGGAGTGCTTATGAGGGGTGTTTCTATAAGGGGATGGCGGTAATCAGAAGAAATTTGCAATTTGGTGAAATAACTACCTCATAGAAGAGTTAATTGGTTTCGATGTAGGAAAAATCTGCAGGCTGGTTAAGCTTTGATGTATAAATAGTAGCACTTCGCTTTGTGTAAAAAAAGTTCTTCCTAAGGTTATTCAATGGGCTAAGTTTTCTAAACAGTGTTGACTTGATATTACAGTACTAAAATCTCGAGAATACTTGATGGACCAAGGCAAGTAGTGTTTGTAATGACTTGGTTTATGATAGTCATTGCCATCAAATATTTTAAACTTGCAGATATTCCCGTTCATATCATGACATCCACAATAACCGAACTATCCTACTTACAATGCTTCACACAAATAGATAAAAAAATTATAAGTTTTCTTATAAGAAACAGAAAAATTACACCACCATATGTGTGGAGTGTGCTGTAGTGCTCCACAAAAATATTTTTCCATGACTCCTGAAAACTTTTAAGGATAGAGCGAATTGCCCACAACAATTTCCATGAAATTCCTTCTATTGTGGTGGCAAGTATAATACTTAGTCCTGAAAATATTATTTTGTGTATAATCGAACACTTAAATAACTGATTGAGGGAATTTGAGAGGATGGAGAAGATGGGGGCACAATAGGGAAATGGATGGAGAGAGAGAAAGAAGAGAGTGGAGATGAGAGACAGGGTGAGAAAGAGGGTCTTTACATAAAAAAAGATCGACAATGATGGGTAAGCATGATTAGTACGAGGGTAAAGTATATATCATACAACCATTGTCATATACAAGGAGCCCGTAGCAACACACGAGCGTTATACTAGTGAGACTTTAGGAGTAGAGATTTTTGCATCACCATCGTTTGTGTCCACCGAGCACAGCACAGGGACTAAATTTGAAGTAGACTTGATGATCATTAGCCTCTTTAATTTTCTTTTATGAATCATCAAAACTATGGGTCAACAATACCTCAGAAAACTTAGGGCGGACATACGACTTTCTTGTCCACCCCTAACCCAAGACGGCTAGGGCAAACTTTTCTCCTCAGACATCACCGGTGAAACCGTGGATACGCCTCCCCTCTGCCTGCCGCTCCGGCGGCCGGTGGCGAGAAGGGGAATCCTGGTGCCTCCTCTCCGGTTATTAGTTTATATTAGGGTTTTTTAGTGATTGCAGGTGCGACGCTCGGGCGGATGACGGTGTTTCTTCGTCGAGTTTGTCTTTCGAGTTTCGATCCCCCTCGAGTTTGTCCGTTTGGAAGTAGTCGATGAAGCTTCGGCGTAGATTCTTGTTGTCTCCTAGAGGCAATGAGGTTAGGGTTTGTCTTCATGTGGTGAGACTTGATTTTTTTTTTAGAAATGGAGGAGGACCCCCGGCCTCTGCATCTGGACGATGCATGCGGCCACTTTATTAATTATTCACACAAGACCTTACAAAGTCATACAACAGTAAGACTAAAGCCACCGTCTAGGCAACATCTGTCGCTACTCCTATCCAGTTGATGAAAGGATGCTGATAGTCTGGGCCTAATACCAAACAGACCTCGCAGCCAAACCTAAACAGACCTCGCAGCCCTTTGGTGTGGTCGTCCAAGCATTCCTCCTCTCCAGCAAGGTGGTGGTTCGTCCGTTTGTGGGCTGTCGTGGGGGCTGTTAGTGTGGCCTGCCTTTTCTCGAGGTTTAGCAGGGTGGTTGTGGGCGGCTTTTGTCGGATTCAAGCTCCGCAAACACAAGAAGGCTCGAACTCTAGGGCGTGTGCGAAGATCTCAACCTCTCAAGCCTCGGACTCGTCGCCCTATAGCCTAGCCTCGCCGGATACACGCTCGAGCGGGGAAAAAAGATGGACACGGCAGTTTACCCAGGTTCGGGCCACCTTGCGGTGTAAAACCCTACTCCTACTTTGTGGTGGAATTGCCTCACGAGGAGGTTTGAGTATGAACTAGTACAGTGGATGAGCTGCCTCGTGAGGGCTCGGGGGGTGAGAATGAGTCGACCTCCTCTACGATGGTGGCTAACCTATATTTATAATGGCCTTGGTCCTCTTCCCTGGAAACTTAGGTGGGAAGGGATTCTAGAACGGCCAATTTGAAAGTGGACAAAAGGTACATCCTATCCTGGCAAAAGGTGGTCTTCCCCTGCAAAGCTTCTGGTCGTGACACAGCAGCGGGCTTGGCGATGACATCCGTCCTGCTAAGCTCGTGGTCTTGGTATCGTTGCACCAGAATGGACACATTTGGAGGGCTCCTTGGGAACCCACGTCTGTCCTTGCTCCCTTAGCACCGAAAGGGAAACTGTTTCCTCTGCGCCAGCTAGCGCCCGCCTGGCCTTGGTCGTCACGGCTCATGTCATCGCAGTCTTGTGAGGCCGAGGACTTGCATAGAAATCTCCGCTCCTCGGGAGGCAGCCTGGGGAGGCCGTCCCCTCTGGAGGTCTTGGCGTTGTCTGCCTCGCGAGGCCGGGGGGCCCTCGCGAGGGTCTTGTCTTGGTAGTCTTGCAGATGGGCCGTACCAGGCCATCGAGGGAGCCACGCCGTGGGCCGCAGGCAGGAAAGTCTGGGTACCCTGGTTCCCAGAATGCCAACAGTAGCCCCCGGGCCCAAGGCGTGCTCGGGCTGGCTTCGAGGCGAAGCCAAGGGGCAAGGGTGAAGCGCCGCGGGCCCCAACCGCCTGCAGGCCAGGCTGACGCGTGGCGCTTGATGGGACGTGGACGACTCCGCTTCCCCACGTTGTCTCTGCAACTACCCCGACTTGACAACTGCCTGGCGCATGCAGCAGCGCCATCATTGCTCGGAACATGGAAGGACACCGGTTAGCCTTCGACCGCCTATAAGAGGGCGAGGGAGGCAGAGCCCCCAGCCCGTCTTCATCCTCTCGCCTGCAGTCTCCTCTTCTCCTATCTTCGCCGCGCCGTCACCTCGCCGAAGCGACCGTGGTGCCAACGAGGAGGTTCTCGGCCGAAGAGAAGGGCAAGGCCCCAAAGGAGGGGCCGGGCTCGCCGCCACCCAAGAGGGGACGCGACCGTCCTCGCAAATGCGCGGCCGCATCAACGGCGCCATCGCGGGGGCGCGGGCGGCCACCCCTGCCAGCCCGCCTCAGCTCCAGCAACCGGGGGAGAGGCCTCTCCCGCGGAGGCGGTTGCGGGGGCCCCAGCAGCCACGGCGAGGGAGGAAGGTGCACCGCGGCTGCCCGGCCACCACGCCCGCGTGCCCGATCGGATGACACGGGGTGCGAGTTCGTCGTATGAGTGGAGGGCCCTCCGGGCACCTGGCTTCTGCTTCCGAGCTCCTTCGCGGAGGACCTGCCGGCAGCGGGGCCTGTTGGCCTGCGGCTGCAGCCGGACAGCTGCTGCAACGGGTCTTCGTGGGTGGAGGTCGAGGTCTCCTCCATCGGGCACGTGTTCCTGACCCGCGGGTGGCAGTCATTCGCCCGCGCCCGCGGCCTGGACGGAAGGCGCACCCTCTATTTTAAGTACGACGGAGCGGCAACGCTCTTCGTCAAGGCTTTGGGGAGGACGGCAGCCGCCTGGGGTGCTGCCCGGAGGGCGACGAAGATGGCAGTGACCACGCCTCCGACGACGACGGTCAGCGTGGCGGTGGCGTCCTCCGCGGTGAACTTACCCTTGGCGATGGTCGCTGCTTCTCCAGCAGCGGCGCTTCTTCCGGGGAAGGCTCAAGCGACGACGACTACGATGAGTGTGACGACCCCGGCTTAATCGTGCACTAATCATACACTCAAATGCACACGATCAAGCCTAAGGACTCACTTGAAGATATCACAACACAACTCTAAAACATAAATAAAGTCATACAAGCTTTATATTACAAGCCAGGGGCCTCGAGGGCTCGAATACATAAGCACGCATACAAGCGTCAGCGGAAGCATCAGATATCTGAGTACAGATATGAAACAGAAACAGAGTAGCCTTTAGAAAGGCGGAACAAAACAAAAGCTACGATTGAAAGGCGCAGGCCTCCTACCTGGGACCCTATGATCCTACTCCTGGTCGTCAGACGGCTCCTCGTAGTAGTACTCACCAGAAGGGTAGTAGTAGTAGCCGTAGTCATCGACAGGGGCAGCTGGCTCAGGGGCCCCGACATCTGTTTGCATCAAACGGATATGGGAAGAAAAAGAAAGCAAAGTAAATGTGAGTACTCATCCGAAGTACTCAGCAAGCAAGGATCCACACTACATACGCAACATTATCAAAGGAAGGCTGTATATGTGGACTGGGCTGTAGAAATGCCAGAATAGAGGGGAAAGCCTAGTCCTATTGAAGACTAGCATCTTCAGCATCTTCAGCGGTCTTGCAGCATTAGAAGAGTGCAGATTAGCATAATGTAAAGTAATAGTAGTGTTAACAACCTCGCCCAGAGATCCTTCCTCGACACCCTGCGAGAAGCAATCCCAGAGCCATACTATCCAGTTGTCATCTCAAGTGTCAGGTTCTAGTTGTATCGACCGGGATACAACTACGAGTGTCCGTTACCGTAGGACAGGCTATCGATAGATTGTTTTCTTCCCTGCAGGGGTGCACCAACTTACCCACCACGCTCGATTAAGTCTGGCCGGACACACTTTTCTGGGTCATGCCCGGCCTCGGCCAAACGATACGCCACAACCCGACCTAGGCTCTAAAGAGAGGTCAGCACGCCGGACTAACCTATGCCCCCAGGGGTCTTGGGCCTTCGCCCTGGGAACCCTGCACGTTGCGAGGACGCTCTGGAAGCAGACCTAGCCCCCTTAATACAAGCGCGGGCTTAACCAGTCCAATCCAAAGCGGGCCGCTCCTCACTGACGTCTATAGAGCTTCGGCTGATGTATACGACGCAGAACGCCCATACTATGCCCACGTGATGGTTAGCGCTATTAGGCCAGAGGCCCCTCGGATCAAATATCCAAACCGTTAGTGGATTAGGAGCGCGCGGTAACGAGCAGAGACTCACGATCGATGTGACCCCGTCGCCCCATCTCGAGGACTTGCGGCAAGGGCTAAGAATGCCCGGCCACACCTCGTATTCATCTCTCGGGCACCTTCCAGGTCAACCCGTCTCCACATCACTCGCATCACATGCTCGCGCGGGTACCCCTCAGGGCCGACCCGTCTTTAGTAAGATGGTTCAGTGTAAAGTCATAGTAACCATGTGTCTAACACCAAGGGGGAACCCTGAGGAATCACCCTCGATGGAATTCCACCTGATGTTATCGTCAAGGTGAACGAAGGAGGAATCACCCTCGAGGTCCACTCTTGAGGAGTTGCACGACGGTGCCGTTATCGGGAATGGAGAAGGAGGAATCACCCTCGATGACCATAACCAATGAACTAACCTACAAGGTTAACATCAGAAGTGCTGATGAGGTATCACCCTCGGGCCTCGGCACTCGATAGTAACCCAGTAGTGTCGAGCAACTAAGGGGAAGTGATGTGCGGTGCCGGGGCCTGGTCTTCGATCCCGTTGATCGGGTCTTCTGATAATCCAGCGGGGCAGTCGGGACAAAATGGGGGTCTCTGATGGGTCTCTACCCAGCCTATACTAAACAGTTTAGGATAAGCAGGTAGGTAGCAACAGCAGGTTACAATAAACAGGCTATGCAGCAGAAATAGGATAATAGTAACAGCAGCAACTTCTAATGCAAGCATAAGAGAGAGAAGAATATGCGATATCGAAATGCTCAAAAGGGGGTGCTTGCCTGGAAGCTCTGCGGCAAGTGTCTGGTTGTCAGGGGCGTAGTCGAACTCCGGAGCTGCGTCGGCCTCGGGGACTACGTCGGTGTCGGGGTCTATCGAGAGAGGAGAGAGGGAGGAAACAAATAAATACACAGCAAATAATGCAACACAGAGCATGATATGCCTACGGTGCAGTGCAGGGTTGCCTAAAGATCTGTCTAAGTCATTTTAGTTATTTTAGGATTAGAGTGGGATTTATTAACCGATGTATATGCACTATTCATCTACTAGAAATGGAAGGAAAGTTGCGGGTTCGCCTACGTAGAGGGTTTCGACATGGAAACAGACGGCACAACTACACTCGTCTCATCGTTCTGAGCAACTTTCATGTAGAAATTTTTTCGATCTGAGCTACGGTTTAATTTCTACGAATTTTCAAAGATTTTAACCTTTTTTTAATTTAAATCAATAAAGAAATTAACAGAAAAATAATAGACTACGCCAGCCTGACGTCACTTGTGACATCAGCAAGTCAAACCGCTTGGTCCAGGTCAAACCTGACCTGCGGGACCCACCTGTCATAGACAGTGGGTTTGACAGGATTAATTTAAACCTAAACTAAGTTAATTAGCTAGTGCACCCGGCCTGTCAATGGCTATTTAGGTTAATCTAAATAGTTTTAACTAAAATCGTTTAATTAGACTAATTACGGAAGAGGGCCCACTAGTCAGTGTTAGAGGTGGCCACGTCAGCGGCGTTGACCATGGTCAACGCAGTCAACCGCGACCCGGGCCCGCATGACAGCGACTGGGGGTGGGGCCCGCATCTCGCCAGGTCATCGCCGGCGCTGGAATCTACTCCGGCGAGCGCCGGACGCGGCTGCGATCTCCGGCGAGCTCGGGAATCGTCTACGGTGCTCCGTTTTGCTTGATTCTTGCAGCATTCGAACGTGCAGTCCAACCCGCGTCGATCTAGGACGATCCCAACTGCGGGGGTGGCCGGAGTGGAGCTCGCCGTCGACGTCAGCGGCGGTGGCTCTCGGGCGGACGGCTACGGCGAGCTAACGCGCGCGTTTTCGGTCGCATTAGGACATGCATGAAGCGCCGCATCCAAAGGCGCGGGCGCGAGGCCACGGGAGTGACCAAGGCGGCCGGACGGTGAGGTCCCGGGGTGACCGGAGTTCGGTGTGATGACGGGCTCGCTACGGGAGAGCTTACGGCGCGGGGAGAAGAAAAGGAGGGAAGGAGGAGCTCACCGCGCGGCTACGAAAAGCCCGTGGGAGCTTAGGAGAGCCGAGGAGCTCGGGGTCGCCGGAGTTCGCCTCGGTGGCCGGAGATGGGGACGACGATGAACCGGCAGCATCAGGGCTTCCCTGCTCGAATGGACGGCGTCAGACGGTGCAGCCGAGCAAGGCGGGGCCCGCGGACACGAGTTGCGGGCGCAGAGACGCCGGTGGCCGTGGATCGACGTCGGGCACGGCGGCGGAGCGCTCGGGGTGGAGGGGGAAGAAGAGGGGGAGCGAGCGCGCAAGGGAGAGAAGAGGGGGAGAGTGAAGGGCGACCAGGGGAGATGGACGGGGGTTTGCCCTTATCCTCTCGCCCGGGCGAGGGCGTCGCCGTGTCGGCAGCTCGCCGGTGCGAGCGCGCGCGTCCACGGCGGCATCGACACGGGAAGGAGAGAGAGGGGGGGAGACGAGGGAAGGCGGGCTGGGCCGCACTGTAGCCCATAGGCTTAAGTGCACAGTTCGCCTCGGCCTTTTCCATTTTCTATTTTCTGTATTAGGTCTAGCTACTATTTTTCCATTTCCTTCAGCTATTGTTTGACTTTTGTAAAAATAGGCAAGTGGTCAAAACAAATAATAGGTAATGTTAAGCACTGTCACAAAAAGTTTGGAGGCAAAAGGAAAATGTTAGGTATTATTAGAAATTGGAAAGACCGGTTTAATTGTTGTTAGACCTGTGAATTAATTTCCAGGGGCAATTTGGGAACTTACTTAATGTTGGTTTTATTTTTATAATTGTTCTGGGATTATTTGAAATACTATGAACATTTTAGTTTTGCAATTTGAAGGAATAATTATTTGACATGCAATTTGAATTGGAAAATGGCTTTGATTTTGGACAAGTGGCAGATGTGCTTAGTGATCATGATGACAAGGCAACTTAATTAGCTTAATGACAGGGTTAAGATCTGGGGATGTTACAAATCTCCTCCACTACAAGAAATCTCGTCCCGAGATTTAAGTGGGGAAGTAAAGTGTAACTTCGGGAGAACTGACCTTTGTAGGTTTGATTATCTGGTAGACAATTCAGGGAATGCAGTAGAGATATCTCTCGAGTTGAAGCTTAGGAAAACATCGAGAGCAAAGTATGAAGGTACAATAAGAAGCTTCAAATGGGTAGGCGATCGTTCGACGCCTGAGGCAGAGTGAAAGGGGGTTCAAAGCAACGGGAATAGATCAACTCTCGGAAAGTGGCTCGTGATATGATTCGAAGCCAGGTACAAAGGATACTTCGAAATCAAGGATGTATAGGAGAGTCAGGTTCCGATCCTGTGGAACTGTGGGGGGTGTCAATTATAAGTAGGGTGAACGGTGACATCTTACCGGTCACGACAAAGAGACATGTCAGAGGGAAGTTTGTCAGCCATGTCGGCGACAACATCGGTACCGACGGCGAGGGACGAAGAGAACCATTTTCCCGCTCGTTTAAAACTAGGCGGACCAATAGGCAAAGTTCTCATCCATCAGGGGTTACCGAAATGTCATCAACAATAGTAATAGGGTCTCACTGACAGAGTTGTAGACCGAGATGTTTTCATAGGCAGAGAATTAATACTGCTTAAGTCATATAAATCTCAAGAAAGGTTAAACAAAACAATGGAAAGGGAAATGAAATTATCGGATTAAACAGACCAATGAAAAGGAAAATGTGTTTATACACCAGTGTTAGGAGTGTATCCTTTCCAAGGAGAAGTAGAGCATGATATACAAGATAGGACAACAAGATCGAAAGCATTTAGATAAAGGGGCGAGGGAAGAATCATGATATTACCCATACAACAGTGTCCGGATAATAGATCAAGAAGCATTTGGTAATGTGCCTCCAATGTTCTTCTTGATATTCGAAATTCCACAGTCATGCTTCGTGGCAGCAATGATATGGTGTCAAGTAAAGATTGGGTTCGAAGATCTCAAGAAATACCGAGAAACAATTCCAGGATTATCTCAGAACGTAAGGAAGTCAAGATGTTGGCAGAAAGTCAAGATGTCATCGATGATATCACAAGTCATCGAGGGGCGGAGATGGTATTTCTAGCCATGAATTCGATTGATATCCTGGAAGAGCTCAGAATGTTGATGATGATCGTGACACATTTGTCGAGAGATTTCATGAAGATATAATCGATCGGCGATGACATCAAGTCAAAGGAATGATGAGGCGAATGGTTGATGGAACTACGGATACGTCGCAAGCTTGAAATCAAGCTTGTTGTTCGAGGTGAAATGATAAGATGAGGAAGATCGACGTAAGCTTTGCTCATCGTCGAAAAGTTGTGCTCCGGGAATAAGGACCAGGTAGCATGGTTAGGATTAGCACGATAAATATGTAGCCGATCAGGCTAGGAATGATGTGATGGGGTATTAAACTTCCCAGTAACAAGTACTAGGGTTAATACCGGAAGGTAAATCGGAGTAGAGGTTGGACGGGTGAAATGATCTGCAGAGGACAGGTATTTTAACTTGTCCGGGAAATGGAATCAAGGAGATAATATGGTCGGATCCACGACTGCAAAGGATCAATTCACGGGTACAAGATGAACTTATACCAAGGGGGAATTATTTTTACGAGCAGCTTCCATGATAAGTTCTACATCGGGTCCACGGGCATGAACACAAAGTTCAAGGTCGACTCCCACTTCTTCAATGAACAACTTCTCATTCACTGCTCTCTGTTAAGAGTGTTTAGAGTTTGAAAGTTTAACTGGTGGAATACCAGAAGGTATGGCACATGAAGCCTTGTGGGTTCTCACAAATAGCGAAGGCATAGACACAACCCATAGGGGCATTTTATGGATCTATACCACACGCTTATAGAAGCAATAGACAACATTTCAAAATAGGATATGGACGAAAAGAATTAAATGATACCGCATTACCGAAGGCAATTGTAATAAGGGAAGAACTCTCAAAGATAGAAGATGAAGGACATTGTCCGATAATAATCCAACAAAAGATCAGGTGGTCGACAAAGGATCTGATGGGGGTATAGGTACCCAACCAGATGAAAAAGATTGCAAATGCATCGATTTATGGAAACATCTGAATAAGCCGAAGCTTACATGGGAAGGGTTTACGATTTCAAAATCGGGGAATCAGAGGCAGAGGCTCTGATAAAAAGATGAGTATGTTGAATAGAATTAGATGGCCAATCATTCAAGGATTGATTTACCGAGAACCAGTTCATGTCCAGAATGACGTCAGAGCCAGAAGGATGAATTAGTAGGAAACAACTGATGATTGCGAGTATTCGTAGCAGATTGAATCAAGGGGCTCAAAATGGTAACGACAAGAGATGTCAACGGAGATTACTAGACATAGGGAATTAACCATAAGGCAAGCAGGCAAGAATTTCAAGAGCAATCGGCTGCAGAGGATTTTCGCGAGATCAGATAGCAATTCAATGTATTCTGGAAAGCACTTGAATAACTGGGGATGATTGGATCCCCGGTAAATGTGAGGAATAATTCACAGTGCGAAAGAAGCTGCACGACAGTAGGCTCAAAGAATTCCCGGATTAACGAGGAGTATTTCGCGGTATCTCGTACATAAAGGAGTATCTGGGAATGAAGATACAAACAACAAAGATGTGTAGCTGTCCATGGTGATTATCGGTAGTAGGGAGCTAGCAAAAGCAGCGGGCATAATGGTCTCTGGAAATTACGAGGAGTATCTTCGGAGTCTTCTGATGAAGCAAGCGGTCATCTGGAATGACGGGGCTCTCCGGGAGGAATTAGTTACGAGAACCTAGAGTTAGAGTTAGCAAAATCATTTAACCCGAATAGAAGAGAGATCAGAGTCCCAGAGTAAAGCCGAGAAATAAAAGATCCTAATACCACCCAATTGGCGTCGTGGGCCCGTAAGGCACACAGCCAAGTTAGTAAAATGATTTTTTTGACAACTAGACTCAACTTCGGCCAAGGAGTTGGAAAGGGAGTTCCTACAGGCAGTCGGCTCTGATACCAACCTGTGACGACCCCGGCTTAATCGTGCACTAATCATACACGCAAATGCACATGATCAAGCCTAAGGACTCACTTGAAGATATCACAACACAACTCTAAAACATAAATAAAGTCATACAAGCTTTATATTACAAGCCAGGGGCCTCGAGGGCTCGAATACATAAGCTCGCATACAAGCTTCAGTGGAAGCATCAGATATCTGAGTACAGATATGAAACAGAAACAGAGTAGCCTTTAGAAAGGCGGAACAAAACAAAAGCTACTATCGAAAGGTGCATGCCTCCTGCCTGGGACCCTACGATCCTACTCCTGGTCGTCGGACGGCTCCTTGTAGTACTACTCGCCAGAAGGGTAGTAGTAGTAGCCGTAGTCGTCGACAGGGGCAGCTGGCTCAGGGGCTCCGACATATGTTTGCATCAAACGGATATGGGAAGAAAAAGAAAGCAAAGCAAACATGAGTACTCATCCGAAGTACTCAGCAAGCAAGGATCTACACTACATATGCAACATTATCAAAGGAAGGCTGTATATGTGGACTGGGCTACAGAAATGCCAGAATAGAGGGGAAAGCCTACCTATTGAAGACTAGCATCTTCAGCGGTATTACAACATTAGAAGAGTGCAGATTAGCATAATGTAAAGTAATAGTAGTGTTAACAACCTCACCCAGAGATCCTTCCTCGACACCCTGCGAGAAGCAATTCCAGAGCCATACTATCCAGTTATCATCTCAAGTGTCAGGTTCTAGTTGTATCGATCGGGATACAACTCAGAGTGTCCGTTACCGTAGGATAGGCTATCGATTGATTATTTTCTTCCCTACAGGGGTGCACCAACTTACTCACCATGCTCAATTAACTCTGGCCGGACACACTTTTCTGGGTCATGCCCGGCCTCGGCCAAATGATACGCCGCAACCCGACCTAGGCTCTAAAGAGAGGTCAGCACGCCGGACTAACCTATGCCCCCAGGGGTCTTGGGCCTTCGGCCTGGGAACCCTGCACGTTGTGAGGACGCTCCGGAAGTAGACCTAGCCCCCTTAATACAAGCGCAGGCTTAACCAGTCCAATCCAAAGCGGGCCGCACCTCGTTGACGTCTATAGAGCTTCGGCTGATGTATACGACGCAAAACGCCCATACTATGCCCACGTGATGGTTAGTGCTATCAGGCCAGAGGCCCCTCGGATCAAATATCCAAACCGTTAGTGGATTAGGAGCACGCGGTAACAAGCAGAGACTCACAATCGATGTGACCCCGTCGCCCCGTCTCGAGGACTTGCGGCAAGGGCTAAGAATGCCCGGCCACGCCTCGTATTCATCTCTCGGGAACCTTCTAGGTCAACCCGTCTCCACATCACTCGCATCACATGCTCGCGCGGGTACCCCTCAGGGCCGACCCATCTTTAGTAACATGGTTCAGTGTAAAGTCATAGTAACCGTGTGTCTAACACCAAGGGGGAACCCTGAGGAATCACCCTCGATGGAATTCCACCTGATGTTATCGTCAAGGTGAACGAAGGAGGAATCACCCTCGAGGTCCACTCTTGAGGAGTTGCACGACGGTGTCATTATCGGGAATGGAGAAGGAGGAATCACCCTCGATGACCATAACCGATGAACTAACCTACAAGGTTAACATCAGAAGTGCTGATGAGGTATCACCCTCGGCACTCGATAGTAACCTAGTAGTGTCGAGCAACTAAGGGGGAAGTGATGTGTGGTGCCGGGGCCTGGTCTTCGATCCCGTTGATCGGGTCTTCTGACAATCCAGCGGGGCAGTGGGGACAAAGTGGGGGTCTCTAATGGGTCTCTACCCATCCTATACTAAACAGTTTAGGATAAGCAAGTAGGTAGCAACAGCAGGTTACAATAAACAGGCTATGCAGCAGAAATAGGATAACAGTAACAGCAGCAACTTCTAATGCAAGCATAAGAGAGAGAAGAATAGGCGATATCGGAATGCTCAAAAGGGGGGTGCTTGCCTGGAAGCTCTGCGGCAAGTGTCTGGTCGTCAGGCGCGTAGTCGAACTCCGGAGCTGCGTCGGCCTCGGGGACTACGTCGGTGTCGGGGTCTATCGAGAGAGGAGAGGGGGAGGAAACAAATAAATACACAGCAAATAATGCAACACAGAGCATGATATGCCTACGGTGCAGTGCAGGGTTGCCTAAAGATCTGTCTAAGTCATTTTAGTTATTTTAGGATTAGAGTGGGATTTATTAACCGGTGTATATGCACTATTCATCTACCGGAAACGGAAGGAAAGTTGCGGGTTCACCTACGTAGAGGGTGCCGACATGGAAACAGACGGCACGGTCAGACTTGTCTCGTCGTTCTAAGCAACTTTCATGTAGAAAGTTTTTTGATCTGAGCTACGGTTTAATTTCTATGAATTTTCAAAAGATTTTAACCCTTTTTTTAAAATTTAAATCAATAAAGAAATTAATAGACTACGCCAGCCTGACGTCACTTGTGACATCAGCAAGTCAAACCGCCTGGTCCAGGTCAAACCTGACCTGCGGGCCCACCTGTCATAGACAGTGGGTTTGACAGGATTAATTTAAACCTAAACTAAGTTAATTAGCCAGTGGACCCGGCCTGTCAATGGCTATTTAGGTTAATCTGAAATAGTTTTAACTAAAATCATTTAATTAGACTAAGGAAGAGGGCCCACTAGTCAGTGTTAGAGGTGGCCACATCAGCGGCGTTTACCGTGGTCAACGCGGTCAACCGCATCTCGCCAGGTCATCGCCGGCACCGGAATCTACTCCTGCGAGCGCCGGACATGGCTGCGATCTCCGGTGAGCTCGGGAATCATCTACGGTGCTCCGTTTTGCTTAATTCTTGCGGCATTCGAACGTGCAGTCCAACCCGCGTCGATCTAGGACGATACCAGGTGCGGGGGTGGCCGGAGTGGAGCTCGTCGTCGACGTCGGAGGCGGTGGCTCTCGGGTGGGATCGGGCGAACGGCTACGGCGAGCTAACGCGCGCGTTTTTGGTCGCATTAGGATGTGCATGAAGCGCCGCGTCGAAAGGCGTGGGCACAAGGCCACGTGAGTGACCAAGGCGGCTGGACAGCAAGGTCCCGCAGTGATCGGAGTTCGGCGTGATGACGGGCTTGCTACGTGAGAGCTTACGGCGCGGGGAGAAGAAAAGGAGGGAAGGAGGAGCTCACCGCGCGACTACGAAAAGGCCGTGGGAGCTTAGGAGCGCCGAGGAGCTCGGGGTCGCTGGAGTTTGCCTCGGTGGCCGGAGATGGGGACGACGATGAACCGGCAGCATCAGGGCTTCCCTGCTCGAATGGACGGTGTCAGACGGTGCAGCCGTGCAAGGCGGGGCCCGCGGACATGAGTTGCAAGCACAGAGATGCCGGTGGCCGTGGATCGACGTCGGGCACGGCGGCGGAGCGCTCGGGGTGGAGGGGGAAGAAGAGGGGGAGCGAGCGCGCAAGGGAGAGAAGAGGGGGAGAGTGAAGGGCGACCAGGGGAGATGGACGGGGGTTTGCCCTTATCCTCTCGCCCGGGCGAGGGCGTCGCCGTGTCGGCAGCTCGCCGGTGCGAGCGCGCGCGTCCACGGCGGCAACGACACGGGGAGGAGAGAGAGGGGGGAGACGAGGGAAGGCGGGCTGGGCCACACTGTAGCCCATAGGCTTAAGTGCACAGTTCGCCTCTGCCTTTTCCATTTTCTATTTTCTGTATTAGGTCTAGCTACTGTTTTTCCATTTCCTTCAGCTATTGTTTGACTTTTGTAAAAATAGGCAAGTGGTTAAAACAAATATTAGGTAATGTTAAGCACTGTCACAAAAAGTTTGGAGGCAAAAGGAAAAGGTTAGGTATTATTAGAAATTGGAAAGACCGGTTTAATTGTTGTTAGACCTCTGAATTAATTTCCAGGGGCAATTTGGGAATTTACTTAATGTTGGTTTTATTTTTATAATTGTTCTGGGATTATTTGAAATACTATGAACATTTTAGTTTTGCAATTTGAAGGAATAATTATTTGACATGCAATTTGAATTGGAAAATTACTTTGATTTTGGACAAGTGGTAGATTAGCTTAGTGATCATGATGACAAGGCAACTTAATTAGCTTAATGACAGGGTTAAGATCTGGGGATGTTACAACGAGCCACCCCGTCGCCGTGCGCAGACCAAAGAGGACAGCATGCCATCACGCCGCCGCATCCCCGCTCCGGAGGACGCCGAGCCACCGTGCCATCGCGCCCCCGTCAAGCAGGAGGAGCACTCCGACTGAGCGCGGGCGGCGGTGAAGCCAGGCCTCAGGAGCATCGGTCCTCTGGAGACCGCCTCTTCATTTTTTCCTTCTTTTTCTTCCTGCATCATAGCTTATGAAAAAGCCCCCTGGGGGCGTGTAATGAACCGTGGCATTTGCGCCTTTATGTCAGTATTTCCCGTTACGTTCTACTACTCATGTTGCGCCTTTAGAACAACTTAGCTTGGTGCGCTAGTGACCCTTGCGGGTCCCTTCGTCGTGGTGGCGCGCTCCTCCGGAGCTTCTCCTGGTGACGGTGTAATTAGAGTGCCAGAGCGACCTAGGGAGGCCCCTCGACAAGCTCCGGAGCCTTGAATATGCCCCCGCGAGGCCTATGGGGGGCAATTTGCGTAGGGTTCCTTGGCGAAGAGGCCTTGCGTAGGCCTTTGGAGCTCCCAAGCGAGGGCCGGCTGTTATTAGTGTGTCGGGGCGCGATGCCCTGCAGGGCCAGGAGGCGAGCACTCATGAGGCCGCGGGGCCGATGGCTCGCTCAAGAGTGTCGCGCGAGGATTTTACCAAGGTCTTGGTGAGGTGTATGTATGAGCAGGCCTGCTGCTGGCGCAGCCTAGGCTGGTTCATGCGTGTACACCGTGCCCAGCCCCCACTCACGGGATACGAAAGAGGGAGCCACGACGGCCGCCGTACCTCTCAAAGACGAAACTGAAGAGAGGAAACACTGCTGGAAGAAGAAAGAAAAAGAAACTCCCCCTTTTTCGAATAAATATGCAAGAACTGAAAGTTCATTCCAAGAAGTAGGAAATGGGTTACAAGAGCAATGCAAAAGAACAGCCGCGTCCGGCACCTATGCTAGTCTTCTAGTCTTCCCGCCAGCGCGGAGCATGGGGCTTCCACTAGGCATGGGCATAGTCGCTGATTGACCATGTCGTCCGCCAACGCAGAGCATGGGGCTTCCACTTGGGCGTGGGTGGGAGCCCCCGTGAGGTCCAGGGGCGGCACTCAGGAGACTCCGGGGCATGTACAGCCCCACTCATTATTACGTGAGAGTGTCACGGGTAGAACCTCCGGAGGTGCTGGATGTTCCAAGCATTTTGGACGGGGACCCCGTCCTGCGTCTCCAAGCGTACGGCGCCAGGCCTGGAGACACGGGCGACCCTGAACGGGCCCTCCCACATGGGCGAGAGCTTGTGAAGGCCCTCCCTGGAAAGGACCCGCCTCAGGACGAGGTCTCCCACCTCGAGGGTCCGGGAGCGGACGCTGCGGCAGTGGTAACGCCGCAGCGCCTGCTGGTACCTCGCTGCGCGGAGCGAGGCCTGGCGACGGGCTTCCTCCCCGAGCACGAGGTCTATCCCCCGCGAGGCATCCTGACGCACCTCGTCGAATGCCAGGACCCGCGGGGAGCGATGCCTGACCTCGTGAGGAGGACCGCCTCGGCCCCGTAGACGAGGAAGAACGGGGTCTCGCCGGTGGGCTTAGTCACAGTGGTGTGGATTGACCACAACACGGACTGAAGCTCACCGAGCCAACCCCTGCCGCAGGCCTCGAGCTTCTTCTTGAAGCTCCTTGCCTTGAGGCTGCTACTTCCTGAGCTTGCATTGGTTTTTCCCTTGAAGAGGAAAGGGTGATGCAGCAAAGTAGAGATAAGTATTTCCCTCAGTTAGAGAACCAAGGTATCAATCCAGTAGGAGACAACACACAAATAACCTAATACCTGCACAAACAATCAAACACTTGCACCCAACGCGATAAAGGGGTTGTCTATCCCTTCACGGTCAATTGCAAAAGTGAGATCTGATAGAGATAGATAAACAAAAGATAAATTATTTTTGGGTTTTTTGGTATATAGATCTGAAAATAAAAGATTGCAAAATAGTAGATCGGAAACTAATATGATGGAAAATAGTAGATCGAAAACTTATATGATGGAAAATAGACCCGGGGGCCATAGGTTTCACTAGAGGCTTCTCTCAAGCTAGCAAATAATACGGTGGGTGAACAAATTACTGTCGAGCAATTGATAGAAAAGCGCAAAGTTATGACGATATCTAAGGCAATGATTATGAAATATAGGCATCACGTCCGTGTCAAGTAGACCGAAACGATTCTGCATCTACTACTATTACTCCACACATCGACCGCTATCCAGCATGCATCTACTACTATTACTCCACACATCGACCGACTCCTGCCTGCATCTACTACTATTACTCCACACATTGACCGACTCCTGCCTGCATCTAGAGTATTAAGTTCATGAAGAATAGAGTAACGCATTAAGTAAGATGACATGATGTAGAGGAATAAACTCAACCAATATGATGTAAACCCCATCTTTTTATCCTCGATGGCAACAATACAATACGTGTCTTGCTGCCCCTACTGTCACTGGGAAAGGACACCGCAAGATTGAACCCAAAGCTAAGCACTTCTCCCATTGCAAGAAAAACCAATCTAGTTGGCCAAAACAAACTGATAATTCGAAGAGAATTACAAAGATATCAAATCATGCATATAAGAATTCAGAGAAGATTCAAAAAATATTCATAGATATGCTGATCATAAATCCACAATTCATCGGATCTCGACAAACACACCGCAAAAGAAGATTACATCGGATAGATCTCCAAGAATAACGAGGAGAACGTAGTATTGAGAATCAAAGAGAGAGAAGAAGCCATCTAGCTACTAGCTATGGACCCGTAGGTCTGAGGTAAACTACTCACGCTTCATCGGAAGGGCAATAAAGTTGATGTAGAAGCCCTCCGTGATCGAATCCCCCTCCGGCAGGGTGCCGGAAAAGGTCCCTAGATGGCATCTCACGGGTACCGAAGGTTGCGGCAGTGGAAAACTATTTTCGTGGATGCTTCTGAGGGTTTGGGAATATATGTGAATATATAGGACGAAGAAGTAGGTCGGTGGAGTCACGTGGGGCCCACAAGGCTGGGGGACGCGCCCTACCCCCTGGGCACGCCCTCCTCCCTTATCGCCGCCTCGTGGCTCTTCTGACTTGAACTCCAAGTCTGCGGGGTGTCTTCTGGTGCAAGAAAAATCACCGCGAAAGTTTTATTCCGTTTGGACTCCGTTTGGTATTCCTTTTCTGCGAAACTCAAAAACAAGGAAAAAACAGAAACTGTCACTGGGCTCTAGGTTAATAGGTTAGTCCCAAAAATAATATAAAATAGCATGATAATGCATATAAAACATCCAAAAAAGATAATATAATAGCATGGAACAATCAAAAATTATAGATACGTTGGAGACGTATCAAGCATCCCCAAGTTTCATTCCTGCTCGTCCTCGAGTAGGTAAATGATAAAAACAAATTTTTTGATGTGGAATGCTACCTAACATATTTATCCATGTAATTTCTTTATTGTGGCATGAATGTTCAGATCCATAAGATTCAAAACAAAAGTTTAATATTGACATAAAAACAATAATACTTCAAGCATACTAACAAGGCAATTATGTCTTCTCAAAATAACATGGCCAAAGAAAGCTTATCCCTACAAAATCATATAGTCTGGCTATGCTCCATCTTCATCACACAAAATATTCAAATCATGCACAACCCCGATGACAAGCCAAGCAATTGTTTCATACTTTTAGTGTTCTCAAACTTTTTCAACTTTCACGCAATACATGAGCGTGAGCCATGGACATAGCACTATAGGTGGAATAGAATATGGTGGTTGCGGAGAAGACAAAAAAGAAGGAGATAGTCTCACATCAACTAGGCATATTAACGGGCTATGGAGATGCCCATCAATAGATATCAATGTGAGTGAGTAGGGATTGCCATGCAACGGATGCACTAGAGCTATAAGTGTATGAAAGCTCAAAAGAAAACTAAGTGGGTGTGCATCCAACTTGCTTGCTCATGAAGACCTAGGGCAATTTGAGGAAGCCCATCATTGGAATATACAAGCCAACTTCTATAATGAAAATTTCCCACTAGTATATGAAAGTGACAAAATAGGAGACTCTCTATCATGAAGATCATGGTGCTACTTTGAAGCACAAGTGTGGAAAAAGGATAGTAGCATTGCCCCTTCTCTCTTTTTCTCTCATTTTTT
Source organism: Thinopyrum elongatum (assembly GCA_011799875.1). Lineage (NCBI taxonomy): Eukaryota > Viridiplantae > Streptophyta > Magnoliopsida > Poales > Poaceae > Thinopyrum > Thinopyrum elongatum. Next base: position 487,125,217 of record CM022297.1, on the reverse strand, counting down.
TTGTTTGGCTTTTTTTTCGTCCGGAGTCTCATCCCGACTTGTGGGGGAATCATAGTCTCCATCATCCTTTCCTCACATGGGACAATGCTCTAATAATGAAGATCATCACACTTTTATTTACTTACAACTCAAGAATTACAACTCGATACTTAGAACAAAATATGACTCTATATGAATGCCTCCGACGGTGTATCGGGATGTGCAATGAATTAAGAGTAACATGTATGAAAGAATTATGAATGGTGGCTTTGCCACAAATACGATGTCAACTACATGATCATGCAAAGCAATATGACAATGATGAAGCATGTCATAATAAACGGAACGGTGGAAAGTTGCATGGCAATATATCTCGGAATGGCTATGGAAATGCCATAATAGGTAGGTATGGTAGCTGTTTTGAGGAAGGTATATGGTGGGTGTATGGTACCGGCGAAAGTTGCGCGGCACTAGAGAGGCTAGCAATGGTGGAAGGGTGAGAGTGCGTATAATCCATGGACTCAACATTAGTCATAAAGAACTCACATACTTATTGCAAAAATCTATTAGTCATCGAAACAAAGTACTACGCGCATGCTCCTAGGGGGATAGATTGGTAGGAAAAGACCATTGCTCGTCCCCGACCGCCACTCATAAGGAAGACAATCAATAAATAAATCATGGTCCGACTTCATCACATAACGGTTCACCATACGTGCATGCTACAGGAATCACAAACTTTAACACAAGTATTTCTACAATCCACAATTACTCACTAGCATGACTCTAATATCACCATCTCTATATCTCAAAACAATCTTAAGGAATCAAACTTCACATAGTATTCAATGCACTTTATATGAAAGTTTTTATTATATCCCTCTTGGATGTCTATCATATTAGGACTAAATTCATAACCAAAGCAAATTACCATGCTGTTTAGAGACTCTCAAAATAATATAAGTGAAGCATGAGAGTTCAATAATTTCTATAAAATAAAACCACCGCCGTGCTCTAAAAAGATATAAGTGAAGCACTAGAGCAAAATTGCCTAGCTCAAAAGATATAAGTGAAGCACATACTCTATTCTAATAAATCACGATTCATGTGTGTCCTTCTCAAAAGGTGTGTACAGCAAGGATGATTGTGGTAAACTTAAAAGTAAAGACTCATATAATACAAGACGCTCCAAGCAAAACACATATCATGTGGTGAATAAAAATATAGCCTCAAGTAAAGTTACCGATAGACGAAGACAAAAGAGGGGATGCCTTCCGGCGCATCCCCAAGCTTAGGCTCTTGGTTGTACTTGAATATTACCTTGGGATGCCTTGGGCATCCCCAAGCTTTGGCTCTTGCCACTCCTTATTCCATAGTCCATCAAATCCTTACCCAAAACTTGAAAACTTCACAACACAAAACTCAATAGAAAATCTCATAAGCTCCGTTAGTATAAGAAAATAAATCACCACTTTTGGTACTGTTGTGAAATCATTATTTATTTATATTGGTGTAATATCTATTGTATTCCAACTTTTCCATGGTTCATACCCCCCGATACTACCCATAGATTCATCAAAACAAGCAAACAAAGAAAACAGAATCTGTCAAAAACAGAACAGTCTGCGAAGATCCGAATTGTTCTAATACTAATGTAACTCCAAACTTCTGAAAAATTAGGAAAACAGAGGTAATTTGTATATCAATCTCGTATAAAACATTCAGGGGTTTTCAACGCTCCAGTTAATTATTAAAATTCTGAGACTGGACGCAAAAGTTTCCGTTTTTCAGCAAGATCAAATCAACTATCACCGTAAGCCATCCCAAAGGTCTTACTTGGCACAAACACTAATTAAAACACAAAACCACATCTAATCAGAGGCTAGATGAATTATTTATTGCAAAATAGAACCAAAAGAGCAAAAACAAAAATAAAATTGGGTTGCCTCCCAACAAGCGCTATTGTTTAACGCCCTTAGCTAGGCATAAAAACACGAATAGATCTAGGTATTGTCATCTTTGGTATGCAATCCATAAGTAGCTCTCATAATAGATTAATATGGAAATTGAAATCTAATGTTTCCTTCTTTCATATCAATAATTGCAATCCATAATAGATTAATATGGCAAAGATTGCAATCCATAAGTAGCTTCATGCCCTTCCTTAACGGAAATTGAAATCTAATGTTTCCTTCTTTCATATCAATAATTGCATCAATCGTTTTAAGGAAAGGTCTTCCAAGAATAATAGGACATGTAGGATTGCAATCTATATCAAGAACAATGAAATCTACGGGCACATAATTCCTATTTGCAACAATAAGAACATCATTAATCCTTCCCATAGGTTTCTTAATAGTGGAATCCGCAAGATGCAAATTTAAGGAACAATCATCAAATTCACGGAAACCTAACACATCACATAAAGTTTTTGGAATCGTGGAAACACTAGCACCCAAATCACACAAAGCATGGCACTCATAATCTTTAATCTTAATCATAATAGTAGGTTCCCACTCATCGTAAAGATTTCTAGGGATAGAAACTTCCAATTCAAGCTTTTCTTCAAAAGATTGCATCATAGCATCAACGATATGTTTAGTAAAAGCTTTGTTTTGATTATAAGCATGAGGAGAATTCAACATGGATTGCAACAAGGAAATACAATCTATTAAAGAACAATTATCATAATTAAATTCCTTGAAATCCAAAAGAGTGGGTTCGTTGCTACTTAAAGTTTTGACCTCTCCAATCCCACTTTTATCAATTTTTGCATCAAGATCTAAAAACTCCGAATCATTGGGACGCCTTTTAACTAAAGTTGACTCATCTCCAGTCCCATCTTTATCAAGATTTATTTTGGAAAACAAAGATTCAATAGGAGTCACATCAATCACTTTAAGTTCTTCATCATTATTTAAAGCCTCCGGTTTAGCGGCCATCTTATTTGCTAAGGTATTTTGTTTATCAGAAATTTGGCCTACTAAATTTTCAAGATGAGCAAACTGAGATTTCAAACCATAAAATTCCTTAGACATATCATCAAGCTCTTTATTCATGTACTCCATAAAACTTTTCTGCTCCTTAAGCTCGTTTCTAAAGAAACTATTATGCTCAAATTGTAAAGACATGAAGCTCCTAACATTATTTTCAATTTCTTCCAACCTCCTAAAGTGAGGATCAACGTTCTTTGGTTGGGCCATAAAGGCAAGCAGACACACGGGCACACAAAAAGCAAACGAAAAAGATGAACAGAAGAAGGGCGAATAAAAAGGCAAATCATTTCAAAAATCGTTTTAGAAGTGGGGAGAGGAAAACGAGAGGCAAATGGCAAATAATGTAATGCAAGAGATGAGAGTTTATGATGGGTACTTGGTATGTCTTGACTTGGCGTAGATCTCCCCGGCAACGGCGCCAGAAATTCTTCCTGCTACTTCTTGAGCTTGCGTTGGTTTTTCCCTTGAAGAGGAAATGGTGATGCAGCAAAGTAGAGATAAGTATTTCCCTTAGTTAGAGAACCAAGGTATCAATCCAGTAGGAGACAATGCACAAATCACCTAATACCTGCACAAACAATCAAACACTTGCACCCAACGCGATAAAGGGGTTGTCAATCCCTTCACGGTCAATTGCAAAAGTGAGATCTGATAGAGATGGATAAACAAAAGATAAATTATTTTTGGGTTTTTTGGTATATAGATCTGAAAATAAAAGATTGCAGAATAGTAGATTGGAAACTAATATGATGGAAAATAGTAGATCGGAAACTTATATGATGGAAAATAGACTAGTGGGCCATAGGTTTCACTAGAGGCTTCTCTCAAGATAGCAAATAATACGGTGGGTGAACAATTACTGTCGAGCAATTGATAGAAAAGCGCAAAGTTATGACGATATCTAAGGCAATGATTATGAAATATAGGCATCACGTCCGTGTCAAGTAGACCGAAACGATTCTGCATCTACTACTATTACTCCACACATCGACCGACTCCTGCCTGCATCTAGAGTATTAAGTTCATGAAGAACAGAGTAACGCATTAAGTAAGATGACATGATGTAGAGGAATAAACTCAAGCAATATGATGTAAACCCCATCTTTTTATCCTCGATGGCAACAATACAATACGTGCCTTGCTGCCCCTAGTATCACTGGGAAAGGACACCGCAAGATTGAACCCAAAGCTAAGCACTTCTCCCATTGCAAGAAAACCAATCTAGTTGGCCAAACCAAACCGATAATTCGAAGAGAATTACAAAGATATCAAATCATGCATATAAGAATTCAGAGAAAATTGAAATAATATTCATAGATAAGCTGATCATAAATCCACAATTCATCGGATCTCGACAAACACACCGCAAAAGAAGATTACATCGGATAGATCTCCAAGAACAACGAGGAGAACATGGTATTGAGAATCAAAGAGAGAGAAGAAGCCATCTAGCTACTAGCTATGGACCCGTAGGTCTAAGGTAAACTACTCACGCTTCATCGGAAGGGCAATAGAGTTGATGTAGAAGCCCTCCGTGATCGAATCCCCCTCCGGCAGGGTGCCAGAAAAGGTCCCTAGATGGGATCTCACGGGTACAGAAGGTTGCGGCGGTGGAAAAGTGTTTTTGTGGATGCTTTTGATGGTTTGGGAATATATGTGAATATATAGGACGAAGAAGTAGGTCGGTGGAGTCACGTGGGGCCCACAAGGCAGGGAGCGCGCCCTCCCCCCTTATCGCCGCCTCGTGGCTCTTCTGACTTGAACTCCAAGTCTCTGGGGTGTCTTCTGGTCCAAGAAAAATCATCGTGAAAGTTTTATTCCGTTTGGTATTCCTTTTCTGCGAAACTCAAAAACAAGGAAAAAACATAAACTAGCATTGGGCTCTAGGTTAATAGGTTAGTCCCAAAAATAATATAAAATAGCATGATAATGCATATAAAACATCCAAAACAGATAATATAATAGCATGGAACAATCAAAAATTATAGATACGTTGGAGACGTATCAGAGGCCCCTCAGGACCTCCGCGTTGGCACGCTCGGCCTGGCCGTTGCTCCATGTATGCGCCACTGACGTGTAGTATATCTGCGTTCCAAGGTTAGTGCAATACATCCTGAAGAGGTTGCTCGTGAACCGGGAGCCATTGTCAGTAATGATACGATTGGGAACACCGAAATGGCTCACGAGACCCTTGATGAACTTGACGGCTGAGCCAACGGGGATGGTGCACACGGGCTCCACCTCCGCCCACTTGGTGAACTTGTCGATGGCGACGTAGAGGTAGCGGTATCCATCGGCTGCCCGAGGGAATGGGCCCAGGATATCCAACCCCCAGACCGCGAACGGCCATGAGAGCGGGATGGTCTGGAGACCTTGCACGGGTTGGTGAATCTGCTTGGTGTGGAATTGGCAGGCCTCGCAGGATCGCACCAGCTTGGTGGCGTCGTTTAGCGCTGTCGGCCAGTAGAAAACACTGCGGAACACCTTGCCCACGAGGGTACGCGACGAGGAGTGGTGCCTGCAGTCCCCACCATGGATATCGGCCAGCAACTCGCGCCCTTGTTCCTCGGATATGCACCGCAGCGAGACGTCATTGGGGCGTTGCGGGTACAGCTTGCCGTCCTGCAAGCAACAAGTAGTGGCCTGGCGAACCACGCGCTCTGCATCCTCCTCCTTCTCCGGCAAGGAGCCATGGAGCAGGTACGCCTTGAACTCCTTGGTCCAGCAGCCTGCCTAAGGTTCCAGTGCTAGGAGTAAGCGGGCTCCTAAGGTCGGGCCATAAGCTGAGGCTCCTGACGTCGGGGCCAGTGGCAGCTCCTCCCTGAGCAACACCGGCTCCGCGGCTGGGGGGGCCGCTGACGGCTTGTGGAGCCTTTCCTCGAAGATGCCAGGCCTCTGGGGCTCACGGCGAGACGCCCACTTGGCGATGTCGTCTGCTTCCTTGTTTGCGCCCCGCAGGACGTGCTGCAATTCCAAGCCCAGGAAGCGTTTTTCGATTTTACGTACCTCCTCCAGGTAAGCCTCCATGTGTTCGTCCTTCTGCTTGTACTCTTTGTTGGAGAAGTTGATGAGGAGTTGCGTGTCGCCTTTGATGGTGAGGCGCTTGATCTCCAGGGCGGCCGCGGCCCTGAGGCCGGCAATCAAGCCCTCATACTCTGCTATGTTGTCGGAGACCTTCTCGCCGCGCTGGAAGCAGAGCTGCACGGCGTAGTAGAGCTTGTCCTTGGTTGGTGAGACGAGCACGACTCCAGCCCCCGTGCCCTGCCGCGTGAAGGCACCATCGAAGTGCATGACCCACCCGTCGGGTGCTTCGTCGCCGGGCGCGAGAGATTGGCCCTCATTCAGCCCCCGATCGGGAGCGTCGGCCACTCCGCCACGAAATCTGCCAAGGCCACCCCCGTGATGACCATGGTCGTACTGAACTCCAGCTGGAAGCCTGCAGCTCGATGTTCCATTCTGCTACCCTCCCCACGGCATTGGGGCTGCGGGGCACCTTCTCCAAGGGATATGCCGATACGACCTTGATGGGGTGGCCTTGGAAATAGTGACGCAGCTTTCTTGAGGCGACGAGGAGTGCGAGAAGGAGCTTCTGCTGCATAGGGTAGCGCGCATGCATCGCGCAACACCGTGCTGTCAAAGTACACCGGATGCTCGATGAGGGGTGAGGAGTCGGGGATGCCTTGCTCCGCGCGGGGGGGGGGGGGGGCACCATGAGGGAATCGGAATGCGGCTGCAGTGGATGAAGCACTGGGATCCTTAGGAGCGCCGCCCTGGGGCAGCAAAGGTCGCACGGCTTCTCGCGGGCCGTCTTGCTTCGAGCCTGCGCCGGTGGGTCCTTCCTTGACCGCCACAAGTGCCGCACTGGCTGAGTGGGGGGTGGCCACCAAGTAAAGCACCAGGGGCTCGCACGGACGAGGCACCACCATCACAGGCGGGCTCGTGAGGTACTGCTTGAGGTCTTCTAAGGCCACCTCAGCTTCTGGGGTCCACTCGAATGGGCCCTTCTTCTTCATTAGCTTGAATAAAGGGAGGGCGCGCTCGCCGAGCTTGGAGATGAAGCGCCCCAAGGAGGTCACGCACCCTGCAAGCTTCTGCATCGCCTTGAGCGTCTGGGGCGGGCTCATCTGCTCTATTGCCTAGACCTTCTCGGGGTTGGCCTCGATCCCTCTGTGCTACACCAGGAAACCCAACAACTTGCTGGACGGGACCCTGAACACACACTTCTCCGGATTGAGCTTCAGGTTTATGCTGCGCAGGTTAGCGAATGTTTCTTCCAGGTCCTTGATTAGGGTCCTTGCTTCCCACGACAACGTATGACTCACCATTCCTCCCTAGCTGCGGCCTGAGCGCGATGTGCATCAGCCGCTGGAAAGTTGCGCCAGCGTTCCGCAGCCCGAAGGGCATGCAAGTGTAGCAGTACATGCCGCACGGGGAGATGAAAGCTGTCTTCTCGACATCCTCTGTGGCCATCTTGATTTGATGATATCCCGAGAAAGCATCCAAGAAGCATAGCAAATCGCACTCGGCAGTGGAATCCACAATCTGGTCGATACGCCAGAGCAGGACAGGGTCCTGAGGGCAGGCTTTGTTGAGGCTCGTGAAGTCAACGCACATGCGCTCCTTTCTGCCTTTCTCGGGGACGATCACCGGGTTCGCCAGCCAGCCGGGTGCCGTACTTCCCGGATGACGCCGGCCTACTTGAGCTTGCCGACCTCCTGGACGATGAACGCTTGCTTCTCTTGTGCTTGACGCCGTGATACGTCTCCAACGTATCTATAATTTTTGCTTATTCCATGTTGTTATATTATCATTCTTGGATGTTTCACAATCATTTTATAGCAACTTTATATCATTTTTTGAGACTAACCTATTGACATAGTGCCCAGTGCAAGTCCCTGTTTTTTCCTTTTTTTTACTTCGCAGAAAATCAATACCAAACGGAGTCCAAACGCAGCGAAACTTTTTGGAGATTTTTTATGGACCAGAAGGAACAACTTGGGCCGAAGAAGTACCAAAGGGGTGCCCCGAGGGGGGCACAACCCACCTGGGCGCGCCTGGGGGCCTAGGCGTGCCCTGGTGGGTTGTGCCCACCTCGGTGGCCTCCCGCACCGCCTCTTTGCTCTATAAATACCCCGAAAATCCAAAAACCCTAGGGGAGTCGACGAAACACAATTCCAGCCACCGCAACTTCCAGAACCACCAGATCCAATCTAGACAACATCACGGAGGGGTTCATCATCCTCATTGGTGCCTCTCCGATGATGCGTGAGTAGTTCATTGTAGACCTGCGGGTCCGTAGTTTGTAGCTAGATGGCTTTCTCTTTCTCTTTTGATTCTCAATACAATGGTCTCTTGGAGATCTATTTGATGTAACTCTTTTTGCGGTGTGTTTGTTGGGATCCGATGAACTTTGAGTTTATGATCAGATCTATTTTATCCATGAAAGTTATTTGTTTTTTGATCTCTTGTATGCATGATTGCTTATAGCCTCGTATTTCTTCTTCGAATCTTTGGTTTAGTTAGGCCGACTAGATCAATTTTTCTTGCCATGGGAAGAGGTGCTTTGTGATGGGTTCGATCTTACGGTGCTCAATCCCAGTGACAGAAGGGGACATGACACGTATGTATCGTTGCTATTAAGGATTACAAGATGGGGTCTATTCCTGCATGAATAGATCTTGTCTACATCATGTCATCGTTCTTATTGCATTACTTCGTTTCTCCATGAACTTAATACACTAGATGCATGCTGGATAGCGGTCGATGTGTGGAGTAATAGTAGTAGATGCAAACATGAGTCGGTCTACTAATCTTGGACGTGATGCCTATATAATGATCATTGCCTGGATATCATCATAATTATTTGAAGTTCTATCAATTGCCCAACAGTAATTTGTTTACCCGCCGTATGCTATTTTTCTCGAGAGAAGACACTAGTGAAATCTACGGCCCCCGGGTCTATTCTTTGTCATATTTGCTTTCCAATCTATTATTTGCCTCTTTTATTTTAAGATCTATTATTCCAAAAACCCAAAAATACTTTGCTGCAATTTTTTGTTAATTATTTTATTTTGCGTTTCCGTGAGATCTATTTATCCAATCTACTACAAATTTATCTATCTTTTACCCGGGAGGGATTGACAACCCCTCTTACGCGTCGGGTTGCAAGTATTTGTTCTTTGTGTGCAGGTACCGTTTACATAGTGTTGCGTGGTTCTCCTACTGGTTCGATAACCTTGGTCTCATCACTGAGGGAAATACCTACCGTAGCTGTGCTGCATCATCCCTTCCTCTTCGGGGAAAATACTGACGCGGGCACGAGCCATCAAGAAAGGATTTCTGGCGCCATTGCCGGGGAGGATCAAGTCAAGATAGTCTCCCGTCCAGATGCCAATTTCTGGCACCGTTGCCGGGGAGACATCATCAACATTTATCAGGTTCCTAATCACAAATCTCATCTCCTTCCAATTTACATTATTTGCCATTTGCCTCTAGTTTTCATCTCCCCCACTTCACAAAAATTTGCCTTTTTATTCGCCTTCTTTTTCGTTCGCCTTTTTCTCGTTCGATCTTTTGTTTGCTTGTGTTGCCATGTGCCTTCTATTTCCTTGCATCTTCGCTTGCTAAAAATCTATTGATATGGATACCCATCCACTTGCTAATCTTTTTAAAAGATCCAATCATGATGAACCAATTGCTAGTGAGTTGAGTGCACTAGATTATCTTTATGAAGTTTTGCTTGAGATTCGTGAATCTAAAAATTGTGATGAAGAAATTTATGAAGTGATTCATGATAGCTCCTTGAATGAAAAGCATGATTGCAATGATTTTACTATAAATTCTATTAATGTCAATTGTGCTAATAATATGCAAAACCCCAAGCTTGGGGATGTTAATTTTGCTATGTCCGCTACTTATTACAATGATCATGATTGGGGTGATTCTTCTTATGATCTTGAAAATTTATTTAAACCTCATGATGAATATGCTTGCGATAATATTAAAAGTTGGTTTGGAAGAGTATCAACTTTAGCTAAAAATAATCCCACATATTTGGAGAGTGTTCAATCTCATGATTTTTTTTATGAAAGTGGGCTTGGAGAGGTCATGACTTTATTTGATGATAATCCCACTATTTTGGAAGAGTGTCAACTTTGCATGCATGTAGATCATGAAGAGAAAAATTTATATGATAGCTATATTGTTGAATTTGATTATGATCCTACATGTAATTATTATGAGAGAGGAAAATATGGTTGTAGAAATCTTCATGTTAATAAATTACCTCTCTTCATGTTGAGATTGTCTATGTTTTATTCTTCTTCCTTGCATATGCTAGAAATTGCTCGTCTTGATAAATTGTTTGCTTATAAAATGCCTATGCATAGGAAGAGAGCTAGACTTAAGTGTGTGTGTCACATCTTTCATGATGCTCTCTTTGTGTTTCAATAATTATCTTTCATGTGCGCATCATTGAAATTATTATGCCTAGCTAGGGGCGTAAAAGGATAGCACTTATTGGGAGGCAACCCAATGAATAAAATTTATTTTTCCCTTTTTATTTCTGTTCTTGAGTGTTTGCACAATTATGCCTCTATTATGATTGTGTTTTTTATGTTTTAATTAGTGTTTGGGCCAAGCAAAGCCTTTGGGATTATGTTGCGTGATAGTTGATTTGATCTTGTTGAAAAACAGAAACTTTTGCATCCAGTAAAATAATTTTCTAGATTTACAGAAGCAACGAAAATTATGAATTTTTGAAACAAGATTGAAATACAAATTGCTTTTGTTGTCGTAATTTTTCAGAATTTTTGGAGTTACAGAAGTATGAGAACAATTTGCATCTTTACAGACTATTCCATTTTTTATAGATTTTGTTTTCTTTGCATTGTGTGCTTATTTTGATGAATCTATGGTTTGTATCGGTTGGTATATGCCATGGACAAGTTAGAATACAGTAGATATAATGCAATAACAAAATTTGAATGGGTTTTCTACAATACTTAAAGTAAAGATTGGTTTTCTTATACTAACGGATCTCATGAAGGTTTTGTTAAGTTTTGTGTGATTGAAGTTTTCAAGTTTTGGGTGAGATCACGATGGATGAAGGAATAAGGAGTAAGAAGAGCCTAAGCTTGCAGATGCCCCATGGCACCCCAAGCTATTATCCAAAGAGAAACAAGCAACTAAGCTTGGGGATGCCCCCGAGTGGCATCCCCTCTTTCTTCTAACGACCATCGGTATTTTACTTGGAGCTATATATTTATTCGTCACATATCATGAGTTTTGCTTGGAGCGTCTTGTGTTATATGAGTCTTTGCTTGTTTTTCTTTTTAGTTTGTGTCATCTATCCTTTCTGGACACACCTATTTGAGAGAGCCAAAATTATACTATGATTTGTTAGAATTGCTCTATGTGCTTCACTTAAATTTTTCTTGAGCTATGGAATTGCTCTAGTGCTTCACTTATATCTTTTTTTAGCACGACGTGTTGTAGTATTTTTGAACAAATGCTCTCATGCTTCACTTAGATTTATTTGAGAGTTAGTAGATTTTTGAAGAAATTCTCTCATGCTTCACTTATATTATTTTTAGAGAAGAAAATTTTATGCTCATGTTCTTCACTTAGATTTGTTTGAGCTATCAAAAGCAACATATGAAACTAGTCCAAAGTGATAGATATTCAAGAGGGATATAATAAAAACTTTCATGAAGATCATTGGACAAAATAAACTTGATTCTTTGTAATAGTTTTGTGATATGATGATATAATATGTGAGTCATGTTGATGAGTAATTATGCTTTAGTAAGAATATTGGTGTTAAGGTTTATGATTCCCTATGCAAGCACAACAGTCAATAGTTATGCAATGAAATTACATCCTACTTGTGGTGCATTATTCGGTGTCAGTTATGCTTAATGCTCACTTATGTGATTTTTCGTTTCTTGGTTGGATGCTTCTCAATCTTTTTGCTAGCCTTCTCTTGCACTAAGTGGGATTACTACTTGTGCATCCAAAATCCTAAACCCAGTTTTCCCATATGAGTCCACTATACCTACCTATATGCGGTATTTCCGTGCCGTTCTAAGCAAATTTTTATGTGCCATCTCTAATTTTCAAAATAATTTTCCTTTTTGTGTGCTCATACCGCTCATGAAATGGTAGGGGGTGGCTGATATTTCTCCATGCTAGATGTGTTATTCTCAAGATGAGTGTTTATTCACTTGTCATTGCACGAGAGTACGGCAAAGGTATTAGGGATGCCCAGTCCCGAAATGAAAAATGAATTTACTTTATGTTGTCAAATAATAAATTCCTTGGAAAGTGTTGGTATGGACGACACCCGTGGATTCAGTTAGCCGTGGAATGTGAAAGTATGGTGGAAAAAGGAATAAACTTTATTTTTTGTTTGGGAACCGCCTATGATATATCTAGCATGGAAAGTATTGGGAACTACTCGATCGTTTTCGTTGACAGGAAAAGCATGCCACCCAAAATGTTTTATCTCTACTTTTTTCGCTTTGAGCTCTGGCACCTCTACAAATCCCTACTTCCCTCTGCGAAGGGCCTTTCTTTTACTTTATGCAATTTTTATTTTATTTTGAGTCTCCATCTTCTCTTATAAAGCACCAACTAAGGGGCACTATGATCGTACTTGAGCATTGGGTGTAGCTAATATGCGAGTGTGTTTCATGAATGGATCAATGATTGCGCATAATGGCCTAGGGATAACTTGCTTTAGTGTTTATATTTTGAAAGACATGGTTGCTTGTTGATATGCTTGAGTATTGAAATCTTCATGTCAAAACTAGACTATTGCTTTGAATCATATAAAAGTCCAAATGTCCATGCTACAAAGAAAAGAATATGTGATGAACATGTTAGGCAGCATTCCACATCAAAAATTCTGTTTTTATCATTTACCTACTCGAGGACGAGTAGGAATTAAGCTTGGGGATGCTGATACGTCTCCAACGTATCTATAATTTTTGCTTGTTCCATGATGTTATATTATCATTCTTGGATGTTTTACAATCATTTTATAGCAACTTTATATCATTTTTTGAGACTAACCTATTGACATACTGCCCAGTGCCAGTTCCTGTTTTTTCCTTTTTTTTACTTCGCAGAAAATCAATACCAAACGGAGTCCAAACGCAGCGAAACTTGGGCCGAAGAAGTACCAGAGGGGTGCCCCGAGGGGGGCACAACCCACCTGGGCACGCCTGGGGGCCCAGGCGTGCCCTGGTGGGTTGTGCCCACCTCGGTGGCCTACCGCACCGCCTCTTTGCTCTATAAATACCCCGAAAATCCAAAAACCCTAGGGGAGTCGACGAAACACAATTCCAGCCACCGCAAGTTCCAGAACCACCAGATCCAATCTAGACACCATGACGGAGGGGTTCATCAACCTCATTGGTGCCTCTCCGATGATGCGTGAGTAGTTCATTGTAGACCTACCGGTCCGTAGTTAGTAGCTAGATGGCTTCCTCTCTCTTTTGATTCTCAATACAATGGTCTCTTGGAGATCTATTTGATGTAACTCTTTTTGCGGTGTGTTTGTGGGGATCCGATGAACTTTGAGTTTATGATCAGATCTATTTTATCCATGAAAGTTATTTGTTTTTTGATCTCTGATTATATGCATGATTGCTTATATCCTCGTATTTCTTCTTCGAATCTTTGGTTTAGTTAGGCCGACTAGATCGATTTTTCTTGCCATGGGAAGAGGTGCTTTGTGATGGGTTCGATCTTATGGTGCTCATTCCCAGTGACAGAAGGGGACATGACACGTATGTATCGTTGCTATTAAGGATAACAAGATGGGGTCTATTCCTACATAAATAGATCTTGTCTACATCATGTCATTGTTCTTATTGCATTACTCCATTTCTCCATGAACTTAATACACTAGATGCATGCTGGATAGTGGTCGATGTGTGGAGTAATAGTAGTAGATGCAGGTAGGAATCGGTCTACTAATCTTGGACGTGATGCCTATATAATGATCATTGCCTGGATATTGTCATAATTATTTGAAGTTCTATCAATTGCCCAACAGTAAATTGTTTACCCGCCGTATGCTATTTTTCTCGAGAGAAGCCACTAGTGAAATCTACGGCCCCCGGGTCTATTCTTTATCATATTTGCTTTCCGATCTATTATTTGCCACTTTTATTTTTAGATCTATTATTCCAAAAACCCAAAAATACTTTGCTGCAATTTTTTGTTAATTATTTTATTTCGCGTTTCCATGAGATCTATTTATCCAATCTACTACAAATTTATCTATCTTTTACCTGAGAGGGATTGACAACCCCTCTTACGCGTCGGGTTGCAAGTATTTGTTCTTTTTGTGCAGGTACCTTTTACATAGTGCTGCGTGGTTCTCCTACTGGTTTGATAACCTTGGTCTCATCACTGAGGGAAATACCTACCGTAGCTGTGCTGCTTCATCCCTTCCTCTTCGGGGAAAATACTGACGCGGACACGAGCCATCACGCCGCGCTTTTTGCTTTACCAGGCATGCACCGGGGCACACCATCAAGTGGTGCTCAATTACCTTCCTCGGGACTCCAACCAGGTCTGACGCTTCCCACACGAATACATCTTTATTGGCCCTCAGGAAGCCAACCAGCGCCTCCTCCTGGTCTAGAGGAAGGCCCGCGCCAATGGTGAAGGTGGGGCCTGAGCCCCCGATGTCGACAAGCACCTGCTTCGTCTCGGCCCGATCCTGAGAGAACAGCTGCTTTTTCTTTGCGGGCGCGGCCTCCTGAGCTTCTGTGGCGCCCCCGGCGGCAGAGCACGAAGCGGCCGCAGCCCTGTAGGCGATCTTGAGAACCCGGACCGCGTCTTTCGTATCCCCAACCACCGTGATGACGCCACCGCTGCCCGGCATCTTGATGACGTTGTAGCCCGGATGGGTCGCCGCCATGAACTTGGTGAGGGCCAGATACCCAAGGATGGCGTTGTACGAGAGGCTGATGTGAGCGACGTCAAAGTCGATGAGCTCGGTGTGGTAGTTGTCGCGCGTGCCGAAGGTGGCGGGAAGGAGTATCTGCCCCAGGGGGTGGCCGAGCCCTCGACCACCCCCGAGAAAGGCTTGGTGGGGAGGAGCTGGTCGTACGTACTTGAAGCAGGTTGAAAGTCTCCACCGAGAGGACGCTCAGGCCGGCGCCCCCGTCGATGAGGGTCTTGGTCACCGCGACGTTGCTGATGGTGGGCGTGCACAACATTGGGAGGGCTCCCGCCGCCGTCGTGGTCTTGGGGTGGTCTCTGGAATCGAAGGTGATGTCGGTTTCAGGCCTGGCGCGGCCCCGCACAGCCTCGCGCTACGGCCGGGGAGCTCCTTGCTGATAACCCACAAGTATAGGGGATCGCAACAGTTTTCGAGGGTAGAGTATTCAACCCAAATTTATTGATTCGACACAAGGGGAGCCAAAGAATATTTGCAAGTATTAGCAGCTGAGTTGTCAATTCAATGGAGATTAATTATCTGTAGCAAAGTGATCAGTAGCAAAGTAGTATGATAGTTTTGATAGTAGTAGCAACAGCAATAGTAACGGTAACAGTGGTAGCAATGATTTTGTAGTAAGTGTAGCAGTAACAGTAGCAGCAGTAACTTAGCAAGAACAATATAAGAGAAAATCGTAGGCATTGGATCGGTGAATTCGTTGGATGATATTCATCATATAACAGTCATAACCTAGGGCGATACGGCACTAGCTCCAGTTCATAAATATAATATAGGCATGTATTCCGTAAATTGTCATACATGCTTATGGAAAGAACTTGCATGACTCCTTTTGTCCAACCCTCCCGTGGCAGCGGGGTCCATATGGAAACTAAGGGATATTAAGGCCTCCTTTTAATAAAGAACTGGAACAAAGCATTAACACATAGTGAATACATGAACTCCTCAAACTACGGTCATCACCGAAAAGTATCCCGAATACTGTCACTCTGTGGTTTGCGGATCATAACACGTAATAGGTGAATCTTGCAAGATCGGATCTAGAACATAGATATAATGGTGATAACATAAATGGTTCAGATCTGAAATCATGGCACACGGGCCCAAAGTGACAAGCATTAAGCATGGCAAAGTCATATCAACATCAATCTCAGAATATAGTGGATACTAGGGATCAAGTCCTAACAAAACTAACTTGATTACATGACGAATATCATCCAACTCCTCACAGACCAGCGAGCCTACAAAGGAATTACTCACTCCCGGTGGGGAGCATCATGGAATTGGCGATGAAGGAGGGTTGGTGATGACGAAGATTGGAGATCCCCCTCTCCGGAGCCCAAAACGGACTCCAGATCTGGCCTCCCGATGAAGAACAGGACGTGGCGGTGGCTCCGTATCGCGAAACGAGATAATTCTTCCTCCCTGATTTATTTCTGAAAAAATAGGATTTTATAGCGTTGGAATAAGGGTCTGCGGGGCCACCAGGTGGGCACAACCCACCTGGGCGCGCCTGAGGGGGGGGCGCCCTGGTGGGTTGTGCTCACCAGGGGGCCTCCTGATACGTCACCAATGTATCTATAATTTTTGATTGTTCCATGCTATTATATTATCTGTTTTGGATGTTTTATATGCATTAATATGCTATTTTATATTATTTTTGGGACTAACCTATTAACCTAGAGCCAAGTGCCAGTTTATGTATTTTTCCTTGTTTTTGAGTTTCGCAGAAAAGGAATACCAAACGGAGTCCAAACGGAATAAAACTTTCGCGATGATTTTTCTTGGACCAGAAGGAAACCAGGAGACTTGGATATGAAGTCGGAGGAGCCACGAGGCGGCCACAAGGATGGAGGGTGCGCCCAGGGGGGTAGGGCGCGCCCCCCACCCTTGTGGGCCCCTCGTGCACTTCCTGACCTAATTCTTTTGCCTATATATATTCATATATCCCCAAACTAACAGAGGCATCCACGAAAACACTTTTCCATCACCGCAACCTTCTGTACCCGTGAGATCCCATCTAGGGACCTTTTCCGGCACCCTGCCGAAGGGGGATTCGATCTCGGAGGGCTTCTACATCAACACCATTGCCCTTCCGATGAAGCGTGAGTAGTTTACCACAGACGTACGGGTCCATAGCTAGTAGCTAGATGGCTTCTTCTCTCTCTTTGATTCTCAATACCATGTTCTCCTCGATGTTCTTGGAGATCTATTTGATGTAATACTTTTTTGCGGTGTGTTTGCCGAGATCCGATGAATTGTGTATTTATGATCAGCTTATCTATGAATATTATTTGAATCTTCTCTGAATTCTTATATGCATGATTTGATATCTTTGTAATTCTCTTCGAACTATCGGTTTGGTTTGGCTAACTAGATTGGTTTTTCTTGCAATGGGAGAAGTGCTTAGCTTTGGGTTCAATCTTGCGGTGTCCTTTCCCAGTGACAGTAGGGGCAGCAAGGCACGTATTGAATTGTTGCCATCGAGGATAAAAAGATGGGGTTTTCATCATATTGCTTGAGTTAATTCCTCTACATCATGTCATCCTACTTAATGCATTACTCCGTTCTTTATGAACTTAATACTCTAGATGCATGCTGGATAGCGGTCGATGTGTGGAGTAATAGTAGTAGATGCAGAATCGTTTCGGTCTACTTGACACGGACGTGATGCCTATATTCATGATCATTACCTTAGATATCGTCATAACTTTGCGCTTTTCTATCAATTGCTCGGCAGTAATTTGTTCACCCACCCTATTATTTTCTATCTTGAGAGAAGCCTCTAGTGAAACCTAGGGCTCCCGGGTCTATTTACCATCATACAATCTTCTACTTTTTATCATACAAGTTTCCGATCTACTATTTTGCAATCTTTTACTTTCCGATCTATAAAACAAAAATACCAAAAATATTTACTTTATCGTTTATCTATCTCTATCAGATCTCACTTTTGCAAATAACCGTGAAGGGATTGACAACCCCTTTATCGCGTTGGGTGCAAGTTGTTTGATTGTTTGTGCAGGTATTCGGTGATTTGTGCATTGTCTCCTACTGGATTGATACCTTGGTTCTCAAACTAAGGGAAATACTTATCTCTACTTTGCTGCATCACCCTTTCCTCTTCAAGGGAAAAACCAACACAAGCTCAAGAAGTAGCACCCCCCTCCGGTGGTTCTTGGCTCCAGTATTTTTCTTTTATTATATAAAAATTCTCCAAAAAGTTTCGTTCCAATCCGAGAACTTTTATTTCTGCACAAAAACAACACCATGGTAGTTCTGCTAAAAACAGCATCAGTCCGGGTTAGTTTCATTCAAATCATGCAAATTAGAGTCCAAAACAAGAGGAAAAGTGTTAGGAAAAGTAGATATGACGGAGACGTATCAACTCCCCCAAGCTTAAACCTTTGCTTGTCCTCAAGCAATTCAGTTGATAAACTGAAAGTGAAAAAGAAAACCTTTTACGAACTCTTTTGCTCTTTTTTATATAAATAAGCTTAAGTAGCACCCAGGTTTTCAGCGAAGATTATAACTAACCATGTCAACAATAACTCTTAAAAATTATATTAACTCATATCAATGACATAATCAACTAGCGAGCAATAATAAAACATCTCAAATGACAACACCTTGTCAAAAAAATCATGATATAATATGACAATAATGGTATCTCGCTAGCCTTTCTGAGACCACAAAACATAAATGCAGAGCACCTCCAAAGTTCAAGCAGCGACTAAACATTGTAATTCATGGTAGACAAGATCCAGTCATGATGCATCCAACATTAACTATACACAATGCATGAGGATGACAATAGTGCTCTCAGGGTCTGGCGCTTATTTGAGAAGGTGATGACTCAACATAAAATTAAATAGATAGTCCCTTCGCAGAGGGAAGCAGGGATTTGCAGCGGTGCCAAATCTCAATTTTTAAGACAGAGGTAAATGAAATTTTGAGAAATGCACCCTTCTTGTTTACTTTGCGACCATCAATTATCGATATCTTCCATGCTAAACACATTAGTGGTGGTTCCCAAGCGATAAAAGTAAAGGTTTACTTCCCCTCCACCAACAAACACACTCCACGGCTAGCCGTATCCACGGGTACCGTTCATACCAACATCAATCCTGGGGGAGTTTTGTTTAATTATTTGCAATTTGATTTCGGGACTGGGAATCCCTATTACTGCCCCTCTCGTGCAAGGACGAGTGAATAAACACTCATCATGAGAATAACCCACTTAGCATGGAAGATACCGACTACGTCCTGTCACTCTATGAACAATCCAAGCACACAAAAATGATATTTATTTGAAGTTTTTAGAGGTGGCACATGCAAATTTACTTAGAACCGCAGGGTAATACCGCATATAGGTAGGTATGGTGGACTCATGTGGAATAACTTGGGTTTTCGGATTTTGATGCACAAGCAGTATTTCCGCTTAGTGCAGGCGAAGGCTAGCAAATTGGTTGGGAAGCGGCCAACTAGAGAGCGAAAACGATCATGAACATGCATTATGCATAATGAACATTGGGTACTAGCATGAGTAGGATATGAACACCATGAACATAAATATCATAGAGGCTATGTTGTTTTGATTCAACTACATGCATGAACATGTGCCAAGTCAAGCCACTCGAACATTCGGAGGAGGATACCATATCATCATACTACATCACAATCATTTTAACGTAATGTTGATATCCAAGATAAATCATTATCCACTCCTAGCTACTTAAGCATGGCATGAGAAACTATAATCTCTAATTGTCATTGCAAACATGTTTGATCATAATATGCTGAATCATGGATACTAGGTTAAACATATCTACAAAAAACAGAACAAGTTGAGTTCATACTCGTTTCTCTCTGCCACAGCCAGTTCACTAAATATCGTCATTATTGCCTTTCACTTGCATGACCGAACGATTTGAAAATAATAATAGTGCAAGAGTGCCGTGGACTAAGCCGGAATCTGCAAACATTTTATTCAAAAGAAGAAGCCAACGTAATTTGGGCTCTTCGTTAGATCAACAATAATGCATATGGGAGCCACTCAACATTTTCATCGTGGTCTTCTCCTTGGTATGACTCAATAAACGGAAAAGAAATTCAGAGAAACACACTGAAATATTTTTGGAGTTTTTAGTTTTTCTAGAAGAAAGCAAATTAAAGAAGGAAAAATAAAAACGAGAAAAACTATTTACACGGGAAAGCTCCCAACAAACAAGAAGAAGAATCGAGAAATCTTTTTGGTTTTTTTAACACTGCAATTAATTAAACTAGAAAGAAAAACAAAAAGAAGCAGGAAATATTTTTGGGTTTTCTCAAAGTTTTTCAAACACACAAGAAGAAAGCGAGAAAATAAATCTAGCATGGATAATACAATGAAAAAGTGTGGACACCGACAACTGGAATGAAATGTGTGAACATGAATGTAATGTCGGTGGAAATACGTACTCCCCCAAGCTTAGGTTTTTGGCCTAACTTGGTAATCACCACTCGTAGTAGCCCTCGGGTCCCACGTTGAAGTGCTGTGGAGCGGGCACATGAGGATCCCACTCCTAAGGCTCCTCCTCTGCAACTGCCTGGGCGTTCCGGTAGGCGACGATGTCCTCTGGCATGATCCGGTATCCGCCCGTGGCAATGTGATCAAACAAAGTGGGTGCAGGCAATGGAATAATATCACGGGTATCAATACTGAAAACCAGGTTGTAAGGAACATCAATAGTAGTGCTCTCGCCATCAATAAAGTGATGAGCTGCCATAGCCTGATGATCTAAGTAAACCTTGGGTAAGCGGTGATCATGTTGGCATATCTGAATGTTAAAATGACTCGCTAAATGAGTCGCATAAATACCGCCATGAATTTTACCCTTGGTCCTGTTAAGGTGTGAGCGACGTGCAACAATAGCTCCCAAGCTATAAGTGTTATCGCCGTAGAGTGCATGGCGTAAGACAGCGAAATCGGGGGCACTAAGTGCACCAACCTTCTCTCTAGCAAGTAGACATTTCGCAATGAAGAGAGTAAAATAATGCACTGAAGGAAACTGCAAGCTAGTGGCGGTGACACTAGACATCCCTCTCTCATCTCCCACTGACAGGGTGCGATAGAAACCCTCAAACTCTGCAGGCCTAGGCTCCCTTATTTCCCCGTCGGAAGGGATAAAGCATATATCACAAAATTCAGTAAGTGATATCTGACGGGTTTCAGCATATAAATTAAACTGCACCTCAGCAGGGTAAACTGCACCTCAGCAGGGTTATTCCTACTCAGAAAATGAAAGCTTTGCACAAAGGAATTTGTAAGGAGATGATATTGTTCACACTCAGTTGTGATGAAGTCGGTGAGGCCAGCTGATACGTCTCCAACGTATCTATAATTTTTGATTGTTTCATGCAATTATATTATCTGTTTTGGATGTTTATATGCATTAATATGCTATTTTATATGATTTTTGGGACTAACCTATTAACCTAGAGCCCAGTGCCAGTTCCTGTTTTTTTTCCTTGTTTTAGAGTTTCGCAGAAAAGGAATACCAAACGGAGTCCAAACGGAATGAAACTTTCGCGATGATTTTTCTTGGACCAGAAGACATCCATAGGACTTGGAGTGCACGTCAGGAAAGCCACGAGGCGGCCACAAGGTTGGAGGGCGCGCCCAGGGGGTAGGGCGCGCCCCCCACCCTTGTGGGCCCCTCGTGACTCCACCGACCTATTTCTTCAGCCTATATATTCTCAAATACCCCAAAACCTATCAGGGCAGCCACGAAACCACTTTTCCGCCGCCGCAACCTTCTGTACCCGTGAGATCCCATCTTGGGGCCTTTTCCGGCATCCTGCCGGAGGGGGATTCGATCACGGAGGGCTTCTACATCAACACTATTGCCTCTCTGATGAAGCGTGAGTAGTTTACCTCAGACCTACGGGTCCATAGCTAGTAGCTAGATGGCTTTATCTCTCTCTTTGATTCTCAATACAAAGTTCTCCTCGATATTCTTGGAGATCTATTGGATGTAATACTCTTTTGCGGTGTGTTTGCCGAGATCCGATGAATTGTGGATTTATGATCAGCTTATCTATGAATATTATTTGAATCTTCTCTGAATTCTTTTATGCATGATTTGATATCTTTGCAAGTCTCTTCGAACTATCGATTTGGTTTGGCCAACTAGATTGGTTTTTCTTGCAATGGGAGAAGTGCTTAGCTTTGGGTTCAATCTTGCGGTGTCCTTTCCCAGTGACAGCAGGGGCAGCAAGGCACGTATTGTATTGTTGCTATCGAGGATAGAAAGATGGGGTTTGCATCATATTGCTTGAGTTAATTCCTCTACATCATGTCATCTTTCTTAATGGGTTACTCTGTTCTTCATGAACTTAATACTCTAGATGCAAGCAGGAGTCGGTCGATGTGTGGAGTAATAGTAGTAGATGCAGAATCGTTTTGGTCTACTTGACACGGACGTGACGCCTATATTCATGATCATTGCCTTAGATATTGTCATAACTTTGCGCTTTTCTATCAATTGCTCGGCAATAATTTGTTCACCCACCGTAATAATTTCTACCTTGAGAGAAGCCTCTAGTGAAACCTATGGCCCCCGGGTCTACTTTCCATCATATAATCTTCTACTTTCCATCATATAAGTTTCCGATCTACAATTTTAGTTTCCTATTTACTTTCTTTGCAATCTTTTACTTTCCGTTCCATAAACCAAAAATACCAAAAATATTACTTTACCATTTATTCATCTCTATCAGATCTCACTTTGCAAATAACCGTGAAGGGATTGACAACCCCTTTATCGTGTTGGGTGCAAGTTGGTGTTTGTTTGTGCAGGTATTCGGTGGCTTGCGCGTTGTCTCCTACTGGATTGATACCTTGGTTCTCAAAACTGAGGGAAATACTTACTCTACTTTGCTGCATCACCCTTTCCTCTTCAAGGGAAAAACCAACGCAAGCTCAAGAGGTAGCACCAGCATTGACAGCAAATTGTGCGAACTCTTGACGGATTCCTTCCCCATCCATGAAGGGGTTGTGAGGCCATTCGCATGGCCGCACTTCTGCCATTCTCCGAGTTTGAAGGTCACTATCCGATGATTCACCCACAACTCCCTTGGAGTTCTTCTTGGAAGCAAACTTCCTAAAGAAACTCATCTTATTCCTATGAACAAAATTCTCAAATTTTTAGTCCACAAATTTTTTGTCAATAAAACTTCACAAGATTTATAGCAACTACTCATAGACATGCATAGAGGGTATATTGAGCATTCAAACTACTTAGAACTCTAAGAATTCAACATGCAAGCTCATCTACAGCTACACCAAGAGTAGCTAATTATTCAAAATATAAACCACTAAAGCAAAAACTAATTGGACAAATGGAGGAGTCACATACCAAGTAGCAATCCCCCAAAACAGTTTCGGAAACGGAGCTTCGGGCAAAGAGATCGAAATCCGCGGGTTTGAGAGCAAGAACAAGAGAGAGAGCAATGGTGAATTTTCTCTCGAGGTAAGTGGTGACATGGGCTAAAGAGATAAGTGAGGGGGCCCACTTGGGGACCACAACCCACCAGGGCACGCCTGGGGGTGCTGGCGCGCCCAGGTAGGGGTTGCCCACCTAGTGCACCCCCCTCTGATGTTATTTGCATAAAAAATTCCTAAATATTCAGGAAAAAAATCGTATTGAATTTTCAGGGCATTCTGAGAACTTTTATTTTTGGGTCATTTTTTATTGCACGGGAAATTCAGAAAACAGACAATACTTGGCATTTTATTTTATTTAACTAAGAAAAACCGAAAACAAAAGTTGGAAACAGAAAGTTGTGCTTACTAAATTCATCAACTTCATACCCCTAAAAAATGATCCATTAATAAGGTTAATCAAGTCTTATTAACAACCACCTTCGATTAGCATGGAACCGAAGAACTTTCGCAAAACACTAAGTTACCTCTACGGGGATATGCATGTCCCCAACAATAAGGATATCATATTTCTTTTTGGTAGTAGGTAGAGGTAGTTGAAAACTTCCAATAGTGAGTGTCGGAGATTTTTCAATAACATTAATACCATTCACTTGGAATTGTTTCTTCGGAAAGTGCACCGTATGCTCATTACCATTGATATGAAAAGTGACCTTCCTTTTATTGCAATCAATAACAGCCCCTGCAGTATTCAAGAAGGGTCTACCAAGAATAATCGACATGTTGTCGTCCTCGGGCATCTCAAGTATAACAAAGTCAGTCAAGATAGTAACATTTGCAACAACAACGGGCACATCCTCACAAATACCGATAGGTATGGCAGTTGATTTATCAGCCATTTGCAAAGATATTTCGGTAGGTGTGAGTTTATTCAAATCAAGTCTTTTGTATCAAGAGAAAGGCATAACACTAACACTAGCTCCTAAATCACATAAAGCAGTTTTCACATAGTTTCTTTTGATGGAGCAAGGTATAGTTGGTATTCCCGGATCTCCAAGTATTTTAGGTACTCCATCCTTAAAAGAATAATTAGCAAGCATGGTGCAGATTTCGGCTTCCAGTATTTTTCTCTTATTAGTGATGATGTCTTTCATATACTTTGCATAAGGAGCCATCTTTAAAATATCAGTCAAGCGAGTGCGCAAAAAGACTGGCCTAATCATTTCAGCAAAGTGTTCAAATTCTTAATCATCTTTCTTCTTAGTTGATTTAGGTGGAAAGGGCATGGGTTTTTGAACCCATGGTTCTCTTTCTTTTCCATGTTTTCTAGCAACGAAGTCTCTTTTATCATAGCTTTTATTTTTAGGTTGTGGGTTATCAAGATCAACAGTTGGTTCTATCTCAACATTATTATCTGGTTGTTTATCATTGTCTGGTTGAGTATCTTCACGAACATCATCATTATCTATTTCATTATCACTAGGTGAATGTTCATTACCAGATTGAGTTTCAGCGTCAAAGATAGAAACATTATTATCATTATCAGGAGGTTTTTCTATTTCAGGTTCACTAGAGGCATGCAAGGTCCTATCATTTTTCTTTTTCTTCTTCTTTTTAGAAGGACTAGGTGCATCAGTGTTAATTCTTTGAGAGTCTTGTTCAATTCTTTTAGGATGTCCCTCAGGATAAAGTGGTTCCTGAGTCATTCTACCTCCTCTAGTCATTACTCTAACAGCATGATCATTGATATTATTATTCATTTCATCAAGCAATTCTCTTTGAGATTTAGCAACTTCTTCTAGTTGAGTTTGAACCATAGAGGCATGTTTTCCTACATGCATTGGAGATTCTAAATAACAAGTCACTCAAGCGAGCAATCATATCAGAATTGTATTTCAATTGTTTCATAGCATTTGCATTGAAGTGATCTTGTTTTCTAATATAGTTATCAAACTCATGACGGCATTGACTAGGATGCATATTATAAGGATTGTCATTATCATTAAATTCCATTAAAGAATTTACCTCTACCACCTTGGGTGGTGGTGTATCAAGCCCATGTATTTCTTCAATAGAAGGTAAATTTTTAACATCCTCTGCTTTAATACCTTTTTCCTTCATAGATTTCTTTGCCTCTTGCATATCTTCCGGACTGAGATATAAGATACCCCTCTTCTTCGGAGTGGGTTTATGCGATGGTTCAGGAAGAGTCCAATCATCATAATTTTTCAATATATTATTCAATAATTCCTCAGCTTGTTCAACAGTTCGTTCCCTGAAAACACAACCAGCACAACTATCTAGGAAGTCCCTAGAAGCATCGGTTAGTCCATTATAGAAGATATCAAGTATTTTATTTTTCTTAAGAGGATGATCAGGCAAAGCATTCAGCAATTGGAGAAGCCTCCCCCAAGCTTGTGGGAGACTCTCTTCTTCAATTTGCACAAAGTTAAATATTTCCTGTAAGGCAGCTTGTTTCTTATGAGCAGGAAAATATTTTTCAGAGAAGTAGTAATCATATCCTGGGGACTACGCACACAACCAGGAGCAAGAGTATTATACCAAATCTTAGCATCACCCTTTAATGAGAACGGAAATAATTTGACAATATAATAATAGCGGATATTCTCATCATGAGCAAAAAGGGTGGCTATATCATTCAATTTAGTAAGATGTGCCACAACAGTTTCAGTTTCATAACCATGGAAAGGATCAGATTCAACCAAAGTAATTAACTCTGGGTCGACAGAGAATTCATAATCCTTATCATCAACAAAGATAGGTGAAGTAGCAAACTTAGGATCACATTTCATTCTAGCATTCAAAGATTTCTCCTTCATTTTGCATAATAGTTTCTTAAGATCAGCTCTATCATTGCAAGCAAGAAAATCTCTAGCTGTCTCCTCATCCATAACATAACCTTCAGGTACCTTAGGCAATTTGTATCTAGGAGAGCTAGGTCTAATAGGTGTTTCAAGATTTTTAGTTTCAAGCATTTCATCAGTTTCAACAATTTCATCAATTTCAGAATTCTCGATATCTTTAGCTCTAGAAATTTGTTCATCAAGAAAATCACCTAGTGGCACACCATCATCAAGCAAGGTACTAGCATCATCATGACTAGCATTCATAGAAGTAGCATCATCAATAACTTGCGACATATCAGGATTAATAGCATGTGGTGGTGTTGCAACTCTACTCAAAACAGAAGGTGAATCAAGTGCAGAGTGTGATGGTAGTTCCTTACCTCCCCTCGTCCTAGAGGGAACGATCTTGGTTTTTGTATCCATCAGATTCTTCATAGTGATATATTGATAATAATCCCAAGTGACTCAACAAATATAGCTATGCTCCCCGGCAATGGCGCCAGAAAAAGGTCTTGATAACCCACAAGTATAGGGAATCGCAATAGTTTTCGAGGGTACAATATTCAATCCAGATTTATTGATTCGACACAAGGGGAGCCAAAGAATATTTGCAAGTATTAGCAGCTGAGTTGTCAATTCAACCACACCTGGAGATTAATTATCTGCAGCAAAGTGATCAGTAGCAAAGTAGCATGATAGTTTTGATAGTAGTAGGAACATCAATAGTAACGGTAACAGTGATAGCAATGATTTTGTAGCAAGTGTAATAGTAACAGTAGCAGTAGTAACTTAGCAAGAACAATATAAGAATCATAACCTAGGGCGATACGGCACTAGCTCCAGTTCATAAATATATGTAGGCATGTATTCCGTAAATTGTCATACGTGCTTATGGAAAGAACTTGCATGACACCTTTTGTCCTACCCTCCCGTGGCAGCAGGGTCCATATGGAAACTAAGGGATATTAAGGCCTCCTTTTAATAGAGAACCGGAACAAAGCATTAACACATAGTGAATACATGAACTCCTCAAACTACGGTCATCACCGAAAAGTATCCCGAATACTGTCACTCCGGGGTTTGCGGATCATAACACGTAATAGGTGAATATAACTTGCAAGATCGGATCTGAAACATAGATATAGTGGTGATAACATAAACGGTTCAGATCTGAAATCATGGCACCCGGGCCCAAAGTGACAAGCATTAAGCATGGCAAAGTCATATCAACATCAATCTCAGAACATAGTGGATACTAGGGATCAAGCCCTAACACAACTAACTCTATTACATGATGAATCTCATCCAACTCCTCGCCGACCAGCGAGCCTACGAAGGAATTACTCACTCCCGGTGGGGAGCATCATGGAATTGGCGATGAAGGAGGGTTGGTGATGACGAAGATCAGAGATCCCCCTCTCCGGAGCCCAAAACGGACTCCAGATCTGGCCTCCCAATGAAGAACGGGAGGTGGTGGCGGCTCCGTATCGTGAAACGAGATAATTCTTCCCCCCTGATTTTTTTCTGGAAAAATAGGATTTTATAGCTTTGGAATCAGGGTCTGCGGGGCCACCAGGTGGGCACAACCCACCTGGGCGCGCCTGAGGGGGGGCGCCCTAGTGGGTTGCTCACCCAGGGGCCCCCCTCCGGTGGTTCTTGACTCTAGTATTTTTCTTTTATTATATAAAAATTCTCCAAAAATTTCGTTCCAATCTGAGAACTTTTATTTCTGCACAAAACCAACACCATGGTAGTTCTGCTGAAAACAGCGTCAGTCCGGGTTAGTTTCATTCAAATCATGCAAATTAGTGTCCAAAACAAGAGGAAAAGCGTTAGGAAAAGTAGATACCATGGAGATGTATCACTTGCCGACGGAGAAACTGCTTGATGTGGCGGCTTGAGGAGGGCGCCTGCGACCGGGTGATGATGCACGCGACCGCATGGGGTGCCGGAGCCGCGAAGTGTGCGACGAACTGGTCGCAGAGCTCTTCCCAAGAGGACATCGAGGCACACGGGAGGCCGCGGAGCCAGGATCAAGGGGTCTCTGTGAGAGCCAGGGGAACCAGCTCGCCATGGCCTTGTCGTTGCCGCCCGCCGACTCGATGGCCTGCGCGTATGACCGGAGGAACCCTTCGGGATCCGCAACACCGTCGTACCGCGGGGGCAACACCAATCTGAACTTCATGGGCCACTGCACTCGTTGCAGATCGGGGGTGAAGGCTGGGCAACCCGCGGCACTCCCGTACGCCTCGGGCGGCCACACCTGCGGGGCGGCGTCCGCCATGGGGGCAGCGAGGCGAGGACGAAGCGCGGTCGACGGAGGAGCAGACTTCGACACGCCCCTACCTGGCGCGCCAAATGTTGGATTCAGGGCTACGCAGACCCAAGAAGGTTCGAACTCTGGGGCGTGTGCGAAGATCTCAACCTCTCAAGCCTCGAGCTTGTCGCCCTATAGCCTAGCCTCACCGGATACACGCTCGAGCGGGGAAGAAGATGGACATGACAGTTTACCCAGGTTCGGGCCACCTTGCGGTGTAAAACCCTACTCCTGCTTTGTGGTGGATTGGCCTCACGAGGAGGTTTGAGGATGAACTAGTACAGTGGATGAGCTGCCTCGTGAGGGCTCGGGGGGTGAGAATGAGTCGACCTCCTCTACGGTGGTGGCTAACCTATATTTATAGTGGCCTTGGTTCTCTTCCCTGGAAACTTAGGCGGGAAAGGATTCCACAACGGCCAATTTGAAAGGGGACAAGAGGTACATCATATCCTGACAAAAGGTGGTCTTCCCCAGCAAAGCTTCTGGTCGTGACGCAGCAGTGGGCTCGGCGATGAAATCCGTCCTGCCGAGCTCGTGCTCTTGGTCTCGTTGCACAAGAATGGAAACCTTTGGAGGGCTCCTTGGGAACCCATGTCTATCCTTGCTCCCTTAGCACCGAAAGGGAAGCTGTCTCCTCTGCGTCAGCTGGCGCCCACCTGGCCTTGGTCGTCACAGCTCACATCATCGCAACCTCGTGAAGCTGAGCACTTGCATAGGAATCTCCGCTCCTCGGGAGGCAGCCTGGGGAGGCCGCCCCTCTGGAGGTCTTAGCGTCGTCTGCCTCGCGAGGCCGGGAGGCCCTCGCGAGGGTCTTGTCTTGGTAGTCTTGCAGATGGGCCGTACCAGGCCGTCAAGGGAACCACGCCATGGGCCGTAGGCAGGCAAGTCTGGGTACCCTGGTTCCCAGAACGCCGACAGCTTTGTGCGAAAGCTGAAGTCTTCGACGGTGTTTGATGTCGGCAGCGGCAGCCCACATGTGTGCCCCCAAGAGCTCACTAACTTCTCTTCGGGCTGTGGGCTTGTTGGTAGTGGAATTCTGATTTGCCCGCGGCAACATAATTGTGTTTTTTTTTTGGCGTGATTGTCCCTTAAGCAATCGTGTGGTCGATTTCGTTTTTGCACATTTGTTCCTTAATCAGCCGTACAATGTGTGGTTTTTTTACCTACTTTTCCTTGAGAGAATTTCTTATTTGACACTCCCTTAAAATCATGTTCCTTATTTGACACTGGAAAAAATTTCTTCCCTATATGACCTATAGTCTTAATTTCTTTCCCTATATGACACTCTAGTTCATTTTGTACACGTGAAAAGACCTTTTTACCCCTGTACATAATGTGACCAGAAATATGTAGCATTGAGCCTAATTAGGGAAAATTCGTTTCTGAGAGTGAGCACAGCTGAACATGTTATCTCCTCCGTTGGTCTTTTTTGGGATGCGTGTGTATTCTGTATTCCTCAGCGCATGCATCCAATGTATTTAGAACGTATTCAGCTGTGGGTCTAGTTTCATGCGGTATGGTTTGTGAGTGCGATGTCGATCGACATTGATCATTGACGCTCTTAGCGTTGGAGAAAAGAGGAAGAAACCAAGACGGAGACCAAGTCCACGAGTACGTGCGTGTGGGCGAGGTGGCCACTCCGGGCTCCGGCCGTGTTGCGGTTGCTGTCCGGCCGGCTGACTCTGTCCGCCCACCCCGCCGCTCATCCAGGGGAAAATTCCTAAACGTAGTAGACTTGACCTGATTTTTTACCGACCGGCCTAATTCAACAGACTCTTCGAAAGTGCGGGGGGTCAAACCAAACCACATGCTTTCTTGAGATCAAATGTTTACGTGACCTTGCATGTACGCACCTACGTACGTACGGTGCTCCTCGTGTTGCACAGTTGCATGGTGATGCATGCTGGCGTGCTCCCATATTTAACAAAATGTAGCATGGATCATTTCCACAGATATGCTACTGCAGGTATACAATCTAACCGGAACAGTAGCAAATCGACTGGCATGACAATACCAGCATATCTGATGTCACATATGGATAACTCGACTGATTTTTTTTGGAACAACTATTATCTTGTACATATTTGTGGTCACATTATACATATGGGTAAAATGGTCTTTTCACGTGTACAAAATGCACTAGAGTGTCATATAGGGAAAAAAATTAAGACTAGAGATCATATAGGGAAGAAAATTTTCTCCAATGTCAAATAAGGAACACAATTTTAAGAGAGTGTCAAATAAGGAATTCTCTCTTCCTTATAAACCAGGCCACTCATTTTTGTTTTTCTATCTTATTAATAAAATCGACAGAGCTCCTGCCCTGCACTTCAAAAAACACGCACACAAAAAAAGGTATCCGTTAGTTTTTGCTAGTTATTCTTCCTTGTTTAATGCTTTTCAATTGTTATGTGCATGAACACATTTGTGACTTGAAGCTCTTGATTATGTATATCAAAATTTCGCGGAAAAGCATATTTTATCTTTAGTCTAAGCTTGGCAAACAATACATTTCCTGTTTAATTTGCTACATGGTATTATTTATTTATTTATTATCACACTACGACGGTAGTTCCTTTGTTCAATTCCCGTGAGTTATTCTAGCTCAATGCAATAGTCATCTAACTCAGCTCCCTTCCAGCGCTTATAAAGTATGGCACCATTTTCTATGATTGATCTAATGTTCAGATTCAGATACTACTTTTTTTTTTGGGTTCGGTTAGGTGATTAATTTCTATACACCCTAGGCAACTCTGGAAAGTTAAACTACATGAGAAAAATCTTCTATTCTATAGACTTTTCTTGTATAGTCTATAGACTTGGTCAAACTTTAAAAAGTTTGACTTAAGGCAAAATTAGAACAACGGTTAATTTGAAACAGAGAGAGAGTACATGATCTTTTATAAAATTAGCGTATGATACAGAAATCTTATTGAATGGGTAGGCTTTGGAGGACTGGATTGGTTTCAAGTCAGTTAGAAGGTATATGGGTACACGGTTTAGAGAAGTTACACGAGTTTTTGTTTTGAGGAAACCAAAGCAAAAAATCAAGTGAAAATTTTCCAATTTACAAATGTTTAAATTCTACATATTCCCACAATTTGACCAGAAATGAATACCGCCAACAAGCGGTTGTGATAGTAAGATTAAAGGACAACACTGGCACTTCATATAATGTAGAATTATCGAATTAGTTACACATAAATTTAATAGACTTGTACTTTACAAATCTCTGCCAGATTCAAACACTCCAAAGCACTTTACCAATTGTTCTTTAGATATTTATAAGGATTCTACAGAAATGATACATATAATACATGCACATATTCTTTCGTAAAAAAACATGTACCGTATTATATTGTGGAGTAATGTGGTAATGTTGGTTTTCTTATATTTTTATACTAGAAAAGCTATTGTAACAAGATATTTTTTCAGGCTTTCCATACTAAACAAAATCCTTTCTATACAAAACATTTTATTTCATTGGCCCTAGAGAATATATTTTCAATTATAAATATTGGAACAATATGACAAATGTGTACCTTAATATATGTAAATATGTTAAATTTGCGACTTCGCTAGTTATACCAAAAATATTATTAGAGACAATATATCAAAGGTTGTATTCCCAAGAAATTGAATTTTCATCACATCATTATTTAAACAAAGTAGAAAGCACGGGGACCTCACCTACGAGCTCAGTGAGAGCGAGTTCGCTGACCTCGACTAGGAGGATTTTCTAGCCAGGTACGGGTCGTCCTACGACGACGCCGGTGATGGTACGGGCATCACGATGCCCGCAAACAGCAGCGACGCCGAACTGTGCCCGTCTAGCGTCGATGACGAAAGTACCTTGGAGGCTCCGCCTCCGCCCAACATGGAACGGAGGGCAAAGGGCGTCGTCGTGCCGGTTAAGTCCCAAACCTGATCCATTTCAACCTTAGATGAATGAATCCAACTAGTTGTTGGGCGTTCGTGACGGTTGCCACGATCGAGGCTGTGAAGTGGATCAAGACAAGGAACCTATTGTCCCTTTCGAATCAGCAACCGGTAGACTGTGACCAGTACGACGGCGGGTGCAACCACGGGTCCTTCCACAGAGCCTTGAAGTGGATTGTGGCGAATGGCAGCCTCATCACGGAGGCAGAGTACACAAATGGCAAAGAACAGAAACAGCAATAAAAGAAGCAACCCATCCTCACATCGAGCGCCATGCCATCTATCCTTCTCACCACGAGGCAGACAACCATACATACCGGCACCGCTACCTACGCAACCCAACTCCACTTGGAGTCACTATCATCGTCAAGCAAAAGAGCACGCCACACAATCTAGGGTCACCACCTTAGAATCCCTACAACAAGCAACGGCAGAACCCGCAAACCAAGACCAATCTAAGACAGTGCCTCCAGAAAGGACCTCGACGTTGAGCACTGCCATCACCCGTTCCAAGAATTTACAACAAAGGTTCCCTGGACTGCAAGAGAGGAGGGTGTAGACCCTCGAACGACGACGCCTCCAAGAAGGTCCCTAGAGGCTTCTGAAGGTTTTAAGCAACAGGCAATCGTACCATGTTGTTGCAAAAGCGACCTTGTAAGATTAGCCATGCAAAAAAAAAAGTGCTTAGGTGACTCCCAGTTACTTCGAAAACCCGACTCCAAAAGTAACAGTTATCTCAAAAATGTATTCTAGCTCACATCCGCTTGGGTGAACAGTAAAATCCAAAAAAAAGTTACAATTAAAAATGTATCCTTTTTGTGATAAATATCGACGAATGTTTTCTCTTATGTGCAATAAATCGTGATGGAGCGACATTCGTGGAGGCCCGGACAAAAAAACGATGTTTCAAAATGCTTTCAAAAATAGTCTTTTTAAAGCATCAATTTTTTCCAGACCTTCACAAATGTTATTCCATCACTAAATTTCACACACACGAGAAACATTTATCAATGTTTATCACAAAAATCAACTGTTCTTGAATTTGTTTACTTTTTTTTTGGATTTACTATATTCACCAGGCTGCACGTGAGCTCGGAATAAAGTCCATGTCTTGTGAACTCTGAAATTCTAAGCATTGTAAGACCATCCCGCCACAGCTTTATCCTTGACCATATGCTACATTTGATGCAGCTCAGTGTATTGACATCACTAGCTGGGAAGTTTGCGATGTCACCGCCTATGAGAGTACAAGACTACCACTTCGGACATCGGCTGCATCAACTGTTGAGAAGCACATGGTTATCACCTTGGCCAAGAAGATCAAACAGAAGAAAACACATACATGATGCTAGACCAGGTAAAGAGTTGCCCTCCATATCATCACCGGTTGGGAACTGGGAATAACTCGGATCAGACTCGCGAGAAGGTAATCCGGAGGAAAACAATGCCATCCGCAACCCTATGTATATGGACCGAGACACATCGCATCCACCACCGCCGTGTTGTTGCTCCAGCAAGTGTACTCTCTGGCTTAGTCCGCCAAACCGAGCGACGCTCAGCGATGAGTGCGCCGGTTAAAAACGAAGGCGTGTCCAAGAAGCCAGAGGAAGAGGCGGCCGCAGTTCTGAGCCCCCGCCGTCCAAACAATCTCGCTTAAACTGCAATTTTGATCCGTCTGATCATCGCAACTGAAACATCCTATGCGTAATATTAATGTTTTCCTCTATACATCTGCAGCATTTTTGCAACACTTGTGTTACTTATTATTGAACTTTTGAAATGTGTACGGAATAAATGGAATTGAGATTTGCGTTTCTCAAACGCACGTCCCTTGAAATTGTCTCAAAAGTTTGCTGAAATTATTGAAAAAAGTGAACACAACAAAGCCAGAAAATATAGCAAGCTCAGGGAACCCACAACAGGGCGACTCTATTACGTCGGCAGAGCTGGATTCTTTTGCTTCTGGTCTGCTTCCAGGTACTCGCCGGTACATAGAGCTTCAGGAAGCTCCTCGGCTGGAGGAAGGCCGCGACAATCGCTTTACCCTCTTCACACGTTGCCAGGATGCCTTTGCGTACTGTTGCGCAGACTCTGGGGGGAAGACCCACGTCGGACCCTCTCAATGATATCGGGGCTCGCGCCGAGCCTAAGCACCCCCAGACCGGCGAGAGGCTCCACGACATGGACAACATTGCGGCGGTCTCTGGTTAAGAGGAACTCAAGGGCGACTTCATAGCCATCCACAAAACGGGGAACATGCATGCTCCCCAGTCCCCCCAGTTGGTTAAGATCAGCGACAACCACAGGGCTTGGATCTACCTTCATCGACTCCAGCGCAACGGAATCTCTGAGGATGTGGAGCGCAAGCTCCAGCTGGTCCTTCTCGCCGTAAAACCCCGTGATATCGACCGACCTGAGATGGGAGTGCGGCTGGGAAGGAAGGCTCCGGAGACTCCCGTCCTTGGCTCTATACCGTTCCTGACCCCAGCGCAGCCACATCTGTAGATAAAATCAAGGATGTGAATACTTTGTGCTTACTCCTTAGCAATCTGAAGTAGCTCATGTATAATCGATAAAAGGCGAACTATTTGACACATGCTTCTGATAGATAGTTGTCATATTTTTATTTCAAAAGCATAAGCAGGGTTGGCTAAGAACAATACTCGGATTTCTAATGGTTACTTGAATGAAAGTTGAAAATGCCAAACTTACGTGAAATTCCAGCTTCTCCAAGAAAGGAGCAGCAACCAGAAGGCAGGCAAATTGAAGGATATCAGTCTTCCTTCTCTGACAGCCCTCAAAAGTCAACTCCAATATCAGGTGCTTCAAATAAACAAACTCATGCAGCTTTCCTGGCAATGTAGTCATCTGAACCACACAGACAAATAAGAAAACAAACAACAAAACCGACATTGAAAACTGATGGAAAGAAACAGAGAACCCCAAACCTTATACTCCTGGCATTTTAGATTCAGAATCTCAAGACGAGGCACATTATCACGAAGTTTGGTGAAGATGTATTCCAGAGAAGTACAAATACCCTCCAACTTTATGCACATATTTGTTAGAAGCAAGGTTCCAGGAGGCGATAACACAATCGGCAGACCTCTGTACTCAAGTCTTACCAGACCAAAGTTTAACTCCATCTCTTGAAGCAAACAGCAGTCATATACATGCAAATGCTTAAGTGTGTTTGAAGGATGAGATATTTGCAACGTTGTAAGCATCGCACAACCTGCAATTCCAAGGAACTCTAGAACACTGCAGTTGGACATCAAATGTTGAAGACCACCATCAGTAATATTTGTGTCTGCTAGGTAAATCCATTTAAGGTTCTGAAAACCCTTGAATCCCATGGGCACCTTGAGAGAAACAGAGCAGAGTTTTATAGACCGCAAGCTTAAACTTTTACTATCATCAAGAAGACGCAAATCGAAGTTACATGGCCGTCTTATGTCGCTGGTGGTCGAGAAATCGAAAATAATCTGCTTCGCCTTCGATGCAGTAGCAAAGTCCACCCATCTTTCTATCTGATCCCTATGCTTATTATCAAATGGAGCACGAAACTGAATCATGTCAACCCCTGAACCACTGTGTTGCTCTAGGACTGCATTAACTCTCTGAATAAACTCTTGTTTCCTCAGTTTATTATCATCAAGTTTTAACGGTCCAATGATACGATTACGAGGAACTGCTGGCAACATTGATATAAGACTGAATGCTAGATTCGAGTGGCAACGCCAAAGATATCTCCACTGTTCCGACAGTATGCTAGTCCGTACAGCTTCTTTTATCGGCAGTTGCGAGAGGATACAACAGAGAATTTCCTACATCAATGACATTTTAGATTGAGCACCAATATATATTTTGCCAAGTTATGTGGAAGATCATGCCGACGTAGGAGAATGTTCGAGAGAGAAAAATGCCAAGGAAGGAGAATAGCAACACATTCTTAAAGCTATTCTAACTTGATACTCCAATACAAATTCCCCATACCGTTGGCAGCCTAGTCAGCTGAAGCCCCGGTCTCTTTCTTTTCACCGTTTTCCCATGTATGTCCTCTTCTGAACCCATCTTTCTCTTTGCCATTTAACAATCTTAGCCTGTCTCTGCAAGAGAAGTTCCATCAAGCATTCAAGAAAGTCGAAACAAGAGTCAGCCACCAGCCATAGATAGAAGAAAAAAAAAAGCAAACCAACAAACTTCTTCAATTTGTAAACATGACTACAAAATATTTATATGATAAGATACCCATTTGCGCATATATTTTCAACTTCGGCAGCACAAAAACTTGAAGTAATCAAAGAACCAAAAACATAGCCATAGTAGTTCAGCTCAAATCACAATAGTGCTCTGGTCACAGGCTCACATTACTAAACTAGAAACAGAGGTAGTAGTAGTCACAGTTTCACACTTCACGGTTCACATAGTTCATATATTAGGCCTGCTTGGAAGAATCATGGCTACCATAAGTACAAACAAAATCCTGACGTACCGTGTGTGTTGGATAATAGCTTTCGGGTGCAAGAGTCGGAGGCGCTCAAGACAACAGGGTGCCGTCGACGGCGGAGGGGGTTGTTGCCGTGGAGGGCTTCCGCGGCGGAGGACGGCGGAGGCAGAGGGGCGTAGAGGACGGCGGCGACGGAGGGCGTGGAGGACAGCGCCACGGCTGCAGCGTGCGGGCTGGGCTGCCGGCGATGTGGGGGCAGCGCTGAAGCGGCGCGGCGGCGGTGGCTGTGTGCTCGATTAGGCTAGGCTATGGGATTAGGTTTAGTATTCTTTTTAGATCTAGCGTAGTGGTTTTGTAGTGGCGTCGGCACGCCGGTCGAAATTTTGGCCGGTCACACCGCGCACGTAGGATTAGCGTCATGATAGCTGCACGATGCCTTTTCTTTCCTCAACTGCTTCATTAGTAAAAAGGAAAGCCATGGCGCATGTCCGCAGCACGTAATCCTCCTATCCGCGGAGTGAAGCTCGTCGGCCGTCCTCGCCCTGGTTGCCTCATCGCCGACGCTCACCGCCGATCGCCGCCCTCATCGCCGGTGGTCACCCTTGCAG
Source organism: Thinopyrum elongatum (assembly GCA_011799875.1). Classification (NCBI taxonomy): domain Eukaryota; kingdom Viridiplantae; phylum Streptophyta; class Magnoliopsida; order Poales; family Poaceae; genus Thinopyrum; species Thinopyrum elongatum. The sequence continues at coordinate 487,087,662 of CM022297.1, read as the reverse complement.
CACTTGTCCTTGCCGGTTCTAGTAGGGCACTGTCGCCCTTGTAGTAAAAACATCATCGCATTGTAGCACGCCTGATGCCTCTGTCATGGCAGCACCTAGCCGTCGCCGTCATAGTACGTCCGCCGCCGCACCAACGTGTCACCGGCCGCAGCTCTCAGCGTCGCCGCTCGTACCATCGGTCGGTTGAAGCTTTTTGTCACACTGGTTGAAGCTTTTTTACACGCCAATTGAAGCTTTTTTCCCATGCCGAAGCTTTTTCCCCATGCCGATTGAAGCTTCTTCCACCGTCGCTTGAAGCTTTTCCATTGCTGGTTGAAGCTTTTTTCATGGTTGAAGCTTTCTTTCATAGGTTGAAACTTTTCCCTCATGCCAGTTGAAGCTTTTTCCATCGCCAGTTGGAACTTTTCCTACGCTGGTTGAAGCTTTTCCCACTGACGGTTGAAATCATCGAAGATCATCGCCGCCGGTTGTAGCATCGTCATAGGCCACTTCCAGCGATGTAAGTCGCCGGTTGTAGCACTCCAGAATTACCGCTTGCAGTGCTTGTAACCGCCCCTCGCAAAAGCAACGTCCTGGTCGCTGCAGCTCCGACCCGGCGGCAACCACCTTGCCATGGCCACGACTGCCACCCTGGAGCCATCCTATTACCGCAGCTCATGGCGTGCTCGAATCAGCTGGCGTAGCACCACCTTACTGTAGCAAACAGAAACAAAAACAAGTGAAATTTTTTGTTGCAGTGTGACCTAACAGCAGCCTGAAAGCATGCTGGCCGGAGTTACAGCAGCTAAAAGAAGGAGAAGTGAGGCGCTAGTGATGGGTGATACGTCTCCAACGTATATATAATTTTTTATTTTTTCATGCTATTATATTATCAATCTTGGATGTTTTACATACACTTTCAAGCAATAATATATCTTTTTTGGGACTAACTTATTAACTTAGTGCCCAGTGCCAGTTGTTATTTTTACTTATTTTTAATTTTTGCGGAATATCAGTACCAAACGAAGTCCAAATGCTACAAAACTTTTTGGTGATTTTTTTTCTGGCAATAAGAGACCCTGGAAACTTCGGGAGGGGATGAGAAGACGAAGCAGTAGCCCACAAGGCACCAGGGCGCGCCCTGGTGGCTTGTGGGGCTCACGAGGCTCCGTTTGACCTAACTTCACCTCTATAAATTCTCTAAAATCATGAAACCAACAGGGGACTCCACAAAATACTTTTTCCGCCACCGCAAGTTCCAGAACAACGAGATCTCATCTGGAGGCCTTTTCTGGCACTCTGCCGGAGGGGGATTCGATCACGGAGGGGTTCTTCATCATCCTTACTGCCCCTTCGATGATGCGTGAGTAGTTTACCACGGACCTATGGGTCCATAGTTAGTAGCTAGATGGCTTCTTCTCTCTTTTTGATCTTCAATACAATGTTCTCCTTGGTGTTCTTGGATATCTATTTGATGTAATGACTTTTTGCGGTGTGTTTGTTGGGATCCGATGAATTATGAGTTTATGATCAGATCTATCCATGAATATTATTTGAGTTTTCTCTGAACTCTTTTATGTATGATTAATATAGCTTCGTTTTTCTTCTTCGATTTATTTGTTTGGTTTGGCCAACTAGATTGATTTATCTTGCCATGAGAAGAGGTGCTTTGTAATGGGTTCGATCTCATAGTGCTCAATCCCAGTGACAGAAAGGGACATGACACTTATGTATTGTTGCTATTAAGGGTAAAAAGATGGGGTTTATTCATACGTGAGTTTATCTTGTCTGCATCATGTCATCTTGCTTAAGGCGTTACTCCGTTTTTCCATGAACTTAATACACTAGATGCATGCTGGATAGCGATCGATGTGTGGAGTAATAGTAGTAGATGCAGAATCGTTTCGGTCTACTTGTCTCGAAAGTGATGCCTATGTATGATCATTGCCTTGGATATCGTCATAATTATTTATTTTTCTATCAATTACCCAACAGTAATTTATTTACCCACCGTATGATATGTTCTTGAGAGAAGCCTCTAGTGAAAACTATGGCCCCTGGATTTATCTTTTATCATATATTAAAATTAAAAATATCTTGCTGCAATTTTTTTTATTTTATATTTTTGTCCGATCTATTTATCAAAAGCTATACAATTTAATATTGCTCGTAACCGTTAAGGGATTGACAACCCCTCTACGCGTTGGGTTGCAAGTATTTGTTATTTGTGTGCAGGTGTTGTTTACATAATGTTGCTTGGTTCTCCTACTGGATTGATAACATTGGTTTCATAACTAAGAGAAATACTTATCTCTACTGTACATCATCATCATCTCCTCTTCGAGGAAATCCCAACGCAGCTCACAAGTAGCAATGGGCAGCAGCGATTTGGAAGAAATAAGAGGAAGGGTGGGTGCGAATGGGTGGCTGGGGCGTTTGCGTGAGAAGATAAGGTTGCTGGGGTAAGCAGTGTGGGGGACCCAACGGAACATAGTGGTCCCATGGCTCGCGACGCACGATTCAGGTTCAATCTTGTGGCTCGGGACAGGCTGGCCTGTCAGCATGAAACGTTTTCCTAATACTATAGCCAGCAACTGGCTATATGTAGTTGACACGCCATTTATAGTCAAGTTATAGCATCTCTAGCAGATCCCGTGATAACCCACAAGTATAGGGGATTGCAACAGTTTCCGAGGGTAGAGTATTCAACCCAAATTTATTGATTCGACACAAGGGGAGCCAAAGAATATATGTAAGTATTAGCAGTTGAGTTGTCAATTCAACCACACCTGAAGATTAAATATCTGCAGCAAAGTGATCAGTAGCATAGTAATATGATAGTTTGATAGTGATAGCAATAGTAATGGTAACAGTAACAGTAGTTTTGTAGCAGTTGTAACAGTAGCAACAGCAGTAGTAACTTAGCAAAGATCAATATATGAAAAGCTCGTAGGCATTGGATCGGTGATTTCGTTGGATGATATTCATCATATAACAGTCATAACCTAGGGCAACACAAAACTAGCTCTAGTTCATCAATATAATGTAGGCATGTATTCCGTAAATGGTCATTCGTGTTTATGGAAAAGAACTTGCATGACATCTTTTGTCCTACCCTCCCGTGGCAGCGGGGTCCATAAGGAAACTAAGGATATTAAGGCCTCCTTTTAATAGAGAACCGAAACAAAGCATTAACTCATAGTGAATACATGAACTCCTCAAACTACGGTCATCACCGAAAAGTATCCCAATTACTGTCACCATGGGGTTTACGGATCATAACACGTAACAGGTGCATATAACTTACAAGATCGGATCAAGAACATTGATATAATGGTGAAAACATAAACGGTTCAGATATGAAATCATGGCACTTGGACCCTAGTGACAAGCATTAAACATAGCAAAATCATAGCAACATCAATCTCAGAACATAGTGGATACTAGGGATCAAGCCCTAACAAAACTAACTCGATTACATGATGAATCTCATCCAACCTATCACCGTCCAGCAAGCCTACGAAGGGATTACTCACTCCCGGTGGTGAGCATCATGAAATTGGTGATGGAGGATGGTTGGTGATGACGATGGCGGCGAATCCCCCTCTCCGGAGCCTAGAACGGACTCCAGATCTGCCCTCCAGATGAAGAACAGGAGGTGGCGGTGGCTCCGTATCGTGAAACGCGATGAAACCTCCTCTCCCTTTTTTTTCTCGGAGAATATGAATTTATAGTATCTAGAATAGGGTTGGAGGAGCCTCGTGGGCCCCACTACCCACCAGGGCGCGCTAGAGGGGGATGGCGCGCCCTGGTGTCTAGTGGGCAGCTGAGCCCCCCTCTAGTGGGTCTTGGTTCCAATATTTTTTATTTATTCTAAAATAATTCTTCAAAAGATTTCGTCCAATTCCGAGAACTTTTATTTCTGCACAAAAACAACACCATAGTAGTTCTGCTGAAAACAGCGTCAGTTTGGGTTAGTTTCATTCAAATCTTGCAAATTAGAGTCCAAAATAAGAGTAAAAGCGTTAGGAAAAGTAGATACAACGGAGACACATCATCCCGCAAGCCGTGGTACCATAAATTTCGTTTACGGTTGTGATACCATGGACGGCGGGAAAGAACAGATCCGGTAAACACATACGGGATAATTTAAACTAGCAGTTCGCGCCACATTACATCAACGGAGTTCATACGAAAGACAGAGTTCATACTATCTTAACATAATAAAAACCTAAATCCATGCATCATCATCATCAACACCGGGTTTCTTAACGTGGAGGTGGTATTCCATCAGAGAGTTGGAGAGGACGAACACCATGTCGTACTCCTTCGCCGCCGTCACCCGCGCGCAACAGCTTTGTCTCCGGTGGCGGCCGCCTCCTTCATGTCGAACCACGCGCACTCCATCGCCCGGAGTCGCTTGAGCGCGGGCGAGAAGATCCGGTCGAGGCGGTCGAAGTTGGTCCACGCCCGTTGGACGGAGTTGCAGGAGAGCGCATTGCGTTCCCAACCCTGCACCTTGCGCCATTCTTCCACCGGCGGGCAGAGGGAGGAGCTTCCCGCCTCGTCATCACAGCTGCACTTGTGGGGCGGCGAGCCGCGGCAGTGGTGGAGGCCCCCTCAGGCACCCCTCCTGCGACTCGCGTTCGAAATTGGGGCGAGGTTCAGGTCGCTCCACGTGTAGCAAACAGCTGTCGGATGTATGTGGATTTCTCGCCAGAGAAGTGGATTTAAGGCGGCAGGGGATACGGGAAATGCCAGATGCGAACCCTAAAACGGGGTCACTTCGGTATATATGTGGGAATCGGGGGCGGTTTACGGGCCGGGCCGTTTATTCGGTATTTGGTCGGGCCGGTTTTTTTGCGCATACCGTAAATCCGCCAAAAAATAACGGGCCGGCGAGCTTTTAAGGGATCTGTTAGAGATGCTCTTAATAGTCAACACATACAATAGTTTGTCACACTAGTATGTTATACCATTAATATATGACTCACATCTTTCTCTCACACAAAGGATGTTGGAGCTCGTGCTATACCATTAAGTTTGTAGCCCGTTTCTCTTCTCTCTCTCCTATCCTCTCACTTTCAACTAGACACAAATGTGATGTGGCATCTTTTATAGCTCGTCTATATCACTCTATTGTACTTGCTCTTCGGAAAATTACTAGTATTATAGTAGTACTAGACGGCTGGGTATAGTAGGTAGCTGAGTGTTGACGTGGGAGTACAAGTTAGGCTACATATAGACTACTTTTCTTATTGTGTCATTGTGGGTTGTTTATTGGTTGAGCTACAAAACTGCCATGGAGCTGTAGTAAAAGCAAAAGGTTTCATATTTAGAGAAAAGAATCCGCCCGAAAAACTTCGCATTGTTTTAGTTTTTCCGTTCTGCAAATTTCCATTATTGTTTTTGTATTCCCTTCACTTCGTTTTTTCATTGGAAAAGCGGAAACTTTTCCCTCCGTTTTCATCTATACTTCCAGGATGTTGTGGCTTCACTTTCTGGAAGCTGAACTAGAAGACTTAGGCTTCTCGCGTGTAGTACATATGATGACAATAGAGACTTGCCGGGTGCGGTCTCCTTCACCCACCATGTCGTGTGTTGTGCAAATAGACGAAGGAGTTGATGGACCATCTAGTCTCTGGGTGCCCTTTCTCTCGCACCCTTTGATATTGGCTCCTTTCCTGGATTCAATCAACCGTTCATCACTCCTGGAGCTTGGACCATGGATTGATGGCATGAGGCTACCCACTTCGCACCCACCGTTGGGCATAAGAGGGCATGTCCACGGTGATCATGCTGAAGGGTGGTTTTAGCACAGGTGAAACTTGAAGATTCTTCTCAAAACAGATAGGAAGGTATATGTGGGTGCAATATGTATTTTGTGTATGTGATTTGGTTTCACCTATATTTTTTGATGCAGACCCTTTTTTAATAGTACGGATTTCTTACAATCAAAGAAATAAAAGCGTTAGAGATATTGTCTTCGATCTTTTCCTTCCAGAGGGGTACCTAACCATCTTGTGTCATATAAAAATGCTTGTATAGCTCAAGCACACAGTTAGTCCATAAATTGCATTGTCATCAACACCAAAACACTTAAGGCGTAAAATGCCCTTTCAGTGTCCTCGTCGGCTGGAAGCCGATGCCTATCATGGTGACGGGACTTGACTTATTAGTACGCCGGGAAGCCGTACTACCCAGATTGCTGGAAGTTGCGATATGACTCTTGGATTTGGCGTAAGTCTTCTGCTAGTGTGCCGCTGCTTTCAGTGCATGCATGCTGATTTCCCACCTCTTCCTGTCCGAATGCCCACGAGGTATAACTCCGCCGAGCTCCCGGTAGCCGCGTGATTCTTTGCCCGTATGCGACGAGAAGTCGCATTGGGCTCTGCAGTCCTCTAGATGTCCTGCTTCGCCCGTGTGCCCCCAAGGCGAGCTCATTCCTGGTTGCCGTCGGGATGAATGTACTCTTCAGATTCTCCTCTTGTGTAATGATTTCATTCTTCACTTGATGCTTTTTAAGATCTCTATGAAACTAACATGCGATTGGTAACTATGTTTGATTCTAGGTTGCCATATTCTACATATATAGTACAATAAAGAGAAAACGAATTATTATTTGAAGAGTCTGTACATAGTTCATTTTGTCAAACATTGTTAATTGCCCGTAGCAACACACGGGTATTATGGTAGTTTTAGTGTTAGTTGCATAATCATCAAAACTTGTATAGTTGAAACATTTCTAAAATCTAAAGGTACTGGGTCAGTTGCTTCATATCTATTAAAGGGTTCAACGACGATGAATGTGGCTCTCGGGCACTGGTCCTTAGGCGCATATGCACGAAGACTTCCCATCTGTCATCAACATGGTCAAGCCGGCTTCGATGAGGGAACGACGACATCGGCGCGTCGACGGCTCGTTCTACTGGCAGTAGTGGTTGTCCAATGGTCTAGAGATCTGGATGTAATTTTATCATGTTTAAGGTGCTTTGTACTTCCGATGAATTTTTATAATATATCCAAATCTTTTTCACAATAAAATAAATTATATCATAGGTGTGCAATTGAGGGTATTCAACTTAAACAATGAACCATTGATACAATCTGTAGAGGTACCTCTGTATATAGGACAATTAATGTGGGATGGTGGTAATAGAAAATTCTTCTATACAATTCTAGCTAAACAGATTTCTCCCCTCAATTTTATCACAAAATATAAAAAGACAGACTTGTCCCCAAACGCACCTTGATAAAGTCCAAACTCCTTTTGCTCATGTTTATGTTGCATTGCAGCAACTCTGCGAAACAAGTAGACGATAGGGTTTCCCTAAAAAAAAGAGTAGACGATAGGATTCCTGAAAAAGAGAAAAGGCTGAGGAGGAGCAGGCGAAAATACCCCTAAGACGACCTCCCTCAGAAAAAAAAAACTAGACCAGGTCCACCGCCAAGTGACCAACCCCGTGCCCGTGCAGTCGAGCCGTCCAGATCGCTGACGTCCCAGACTCTCCGCCCCCAAATCTCGCCCGGAAAAAGAGAGCTTTCGCGGCGATGGCGGCGGCCGGCGGCACCTCCTCCGACGATGTCCCCGTCATCGAGGCGGAGAACCTCACCAGCAACGTCAGGTCCATCCTCTACAGGTACGCGCCCCTCTTCCCCTCTCTTCCCGATGGGTTCGACGGTGGACTCGATCTGATCTGGACTCTGGAGGTGTGCTCAGTTTAGGTTTATTTTAGCTTGTTCAGGTTTGATCCGAGCGTATCTCGTGCATCAGCGTAATTGTTGGCAGCTGGATGTTTCACTACAAGTATTCGAGGGAAGGGACGAGGGGAGTGGATATTTTTTTCAAGTTTTTGAGCAAGGGGACGACGACCTTGGAATTAGTGGTTTCTCGTGGAACTATGATGCGCTAACAACTTTACGCAGTGAATTGGAACTTTTGATAGCTGGGTGGTGGACTGATTTAATAGGATTTGCTTAGATTTTCCTGCTAGGTTGAGATGCATTCTACCTGGAACAGCCTTAAAATTGGTGAACAGCAAAGCTAAACGGGTGAAGTGATTTGATCTGGTGGGCATGCCTCTTACTCCCTCCGTTCGGAATTACTTGTCGCAGAAATGGATGTATCTAGACGTATTTTAGTTCTAGATACATCCATTTCCGAGACAAGTAATTCCGAACGGAGGGAGTAGATGTTAGATCCACCAGGTGTATCTAGTTTTCAAGTGAAGGGGGTATAGAAGTGATGCTCTTGTTGGTTCTCTATGCTTGAGACTCATATGGAAAGCTGTTTAGACAATGCAATTTCAGTTCAGTAACTATTTTAACTTGTTTGGTTGGTGGTGGACATACATAATACTGTAGTAACAGGCTTCAAGCACTGATTGTTTCCTGCGTGATGATACGCTATCCAGTTTCCTGTTTCCATTTTGTTGATAACACCTCTTCGACTATAAGGAATTACCCTAGACGTTTCGCTTATCTGCTATTTAACCAAACATGGTTTGTCCTGAACATGATGATTTGTTTGTTTTACAGTCGGACATTCTTGTCGATCATCAGTGGAGTTGTTGCTGGTATCTGGGGGTTCACGGGTCTGACGGGCTTCGTCTTCTACTTTCTGATAATGATGGTAGCATCTATTGGGCTCTTGGCGAAGTCAAAGTTCTCAGTCCACACGTATTTTGATAGTTGGAGCAGGATTTTAGTCGAAGGAGTTTTGGCCGGCCTTATGGTAAGTATTGTTGCCATCATGAGTATTCTGTGGTTTACACCCTAACTGCATAAACATTTTGACCCTTGGATGCTATTCTATATACTGTTGAAATATGTCATGTACAAACACTATTACCCGTCTTTCGTTTTAGTCTAAATTAATTTAGGAAGCTATTGAACATTTAGTCGGATCCAGATGAGTTCTTTTTTGGTACGGCTGTCAAAAAACCTGAAGTTTGGACCAGGAGTTATACAAGTATATACAACTCTAATTTGCCACTATGTTCAAAGATTAGCTGTAGCTGTAGCTTTAGATAATCCAGTAGGGCCATAACCATGAATAATAGTGAAACTAAGGTATCTATGTGTTAATGGCCACTCATGTCCTTTGATAGATGTTGCAAAATGATCCAAACACAACTGTTTATTCTACTCAATTGCCATATGTATTCTTTATGTTCTCGTTTTCAAGTTTATCTTCTAATATTTGCTCATTACAATGAGCTTTTGCTTTGTGTGATGTTCTAACATTGTGAATTTTTCATTTGCAGTCCTTCGTGCTGTTCTGGACGTATCCTTGATAAATTAATGTGCTATTCTTTTTGAATATATCAAGCCCTTTTACTGCTTTTGTGTACCCACCCCCATCCTATTTTAACCGCTCCTGTGTTGATATATTTTTGCTTGAGTTCATCCTTGACACTTACCAGATTTGCGTATGATATCGTCCACATCTTCTGAGTTCTGATGGAAGGAGAGTCTGATGAACACAACATGTTGCATCTTCTGATGGAAGGAGCTAATGTCAGATGAACCAAGCATATGCAAAATTTCCCCTTAACATGATGGAACAATGGAGTCTCATCGTTATCCATTTTTGTTGTTAGTTACTACTATTACTGTCTAGTTTCGTGAACTGCAATGCAACATTGTATATGCCTATTTGATGGCCAGTGTATCAGATATCACGGTGTAAACACAACACTTAAATTCATTTACCCATGTCGTAGTTCACCTGATGATCCGAAACAATTACATCACATCATTTCCTGTGTTCATGCTGTTGAATCACTTGCGATGAAAATGCTATTAATCTAATAGGCAATGGCTTCTAAATGCGTCCTCATTTGTTGTATACAATTTGGTTAGCTTGCTTTTTAAAAACAACATATAATCTGTCTTGTGTTTTTATCCATTTTTTGTCAAACCTTATGTGTTTTTCCAGCTGATTTTGATTGATTTATTTTTCAATTTATTTAGAAGATTATGTACCACTTTTTTAAGAGAGAAGCATGACCTCATAAAACATAATGGGCTCATTGGGCTGGGTTACTATATGGGCCTAAGTCCAGATCCAAAGTCGCAGGCCATGGTTTCATTTCCAAAACCCAATTCCCACAGAGCATCGCTCCCACTGGCCCCAGAACCCTAACCTCCCTCTCCACCATGGCCTCCTCCCTCCTCCGCTCCGGCCAGCGCCTCCTCCGCCACCACCGCGGCCGCCTCCCCGCGGCCTTGTCCACGGCCGCCGCCGAGGAGCTCATCGACGTGCGCAAGCTGCCCACCGACTACGACCCCTCCACCTTCGACCCGACCGCGCCGCCGTCCCGCCCGCCGCCCTCCGACCGCGTCTGGCGCCTCGTCGACGACGTTTCCGCCCTCACCCTCGCGGAGGCCGCCGAGCTCTCCGCCCTCCTGCTCCGCCGCCTCGACATCCCCTCCGCGCCGCCCATCGCCATCCTCAACTCCGCCGCGGGCCTCGGCGGCGGCGGCGCGGCGGCCGCCGGCGCGGCCGGCGACAAGCCGGCCGCCGCGGCCGAGAAGACGGTCTTCGAGCTGCGGCTGGACTCGTTCGATGCGGCGAGCAAGATCAAGGTGATCAAGGAGATCCGGACGTTCACGGACCTCGGGCTCAAGGAGGCCAAGGAGCTGGTGGAGAAGGCCCCCGCGGTGATCAAGGGAGGGTTGTCCAAGGAGGAGGCCGAGAAGATCGTCGAGCGGATGAAGGCCCTCGGCGCCAAGGTCGTCATGGACTGATCTGCCCCTGCATTTCGAGGTGAGATGAGATCTCTCTTGCGGAATTGTAAGCTCAGATTAGCTTGAGCCTGCACATGGATGACTTGCTGTAGTGAAATTGTTGACAAACTGATGGCCCTGCTATACGGTAGTTGTTACCTAGGATGTTTCAGTACACATCAATCACATTTCATTATGATACTATAGTAACCTTTGCTGTTTAATTGCAACTGCACATTTCTGGATTTACAACTGTCCATTTTATTCAGCAAGTTGAGTTATCGATTTTAGACGTAGATGCAAATGTGGTCTACTTTCTGCTGTGCTCTGTACAAATAATAACATACGCCGCTCTACCTTGAATGGATCTGAATCCTTGTGTGTTGGTGTGTATTAATGTTCTTATCCGCACATATATCACAAATGCCGGGTTGCACTTTTCCATCGAATAATAAAGGAAGTAATTGTGCAATATGTATGCAAATTTAAATCTGCTGCTCTTATCTGCAGGTACTGCTGAATGTGTGAACCATATGATTACCATGGTTGATTGCTGCGAGCATTGCGGGACTGTCAGTGTCAATTGAACCTTTTCAGGCTCGAAGGTTTTCTTAATGCTGGATTCTCTTAGTTGCCTTCACTCCTATTTTGTTGATGAATTTTCTGTCTAACACGAAATGTGGAATAAAATGTTTTAAAAATCAGATACGAAGCATGCACTGAAATGACTCGTGACTGCAATTGAGTTGCTTTTTGTTAGTTTTGGAAACTCAAGTTACACTTTGGCTGGCATGCATTTGGTTCCTTCTTAGAAGTACTGTGGTACGCTGGAGTCCTACCTTTGCTCTGTGATCTACCTGTGTTGTGGCAAACAAATTCAAGTTTGGTGTAATGTGGTGGTCAGTTAACAAAGTACAGATTTGTACACTGGATTATTATGCAGTTATAAAACACATGGTCAGATTGTTACCATACATTTGAGTTTCTGATATCATGCTCCTGGCTACCAACCATGAGCACCACTACTCTCCAGTTCTCCAGCAAATTCTTCTCTTTATGTATACATTCACATCTCTCGGAGCAAAAAGGAGAAAAAGAATCCCCTCCACAATGCCAAGGATGCTTTTGTTGTTCCTTTTGTTGTTTCATGTGGAGTAGCTAGCCTGAGATAGGGTTCAAAGCAGCCTGGCATTAATATGCAGGGTTCAAAACAGTCTGAGGCAGAAACGTGGGTTCAACTGAACAAGAGCTGCCTCCCAGATTGTTCAGGATGCTAGCTACTTTGACATGAAACAACAAAAGGATGAAGACGTACTAATCTGCTGCTGTTGTAATTATCCTTACACAGGCTGCGCGGACACGTCTGCCTGCATCCCTACAGGCTGTTCAACTATCGCCGTCTCCATTATCCGCTTAACATCTCACTCCTGTAGGAAACAATCATCAATGCTGAACTGGGTGATTAGTTGATCTTCTGCTGATTGGTTCAACACCTGCAGGTCAACCCAAGAGTGTTATTTTAGGTAACCAACCACCCATAAAAGAGGTCAGATATGGAGGACGCACCATAAGTGGGCACCTACTCTGAGGAAACAATTTAATTAGAGACCAAGACCTAATAAGAAAACAAATGACTAATCCTTCAGTGTAACGTCATATTATTTACTAATTGTAACCAATTCAACCAATCAACAAACACTACTTGCCTCCTAACCAGGCTCCTCAGCCTTACTTGGTCGTCCCCTGCCCATCTGCACCAGCTAATCTCTGACCTCCTTTCTTGGTGTGGTATCAATGGGCTTTGGCGACTCCATTCTTCAATGCGGTTGAACAAGAAGTGATTGTTGATTTCTGTCAAGGTTTGTTCTTTTATCTCTCCCTTGGGTTGAGCTTTTGAATTGGAAGTTTATGCTTTTCTGGTCTGAGTGAGTTCTTGGTCTATTGTTGTTGGTCCAGGCTTGAGATCGAGACAGCTTGCATTTGGTTGTGGATATCTTGGGTGCATTGTTGGCTGTGGGATCTCGATCCGTGGTGCGCTGCTCTCCTGTCCTGCAGATCGGTCGAGCCAACGACAGTTCTTATTTACCTCACATCGCAGCAGGTAAATCTTTTGAGCTAGTTTCAATGTCTCAATAGCATGTTCACGGATGGTTATTAAAAAAACTTTAATTTCGCCTCTCTTAGCGATGGGCTAGTCGGCTTGTGGGCATCCAGGAACTGGTGGTCTGTCGAGTGGGTGTGCCTTGCTAAACAGAGTTGACTTTAGAAAGATGTAGACGCTACCAAAGACGGAACAGATCCAGACGTTCCAAGTCTGAATGTGTGTGGCACAAACCAAAGGTAATGCCTTTGCATACTTACACGAAATCAAGCTGTGGCTGATGTGCGTAAGTGTTTTCGTACTAAGAGATGCCAACGAAAATTAACATGGCAGATCGAGCGACTGTGATGGAGGCCGTGGTGAGCGCCTCCCACGGTGCCATGCAGATCCTGTTGGGGAAGCTCGGCAACATCCTCACCACCAAATACGCGCTTCTCAGTGGCGTTCACGGGGAGATCCAGGAGCTCAAGGATGAGCTCGAGAGCATGACCTCCTGCCTCCACGACCTCGCGGATAGCGATGATCACAACGAACAAGTAATGCAAATTGCTACTAGCATTTCTTGTGATGAGATGAGACAAACAATGGCATGATTAACTGATGTGCTCATTCATATACGTGCAGACTAAGACTTGGATGAAACAAGTGAGGGAGGTCGCGTTCGATGTGGAGGACTGTATGGACAGGTTCTGCCATCACCTCAGCGAGCACCATGGAGACCGTCAAGGGCTCCTGGAATATGTGAATAGGATGTTCAACATGGTGCGGACATTGAGGGTGCGGCACACGGTGGCCACTGATATCCAGGGCCTCAAATCTCGTGCCCAGAAAGTGAATGACCGGAGGCTCAGGTACACGTACACTCTAGGTGACTCGGCTGGACGGTCGGCCAAAGTGCTTGATACTTCATACAGCCACCTCGATAACCTGGACCGCTGTCTGCCAGCAATCCATGGTGACGGTTCCAGGTTAGTGGGGATGGGCTACATGACTGATGCTGTGGTCGAGCTGCTCAAGAAGCCACGGCAGGCTGCGGGTCCCCGAGTGCTGTCCATAGTGGGGTTCGGTGGCCTCGGCAAGACCACCCTCGCCACGACCATCTACAACACCCCAGAGTTGGCCAGCACCCAGTGCCGTGCTTTTGTTCCAGTGTCGCAGACATACGACGTTTGTTCTCTTCTCGAGTCCATGCTGAAGCAGCTTTTGGCTTTGGACGACGATGATAAAGCTGACGATCCCCTCATGAAGAATAAAGTCCGGGACATAAATGAACTAGTTCACAAGATCAAACAACGTTTGAAGCGTAAGAGGTACACAATTAAGCACTTTTATTACTATTATCTCATTCAATTAGTTTCCTCTTTGTTATGACCGGGGTAACTTATACCCGGAGGAGGCCCACTGGGCAGGTTTAGTTAGGGGCTTAGCCCACAAGTTATCTTATTTTTCTTAGCATCGTGGTTATATAAACAAGCTGTAAGACTCTTTTGGAATTAAGCAATAATAATAATTCTATTGCCCGGCTCGCAGAGGAGCCGGACCCTAACCCTAGCCGCCTCCTGCCTCTTGCGCCACCGCCTCCTCCCTCGCGCACGATGGCGCCCTGCCGCCGGCGACCGCGAGCCCAACCTCGTCCAGCACCCTCCTTCCCCTACAACCTCCGTCCTAGACCCGGTAGAACCCTAGCTCCTACCACCTTGGTATTAGTTAGCTCCGGTTCGATCATGTCTTCGCCGCCGCCCACCCCCTCCCTCCCGCTGCCGACCTCCACCACCGTGCCGCTAATCGCCCCATCCGCGTCGCTGATCTCGCCATCCGCGCCGCTGGACTCCATCGCCGGCGCCTCCACCGCCCAGATGCATCCCTCCACCGCGCCCCCCGCCGCCGTCTTCACCTCGGAGCAGGTCACCGGGGTCCTCAACGACCTGGTCACAACGGTCCAGGGGATCCGGCTGTACCTAGCCAGCCCCTACGGGCCGCCGCCACCCACGCCGCCGGCCGCCGCCACCGGTCCACCGGCCCTGCCGTGGTACCCGCCACCCGCGGGGGCCTCTACGGCGTTCGCCGGGCCGCTGCAGCCCAGCTGCAGCTGCAGCCACCGCCCGCCACCACCCCGCAGTGGCCGCAATGGCCAGCGCCGGCCCTCGCGGCGCCCCCCGCGTCCATCGCACCGCTGCCGCTGTAGGCTCCTCCGCCGTTCAGCACCGGGCCGGACTCGACCACGCCGGGAGGCGTCCTGATCCAGCAGGTCCGCTTCCCACCGTCGCCGTCACCGCTCCCGGCCTTGCTGTCCGGGTCTTCGCCGCAGCCGGTCTACACCATGGCCGGGGACCAGCCGGCGACTACCCTACAGTACGACGATTCGTCCGGCTCAGCGGGTGCCTACGCGGGCCGCGCCGACCCGCCGTTCCGCGGGGAACCCCCGGCCCCCACCGACCGGGTGCCACCCTCCTCGCTGCTCCGCACCTCCGAGCCGTATGGCCATGGCGGTCAGACTCACACGCCGCCACGTTTCGCCAAGATCGACTTCGCCACCTACGACGGTACTGAGGACCCCCTCAACTGGCTCAACCAGTGCAAGCAGTTCTTCCGCGGCCAACGCACCCTCGCGTCCAACCGCACCTGGCTCGCCTCGTATCACCTTCGGGGCGCCGCACAGACGTGGTATTACGCCCTCGAGCAGGACGAGGGTGGCATGCCCCCTTGGGAGCGCTTTCGCGAGCTATGCCTCCTTCGCTTCGGGCCACCGCTCCGCGGGAGCCGACTGGCGGAGCTTGGCCGCCTCCCTTTCACCTCCACGGTGCAGGACTTCGCCGACCGTTTCCAGGCCCTGGCATGCCACGTGCCGGGTGTGACGGCGCAGCAGCGAGCCGAGCTCTTCGTCGGCGGTCTTCCGGATCACATACGCGTGGACGTGGAGCTTCGGGGACCCCAGGACCTCCAGACGGCCATGTACTACGCCCGCGCCTTCGAGCGTCGAGCGCAGGCTCTGCAGCAGGCGGCGCCGACCCGAGGTGGCCGCCAGGTCGCTCGACCGCCTCCGACAGCACCCGTGCCGGGCCGGATGCCCCCGGCCACCCTAGCAGCGCCCGCTCCGGTCGCGACGCGGCCCTTCCGTCGGCTCACTCAGGCCGAGCAGCTCGAGCGACGTCGCCAGGGGCTTTGCTATAACTGCGATGAGCCCTACGTGCCGGGCCACGTCTGTCCGCGCCTCTTCTACTTGGAGACGGCCGACTACGTCGAGGAGGACACACCCGCCGATGGGCTCGCCAAGTTGCCGCCACTGGCTGCTGCGGAGACCGCCCCCGCGCCCGCTCCGGCGACGGCGCTCGTGGTCTCGCTCCATGCGCTTGCCGGCATCCGCGACGAGCGGACGATGCTTTTGCCGTTGATGATTCACGGCGAGCGCCTGGTGGCCCTCCTGGATACGGGCTCCACGCATAACTTCCTGCCCGAGGCAACCATGCGCCGCTTAGTGCTTCAGCCGACGGGCGGGGAGCAACTTCGGGTCACGGTGGCTAACGACGACCGCCTCCGGTGCCATGGGCTGGCGCGGAACGTGCCCATCACCATCGGCGACGAGCACTTCACCATCACGTTGTAGGGTAACGCAGCAGAAAACAAAAATTTTCCGCCCTACGCACCAGCTCAGGACCACTATGGAGACTGCATACAAGGTTTGATCATTTCGTTACCGACTCGTAGCGCAGCGGAAGTAGAGTCGATGACGAACGGCGGTGCAGATCCCCGCAGCTAGGATTTACAACCTCCCAACCGCGAGGATGTATACCCTCATCCGCCACCCGGACAGCCCTCCGGGAGGCGGTCGGACAGTCCCCCGGACGGTGTCGCGGACAGCCCTTCGGGAGGACTCACAGAACTCGGACCGTCACTTGGACAGCCCTTCGGGAGGCACTCACGAACAGCCCCACGGGCACTAAGATCGAAACTACGACCTCTCTACAGAGTTGCACACATACGGTGTCATCTATCCGGCAGGGCTTCGCCGTCCAGAACTAGTTCCCACCGGAACCCAGACAGCCTTTCGGCTCTACGAAACTCTTTTCGTGGGACGGAGAGAGAAGCCAGATAATTGCATGGCACTTGTATGTGAGAATGGATGAGGTTTGGGCAGCCCCCTCACCTCCTATTTATAGGAAAACCAAGGGGTAGGATGGCCATTCCAAAAACCCAAAAATGCCCATGAAAGAACACTTCCACAAGGGCATATTAGGGAAGTAATGGAGCAAGTGGGGCTCCAAGGAGGAGCCCACATGTGGCCGGCCAACCTCTCTTGGGGGGCCCCCCAAGGGGGGTTTCTTAGCCCCCAAGTCCTTCTAGAAGCCTTTCCAAAAAGCCCTAAAAGGTGGCTTTCCAAAATATTCCAAAAAACACTTTCACTATTCATGACGACATTTTTCAGCGCCCGTTCGAACTGAAAATATTTATGTGGGCTTAGAACATTTCCAGTGCCCACTAAAATAATTTTCAACGCGTTCTGGAACAATTCCAGTTTAGTGATTTCATCTGCGAAAAGCATCTGAAGCGGTTCCGGCAGCTCCGGAACATTTTCGGTTTTCATCCCGGAAAATTCCCAGAAGTTTCCAGAACGATTCTGGCACCCTCCAAGAATTATCAGGCATGTGCCGAAACCAATTTGACTTTATGGTATCCTCTGAAACAACTTTTCAGTATCACCGGAACTCATCCGGTGACCTCTCTCTGCGGAACTTTTCCGTTGTCCGAAACTTTTTCGGTGTCCGAAACTTTTTCGGTGATTTTCTCTCAGACTCCCTATCTAGTATTCAGCAGATAGATGACCCTTAAGCGTGTGACCCTATAGGTTCGGTGAAGTATAGACATGACACGGAACCCCTTCCGATCAATGATCAACATCGGAGCCGTGGACACCCATATTGACCCCTATACCCACACGACTGAATATTCGAGTGAACCTCCAGTTGCTGTGTGCTATTCCTGTTGCTACATGATATGTTACAAATACCCGAGGTGAGACATGTTGGCATTCCCGTGGATCAACAACTTGTCCACTATGCTAGTTACCTCGTTACCGGTATTGTTCTCTTTTCTCGTTACCGTGTTCCGGCATCCCCGTGATCAAATCACAAAGTGTCTGGCCAGACGATGATGGATACCGTAACACCGAGAGGGCCCAGAGATATCTCTCCATCGTCGGAGGAGCAAATCCCAATCTCGAGCTATAAAGTTACTTGACATACTTTTCCATGAACCCGTAAGCCGCCGTAATAGCCACCCATTTACGGATGACGTTTAACAAACCCCAAAGTTCATGAATCAATCATGAAGAAACTCGATACTCTCATGGTCTGAGGAATCATGCAAACGTTAACCATCTCTGTGTTATTTACCATTAACTTGTGACGAATGTAACTCATAGCATAACATCAATTCGGGTCGATTCAACACAAATGTTCTTCTAACATTGTGCCCTCAAAGTTGCTGGCATAGACATGCCCATGATCAGGAAAACAGAACCATCATGCAACACTTGAGCCAGTCATAGAGGCTTGACTAGGAATACATTTTACCGTTTATTATCCCACACGTGCACATGAGTTTCCCTCCAAGCCTCGTTTTATTTGCAGACTCGAGAATCATTGCAGTTATAGCATGGAACATAAACCTAATTATGAACAGGGAGATAATCAATAACATTTATTATTATTGCCTCTAGGGCATATCTCCTACACACGTGCGCCGGCATCGACTTGGGATGCTTCGACTTCATCCTCGGCGTCGACTTCTTGCGGACTCTCGGTCCCATCCTCTGGGACTTCGACGCCCTGACGATGACCTTCTGGCGTCTCGGCCGTCGCATCCGGTGGGAGGGCGTTGGGGGCGCCCCCCCAGCGACGCCACAGCTTCAGCTGGCCGCGACCGCCACCAAGCCCGAGCACCCACTGTTGGATCACCTACTGCAGCAGCACGGCGACCTCTTCGATGAGCCTCAGGGACTTCCGCCAGCCCGGGTGTATGATCACCGCATTCATCTCCTGCCGGGCACGGCACCGGTTGCAGTGCGCCCCTACCGCTATCCCCAGCTGCACAAGGACGAGCTGGAGCGGCAGTGCGCGCTCATGCTCGCCTTGGGCATCATCCGAATCTCCACGTCGCCGTTTTCGGCGCCGGTCCTCCTCGTCCGCAAGTCGGACGGCACGTGGCGCTTCTGCATCGACTACCGCGCCCTTAACGCCATGACGCTCAAGGACAAGTTTCCTATCCCGGTGGTCGACGAGCTCCTGGACGAGCTACATGGGGCGCGCTTCTTCACCAAGCCCGACCTCCGGTCGGGCTACCACCAGGTGCGGATGCACCCGGATGATGTCGCCAAGACGGTGTTTCAGACTCATCACGGCCGCTTCGAGTTCTTGGTGATGCCTTTTGGCCTCTCCAACGCTCCGGCGACCTTCCAGGCTTTGATGAACGATGTCCTCCACCCCTACTTGCGTCGGTTTGTGCTCGTTTTCTTTGATGATATTCTTATCTACAACGCCTCGTGGGCGGAGCACCTTCAGCACGTCGCCATCGTCTTCAACGAGCTTCGAGCGCATCATCTTCATCTTAAGCGCTCGAAGTGCTCGTTCGGGACGCCTTCAGTCGCCTACCTCGGCCACGTCATCTCGGCCGAGGGGGTTGCTATGGACGCCGACAAGGTGGTGGCCGTCGCAGCCTGGCCGACACCGCATTCACCACGGGCTCTTCGCGGCTTTCTGGGTCTCGCCGGGTACTACCGGAAATTTATCCGGGAGTTCGGCCTCATCGCGTCCCCGCTCACGCGACTGCTACGTCACGACGCCTTTGCCTGGGATGAGGAGGCGACAACGGCGTTCGAGGCCCTTAAGGGGGCCCTCACGACGGGTCCCGTTCTTCAGATGCCTGACTTCGACCGGTCGTTCGTCGTGGACTGCGACGCCTCCGGTGTGGGGTTCGGCGCCGTCCTTCATCAGGGCGATGGACCTCTCGCATTTTTCAACAGGCCCTTCGCTGCACGCCATCTTAAGCTCGCGGCTTATGAGAGGGAGCTCATTGGCTTGGTGCAGGCGGTGCGCCATTGGCGGCCTTATCTTTGGGGCCGGTCATTCCGGATTCGCACGGATCACTACAGCCTCAAGTTCTTGCTGGACCAGAGGCTGTCTACCGTGCCGCAGCATCAGTGGATCAGCAAGCTCTTTGGCTTCGACTTCACCGTCGAGTATCGTCCGGGCCGCCTCAACACTGTGGCCGACGCCCTGTCTCGCCGCGACGCCGACCACGACGCAGCCGTCGGCGACTCCGAGGGGGCGGCGCTTTGCATCCGCTCGGGGCCATCTTTCGCCCTCTTCGCCGACATCCGTCGGGCCACCGCGGCCGCGCCGGACGCTCAGCTCCTTCGGCAGCGACTAGCTGCTGGTGACCTGGAGGAGCCGTGGCGCCTCGCAGATGGCTTGCTCCTGCATGGGCGCCGTATCTTCGTGCCGGACCACGACGACCTCCGTCACCAGGTTCTGCTACTGGCACACTCGGCCGGCCACGAGGGTGTGCAGAAAACCCTCCATCGTCTCCGCGCCGACTTCTACATCCCCGGTGATCGGGCCCTGGTCTGGGACTTGGTGCGGTCTTGTGAGACGTGTCAGCGCAACAAGACGGAGACACTGCGGCCGGCTGGTCTGCTGCAGCCCTTGGAGGTGCCCTCTCAGGTCTGGGCTGATATCTCCATGGACTTCATCGAGGGCCTTCCCAAGGTGGGCGGCAAGTCCGTCATCCTCACGGTGGTCGACCGCTTCTCCAAGTATGCTCACTTCATCGCGCTCGGCCATCCCTACACTGCTGCGTCCGTGGCCCGTGCCTTCTTTGATGGCATCGTCCACCTCCACGGGTTTCCCTCTTCGATCGTCAGCGACCGGGACCCGGTGTTCACGGGGCATGTCTGGCGAGATCTCTTCCGGATGGCGGGCATGAAGCTCCGCCTGAGCACGGCCTTCCACCCTCAGACGGACGGCCAATCCGAGGTGGTTAACAAGGTGATTGCCATGTATTTGCGTTGTGTCACAGGTGATCGTCCTCGCGCTTGGGTGGATTGGCTCGCGTGGGCGGAGTACTGCTACAACACCTCCTATCACTCTGCCCTGCGCGCCATGCCATTTGAGGTGGTCTACGGCCGACCGCCCCCGCCCATCCTGCCGGTTGACCCGGCGACAGCTCGGACGGAGGCGGCGGGCGATCTTCTTCGCAACCGCGACGAGATGATTGCGGAGGTCCGGCAACGGCTCCTACAGGCCCAGCAGCTGGCCAAGCACTACTACGACGGCCACCATCGCGAGGCGGAGTACGCGGTGGGCGATTGGGTGTGGCTGCGCCTTCTTCACCGCTCTACCCAGTCCCTGGACCCATGCGCGAAGCGCAAGTTGGGCCCTCGCTACGCCGGGCCATTTGCCGTCTTGGAGCGCATTGGGAAGGTGGCATATCGCCCTCAGCTTCCAGCCGTGCTCGCATCCACGACGTCTTCCATGTGGGGCTGCTGAAGCCTTTTCGTGGGGAGCCACCGGCGGCCACACCCGCGCTTCCTCCGACCTCCGACGGGCGCCTCCTTCCTGGACCAGCAAAGGTGTTGCAGGCCCAGCTACGTCGCGGGGTGTGGTATTTGTTGATTCAGTGGGATGGCCTTCCAGAGGAGGAGGCCACTTGGGAGCAGCGCGACGAGTTCCGCCAGCACTACCCCGACTTTCAGCTCGAGGACGAGCTGTTTGCGCAGGCGGGGAGAGATGTTATGACCGGGGTAACTTATACCCGGAGGAGGCCCAGTGGGCAGGTTTAGTTAGGGGCTTAGCCCACAAGTTATCCTATTTTCCTTAGCATCGGTTATATAAACAAGCTGTAAGACTCTTTTGGAATTAAGCAATAAGAATAATTCTATTGCCCGGCTCCCAGAGGAGCCGGACCCTAACCCTAGCCGCCTCCTGCCTCTTGCGCCACCGCCTCCTCCCTCGCGCACGACGGCGCCCTGCCGTCGGCAACCGCGAGCCCAACCTTGTCCAGCACCCTCCTTCCCCTACAACCTCCGTCCTAGACCCGGTAGAACCCTAGCTCCTACCACTCTTATTGCATACTCCCTCTGTTTAAAAAATATAAAGATGTTATAATTCTGTCTTCAAGTGAAACTTCTTTCAATTTGATCAAGTTTATATAAATGGGGAGATCTAAATTTTCCACCTATCTGCAGTGCCAATTACAACAATCTACTTACTTTATTTCAGTTCACAAAAGTTGAAGCTCCATTAGCATTATTTACATATTTGCACCCCCGTTATGTTTTCTGCCAGCTCTACTCTTAAGTGAATGAGGAAATGACCGCATTTCCTGTCTCTCTCTCTCTTCATCATCTTGTTCCTGTAGTCCAACGAAGGCAGCCCATCTCTAGGGCTGGATGGGCCGAGGGAGTTTTAGGCTTGGCTCGAAACTCTCTGTGTAGAGAGAGAGAGAGAGGGAGAGGGAGGGAGGGAGGGAGGGAGAGAGAGAGAGAGAGAGAGAGAGGGAGGGAGAGGGAGAGGGAGAGAGTGAGAAAGAGTTTTTCATTTTTTTCTGTGTTCCTTTTTATTGTTTTCTATTTGGTTTTCTTCATTTTCTGTTTTTTTTTCATTTAAAAAAATTCTTGAATATTTTTTGATAACGTGATCATTTTTGAATTCATGAATATTTTCTAAATTTTGGAACAATTTCTGAAATACATACATATTTTTAAAATTCGTGAACATTTTTTGAAATTTGGGAAACATTTTCTCAATTTTGGAACATTATTGAAAATTCTTGAACATTTTTTAAATTAGAGATTTTTTTTGAAATTCTAGAATATTTCTTAGCCGTTTTTTCAAAAAAATAAAAAATCAGACTCTAAACTAGCGAGCCTCCCTGTTACCGAATCAATCCAAACTTACCAAATGGGCTGGCCCACTAGTAGTTCTTCGGTGCGCAATTGCTTTGTATCATGTGCTTTAGGCGCGGACCCCTAAAAAAATGTGCTTTACGCGCGGGACAAGAGGTCCCGCCGAACTAGCCCATATGCATCGATTCCTTGGATGACCTAGCCTACTATGCACACATCTGGTGTGTCCAACGACTGCTGACACCACCACACGCAATGGCTGCCGCGAAGCGAGCACGGACATGGCACACCCTCTTCTACATGCATTGGGGGCGGAGCGTAACAAGCAACTAAGAGGGGGCTCTTTTCAAACTTAAAGCAAAATATGCATAAAAACATGTGACCCACACAGTCTCACACACTCACAACACAAACTGAAGCAAAATATGCATCTTAACTAACATACCTGGAATTATGGACAAGTAATACTCCCTCCGTCCGGAATTACTTGTCGCAGAAATGGATGTATCTAAACGTATTTTTCACTCTAGATACATCCATTTCTATTCAATTTTACGACAAAGTAATTCAGGACGGAGGGAGTAGTATTTAGCTCCACAGCCACAAAAATAGAATACACCAGAGTGACCAAAGACGATTAAATATGACCAATAACTACAAATACGCTCTTCAAGAATTCTTAGCTTTGAAACCAATGGCTATGCCATCATAGCGTATTTTTGCTACAATCTCTCATTCTACTTGTAGCGGCAAGCTATAAGCAAGCTATCCATCTTCTATTATGTTTTGAGCCTTGACTTGATAATTTTCAAACTAGAGAAAGTGCCATCATCAGTAGTTCAGTACATCACCAATCAATTTTATTTAACTTACATTGCTCCTTCAGTCCTTCGATCCTTCCTCCTTCAGTAGTTCACCGTGCAGCTCATCGGCAACAGATGGCAGCGACGCTGGCTGGTGGCATGTAGATGGGATGAAGGCTGTTGTAGTGCGCCATTGGCAGCGACAGTTGGTACCTGGCGCAGGGGGCGATAGGCGGTGGTTGTTGGAAGTGGATTCTTGACTAGATGTGTCGATCTATCAGGTTATGAAATATCAATCGAGAAGGGAATTGGGGACCGTGGGGGTGTGTTGTGTGTGTGTGTGTGTGTGTGGGGGGGGGGGGGGGGGGGGGGGGGGGGGGGTTATTTCATTCAATTGAGTTATTCAATTTTGAATTTGGTTTACAATTTTGACCGGGTCAATTATTTTTCAAATCAATCAGCAAGAAACCGGCCTATAAAAACATATCAATCCGCACACCCTCCCATCACCTAGAAAAAAGAAGCGCCACCATGTGATATTGTAGCACCAATATAGTATATGCAACCATCGACACAGAAATTTCCCCACATAAATATATATTGGTTAGCGGATAACACAGTCGCACCAAGAAAGGCCCACTAAATCAACGCATTATAAATAAAAATGAAGCACACTATCATCTTCCCCGCTGCCAAACTAAATATTCCGTCAGTTCTAAAATATAAGGGGTATTAGTTTATTAGAAAGTCAAATTTCTTTAACTTTGACCATATTTAAGGCAAAAATATCAACATCCACAATATTAAACAAGAAAAGTATGGAAATTCATTTCATGATGAATCTAAAAATACCAATTTGATATTATGGATATTGATATATTTGTCTACAAATTTGATCAAACTTAAAAGGTTTCAAAAAAGTAATACACTTTATATTTTGAAATAGAGTGATTTTTTTTTAAAGAAAGCCAACAACATCAGCAGCGCAACAAAGCGCGTCCAACCCTTCTAGTAAAATACCATCATAGTGACTAGCAGTCATACTCATATAGTAGACGGCCTCAACTCCGACGACGAGGACTAGAAGGCCTTAGTAGTATCTAGCTAGCAATGTTGCTTAACAATATGGCCCATTGTAGTTGCGAATGCCGCTCAACAACATTTTAACTAGTTGCAATTGTCGCCTAACCACATTTTAAGTCGCAAATTATATTTTAATGCGAGCATTTCGTCGACTAATATAACAACTATCTATTTCTAATTTAGTTGCCGTTTTTTATTATGTTTAGTCACTGTTTGAATGGCTTAAATTGAAACCACAAATTTCACGTAAATGCAAAAAAGGAGGAAATAACATAATAAAAATCATGGAGGCTACGGCTTGGAGATTCTATGTTTGCGCACAGGCCCGACAACCTCCAAAGCATTATGGAGTGCGCTGATATTGCTTTTGGCGACTCAATTTGCTGGTTCTGCTAGAGTTGCTCTTAACTCCATGACATCCTCTGGATTAGAGCCACCGACACACCATTGCCCCTCCCTCCGCGCCACACATCCACCCCCAGCCGCACTCGCATGGCCTCAGGTGAGCACACCGCCACCCTCGTGCGGTGCTCCTACCCTACGTCCGATGACCTCGCGCGGGGTGCTCCTCCCCAGCCTCATGCTACCTCGCTAGGTTACACACGTGGCATCTACCGCTTTGTCAGAAGAATTAATTATATTAACATACCGAAAAAGGTTTTCGCTCCGCTTTATATATAAAGCATTGACCAGCAACAACCCACCACCCCCATGCACTGAAGAACAGCTACAAACTCCAAGCAACTCCTAGCAAACTTCAGGTAGGAAGAATCAACACCACTAGAAGTCGATGTAGCCCTCAAACGTGAGCACCACGAAGAGATGCAGCCGAACATCGATAGACGGGGCCTCCAAAGCAGCGTCTTCAGGAAGATCACGAAATCGTAGCGCCGCCACCGCCCAATTCGGAGGATCAGGGTCTTCACTTGGAGCTTCCCGGAGCATCAAGAGCAGCCGCGACGGAGCCTTCCGCCACTGTCGGTCAGGTCAAAGGCTCACAAACTTTTCACCCCGGCTAGCACTATTCATCCCCGGAACACGGAATGCTTAGCCATGGGCAGGCCGGGCACACCCCCACCACCGAACGCCAACCACCAGCTGCCACACCACCCTCACGGCCATGTCAGCCATCCAACAACCGAGCCGCGAGCCCCGCCCACGGGCACCGCGGCTCCCAAGGCCGCCGCCCCCGCATCCAAGAGCGCCCACACCCGTCGCCACGGTCCACAGCCACGACCGACTGGTGAGGGGGCAGAAGGTCCCTCCTTCCACCCCCAAAACGAGCCCCTTGACAAGACCGGGGACGAGCCGACCAGATCTGGGCAGGGGACTGCCGTCAGCGGCCACCAACCAAGCTGCACACCGGGGACCAAGGCCACTGTCGCGCACAACGGCAAGGCCGGGAAGCACCCCTGGCACCATCGGCCGGCCACAAACTCGCCACCAATCGCCGAGCTGAGAACCCGTGAGCAGCAGAGAGGGAAGGTCGCACCACCACCAATGTGCCGCCATCTCCACCAGCCAAGATGGCCACGGCAGAGGCGGCCACCCATAGTCCATGCCGCCCGTAGGGCTAGATCAGGCCGAGCAGCCACCGCATCCAGCCCCCAAGTGCGCACCTCTGCATGCCGCTGCCATGACGCCGTCGCACACTTCTCTGGCGCACCGCTGCGTTGCCTTGCCCGCTGTCAAGCGCCGCACCCTAGCCTGCCCGCCCCGGCCCATGTCGAGACCGTCGCCCGAGAGGACGAGAGCTCCCCCCCGCCGCCGGTGCTGACCAGGCTTCGCCTGGCCGCACCCTCTGGTGGCGGCGAGGGGGAATGAGGAGAAGGGAGGACCCTGCCAGCGGCGGCTAGGGTTTTCTCTCGGTCACACGCGGGTCGACACGGGAGGAGGAGATCATTCAGAAGACATGTTCAGTGATATATTAGCCTGCCGTTATATTAACATATGAAAGGATAGACCAATTATATGGGGTTCATCCAGAGCCAGATAGCTCTTTGTTTTGCGTTATCACTTTTGGTAGATGGTAAAGATCTTATGGTTAAGTTTTTTTTTCCTGGGGACTTGTGGTTAAGATTTATCAATAAAAGAAGTATTAAAGGTTAAGATTTATCAATAAAAGAAGTATCAGAGGTGAGATGTTTTTCTTTCTCAAGAATGTCTCTTGTATATGATGGATTGATAGGTATGGTGATTACATCCTTGCTTTTGGAGCAAATTTATTACTCCCATTTGCTGGAGATGAGATTATAGGCAACTAGGTAGGAGTATCAAGTAACAAGCCAATACATAACTCCCTGTCCCTGCTTGATTTTTGTTACTAGCCTACTCATAAGAATGTGGGTGGTTTTTTAGGTACCTGATCGTTCTGGACGATGTTTGGCGAACAGCTGCATGGGATCAGCTAAAGGTAGCTTTTCCTCATGATAATGAAGAAGAGGGCAGCATATTAATCACTACACGCAGTCATGAGGTAGCGAACAGTTGCTGCACCTCTCCCGATGACATCTATGAAATGAAGAGCTTACCTCAGAATGACGCAGAGGAGCTATTGTTCAAGACGGTGTTCAACTCAGGGGAATGCCGGGCCGACCTGCAAGAGGTCTCCAAGGCCATATTGGCAAGGTGCAATGGTCTGCCTCTAGCTATAGTGAGCATTGGTCGAATGCTAGCTCGGAGGCAAAACAAGACACCGGCAGAGTGGCATACAGTATGTGATAGGCTGGGTTCTGAACTAGAGACAAACCCCACTTTAGAGGGAATGAGACGGATACTTACTCTCAGCTACAATGATCTGCCGTACCATCTGAAAGCATGTTTCCTATACCTGTGTGCTTTCCCGGAGGATTTTGAGATCAGGAGAGGCTCTCTGATTAGACGGTGGGCAGCCGAAGGTTTAATCATTGGAATGCGTGGCCGCAGTTTGGAAGAGATTGCTCAGATTTGTTTGGACGAGTTTGTCAGTAGAAACATTGTCAGCCCTGGAGAGATTGGCTGCAGTGGCAAGGCTAAGAGTTGCAAAGTCCACGACATAATGCTAGAAGTTATCATCGCCAAATCTGTCCAGGAAAATTTCATCTCGTTCCTAGGGAGCAGTCAATACAACATAACAGCAGGCCATGACAAGGTACGACGACTCTCCATCCACCCTTGTGGTGCCAAGGAGAAGATAACATTTTCCAGTAAGAACATAGTCCATACCCGTTCACTGTCAATTCTGGACAGCACTGAGAGACCTGTACTGATCAAATTTGCTGATTTGACACTTTTAAGGGTTTTAGATCTTGAAGGATGTTTATGGCTAAGTGATCAAGATCTCGAGGACATTTGCAAACTGCCACTGCTGAGATACCTAAGCCTTAAGAACACTACCATATCCCAACTACCAAATGCAATAGGGAAACTTAAAGAATTGGTGACACTGGATGTTAGGGGAGAAACTCCTGTCATCGAATTTCCCAAAGGCATTACTCGGCTTCAGAATCTGAATCATCTACTTGTAGGCCGTTATGCATATTACACAAGGACACGAAGTGTCAAGCATTTTGGGGGGAAACGTGGAGCGAAGGTACCACTTGGATTAGGGAATATGGGTGCCATCCAAAGAATCTCTCATGTAGACATCTCTACACAAAAAAGCTCCGATGCAATGGGTGAGCTGGGAACATTGTGTCAGTTAAACAGACTTTCTGTAATCAACAAGAAAGAAGCAAAGTTTTGGAAACCCTTTGCCAAGTCTTTGAATGAGCTTAGCAACTCTCTTCGCTATCTAATGGTTGTGGACATTTCAGAGAAAGGCGAGGAGCTGGAATTTTTAGTACGCCTGGAGAAAGCACCCGTGTTTCTGCAGAGCCTGCATTTGGCAGGACGGCTAACGAAGCTGCCTGGCTGGGTTTCATCGCTCAGCATCTTGGCCAGTTTGTCGCTTCGAGAGACTCGCCACTTGGCGGAGGATACCTTTGAGGTTCTAGGGAGACTCCCGAGTCTTGTTTCTCTCAAGCTATACTTCAGGGGATATGGGGGGAGTGCCTTATGTTTTGAAGAGGGCAGGTTTCCCCAGCTGAAGCAATTGGTCGTGGATAATCAGGAAAAGCTCGAGGAGCTCAGCTTCCGTGGGGGTGCACGTAATCTTGAGAGGCTCACATTGGGTTTCCTTTTTTTTTCGAACCGGGCTGAACCCCTTTCCATTGCAAATGAACGGAAATACATCAGTTCCAGAAACATTTCAGAGAGGGAAAAGAGGTAAAGCGAGTTCGGGCATTGCTAGGAAACCCACTGCATTTCGCCCGACATCGAGACGAATGCCATGGGGCAAAAACCTAACAACACCATCAGAGTCTACCCACAGAAATAGTCTGTTACAATCCCCTAAAACAACAGGGACACAAAACAAGATCACGAACGGACAGGCGTAGACCAAAACGCCAACGACACTAGTCGGTGTTGGAGGAGCCCGAACTATTCTCCCGCGATCGGGCGTCTTACTGTGTCGCACATCTTCATCATCTGCATCGTGCTGGACCTGATCATCGCAGCCCCCGTGTGTAGCTCCTTGCCATCCTCTTCTTGTTGTAAACCTGTCCAATATAGAAGAAACGAGCACATAGAGAATACAATTTCAAACGGGGACTTGATTTGCTTCTTTTCAAATGTAGCTCGATTTCGCGCCAGCCAAATGGACCAACAGGCCGCAGCTAGACCAACAGTATAGAACTTCACTCCAGCAGGGAGAAAAGAGTAACACCAAGCATAATACTGCCATTGATTACTGGGACATCTATCTGTGCCCAGAACCATCCCCACACAGCGCCACACAACCCTAGCGACAGGGCAAGTAAAGAACAAATGCTGCGAGGTTTCTAATTCATTACAGAACGAGCAGCAGGGGTTCCCTGGCCACCCACATTGGCTTTCCTGAAGGTGCCCAGTAGAGGAATTCATGGCATTGGAAAAGAAAAGCTGCCGAAGCTAAGAGAAGTTGAGTTATTCGGTGCCATTATAGAGTCTATATTTGACCAGGTGTCAGAGGCCGCCAAAGAATACCCAAATAATCCGAAAGTCACAAGGGAGGATCTGCTTGCGGAAGCTGCACAAGGATCCACCCATCACATGTGCAAATAACTCTAGGTTTGCATTTATTTTCTCTGCTCTTCCTTACTTTGTTTGCCTTTTTCTGATCATAAACATTTACCCATTCTGTGCCAATTATGCTGGGGCTGGGTGATGTGAGCAGGAGTCAACAAACCAGCAGTTGGATGGGCCTACCCTACGATGCGAAGATGACAAGGCAGCACGCGTCTGCTGCCTTAAACCTCGTGACGATAGTGGCAGTTCTGGCGCTGCTGAGACGTGGCTCCTCTCGTTTATTAGTCTTCCCTGGGCTGTAACATACTGTAATATGTATAACTGCATGCTCTGTATTTTCTGAACTTAGGTTGAACGATCGATTGTTGCGCCAGGTTTTTTGTCCCATAGGTTGTATTATTATTACAAGTAGTAGTACAACTAGTGGGTTTTCCTGGCGTGCATCGAGCTCGCATGCCTATTTTATTTTACTTTATACATTGTTTTCATTGTCTTGGTAATGAAAATTGGGTGTTGCATAGTTAAACAAAAAGGTCTCCTTCAGTCCAGTTGTATGCAGGATTTGGTGAATGAATCTAGTAGCTTGTGGTATGATAATTTGTTCTCGGGGAATCTCCACTGCTTTCAACAAAATTGTTAGGACACAGGTAGAAGAACGGGGCCGCTTGTGCAATTTGACCTTGATTTCGCAGGAAGTTTCTACAAAAGGAATACATACAATGATACAAAGCAGTTGAACTGCAGGACACTGCAAGAAGGCAAGAGATGTGTTTTGGTCGTAAGAAGGCAACAGACTATAATGAGTTGATAGGCTGATATCAGTCGGCATGAAGATCTGTCAACGCGCTTAAGGAGTGGAAAAATGCACATTTATCGTTGATAGGCTGATATCCCTGAGACACTCGGGAACAAACAGAATAGGATTGGTTATCTGAAATTTACTTTTAAGCCAATCTGCAGTCTGCATTGCTGTGTGTGCATCACAACCATTGGCCTGATTGAGTTCTTAAGCTATTATTGTTGTTGCAGACTTGAGATCGAGCCAGCTTGCATTTGGTTGCGGAAATCTTATTTACCTGCAGATCGGCAGAGCCAACTACAGTTCTTATTTAACTGGCATCGCAGCAGGTAAATCTTATTTACCTATGGACTGTTCAACTATCAGTGCTGAACTGGGTGATTAGTTGATCTCTGCTGATTGGTTCAGCATCTGCAGGTCAACCCGAGAGAGTGTTATTTTAAGTAACTAACACCTACAGGTTATTTTAAGGACGCACCATCCATGAAAAATAAGCGAGTACCTACTGTGAAGAAACAATTTCGAGGCCAGCTACCTTATAAGAGAACAAATGACCAATCCTTCAGTGCAGTGCTACCAGTATGTTGCTTTCTCTGTTAAAATGCAACCAACTCAACCATAATATATACTACTAGTGCAGTGCAGCATCATAATATATACTACTAGTGCAGTGCTACCGGTAGGTGTTGCTTTCTCTGTTAAAAATGTAACCAACTCATCAACCATAAAATAGACACAACTTGCCTCACCCGTTGACCTCCTAACCACACTGCTCAGCTTTACTTGGTTGTCCTCTGTCCATCTGGACCAACTAGTCTTGTTCCCTTTTCTTGGTGTGCTATCTCCGGCGACTCCATTCTTCATCGCGGCTGAACAAGAAGTGGTTGTCGATTTCTGTCAAGGTTTGGCCTTTTCTCTTCTCTCCCTTGGGTTAAGCTTTTGAATTGGAAGTTCGTGCTTTTTTGCTCTGAGTAAGTTCCTGATCTATTGTTGTTGTTCCAGACTTCAGATCGAGCCAGCTTGCGTTTTGTTGCGGAAATCTTGGGTGCGTTGTTGGCCGGGGGATCACGATCTGTGGTGGGCCGCTCTCCTGTCCCGCAGATCGACCGAGCCAACTACGGTTCTTATTTATCTCGCATCGTAGCAGGTAAATCTTTTGAGCTAGTTTGGTTGTCTCAGAGTCCAATAGCATGGTTCACTAATGGTAAGAACTCTAATTTTCACCTCTCTTAGCGACGGGCTAGTCAGCTGTGGGCATCCAGGAGCTGGTGGCCTTCGAGTGGGTGTGCCATAACCAATTCACCTGCTCGTCCTTGGTAAACAGAGTTGACTTCTGAAAGATGTAAACGCCGAATACATGGAACAGGTCCAGGCTGCTCAAACCAAAGGTAATGCCGTACGGACTTACAAGAAATCAAGTTATGGTTGTTGTGGCTGGTGTGGTTTAGTGTTTTTGTACTACTAAGCGATGCCAACGAAAGTTAACATGGCAGGACGGGCAAGGTGATGGAAGCCGTGGTGAGCGCCTCCCAGGGCGCCGTGCAGATCCTGTTGGGGAAGCTCGGCAACGTTGTTGCCAGCAAATATGCGCTTATCGGCGGCGTTCGTGGGGAGATCCAGGAGCTCAAGGACGAGCTCGAGAGCATGACCGCCTGCCTCCGCGACCTCGCGGATAGCGATGATCACAACGAACAAGTAATGCAAATGCTAGTAGATGGATCTTTTCAATTGAACTTTTTGATAGCAAGGAAAACATGCCTTTCGTAACGAGATGGGACAAACACTGGCATGATTAACTGATGTGCTCATTCATATACGTGCAGACGAGGACTTGGATGAAACAAGTGAGGGAGGTCGCGTTCGATGTGGAGGACTGTATGGACAGGTTCTGCCATCACCTCAGCGAGAACTATGGAGACCGTCAAGGACTCGTGGAATACCTCCATAGGATGTTCAACATGGTGCGAACATTGAGGGTGCGGCACAAGGTGGCCACGGATATCCAGGGCCTCAAGTCTCGTGCCCAGAAAGTGAGCGAACGGAAGCTCAGGTACACGCCTCTAGACGACTCGGCTAGGCGGTCGGGCGAAGCGCCTGATACTTCGTCCAGCCACCACAACAACCTGGTCCGCTGGCTGCCAGCAATCCGTGGTGACGGGTCTGGGCTAGTCGGAATGGGCAACATGACTGATGCCGTGGTCGGGCTGCTCAACGAGCAACGCCTGGCGACGACGGGTCCCCGAGTGCTGTCCATAGTGGGGTTTGGTGGCCTCGGCAAGACCACCCTCGCCACGACCGTCTACAACACCCCAAAGTTGGGCGGCATCCAGTGCCGCGCTTTTGCTCCGGTGTCCCAGACATACGACAACCGTTCTCTTCTAGAGTCCATGCTGAAGCAGCTTTCGGCTTCTGCTGACAAAGATAAAAAGGATGATCCCCTCCGGAACATTAAAGGCTGGGACATACCCGAACTACTTGAAAATATTAGACAACGTTTGAAGCATAAGAGGTACGTAACTATTGATATACTCCCTCCATTCCTTTATGTAAGGTGTATTATTTTATTATTTTTGGCACGGAATTATATACAATATAGAACGAAATTACAAGTAGCCGGCCTTCTTGCTTGCTCGCGCGCCTTCTCCTCTCCTCTGCCGTCGCCCGATCTGGCCGCCATCCCTGTCTCTGATCCCTGTGCCAGCAGCCTCGGATCCGGCCCGATTCGGACGTTCACAGCCTCCGCCACCTGCGCATGCCCCTAGGTCCGGCCGATCCCGCGCCGCTTCGTCTGCTGGCAGCTCGTGTTGACCCCGAGGATGCCAACGCCTCGTCCAGCCACGGCCCACCTGCCTCGGCCCGGCTGCCAAAGGTGGCGCGGTAGGTTCTGGCAGCGTCGGGCTGTTGCGGCTGGGGCGGCGGGCAGCATCCTCGTGTCGTGGTGGTGGAGCCTCTCTCCGGTGGGTGGCTGGGCGACGGGGCTTGCGGGGCTGGCTCGGTTGCTCGCCAGATCTGCGGGGCGAGCGAGGCGAAGCCGTGGGGGCGATGCGAGCGTAGGCGTGCGGGCGCGGGAGGATGCGGGTGACCCCTTTTTCCCCATGACGAACAGTTAATTTCACTTATGGATGTGACTGCGGGTTAATTACCCAAAAAACACAGGGATTTTTCTGTAAAAACGTTACCACGGTGAACCCGACAGACTCAATCCGTGCTTTATTATTAGGGAAAGATATAGTGTCAATGGTTTTAGCAACACTATTTGATTTGCTGTTACTCGCATAGAGAACTGTGCGTTCATAATCGCCGTGACGGTTTAGAGATGTTGTCGAACACTTTGATTTCGGGAATGACACTTGACAAGCAAACGTAGCAGAGCCTTGCACAAGGAAATTTAAATGCGTAGCTCAGAACCAGGCAAGGAAAGCAAATAAAAGTTTCACAAGACCACATAAGAATCAAATGGTAAATCAAGGGCTTGCAATCTCCAAATGCAAATACACCCTAATAGAACACTTCCCCCTTTAGCATGAAGACACCACAAAGGGAAAGGGTGTTGCTAGCAAGGCCTCTAGTAGCGTTCTTCATCGGTGGCATAGCCATGGAGGTCAGCCTATGCAAATTACTGCATTATAGACCATTGAGTCTTGCGTTGCTGATTGTTCATATATTAATGAAGCACTTTTTGTTACTATTATCTGGTTTAATTAGTTTCCTCTTATGCCATACTCTCTGTTTCAAAAATATAGATGTTAGGGCATGTATAGTGGTTGATAATGTAGTCCACGCCATTTAGAGAACGAAATAAACATGTTATACAATGTATTATCTTACCGTTTGATGTTACGAGATCCTAAAATTATGGAGCAAATAAAACGAAAACTTGAAAAATATGTGAATAAGAGAAGGCATCTTGTATAATGGAGACAAATGTTTTATCTTTGTTCCTAAGAGTTCATCTCTTAGTTAAAACAAGTCAAGATTCTTTTTTCATTCTCTCTTCCGTATCACCAGTTACCTAATGCGGCATCGCTAAGGTAGCAGCATTATATACGCCATAAAGCAACTCTAGCAGATTCCCCAGTTCTTTGGCCTCCAATTCAGATTTTGAGTGCACTCGAAAATAATTTGGAGGTTCCAGGCTTCCAGCGGCATTATGCAAAGTCAGATCCCCCAAATCCTACCCTCCTTTTCTCAAATATTTTCCTTATGTGATTCCTGGGCAGAGTCCTCGAGCACCGCAGCTATTTGCTGCTACAACTCCGCCTCGTTGAGAGGGGGATGGGGGGTGGGGTGAGAGGAACTAGCGCCGAGCCGGGACACATCCGAATGGGTCGGGAGCCTCGGTGCTGGCGCCTCCTTCGTGAGGCGGTTAAACCGAGTGAGGCCTCAGTGCGGCTGCATGGTGGATCTGCAGAGGAGGCGGGGAGGGGAGGAGGCAGGCAGGAAGGAGGGGTGTGGCTAGACCGCTAGAGGGCGTCGGCGCTGACATATATAACCACGGGTGGGCTGGACACGCGCTGACCACCATTAATAGATCTCATGGTGGGAAACGTGTCGAGAATTAGATGATGAAGATCTCATGGTTGAGATTTAACAGTTACAGAAGTTTATTGAATTAGACGTTAGATGTTTTTCTTTGTCGAGAATTTGTAATGTATGATGGATTGATAGGTATAGTGATTACACCCTTGGTTTTGGACCAAATTTATTACTAAATCAAGTCGCAAGTAACAGGCCAGTACTACACAACTCCCACTCGCATGTCCTAGCATGGAATCCCTGTCCCGGACTCCCGGTTCGATCTTTTTTACTAGCATGTCCTAGCATGACCAAATTTAAGAATGTGTGTCGTTTTTGTTTTTAGGTACTTGATCGTTCTGGACGATGTTTGGCGCGCAGCTGCATGGGATCAGCTAAAGGTAGCTATTCCCAATGATAATAATGAGGGGAGCGTAATAATTACTACACGCAGTCACGAGGTAGTGAAAAATTGCTGCACCTCTTCCAATGACCGTGTCTATGAAATGAAGCGGTTACAGAAGGATGATTCACAGCAGCTATTCTTCAAGACGGTGTTCGAGTCGGGGGAATGTCCGGCCAACCTGCTGGAAGTCTCCAAGACCATATTGGCAAGGTGCAACGGTCTACCTCTAGCTATAGTGAGCATCGGACGAATGCTAGCTCGGAGGCAAAACCAGTCATGGGCAGAATGGCAAACAGTATGTGACAGGCTGGGTTCTGAACTGGAGATAAACCCCACTTTAGAGGGAATGAGACGGATACTTGCTCTCAGCTACAATGATCTGCCGTACCATCTGAAAGCATGTTTCCTGTACTTGTGTGCTTTCCCGGAGGGTTTTGAGGTCAGAAGAGGCTCCCTGATTAGACGGTGGGCAGCCGAAGGCTTAATCACTGGAATGCACGACCGCAGTTTGGAAGAGATTGCTCAGATTTATTTGGACGAGTTTGTCAGTAGAAACATCGTAAGCCCTGAACAGATCGGCTGGAGCGGCGAGATTAAGAGTTGTAAAGTCCATGACATAATGCTAGAAGTTCTCATCGCCAAATCTATGAAGGAAAATTTCATCTCATTCCTAAGGGGCAGCCAATATAACACAACAGCAGGCCATGACAAGGTACGACGGCTCTCCATCCATCCTAGTGGCGCCAAGGAGAAGAGAACCTTTTCCACTAAGAACATAGTCCATACCCGCTCACTGACAATTCTGCACAGCACCGAGAAACCTGTACCCATCAAATTTGCTGATTTGACACTTCTAAGGGTTTTAGATCTTGAAGGATGTGGATGGTTAAGTGATAAAGATCTCAAGGGCATTTGCAAACTGTCTCTGCTGAGATACCTCAGCCTTAGAAATACAGCCATATCCCAACTACCAAATGCAGTAGGGAAACTTAAAGAATTGGTGACACTGGATGTGAGGGAAACGTCGGTCATCGAATTTCCCAAAGGCATTACTCGGCTCCAGAATCTGAATCATCTACTTGTTGGCCGTTATGCATATTATACAAGGACACGAAGTGTCAAACATTTTGGGTGGAATGATGGAGCGAAGGTGCCACCTGGATTAGGGAATATGGGTGCCCTCCAGAGAATCTCTCATGTAGACATCTCTACAGAAAAAAGCTCGAATGCAATGGGTGAGCTGGGAAAATTGCGTCAGTTAACCAGACTTTGTGTAATCAACAGGAAGGAAGCAAAGCTTTGGAAACCCTTTGCTAAGTCTTTGGATGAGCTTAGCAACTCTCTTCGCTATCTATCGGTTGTGGACAGTTCAGAGAATGAAGTGGAGCTGGAATTTTTAGTAGCCCTGGAGAATGCCCCTGTGTTTCTGCAGAGGCTGCATTTGGGGGGAGGGCTGAGTAAGCTGCCTGAATGGGTTTCATCGCTCAACAACTTGGCCAGTCTGTCGCTACGAGAGACTCGCAACTTGGCTGAGGAATCCTTTAAGGTTCTAGGGAACCTCCCCAGTCTAGTTTCTCTCAAGCTGTACTACAGGGGATATGCAGGGAATGCCTTAAGCTTTGAAGAGGGTGGGTTTCTCCGTCTGAAGCAATTGGTCGTGGATAATCAGGAACATCTCGAGGAGCTTAGCTTCCGTGGGGGCGCACCTAATCTTGAGAGGCTCACATTGGCTTTCCTGAAGGAGGGAGGCATTAAGGGCATTGAGAAACTGCCACATCTGAGAGAAGTTGAGTTCTTCAGTCGCATTATAGATTCTATATTTAATGAGGTGTTTAAGGCGGCCAAAAGACATCCAAATCGTCCGATAGTCACCAGGGACGATCGACCTACTACGGAATCTGCACAAGCATCTGCCCAGCAAATGAACAATACCGGCCCAGGTTTGCATTTGGTTCTTTCTTCTTCCGGCCTTAAACTTTTGTTTTTAACAACAGCCTCCTTCTGACCCCAAACATTTTACCCATTCTGTGCCAATTATGCAGGGGCGGGGAGCAGTGAGCAGGAGTCAACCGACCAGCAGGTGGATATGCCTGCACTACGATCTGAAGATGAAGATGACGAGGCGACGCCAGCTTGGCGTGTGCTGCCTTCAACGTGTCCTCACACTTATATATTGTAATGTGTATAACTGCATGCTCTGTATTTTCTGAACCTAGGTTGAACGATCGATTATGGCGCCAGGTTTTTTGTCCCATAGGTTGTGTTATTAAAAGTGGTAGTACAACCAGTGGGTTTTCCTGGCGTGCATCGAACTCGAATGCCTATTTTGTTTTACCTTATTGCACATTGTTGTCTTAGTAATGAAAATTGGGTGTTGCCTAGTTAAACAAAAAGGGCTCTTTCAGTCCTGTTATATGCAGGATTTTGGTGAATGGATCTAATAGCTTGTGGTGTGAGGCTAAAAGACCTAGTTAAGCGCCTTGTGCAATTTGGCCTTGATGATTTGACAGGAAGTTTCTTTAGGGGTACATATAAAGAAGCAGTTGTGGACTGCAGGAGACTGCAAGAAGGCGAGATATGTGTTTTCAGGCACAAGACCATAATCAGTCCAGTCGGTATGAAGATCTATCGACGCGCTTTCGCTGTAAGAAGTGGCAAACTGTACATATATCCCTGAGGCACTCTGGAACAACAGAACAGGATTTGTTCTGAAATTTACCTTTACTAGCAGGCGGAAGGCGTGGCGGCACGCCGCGCCCATGTATGAGCCCGTTGTTGGCTAAATTGCAGCTTAATTTGTTGGTTGCTCATGTTTACTTTATGTTGTTCCGTTTTACTATGTAGCGCGAGAAGATTACGAACTGTTGAAAAGAGTACAAATTGTTGGGTCGATTACAGAATCTGGTGCCATACATATAAAGATGAACGGAGGAGTACAATGAAGCGAACATTGGACTTAAAGATTATACACTTCATAAAGTGAAAATAACCAGATTTTATAGCTTGATAGTTGTCGGCGCATATTAACCTCTTGTGATTGCTCCCTTCCACTTATCCACTTTGCTCATGATGCCGAATGTTGGAAAGTACTATATATGCCAATAAACTGAATGTTATCTATCATGCATTCCCCTTTCATAATGCACCTTCAACAACACAATGGACATGTGAATTCTATCAACTTAGTATACTATAGACACATTTGATTTATTCTGTAAAAGCAAGTAGAAGTACTTAGTGTAGTAAGAAAGGAGAGCTGAAGGGATAATGCGAAAGCAATTCACTAACCTCAACTAAAGCTGACATGCCAAGTATTTCCCATATTTTCAGCATTCACTTGATATGACTATCAGGTAACACGGTAACAATTAGTAGAACATTATCTGCTCGTTTGGACCATTGTAAAACTACCAAGCATCGATGATGAACTCTTTGTACATAAGAGGACACTATGTTCAGAACAACATATCATGAACCATCCTTTCATTTGAAATTCCACGTCCAGAAGATGAGATCATGAGCCTTTCATGCATTTGAACTATAACATATGACCAAGTATACAGTACCTTTACTATATTGTGCATAGCCTCAAGTAGTCAAAACTTCTCTGGTTACATGTTATAAATGTTTGTTTTGTTGTATGTGGGAATGAAATGTAGCTCGCATACTCATCCCAATTCTTAATGAAATGGAGCTCGCATATTCATCCCAATCCTTATTCAACCAGACCCTCCGAAATAAAAATCCATGAAGTAGCTAAAGTGGGAAAAATTGATGCTCTAGAAGATCCTTTAGTTTTTACTCAAATTTGTGCTTAGCTAGTCAACAATGGAAAAGATGTTAGTATTGCCCTTCATCAACCTCGCATGTGTTCATAGTAGTAGTGACATGTTTCCTTCTTTCTATGTTGGAGCATGCGTTTTGGACAAATTGTGTAACTGAGACTGGAGTTTGGAGTCAGGATGTAGATACTAACTAATCGAACTCCCGCTGAACCATTGCGTCAGCATACAATATAGATCAAGATACGAAGTATATTTAGTGCAATAGTCGGGCGGAGATCGCATCTGCGCCGCCGGGCTTTCTCCCCCGCGTCCTCACCTTCGTCGCTGCCGGAGGAAGCCATCGGGCGAAGCCCCGGCCGGCCGACGGCGGCGGCGGAGGACCACTTCCCTCCCGTGTCCAGATCAGGTGAGGTAGGCCACCCATCAGCCCCCCGGGCGCCTCTCCCTGATCTGGGTCGCGGCGGCGGGGCGACTCGCCTCCGGCGACGACGCAAGGCGGCGGCATGGTGGCGGGCGGAGGCGGCGGAGCTGCATGCGACGTGGGAGTCCGGGTGGTGTGGGCCGCTGGGCGCGTCCGCGTGGTCACGGCGGCCATGGTTGCGGTGGCCGGCGGCTCGTCGATCTGGCGGTGGCGGAACGTGGCCGGTGGCAGCGGCGACGTTCGACCTGGATCCCAGGGCGGCGGCCCAGGAAGGTGGCGACAGGTGAAGCTCGAGCTGCCCGCGCCAACATAGCGTGGTGCTGTCCCTGTCCAAGGCGAATCTGCACCGGCGATCTGGTGGCTTGGTCTCCGGATTGGTTCGGATCAGAGACGGTGATGAGCGCGCAGGATCCCTCTCGACGGCTCTCACGGTTTGGTGAGATGGGGTGGAAGCCCTCCTCCCAGGCTCCAGTGGTGGCACCCACAGGCAGTGGTCGGTGTGCCAAGGGCTCCCACGGTGGCAGTGCTGTTGCGGATGGTCGCCGGATCTAGGCGGCTAGATCTGGGGCTTTGAAGGCGGTCGCGACGGTGCACAGGTTGTCGGCTGGATTACTTGGGACAGATCCGGGTGAAAACCTAGTCTTCGGCCGATGGCCGGAGCCGGTGATGGCGACGCCCTTGCATCATTTCCTTCTTGAAGGCATCATCGAGGTGAAGCTCCCAGCTCGTTCCGATACCTCCGGGGGAAACCCTTGATCAATTGATCGGATGATGGAGGCGCTCCCGTGTCGTTCCCTCCTTGGGGGCGTCATTCTTGGAGGTGTGCACTAGATCGAGGGACAAGTGGACGGTTTTACTGTTTTACTGGTGGAGCGGCGTTTCTTGTTCGCATCGGCGATGTGGAGTCTCGGCGGCGTGGCATAGTAGGGTCTCGGCAACGGATGTGTGATGATGGACGCGCGTAGGGAGGTGGCGTTGTCTGACGCCGTGGTGGCGTCGACTGCAGGCCTGACAATTGATGCGTCGGTACATGCTCTGAAGATGGATCGGTGGAAGATGGCGGCGGCAGCCTTTGAGAGGGCGCCGAACTGGTGAGTGCCCCAAAGCAGGTGGCTTAGTTGGGGCCTCAGGTTTTAGATGTTAGGCATTGGTGCGAGGTCTGTTTGGTATTTGGCCCGGACTCTCGGCACCCCCTTCATCAGTTAGATAGGAGTAGCGACAGATGTTGCGAAGATGGTGGCTTCAGACTTATTGATGTATTTCTTTGTGAATAATCAATAAAATGGCCGCATGCATCTTCCAGATGCAGAGGCCGGGGGTCATCCTCCTTTTCTAAAAAAAATATTTAGTGCAATAGTTAATGTCTATCATTTATGTTATAGTCCCTAACCGAGTGACCAATTTGAAAAGAATTCGCGGGATTTTTCCCTCATATATGTCTATCATGAGTTTGCTCATGGACTTTCATTGGTGCAATATTTAACAACATTTTTAAGATGATAAAACAAGTATGTTACTCAAACAACCTCTGTAAGGTAACTATAAAATATCAGTACTATTCCACAAGGGATAAGCATCAAATTAAACATGTGTGCATGCCTTATTTCTTAGGAAAGCAACATATATAAATGTATATCCTACAAAATTTAAAGATTTGCAGCCTCTAAAACTGGCCAAACATTACTTGCACCAAAACACATAGGAAGTAGCGGCGCAGGTCCCAGTGAGAAAAAAACCGCATGTGGTCGAATAGGAGGAAGAGGTTAGCGGAGTTGAAGTCCGGGACGCGGCAGTCGCGATGTAGTGGAGGCGGTCGGCAAGGTGGAAGCGACTGAGGCAAGGCGCTAGAGCCGGAAAGTCAAGGAGACGACCGAGGTAGGGTGGGCGAGGTAGGTGAAATCGGCGGAGGTCAACAGAGGGGTGTCGGGTACTGGAGGACAGCGAGGTTGCCGACTTCGTGGCGCTGGCTCCCGTGGCCAGCGGGAAGAGACATTGGCATAGAGAGTGTGATGGTGATGTCGGGTGTGAGGCCATGATGCTACGCAACCCATCCCAAGAAATCCATGTCGGCGGCCGTTGGCTCCCACAGCCAGCTAGGGTAGATGTGGTGGAGTGGGCGAGGTTGGCGCATGCGGTGCTCAACTGCCATGGGGAGTGGATGGGCGTGGTCCAACGGCCACGGGAGAGCTGACGCTTCTTATGCATAGGGAAAGGTGGATCTGAACCGGGATGATGAAGAAGAGAAGAAGACGCGGTTGCGCTAGATCGATGCAAGAGGATAAAGCGATAGGGTGGGACCTGCGCAGTTTCCGAAGTCCATGAAAAACGTCTAGTCTAGTCTAAACCAACGAAAAAATTAGCACACCATCACAAAATAGCGCCACCTTTAAGCTGTTAAGGTAAAGACATTCAGTAAACCAAAATCTTCATATGTAACCTAAAAAACTGAACATAATTAAGAATCCTTTGTTACAGCTTATTCCCAAATCTGGCTTCCAAAGAAAGGTCGTTAGGTGTCCCGCCCCACTGCTTGCTTAGAATACTTTACTACTTAATTTCCGTTGGGATAAGATAGTTTTCACATAAGGCGAAAAGTCGAGAATGAGCAACTTGTGTGTACCAAGGTCTAGGAACTTCAGAAATTAAAAAAGCAGAAGCTTTTACATACAAGGCACTTCCTTTTCACATTTCTTTAGCTTGTCATAATTCTTACATGATTCATGGCCGTGTATCCCTATCATATCCTGCTACAAGATTGAGTTTGTGATTCTTTGCAAATTTGCAACGCCTTGACTGCAGAGGTATCCTTCTCTCTGTACCAAATCTGATTCTTTGCATATTGGGTTTGCATAAGCTTGCGATTACCTACTCTATTTGCGGTCAAATACCGTATGTATATGTACTGGCAAAGGTAATAGAGAATTTCGGAGAAAGATAAAAAAGAAAGGATAGAGGATGCTGACGAAAATGATACTTGGATAGTTACAGCTACAGTTTACCTATTGCTAAAATTGATTACTCCTCTCCTATTTAGCGAAATGTGTATTGGCTCTTTTATGTTCTGTGGTTAGGACCAGCAACTTGATTAGGTGCAGTCTACTTTAACTGATACATCTTCAAACTAAACTGAACAAATCCATTTTTGTTCGTCTATTTCTAAATTTATGTTTCTATGATGTCATGGCTTCAGTTTTTGCTGCACATTTATGTGTCAATGACGACCATCAAACAAGAAAATTGCTCGCCAACTATAGCTTACATCAGACCTCCGCGTTTATCTTTTCATGGTCATGGAAAATGAAATACTCAGTGATTTCGTCAAGACTACGGCCATGGCATGGCGAGACACCCACGAACCACCACTTGCTTTCATGCCGACACCGTCTGCCGATTTACCCAACACGCAGGTAGCCACCCGGCCGGATCTCCAATCTAGCGCCCTCACTATGGCACCGCTCTACCGTGACGACCGGCATTGAATATCCCATGGATCCGCCAAGCAGCCGCCTCAGCACGGTCAACCAGAACGCTATCCTGCCTCGATTTAAGCTCAGGTTAATTGTCCCCTTCCATTCCGTGGCTGTTACCTGCAACATTAATGACAATTTATTTGCTAACAGTGGTTGCATTTTCTTTTCATTTTAGGCATTCTTCACTTGATGCTTCCTCATTTCTGAATAAATGCATCTATGTTCACACCCAATCTGATTTTAAATTGCACTGAAACTAGAAAGCAGAGGATGCCTCGGTATGTTATGTTGCAATAAAAAATAGAAAGGAATCACTACAGAAAAGGGGAAATGCTTAATCAACAGATATATGTATCTGCACCCTGTAGATAAAATAGATGCTACAGATATGTGTTCAATAGAATTTGGTCTCAAGGTTTTGTGATGGCAGCAAAGAAACTAATGAAACTGGTTGTACGTCCATTGGTAGTATATTCCTTTAGTCTGATGCATACAAGGTATTACTTTACCTCTCTTTCATTAATACTTTAATAAATGTATATAATGTAGGGAGAGTTATACTATCAAATGTTTGAAACACTTCTTCCATATTTAGATGGGATGCATATAGCCAGTGACCTTCTTTTGAGTTCATATAGACTATTCATCATAGAAAACCCAATGCGCTATATTTTGCATTATAGATGACTTTAGATTACATCATTAAATATTTTATCGATCATTCTTAGTGGTTTCTAATCATGATATTTGGCATTCTCTTGCATGAGGATGTTGTGGTATGGTAATTACTTTTTTTTGTGAACCAATTCTATCGTGCTCCTGCTTCAACATGTTTGTTGATGATTGAACAGAGGTTAGATTAGATTATTGTCATGTTAGTTCTCATATTTTACTTCTGAAGCAGTAAGATCGTTTGATGCTTTATACAGTGTGATTCACATAACACAAAATAAAATATTGCTTTTCCTTTGTTTATGCTAATTCCTAGAGAATTTTCCATTCTCACTGCAAGGAGCACCTGCTGATATTGGTGCTTCCAACTCCGCGCCATGCCGAGATCGAGCTGCCACACACCCCTTGGTAAACATTGTATATGTTTAGATATGTATAGGAGATGTGTGTGTGTGTGTGTTGAGTTGTTGTAATCTTGTTAGGCTGAAGGGATAAACTCAGGTTGTTAGCTGACTTGGAGATCAATCCCTCTCCTAACTACCATGTAAATCTTTCTGGCTATTGAGCCCATATAAACACGCACGCGTCCCTGCATAACGCATATGCTTAAGCCTCGCTGTTTCACATGGTATACAGAGCAAGGTCCTTCCAATACATCTAGGTCATGTCGTCTTCCTCCTCTTCTGTCGCCATGACCGCACCTTCCATCGCCACGCTCGGCCATACCATCTCAGAGAAGCTAACCCGTGAAAACTTCCTGGTTTGGTATGATGGGCTACCTTGATGGCACGATCAAGGAGCCCAAGTCCTACCGCACATCAAGGCCGCTGGGATGATGGGCTACCTTGATGGCACGATCAAGGAGCCTGTCGCCGTTCTCACCTCCGAGAAGGAGGTCGCCGGGAAGAAGGAGATTACTTCCACGCCAAACCCGGAGTACGCCATCTGGGTTACCTAGGATCAACAGGTGCTCACGTTCCTGATCGCCTCTCTTTCCTGTGAGGTTTTGATGCAAGTCTCGACCTTCACCACCGCTGCTAGCCTCTGGCAAGCGCTGCTCCAGAGTTTTTCGTCGCAGTCCAGGGCTCGCAGGATCCAGCTCCG
Source organism: Thinopyrum elongatum (assembly GCA_011799875.1). Taxonomy (NCBI): domain Eukaryota; kingdom Viridiplantae; phylum Streptophyta; class Magnoliopsida; order Poales; family Poaceae; genus Thinopyrum; species Thinopyrum elongatum. The sequence continues at coordinate 487,042,804 of CM022297.1, read as the reverse complement.
CTCGGGGATCGGGAACACACGCAAGGGCGACCTCTCTGCCGCCGCCTACTTCACCAAGATGAAGGGGCTGGCTGATGAGCTCGCTGCCGCCGGGAAGCCACTCGAGGAGGATGACATCGTGTCGCATATCCTCGAAGGTCTTCTGCACGAGCCCGAGTACAATGGGTTCGTTTCTGCCCTCTCCACCCGTGCCATCACCGATCAGCAGATCGGACTCAGCGAGTTGTTCTCGCTTCTGCTTGCGGCTGAGGCCCGCATCACCGCTCAGCACGCGGCCTACTCCGCCTAGCACTCCGCCAACCTTGCTGCAAAGGGCGGGGGTCGCGGCGGTTACAACCGTCCTGGTGGCAGCCACGGCGCCGGTGGCAACAGCAGCGGACGCGGTGGCTACAACAACAGCAACAAAGCCGGTGCCACCTGCTACTTCGACAACCATGGTGGCAGCGGTGGCACGCCGCGTCAGGGAGGTGGTGATCATGGTGATCGCGAGCGCTGCCAGATCTGCAAGAACGAAGGTCATGGCGCATGGCGTTGCAAGAAACGCTATGACCGGGGCTACAACAATAACGTCCGTAACCCCGCTGGCGGTGGCGGCGGCGGTGGTAATCATCGGTCTGCCAACGCTGCCCACTCATATGGAGTTGATACCAACTGGTATCTTGACTCCGGTGGGACGGATCACGTGACCGGAGAGTTGGAGAAGCTCGCTATCCGCGATCGCTACACCGGCAACGAGCAAATCCACACTGCGAGTGGTCAAGGTATGGACATTGCACATATTGGCCATTCGGTTTTATCTACTCCTTCCGGTTCCTTGAACTTGAACAATATTCTTCATGCGCCTAGTGCTGATCAAAGTCTCCTTTCTGCCTATCAACTTATGAAAGATAATCATGTGTTCCTTGAGCTTCACCCTGATATATTTTTTGTCAAGGATCAGGCTACCCGGAGAACAATTCTTCAAAACAAGAGTAGATGGGGCTTGTTTCCCGTGACCGGACGGCAGAGTGCTCCTCAACGTCAAGTGCTTGGCGCCATCAAATCATCTACATCACGGTGGCATAAACGTCTAGGGCATCCATCCCTTCCGGTAGTTCAGAAAATTCCTAGAGATTTTAATCTTCCAGTGTCAAATAAACAAGATCACTTGTTAGTTAGTATGTGATGCATGCCAGATGGCCAAGAGTCATCAACTACCTTATTCTCGTTCAGTTAGTGAATTGAAAGCTCCTTTAGAGCTCATTTTTTCAGATGTTTGGGGCCCTGGACCTGTTTCTGTAGGCAGACAAAAATACTATGTTAGCTTTATCGATGATTTTAGCAAGTTCAGTTGGATCTATTTACTCAAAAATAAATCTGATGTGTTCGAAAAATTTCATCTCTTCCAAGCCCAGGTTGAGCGCCTTTTTGACCTCAAGATTATTGCTATGCAAACGGATTGGGGGGGGGGGGGGGGGGGGTGAATATAAAAAATTGAGCTCTTTTTTTTAGCGTATTGGCATCACACATCATGTCTCATGCCCTCACGCTCATCAACAAAATGAATCCGCTGAACGAAAGCATCGACATATAGTAGAAGTTGGTCTTTCCCTACTTGCTCATGCCTTTATGCCTCTGAAATTTTGAGACGAAGCATTTCTCATCGCGGTCTACCTCATAAATAGTGTCCCTAGTCGAGTCATCAAGAATCAAACTCCACTAGAACGTCTTTTTGGCACTAAACCGAATTACTCCTTTCTTCGCATTTTTGGTTGTGCCGTGTGGCCCAATGTTCGTCCTTTCAACAAACACAAGCTTTAGTTCCCCTCCAAGCAATATGCTTTCTTGGGTTATAGTAGCACTACTAGGAAAATGCTTATAGATAGAAGTTTACCAGTAGCATTTGTTTATGACCCCACGCTACTAGTAGTTAGTAGTAGCGCTGTGTAGAAAGAGCGCTACTGGTATACATTAGTAGCAGCGCTGGTTTCCTTGGACCACGCTACTGGTAAGTGTGCCACACCACACCACCTGATCAATAAAAATTAGCAGCGTGAGTCGTCTACCCAGCGCTACTGTTAGTTTAGGATCTATAGTGCCTGTTGAAAGAAACGCGCTACTGCTATTTCTTCTATGTGTACACTTTTACCAGTAGCGTGTTTTTCCACCCCGCGCTATAGGTAGTGGAACTTAGCAGTAGATATTTTGGCTGGCGCCCATAGCAGTAGCGCGCATTGGTGACCTGCGCTACTACTATGGTCGCCAGCCAAAAGACCGACAACCGATCCACCCACCCCACCCCCCCCCCCCCTTCTTCCTCCCCTCTCTTCTTCCCCCCCTTCTTTCTCCCCCTCTCCTTGCACTTGCTGTTCCTTTCAATGCTCCCCCTCTCCCCCTTCTTTGCCCCTCCACCACCCCCTCATTAATGCACTCCCTCCTCCCTCTCTTTCTTTGCCCTCCATCACCCCCTCTTCTTTGCCCCTCCACCACCCCCTCCATTAATGCCCTCCCTCCCCCTATTCTTTGCCCCCCGCCACCCCCTTCCATTAATGCCTTCCCTCTCTCCCCTCTCTCTCCCTAGCTCTCTCTCGTCTCCCCTAGTAGCTAGTAGAGCTATATCTAGAGCTACTAGCTAATTAAGAAGGTGCTCGATATCCCTCTCGACACATAGGTGAGCAAAAAAAAGTGTTTGTGTGCGATAGGACCGAAACTATATATATATATGTGCGATATGAGAATATACCGAATTGTGTGTGGCATAATTTGAGTTGCCTATATTGTGTATTTGTTGAAATGTGGGTGACATGAGTTGCCTATGTTTTGCCGAAATGTCGATTCAATTCCGTTTCGGCGAATTTCGGGCAAACTCAATATGTCCTATGTTTAGGGAAGGTCATGCCGAATTTTTGTATGAATTTGATCCATGCATGGATACGTGGTTATAATATTTTGCTTCGCGTGCAGGTGATCATGAAGGTCAATGAAAGGATGGTGGAAAGATACTGGCAATCCGTGGTGGACGACATGTATGAAAAAAGACTGAAGGATGTTGTATGTCCGTGTCGAAAATGCAAAGGAGGAGTCAGGCTCGACCCCTTTAAGGGTGGTAAATTCAAGGCGCACCTGCTCATGCATGGTTTCATGGATGGTCATACTCGGTGGATAAGTGAAGATGATGATGATGAGGACGTCGACGGGGCAGGAAATAACGACATGGGGCCAGACGAAGAGATGACCGATTATGTGCCCGAAGAAGAAGACGGCCTCGGAAATGACGATGGCGAAGAGGCAGTACAAGGCGGAGAAGACGCGGACACGCCGCCGTCTTCGTCGCTTATAAGTTCAGCCATGCGGGACCCGCATGTTCGAGACCTGCTTCGTAAGAAGACGACTGGCGACAGAGCTGCTTCTAGAGAGGAGGCCAAACTGACGCAACTGGAGATAGACTCGATGACTCCTTTGTATGATGGTTGCGATCCCGAGGTGACCCGCTTGAGTTTCACACTAGAACTTCTAAAGACGAAGGCAAAAAACAAATGGACGGATGCAAGACTGGATGAGCTTCTGAAGTATCTAAAGAAGGTTCTTCCCGCGGGAAGCCTATGTCCTACTAGTGTCGAGGAGGCAAAGAAAATCGTGTGCCCTCTTGATCTACCACACATTAGATATCACGCATGCATCAATGATTGCATCATATATCAGAACAAGCACGCGAAAAAAACCATCTGTCCAAAGTGCAATGCTTCACGATATAAGAAGGCCGGAAAGAAAGCTCCACAGAAAGTTGTATGGTACTTTTCGATCACTCCGCGTCTGCATCGGTATTTCGTAGATCCTAAGGAAGCAAAGATTATGCGCTGGCACGCGGAGAGGGTGAATCCAGATGACGGATATGATCCGAAGCTGAGACACCTCGTAGATGCTAGCCAGTGGAGAGCATTAAACGCTGAATTTGATTTTTTTCGCAAATGATCCAAGGAACATCGTGCTTGGCTCTAGTAGTGATGGCATGAATCCGTTTGGCAACCAGAACACCAATCATAGCACATGGCCCGTGTTTGTATGGATGTACAACCTCCCCCTTGGAAGTGCATGAAGGAAAAATACATACACATGGCTATGCTTATTCAAGGGCCGAGACAACCGGGAAATGATATAAATCTGAATCTCGGGTTACTGAAAGAGGAGCTACAGACCTTATGGACAACGCCGGCCAAGACATGGGACGCAAGCAAAGGAGAGTATTTCTACATGAGAGCAGCGCTGATCACAACGGTGCAGGACTATCTCGGTTACGGGTATCTCTCCGGCTAGGTGTGCCACGGATATTGCGGATGCACCAGGTGCATGGATGATACAACTTCTCTGCAGCTATCGAAAGATGGTGGGTCTTCGAAAATCGTGTACATGGGGCATCGAAGATGGCTCGAGAAGGATGATCCGTGGAGAAAGCGTGAGATCTATTCAATGGTAAGGCTGAGCATCGAGGTCCTCCACATAAGCGTAGCGGTGCAGAAATATATGAGTTATTGAAGAACTGGGAAGAGTGCCCCTCGCCGGGAAAGACGAAGAAAAAAGCGCCGGAGCCGCTACTGAAGGTATGGAAGACGAGATCTGTTTTCTGGGACTTGGAATACTGGCCCAAACTCGACACGCCTCATAGCCTTGATCAAATGCATATCACAAAAAATATCCTCGAGAGTTTGCTTGGAACATTGATGAACATGCCGGAGAAGACCAAGGATGGGCCGAAGGCAAGAAAAGACTTGGAATTTTTGAAAATCAGGAAAGATCTCCATATGCTCGGTAAGAAGTCGTCAGAGGAGACGGAGACGGAGACGGAGACGGAAGATAGGGGCAAAAAAGTAAACAAGAAGGAAGAACAATATCGCCGCCCCTCTTGCTTCACCTTAGATCTGAAGGAGGTCGATCAATTGTTCAAGTGCCTTGCCGGAATCAAAGTTAGTTCCGGATACTGTGGGAAGATAAGAAGATATCTGGACACTAAGAAAAAAATGTTCAGCGGGATGAAGTCTCACGACTGTCATGTGATGATGACGCAGTTACTCCCGATTGCACTTAGAGGGATTATGGACACACACGTCCGTGAGACGCTTGCTGACCTATGCCACTTTTTTTATGCTATCTCTCGAAAGTCGATCAGTGTGAAGCAACTCCATAGGCTACAGGAAGAGATCGTTGTCATACTGAATGAGCTAGAGATGTACTTCCCGCCCGCGTTCTTTGATGTCATGGTGCATCTATGTGTCCACATCGTGGACGACATCATCGACCTAGGACCTAGGGCCGATATCATGATGCCGTTCGAGAGGATGAATAGGGTCATCAAAGGATTCGTTCGTAACATGTCCCGTCTGGATGGAAGCATAGCCCAGGGATATCTGACCAAAGAGTGCATCTCTTTCTGTGAGAGTTATCTAGCAGGCACCGGAGACCCTGTTGTTGGTTTGCCCGTCAACAAGCACTGTGGAAGGCTTAAAGGCGAAGGTCACACCAACGGTCATAGGGATGTGAATGTGGTCCGCTCGGGCCGACAAAACGACCTTGACAGGGCAAACTTAGTAGTGCTACAACACCTAGTTGTGCTAGAAGATTTCGTGACACTACACAAAGAGACCATCGCAAGGAAGTACCGTGACCGTGGGGTGCACAGGACGGACGCTGAAGTTATTAGAGAGCACAACTCCACTTTCTTGCGTTGGTTCAAAGAGCGAGTTCTGGCTAATCCCCCGGAAGAGGGCTGTCCGGACGGAACGCTCATATACGCCTTAGCACATGGCCCGTCGACCAACCTCGCGACTTATCAAGCATATGATATCAACGGATATACGTTCTACACGGAGGACAAAGATATGAGCAGTGATAACCAAAACTCAGGGGTGACGATGGAAGCCATGACCGGGAACGTAATTGAAAGATATTACGGAAGGGTCGAAGAGATCTAAGAGCTTAACTACTCTGGATTGCATAGCGCGATGATGTTCCGTGTCAGATGGGCTAAGAACGTACAAAGAGAAAACCGACATTTCACTACCATGTGTATACCGGTACCGTCAACGCCACCGCCAAAAATGAGCCATGAGTACACGCTAAACATGTGACACAATGTTTCTTCATAACCGACCCGAGCAATCCCAGCCGTGTTGTCGTGAGGAGAGGCAAAAGGAGCATCGTCGAAATGGATGGAGTCGCCAACAAGGAATACTACGACCAGTACGGTGATCCGATGAGGGAAGATGATGCTGATGACGATGAAACATACGTTAAAAGAAGAATGAAGACTACATTACCTATAAAAGATCGTAATCCCTGGAAAAGAAAAAGTCACGATCATGGCCTCAATTATTCGACAACGAACAAAAGAGGGAAGAAGATCAGTCTGAAGCGTCGTCGTCGCCCAAGCTGACAAACTAATCCACATAATTTATGTGTATCTATTTTGTATACCGCCGTTAGCGGTCAAATGATGTAATATATATTATACACTAATTATTATCCGGAGGGTAAACGGTATTATTGCTCCAACAGACCAAATTAATTAAATCATAGCTAGCTAGAGCTATATATACCCCTGCTATATAAAAATTGAACAAATGCAAATGAAAGATAAGAAAAAGAAAAATGCAAATGAAAGAAAAAGAAATAGAAAAAGAAAAAGAGTTAGCAGTAGGGCTTTTCGGGTGAACAAGCGCTACAGCTAACTGGCCACATACTTTAAAAAAAAGTTAGCAGTAACGCTGTTTGTGCTGGGCAGCGCTATAGCTAACTTAGCTATAGCTTGTTTTGCCACGCCGCGCTATAGCTAAGTTGCCTACACAGCGAGCCGCACACCCCATCTCTTTCCTCTGTCTCACTCTTGCTCTCTGTCGATCCCCTTTCTCTGAGCTCCCACGCCACCACCGACGCCGCACCCGCCCACGCCGAGTTAATTGCATGGAGCTACTACACTTCGGCACCATGTTACGAGTCAGTACCACTAGTCGTGTTGGTCGCAATTCAGTACCACTTTAGGGCCTAAGTGTTGCAAAAAGGTCTAAACCCTGTATAACAACGTATTGACGGTGTATCTGACCGCTAGGGCCCGCCTGTCAGGGCCTGACGTGGCATGTTTTTTTTGCGGAAAACCCCTTTACCTTTTATTTAATCATGGATAAATCCCTTAGTTGCCTAAAAAAGGACCCGACTGGAAAAAAAATTCCGACAAAAATAAGACGCGTGCACATACGCTCCCGTGGAGGTTCAAACCCGAGCCAGGTTATTCGCGGTGCATGCTCGTTGCCACTGCGCCATCGACTCACCTAGTTACAAAACCAGGCACTTATATTTTTATATGTTCCGCCGTTCAATTTTTTTAATATTTTGCTTTTAAATTTACTTTATTTATTTCAGATCATGGGTATTTTCAGCACCGAAGAGGACTCGTTTGAAACTTTTCGTCAAACTAAACAAATAAATAAAATTAACGAAAATAACGCGGCAGCAGAATTCGAACCTGCGGGGACGTGCCGCTCGCGCACAGCGCGTCCTAGCTTCCACGCCATGGCAACCGTTGCGTTTCAGAAAAGGCGTGGTTCTTTTTATACTAGCACCGACACCCTGGGCACGCTGTTGGGCCCAGCAAGGTTTCACGCGGTGAGTTACTGCAGGCCTCACCTTAAAATACATTAAAATTGTTTAACTTTTATTAAAAAAATTGACGTGTTTCTTCAAATGAAAGAATGGTTTTACACAATAAGTTTTCCGTACACGCTGAACATTTTTTGAAATACACATTGTAAAAAAATCGTAAGAAAATGTCACCTTAAATTACAAAAAGTTCACCGCGCATTATGTAAAATGTTCATCATATCTTAAGAAAATTGTTCAACGTATATTAATAAAAATTAATTTGCACCTAAAATATGTTCAATATATATTACAAAAAATTTCATTTTGTATATACAATATGTTCAACATATATTACCAAAAGATTATTATATTTAAAAAATCCCCATCTGTAAAGAAAAGTTCATCTTGCATTAAAAAATGTTCATTATACACAGGAAAAGTGCGCAGCATGCATTAAAAAAAATCATGCGTATTTAAAAACATGTTCATCATATACTGACGCCTATTTAAAAATATATTATGTAAGTATGTTAAAAATCCAGGAGAAAAACCAACCCAATGAATAAAAACCTAAAAATAAGCCACAACCAGAAACAAAAATAAAGCCTAAGAGAAATGAAACCTGGGCAACGAACGCCCAGCATGCACGCGAAACAAAATAAATTGCAGGCCTCACTGGGCCCAGCAGCCGGCCCATCGTAGAGGCTCTAGTACAAAAGAGTTCTAGCCTGGAACGTAACACGAGGCCTGTGGGGCGTGGTAGCTAGCGCGCGCTTCCTGCAAACTGAAAGTCGGAGGTTCGAATCCTTCTACCGTTCGATTTTTGTTAAATTCCGCGCTCATCGCCTCGCCCCTGGTTCGGATCACAGCGGGCGCGCGTGCGTGTTATTTTCAACAGAAAAAAAATCCAGTAGGGTCTTTTTTTGGGCAACTAAGGGATATACGCGTGATTAAATAAAAACCGAGGGGTTTTTTCGCAAAAGAACACGCCACATCAGCACCTGACAGGTGGGGCCGCATGGTCAAATACAGGGTTATACGGTTGTCAGCCCTTTTTGCAACAATTAGGATCTAAAGTGGTACTGAACTGCGACCAACACGACTAGTGGTACTGACTCGTAACATGGTGCTGAAGTGTGGTAGCTACCTGCAATTAACTCGCCCACGCCGTCGTCGACGCGCACCGCACCCGACCCCGACGCCGGCCACTGGCCGCCCCGACACTCCCTCCCCTCGGCCCGGCCCCTCCCCCCGTGCCGCCCCTCCCCCGAGCAGTCCCCTCCACCGGCTGGCACCCCTCCCCCGAGCAGTCTCTCTCTCTCTCTCTCTCTCTCTGACCAAATTTGGTCTCTCTGTAGATCGAAGCTAGGCGCAGATCGACAAGGAGGAGAAGGATGCGCTCAACCCCGACCCCGAGCCCAACCCCGAGGTGCGCCACCCCCTCTTCCCTCCCTCTTCATATTATTAGGCAATGCTTGTTAGAGTGCTTGTTAAAATGCTTGTTAGAGTGTTCATAATGTGGCTGTTAGAGTGTTAGGCCCCGTTCGGATCTCCACCGGCTTCCCGAAATAGCTGGCTTCCCCGCTTCTCGCTGGCTTCTAGCTTCTCGGTGGAGCAACGACTCGTTCGGCTGTACCTGCTCAGCTCCTCACGTACGCATGGACTGGTAGCCTAGGAAATCAGGCTAAGGCCTGTTCGGACATGGTATGGGCCAGGTCATATTGGCCCAGTTCGATGGAGGAAGCAGGTTCTAGCGATCGAAACGGTACCCGAGGCTCACTTCGGAAGGGCAGTGGAATGTAATTTCAATCAATTCCTGGCTTCCATGTGTCGAGGGCCGGCTTGAAGCGATCGAAACGGTACGCAAGCCTCACTTCGAAAGGGCATTCCCATGTAATTTCGATCAACTTCCGCTTCTCGATTTCGCGAAGCTGGTCTAGCTCTGCTCCTCGTCTCCGTCAAAATTGGACTGCGTATTCCTTGTCTCCGCGGAGCCGGCTCCTCGGAGCAGAGCCGTTTGGCTGGCTTCCCGGAGCAATTTTAGGAAGCCAGCTCCTGGAGAGCTTCCGAACGGAGCCTTAGAGTGTTCATGTTTGGAGTTAAATTAAAATGAAATGAAATGCTGTCCATTTAATCCATTTGGAGTTGCTGTTAAAATGAAATGCCGGACTTTGGTTGTTACATAGTAGTAGTATAAATTATAAAATTTCGGTGATCTTGGTGGCTACATTGCTTGTGAGATGCTGTGGGGAATATCTTTGTTCTTGCATCACATAGTTATTGCATTCTGCTAGTTTTCGCAGATGGTAGTGAAATGCTACTTCAGCATATAGTGCTTATTGTCATTTGCAGGGAAACCGATTGCGAGTGACCTATCTTTTGCCGGAAATGTTGATTCATTTCCATTCCGGCAAATTTCAGGCGCTCTATATGTGCACTTTCTAGCATAGGTCATGCCGAAATTTTCCGTGAATTTCTGCATGACTTGTGCTAGAAAGTTGGACATATCGAGTGCTCGAGATTTGTCGCGACGGGAATGAAACGACATTCAGGCAAAACAAAGGTCACTTTTTTTGTTATTATTCACTTTATTATATAAAACTCGATAATTAAACGACTACGGCATTGAACCCTAGGAAACATGACCGACACTGACGAGGCCGGAGGTTCTCAGTCCCAAGAAGGTCGAGCACACGCCTACCTCGACTTTCTAGCGGATCAGGAGAGACAAGCTGGGTGTCAGGACCCCCTTATCATGACGGACGACGACGGCGGTGGCGCCGGTGCCGACACTGATGCCACCAACACCGGCACTGAGACGGTCCCTGATGATGTTGCTAACGACAGCACAGAAGGTGGGACCTCCCAAGCCAGTGAAGGAAAGAAGGCAAAGAGGACACACCACCCAAATGAGGTCGGCACCGGAAGACTGGTGGTCACGGCGGTGCACCCTGGCGAGTTCGAGCCAACAGAGCCGCGGGAAGTGGCAGCGTGTTACGGCAACCAACTAGCATGCATCCTACGGGATACCGCTAACATCAACACCACAAAAATACGGAAGACTGAACATTTGAAGAAGCTGCTCCTAACTAGGTTGCACGCAAGATTCCTGTTCCCCGGTCGGAATGGCGATGTCGACCCATGAGAAGATGATGCCATGAAAAAAAAATCAACAACAAAGCCCTAGGGAAGTTCAGCAACGCATTGAGCGCTTGGAAAACTAGGGTGAAAAAGGTAATTGTAGTAGACCATGAAACCTACGCCGAGATTGTTGCAGACAATCCGAAAATTACGATAGAGGACTTTGAAAAGTTTAAGGAGACTTGCAATGAAGAAGCTGCCAAGGCCAGGTCGGAGAGAGGCAAGCAGCTGCAGGCAAAGAACATGGGGAACCACCGCCTTGGAAGTCGTGGTTACATGGGAAAGAGGCCCGTGTGGGCTAAGGAGGACGCAGAACGTGAATGTCAGGGGATCCCAGACCCATTGGTTGAGTTCACCGACCAGCAAGAGCACGACTTCATCAGGGCCCAATTCTCGTGGGACCCCAAAAAAAGATTATTTTCACCGACGGGCCGACTAGGCAATTCATGAGATTACTGGTAATTATCCTTTTACCACCTTACATATTAGCTTCTGATCAATGAAGTCTACTACATTCTAGTCGCATTCGTAAACGATTCACGCTCCATTTTGCAGAGAGAGCAACACAAGCTTGCGGCCGAAAGCGACTCGTCGACTCAGTCGTCGGCGAAGTACAAGTGGGACACTCCTTTCAACAGGGCCATGAACATAATGATGAGAGACCCGCCGGGCAGCGGTCGCAATATGGACGTGTGCACGGCGCCGGGGATGGCGTCACGTGGAAGTACTATCATAACGAGGACCCCGAGGCCAAAAGACAGAGAAAGAAGTCCAGTCAAGTGACTATCGACGAGAAGGTGGCACGGGCGATCGAGAAAACAAGAGCTGATACCAAAGCTGAGGCAATCCGGGAAGCGGTAGCTGCCTGTAGAAATGATATGGCAGCTGCCTTTACAAGCTTGATTCCAACTGTGGTCAGCTGGGTGCAACAAAATCCAAACGCGGCGCCAACTGATTTTCCCATGCCCAACTTCACCAGGAGCAACTCAATGAACACCGCACCCGGCCCACACCCGTACCTACTATGGCAACCGCACCCACACCTACTCCGCCAGCACCTACTCCCGCACCCAGCTCTCACAGCAGCCCTAGCTCCGTCTCTGGCTTGAATGTCGGGCCGTTGACATTGGCTGAGCTCGATGCCCTCACGGTAAATACGCGTCGCACCCTCATCAACACAACTAATTAATTAATCTTCAGTTGCTGTTCTTTTTGGATCTCTGACGCCGCACGTATACATGTCTTCGCAGGCCGACTCCACTCCGTGCACCCTCCTTTACCACATGAAAGGCGGGTTGGTGGATGTGGGGAAGGGTACTATATAGTGAAGCCCAAGGATCGATTGTTCTACCGCCGACAGATGCCTGATAACGCCTTAAGGGTCTCCGTGACGAGTGTGAAAGAGGGCGACGAGCGTTTCCCTCGTCTGATACAAACCGATGGAGAGGATGACGAGACCCCCACGCAGCTTGGCCAATGCAAAAATTGGCCGATCCTGTGGCCAAAAAATCTTCTTCGTGTCGAGGTGGCCGGGAGCACACCAACGGGACCTCAGGAAGGTATGACCACAACCCCACCTACACAACTACAACCATCGTCTGTGCTGCTTGCTGAGATCGAGAGACACGAGGAAGGAGGGCCAACCGTTCCGTCGGATGATGCCATCTGCCCCATGGAAGAGGATATGGATCATGACATGGAGGAGGATGACCCTCTCTAGTATCTCAATACCGCCTTTGACAACGAAGTAACAATGAGTCAACCATATGAATATGAGATGCATGTACCAGAGCCGGAACGTCCTCAGGAGTGCAAGAAGTCTTTGTTCATGCAATCCTCGCAGGACATGCCTCCAGATGCCGGTTCCACCCAAGCTCAACTAATTAGCCAGAGTCGTCCAATGCTAAGCCTGACAACACTAGGGGTGGTGCTCATGGAGGGTCTGACAGACCCACCAGCACCTGAGCCCACGAAGAAGAAGTAGAGGAAGAGACCGGCGGCGAGAAAAATCCAATAAAGCTGCCAATGTTGGTTCTAGCAGCCAGCCGCCTTCGACCAAGGTTGATAGTGTACCGATGAAACATGCGCCATTAATCCATGTCGCGGGAAAGCCTATGGTACCGGCGAATGCGCTAGCTGCCATAACAGGGGATCTCAGGAGACTCCATGACCATGTGCTTTCGACAGAGAGAAGCCTCCTCGCCTCGGATGATCCAGGATACCCACTTTATACGGTTCATGTGGCGAGCAGTTGCAAGATGTACGTCCACACATGCCCCGCGGACCTCTTCTTCCTACGATTTGATTACATCTTCCAGATGTTTCAAATGAGCACACTCGATTTTACGTTCGTCCGCCTGTATGCGCTGCACATGAACTACATCGTTAGGAGAGAGCAAGTCACTGGTCTTGCAGTCGCGGACCCATACTACATGCATGAGGGCTTCTTGTCAATCAACGAAGCCAACCATCAATATGCGAGTCAATACGTCGAAGAATTCTTGGTCAGCAATAAGGACAAAGAAACGATTCTCCTACCTTATCATCCCGCGTAAGTCATCCGCGGATAGCCACTATAACACATACATCCTTTCGTGCATTTCAATAATTACTTTGCACGCATGGAGGCTAACTTGATCGTGTATTTTGCGCAGCGGGGGGTGTCGTGCCGTTCTCATCGTTCTTTACCCGTGTTACTCCCGCGCTCTATATTTGGACCCGTTGAAGAACATACAGAAGAAAGATTACACACACATAAAGTATGTTCTGGACAAAGCTCTCCTGGGCTTCAGCTAGCGGGGTGGCTACATCCAATGCAAAAAAACAAATAAGGCCGGGCTGTGTTTCGGCCACAAGACTGACTTCTGTTGCATCCAGCAACCGGCAAGAAGTGACAATGATGGATTCTACGTCATCCATCTAATGATGGAGTACAGAAGGGATGTGCAATCACTTTGCATGAAATCTTCATCCGATACCCATATCCAGAGATGGGCCGAAGCCTTTGGAGCCATGCCGGATAATCGACTTCGAAATGATTTCTACCGGATCCAGCAGGAAATTGCGTCCATCATCATGAAAGATGTCCTTGAAGAGAATGGAATGTTCTACGGCGGCCCAATATCGCGAGCTGACGTCCGAACCCGCATAGCCCTACAGCGTCAGGACATGATGCCTTTCACTAAGCTTGGGTGCATCCTCCCGGATATGGACAGATGGGAAGAGTGCACTGCTTAAAAACAATGTGTCTGTTTAGTTACTTGTTACTTTCTGTATGACGAAACTTCGAATGTCTCAGTACGACGAAACTATTAGATGTAAATGGTGCCGCGCTCTAGTTAATTAGTTTCGGTATGATGAAATTTATTAACTATGTTTACTATATATGTTGCTTTTATTTCATAACTGTTTTGTTGAATTCGCTGCATGATATATATATATATATATATATATATATATATATATGTGCATCTCTGACAGGTATATAGATCAACGATGGCGAGGAAGTGGTATGCCGTGTATGTAGGGTATGTTCCGGGTGTGTACGATGAGTGGCCAGAGTGTCAGGCCCAAGTGTACCGCTTCTCGGGCGGAAGCCAGAAATGGTTTGATAGCAGAGCAGAAGCCGAAGCTAGTTACTTGAGATTCATAGTGCATCAGGGGATTCAGAACCAGCGCTGCAAAAACTACTACATAATACCGCTTTTGCTCATCGTGATCGCTCTTATCTCGTATGTCATAGTTTAGGTAGATGATGAAGCATGTGTCTGCGGTGACAATGTAAGAGACATGTGATCATTAACTTGTATCGCTATTTCGAGATGATGATGAGATCGACATCATTTGTGCTCGATAATGATGATATGATGAGACTATGTTGTACCACTTCGATGATGATGATGATGAGACATTCCTTTTTCATATAGTTTCAGTGTATGTGTATGTTGTAATTGTATAAACCTGTAAAAATATGAATACAGCAAAAAAAAATACTAGCAGTAGCGAGGGGCTTTGTAGTAGCAGCAGCGCTGCCTTACCAGTAGCGTTGGTGGTAGGGGCGCGCTACTAGTATTAGCAGTAGCGATGGTCAGCAGCGCGCTACTGCTAGATATAGGTAGCAGTAGCGCTGGGTAAGAACCGCGCTACTGCTAAAGTTTAGTTGTAGCGCCGTAGCAGTAGCGCGGGCACCAGCGCTACTAATAGCCAAAAAACCCACGCTACTAGTAGCCTTTTTCCTAGTAGTGTAGCCTTCACAAAGGATATAAGTGTCTAGATATCTCCTCGGGATGTGTTTATATTTCTCGAGATGTTGTCTTTGACGAGCAAATTTTTCCTTTTGCTAGCCTTCATCCAAATGCCGGTGCACAACTTCGCAAAGAGCTTATTCTTTTGCCCTCTCATCTCCTACCATCACCTAGTTTTATTCAAGGGGGAGTAGATCCTACTGGCCATATGTCAATGACTAATACCTTTGACCAAAACTCCGCTGAAAGTGTGCAGGAAGCAGGGCAAGAAAATGATGAAGAAACAAGTGAAAATTCGTTTGATTTTATGCAGCAAACATGCAGTGCAGCGGTGGCCACAGAAGATCAGAACGTGGCTCCCGAAGCTGATCGTGGCGGGCGAATCCCCTCGGGATCTGCGGCCGCACGGCTCCCTGGCCGGGCGACACCCGCGTTAGCATCGGGCGGGCCACCCGCACACACCGCTGGCCCCGCCTCTGCGGCTGAGAGCAGCCCACGTAGCACCGGCGGTTCGGTGCGTGAGGGCTCACGCGCATTGTCGCCTGGGTTGTCTCTGGAGTCCAGCTAGGAACTGCCAAGTGGCAGTCCTGCATGGGAGGCAATGCCTGGCCACTCCAGATCGTAACAGGAGTTTGACTCCGGATCTGCTGCGGCTGATTCTGGATCCCCTGCGGCTAACTCAGAATCTGCGGTGTCTTCTTCGTCAAATAGGCTACAACTGCAAGTTGCACAACCAACTCTGCCTCCTCCTGTGCGCTCCCACACCAGGTCAAAAGTGGTGTTATTAAACCAAAAGTTTATAAAGATGGTTGTATTCGTTGGGGTTCTTTTTGTGTAACAGGTGAACTGAAAAATTTGGAGGAAGCACTCGGTGACTCCAAATGGAAGAAGGCAATGGATGAGGAGTATGCAGCTCTAATGGAGAACAAAACATGGCGTCTTGTTCCACCGGTCAAGGGCAGAAATGTGATTGACTGCAAATGGGTATATAAGGTAAAGAGCAAATCTGATGGCACTATTGAAAGGTACAAGGCACGTCTGGTGGCCAAAGGTTTCAAACAGAAGTATGGGATTGATTATGAGGATACTTTTAGTCCAGTAGTGAAAGCTGCTACTATCAGATTAATTCTCTCAGTTGCGATATCTAGAAACGGGTGCATGCGACAGCTAGATGTAAAGAACGCGTTTTTGCATGGTGTTCTGGAAGAAACAGTTTTTATGAGGCAACTTCCCAGGGTATGAAAGTTCAGTCTCCCCACAGCATGTTGGCAAACTTGATAAGGCGCTGTATGGATTAAAACAAGCACCTAGATCTTGGTATTACCGTTTGTCCTCAAAGTTACAATCTCTTGGCTTTGTTGCTTCCAAAGGAGATACCTCTCTGTTCTTTTATCATCGGCATGGAATAACCATTTTTATGCTCATTTATGTTGATGATATAATTGTTACAAGCTCCTCATCTAAAGCAGTTGAAGCTCTTCTCAAAGATTTGAGTATGGATTTTGTGCTCAAGGATCTAGGCAGTCTGCACTTCTTTCTTGGGATTGAGGTAAAGAATGTTAAGAATGGAATTGTTGTGTCATAGGAAAAGTATGTGCAAGAAATACTTCAGCGGATGGGAATGAAAGGATGTAAACCCTCATCTACACCTTTATCCACCTCTAAAAAATTGTCTCCTCATGATGGGGAGATGCTTGCAGCAGAGGACTCCACCAGGTATAGGAGTATTGTAGGAGCATTACAGTACTTAACATTGACTAGGCCAGATATTTCATATTCAGTTAATAAAGTCTGTCAGTTCTTGCATGCTCCTACTAGTGTTCATTGGACTGCAATAAAGAGGATACTTAGATATCTTCAAGGAACAAAGAGTCTTGGGCTTAAACTTGGCAAGTCAGACTCAATGCTTGTAAGTGCTTTTTCAGATGCACACTGGGCAGGTTGTCCTGATGATAGGAGGTTAACAGGAGGCTTCGCAGTGTTCCTTGGGAGTAACCTGATCTCTTGGAGTGCTCGCAAGCAGGCTACAGTGTCGAGGTCAAGCACAGAGGTTGAGTACAAGGCTCTAGCTAATGCCACTGCTGAAGTCATTTGGGTCCAAAATTTGTTGGCAGAATTGGGTGTTCATCATCGAAAGGCAGCATCACTTTGGTGTGATAATCTTGGTGCTACGTACTTATCTGCTAACCCTATTTTTCATGCCAGGACAAAGCATATAGAGATAGATTATCACTTTGTTCGAGAAAGGGTGGCCCACAAATTGTTGAATGTCAGGTTTGTACCTACTGGTGATCAAGTTGCGGATGGGTTTACTAAACCCCTCTCTCTGAGGCAGTTGGAAGCTTTTAGGCACAATCTCAACTTAGATAGTTGTGATTGAGGGGGAGTGTTAAACATTGTATATGTTTAGATATGTATAGGAGATGTGTGCGTGTGTTGAGTTGTTGTAACCTTGTTAGGCTGAAGGGATAAACTCAGGTTGTTAGCTGACTTGGAGATCAATCCCTCTCCTAACTACCATGTATATCTTTCTGGCTATTGTGCCCATATAAACACGCACGCGTCCCTGCATAACACATACGCTTAAGCCTCGCTGTTTCACACCCCTGATTCTCCATATTTTCTCTTCGGTTTTTTATACACTCAATTATGTTCTATATAATCAAATATGTCTCATATCTTGGTCGATTTGTATTTTATACACTATTTTACAAAAATAGTAGTTGCATTGTACTCCCTCTGTACAAAAATATAAGAGCATGTATACTCTTCTCTCCTTGGTTCATATCAAATGTGGGGATCATTTTTTTCCGCTATGACTATTATTTTCACCTTGGTGATAGTCTCACAAATGTTCTTTCCTTTCTTTTGTTGATGTCTTGCCTCCTATGTATTGATAAAGGCATAGAACCAATGCATGTCTTGGATTAGAGAAATATGATCATTCATGTATTTTGTATATTGCATTTACCTCTTGCGAGTGGTTTACCTAAATAGAAAAGATGCAGTTTTCAGTCATATTGCTTTATCGTCCTTTTTTTATAAAAGATTCAAAATGTGTGTATAATCATATATAGTAGATAGGATGGTGCATTCACTAAAAGTTCATGAAAGCGGTTGTTACCTTACTCGGGCTTTTGCCTTAGGATTGCACTTCAAATTTCACCTCAGGTTGTAACATAGAAGAACCATTGTCGAGGCATATTTTATTTTTTTGATTACATGACTTTGATTGTGTGTAGTTTTTCTTGGAATAGCTAATTGGTTCTCACTTTAATTGTTCCCTAAAACACCATTTTTATTGACTCATTGGTTGGTCCACAATGATAGTCAATTGTTTTCTGATTTCCCATTGTAGTAGGTAGATGTTATGTTTTTTTACCATTTCCCCTTCAATTTTCAATACTCCCTCCATTCCCTTATACAAGGCCATAAACTCAAATTACAGGTATCAAGGTAAAATTTAATGACTTCTTTGCGCCAACTTTTCCTTTCGTTAACCGGGATCATTAATACACCCGCATGCATGCAAGGAAGGAATGAGAAAAAAGTAGCACAGTGTCATTATAACTACATGCATGCAAGTATTAAACAAGTTGGTAGTACGAGAAAACATCATTAATTTTTTGATTTTTTCCTTGATTACTGTTAGTGGCCTTGTATAGATGCAAAATATATTTTTTATAGTGGCCTTATACTTGTATAAGGGAATGGAGGGAGTATGGTTATTGTTGAGGGTCATGTACATATATGCATATGCTGGGATTCAGGTACATGTCTTGATGATTAATCCGTTGATTTATCTACTTGGTCCTTCTGGTGTTGCCACTGAATTAAGGCGTAGTTCAAATGTGATGATCAAATTTACCCTATAGGTGGATAGATTAGTTGATGTTTAGCATCCTCTGAAGCAAACCATTAGAAGAAAGTATACACAAAATGTTTGTACCTCCTACTACATAAGGTATATATTAAACTTGCTAGCTGATTGGACGATGATATGGAAGGCATTCCTGCTTTTGCCAATGACTGCCACCAAACACACCCACCATGAAGAGCTGCTTAGACGACGAGGTCATTTACGATACCGATGGTACATGCAGCGATGACTCTACCTTTATGATGCATCTCTGCCTATGTAGGTTTGTTTATCATGAACTGACCTCATGCCTTTCTTTTGGCCGATAAACCTACCATGCAATGTAATATATAATGTTATATATGAACACCATACCTAAATATCTATTTTCTTATGTTTCAAGGGTTTTATAATCAGTCTCTGAATGTTTTTACTTGCATTGTTTGAAAGCTCGGTTCGCTCTCGCCCTTTGCGCCATTGGCGCAACGGGCCATCTAGTACAACACAACAGAAGGCCACGACAAGGTATGACGGCTCTCCATCCATCCTGGTGGCGGCCAGGCGAATAGAACATTTTCCAGTGAAAACATAGTCTGCACCCGTTCACTGACAATTCTGGGCAGCACTAAGAAACCTGTACCCATCAAATTTGCCAATTCGACACTTTTAAGGGTTTTAGATCATGAAGGAAGTGGATGGCTGAGCGATAAAGATCTCAAGGACATTTGCAAACTGTCTCTGCTGAGATACCTCAGCCTTAGAAACACTGCCATATCCCAACTACCAATGCAGTAGGGAAACTTAAAGAATTGGTGACACTGGATGTAAGGGAAACTTCTATTGGCGAATTTCCCAAAGGCATTACTCAGCTCCAAAATCTGAATCATCTGCTTGTAGGCCGTTATGCATATTACACAAGGACACGGAGTGTCAAGCATTTTCGGTGGAATGATGGAGCGAAGGTGCCACTTGGATTAGGGAATATGGGTGCCCTCCAGAGAATCTCTCATGTAGACATCTCTACAGAGAAAAGCTCCCGTGCAATGCGTGAGCTGGGAAAATTGCGTGAGTTAACCAGACTTTGCGTAATCAACAGGAAGGAAGCAAAATTTTGGGGACCATTTGCTGAGTCTTTGAATGAGCTTAGCAACTCTCTTTGCTATCTAATGGTTGTGGACGGTTCAGAGAAAGGCGAGGAGCTGGAATTTTTAGTACGCCTAAAGGACCCACCTCTGTTTCTGCAGAGCCTGCATTTGGGAGGTCGGCTAACTAAGCTGCCTCATTGGGTTTCATCGCTCAACAACTTGGCCAGCCTGTCACTTCGAGATACTGACAACTTGGCTGAAGAATCCTTTGAGGTTCTAGGGAACCTCCCCAGTCTTGTTTCTCTCAAGCTATACTTCAGGGGATATGCAGGGAGTGCCTTACGTTTTGAAGCAGGTGGGTTTCTCCGGCTGAAGCAATTGGTCGTGGATAATCAGGAACATCTCGAGGAGCTCAGCTTCCTTTGGGGCGCACCTTATCTTGAGAGGCTCACATTGGCTTTCCTGAGGGTGCCCAGTAGAGGCATTAATGGCATTGATAAAGAAAAGCTGCCACGGCTAAGAGAAGTCGAGTTCTTTGGTGGCGTTATAAATTCTATATTTGCTCAGGTGTTTGCGGCGGCCAAAGAATATCCAAATCATCTGAAAGTCACCAGGGACGATCGACCTACTACTGAAGCTGCACAAGCATACGCCAAGCAAGTGAACAATACCGCAGGTTTGCCTTTGGTTCTTTCTTCTTCCGGCCTTACTTTGTTTTTAAGAAAAACCTTCTTCTGATCCCAAACATTTACCCATTCTGTGCCAATTATGCAGGGGCGGGGTGCAGTGAGCAGGAGTCAAACAACCAGCAGGTGGATTGGCCTGCACTACGATGCGTACAAGATGACGAGGCAGGGCCATCTCAGCGTCTGCCGCCTTCAACGTGACGACAATGTCAGTTCTAGCGCTGCCGAGGCATTGTCTCCTCTCGTTTGTTGCTATTCCCTGGGCTGTAATATACTGTAATTTGTATAACTGCATGCTATGTATTTTCTGAACTTAGGTTGAACGATCGATTGTTGCGCCAGGTTTTTCGTCCCATAGGTTGTATTATTATTACAAGTGGTAGTACAACTAGTGGATTTTCCTGGCGTGCATCGAAACTAAAACGCCTATTTTGTTTTACCTTTATAGTGCACTATTTTCACTGTCTTGATTGGTAATGAAAATTGGGTGTTGCCTACAACACTAGTGCCATTCGACCTTGATTTGCTAGGAAGTTCCTTCAGAAGGAGTACATACAAAGCAGTTGAACTGCAGGACACTGCAAGAAAGGCAAGATATGTGTTCTGAGGTACAAGGCTATAAGTAGGCTGTCGACATGAAGATGTGTTTCCAGTTAATTAGTTTCTGAAAGTCGGTATGAAGATCGATTGACACGCTTTCATGGTAAGTAGTGGCAAACTGTAGGGGTCTGCAAATTCCATCTGACCCTTTTTTTTAGTTCAACCAGTTGAACTAAAATTTCAAAAGCCA
Source organism: Thinopyrum elongatum (assembly GCA_011799875.1). NCBI lineage: Eukaryota > Viridiplantae > Streptophyta > Magnoliopsida > Poales > Poaceae > Thinopyrum > Thinopyrum elongatum. Next base: position 487,021,391 of record CM022297.1, on the reverse strand, counting down.
TGGTGTTCAACAAGTCGGCTAACTACTTGTTTGACACAACATCAACCTAGGCAACCAACTGAACCAACATCCATGGATCCAAGCTACAGATATATTGGAAGAGATGAGCAAGAAAGAAACACAAGAAAGAAGAAGAAGAAGCCCCAACAAGAGGGGAGAGGAGGGGACTCACCGTATGATCCGGAGGGGGAGGCCCTTCCTTGCAAGCTTGGTGTGCTTCTTGAACCTTGGTGTGCTCCTAACATATACTCTAGTACCGAGCAACGCAGTGGCGAGCCTGCATGCGATGAGACGTGTCGAGCGGGCGCAGGCGCGCGGCCCAGCTGAGCTGCACTGGCTGTTTCTTTCTCGTCTAGAGAGTAGAGAGAGGGAGAGAGAGAGAGGAGAGGGTCCGGTGCGGCATGTGATCTCGTTTCCGTTTCGTCTCATGGTCATGGGCACCTCACAGGAGGAAACCACGCATCTTTGGCAATGCATACATACATGGCAGTGAAAGGCTGGCTCGGTAGCTCGTTTTAGCTCCCGCGTCCGCTTGCATGCATTTCGACAGTAATTGGATGCCAGCTACCACCCACAGCCACACGCCAGTCCATTCCATTTGCGGCACTGGTAATCGCTGCTGTGGACGTGGAATCATTACGACAATACTGCCTAGTTCATGCAATCAAAATAATTTATACAATAATGCATGCCAGCTAGTGGCACAACATTTCGATACCATCATGCATTTGTTTTTACATTGGATGCCGCCGTTAGGCTATCTCTAGCTGATCCCCTGGAAACGGTTAGAGTAGTTTAAGTTTATGTTTACTTCTCTAATGGACACGTAGCCGAACACGTATAATGGTTAGAGAAGTAAAAATTATAGTCCTCGACACCGTGGGATTCTATATTTACTAGGCCGCCCAACCGTCAGAGTAAAAACCCCTCTCCCACTAGGGGACATCAGCTCGTTGGCTCGCGGCTGCCGCTCATCAAGTGTGACCACTGCCCACGGTTGGTGCTGCGCCGAGTTTCGAGCATGCCGAAACATCCCGGATGAGTGGTTCTTCAAGTGCGAAAAAGACGGGATGAGTGCTTATTTGTACTGTTGTTCTTCGGATTCGTCACAATTTGTAACTTATTATTTGATGAAACTTACATGTAGTATGGATGCAAGTTTTGATATTGGAAAGAAGAGTACATCGATTTATTGATAGCGTGAAATTTGCTAGATGTTCGTGCACTACTTGCTAGAGTAGAAATTAGAGATGAGACTAGAGACGACGCACTGTCCAATTATGGGAAAGCAGAGAAGAAAGAAGTGTGCAAGCTCTAGAACCTAATTGAGAAACCAGCAATGTAGGCAATGAAGACATAAAAAAAGTATTAATATAATTACTGAGAGCACTTATGGAAGTTGAATTTCTATTAAAGTGTGTAATTTTTCTTGTGGTTTTCTTTGGATCAGTTCTCTTAACAAAGAATTGGTCAAGTATGTTACTTCTGGACCAGACTGGATATGATGGATCTCATTGACCATTCACTGCCGGTGGATAGATCCGGTTCGGTTATTTTTTAGCATTTACTTTCACTATCAGACAACCATTTGCTTATACACCCAAGTACAAGTTTTAAAGAAGCTCTTGCAGTGGGAGGCTGGTATCTTTGGTGGATTCGGAGGCAAATGACACATAATGAACAGGTGCCACCTTCGTGGAGATGGCCGACATCGTATCTTTCTATAGCAAGAAACTTCCAGACCGCTACAACAAGATCGCATGATATGCCTGAAACAAAATGGTGCAAGCCAGACCCAAGATTTACAAAATTAAACGTTGATGCATCTTTCTTTGCAGATGAAGGAAGTGGTGCGACAACTGCTGTCCTCAGAGATGATAGGAGTCAGTTTATCGTCACGCAATGTAAGTTCATTGCAGTTGCAGCTGATGCAATTACCACGGAAGCGACGGCTATGAGAGATTGCTTGGCATTTGCCAACTCTCTTGGTTTCAATCAGATTGAAGCGGAGTCAGATTCACTTCAAGTAATTAATTTTTGTTCTGGTGATACAAGATGGTGGGATGAAGCTGCAACACTATTTGCAGAATGTGTGGACATAGGTACTGTAATTGGGGAGGTCATGTTTAAGCATTGTTTTCGTTCATGTAATCAAGTGGCTCATGTGCTAGCTAACTATAGTTTTTGTAATAAGCCTACTCTTACTTGGTTGGACGAGCCTCCTGACTTTATTGTCGGCACGCTCATATACGATGTAAACGTTTTTGTGATTTAATAAAGCTAGCTATGATGACCTTCCCTAAAAAAAAGATGTCGCTTAATAAACTAATAAAGTAGTGAAGTTTATTTCAGTAACTGAAAATTAAATGAATAATTTTTTTACTCCTTTAAGTATTGGGGATCGGCTAGAAACAGTCAAGTTTTAGAGGAGTAAACATAGTCCTCTAAAGAATACTCGGTCATTTACTCTAAATTTTAGGAGGTCGGCTAGAGATACCCTTAGCGGGTAAAACCTTGGCTGTGAGTTATATTCCATATTGTGTGACAGATCATCGGTTAGATTTCCTAACTCAAACAGGTGTGAAGTTCATCGATCAAAAGTCCAATGCTCTCAACACATGAAACATGTTGGCAACGAGAAAAAAAAACTCAATACTCTAGCGAATAAATCCGTCGTTCATATGCTTGTAGCTCACTGACAGAAATTGCTATGGCCGACAATTTTTGTTTAGCGCGGCTAAGGTGCAAGGAATAAGGCACATAACAGGATCATCGACATAAGCTTAACCAGTAAGTGAAAAACAGCTTGTGCAAGATGGGAATCCATATGCACATGAAGTTCTTGATATGCTTTATAATTGATCAAGAGGAGTTTGGGCATAGGAAAGCAAGTGAAGATTTTCTCCTTAGAGGGTATGACAACACTCCAGAGCTGTGAATGACAGAAGGAGATGCATCATCTTTTGTCTGAAACAATAATAGAATATTATCTAGGTGACACCTGACAGCTTGGAGCATGCTACCTTCTGTCAAGTATTTTTTTTTGGCCAGGTTTTGTTTGTAAACTTAGAGAGGATATATGAAACAATGGTGAAAAACTAAATGAGGATCAAAGATAGTGATAAAATGGACAAACCAGAAAGTCGAAGTTGTTACTGAGGCCATCGCCCATGCGCTGGGGCGGCCGCACCAATCGTGCCGGCTGTGGTGGTCCCTCTCTTGTGATGGGGTGCGACATCGGCTGTGTGGAGGCAGATCTAGGGGCACTCGCTCATATCTAGGGTGCACCGGCGAGCGGTTTGATGTGGTGGCGCATCGGAGGCACTAGCTGCCCTGGTTGTGTGGGCAACAGGGAGGATCGGTCACAGTACCGAGTTCTTGTGGAGAAGATTCGTAGGATTGCAGCAGATGACTCAAGGAAGATTTCTTTTACTCATATTAGTCGTTCACAAAATAAAGTTAGTCATGCGCTCGCTGCGTATGGTCGTAGTACCGCACGCACAGCAGTTTGGTTGCGTTCAGGTTTGGATTTTATTGTAAACCTGTGTAAGGCTGATAAGCCTCCTTGAGTAATGAAAATCTCCCTTTATCCCGCAAAAAAAAAAAACAGGGAGGAGGCGCGAAGAGTATGAAGCGGTGGCCCTTGGTGTGCGTCATAGGTGGTGTAGATCCGATGCCTTCGAGTGGACCTGGGCGTCCCGGGAGGAGTGTTGCACTCATCACGGCGGACGTGTTGTGGCCGGTGTGGTGTGCGGTGAGGCTTGGTGGTCAGCGAAAGAGCAACATTTTTGTGGGCGGCTTGGTTGTCGTGCTGCTTGGAGGGGAAGGTGGGACACCAGGCGAAAGCCTAGTACCGACAGTGGTTGGTGCTGACCATGACAACACCCTTGGGTGTCGGTTTTTCCGACAAGGGCGGTGGAAGTAGGGGCGGTGGCCTCGGAGGGTTGTTCTATGCCAAGGCGGCGGCCTCGGATTGTCATGTCGCGATTCCCCATGGGGCTGTGGTTGTGGCTTGCATGACATGGGTGGCTACCTTGTACATGCGGGTGGTGAGTTCGTCGACCTAGCCATCATGTCCCTCCGACAAGATCGGACTTGTACATCGGGGCAACTGGCCCGGATATTGGCGCGGCAGCCATGCAGTAGGTTTATTAGCAACACTAGGCTGTTAAACAGTGGTTGATGATTCTTGCCATAAAATATGATGGGCGTTAGGCACAAATCCCCAAACATGATGGGAGACGATGTACAGCACCGAGTATAGGTGCGGCTGATCCATGGTCCCAAGCAACATTACCGGTCTTTTGGACGGTAGAAATGGAGCCAATGGCACACGTGACAACTCATCAGTGGCCGAAGGCCCACAAACGCAGAACATGAGCTTACTTACACACAGTATATAGCTTTCTCTGATGCGCTTTTTTCAGATGGTTGTGGAGCTATTGTCAGAGATCATAGAGGATGGTGATTTTGGCTACCAAATGAAAAAGACATCAAATGGAAAGAAGAAGAAGCCCAAGCAAGACCTTGGATGGGATGATGATGATGGCAGAGGCGCTTCGTGCTTGTTTGCTTCCTAGCTTGGTTTGCAAGGTTGGTGCGCTCCTCCAGTCCCATTCACAGTACTACCGAGCAAGAGCAACGCGGTGGCGAGCGAGCCTGCAATGAGAGCCCGCGCAAACACCCACGACGGACGTGTCGAGCTCGAGCAGGCGCAGGCACTGAGCTAGCTGCACTAGCATGTGAGAGAGGGAGAGGCCAGGGTCGGGGTCCGGTGCGGCATGTGATCTGGGCAGCGCGTATACCATTTTTGGCAGTGCATACAGGGCAGGCAAATCCTGGCTCCGTAGCACGTTTTAGCTCACGCGTCCGCGTGCATCGTGCACTACCGATGCCACAGCCACAGGGCCAGGCCGTTCCATTTGCGGTACTGGTATACTTGCTGTGCTCGTGGAATCATTACGGCAATATTGCCTAGTTCGTGCAATCAAAATAATAATAACGCATGCATGCCAGCGAGTGGCACAACATTTCGACAGCATCATGTATTTACTTTTACGTTACGTTGGATGCCGCCGTTAGCGGGTAAAACCTCGGCTGTGAGTTACATTAATTGCGTTTTACTTTACATGATAGATCATCGGGTAGTTTTTGTTTATTTTTTACCAGATCAATCGAACGCATTCACCAGCTTATTTTTTGTCTCGATCGATCGCGTATATTGTGGTAAACTACTTGCCCGGTAATTAGTTATAGAGTCATAGTTTTCTGTTTATGTAAAACACAATACAAATCCAATCTACCGGTATGTAAAATATGTATATTATTATTAGTATGTTACCGCGGACCACTTGTCCGTTTTGCAACCCCGAACATGTATTTAGCGTGCCATTGCAGATTGCTCTTTATACGAAACTACTTGACAAACGACAGTCAATGCACGATCCTTGCACGATCGATGATCCAAAGGTGCAAATCCATGCATCAAATATGATGAAAGGCTCAGCTGGCTCTCGTATATAAATCGTGCAAGGACTATCGTCTGTGTAGCAATGCTGCTCTTTATATCTTTGTTGAGAGTGGGTTCAGCTTGACCCATATCATCTGCTCCAAAGGCCCATCAAAATAAGAAAAGAAAAAAGCGACGAAGATAACTACATTGGCACACAGGCCCCCATTATCCATATCACCTGAACCCTCCTGAAGGAAAGAAATGAAACGAATCTGCTATGAGAGCATCCGAACTAATTGCTTTAGCAAAGTGAGAGGCTCACAGTTGAATGGGAATCCGTTCTAAACATGTGCGAAGTTCATCGATCAAAAGTCCAAAGCTCTCAACACATGAAACATGTTGGCAATGAGAAGAAAACTCAATACCCTAGCGAATTAGTCCGTCGGTCATATGCCTGTAGCTTAATGAACAAAAATTGCTATGGTCGACAATTTTTGTTTACACAGTTAAGGTGCAAGGAATGTGGCGCATACAAGATCATCAACATCAATTATACCGAAGCTAGGCATATACCGTTGATCGTGCAGAGAAAAGGTCCAATTAATACTACATCAAAGACTCCATATATATAGCTTGTTCATCAGTACTACTACTCAATAGCATATCTCGATCACACAAATAACAGGCTAATTCAGCATCAAATTAAAGTCCAATACTTGGCAGATGAAGTGCACCACAATATTAATATTCTCCGCAAGTCGATCGTTACGTACGTGAGTACCTCATGAGCTGATCTATGGGCATGAGCTTGCGGCTGACCGATCAGCAGCTACTTCTCACCGGAACTCCCAGGGGAATTCCCCTCCCAGGAGGAGGGCCAGGAAGCTGAGGTCACCCACCGCAAGGGTGAACATGGCCGCCACGTAGACGATCAAAAGGATGAGCCTGCCTAGTCCTGTGTCGACGGCGATGGGGACGAAGCTCGCCAAAATACAGCAGCCGAGGATGGCGACCGCCACCACGACCGCAAGGTAGGCGAGGGCATGCCAGATCCGGCGGCGACGGCACGGGAGTAGCAGCAGCAGCGCCGCCGCGGCGTAGACGATCAAGGGGATGAGCAAGAGGTGGGCGATGCTGGCCAACAAACAATGGTCGACGATGGCGACCGCGACGGCGAGGTAGGCAAGGGCACGGCGGATCCGGCGGCGACGGCGCGGGAGCAGCAGAGCCAGCGCCGCCGTGGCCGCCTGGAGTGCGGCGCAGCACAACTGCCCGATCCAGAGGGGGCGGTGCATGGCGTCCTCCTCCTCGCATGAATCGCGGCACAGCAGCTGCAGCCAGGAAGACGAACTTAGCGCATGGTAGGTCGATCGATGGGGAAGTCAGAATGATCCAGCATCCGTCCAGCCAAGGGCCGTAGTTGTTACCTGCAGGTAGCAGAGTGCGTAGAAGACGGCGGAGCCCAAGGCGTAGGAGACGGGGAAGTGGGCGGCGTTGACGAGCGCCCAAGCGCTGGCCAGCCGGGTAGCTTCCTGGAACTGACGAGCGGCCATCGTCTTCTTGGCCAGCGTCACAAGCAGCAGAAGAGCGGCCATCATCTTCTTGGCATCGTCTTCCTGGAACGGACGAGCGGCCATCGTCTTCTTGGCATCCATGGATCCAAGATTTTTCTGCGGGGAGTCCATGTCCATGGTCGGATCGAAGCCAGACTGGAACCAGCAGATCAGCAGCAGCAAGAAGGCACGGTTAGTTGTTTAATTTTCGGGCGCGAAAGAAAGAAACACAAGATCGAGCTCAAGAAGAAGAAGCCCAAGACGAAGATGGGGAGGGGACTCACCGGCCGCGAACTGGTCGGGTGGGAGGTGCTTCCCTGCTTTGGTTGCTTCCTAGCTATTGTAGCTAGCAAGCTTGGTTGAGTCGAGCAGCACAGTGGCGAGCCTGCGACGAGACGCCGGCCGCGTGGGCCACACCCACGACGTGTCGAGCAGTTTCTGGTCTAGGGCATGTGATGCTGTCTCATGCATGGCAGCGACGATGCATGCACGGGCACATGAAACAACGGGGGCGTTGCATGCATCCGGGCAGCGAGTAAAAGGAAGGCTAGCCCGTTTCAGCTCCCGCCTGCGCGCCTTGTGCACCACTGATGCCATTGCCAGCTACCACCCACCCATAGGCTAGTCCAAGTCCATTCCATTTGCGGTACTAGTAGTGTACAGTCGCTGCACGTGGAATCATTTTGACAATAATGCCTAGTCCACAGAATCATTTATTTGGAGTAACTCATAACTGATTAGTGATCTAAGCGCTCTTATGTATATTTCTTTACAGAGGGACATTGCGTATTATTATTATTATTATTATTATTTTGACCAGCTGATAGACTTCAGCTCCTGTATGAGGCGAAACGATCACGGTGGAAACCCATGTTCATGGACGTCTTCGTAGTTGCTGCACTTCCGGGGAGTAGTTCCAACTGTGGAATCTTGGACTCGGAGATTCAAAAGTGATTTTGAGTTCTTGAGATATAGGACCAACAGGAGCCTAGAGCCCTTCATCTTACACTTTGTTGCTTCTGTTTAGGAGGAGTCTGTAATCTTGATTCTTCACCTTACCTAACTACAACACCCCATGTAAATACTGCATGTAACTAAACCCCTCCCATGCTAATACAAAGTCAGTGGGGGTTACCCCATAGTCCAGAGTTTCAAAAAAAAAAAAAAAAGTTAGCCAACCCACCTCGAGGGCCCACAAAGAATGAAAGGCACCGGTGAGATGCCCATGACACCTGCTCAAGCCGCCGTGCTCTGACGCCCGCCGCTGTGCCGTCGACGTGGGCTCCCATCCACATGTGCCTCCCCGAGCAGCCGCACTGGCCAAGACGCTAGCCCCGCGCAAGGAGCACAAGCCCCGCGCCGCGGCAACGACCCGAGCACTACGGACCTCGCCACGAGCCAGCGAATAAACCCCGCTGCCGATGTCTGTCGGTGAGGGCTTTACCCATCGGGCTCCTCTGACAGCGGCAATGGGAAGAGGAGGGAGGTTGATGCGGAGCATCCTACGGTTATCCTTATGTACACTACGACTACTCCCCAAGCCCCAAGTGGATATACGACGAGAGCTCGAGCACGTGCCATTAGACATAAGGTGAACTCGGTCCTTAATGCTTCCCTTCTCCATTCGTACAAGACATGGTCGCTACTTAAGACAAAGACACTGCGTGTGCTCAGGAACCAAGAAGACGACTATGGAGATGTTCGAAGCATAGGACAAGTCCCCACAGAAGCGGAGCAAGAAGAACCCTAAGTGGAGTCGCCGCGGAGCTACAGTAGCCGGACATCGTGCTACTCTAAGGGGAAGCGGCGCCACCAAACAGAAGAGGACCAGAGAAGAATGGACGACATGCGACTCTACAGCGGCCGGACATCCGGCGCCTAGCGACAGGCCGGACATCCGGCGCCAGCCCCAAAAATCCGGCTCCATATACACAGAGAGCAGAAACCGGACCCGGCCCCGATAGCCCGGACATCCGGCCCCATGCCCCGGATATCCGGCACCCCCTCGAACGCTTGGACAATCGGCCCCCAGCCTGGACATCCGGCCCTTGCGCATGCACAGCCGGGCCAGAGGCCCATGTACCCCCTTTCCTTCACCCCCACTTGTACTAGCACTATATATAGACCCTCACCTCCTCCTAGCTAGGGTTAGCGTTACGATAGCTCATTTGTAGTGAGCTTTGCTCCTTACCCCTTCCCCTCTTGAGAGAGAGAGAGAGACCACTCCCATGGAGTTCAAGACCTCCATGTGAGAAGATCCACCTAGTGGATTCAAGACCTCAACTCCTTCTAGGATTGGGATGAACTAGCTACCTCTTGTACTCTCTTGTGTTGGATTTGGACCCTTGTATCTCCGTATGTGTATGTGGATTTAGCATATGTGTGATTGGATCTTGCCTATTTGAGTGTTCTTCTTGTGTTCTTGTGATTTGCTCCTTCTCCCCCTCCAAGTGTGAAAAGATCGCCATATAGGGTTCCATCCTACATCATCTTGGATCAGAGCCAGCTCGTGTGTTCTTGATCTTGGATCAGAGCCACATTGATTCACACTTTGGTGTCTCCCTCTCCATCTTTCTAGCCTCAGTTTTGTGTGTTTTTGTCCAATTTCGAAAATCCCCACAAAAATAGCCATACCAAATTTTTTTTTTGTGATTTGTTGGTTTGATGATGTTTTGTTGTTTTTGATCCATGGATTTGCTTAGTTTCGAGTGGATCTAGCTTTCCCCCATCTTTTCTCCAACTTCCATCCACGAAATCCATCCAATTTTGCCTTTGGAATCATCTATTGCCACCCCCAATTGAGTTTTTCCACCCCAAATCGAGATCTATAATTTGTCGGGCCGGACATCCGGCACTTGGAGCGCAAAATCGCGCAAGCTTATGGACAGAGGGCCCCAGAAATCCGGCCATGACCCCGGACATCCGGCCCCTGTAGCATCAGCCTCCTGAGCTTCACCGTTTTGACCATAACTTCCACATATGGAGTCCGATTTTCGCGTTCTTTAGCTCGTTGGATAGGTATTGACATCCCCCATCCATATAGATAGGTTCCCACACCATTTGACTCCAATAAATTTTTGGAACTTTGGCATCTTTGCCTAGGCCTTCCACCAAAACTTCCGCAATACCACCACCGACTTCCGCAAACTAACCCATTTTGACCCCCGTTGCATTTGAGCTTGTTTGAGTTGTGGTTTGTGTCTCCTAAGATGTTTCGGCTACTTAGGGATGGTGCCTTCAACTCCACTTCCGCATTGCCAACTCGAGAACCACCACCGCATTTCCGCTACCACCATTTGACATTTGTCGTTTGAGATTTTGAGTTCGCGGTTTTTCCGTTTCCTAGGGTGTCTCGGCTAACTAGGAACGGTTCGACATCGACAACGACCACTTCACCATTTTGACACCATCACCGTAAGCAAGAAGGTAACCTCGACATCACTTGTGTATATCCCTTGTCATTGCATTGTTAACCCCTAGCCATTTTGCGTCACTTGCCTACCGAGTCTAGCCGTTGAGTATTGCCGGGCCACGATACTTGTGCACTTTAGTGATCATCGATCCGCACCTTCCATTGCGTGCATATATCATCACATACATACCCCATTGTATCATCTCTTGTGTCACAAGATTGTTCCCGCATATACACAATTGCTATCTTGGTTCGAGCATTTCGCATTGTGGCCATATAAAAAAAAAAGAGCGAAAGAAAAGCTTTTAAGCAAAGAGAAAGCAAAGAGCTTGTAAGCAATAGCCATAACATCATAGCAACATTGCATATCATATACCATCATTGATCATCTTGGATCATCGTGTGAGAAACACCGGGAATCATACATACATAGCATATTTGGGATAGAAGTCGATACGTTTTGTCTCCTATAGGTTCTGCAAAAGTTTTGTATCACGTAGCGTCTCTCTAGTGTTGTGCAACAAGAGCATTTTCCGTGGATATCACATTTTGAGCTCATTCATTGGTTGCACGACCCCATTTATGTATCCGTGTGTGTGTTTCCGTGTGCCACCCATTTGCTATTGGTATACTTGTTTCACTTGCGAATTTGTGAATCTCTTTCAACATTATTGACTCTTGCTAACAATTGCATCAAATTTTGTGCCACTATCCTCACCGAGCTACTCCATAAGCTTTAATTGTGTATATATGAGAATTGACAAGATCCGGTACCAATTATGCTCCTTCCATAATACCATATTGGGTGATCATTGATCCATTTTCAACATTGGAAAGGTACATTTGGTCTAGTTCTTCCCTTTCTTCCACTCACATTTGCTCTAGTCTTGTGATGGATAGGACAAGCACGTTATCTCTGGTCTTCGACAACAACGACGATGTGAACAACTACAACACCAAAACTTCCCACGTCGGCCTACAACAAACAATGCACGGTGGGCACGATACATTGCGTGAGCGCATCGAGAACCTCGCCATTGACTTGTGACAAACCCTCGACGACAAGCTATCATCTCAAATGGAAGAGTTCCGAGACATGTTGGTCAACTACAAGTCTTCTTACCCTTTGTCATCTTCAAGGCGGCGGAGATCAAGCCGCACATCTTCGGAGCAGCCTTCCGACACAAGCGCAATACGACCACGTACCCATCGTCGAGACGACGAACAATATCGACATCAAGGTCAAACGTGACAACGTCACCATCAACACGAAGACACTCGACATTCGCGCACCAACAAGTCCCAACAAGCTCTACATCAAGCTACGACCAGCCTTCATGAGCACAAGAGAAGACCGCGAGACGAGCGACACCAAGAAGAAGCTTCGGCGCCACGTCCAAGGCGACAATGTTCAAGCGAGGGTGACCCTTCCATCTTCCGAAGAACACCAAGCGAGATGGTCGAGCATGGGAAATTCCCTTCAGTCATGGAGACGAGCAACGAGGTGCCACATCATATGGACCTCCTACAAGAAGAAGATGACAAGACGGTCGAGCATGGAGCATTCCCTTCGACCAAGGAAGCGAGCACGAACATCTTCGACAACATGAAGACGACGCCAACATGGGACTCCTACTCCGAGTCAAGCTACGAGACCAAAAATGAGACCGTATATTTGGTCTCGGAGGAGAGCGATGATTTGCCACATCCTATGGCATTCATCTTTGGAGGCGTTATGGATGAGGAGGTTGAGCATGGGGCTACTCCCACAACCACGGCAGCGAAAGGAGTTGAGTATGGAGACATTTGCACCTACATCTCTCCGACACCCACATATGACGAGATGCCCCAATTGCCATGTGAGGAGAGCCACCACCACATGAGTGAGATGAGTGACTCCACCATATGTGACATTGAGTGAATTTCCTATGAGAGGATGAGTGTGACCACCACTAGCCCCACACATGAGTACATGCCACATATCCTATGTGAGGTTGAGAGCCATCACCACCATTTGAGTGACTCGACTAACCATATGAGTGAGAGAATTCTAGTGGGAGTGAGTGAGCCACAACACTTAGTGAGTGAGGTAGTTTATAGGGCATGTGAGGCCACTATGAGTTCTAACGACTTAACCTCTACTCCGAGTGTGTTTGCTTCTTTGGTGCTAGATCTCCTACACGACGTCACGCCAATCCTCGTCGACTCCATACCTCCAATGGACAAGACGATGGCCATGGTGGACGATGATGCACCCCGCACATGGTTCCATCTAGACGATCATATTGACCGAGCGTCAATTCTTTCCACCTCACCTACACCACATGAGTGGAGCTCCAAAGGTAACATAGGTGAAGGTGCTTCGCTTGTCCCACTAGTGGACTATCTTGACACCGATTGCTTCCATGATGTTGATCACCTTATGGATTCCCCACATACTATGTATTCTACATGCTTCGATATGCCACCCATTTATGATGAATATGATGATGAGCATGTTGAATTACCTAGTTGTGATGCTATGCTCCATAGGATATCATGTGAAAATTCTATTGGTCACATCATGTTTGATAATCCGCTAAATTTGTCATATGCTATGTGTGAGATTTCCCATATTGCATCATTACAAACTCACCGTAGTGACTATGCATATCCCATAAAAATTAATCCCATTTGCACTTATGGCATAGATGGCGAGATGATGGTTATTGGTATTTGTTTCTCTTGCGATGATATTGCTATGCTCCCTTTGCATAATTTGTGCAATTCATCTACTATGCCATGCCATGATAATGATAGTACATCATACGATTCAATTCCTTGCGTGCACCATATGCTTAACACTCATGACAATGCTCTAGATGATTCAAGTGATGCCTTACACACTTTGAGTCTCCATTATGCTATACATAACAACAAACCTATCATGATGGAAGACATGTTCGTATATCACGCATATCATTTGTTTGAGCATTGGATATTTTGTGCTAATCAACACAAGCACATGAGCATCATAATGGATGATGTGTACATATACCACGCGCAGACATTTTTTTCCTTTGCCTTTGTTTTGTGTAGGTACTCACAAACACTCGTCAACTTCTCAATCCCATGAGTTGACGAAACGAGCTCTTGAGAGCAACAATGATTTGGGATCCCGTGGGTTGACCTTCCCACCTTTCCCTTCACACACGGACCTCGTGCATTACTTTTACTTGGCTCTCACACGGCTATGGGCCATTTACCACATGTTACCTTATGCTCATTTTACCGTGTTCCCTTTGCATGTTATGCTTCCTTCTATGCCTTTGCCATGCAATTGTGACCCTTTCTTGCATCTACTCATGATATACCATTCTACTACTAGTCTACTACTACTATGTGCATTTGCATGCTTGGTGGAGATACTAGTTGCTTTTGCCATGTTCTATGTGTGCCCCATGATATTGAGAATACTTTGCTTGTTCCTTTCCTTCGAGATTATCATTTGTCATGTGCATTATGTACGACCACTATTTGCACACATGACATGATCACCATGATTCCCTCTAGTATGTTGCATCTTTGCACAACTAGCTTACATGACTTGATCACTATGATTGCTTTTCTTGTTGCATCTCCCATGATACATAATTGCTCATTTCATTGGGTTGATGACATATATGTTCATGCCTCTCACTTGAATTGCTTGGATCATTGTACCTTGCCTCCATTAGTTGCATCTCTCATATTTCGTTGTCGTGAGTGCAACAATGCTATGCTTATTGCTATTGAGATTGCACTACCTTTCTCATTTATGCTTTGAGACTTGGACATCTCACTTCTGAAGCATGCTTGTTTGAGTGAGCTTAATGAAATTGGTTGTACTCGCATCATATGCTTTCGTACCATGTCATATTCTCTTGTACCTTCTTATGATAAGAATGATGAAGACACTTGTTGGGTACCTCACCACAAGAATGATAGGTTTTGCATTCACGCTAACCACATTTGTTTTTCCGAGTGTTTGTCATGTTCTTTCGTTTTGAAGGATTCACAAGATGGTGCCGTCATGAGAAAACTTGGTCATGTGAAGGCATACACGATGTGCGACACCAACATCTTCGGCAAGATTCTTAAGGTGAACTAATTCCATTTGAGCCATCCTCATATACGCATATTGGATGGGCCATACCTTCATTGTTGTTTGCTCCTCCTTGTCTACATGATACATCTATTGGATGGAGGACCGACATTGGAGATTGGCCATATGGACCTTCAGATTGAGGAGATCTTGGACTTAGTGGATGCACCATCGGACCACCACTCATGCCACGACATTGGAAAATGGTATGCCATGAAACTTGTGCCATATTGCACCAACACTTACATATTTGTTGATGAGCATGATCATTGGAAACATTTCCCCATGACAAGGTTGCTTCTTATGCATGGATTGACTCGCATTATAAATGGTTTGATGCATCTTGTATTCCCATGTCATCCATGATATATGAGCTTGTGCACTTTCTTAGCAAATTTGTTGTGATATACCTTGATGGCCTATTCATAAGTCATGATCTCATTGCGCATAATCAATTGCATGATAACATCCTCATTTTGAGAACCAATTGCCATGTTCATGCTTTTGATAAACCGTCCCATTATGACATCATTTTGCACAATGGTTGCATTAATTACACTCATAACACCTTGGTGTGCCCAACAAATGAATTTGCTCCCACGAATACTTTACATCTCATTCTATACCATTTGGATAAGCCTTATGCACCTTGTCATGAACAATCTAGTCGTATGAACTCATGCTTGCTTGATGGACACCTTGTGTGCGCTAACCATTCTATTTCCAAGTGTACCGTGTGTTTGCTCCTTTTGCATGTATACCATCTCGGAGACACCGTGGAGCACTTGGATCACACCATGACATGCACTACATCCTACTACAAGTCCGTCTACGACAACCGTTTCCATGGTGATGAGGTTTTCAATCCGAGGTCGGATCTTTCCCAAGGGGGTGGGGAGATGATGCGGAGCATCCTATGGTCATCCCCATGTACACTACGACTACTCCCCAAGCCCCAAGTGGATATACGATGAGAGCTCAAGCACGTGCCATTAGACATAAGGTGAACTCTCTCCTTAATGCTTCCCTTCTCCATTCATACAAGACATGGTCGCTACCTAAGACAAAGACACTACATGTGCTCAGGAACCAAGTAGACGACCATGGAGATGCTCGAAGCATAGGAAAAGTCCCCATGGAAGCGGAGCAAGAAGAGCCCCAAGTGGAGTCGCCGTGGAGCTACAGCGGACGGACATCCGGCAGGAGCCCGGACATCCGGCGCCACCAAACAGAAGAGGACCAGAGAAGAATGGACGACAGGCGACTCTATAGCGGCCAGACATCTGGCCGACCACTGAACATCCGGCGCCTGGCGACAGGCCAGACATCCGGCGCCAGCCCCGGAAATCCGGCTCCATCTACACAGAGAGCAGAAACCGGACCCCCGACAGCCCGGAAATCCGGCCCCATGCCTCGGATATCCGGTTGTGACGCCCCTGATTCAATCGTACACTAATCATACACGCAAATGTGTACGATCAAGATCAGGGACTCACGGGAAGATATCATAACACAACTCTAGACACAAATAAAATAATACAAGCTTTATATTACAAGCCAGGGGCCTCAAGGTCTCGAATGCATAGATCGATACACAAGAGTCAGCGGAAGCAACAATATCTGAGTACAGACATAAGTTAAACAAGGATGCCTTAAGAAGGCTAGCACAAAGCAGCAACGATCAAAGAGGCAAGGCCTCCTGCCTGGGACCTCCTATCTACTCCTTGTCGTCGGCGGTCTCCATGTAGTAGTAGGCTCCGTCGGGGTAGTAGTAGATGTCGGTGGTGGCATCTGGCTCCTGGGATCCACCATCTGATCGCAGCAACCGGGTATAGGGGAAAAAGTGGTAGCAAAGCAACCGTGAGTACTCATCCAAAGTACTCGCAAGCATCGGATCTATACTAAGTATGCATCAGTATCAAAGGAATGATCTGTATCTGTGGCCTGAACTGCAGAATGCCAGAGGATAAGGGAAAACCTAGCCTATCAGAGACTAGCATCTTTAAGCATCTTGCAGCATTCAGAAGAGTACAGAATAGCAGTTTATAATTAACAAGCATGTTGTAGCATTAACGCCTGATTATCGCTTGAACTACATCAGTATTTCCCCAAAGAGGAAGGGATGATGCAGCACAGCTACGGTAGGTATTTCCCTTAGTTATGAAACCAAGGTATCAATCCAGTAGGAGAACCAAGCAACACTATGAAATGGTACCTGCACACAAAGAACAAATACTTGCAACCCGACGCTTATGAGGGGTTGTCAATCACTCTACAGGTAACGACGTCAAAAATTGTCAAGTTAACGGGATAAAAATTGTGATAGATTGGATAAATAGATCTCGATAAAACGCGAAATAAAATAAGTGGTAAAAAAGTGCAAGAAGGTATTTTTGGATTTTTGGAATAATAGATCTGAAAACAAAAGCGAATAAAAATAGATCTCAAAGCAAATATGATAAAGAATAGACCCGGGGGCCGTAGATTTCACTAGTGGCTTCTCTCATGAAAATAGCACACGGTGGGTAAACAAATTACTATTGGGCAATTGATAGAAGATCGAATAATTATGATGATATCCAAGGCAATGATCATTATATATGCATCACGTCCAAGATTAGTAGATCGACTCCTGCCTGCATCTACTAATATTACTCCACACATCGACCGCTATCCAGCATGCATCTAGTGTATTAAGTTCATGGAGAAATGGAGTAATGCAATAAGAATGATGACATGATGTAGACGAGATCTATTCATGTAGGAATAGCCCCCATCTTGTTATCCTTAATAGCAATGATACATGCGTGTCTTGCTGCGCCTTCTGTCACTGGGAAAGAACACCACACGATCGAACCCATCACAAAGCACCTCTTGCCATGGAAAGAAAAATATATGTAATTGTCGCTTGAACTACGTTGGTATTACCCCAAAGAGGAAGGGATGATGCAGCACAACTACGGTAGGTATTTCCCTCAGTTATGAAACCAAGGTATCAATCCAGTAGGAGAACCAAGCAACACTATGTAAATGATACCTGCACACAAAGAACAAATACTTGCAAGCCGACGCTTATGAGGGGTTGTCAATCCCTCTACGGGTAACGGCGCCAAAAATTGTCAAGTTAACGGGATAAAAATTGTGATAGATTGGATAAATAGATCTCGATAAAACGCGAAATAAAATAAGTGGTAAAAAAGTGCAGCAAGGTATTTTTGGAATAATAGATCTGAAAACAAAAGCGAATAAAAATAGATCACAAAGCAAATATGATAAAGAATAGACCCGGGGGCTGTAGATTTCACTAGTCGCTTCTCTCAAGAAAATAGCACACGGTGGGTAAACAAATTACTGTTGGGCAATTGATAGAACATCGAATAATTATGACGATATCCAAGGCAATGATCATTATATATGCATCACGTCCAAGATTAGTTGACCGACTCCTGCCTGCATCTACTACTATTACTCCACACATCGACCGCTATCCAACATGCATCTAGTGTATTAAGTTCATGGAGAAACGGAGTAATGCAATAAGAACGATGACATGATGTAGATGAGATTTATTCATGTAGGAATAGCCCCCATCTTTTTATCCTTAATAGCAACGATACATGTGTGTCTTGCTGCCCCTTCTGTCACTAGGAAAGAACACCGCACGATCGAACCCATCACAAAGCACCTCTTCCCATGGCAAGAAAAATATATCTAGTTGGCCTAACTAAACCAAAGATTCGAAGAAAAATACGAGGCTATAAGTAATCATGCACATAAGAGATCAAAGAAGACTCAAATAATATTCATGGATATAGATCTGATCATAAACTCAAAGTTCATCGGATCCCAACAAACACACCGCAAAAAGAGTTACATCAAATAGATCTCTAAGAGACCATTTTATTGAGAATCAAAAAGAGAGAAGAAGCCATCTAGCTACTGCCTACGGACCCGTAGGTCTATGATGAACTACTCACGCATCATCGGAGAGGCACCAATGAGGATGATGAACCCCTCTGTGATGGTGTCTAGATTGGATCTCGTGGTTCTGGAACTTGCGGCGGCTGGAATTGTGTTTCGTCGAATCCCCTAGGGTTTCTGGCATATTTGGATATTTATAGGGCGAAGAGGCGGTGCGGGAGGTCACCGAGGTGGGCACAACCCACCAGGGCACGCCTGGGCTCCTGGGCGCGCCCTGATGTCTTGTGCTCACCTCGGGCCTCACCTCGGGTACTTCTTTGGCCCATCTTGTGTCTTCTAGTCCAAAAAAATTCTCCAAAGTTTTCGCTGCGTTTGGACTCCGTTTGGTACTGATATTCTGCGAAGTAAAAAACAAGCAAAAAACAGCAACTGGCACTGGGCACCATGTCAATAGGTTAGTCCCAAAAAATGATATAAAGTTGCTATATAATGATTGTAAAACATCCAAGAATGATAATATAACAGCTTGGAACAATAAAAAATTATAAATATGTTGGAGACGTATCAGCATCCCCAAGATTAATTCCTGCTCGTCCTTGAGGAGGTAAATGATAAAAACAGAATTTTTGATGTGGAATGCTGCCTAACATGTTCATCACATATTCTTTTCTTTTGTAGCATGGACATTTGGAATTTTATATGGTTCAAAGCAATAGTCTAGTTTTGACATGAAGATTTCAATACTCAAGCATATCAACAAGCAACCATGTCTTTCAAAATGTCAACACTAAAGAAAGTTATCCCTAGCCCATCATGCTCAATCATTGATCCATTCATGAAACACATTCACATATTAGCTACATCCAATGCTCAAGTATGATCATAGCACCCCTTAGTTGGTGCTTTATAAGAGAAGATAGAGACTCAAATAAAAATAAAAATTGCATAAAGTAAATAGATAGGCCCTCCGCAGAGGGAAGTAGGGATTTGTAGAGGTGCTAGAGCTCAAAGCTTAAATTGAGAGAGAAAATTTTTGAGAGGTATACTTTTCCCATCAACGAAAACGACCGGGTAATTCCCAACACTTTCCATGCTAGATATATCATAGGCGGTTCCCAAACAGAAAATAAAGTTTATTCCTTTTTCCACCATTCTTTCACACTCCACGGCTAGCCGCATCCACGGGTACCATACATACCAACACTTTCCAAGAAATTTATTTTTTGACAACATAAAGTAAATTCATTTTTCATTTCGAGACTGGGCATCCCTATTACCGCTGTACTCTCGTGCAATGACAAGTGAATAAACACTCGTCTTGAGAATAACACATCTAGCATGGAAAATATTGGCCACCCCCTGCCGCTTCATGAGCTATACGAGCACACAAAAAGGAAATTTATTTTTAAAATTAGAGATGGCACATACAAATTTGCTTCGAACGGCACGGGAATACCACATATAGGTAGGTATGGTGGACTCATGTGGCAAAACTGGTTTTAAAGAGTTTGGATGCATAAGTAGTATTTCTACTTAGTACAAGTGGAGGCTAGGAAAAAGATTGAGAAGCAACCAAGGAAGAAACAAAAAATCACATAAGCGAGCATTAAGCATAACTAACACCAAATAAAGCACCACAAGTAGGATGTAATTTCATTTCATAACTATTGACTTTCGTGCTTGCATAGAGAATCACAAACCTTAACACCAATATTCTAACTAAAGCATAATTACTCATCAACATAACTCACATATCACTATCATCATATCTCAAAACTATTACAAGGAATCAAGTTTAATTTGTCCAATGGTCTTCATGAAAGTTTTTATTATATCCCTGTTGAATATCTATCACTTTGGGACTAGTTTCATATGTTGCAATTGCGTTTGACAAGCTCAAACAAATTTAAGTGAAGAACATGAGCATAAAGATTTTCATCTCTCAAAATAATATAAGTGAAGCATGAGAGAATTTATTCAAAATTAGTAACTCTCAAATAAATCTAAGTGAATATTTAGAGTATTTCTTCAAACATATTAAAGCACACCGTGCTCAAAAAGATATAAGTGAAGCACTAGAGCAATTCCATAGCTAAAAAAATTTAAGTGAAGCATAAAGAGCAATTCTAACAAATAATGGCATTAATTTGGCTCTCTCAAATAGGTGTGTCCAGCAAGGATACTTGTGACAAACTAAAAAGCAAAACAAGCAAAGACTCATATAATACAAGACGCCTCAAGCAAAACTCATGATATGTGATGAATAAAAATATAGTTCCAAGTAAAATACCGATGGTCGTTAGAAGAAAGAGGGGATGCCACTCGGGGCATCCCCAAGCTTAGTTGCTTGTTTCTCCTTGAATATTATCTTGGGGTGCCATGGGGCATCCCCAAGCTTAGGCTCTTCTTACTCCTTATTCCTTCATCCATCGTGATCTCACACAAAACTTGAAAACTTCAATCACACAAAACTTAATAAAACCTTCGTGAGATCCGTTAGTATAATAAAGCAAATCATCACTTAAGTACTGTTGAAACTCATTCATATTTTGTTATTACATTATACCTACTGTATTCCAACTTTACCATGGCTTATACCCCCCGATACAAACCATACATTCATCAAAATAAGCACTCAATGCAAAGAAAACAGAATCTGTCAAAAACATAACAGTCTGTAAAGACGCGAATTTTACCCATACTTCTGTAACTCCAAAAATTCTGAAAAGATAGGAAAACGTGGGAAATTTGTACATCAATCTTGTGTAAAACAGTCAGAATTTTTCCTCGCTTCTGTGAATTTTAAAAATTCTGCTACTGGAGGCAAAAGTTTATGTTTTCCAACAGGATCAAATCAACTATCACCCAACATGATCCCAAAGGCTTTACTTGGAAAAAAACACTAATTAAAACATAAAAAAACACAATCATAACAGTAGCATAATTGTGCAAACACTCACAAACAGAAAGAAAAAGGCAAAAATAAATTTTATTCATTGGGTTGCCTGCCAACAAGCGCTATCGTTTTATGCCCTTGGCTAGGCATAATGCATAGATTCAAGTATTGTCATCTTTAGTTTCCACTTCCTCAATCACACAACCAATATTCTTCTAAGATTTAGAATATAAACTTTCAATAACAATACTCCTAAGATTGAAAATTTCATTCTTGCAAGTAGGGTCTTTTATCACTTCAACAAAATCGGGGTGAATACTAATCATCTTAAGATCTTGTTTGTTATTATTAGAAGTTGCACTCTTGTTCTTAGTGATTTGAGTAATCTTGCCAATTTTTACGGGAGTTTTTTCAATGTATTTAGCAGAAGCAAAAGCCGAGCTTAAATTTCTTCCAACTTATCAATCTGGGAAGGACTCTCTCCAATTCTTTCGTTAATTACGGTTTCGTTTTCCCTTAGTAGCTTGAAAACATCGCCCACTTTTGACCCAAATTTATTAGCAAGATTCAACATCTTTGTATCCAAGGTTTCATTTTTCTCTAAGGTGAACATCTTTTTTTCAATAGCATCTAATCTTTGCATAACATGCTCAAGAGTTAAGATTGTTTCATTAATAATGATAGGTGTTGCACCTACTAGATCTCCCATGGCATTAAAAGCGTCCAAAGATGGACACATCAAGATATTTCCACCGGTAATCCTATCAAGGACGAATCTATACAAAGTGGTGATGCCCACATAAAAACTGCAAAGAAGAACAACAGTAGAATGCTTACGAGCAGATCTATTATGAGCATTGCAAATCCTATACCAAGCATCTTTTAAATTCTCCCCTTCCCTTTGTTTAAAATTAAGAACCTCATTCTTGGGGGCACACGAAATAGAGGAAGAACTAGCCATAACGACAAAGTGACAAGCAAAATCACACGCAAAAGGATAGATCTAACGGAAAAAACGAACGAAAAAGAGGGCGAATAAAACGGCAAATTTTTGTGAAGTGGGGGAGATGAAAATGAGAGGCAAATGGCAAATAATGTAAATTGCAAGGGGATGAGATTTGTGATTAGGAACCTGATAGATGTTGATGATGTCTCCCCGGCAACGGTGCCAGAAATTCCTTTTGATTGTCGCTTGAACTACGTTGGTATTACCCCAAAGAGGAAGGGATGATGCAGCACAGCTACGGTAGGTATTTCCCTCAGTTATGAAACCAAGGTATCAATCCAGTAGGAAAACCAAGCAACACTATGTAAACGGTACCTTCACACAAAGAACAAGTACTTGCAAGCCGACGCTTATGAGGGGTTGTCAATCCCTCTACGGGTAATGGCGCCAAAAATTGTCAAGTTAATGGGATAAAAATTGTGATAGATTGGATAAATAGATCTCGATAAAACGCGAAATAAAATAAGTGGTAAAAAAGTGCAGCAAGGTATTTTTGGAATAATAGATCTGAAAACAAAAGCGAATAAAAATAGATCACAAAGCAAATATGATAAAGAATAGACCCGGGGGCTGTAGATTTCACTAGTCGCTTCTCTCAAGAAAATAGCACACGGTGGGTAAACAAATTACTGTTGGGCAATTGATAGAAGATCGAATAATTATGACGATATCCAAGGCAATGATCATTATATATGCATCAAGTCCAAGATTAGTAGACCGACTCCTGCCTGCATCTACTACTATTACTCCACACATCGACCGCTATCCAGCATGCATCTAGTGTATTAAGTTCATGGAGAAACGGAGTAATGCAATAAGAACGATGACATGATGTAGATGAGATTTATTCATGTAGGAATAGCCCCCATCTTTTTATCCTTAATAGCAACGATACATGCGTGTCTTGCTGCCCCTTCTGTCACTGGGAAAGAACACCGCACGATCGAACCCATCACAAAGCACCTCTTCCCATGGCAAGAAAAATATATCTAGTTGGCCTAACTAAACCAAAGATTCGAAGAAAAATACGAGGCTATAAGTAATCATGCACATAAGAGATCAAAGAAGACTCAAATAATATTCATGGATATAGATCTGATCATAAACTCAAAGTTCATTGGATCCCAACAAACACACCGCAAAAAGAGTTACATCAAATAGATCTCCAAGAGACCATTTTATTGAGAATCAAAAAGAGAGAAGAAGCCATCTAGCTACTGCCTACGGACCCGTGCATCAACCCCTATGCATAGATTACCCCAATGTCACCTCGGGAATCCGTGAGTTGAGTGCCAAAACATACATCAAGTGAATCAATAGAACATCCCATTGTCACCACAGATATCCCATCGCAAGACATACATCAAGTGTTCTCAAATCCAATACTCAATCCAACATAACAAAACCTCAAAGAGCAAGACTCAATTCATCACAAGAAGGTAGAGGGGGAGAAACACCATATGATCCAACTATAATAACAAAGCTCGCGGTACATCAAGATCGTGCCAAATCAAGAACATGAGAGAGAGAGAGAGAGATCAAACACATAGCTACTCGTACATACCCTCAGCCCCGAGGGTGAACTACTCCCTTCTCGTCATGGAGACCGCCGGGATGATGAAGATGGCCTCCGGTGATGGTTTCCCCCTCCGGCAGGGTGCCAGAACGGGCTCCCGATTGGTTTTTCATGGATAAAGAGGCTTGCGGCGGCGGAACTTCAGATCTAGGTTTCTTTTTGCGGTTTTTGGTATTTATAGGAACTTTTGGCATCGGTCTCACATCAAGGGGGTCCACGAGGCAGCGGCAAGACAGGGGGCGCGCCCTCCACCCTTGTGGTTGCCTCGGGACTCTTTTAGCCCAACTCCGATGCTTCGTGGGCTTCTTCTGGTCCATAAAAAATCATCGTAAATTTTCAGCTCGTTTGGACTCCTTTTGATATTCCTTTTCTGTAAAACTCAAAAACATGGAAAAAAACAGAAACTGGCACTGGGCTCTGGGTTAATAAGTTAGTCCCAAAAATAATATAGAATAGCATATAAATGCATATAAAACATCCAAAACAGATAATATAATAGCATGGAACAATAAAAAATTATAGATACGTTGGAGACGTATCAAGCATCCCCAAGCTTAATTCCTGCTCGTCCTCGAGTAGGTAAATGATAAAAACAGAATTTTTGATGTGGAATGCTACCTAACATAATTATCCATGCAATCTTCTCTATTGTGGCAAGAATATTCAGATCCATAAGATTCAAAACAAAAGTTTAATATTGACATAAAAACAATAATACTTCAAGCATACTAACAAAGCAATCATGTCTTCTCAAAATAACATGGCCAAAGAAAGTTATCCCTACAAAGTCATATAGTCTGGCTATGCTCCATCTTTATCAAACAAAGTATTAAATCATGCACAACCCCGATGACAAGCCAAGCAATTGTTTCATACTTTTGATGTTCTAAAACTTTTTCAACTTTCACGCAATACATGAGCGTGAGCCATGGATATATCACTATAGGTGGAATAGAATATGGTGGTTGTGGAGAAGACAAAAAGAAGGAGATAGTCTCACATCAACTAGGCGTATTAATGGGCTATGGAGATGCCCATCAATAGATATCAATGTGAGTGAGTAGGGATTTCCATGCAACGGATGCACTAGAGCTATAAGTGTATGAAAGCTCAAAAAGAAACTGAGTGGGTGTGCATCCAACTCGCTTGCTCACGAAGACCTAGGGCAATTTGAGGAAGCCCATCATTGGAATATACAAGCCAAGTTCTATAATGAAAAATTCCCACTAGTATATGAAAATGACAAAATAGGAGACTCTCTATCATGAAGATCATGGTGCTACTTTGAAGCACAAGTGTGAAAAAGGATAGTAGCATTGCCCCTTCTCTCTTTTCTCTCATTTTTTTATTTTGGGCTCTTTGGCCTCTTTTTTTTTCTTTTTCTTTTTTTTTGTCCGGAGTCTCATCCCGACTTGTGGGGGAATCATAGTCTCCATCATCCTTTCCTCACATGGGACAATGCTCTAATAATGATGATCATCACACTTTTATTTACTTACAACTCAAGAATTACAACTCGATACTAGAGCAAATATATGACTCTATATGAATGCCTCCGGTGGTGTACCGGGATGTGCAATGACTCAAGAGTCACATGTATAAAAAATAAGAATGGTGGCTTTGCCACAAATACGATGTCAACTACATGGTCATGCAAAGCAATATGACAATGATGAAGCGTGTCATAATAAACGGAACGGTGGAAGTTGCATGGCAATATATCTCGGAATGGCTATGGAAATGCCATAATAGGTAGGTATGGTGGCTGTTTTGAGGAAGGTATATGGTGGGTGTAATGCACCGGCGAAAGTTGTGTGGTACTAGAGAGGCTAGCAATGGTGGAAGGGTGAGAGTGCGTATAATCCATGGACTCAACATTAGTCATAAAGAACTCACATACTTATTGCAAAAGTCTATTAGCTATCGAAACAAAGTACTACACGCATGATCCTAGGGGTATAGATTGGTAGGAAAAGACCATCGCTCGTCCCCGACCACCACTCACAAGGAAGACAATCAATAAATAAATCATGCTCCGACTTCACCACATAACGATTCATCATACGTGCATGCTTCAGGAATCACAAACTTTAACACAAGTATTTCTACCAATCCACAATTACTCCCTAGCATGACTTTAATATCACCATCTTTATATCTCAAAACAAATGAAAGGAATCAAACTTCTCATAGTATTCAATGCACTTTATATGAAAGTTTTTATTATATCCCTCTTGGATGCCCATCATATTAGGACCAAATTCATAACCTAAGCAAATTATCATGCTGTTTAGAGACTCTCAAAATAATATAAGTGAAGCATGAGAGTTCAACAATTTCTTCAAAATAAAACCATCACCGTGCTCTAAAAAGATATAAGTGAAGCACTAGAGCAACTGACAAACTACTCCAAAAAGATATAAGTGAAGATCAATGAGTAGTCAAATAATTAAGTAACTATGTGAAGATTATCTCTCATTTAAGAATTTCAGATCTAAGTATTTTATTCAAACAGCAACCAAAACAAAATAAAATGACATTCTAAAACTAGCACACATCATGCAAAGAAGCAAAAACTTAGGCTTAACCGATACTAACCGATCATTGTTGAAGAAGAAAGGTGGGATGCCTACTGGGGCATCCCCAAGCTTAGATGCTTGAGACTTCTTGAAATATTATATTGGGATGCCTTGGGCATCCCCAAGCTTGAGCTTTTGTGTCTCCTTAATTCCTTTTATATCATGGTTTCCCTAAATCTTATAGACTTCATCCACACAAAACTCAACAAGAACTCGTGAGAAAAGTTAGTATAAATCAAATGCAAAACCTTATCATTCTCTTCTGTAGAAAATCACTTAAATTATTATTTAACATTTCATACTAAATGCCTCTGCATATTTAATACTCCTATCCTCAAATAGAATCATTAAACAAGCAAACATATGCAAACAATGCAAACATAACAGCAATCTGTCTAAACAGGACAGTCTGTAAAGAGTACAATTGTACTCATAATTACCTAACTCCAAAACTTCTGAAAAATACCCACACTGTATAAAATTTGTTTTATCATATTGTGAATTTTTTTAAAGATTTTATCATGTTCTGAGAATTCATAAATATTGAAAACATAATAACAAACTTTCTGTTTTCAAACAGCAACATATAGACTTGCAAAATAAGCATGGTAAAGGCTATACTTGACACTTTTGTTGAAATAAAAGATGCAAAACATTACTCTAAATAACAGCAAGAAAATACTAATAAAATAAAATGATGCTCCAAGCAAAACTCACATCAAGTGATGAATAAAAATATAGCTCCAAGTGAGGTTACCGATAATGTTAAAGACAAAAGAGGGGATGCCTTCCGGGGCATCCCCAAGCTTAGTTTCTTGGATCTTCCTTGAATATTACCTTGGGGTGCCTTGGGCATCCCCAAGCTTAGGGTTTTGTCACTCCTTATTCTCCTCATATCGATATCTCACCCAAAACTTGAAAACTTCAATCACACAAAACTTAACGGAACTTCGTGAGATGGGTTAGTATGATAAAAGAAATCATTCACTTTGTTACTGTCAAGACAAGATTCAATTCTTTTCTCACATGATGCCTACTGTACCCTATCATTTCTATAATTTATATTGAGCAATATAAGCCATAGAAACTAGAAAACAAGCAAACTATGCATTGGAAACAGAATCTGTCAAAAACAGAACAGTCTGTAAATATCTGAATTAAGTTCATACTTATGTTACTCCAAAAATTCTTAAAATTTTGGAAACGTAGACAATTTGTATATCAATCCTATGTAAAAAATTCAGAGTTTTTTCTTGTTCCAGTGAATTTTAACAATTCTGTTACTGGACGCAAAAGTTTCTGTTTTTGCACAGAATCAAGTCAACTATCAACCACACTATCCCAAAGGGCTTTACTTGGCACTTTATTCAAACAAAAGCTATAAAACATGATTACTACAGTAGCTTAATCGTGTGAACACATAAAAAAAGTAGGGCTAAATGTTGGGTTGTCTCCCAACAAGCGCTTTTTTTAATGCCTTTTAAGCTAGGCATGATGATTTCAATGATGCTCACATAAAAGATAAGAATTGAAACATAATGGGAGCATCATGAAGAATATGACTAGCACATTTAAGCCTAACCCACTTCCTATGCATAGGGATTTTGTGAGCAAACAACTTATGGGAATAAGAATCGACTAGCATAGGAAGGCAAAACAAGCAAAACTTGAAGATTTTCAACACATAGAGAGGAAACTTGATATTATTGCAATACCTACAAGCATATGTTCCCCCCTCATAGTAATTTTCAGTAGCATCATGAATGAATTCAACAATATAACTATCACATAAAGCATTATTTTCATGATCCACGAGCATAGAAAATTTACTACTCTCCACATAAGCAAAATTCTTCTCATTCGGAATAGTGGGAGCAAACTCAACCAAATAACTATCATGTGAGGCATAATCCAATTGAAAATTAAAATCATGATAACAAGTTTCATGGTTATCATTATTCTTTATATCATACATGTCATCACAATAATCATCATAGATAGCAACTTTGTTCTCATAATCAATTGGAACCTCTTCCAAAATAGTGGATTCATCACTAAATAAAGTCATGACCTCTCCAAATCCACTTCCATAAATATTATAAGATTCAACACCCTCCAAAATAGTGGGATCAATACCTAGAGTTGACACTCTTCCAAACCCACTTTCATCAACATAATCATCGTAAATAGGAGGCATGCTATCATCATAATAAATTTGCACATCAAAACTTGGGGGACTAAAAATATCATCTTCATCAAACATAGCATCCCCAAGCTTGTGGCTTTGCATATCATTAGCATCATGGATATTCAAAGAATTCATACTAACAACATTGCAATCATGTTCATCATTCAAAGATTTAGTGCCAAACATTTTATTAACTTCTTCTTCTAACACTTGAGCACAATTTTCCGTTCCATCATTTTCACGAAAGACATTATAAAGGTGAAGCATATGAGGCAACCTCAATTCCATTTTTTTGTAGTTTTCTTTTATAGACTAAACTAGTGATAAAACAAGAAAATAAAATATTCAATTGCAAGATCTAAAGATATACCTTCAAGCACTCACCTCCCCGGCAACGGCGCCAGAAAAGAGCTTGATGTCTACTACGCAACCTTCTTCTTGTAGACTCGTGTTGGGCCTCCAAGCACAGAGTTTTGTAGGATAGTAGCAAATTTCCCTCAAGTGGATGACCTAAGGTTTATCAATCTATGGGAGGCGTAGGATGAAGATGGTCTCTCTCAAACAACCCTGCAACCAAATAAGAAAGAGTCTCTTGTGTCCCCAACACACCCAATACAATGGTAAATTGTATAGGTGCACTAGTTCGGCGAAGAGATGGTGATACAAGTGTAATATGGATAGTAGATATAGGTTTTTGTAATCTGAAAATATAAAAACAGCAAGGTAAATAGTAGCAAAAGTGAGCAAAAATGGTATTGCAATGCTTGAAAACAAGGCCTAGGGTTCATACTTTCACTAGTGCAAATTCTCTCAACAATGATAACATAATTGGATCATAAAACAATCCCTCAACGTGCAACAAAGAATCACTCCAAAGTTTTTATCAAAGAACATAGGACGAAAACGTGCATCAACCCCTATGCATAGATTACCCCAATGTCACCTCAGGAATCCGTGAGTTGAGTGCCAAAACATACATCAAGTGAATCAATAGAACATCCCATTGTCACCACAGATATCCCATCGCAAGACATACATCAAGTGTTCTCAAATCCAATACTTAATCCAACATAACGAAACCTCAAGGAGTAAGACTCAATTCATCACAAGAAGGCAGAGGGGTAGAAACACCATATGATCCAACTATAATAACAAAGCTCACGGTACATCAAGATCGTGCCAAATCAAGAACACGAGGGAGAGAGAGAGAGATCAAACACATAGCTACTGGTACATACCCTTAGCCCCGAGGGTGAACTACTCATTCCTCATCATGGAGACCACCGGAATGATGAAGATGGCCTCCGGTGATGGTTTCCCCCTCCGGCAGGGTGCCGGAACGGGCTCCGATTGGTTTTTCGTGGCTACAGAGGCTTGCGGCGGCGGAACTTCCGATCTAGGTTTCTTTTCGGGGGTTTTGGCATTTATATGAATTTTTGGCGTCGGTCTCACGTCAAGGGGGTCCACGAGGCAGCGGCAAGATAGGGGGCGCGCCCTCCACCCTTCTGGTTGCCTCGGGACTCTTCTGGCCCAACTCCGATGCTCTGTGGGCTTCTTCTGGTCCATAAAAAATCACTGTAAATTTTCAGCTCGTTTGGACTCCATTTGATATTCCTTTTCTGTAAAACTCAAAAAAAGGAAAAAACATAAACTGGCACTGGGCTCTGGGTTAATAAGTTAGTCCCAAAAATAATATAAAATAGCATATAAATGCATATAAAACAGCTAAAACAGATAATATAATAGCATGGAACAATAAAAAATTATAGATACGTTGGAGACGTATCAGGCACCATGTCAATAGGTTAGTCCCAAAAAATGAGATAACGTTGCTATATAATGATTGTAAAACATCCAAGAATGATAATATAACAGCATGGAACAATAAAAAATTATAGATACGTTGGAGACGTATCAACATCCCCAAGATTAATTCCTGCTCGTCCTCGAGGAGGTAAATGATAAAAACAGAATTTCTGATGTGGAATGCTGCCTAACATGTTCATCACATATTATTTTCTTTTGTAGCATGGACATTTGGAATTTTATATGGTTCAAAGCAATAGTCTAGTTTTGACATGAAGATTTCAATACTCAAGCATATCAACAAGCAACCATGTCTTTCAAAATATCAACACTAAAGAAAGTTATCCCTAGCCCATCATGCTCATCATTGATCCATTCATGAAACACATTCACATATTAGCTACATCCAATGCTCAAGTATGATCATAGTACCCCTTAGTTGGTGCTTTATAAGAGAAGATGGAGACTCAAATAAAAATAAAAATTGCATAAAGTAAATAGATAGGCCCTCCGCAAAGGGAAGTAGGGATTTGTAGAGGTGCCACAGCTCAAAGCTTAAATTGAGAGAGAAAATTTTTGAGAGGTATACTTTTCCCGTCAACGAAAACGACCGAGTAATTCCCAACACTTTCCATGCTAGATATATCATAGGCGGTTCCCAAACAGAAAATAAAGTTTATTCCTTTTTCCACCAATCTTTCGCACTCCACGGCTAGCCGCATCCACGGGTACCGTACATACCAACACTTTCCAAGAAATTTATTAATTGACAACGTAAAGTAAATTCATTTTTCATTTCAGGGCTGGGCATCCCTTTTACTGCCATACTCTCGTGCAAGGACAAGTGAATAAACACTCATCTTGAGAATAACACATCTAGCATGGAAAATATTGGCCACCCCCTGCCGCTTCATGAGCGGTACGAGCACACAAAAAGGAAATTTATTTTTAAAATTAGAGATGGCACATACAAATTTGCTTAGAATGGCACGGGAATACCAAATATAGGTAGGTATGGTGGACTCATGTGGCAAAACTGGTTTTAAAGAGTTTGGATGCACAAGTAGTATTTCTACTTAGTATAAGTGGAGGCTAGGAAAAAGATTGAGAAGCAACCAACCAAGAAACGAAAAATCACATAAGTGAGCATTAAGCATAACTAACACCAAATAATGCACCACAAGTAGGATGTAATTTCATTGCATAACCATTGACTTGCGTGCTTGCATAGGGAATCACAAACCTTAACACCAATATTCTTACTAAAGCATAATTACTCATCAAGATAACTCACATATCACTATCATCATATCTCAAAACTATTAAAGGAATCAAGTTTAATTTGTCCAATGATCTTCATGAAAGTTTTTATTATATCCCTGTTGAATATCTATCACTTTGGGACTAGTTTCATATGTTGCAATTGCTTTTGACAAGCTCAAACAAATTTAAGTGAAGAACATGAGCATAAAGATTTTCATCTCTCAAAATAATATAAGTGAAGCATGAGAGAATTTCTTCAAAATTACTAACTCTCAAATAAATCTAAGTGAAGCATTGGAGTATTTCTTCAAACATATTAAAGCACACCGTGCTCAAAAAGATATAAGTGAAGCACTAGAGCAATTCCATAGCCCAAAAAATTTAAGTGAAGCATAAAGAGCAATTCTAACAAATAATGGCATAATTTTGGCTCTCTCAAATAGGTGTGTCCAGCAAGGATACTTGTGACAAACTAAAAATAAAAGCAAGCAAAGACTCATATAATACAAGACGCCTCAAGCAAAACTCATGATATGTGATGAATAAAAATATAGTTCAAAGTAAAATACCGATGGTCGTTAGAAGAAAGAGGGGATGCCACTCGGGGCATCCCCAAGCTTAGTTGCTTGTT
Source organism: Thinopyrum elongatum (assembly GCA_011799875.1). Classification (NCBI taxonomy): domain Eukaryota; kingdom Viridiplantae; phylum Streptophyta; class Magnoliopsida; order Poales; family Poaceae; genus Thinopyrum; species Thinopyrum elongatum. The sequence continues at coordinate 486,988,985 of CM022297.1, read as the reverse complement.
TCTCCTTGAATATTATCTTGGGGTGCCATGGGGCATCCCCAAGCTTAGGCTCTTCTTACTCCTTATTCCTTCATCCATCGTGATCTCACACAAAACTTGAAAACTTCAATCACACAAAACTTAATAAAACCTTCGTGAGATCCGTTAGTATAATAAAGCAAATCACCACTTAAGTATTGTTGAAACTCATTCATATTTTGTTATTACATTATACCTACTGTATTCCAACTTTACCATGGCTTATACCCCCCGATACAAACCATACATTCATCAAAATAAGCACTCAATGCAAAGAAAACAGAATCTGTCAAAAACATAATAGTCTGTAAAGACGCGAATTTTACCCATACTTCTGTAACTCCAAAAATTCTGAAAACATAGGAAAATGTGGGAAATTTGTATATCAATCTTGTGTAAAACAGTCAGAATTTTTTGTCGCTTCTGTGAATTTTCAAAATTCTGCTACTAGACGCAAAAGTTTCTGTTTTCCAATAGGATCAAATCAACTATCACCCAACATGATCCCAAAGGCTTTACTTGGCAAAAAACACTAATTAAAACATAAAAAAACACAATCATAACAGTAGCATAATTGTGCAAACACTCACAAACAGAAAGAAAAAGGCAAAAATAAATTTTATTCATTGGGTTGCCTCCCAACAAGTGCTATCATTTTATGCCCCTAGCTAGGCATAATGCACAGATTCAAGTATTGTTATCTTTAGTTTCCACTTCCTCAATCACACAACCAATATTCTTCAAAGATTTAGCATATAAACTTTCAATAACAATACTCCTAAGATTGAAAATTTCATTCTTGCAAGTAGGGTCTTTTATCACTTCAACAAAATCGGGGTGAATACTAATCATCTTAAGATCTTGTTTGTTATTATTAGAAGTTGCACCCTTGTTCTTAGTGATTTGAGTAATCTTGCCAATTTTTACGGGAGTTTTTTCAATGTATTTAGCGGAAGAAAAAGCCGAGCTTAAATTACTAAAAAATTCTTCCAACTTATCAATCCGGGAAGGACTCTCTCCAATTCTTTCGTTAATTACGGTTTCCTTTTCCCTTAGTAGCTTGAAAACATTGCCCGCTTTGACCCAAATTTATTAGCAAGATTCTACATCTTTGCATCCAAGGTTTCAATTTGCTCTAAGGTGAACATCTTTTTTTCAATAGCATCTAATCTTTGCATAACATGCTCAAGAGTTAAGATTGTTTCATTAATAATGATAGGTGGTGCACCTACTAGATCTCCCATGGCATTAAAAGCGTCCAAAGAAGGACACATCAAGAAATTTCCACCGGTAATCCTATCAAGGACGAATCTATACCAAGTGGTGATGCCCACATGAAAACTGCAAAGAAGAACAACGGTAGAATGCTTATGAGCAGATCTATTATGAGCATTGCAAATCCTATACCAAGCATCTTTTAGATTCTCCCATCCCCTTTGTTTAAAATTAAGAACCACATTCTCGGGGGTACACGAAATAGAGGAAGAACTAGCCATAACTACAAAGTGACAAGCAAAATCACACCCAAAAGGATAGATCTGACGGAAAAAACGAACGAAAAAGAGGGCGAATAAAACTGCAAATTTTTGTGAAGTGGGGGAGATGAAAACGAGAGGCAAATGGCAAATAATGTAAATTGCAAGGAGATGAGGTTTGTGATTAGGAACCTGATAGATGTTGATGATGTCTCCCCGGCAAATTCCTTTTGATTGTCGCTTGAACTACGTTGGTATTTCCCCAAAGAGGAAGGGATGATGCAGCACAGCTACGGTAGGTATTTCCCTTAGTTATGAAACCAAGGTATCAATCCAGTAGGAGAACCAAGCAAAACTATGTAAATGGTACCTGCACACAAAGAATAAATACTTGCAACCCGACGCTTTTGAGGGGTTGTTAATCCCTCTACAGGTAACGGCGCCAAAAATTGTCAAGTTAACGGGATAAAAATTGTGATAGATTGGATAAATAGATCTCGATAAAATGTGAAATACAATAAGTGGTAAAAAAGTGCAGCAAGGTATTTTTGGATTTTTGGAATAATAGATCTGAAAAACAAAAGCGAATAAAGATAGATCTCAAAGCAAATATGATAAAGAATAGACCCGGGGGCCGTAGATTTCACTAGTGGCTTCTCTCAAGAAAATAGCACACGGTGGGTAAACAAATTACTGTTGGGTAATTGATAGAAGATCGAATAATTATGACAATATCCAAGGCAATGATCATTATATAGGCATCACGTCCATGATTAGTAGACCGACTCCTGCCTGCATCTACTACTATTACTCCACACATCGACCACTATCCAGCATGCATCTAGTGTATTAAGTTCGTGGAGAAACGGAGTAATGCAATCAGAACGACGACATGATGTAGACGAGATCTATTCATGTAGGAATAGCCCCCATCTTGTTATTCTTAATAGCAACGATACATGCGTGTCTTGCTGCCCCTTCTGTCACTGGGAAAGAACACCGCACTATCGAACCCATCACAAAGCACCTCTTCCCATGGTAAGAAAAATCGATCTAGTTGGCCTAACTAAACCAAAGATTGGAAGAAGAAATACGAGACTATAAGTAATCATGCACAGAAGAGACCAAAGAAGACTCAAATAATATTGATGGATATAGATCTGATCATAAACTCAAAGTTCATCGGATCCCAACAAACACACCGCAAAAAGAGTTACATCAAATAGATCTCCAAGAGACCATTGTATTGAGAATCAAAAAGAGAGAAGAAGCCATCTAGCTACTGCCTATGGACCCGTAGGTCTACGATGAACTACTCACGCATCATCGGAGAGGCACCAATGAGGATGATGAACCCCTCCATGATGGTGTCTAGATTGGATCTCGTGGTTCTAGAACTTGCGGCGGCTGGAATTGTGTTTCGTCGAGTCCCCTAGGGTTTCTGGAATTTTGGGTATTTATAGGGCGAAGAGGCGGTGCGAAAGGTCACCGAGGTGGGCCCAACCCACCAGGGCGCGCCTAGGTCCTGGGCGCGCCCTGGTGTCTTGTGCTCACCTCAGGCCGCCCCTCTGGTACTTCTTTGGCCCATCTTGTGTCTTCTGGTCCAAAAAATTCTCCAAAAAGTTTTGCTGCGTTTGGACTCCGTTTGGTACTCATATTCTGCGAAGTAAAAAACAAGCAAAAAACAGCAACTGGCACTGGGAACTATGTCAATAGGTTAGTCCCAAAAAATGTTATAAAGTTGCTATATAATGATTGTAAAGCATCCAAGAATGATAATATAATAGCATGGAACAATAAAAAATTATAGATACGTTGGAGACGTATCAACGCCCAGTGATCCTTTCTTGACTCCCTGTGAGAAAGCTATCCCGGAGCCAACATATCCATCTCATGTCTCAAGTATCCATTTCTAGTTGTAATAGATCGGGATACAAGTCCGAGCGTCCGTTACCGAGGACACGGCTATTCAAATAGATAAACTTCCCTGCAGGGGTGCACCACATTACCCAACACGCTTGATTACTCTGGCCGGCCACACTTTCCTGGGTCCATGCCCGGACTCGGAAGATCAACACGTCGTAGTCCTACCTAGGCTTAGCAGAGAGGTCCCCGCCGGTCTACATCCTAAGCACTCCGGGGTCTTGGGCCCATCTATCGTTGCACTCCGGTTCGTTGTGTGCAGGGTGGATACCAGCGCCACCTCGGATGGTCAGCACGATCCGACCGTGCCACAATGCTGAACTGGACGTCTGACAGAGCTTCAGCTGATACTACGATGCCGAGTGGCCATATCTGTTCCCGCGTGGTAGTTAGTGCTTATAGGCCAGTGGCCAACTTAGATCAAATACCCAAACCTGTTAGTGCATTATTAAAAGAAGTGACGGCTGTCGGGACATGTCCGGAGCTACCACCACCTCCTGGCTGATACCGTTAAATAGCCAGCCACCACCGCAACTCCTGCGGGTGCTCTCCGGGCCCGCCCGACTTTCACTGGTATCTCTCGCGGGTGCTCACTGGGCTCGCCCGACTTTAACAAAGGTCTGAGGTAAAGTCAAGGTAACTGTGTGTCCAAAACATCAAGGGGGAATCCGAGGAATCACTCTCGATGGATTCCACTCGATGTAATTGTCAAGCTGAACTTAGGAGCAATCACCCTCGAGGTTCATACTTGAGGTGTTGCATGACAGAGTCGTATCGGGAGTGGTGAAGGAGGAATCACCCTCGATGACATGACCGAATAGCTACACTACAGCATTATCATCAGGAGTGCGTTACGGGGTATCACCCTCGACACTCGATAGTAGCTCTGCAGTGTCATAGAACTAAGGGGGGTGAGGTGATGTGTCGGGATCTGGACGTTGATCACGTTGATCGACTCATCGATCATCAAGCCGAGGCAGCTGGGACAAGGTGAGGGGTCACTGATGGATCACTAGCCAACTTATACTAAGCAGGTAAGTAACAATAGCAGGTTTCAAAAACAGGCTATGCATCAGATAGGATCAATCAAGTATAGTAGCAAAATCTGATGCAAGCATGAGAGAGAATGAACAGGGTGGTATCGGAATGATCAAGGGGGGTTTGCTTGCCTGAAAGCTCTGCTGAAAGGGAAGGAGGGTCGTCGGTGACGTAGTCGATCACAGGGGCATCAACAGTGGTCTCGGGGTCTACCAAAGAAGAAGAGGGGGAGGAAATAGTAAATACAAAGCACACAGATGCATCACTAAGCATGACATGATGAAACACGGTGCTAGGGGTGTTCTAACGCAGTGTTACACGATACCAGTGAAGGGGGAAAACATCTGGGAATGTTTTCCCGAAGTTTCGCATTTTTGGACAGACGATCCGGTGGGGGACGGTTCCATGTTCGCTATGCTAGAGACGTGCGACAGACGAACGGAGAGCGTATTCGGATTCGTCATATTTTTCTGCGCAACTTTCATGTATAAAACATTTTCATCCGAGCTACGGATTATTTTCTACGATTTTTTGAAGTTTAGAACAATATTCTGAAATTACTATTAATTCGAAATTAAAGATTAAATGCGAGGTGCACCCAGCTCTGTGTACACAACAGTGTGCACAGAGGATGACATGTGGGTCCAAGGGGTCCTAGTCGACCAGTCAACATTGACTGGTCAACAGGGGGTGGGGCCCCTGTCATTGACTAGGTTTAGCTAATTAATTCCAGTTTCAAATAATCCAGCGATTAGGCTAATTAATCCTGGATAATTAAGTTAATTAACTACCTAATTAATTAATTATTGATTTATTTTCATTATTTATTTTCATTTTTAAAACATTCTTTTAATAGCCAGGACGCTGGGGCCCCTTGGTCAGTGGGCCAGGGAGGCTTAGCGGGCGACGGGAGAAACGGGGCGTGCGTGGGCGCCTCGTCGGGACAACCCGGGGCGCGTTTGGGTGGCCCAGCCGGCCGGCGACGGCAGCGGCAGGGGCATGGCGAGGTGCGGCTGGTCGGGGCGGCCGGCGCGGCCAGGGACGCGCGGTCCGGCGGCCACGCGTGGAGCGGTGTGGCCGACGACGCGGGGCGTGGCCATGGGACGGCCAGAACGCGAGGCAGGGGCGGCCTAGCGAGAGCAGCAGCGCAGCAAGCATTGCAACGGCGGTAGCGGCGAGCGCCGGTGTGCGCGATCGACGGTGAAGCAGTAGCAGGCCCGGGCGACGGCTCGGCAGGTGCGGCTAGGCGCGAGCGGCGCAGCTAGCAGCGCGGAAGGCAGCGGCAGTGGCGCCACGAGGCGAGCGAAGGCCCAGTGGGCGGCCGAAGGGTGGGCACGGGGGCTACGGACGCGCGCTGGCAGCAGGTGGCGCGGTAGGGCAGGGCCGAACGTGGCAAGAGGCGTGGCAGGGCGTGCGGCGAGGGAGAGCAGCACGATGCTGCCACGGCGAGCTCGAGCCAACAGAGAGCTCCTATGCGGCAGAAAATGGAGGTCCGACGGGATCAACAGCTCGACTAGGGCTCGGGATCGAGCTAAGAAGAGAGGGGGGAACGGAGACTCGCGATGGATCACATGGAGGCTCGTTGGTCGAGCGGGAGTGCAGGGGAGGCCGGAGCTGTTGGGGAGGCGGCGGCGACCCGACGAAGAGGACAGGGTGGATCCGGTGCTGGGAGGCTCCTCGGCTCATGTGCGTCGACGTAGAGGTAGCAACGAATGCCGGCGGAGGTGTTGGACCAGTCGAAGGAGCACGGGGGGAGGCTGTCGCCGCGGTGGGCGACGGCGGGCGGCAACTGGGGGCTCGATTGCTTCTTCCCCTCGACGGAGAGGACAAGTGAGGAGGGGAGAGAAGCGAGTGTTAGATAATAACGAGAATAAATGAGACACGAGAGGCACATGGATTCTTACGTGGAAACCCTTGCGGGAGAAAACCACGGACGCACGAAGGCGCAATCACTATGAGGAGGAGTATTACAAGCACGAGACGACATGCCGTCTTAGGTGCGACTACATGGAGTATATATGAGGGGCAACACATAAGAGTCCTTGTAGGACAAGTAAACGAGTTGTACTCGTACGCGTTGGTACCAACGCAAAGGCCCACTCCGGTTGTACTACGTCTAGTCCAACACGGTACTAGAATTTGGATCACAATTTAACAATCACCACCTTGAGCCAAATTCCCTCCAGTATTCGAAGAAAATAAATAACTCCATGCAAATCAGCATAAACACCTTGTGCGTCAAAGTCCATAGGACTAGTGAGAAATACCAACTAAGCCTGAGCAAAGCTCAAATTACTGGTAGGAACTAGCTTTGTCATCATATCAACTGGATTATGATGAGTACTTATCTTGCATACCTTCAAATCACCTTCAGCAACAACATCTCGAATATAGTGATATCTGACATCAATGTGCTTTGTTCTCTCATGATACATTGGATTCTTTATAAGATATATAGCACTTTGACTTTCACTAAATACGGTAGGGCAAGATGAATCTCCACAAAGCTCAGTATATAAACCTTTCAACCAGATAGCTTCTTTGCATGCCTCAGAAATAGACATATACTCGGCATCAGTAGTGGAACAAGCCACAATAGACTGCAAAGTTGCTCTGCAACTCACAGCACAACCACCAATGGCGAAAACATAACCTGTGAGTGATCTTCTCTTATCCAAATCACCAGCAAAATCAGAATCAACAAAACCAACAAGTCCATCTCCAGTTTTCCCAAACTGTAAATAAGCATTAGAAGTACCTCGCAGGTATCTGAAAATCCACTGAACTGCTTTCCAATGCTCTTTTCCAGGATTAGCCATGTATCTACTAACAACACTCAATGCATATGATAAATCCGGACGAGAACAAACCATGGCATACATAAGTGAACCAACTGCACTCGAATAGGGAACTCTAGACATGTACTCAATATCTGCATCTGACTTAGGACACAAGGCTGATGATAATTTGAAGTGTGGAGCAAACGGAGTACTCACCGGCTTCGCATTATGCATATTAAAATGACGAAGAACTTTATCAATATATCCCTTCTGACTTAGATATACTTTTCCAGACGATCTATCTCTGGATATTTCCATGCCAAGTATTTTCTTTGCTGCACCCAAATCCTTCATCTCAAATTCATTACTCAATTGCTTCTTTAGTTCATTAATCTCTGACATACTCTTTGCAGCAATTAGCATATCATCAACATAAAGGAGCAAATAAATAGTTGAACCATTGACAGTTTTCAAATAAACACAACTATCATAATTGGACCTTTTGAAACCTTGAGAGAGCATAAAGGTGTCAAATCTCTTGTACCACTATCTAGGGGATTGCTTCAATCCATAAAGAGATTTCTTTAACTTACAGACAAGCTTTTCTTTTCCAGGAATAATAAAAGCCCCAGGTTGTTCCATATAAATATCCTCTTCTAATTCTCCATGTAAGAATGCAGTTTTAACATCCAATTGTTCAAGCTCAAAATCATGCATGGCCACAATACTGAGTAAAGTGCGAATAGAGCTATGCTTCACAACAGGAGAAAAGACTTTGTTATAGTCAATACCTGGAATCTGACTGTAACCTTTAGCAACTAACCTTGCTTTATATCTTGTCTCATCATTAGGAGAAACACCTTCTTTCTCTTGAAAACCCACTTGCAACGAATAGGTTTCTTCTCTCTAGGTAATCTTACTAAATCCCAAGTGCCATTCTTTTCAAGTGATTCCATCTCATCATGCATAGCGGTCATCCACTTATTACTATCACCAGAAATAATAGCCTCGGAATATGAAGAAGGCTCAGCATTACCTTCAATTTCTTCTGCAACAGATAAAGCAAAAGAAACAATATTGCACTCTTCGATTAATCTGTCAGGTTTATTAATACCCCGCCTAACTCCGTTACGTGCGAGATTCCAACTGGGTGGAACAATAGGCTGATTTGGAGTGGGAGTGACATGTTCATCATCAACGACGGGATCATCATGCGCATCAACATTTTCCTTACCGGATGTATCACTAGAATCAATAACATGCTCCACCTGAACAGAAGAATGCTAAATAGTAGCCTGCTGTTCACTCTCAACAGGAACATTAGTAGATGGAACATCATGTAACATAGCAGATTCATTAAAGATAACATTTCTGCTAATAACAACCTTCTGGGTTTCAGGATTCCACAATTTAAAACCTTTAACACCAGACTTATAACCAAGAAAGATGCACTTAACAGCCCTAGGCTCCAACTTTCCATTATCAACATGAGCATAAGCAGTGCAACCAAAAACTCTCAACTGTGAATAATCAGCAGGTGAACCAGACCATACCTCAATAGGAGTTTTCTTATTAAGAGCAATAGATGGTGAATGGTTAATGTAACACCCCCTGTCATTAGCTACAGTAATCACTTTTGATAATGACATGTCAGCAAGCTTAATAGTGCATAATCATCATTAGCATCATATTGCATTTCAACTCCTAAGTCAAATTCAAATTTAAATGAAAGTGGAAAATAAAAGTTGTCCAACATAGAAACTAAAATGTTCAGTAAATAACAAATATTGCAGAGACTATTCTAAAATTGAAACCAACAATTAATAAAATAATTAGGTGGCTCAAACGTTATCAAAACAGTAAGGATTAATGCATTTTAATTATTATAAAAATTGTGTGAACTCAAATTGTCTCCAAACTAATTTTTGGTAGTAGTAGGTAATGCCTAGTATTTATTGGAGCAATTGCCATGTTTTATAAAAATCATTTGGTGGCCTAACTATTTACTAAACAGGAGATATGATTAAATAAAAAGAAAAAGGTAAAACAAAACAAAACAGAAAATAAAAAAAGAGCAACCCCCCCCCCGGCCCAACTGGGCCATAGCCCAGCTGGCCGGCCCAACTCCCCCTGGCCTATACCCTCCCCAGGCCAAACCCTAGTCCAATCCCCACTCCACTCCCCCCTCCCCCGCGCCCCCTCTCTCCCTCGGCGCCCGAGGCCGCGCGCGCCCGCGTCGACCCTATCGCCCCGTCGCCGGACCTCCTCCCCGCCATCGCCCGTCGCCTCCTCGTCTCCTCCTCGCCGGCGCCATCGAGCCTCGCCGCCCCTGGTCTCTACATCACCGGTGAGGGCCTCGCCCTCTCCCGTCTCTCCCTCTGTCCCGTGCCCGCCGCCGTGCCCGTCGTCGCCGTCACCGCACGCCCGCGCCACGCTGTGTTGCGCGCTGGCCTCGCCCACGCCGCAGCCCGCGCGCCCGACCGCGTCGGCCTCGCGTTGCCCTCTGCCCGCTCGCCGCGGCCGACCGCCTCGCCGGTGCTGCAGCTGCTCGCCGCCCGTGGCCTCCTCCCGCTCGCCTCGCCTGCCCGCGCTCCGCCGCCGTGCCCCGCGCTGCTGCTGCGGCTCCGCTGCAGCTGCTGTCGCCCGCCTCCGCCGCGCTGCCGCTGTCCCGGCCTCGCCTCGCCACCGCGCCGCCGTCTGCTTCGCCGTCGCCCGCCTCTGCGCGCGCGCGCTGTGGTCGCCGGACACGTCCGGCCCCCGAACGGGCGCAGTCCGGACACGTCCGGGTGTGCCACTGACCGGTGGGCCCAGCCCTAAAAACGTTTTAAGAAAATAGAAAATAAAAATAAAAATAAAAATAAAAATAAAAATAATTAAAATAAGTAATTAATTAATTAATTAATTAGTTAATTAATTAAGTTAATTAATCCTGATTAGGTTAATCCAATTTAGTTAATTAGTTTAATTAAATGTTAATTAATTAGTTAATCACTAATTAACCTAACAGTCTATGACATGTGGGACCCACATGACAGGACGCCTGCTGATGTCATGCTGACGTCAGCATAACACTGTTTCGGATAATGTTAATTTAAATAATTAATTAAATTCCAGAAATTAATAAAAACTTTAGAAAATCATATTAAATAATCCGTAACTCCGATGAAAATACTTTATACATGAAACTTGCTCAGAATTCCGATACGAACCGAATACGCCCTCCGTATTCCCGTCAGATGCCTCTAGTTATAAGAACATTGAACTTTTAGACCATTTTCAGTAAATGAATAGTGCCCAACTTTAATTAAATAAATCCGAATAAATTCCTAAATTAACTAAATCATTTAGTTAGGCAGTAGAACACCCCGGCATATCATTTAGGCATGTCATACATATTGTTTGCATTATTGCCGTGAATTTATTGTTTCTCTCCCCCCTCCTTCTCTCTCGATAGACGCTGAGATCGACGACGCTGCACCTGGATACGACTACACTACCGACGAGCAGCCCGTTGACGACCCCTCTCTCTTGCCAGAGCAACCAGGCAAGCCCCCGCTTTTGAGGATCCAGATATCGCCCATTCTATTCTCCTGCTTGCATTAGATTTTGCTACTGTTAATGTATGCTCCTATTCTGATGCATAGCCTGCTGTTGTAACCTGTTCATTGCTACCTTACCTGCCTATGATAAACTGTTTAGTTTAGGTTGGAATGAACCATCAGTGACCCCACCACCTTTCCTTTGTTGCCCCTGCTTGATCATCGATGACCCGATCAACGTGATCGTCGACCAGAGACCGACACATCACTTCACACCCCCTTAGTTGTACGACTCTGCGTAGTAACTATCGAGTGCCGAGGGTGATACCTCGAAACGCACTCCTGATGAATACTCTGCAGTGTAGCTGTTCGGTCGTGGTCATCGAGGGTGATTCCTCCTTCTCCACTTCTGATACGACTCTGTCGTGCAACCCTCAGTGTGAACCTCGAGGGTGATACCTCATACGTTCACCCTGATGATTTCGTCGAGTGGAATCCGCCGAGGGTGATTCCTCGGGTTTCCCCTCTTGATGTTATGACCACACGGTTACTTTGACCCTTGTTACAGGCGGGTCCACCCTGGTGGGTACCCGCTGGGGATCTATGATTTTCGGGTGTGCCGGAAGGGCACTCGAGTGTGACATTGTGGCGGAGCATCAGAGACTCTGATTGTCTCCGCGTGATACAAATTGAGCCTATTGGATTTGGGTGTGTGATCTCAGTGGGTTGACGTGCCCTATACGCACTACCACCACGCGGGATAATAGTTATGGGACCCTCTGTGAAGTACGTTTCTCCCGAAAGCTCGTCTGACGTCACGATTCATCGTGCGGGCTGATTGTCGGGATTGGGCTGGATACTTCACTGACGAGTTCAGTGTCGCGCCTGCACCCCGGCCAGTCTCGCAACGCGCAGGGTGCCCAGGGCGATGGCCCGAGACCTCTGGGTGCATAGGTTAGTCCGGCGTGCTGACCTCTCTGCCGAGCCTAGGTAGGGCGTTGCTTCGTGTTGATCTTTCGAGGACGGGCATTACCCAGCAAGTGTGTCCGGCCAGAGTTGATCGAGCGTGTTGGGTAACAGTAGTGCACCCCTGCAGGGATGAATCTTCTATCGATAGCCGGTCCTACGGTAAAGGACGCTCAGTTTGTGTATCCCGATCTACTACTTAAACTGGATACTTGTTACTTAATTGAAGCTTCGGGATCGCTTTCTCGCTTGGGAGTCGAGGAAGAATCTTTAAGCTGTACTTCAACATGTTTGCTAAATAAAATGCTATTCTATTCTCTTCTACTGCTGCAAGATGATGGCCTTGTGAAGATGTTTGAAGATGCTAGTCTTCGATAGGACTAGGCCTTCTCTCTATTCTGGCATTTCTGCAGCCCAGTCCACATATGCAGCCTTTCTCCATTGATAATGTTGCATATGTACTATAGATCCTTGCTTGCTAAGTACTTCAGATGAGTACTCATGGTTGCTTTACTTTCTCTTTTCCCCATATACCCCACCTTGATGATACATCAGACGATGGAGTCCAGGAGCCAGATGCCACCACAGGAGCTTACTACCAGGAGGGTCCAGAGGGTACTTACTACTGGATCGAGCCAGCTGACCAGGAGTAGGATCGGAGGCTCCTAGGCAGGAGGCCAACGCCTTTCGACCTAGTGTCGCTGTTTGTGCTAGCCTTCTTAAGGCAAAACTTGTCTAACTATGTCTGTACTCAGATAATATTTGTATGACTGACTTATGTATTCGGATCTTCGGATCCCTGGTCTGTAATATTGTGGACCTCCGTTTAAATTGTGTTAGAGTTGTGTTGTGATATCATCCCGTGAGTCCCTGTGCTTGATCGTACACGTTTGCGTGTATGATTAGTGTACGATTGAGCCGGGGGCGTCACAGTTAATGAGATAACAAGCAGTGGAAGCGGCCTCAGCCCAAAAACGCCTATGCAAACTTGCATTGGACAACATGCAATGGGCTCTGGAAATAATGGTCATGTTCATACGCTCAGCAACACCATTTTGTTGAGGAGTATAAGGAACGGTGTAATGTCTGACAATGCCTTCAGACTTGCAATAATTCTTAAATTGCTTAGAACAGAATTCCATACCATTATCAGTGCGAAGTATCTTTACCTTCTTTTCATTTTGTCTCCCAATCATAATCTTCCACTCCTTGAATGCTGAGAATGCTTCATATTTATGCTTCAAGAAATAAGGCCAAACTTTTCTCGAATAATCATCAATAATAGTCAGCATGTAACTAGCACCACCTAGTGACTTTCTGCGAGATGGTCCCCATAAATCAGAATGCACATAATCAAGAATACCTTCAGTTGTATGAGTCAAAGTGTTGAACTTCACCCTCTTGTGTTTGCCAAAGATACAATGCTCACCAAATTTCAATTTACCAGGTTCATATCCATCAAGGAGGCCTCTCTTATTTAACTCTGCTAAACCAAGTTCACTCATATGTCCAAGACGCATATGCCAAAGTTTAGCAGCATCACAATCAGAATTCTTTGAAATAACTGGAGTAGCGTTACCTGAAACGGTAGAACCATGAAGGTAATAAAGACCATTGGTCGAACTTAAATCACCTTTCATCACAATAAGAGAACCTTTCGTGACCTTCAAAACGCTATCTCCACCTGAATACTTGTACCCCTTTGCATCAAGGGCACTCATGGAAATAAGATTTCTCTTCATCTTCGAAATATACCGAACATCTGTCAAAGTTCTGATTGTGCCATCAAACATCTTGATTCGAACGGAACCTATGCCTTCAATCTTGCATGGTGAATTATCAAAACCCAAAATGGAACCAGCAGCAGAAGTGGAATCAAAGGTAGTAAACCAATCTCTATGCGGGATCATATGAAAAGTACATGCAGTGTCAAGTACCCACTCATCATTGGTCTCAGCACATCCAGCAATAACAACAAGAGCATCATCGGAACTACCATCACGAGCAACATTAGCAGAATTTTCACCTTGTTTGTTACCTTTCCTCTTTTCTTTGTTCTGCAACTTGAAACATTCTAAGATGTCATGCCCGTCTCTCTTATAATATTTCTTGTCTCTGGATTGCGACCGGTCTCTGTAGCCGTTTTTACTTTTGCCCCTGTTTCCATTATGTGAGTTCTTCTCCTTTGTCCTGCCACGAACAGATAATCCCTCGGCTTGAGTGAACTTGGTTTAACAGGCGACAGAAGAATCCGCAGCAGCGCACGCATCAATCCGCCGAGTCACCGTCCATCAGTAGTACTCCTCGGGAGCAGCAGCCTAGCAGAAATCAATCTCCAGTCGGATTCAACAGATCGTCCAGACGCGCGCGGCGGCGCGCGTAACCCTAATCTCTCGTCTCAAATCTCGTATCTGAAACTTGGCTCTGATACCACTTGTTAGATAATAACGAGAATAAACGAGACACGAGAGGCACACGGATTTTTACGTGGAAACCCTTGCGGGAGAAAACCACGGACGCACGAAGGCGCAATCACTATGAGGAGCAGTATTACAAGCACGAGACGACAGGCCGTCTTAGGTGCGACTACATGGAGTATATATGAGGGGCAACACATAAGAGTCCTTGTAGGACAAGTAAACGAGTTGTACTCGTACGCGTCGGTACCAACGCAAAGTCCCACACCGATTGTACTACGTCTAGTTCAACACGGTACTAGAATTTGGATCACAATTTAACAACGAGGGAGGTGGGGAGTGGGGTGGCAGAGGAGTGAGGCAAGGGGGCGGCCTTAACCCCCCCCCCCCCCGCCCTCGACGCCGGCGAGGTGGTTGGGGCGGGACGACCCCTGTAGCGACTGGTCGGAGGAATAGGGCGATCGACCAGGGTGGGGGTTGGGCTGGCTGGGTCGGTCTATTGGGCTAGGCCCAGAGGGGCACGGGGTCCTCTGACTTTTCCTTTTACATTTTATTCTTTTTTTCTGTTTTTCTTTTTATTACAATTTGTTTCTTTTATTTTAGTTAGCAAAATAGTTTTGCAAAAATATAAGACTTGCACCTAAAATAGTATTATGAATTAAGACACTGCCACAAAAAGTTTGGCACCTAAATAAAATAGGTTGCAACTTTATAATTAATAAAAGGCATTTTAATTAATTGCTTAAGCCATTGTTTTAATTATTTTTTAGCACTTAAACATTTTATAAAAAATTGGTTTCTTCACCAATAATACTTATGAATTATTTGCCACAGTTTGCACATTTTAGTTTTGACATTTGAAAATTTTTATTTTTGAGTTTATTTTAAATTTGAATTTGAACCAGTTTGAATCAATGTGATTTCTAGCAACAGTAAAAGCATGACATGGCATCATTAACAGGGGATTACTGTAGCTTAATTTTCCAGGCGTTACAAATTTCCTCCACTACAAGAAATCTCGTCCCGAGATTTTAGGAGGTAGACGGAAACAAAACGGGGTATTCATCTCGAAGACGATCCTCGAGTTCCCAAGTGGCTTCATCTTCAGAAGGATTGGACCACTGAACTTTTAAAAATTTGATAGCCCTCTGACGGGTGCGACATTCAGCTTGATTGAGAACGCAGACCGGAAAGATACTTCAGACTTCGATGTAGCGTTTTCAATTCGCACAAAAGGAGAAGCGTTTCACGCATTCAAGCAATAAATCTGTGCTTCGGCATTTCGAACAAGATGAGCATGGTAGCTCACTATCTCACTTGAAGGATGTAGTAGATGGATGGTTTTAGTGGCGCAAATGATAGAAGCGGTATGTGTTTTCAACCATTCCATTCCGAGAATGAGGTCGATATTGGACGACTTCAAAACAATGGGGGAAACATGGAATTCCATCCCTTCAATTTCAACTATGATGTTGTGACTAACCATGGTGGTTTGACATTGGCCCGCAGGGGTGTGTACCACTAGCGGGTTGTTCATCTCTTCGAACTTAATGCCATGCATGAATGCAAAATCTTCTGATATGAATGAATGCGATGCTCCTGAATCGAATAAAACAGAAGACGATACTGAGTTAAGAAGAAGAGTAGCCAACACAGTAGCAGGCTGGTCTCGAGCTTCATTCAGATCAATGTGGTTGGCCTGACCACGACCATAAGGCCTGGCATTGTTGTTGCGGGGATGATTGTTACCACGGACAGTTGGAGGAATTGCAAGATGGTATTGATTCTGGTAGCAGTCTCTGGCACGGTGACCTGGTTGACCACACCTAAAGCATAGCCCATCATTGGGACGGGGAGCAGGAGCTTAGGGTGGTGTAGCTTGAAGTCTCGGCTGCCCAGGTGGTGGAGGAGGCAGGTGAGGTGCAGCATAGGACTGTCTTGGTGCAGGGGCAGCTGGTGGATACATGCTGTGGGGAATCCAAATCCTACGCTTCTACGGTGACAGGCCCGAACATGAACCCACGTCACGGTTGCGCATGAGGGATCCCAGGTGTTCCTGCAGACCAGTTTCGACCTAAATGGCCTTGTTCACCAAGGTGGCGAAATCAACAAAGTCATGCACGAGGAGCGCTAGCTTGATATCAGCTTGAAGTCCATCACGGAACTTTTCATGTCTGCATGCATCAGTGGCAATGTCTTCTTTAGCATAGCAGGACAAGTCAAGGAACTCCCGCTGATAGGCATCCACAGTCTTGTTGCCTTGGGTGAGGTTGCGGAATTCGCGCTTCTTCCTGTCCATAATTCCCTAAGGAATGAAGCGAGCACGGAAAGCAACTTGGAAATCCGGCCAAGTGATGACCGTTCCAGTAGGTAGGGTACGCCTGTGGCTATCCCACCATTGAGCAGTGGGACCCTTTAGGTAATATGCCGCGAAGGTGACATAGCTGGCAGGGACTACATCAGCAGACTCTAGCTCGAAGGTGATGTCACGAAGCCAGTCATCAGCATCAAGTGGCTGAGTTGAGCTGCGGTAGATGGTTGGGTTGAGACGTGCAAAGTCTTGCAGTGTCACTGGGGCTGGCTGCTGGTTCAAGTTGGGGCGAGGAAACTGAGCCATCATTCCTTCCATGAATTGGCGGTTCAGCTCAAACTGTTGGATCATACAAGCCATGTACTCTGGCAATGGTGGGGCGTTGCCACCATGGCCATGACCACCGGGTCTAACCATCCTGCTAACATATAATAGGGTAGTTGAGCATTTGAGAATTTGCAAATACAAAGAACCGCTCATGACGAAACTTGCATAATGAAAGAAGTACTATAGATACATCGTAGTAGTCAACATGACGGTGTGTGTATTATTCAAAATACATTTCAACGGAATATTCTTAGATAATCCAACTCTGGGGTGAATGCGATTACGAGATCCTAATGTTAGAGTTAGTAAATTCATTTAACCCGAATGGAAGAGAGATCAGAGTCCCAGAGTATAGACGAGGAGTAAAAGATCTTAATACCACCCAATGGTGACGTGGGCCCATAAACCACACAGCCATATTTACTAAAACAGTTTTTCAAAGACTAGACTCAACTTCAGCCAAGGAGTTGGAAAGGGGGTTCCTACAGGTAGTCGGCTCTGATACCAACTTGTGACGCCCCCGATTGAATAGTAACTAATCATACACTCAAATGTGTACGATCAAGATCAGGGACTCACGGGAAGATGTCACAACACAACTCTAGACACAAATAAAATAATACAAGCTTTATATTACAAGCCAGGGGCCTTGAGGGCTCGAATACATAGCTCGATACACAAGAGTCAGCGGAAGCAACAATATCTGAGTACAGACATAAGTTAAACAAGGATGCCTTAAGAAGGCTAGCACAAAAGCAGCAATGATCGAAGAGGCAAGGCCTCCTGCCTGGGACCTCCTATCTACTCCTGGTCGTCGATGGTCTCCACGTAGTAGTAGGCTCCGTCGGGGTAGTAGTAGATGTCAGCGGTGGCATCTGGCTCCTGGGATCCACCATCTGATCGCAGCAACCGGGTTTAGGGGGAAAAGAGGTAGCAAAGCAACCGTGAGTACTCATCCAAAGTACTCGCAAGCATCAGATCTATACTAAGTATGCATCATTATCAAAGGAATGAACTGTATCTGTGGACTGAACTGCAGAATGCCAGACGAGAAGAGAAAACCTAGCCTATCAAAGACTAGCATCTTCAAGCATCTTGCATCATTCAGAAGAGTACAGAATAGCAGTTTATAATTAACAAGCATGTTGTAGCATTAACGCCCAGAGATCCTTTCTCGACTCCCTGCGAGAAAGCAATCCCGAAGCCAACATATACATCTCATGTCTCAAGTATCCATTTCTAGTTGTAATAGATCGGGATACAAGTCCGATTGTTCGTTACCGAGGACACGACTATTCGAATAGATAAACTTCCCTGCAGGGGTGCACCACATTACCCAACACGCTTGATTACTCTGGCCTGACACACTTTCCTGGGTCCATGCCCGGCCTCGGAAGATCAACACGTCATAGTCCTACCTAGGCTCAGTAGAGAGGTCCCCGCTGGTCTACATCCTAAGCACTCTGGGGTCTTGGGCCCATCGCCCGTTGCACTCCGAGTCGGTGTGTGCAGGGTGGATACCAGCGCCACCTCGGATGGTTGGCACGATCCGACCATGCCACAATGCTGAATTGGACGTCTGACAGAGCTTCGACTGATACTACGACGCCGAGTGCCCATATTTGTTCCCGCGTGGTGGTTAGTGCGTAAAGGCCAGTGGCCAACTCAGATCAAATACCCAAACATGTTAGTGCATTATTAAAAGAAGTGACGGCTGTCGGGACAAGTCCGGAGCTACCACCACCTCCTGGGTGATACCACTAAACAGCCAGCCCCCATCGTAACTCTCGCGGGTGCTCTCCGGGCCCTCCCGACTTTCACTGGTATCTCTCGCGGGTGCTCACTGGGCCCGCCCGACTTTAACAAAGGTCTGAGGTAAAGTCAAGGTAACTGTGTGTCCAAAACATCAAGGGGAATCCGAGGAATCACTCTCGATGGATTCCACTCGATGTAATTGTCAAGCTGAACTTAGGAGGAATCACCCTCGAGGTTCATACTTGAGGTGTTGCACGACAGAGTTGTATCGGGAGTGGTGAACGAGGAATCACCCTCGATGACCATGACCAAATAGCTACACTACAACGTTATCATCAGGAGTGCATTACGAGGTATCACCCTCGGCACTCGATAGTAGCTCAGCAGCGTCGTACAACTAAGGGGGTGAGATGATGTGTCGGGCTCTGGACGTCGATCACGTTGATCGAGTCATCGATCATCAAGCCGATGCAACTGGGACAAGGTGAGGGGTCACTCATGGATAACTAGCCAACCTATACTAAGCAGTTTAGGATAAGCAGGTAAGTAACAATAGCAGGTTTCAAAAACAGGCTATGCATCAGATAGGATCAATCAAGTACAGTAGCAAAATCTAATGCAAGCA
Organism: Thinopyrum elongatum; assembly: GCA_011799875.1. Lineage (NCBI taxonomy): Eukaryota > Viridiplantae > Streptophyta > Magnoliopsida > Poales > Poaceae > Thinopyrum > Thinopyrum elongatum. The sequence goes on along the minus strand of CM022297.1, from coordinate 486,969,811 downwards.
TGAGAGAGAATGAACTAGGTGATATCGGAATGATCAAGTGGGGTTTGCTTGCCTGGAAGCTCTGCTGAAAGGGAAGGAGGGTCGTCGGTGACGTAGTCGATCACAGGGGCATCAGCAGCGGTCTCGGGGTCTACCGAAGAAGAAGAGAGGGAGGAAACAGTAAATACAAAGCACACAGATGCATCACTAAGCATGACATGACGAAACGCGGTGCTAGGGGTGTTCTAACGCAGTGTTACGCGATACCGGCGAAGGGGGGTAATATCCGGGAATGTTTTCCCGAAGTTTCGCATTTTTGGACAGACGAACCGGAGGGGGACAGTTCCATGTTCGCTAGGACGTGTGACAGACGAACGGAGGGCGTATTCGGATTTGTCATATTTTTCTGAGCAACTTTCATGTATAAAACATTTTCATCCGAGCTACGGATTATTTTCTATGATTTTTCAAAGTTTAAAACAATATTCTGAAATTACTATTAGTTCGAAATTAAAGATTAAATGCTAGGTGCACCCAACTCTGTGTACACAACAGTGTACACAGAGGATGACATGTGGGTCCAGGGGGTCCCAGTTGACCGGTCAACGTTGACTGATCAACAGGGGGTGGGCCCCCTATCATTGACTAGGTTTAGCTAATTAATTCCAGTTTCAACTAATCCAGTGATTAGGCTAATTAATTCTAGTTAATTAATTACCTAATTATTTATTTATTTATTTTCATTATATATTTTCATTTTTTAAAAACCTTTTTTTAATAGCCAGGGCGCCGGGGCCCCTTGGTCAGTGGGCCGGGGAGGCTTAGCGGGCGACGGGCGAAACAAGGCGTGCGTGGGCGCCCCGTCGGGTGAACCCGGGGCGCGTGCGGGTGACCCAGGCAGCCGGCGACGGCAGCGGCAGGGGCATGGCGAGGCGCAACTGGTCGGGGCGGCCAGCGCGGCCAGGGACGTGCGGTCCGGCAGCCACGCGCGGAGCGGTGTGGCCGGCCATGCGGGGCGTGGCCATGGGACGGACAGAACACGTGGCAGGGGCGGCCAAGCGAGAGCAGCAGCACAACAAGCATTGCAGCAGCGGCAGCGGCGAGTACCGGCGTGCGCGGTCAACGGCGAAGCAGCAGCAGGCACGGGCGGCGGCTCGGCAGGTGCGGCCAGGCGCGAGCGGCGCAGCTAGCAGTGTGGCAGGCAGCGACAGTGGCGCCGCAAGGTGAACGAGGGCGCAGCGGCCGGCAGAAGGGCGGGCGCGGGGGCTGCAGACGCGCGCTGGCAGCAGGTGGCGCGGTAGGGCAGGGCCGAACGCGACGAGAGGCGTGGCAGGGTGTGCGGCGAGGGAGAGCAGCATAGGTGCGGCCACGGCGAGCTCGAGCCAATAGATAGCTCCTATGCGGCGGAAAATGGAGGTCCAGCGGGATCACCAGCTCGACTAGCTCGGGGTCGAGTTAGGAAGAGAGGTGGGAATGGAGACTCGCGATGGATCACATGGAGGCTCGGTGGTCAAGCGGGAGCGTAGTGGAGGCCGGAGCTGTTGGGGAGGCGACCCGACGAGGAGGACGGGGTGGATCTGGTGCAGGGAGGCTCCTCGGCTCGCGCGCGTTGATGTAGAGGTAGCAGCGGATGCCGGCGGAGGTGTTGGACCAGTCGGAGGAGCACGGGGGGAGGCGGTCACCGCGGTGGGCGACGGCGGGCAGCGACAGGGGGCTCGGTTGCTTCTTCCCCTCGACGGAGAGGAGAAGTGAGGAGGGGAGAGAAGCGAGGGAGGTGGGGAGTGGGGTGGCAGGGGAGTGAGGCCAGGGGGGAACCGAGGCGCCAGGGGGGCGGCCTTATCCCCCCCCCCCCCCCGCCCTCGACGCCGGTGAGGTGGTTGGGGTGGGATGAGCCCCTGCAGCGACTGGTCGGAGGAACAGGGTGATCGACCGGGGTAGGGGTTGGGCTGGCTGGGTCGGTCTGTTGGGCTAGGCTCAGAGGGGCAGGAGGTCCTGTGACTTTTCCTTTTACATTTTTTTTTCTGTTTTTCTTTTTATTACAATCTGTTTCTTTTATTTTAGTTAGCAAAATAGTTTTGCGAAAATATAAGACTTGCACCTAAAATAGTATTATGAATTAAGACACTTCCACAAAAAGTTTGGCACCTAAATAAAAATAGGTTGCAACTTTATAATTAATAAAAGGCATTTTATTTAATTGCTTAAGCTATTGTTTTAATTATTTTTGAGCACTTAAATATTTTATAAAAATTTGGTTTCTTCATCAATAATACTTATGAATTATTTGCCACAGTTTGCACATTTTAGTTTTGGCATTTGAAAACTTTTATTTTTGACTTTATTTTAAATTTGAATTTGAACCGGTTTGAATTAAAGTGATTTCTAGCAACAGTAAAAGCGATGACATGGCATCATTAACAGGGGATTACTGTAGCTTAATTTTTCAGGCGTTACACCCGCACCCCTCGAACGCCCGGACATCCGGCCCTTGTGCGTGCACAGCCGGGCCAGAGGCCCATGTACCCCCTTTCCTTCACCCCCTCTTATACTAGCACTTTATATAGACCCTCACCTCCTCCTAATTAGGGTTAGGATTATGATAGCTCATTTGTTGTGAGCTTTGCTCCTTACCCCTCGCCCTCTTGAGATAGAGAGAGACCACTCCCATGGAGTTCAAGACCTCCATGTGAGAAGATCCACCTAGTGGATTTAAGACCTCAACACCTAGGATTGGGATGAACTAGCTACCTCTTGTACTCTCTTGTGTTGGATTTGGACCCTTGTATCCCCTTATGTGTATGTGGATTTAGCATATGTGTGATTGGATCTTGTCTATTTGAGTGTTCTTCTTGTGATTTGCTCCTTCTCCCCCTCCAGGTGTGAAAAGATCGCCATATAAGGTTCCACCCTACATCAGAGGTGAGGGAGCCTGGCGGCGGCTTGGTTAATGCTGCCTGCCCCTAGGAGTGACGCACGGTGCGGTTCATCCAAAGTGGCCAAGCTCCACACTGTGTCAAACAAGTCGGCTAAAACAGAGAATGGGAACAGCTATGGAGCTGTGCAGGCGCAAACATTCTCCTGTTTTCAGGAGAGTGAGCAAGGTAGCAGACGAATAATGCTACTGCCATGTACTCCCTCCATCCATCTCATAATGTAAGACATTTTTTTCACTTGTGTCTATCTAATTTGCAAGGAGATTACAACAAAAGTTTGCTCCTCATAAATCCCGAATATGCTTTAGGATAAACAGAGCCCTCCATACGCAATTTTGAATTAAATTTGGAACCTTAGAAAAAAGACGTATCCTAAGGATGTCTATGGCAAAGTCATCACTTTTTATTCATTAAAAAAAGTTGATGCTCTGCTTTAGGATCCGTTAGCAACATCTAGGCCCGTGTTGCTTCCGTCCACTGAATTTCTGCTACTGTTGTCATTCTTCCCGACCTCAGCAAAATTGCAACATTACAACTACGGGCACCAGTTAGTTCTTGATTTCTTCGGTTCTTCAGCAAACTCGCCTCTCTATACATTCACATCTCTCAAAGCAAAAAATGAGGAATTTCATCTTTAAATAACTAGTTACTCTTAAAAATATGGTGAGACATATTGTGCTAAGGGATCATCTTGAAATAAGAGAAAACAAGCCCTTTCTTATAAATTCTTTCTCCTCCACCTTAACATTTATTCTATGTGACACACCTAAGATAACACCATACATGCCCTAACAGCCAATGAGCGTGGCTGTAGTTAGTGCGTGTGTGCCTGTCACTAATAGAAAACAGGGCTTTGGTCTAGACCAGATAATTGCGTTAGTCCCGGTCGTGTTACGAACCGGGACTAATGGGTGCATCAGTCCCGGTTCGTGAGGCCAGGACGCCGGTCGGGCCTCGGCAGGCACCAGTCCCGGTTCCAGACACGAACCGAAACTAAAGGTCCTCGCTCCTGGCGCAGCCCCTTTAGTCCCAGTTGGTGTTTGGAACCGAGACTAAAGGTCAGTCTTCTGTCCCGGTTCTAGCCACGAACCGGGACTAAAGAGATGCCTACATATATGCTCGCCCCTGCCCGCTCACTCCTCTGTTTTTTGGTCGGCCGGCGAATGGGAGGTGTGTGCTGCTCTGCTCTCACCTCCTATGCACATGAGGTGTTCGATGAAATGCCCGAGCCACGCTTAAGCTTTTTCCTCTCCAAGCTCGACCTCCAAGCTCCATTTTCCCCAAGATTTGTTTAGGTTTGGCGGTCCTTCCCGTCCCGTCCCCGTCCTCACCGCCGTCGATCGCCCACGCCGATCTCATCGCCGGCACCGCCGTGATGAGCCTCTTGTTCTTATCTTCTTTTTAAAAGATTTTTTTACTTGTATGATTTAGATAGATACTTGTATAAATTTCTTACCTTTTTTTTATTTGTTATTATATAGTGCCATGGTTTTGGTATCCGTCTCCGTCGGCCCTTGTTCGGTCTATGATTCACATGTGGTATATTATCTTTTATAACTATTTGTTTCATTTAGTGTTTATGACAATTATGCCGACCAACGTGAGGGTATCGAGAAACTGAATCAGAATTGGAGAGGAAGCTGACCTTCCCCCGTCCTTCCTTCTTATCTCACCTATCGATCCCCTTCTCCTTCCTCCTCCCATTTCCCCCGAATCCCCATCTACCCCGAATCCCCATCTAGATCGAAGCCCGTTTTCAGGAGACAAATAATGCTACTCTCATGCATAGGAGATTACAGCGAACGTTTGCTTGTTACAAATCCGGTATCTGCAAAAAACCTTGCCGTAAGATCAACACAGCCATCCATACTCAATTTTGAATAAATTCGGAACCTTAGAAAAAAGACATATCCTAAGAATGTCTATGGCAAAGTCATCACTTTTTATTTATTTTTAAAGAAAGTTGGTACCGTACTCTGCTTTAGGATCCGTTAGCAACATCTTTTCAGAAGATGGCTACCGAAACCACGCCCGTGTTACTTCCACCCTTCGAATATCTGCTACTGTATCATTCTTCCCGACCTCATCAAAATTGCAACATTACAACTACGACCACCAGTTAGTTCTTTAATTTCTTCGATTCTTCGGCAAACTCGCCTCTCTATACACTCACATCTCTGAAAGCAAAAAAATGAGGAATTCCATTAGATTGGAGACTGTCCTCTACAGCCACAAGATTAAAGCTGCAGTGTCGTCCGCTTCAAGTTCAGGTCAAGGGATTGAGCAACTCAGGACAAAATTAGGCAGCGCCCATTACATCAGACATCAAAGGTTCCTTCTCAGCCGGGGTTCCGCCGAAAACTCTCTCCCTCGCATTGTCAGACTGCAAAAACATCAAGCAGCTCAGTGGCACATAAATCAGGTTTTGTCTTTCATGTACGATCAACACTGGGATGGAGAAACTGCAAAGTTTGAGATAAAAGAGTAAACCATCTTTTGCCAGTTGCTGAAGAACACTATGCCGGACAGAAGTAGGAATTGCACTATGGAGCCGCAGGAAATGCCCATCCAAAGCCCTTTCCCTCCCAACTTCAGAACAAACCCGAGAAGGAGGGACATTGGAATCCCAAACAGATAGAACGAACCGAGGTTAACATAGGCGCCCAGGTGCTGCGACCCGCACCCTCGAGCGATACCTGAATGATTAACACACAATGTGTGTTAGCACTGGACATGAATGCGTCTGGAGCTAAAACTATGTAGGAAAAAAGAAAGAAAGAGCGGAATCTTCTCTATTGGAGTTTAGTGGTGTGATGTCAGTATACATGAGGATCTTGCCTGTGTAAATTAAGCTTATGTTGGAAATGCCAGGCAAGAGCATATGTTTGAGCAAGTATAGTTCATAATTTTGGCCTGTCCAGAACTGTCGACAAGCATGAATTTGCACATATAGTGAAACAGACCTGTGAAGGAAACAACAGTTCCACTAGCTAGAAGAAAGGTGCAAGTGATTGCATACTTAGTGAGATGGCGCCCACTTAAGGTTACATCCCAGCCAGATGTGTGTGGATGTAAACACCGCCATCCATGTTCAAATAAGAGCACATGTTTAAAGAACAAACAAGTAACTCCCCAAGTAACAATGTCGGCTTCCACAACACAAAATAGCATTAGTATAGCGAAAGCGAAATCAGCATGACTCGCAAATACAGTAATAGTTTCACTTGCTACCTAGCAAGGCTTATTACCAAACTGGATAAAAGCTATACATCTATATCTATACCTAAAAAGGGAATAGGTATTCTTGGTTTGGTTTAGTCCTTTTCGTTTCGTTTACACACGTTAAGCGATCTGGGCCAGGTACGTGTATGTTGATGGGCCTTTTATGGGCTTTCATAGAGACCGCGGAAAATAATTGGGTCAAAATAAATCAACATTGTGGGAATTGAACACATGACCTCTTGTCTAGCTCTTCGATGTAACAACCAACGACCTATGCGCCTTTCATATTTACTAATCCCAACTCGCTCTAAATATACGAGTGACAGTCATCATGTTTAGGGCGAGCTAATTAAGCGAATGAGCTAATAAAGGAAGGATTATGGGTAAACCGGTGGAATAACTAAAAGAAAGATTGTGGTCTTAATAAAGTCTACATGAAGGATTTGAGGTAAAAAGGTAGGATAATTAAAAGGAAGGATCTGTAGGCTTCCATGTGTTGGGGCTACTAAATTAGAAAAGGAAGGATTTGATTCCCAACTAAAACGGGTGAGGACGTCATGGTAATTAATGAAAGGATCATACTTAAATGCCATTGAAAAAGGATTGTAGTTAAATGGAATCAGTGGGAAATTATGCCCCGCAAAGAAAATATGAACACGGCTAAATTGTAACATATTTTTTTATATTTATTTGTAAAAGGATGCTGTGTTGCAGCATGTTCTTCATAGTGAATCCGGTGCCGTGGGACATTATGTTTGCACAAAACATCAATTTTTCCCGTTGCAACGCACGGGCATATGTGCTAGTATGAATTATGGAAATCAAACTACAGGGCAAAGACATCGTAGTATGGTATCATGGCTGCGAAACAAGTATAGCATTTGGCTAATCAAATGATTGAAACATGACAGGTATAGGTCCTTATCTTTTCAAGGGAAAGTAAAATTGACAGATCATTAGTAGTTAGAATAGAAAATTTTAACCTGAGAGAACTCCTTGTAGGCTATCAGCAGCAACTGAGATGCAGATGAAGGGAACCATTGCATTGACATAATCAACAACCTCCTTATCACTGCTGTATGCATAGCCCAAGATGTGCTGCGATGCTAACAGTGCCCCAGTCACGAGAACTGCCTCAGTCACAGCAATAGACATCACAACGCGGACAGCCAGTCGAGCACCTTCAGGATTCCCGGCACCTAATTCATTTGATACACGAGTGCTGCCCATTGAATAAAAATACAGAATGACGTCATCAAATGATAATTCCATCCAAAAAAGAAGTAATATCTAGAAGTATGTTAAGCTTCTACTACTTACCTTCCAGCAGCACCAATCCCATATGCTATAGTATACATCAATGTGATTGTTGTCATGCTGCACAAAAAGGCGTGCATGAATATGATGAAAATATTATCATCAGTGCATATTACCATACATGGGAAATTCTTACCATGTAGACAGAACTGAAGTTTGCAGCTCTGGATTGGGTAGAAGTCCAGACAGAAGAATAATGACCTCAAATGACCACCATTCAAAACTGGAAGATTCACACGGAAAGTCGTTAGCTCAATAGGGAAAAGTAACATGACACGTGGCCATTCTGAATCACACTACTGTGCTTACCATAACATTAGTGCAGACGGCAGAGCTAGGCGCATGAACACACCCACTCCGCTGAAAGCATCGAGTGTAGGAGGCGAGAATGTCTCCTTACAGGAGTTTGAGCATCCGATGTACGCGACAAGCATGAACACGTTCAACCAGTATGATACGCTTATCGCCAAAGCGGCTCCAATGTACCCAAGGCTGGTCTTGAACACCAATAACCAGCAAACAGGAATGTGCAAGAGCAATGTTGCAATGGATGACCAAAGCATAGGGATTATCAGACTCTGAGACTGCAAGAACTTTGTCAGGGGCTGGCTGACAGCGTACGCAAAGAGGGCCGGAATCAACCACATTATGTATCTTCCGGCTTCATGCGAGATCACGGGGTCCTGGCCTATGAGGGTCAGGAGTTTACCCATGAATACCCAGAGAAGCGAGATTGGAATGCTGACAGCCGTCAGGGTGACCATAGCTCTGTAGGTTTGCACTCCCAATCTGCCGTACTGTTCGGCCCCGTAAGCTTGACCACACAGAGTTTCTAAGCCGTTTGACATTCCAATCTGTTATACAAAGCAGAGTATTCAGATTACATGTGTAAAAAGTGTGCAACTCAAAGGAAACAGTTTTCTTAACACTGTTAAGAATATCAAACAGATGTGCGGTAATAGCGTATAGTCTTAAGCCCTTAAGCCCACATATGGCAAGACTGCTGCATCAAAATAACAAAGTGTTCTTAAACTTTGAACACGCCAGATAACAAAGTTACTCGTGAAAGTTTGATGGAACAACATAGTTAGTTTCATTCCTGCATTAACAATTCGGTGGAGCTTTGTCCCAGTTAGTCGAAAAAAATGAGAAAAGACCAAACCCCTAATAATTCCTTTTTAATGATGGCTACTACTTGTAATGACAATATGCTTTTTCTTTAGTTGGTACTCTGCTTCAGTTGGCAATATGTGAGGTTTGAATAATTTCACCTATCGCAGCATGGCGTGGTAATAAACAGCCGATTTTCAGCGGCAGAACGCACACAAGTTTGTTATGATACATACCTTTTAATAAGGTATGTAAAGGAAAGAATGCAGTACTTGACTAGAAAAAAAGAGAGAATAATTTGCTGCTAGTGAGGCCACTTTACACTTTACAGTAAGGTGTTGGTGTTCAACTCGAGATTGGTCACCTAGGCCCATACACTGAATGAGCACGGCACCACAAACCCCCAAACTAAACCTACGTTGGACTCGTACACAGAGTCTCTAAACCGCTTGCCATTCCAATCTGTGATGCAAAGTAGAGTATTCAGAATACTGGGGTCAAATAAGTGCAGTTTTAAAGAAAACAGTTGTATTTGAACAGTTCAGAATATATTAAACAAAGATGTAGAGTAACAGCCCACGCCCAGTGTAAGCTTGTTGCATCAAAATAACAAAGTGTTCTTGAAGTTTGACCACGCCAAGTAACAAAGTTCACTTGAAAGTTTGACGGAATATGGGTAGTTCAATTCCTGCATTAACCCTTCAATGGAGCGATATCCCAGTTAACGAAACAGCGATAAGAGACTAAACCCCTACTGACTGATTTCTTTCAAATGACATTATAGAAATATGCTTGAGAGACCTAACTATGGCTTAAACTTGAACTTTGCATGATTTCATTTATTGCGCCCTGCAGTGGAAAACTGGTACTAGTACACTGATTACCAGTAGCTACCTATGTTCAGCGGCAGGACGCACACAATTTTGTTATGACATATTACTATTATATAAGGTATAAAGGAAAGAACACTGTACTTGGCTACAGAGAAAAAGAGAGGATGGTTTTGTTGCTAGTGAGGTCACTTTACACTTTACAGCAAGGTGATTGTGTTCAACTCGAGATTGACCACCTAGGTTCACTTCATACACTGAATCGAGCGTCACACCAAACTAGATCTACGGCGGACTCGTACCAATTGTGTTGAATTAGATTGCGCAATCGCACCATTCAAAGTTTAAAACACTTGGTTCAAAGAGGACAATGCAGAGTGCATGCACGCATCGGTTGAATCCGGAATCAAGGTGTGTGTGTGTGTGAGAGAGAGAGAGAGGGGTGTGAGGGGGGACGTACGAGGAGGCTGAACCCGGAGACGGAGGCGAGGGAGGTGGCGATGGCGGAGGCGGAGAGCGCGAGGACGCCGCCGGGGAGGTGTCCGACCATCATGTTGGAGGCCACCTGCACGGCGTACTGCGCCACGCTCACGGCCGCCATCGGCAGCGCCACGTGCGCGACCTTCCTGGCCTCCGCCGCCGCCGCCGACCCGCCGCTCTTGGCCGCCGCAAGCGCTCGCCGGGGCAGCAGCGGCGCTCTGTCCTCCATGGCGGGCGTCGTCGCGCTTCAACGGCCACCGGCGGTGACTCCCTCGGTCGGCGATTGCTGGCGTGGTCTGGCGGTGGCGGTGGACGCGGCGGGCGGGGGCTTTAATGGGGAAGGACTCTGTCACGCTCGCTATCAGCGGCGCGGCGGCGGGTGGGGGCTGGATTCTTCCTCTCTCGGGAATATCGTTATCGCGGGTCGACAGACGTCCATATATGGTCTCTCTCTATCGGGGCCGGGGGTCCCACCCCCACCCCCGCGTCCAGCGCCTTGCCTTTTCTGCTCTTGCCTTTCTTGCCCGCTTTCGAACGCCAAAAGATTTCGAAATGGGTGCATGTTCAAGTGCCCTGGTGAATAAAAAACAATCATGTCCATCCTCCCAAACAGGTTTGGCTGGTGGCTCGTCGTCGCATGAAGCTTCACCGCTGGAGTCGCTGTTTTGTTTTAATATAAAGTTCACCGGAAAATATAAAGCACCTTGTATAATAAATAATAATAATAATATAATAAAAATTACTCCCTCTATTTTTATATACAAGGCCACAAACTCATATTACAGGTACAAAGGTAGTAAGATTTAATGTCTTGCTTTGTAAACCAGTTTTTCTTTTTGTTTACTGTGATCATTATTAAATAGACTGCTAATTCAAAGAAATATTAATACTTTTGTCTCGATTACTGTTGGTGGCCTTGTATAGATGCAAAGTGTATTTTTCATAGTGGCCTTGTATAAGTAAATGGAGGGAGTACATCGAGTATCATGAACCATCGAACGATCAGTATCACAGCCAGAACAAGCCGGCGGTACGTCGCGGTAGCCGCTTTTGTCCGAAGCCGGCTTGACCTTTTGTCCGAAGCGGTATTGGTCAGGAACTTTTAGTGGGGATCAAAGCAGGGTCAAAGGAAAACACACTGGCGGGCTTGGGAGAAAATAATTGAGCCAAAAGGGAAGGGGGGTCTTGGCTTTAGAGATTTTCGCATCTTTAACCAGGCCCTGTTAGCGCGTCAAGCTTGGCGCCTCATTACCAGGCCGGACTCCTTGTGTACTCAGGTTTTAAAAGCAAAATATTACCCTAACGGTTCCTGGAGGACACAGTTTTTTCAGGTAACGCCTCTCCGACGTGGCATGCTATCCAGCATGGACTTGAGCTACTCAAACGTGGGCTCCTTTGGCGGGTGGGCAATGGCGAGCACATCCGCATATGGCGTGGCCCGTGGATCCCGCGCCCTACCTCCTACCGGCCTATTGTAGGAGATATGCCCTAGATGCAATAATAAATGATATTATTTATCTCCAAGTTCATGATTATGTTTATGTTCCATGCTATAAATGTTGTGGTTCCCGAACCCGTATATCCATAAAGGCTCTGGGGAAAACCCATGTGCACGTGTGGAATAATAAACGGTAAAATGTATTCCTAGTCATGCCTCTAAGACTAGCTCAAGTGTTGCATGATGATTATGTTTTCCCAATCATGGGTATGTCTATGCCAGCAATTTTGAGGGCACAATTTTGGTAGAACATTTGTGTTGAATCGACCCGAATTGATGATATGCTATGAGATACTTTCGTCACAAGTTAATGGTTAATAACACAGAGATGGTTAACGTTTGCATGATTCCTTAGACCATGAGAGTATCGAGTTTCTTCATGCTTGCTTCATGAACTTTGGGGTTTGTTAAACGTCATCCGTAAATGGGTGGCTATTACGGCGGCTTACGGGTTCATGGAAAAATATGTCAAGTAACTTGATAGCTCAAGATTGGGATTTGCTCCTTCGACGATGGAGAGATATCTCTGGGCCCTCTCGGTGTTACGGTATCCATCATCGTCTGGCCAGACACTTTGTGTTTTGATCACGGGGATGCCGGATCACGGTAACGAGAAAAGAGAACAATACCGATAACGAGGTAACTGGCATAGTGGACAAGTTATTGATCCACGGGAATGCCAACATGTCTCGCCTCGGGTATTTGTAACATATCGCGAAGCAACAGGAATAGCACACGGCAACTGGAGGTTCACTCGAATATTCATTCGGGTGGGTATAGGGGTCAATATGGGTGTCCACGGCTCCGATGTTGATCATTGATCAGAAAGAGTTCCGGTCATGTCTATACTTCACCGAACCTATAGGGTCACACGCTTAAGGGTCATCTGTCTGCTGAATACTAGACAGGGAGTCTGAGAGAATATCACCGAAAAAGTTTCGGACGCAACAGAAACGTTCCAGAGAGGACACCGGAATCGTTTCGGTAAAACTGGAAAGTTGTTTCAGGGTATACCATTAAGTCAAATTGGTTTCGACACATGTCTGGAAATTCTTGGAGGGTGCCAGAATCATTCTGGAAACTTCTGTGATTTTTCCGGAAGAAAAACCGGAAATGTTCCGGGGCTGCCGGAACCGCTTTGTCTGCTTTTCGCAGATGAAAATCACTAATCCGGAATTGTTTCGGAACGAGTTGAAACTTATTTTAGTGGGTACTGAAAATGTTCTAAGCTCACATAAATTTTTTCAGTTCAAACGGACGCTGAAAAATGTTGTCATGAATAGTAAAAGTGCTTTTTGGTTTACTTTTTTGGAAAGCCTCCTTTTAGGGCTTTTGTGAATTGCCTTCTAGAAGGACTTGGGAGCCAAGGAAGCCCCTCATAGGGGGGGCCCTAGGGGTGGCTAGCCACACATGTGGAGCTCCATGGAGCTCCACTTCCCTTCCCTTTATGCCCTTGTGGGAAATCCATGTGATGGGTTTTTTGGGTATTTTTCCATATGGGATTTCCTATAAATAGAGGTGGAGGGGGTGCTCTCCACACTCATCCCTTGCTCTCATACACATGCCATGCCTTGTCTGGCTTCTCTTTCCCTCCCAGCGAAAAAGTTTCGTAGAGCCGTAAGGCTGTCTGGGTTCCGGTGGGAACTAGTTCTGGACGGCGAAGCCCTGCCGGATAGATGACACCGTATGTGTGCAACCCTGTAGAGAAGTCGTAGTTTCGATCTTTGTGCCCGAGGGGCTGTTTTGAGAGCGCCTCCCGAAGGGCTGTCCAAGTGACGGTCCGAGTTCTGTGAGTCCTCCCAAAGGGCTGTCCGAGTGACTGTCCGAGTTTTGGGGGTCCTGCCGAAGGGCTGTCCGCGACACCGTCCGAGGGGGTGTCCAACCGCCTCCCGGAGGGCTGTCCGTGGGGCAGATGAGGGAGTACATCCTCGCGGTTGAGAGGTTGTAAATCCTAGCTGCGGGGATCTGCACCACCGATTGTCATCGACTCTACTTCCGCTGCGCTACGAGTCGGTAACAAAAAAGATCAAACCTTGTATCCAGTTTCCATAGTAGTCCTGGGCTGGTGCGTAGGTCGGAAATTTTTTGTTTTCTGCTGGGTTACCCTACAGTGGCATCATGAGCCGTGCTATGCGTAGATGCAGGTTGGGATCTAGAATACATAGAGATGTATGGGTGTTGCACAATATAATTAAGTAGTAGATGAGTTTTATTACTGAAAATTATTTGTGCGGGTAGCAGATGAAATCTGTCACCCGATGTTCATGTTGCTTCCCTTGAATTTGCATAATCCTGATCTTGACGGCATGGTGGAATCTCACAAAGTTCTGGCAATCCGCGATCCTTTCATGCTGCTCCTAAGTATGCTGATTGACAGATCAACGAAGTGCTAACAGTTCTTTGGGTTCCACCATAGTTAAAGAAAGATAAATGTTTCGCAGACGAAAAGGCAATGCAGATATGGTCTGCATGGGGGTCATGCGTATGACGAAGTTTAGTATGGGGCTCGAGATTTTATTATCTCGTGTTTTATACACCCCGCAAAGTTAATCTAGCGACTTGAATTATCATACTTGATGATGGACGTTGGTAACTTCGGTTTGCTTCGAAACCTTAGAAGCCACGTAAAACAAGTTTTTGCTGGACCGATTAGAGGCGTCTAACTTGGTTTGCAGGATGGTTTGCATGTGCATATGATGTGGTATAGCAGTGCTCATAATAATTTGATTATGTATGAGATGACTATATGATGTAAATTGATTAACATGACCTGCGTGTCATGATTCGGCATGATGGCTGGAGCCATATGATTGTCACTTTAATGACCTGCGTGTCAACCTTAAGTAATGCACTTATTTTATTAGCTATAGAGATAGGAATATTATCTGGTGCATCGACAAGGTGGTGGCAATCTTCGCGAAGGTGAACACCGACGCGAATGCCGAAGACGAAGAAATACAAGACTTCTCCGTCAGAACGGGCTATACCATATCATGCTATTATGAATTGCCTGAGATGTTTATCCCTTATGATGCACCCTTCTTGATTGCACGGTAGTCGCTTTTATTAGGGTGATCTCTCACAAAATATCAAGTAGTTAGTGTTCTCCCAAGTGTAGCACCGTCACGGCACCTATCTTTTCGGGGTACGACATGTACACATGAGTACGAACGATTAGGGATGTGTGAGGCGGGTGAGGTCAGACCTCGCAGCAAGTTCACTTGGTTGTCTTGACGTTCAGGCAGGACAGTCCTGAGCTCGGAACACACGCATCGAAAGATGAACAAGAGTCACATAGAGATGTGATTGGCAAGTTGGCCTACCGATTGAAATTCATGTCATCAGTGATGAACCCGTCAATGGCATCGAATTGAAATGCGGATCTTGAATCACTCACAATCAATTATGAGAGATATTGATTTGAGTGGGAGCGTACTGTAGAATTAACTTGTTTAATTCTCAGAGCAATTAATTATGAACTCTATCTAAGTGTGTTTTGCATAATAGTTGTAGAATAATGGCTCGCGTTTCCATCTTCCCTATTAAAATTGAATAGCTGTTAAATATCCGGTTAAAACTTTACGGTTGGTAACGTAATGTGAGGATTGTCCTCAAGAGTGCCGAGAAGGACTTTGTCCTATCGCATACTTTCGGTATTCTCTCGCTTATGCTATGGATGATGTGACTCTCGTCCTTCGATCCAAAAGCTAGAATTCCGTTTCAGTCAAGTGCAATATGTTTGCTTCCATGAGACCCGAACTTCGAAAGTTTGGATAGTTATGTGATATTCATGGAATCTGAAAATTATTTTCAGAGACAGACAAAGGCTAAAAGATATGAGATATCCAAAGAAATGTTTGTTTGCAAACTATTAGTAAAGGAGTTTACTATGAATTAGACTGATAAGAGAGGGATCCAGAAGAACGTCTGTCATATGATGAAAGGTGAATAAAACAACAACTTAAAGAGAAAGGAAGTGTCTGAAGGGTGTTAGTGAAACTTTCACGCCTAGGAAGTCCGGGGCTAATGCCACTCTTAAGTTGGGTGCTTCTTCTGAGAGTAGGAGAAATACTGAAAGTTAAAACTATTAGAAGTATAAAGGCAAAAAGGAAAGAAGACTGGAATATCTAGCTCATGTATGAATATCATACAAGTTTTTGATGTATAGAAGGCTGGTCAAAGATATAGTTCTTGGGAATTATGGTAAACATGTTAATCACTAATTCTTGGGTATTGTGAGTTGATCACAAAGATACCCGCTCGATTGCATTCTGTTGCAACTCGATGTAAGAACTACTATGGCCTGAAAGACTAGTCAGGAATGAGGTTTAGATACACACAGGGAACATAGTAAATGTTACTGTACCTTCCATCGGTGTATTACCTATGTATTTACTTTCATAATTCATTTTAGAGTTTTACACACTCTAGCCCTTTGCATAAGGTATCTTGCAAGAAGGTTGTTCATAAGAGAACTTTTGATGTTCGGTGTTATGAATAACATAAGGGCCATACTTTCATTATGAATGACGTGTATGTTATGAATATTGATAATAATACATTACCTCTGTATTTACTTTCATAATTCATTTTAGAGTTTTATACACTCTAGCCCATTGCATAATGTTTGTTGCAAAAGGGTTGTTCATCAAAGAAAAATAGTTGTTCAGTATTATGAATGACATAAGGGCCATACTGTTGGAAATATGCCCTAGAGGCAATAATAAAATGGTTATTATTATATTTCCTTGTTCATGATAATTGTCTATTGTTGATGCTATAATTGTATTAACCGGAAACCGTAATACATGTGTGAATACATAGACCACAGCATGTCCCTAGTGAGCCTCTAGTTGACTAGCTCGTTGATCAATAGATGGTTGTGGTTTCCTGACCATGGACATTGGATGTCGTTGATAATGGGATCACATCATTAGGAGAATGATGTGATGGACAAGACCCAATCCTAAGCATAGCACAAGATCGTGTAGTTCGTTTGCTAGAGCTTTTCTAATGTCAAGTATCATTTCCTTAGACCATGAGATTGTGCAACTCCCGGATACAGTAGGAATGCTTTGGGTGTATCAAACGTCACAACGTAACTGGGTGACCATAAAGGTGCACTACAGGTATCTCCGAAAGTGTCTGTTGGGTTGGCACGAATCGAGACTGGGATTTGTCACTCCGTATGACGGAGAGGTATCTCTGGGCCCACTTGGTAATGCATCATCATAATGAGCTCAATGTGACTAAGGAGTTAGCCACGGGATCATGCGTTACGGAACGAGTAAAGAGACTTGCCGGTAACGAGATTGAACAAGGTATAGGGATACCGACGATCGAATCTCGGGCAAGTAACATACTGATGGACAAAGGGAATTGTATACGGGATTGATTGAATCCCCGACATCATGGTTCATCCGATGAGATCATCGTGGAACATGTGGGAGCCAATATGGGTATCCAGATCCCGCTATTGGTTATTGGCCAGAGAGGTGTCTCGGTTATGTCTGCATGGTTCCCGAACCCGTAGGGTCTACACACTTAAGGTTCCGTGACGCTAGAGTTTTTATGGGAAATTGTATGTGGTTACCGAAAGTTGTTCGGAGTCTCAGATGAGATCCCGGACGTCACGAGGAGTTCCGGAATGGTCCGGAGGTAAAGATTTATATATGGGAAGTCCTATTTTGGCCACCGAAAAATGTTCGGGATTTTTCGGTATTGTACCGGGAAGGTTCTAGAAGGTTTTGGAGTGGGGCCCACCTGCATGGGGGGGCCAACATGAACGTGGGTAGTGGGGGCAAGGCCCCACACCCCTGGTCAAGGCGCACCAAGATCCCCCCTTAGAAGGAATAAGATCATATCCCGAAGGGATAAGATCAAGATCCCTAAAAAAGGGGGATAACAATCGGTGGGGAAGGGAAAGGATGGGATTTCTTTCCTACCACCTTTGCCAACGCCCCAATGGACTTGGAGGGCAAGAAACCAGCCCCCTCCACCCCTATATATAGTGGGGAGGTGCATGGGAGCTGCAACCCTTGCCCCTGGCGCAGCCCTCCCCCCTCCTACTCCTCCTCCTCCGTAGTGCTTAGCGAAGCTCTGCCGGAGAACCACGAGCTCCACCGCCACCACGCCGTCGTGCTGCCAGAGCTCTCCCTCAAATTCTCCTCTCCCCTTGCTGGATCAAGAAGGAGGAGACGTCCTCGGGCTGTACGTGTGTTGAACGCGGAGGCGCCGTCCGTTCGGCGCTTGAATCGGATCTTCCGCGATTTGAATCGCCGCGAGTACGACTCCATCAACCACGTTCTTGTAACGCTTCTGCTTAGCGATCTTCAAGGGTATGAAGATGCACTCCCTCTCACTTGTTGCTAGCATCTCCTAGATTGATCTTGGTGACACTTAGGAAATTTTTGAATTATTACTACGTTCCCCAACAGTGGTATCATGAGCTAGGTCTATGCGTAGATTCTATGCACGAGTAGAACACAAGTAGTTGTGGGCGATGATTTGTTCAATTTGCTTACCGTTACTAGTCCTATCTTGATTCGGCGGCATTGTGGGATGAAGCGGCCCGGACCGACCTTACACGTACGCTTACGTGAGACAGGTTCCACCGACTGACATGCACTTGTTGCATAAGGTGACTAGCGGGTGTTTGTCTCTCCCACTTTAGTCGAATCGGATTCGATGAAGAGGGTCCTTATGAAGGGTAAATAGCAATTGGCATATTACCATTGTGGCTTTTGCGTAGGTAAGAAACGTTCTTGCTAGAAACCCATAGCAGCCACGTAAAACATGCAACAACAATTAGAGGACGTCTAACTTATTTTTGCAGGGTATGCTATGTGATGTGATATGGCCAAAAGTATGTGATAAATTATATATGAGATATATGAGATTGATCATGTTCTTGTAATAGGAATCACGACTTGCATGTCGATGAGTATGACAACCGGCAGGAGCCATAGGAGTTGTCTTAATTTATTTTATGACCTGCGTGTCAATGAAAATGCCATGTAATTACTTTACTTTATTGCTAACCGTTAGCCATAGTAGTAGAAGTAATAGTTGGCGAGACAACTTCATGAAGACACGATGATGGAGATCATGGTGTCATGCCGGTGACGATGGTGATCATGCCGCGCCTCGAAGATGGAGATCAAAAGCGCAAGATGATATTGGCCATAACATGTCACTTTATGATTTGCATGTGATGTTTATCATGTTTACATCTTATTTGCTTAGAACGACGGTAGCATAAATAAGATGATCCCTCACTAAAAATTTCAAGAAATGTGTTTCTCCTAAGTGTGCACCGTTGCGAAGGTTCATTGTTTTGAAGCACCACGTGATGATCGGGTGTGATAGATTCTAAAGTTCGCATACAACGGGTGTAAGCCAGATTTACACATGCGAAACACTTAGGTTGACTTGATGAGCCTAGCATGTACAGACATGGCCTCGGAACACGAGAGACCGAAAGGCCGAACATGAGTCATATAGTAGATGCGATCAACATGGAGATGTTCACCGTTGATGACTAGTCCGTCTCACGTGATGATCGGACACGTCCTAGTCGATTCAGATCATGTATCACTTAGATGACTAGAGGGATGTCTATCTGAGTGGGAGTTCATTAAATAATTTGATCAGATGAACTTAATTATCATGAACTGAGTCTAAAATTGTCTTTACAATCTATCTTGTAGATCCAATGGCCCACGCTAATGTTGCCCTCAACTTCAACGCATTCCTAGAGAAAACCAAGCTGAAAGACGATGGTAGCAACTATACGGACTGGGTCCATAACTTGAGGATCATCCTCATAGCTGCCAAGAAAGCATATGTCCTTGAAGCACCGCTAGGTGACGCACCCATTTTCCCAGCAACTCAAGACGTTATGAACGCCTGGCAGTCGCGTAGTGATGATTACTCCCTGGTTCAGTGCGGCATGCTTTACAGCTTAGAACCGGGGCTCCAAAAGCGTTTTGTGCAACACGGAGCATATGAGATGTTCCAAGAGCTGAAAATGGTTTTCCAAGCTCATGCCCGGGTCGAGAGATATGAAGTCACCGACAAGTTCTACAGTTGTAAGATGGAGGAAAACAGCTCTGTCAGCGAGCATATACTCAAAATGTCTGGGTTGCACTACTGCTTGTCTTAGCTGGGAGTTAATCTTCCAGATGACTCGGTCGTTGACAGGATCCTCCAGTCGCTTCCACCTAGCTACAAGAGCTTTGTGATGAACTACAATATGCAAGGGATGGAGAAGTCCATTCCTGAATATATTCAATGCTAAAATCAGCGGAGCAAAAAGGAACATCAAGTGTTGATGGTGAATAAGACCACTAGTTTCAAGAAAGGCAAGGGTAAGAAGAACTTCAAGAAGGACGGCAAGGGAGTTGCCGCGCCCGGTAAGTCAGTTGCCGGGAAGAAGCCAAAGAATGGACCCAAGCCTGAGACTGAGTGCTTTTATTGCAAGGGAAATGGTCACTGGAAGTGGAACTGCCCCAAGTACTTAGCGGATAAGAAGGCCGGCAACGCCAAAGGTATATATGATATACATGTTATTGATGTGTACCTTACCAGCGCTCGTAGTAGCTCCTGGGTATTTGATACCGGTGCGGTTGCTCACATTTGTAACTCAAAACAGGAGCTACGGAATAAGCGGAGACTGGCGAAGGACGAGGTGACGATGCGCGTCGGGAATGGTTCCAAGGTCGGTGTGATCGCCGTCGGCACGCTACCTCTACATTTACCTTCGGGATTAGTTTTAAACCTCAATAATTGTTATTTAGTGCCAGCTTTGAGCATGAACATTGTATCTGGATCTCGTTTAATGTGAGATGGCTACTCATTTAAATCCGAGAATAATGGTTGTTCTATTTATATGAGAGATATGTTTTATGGTCATGCCCCGCTGGTCAATAGTTTATTTTTATTGAATCTCAAACGTGATGTTATACATATTCATAGTGTGAATGCCAAAAGATGTAAGGTTGATAATGATAGTCCCACATACTTGTGGCATTGCCGCCTTGGTCACATTGGTGTCAAACGCATGAAGAAACTCCATGCATATGGACTTTTGGAGTCTCTTGATTATGAATCATTTGACACGTGCGAACCATGCCTCATGGGTAAAATGACCAAGACTCCGTTCTCCGGAACAATGGAGCGAGCAACCAACTTGTTGGAAATATTACATACTGATGTATGCGGTCCAATGAGCGTTGAGGCTCGCGGTGGCTATCGTTATGTTCTCACCCTCACTGATGACTTAAGTAGATATGGGTATGTCTACTTAATGAAACACAAGTATGAGACCTTTGAAAAGTTCAAGGAATTTCAGAGCGAGGTAGAGAATCAACGTGACAGGAAAATAAAGTTCTTACGATCAGATCGAGGAGAATACTTGAGTCACGAGTTTGGCACGCACTTAAGGAAATGTGGAATTGTTTCACAACTCACGCCGCCTGGAACACCTCAGCGTAATGGTGTGTCCGAACATCGTAATCGCACTCTATTGGATATGGTGCGATCTATGATGTCTCTTACTGATCTACCGCTATCATTTTGGGGTTATGCTTTAGAGACTGCCGCATTCACTTTAAATAGGGCACCGTCTAAATCCGTTGAGACGACACCATATGAATTATGGTTTGGGAAGAAACCTAAGCTGTCGTTTCTGAAAGTTTGGGGATGCGATGCTTATGTCAAGAAACTTCAACCTGAAAAGCTCAAACCCAAATCGGAAAAATGCGTCTTCATAGGATACCCTAAGGAAACTATTGGGTATACCTTCTACCTCAGATCCGAAGGCAAGATCTTTGTTGCCAAGAATGGATCCTTTCTGGAGAAAGAGTTTCTCTCAAAAGAAGTAAGTGGGAGGAAAGTAGAACTTGACGAGGTACCCCCTCTTGAACCGGAGAGTAGCGCAGCTCAGGAAGATGTTTCTACGGTGCCTGCACCGACCAGAGAGGAAGTTAATGATGATGATCATGAAACTTCGGGTCAAGTTGCTACTGAACTTCATAGGTCCACGAGGACACGTTCCGCACCAAAGTGGTACGGCAACCCTGTCCTGGAAATCATGTTGTTAGACAACGGTGAACCTTCAAACTATGAAGAAGCGATGGTGGGCCCGGATTCCAACAAATGGCTTGAAGCCATGAAATCCGAGATAGGATCCATGTATGAAAACAAAGTATGGACTTTAATGGACTTGCCCGATGATCGGCAAGCCATAGAGAATAAGTGGATCTTTAAGAAGAAGACTGACGCGGATGGTAATGTGACCGTCTATAAGGCTCGGCTTGTCGCTAAGGGTTATCGACAAGTTCAAGGGGTTGACTACGATGAGACCTTCTCACCCGTAGCGAAGCTGAAGTCCGTCTGAATCATGTTAGCAATTGCCGCATTCTATGATTATGAGACCTGGTAAATGGACGTCAAAATAGCATTCCTTAATGGTTTCCTTAAGGAAGAATTGTATATGATGCAGCCGGAAGGTTTTGTCGATCCTAAGAATGCTGGCAAAGTATGCAAGCTCCAGCGCTCCATCTATGGGCTGGTGCAAGCATCTCGGAGTTGGAACATTCGCTTTGCTGAAATGATCAAAGCGTTTGGGTTTATACAGACTTATGGAGAAGCCTGTATTTACAAGAAAGTGAGTGGGAGCTCTGTAGCATTTCTCATATTATATGTGGATGACATACTGTTGATGGGAAATGATATAGAACTTTTGGAAAGCATAAAGGCCTACTTGAATAAGTGTTTTTCAATGAAGGACCTTGGAGAAACTGCTTACATATTAGGCATCAAGATCTATAGAGATAGATTGAGACGCCTCATTGGTCTTTCACAAAGCACATACCTTGACAAGATATTGAAGAAGTTCAATATGGATTAGTCCAAGAAGGGGTTCTTGCCTGTATTGCAAGGTGTGAGATTGAGCGCAGCTCAACGCCCGACCTCGGCAGAAGAAAAAGAAAAGATGAGTGTCATCCCCTATGCCTCAGCCATAGGCTCTATTATGTATGCCATGCTGTGTACCAGACCTGATGTGAACCTTGCCATAAGTTTGGTAGGGAGGTACCAAAGTGATCCCGGAATGGAACACTGGACAGCGGTCAAGAATATCCTGAAGTACCTGAAAAGGACTAAGGATATGTTTCTCGTTTATGGAGGTGCCGAAGAGCTCGTCGTAAAGGGTTACATCGATGCTAGCTTTGACACAGATCTGGCTGACTCCAAGTCACAAACTGGATACGTGTACATTTTGAATGGTGGGGCAGTCAGCTGGTGCAGTTGCAAGCAAAGTGTCGTGGCGGGATCTACATGTGAAGCGGAGTACATAGCTGCTTCAGAAGCAGCTCAGGAAGGAGTCTGGATGAAGGAGTTTATCACCGACCTAGGAGTGATTCCCAATGCATTGGGCCCGATGACTCTCTTCTGTGACAACACTGGAGCTATTGCCATTGCCAAGGAGCCCAGGTTTCACAGGAAGACCAAGCACATCAAGTGTTGCTTCAACTCCATTCGTGAATATATACAAGATGGAGACATAGATATTTGTAAAGTACATACGGATCTGAATGTCGCAGATCCGTTGACTAAACGTCTTCCACGAGCAAAACATGATCAGCACCAGAACTCTATGGGTGTTCGATTCATCACAATGTAACTAGATTATTGACTCTAGTGCAAGTGGGAGACTGTTGAAAATATGCCCTAGAGGCAATAATAAAATGGTTATTATTATATTTCCTTGTTCATGATAATTGTCTATTGTTCATGCTATAATTGTATTAACCGGAAACCGTAATACATGTGTGAATACATAGACCACAGCATGTCCCTAGTGAGCCTCTAGTTGACTAGCTCGTTGATCAATAGATGGTTGTGGTTTCCTGACCATGGACATTGGATGTCGTTGATAACGGGATCACATCATTAGGAGAATGATGTGATGGACAAGACCCAATCCTAAGCATAGCACAAGATCGTGTAGTTCGTTTGCTAGAGCTTTTCTAATGTCAAGTATCATTTCCTTAGACCATGAGATTGTGCAACTCCCGGATATCGAAGGTGCTTTGGGTGTATCAAACGTCACAACGTAACTGGGTGACCATAAAGGTGCACTACAGGTATCTCCGAAAGTGTCTGTTGGGTTGGCACGAATCGAGACTGGGATTTGTCACTCCGTATGATGGAGAGGTATCTCTGGGCCCACTCGATAATGCATCATCATAATGAGCTCAATGTGACTAAGGAGTTAGCCACGGGATCATGCGTTACGGAACGAGTAAAGAGACTTGCTGGTAATGAGATTGAACAAGGTATAGGGATACCGACGATCGAATCTCGGGCAAGTAACATACCGATGGACAAAGGGAATTGTATACGGGATTGATTGAATCACCGACATCGTGGTTCATCCGATGAGATCATGATGGAACATGTGGGAGCCAATATGGGTATCCAGATCCCGCTATTGGTTATTTGCCGGAGAGGTGTCTCGGTCATGTCTGCATGGTTCCCGAACCCGTAGGGTCTACACACTTAAGGTTCCGTGACGCTAGAGTTGTTATGGGAAATTGTATGTGGTTACCGAAAGTTGTTAGGAGTCTTGGATGAGATCCCGGACGTCACAAGGAGTTCCGGAATGGTCCGGAGGTAAAGATTTATATATGGGAAGTCCTATTTTGGCCACCGGAAAATGTTCGGGATTTTTCGGTATTGTACCGGGAAGGTTCTAGAAGGTTTTGGAGTGGGGCCCACCTGCATGGGGGGACCCACATGAACGTGGGTAGTGGGGGCAAGGCCCCCACACCCCTGGTCAAGGCACACCAAGATCCCCCCTTAGAAGGAATAAGATCATATCCCGAAGGGATAAGATCAAAATCCCTAAAAAAGGGGGATAACAATCGGTGGGGAAGGGAAAGGATGGGATTTCTTTCCTCCCACCTTTGCCAATGCCCCAATGGACTTGGAAGGCAAGAAACCAGCCCCCTCCACCCCTATATATAGTGGGGAGGTGCATGGGAGCTGCAACCCATGCCCCTGGCGCAGCCCTCCCCCCTCCTACTCCTCCTCCTCCGTAGTGCTTAGCGAAGCTCTGCCGGAGAGCCACGAGCTCCACCGCCACCACGCCGTCGTGCTGCCGGAGCTCTCCCTCAACTTCTCCTCTCCCCTTGATGGATCAAGAAGGAGAAGATGTCCCCGGGCTGTACGTGTGTTGAACGCGGAGGCGCCGTCCATTTGGCGCTTGAATCGGATCTTCCGCGATTTGAATCGCCGCGAGTGCGACTCCATCAACCGCGTTCTTGTAACGCTTACGCTTAGCGATCTTCAAGGGTATGAAGATGCACTCCCTCTCACTTGTTGCTAGCATCTCCTAGATTGATCTTGGTGACACGTAGGAAATTTTTGAATTATTACTACGTTCCCCAACACATACTTCCATCAGAATGGGATGTATGTTATGAATATTGATGGTAATATGATACATCCATAACACTGACGCTAAATGTCGCAAGACTAAAAGCATACCGCACAAGTGTGGCACTGCATTTGGTCACATTGGAGAAACCCGCAAGGAAAAATTCCATTATGATGGATTTTGAAGTCGTTTGATTTTGAATCATCTGACACTTGCAACTTTCCTCCGAAAAGTGAAGTGATTGAAATACCATTCACAGGCCATAAGGAATGAGCAACAAACTTATTGGTGATCATACATTTTGATGTGTGTAGTCCGATAAATGTTGCAAGTAGTGGATTTACTATCTTCAGAAATGACTCAAGTAGATATATGGATATTTGCTTGATGAGTCGTAAGTCTAGATCTTTTGAAATCATTCAAAAGGTTTTCAAAAATGAAGTAGAAGTTATTGTAACAAGAAAATTATGTTTCTACAATTCGATTGCAGAAAGAAACATTTGAGTTACAAGTTTAGCGAATGTCTGATGAGTTGTGAAAGGGGTTTCATAACTTGCACCTCCCGGAACACCACTGCAAGTGGAAAGTCTGTGAAGATGTAATCAAACCATTTATGACGTGGCAAGATCAAAGATGACATAAATAAATTTGCCATTATCCCTTTTAAAGTGATGCTTTAGAGACTGCGGCTTTTACACTGAAAAGAGCTCCATCGGGTCTGTTGAAATGACGCCATGGTATGGTACGCCCAACCATGTTATATCTTTTCTTAAACATTTGGAATATGGGGCTTGTGTAAAAGGTTACAAACCTATTCCAAATCAGACAGGTGCTACTTTGTAGGTTGTCCCAAGTCATTGGGTATTCCCCCACCACTATACCGAGGCAAAGGATTTTCCACAAAACGGTATACTTTTAAAGAGAATAGTTCTTGCAAAAAGGTGAGTGGGAGGACAGTGCAACTCGACGAGATAACAAGTATCTTCGTCATCAGATCAAAGGAAAGAGACCTTGGAAGTGATTCCAGGGTTTCCTACTATGACTGATACGGAAGCCTCTACATGAGATGTATGGACTTCGGTCGAACTTGCAGCTAAACCACGTAGGCAAAGCTCATGCAAACCTCTCAGGTGCGCAAACGAGATATTGTTGTTAGACAACTGTATACCTACGATACACAAGGAAGCGTTGATGGGCCCTGACTCTAGAATTGGCTAAATGCCAATACAATCCGAGATAGTTTCCATATAAGTGATTCAAGATTAAAATCTTGATACACCTTTTGGAAGACTTAGAGTCTAACGAATATTTATGGAACTAAAAACTGATACGGATAAAAATGCTTTATCCATAAAGCTCGACTTGTTGCAATAACAAGTTCAAGGAGTTGACTATGATGAGGTTGTTTCACCGTAGCGATGCTTAAAGTCGGTTCGGGTTGAACTAGCAATTAATACATATTTCAATCATGAGATATGAAACATGGATGATGAAAGAATTTCCATCTGATGGAAATGAAACCAAGGACTTGCATGTGTTACAGTCCAAGGTATTTTATCATTCAAGAGGATGCTAGTGAGTGTGCAAACTTCAGAGTTCCAGCGATGGACAGAAGAGAGCAAAATGGAGTTGAAATCTTCGTGTTTTGATGAAATGGTCAAAAAAGGGTTTTGACTTCATCAATGGGTAACGAAGATGCTTGTGATTCAAGAAAGTAAGTGGGAGCATAATAATATTTCTAAAAACATTATGTGCTTGACACATTGTGAATTGGAAATAAATTTCTTAAACACGAATTAGGACTTCATTTGAAAATAGTTTTCCGATGAAGTGCTTGTGCTAAATAACCTCAATATTACGCATTATGATCTATGGAGATAGATTTTCCTAATAGGGCTGAGCAAAGATACATATTGACAAAATGCTAAAACCTTTTAGCATTAAAAACATCAAGGAGTGATTCTTGCCGAAGTCACATGGAAAGAGTTTTTGCAAGACTCGGTGTCCCAAAAGACTGATGAGCAAAATACATGACAGAGATTTGATATGTCTCCGTCGTATCTACTTTTCCTAATGCTTTTCCTCTTGTTTTGGACTCTAATCTGCACGATTTGAATGAAACTAACCCGGACTGACGCTGTTTTCAGCAGAACTACCATGGTGTTATTTTTGTGCAGAAATAATAGTTCTCGGATTGGAACGAAACTTCGCGAGGATTTTTTTATATAATAAAAGAGAATTTCTGGAGCCAAGAACCACAGGAGGGGGGCACCTGGGTGGGCACAACCCACCAGGGCGCGCCCCCCTCCAGGCGCACCCAGGTGGGTTGTCCCCACCTGGTGGCCCCGCAGACTCCAACCCTGATGCTATAAAGTCATATTTTCGGATAAAAAAATCAGGGAGAAAGAATTATCGCGTTTCACGAGACGGAGCCGCCGCCACCTCCTGTTCTTCATCGGGAGGCCAGATCTGGAGTCCGTTTGGGGCTCCGGAGAGGGAGATCTTCGATCTTCGTCATCACCAACCCTTCTCCATCGCCAATTCCATGATGCTCCCCACCGGGAGTGAGTAATTCCTTCGTAGGCTCGCTGGTCGGTGAGGAGTTGGATGAGATTCATCATGTAATCGAGTTAGTTTTGTTAGGGCTTGATCCCTAGTATCCATTATGTTCTGAGATTGATGTTTCTATGACTTTGCCATGCTTAATGCTTGTCACTTTGGGCCCGGTGCCATGATTTCAGATCTGAACCGTTTATGTTTTCACCATTATATCTATGTTCTAGATCCGATCTTGCAAGTTATAGTCACCTACTACGTGTTATGATCCGGCAACCCCGGAGTGACAGAAGTCGGGACACTTCCCGGTGATGATCGTAGTTTGAAGAGTTCCTGTATTCGTTATGTGTTAATGCTTTGTTCCGGTTCTCTATTAAAAGGAGGCCTTAATATCCCTTAGTTTCCATATGGACCACGCTGTCACGGGAGGGTAGGACAAAAGATGTCATGCAAGTTCTTTCCATAAGCACGTATGACTATTTACGGAATACATGCCTACATTATATTTATGAACTGGAGCTAGTGCTGTATCGCCCTAGGTTATGACTATTATATGATGAATGTCATCCAATGAATTCACCGATCCAATGCCTACGAATTTCTCTTATATTGTTCTCGATAAGTTACTACTGCTATCGTTACTCTTGCACTTGCTACAAAATCATTGCTATCACTGTTACTATTGCTGTTGCTACTACTATCAAAACTATCATATTACTTTGCTACTGATCACTTTGCTGCAGATAATTAATCTCCAGGTGTGGTTGAATTGACAACTCAACTGCTAATACTTGCAAATATTCTTTGGCTCCCCTTGTGTCGAATCAATAAATTTTGGTTGAATACTCTACCCTCGAAAACTGTTGCGATCCCCTATACATGTGGGTTATCAAGACCTTTTTCTGGCGCCGTTGCCACGGAGCATAGCTATATTTGTTGAGTCACTTGGGATTATTATCAAATTATCACTATAAAGAATCTGAAGGATGCTAAGACTAAGATTTTTCCCTCTAAGACGAGGGGAGATAAGGAACTGCCATCCAGCTCCGCTTTAGATTCACCTTCTGTTATAAGTAGACTTGCAACACCACCACATGCTATCAATTCTGATATGTCGCAAGTTATTGATGATGCTACTTCTGCTATGAATGCTACTCATAATGATGCTAGTACCTTGCTTGATGATAATGTGCCACTAGGTGAATTTCTTGATGAACAACTTGCTAGAACTAAACCTTTTGAGAATGCTGAAACTGGTGAAATTGTTGAAACTGATGAAGAGCTTGAAACTGAAAATCTTGAAACACCTATTAGACCTAGTTCTCCTAGATATGAATTGCCAAAGGTACCGGAAGGTTATGTTATGGATGAGGAGACAACTAGAGACATTCTTGCTTGTAAGGATAGAGATGATCTAGAAAAATTATTATGTAAGTATAAAGAAAAGACTTTGAATGCTAGAATGAAATGTGATCCTAAGTTTGCTACTTCACCTATCTTTGTTGATGATAAGGATTATGAATTCTCTGTCGACCCAGAGTTAATTACTTTGGTTGAATCTGATCCTTTCCATGGTTATGAAACTGAAACTGTTGTGGCACATCTTACTAAGTTGAATGATATAGCCACCCTTTTTGCCCATGATGAGAAGATTCGCTATTATTATATTCTCAAATTATTTCCGTTCTCATTAAAGGGTAATGCTAAGGCTTGGTATAATACTCTTACTCCTGGTTGTGTGCGTAGTCCCCAGGATATGATCTATTACTTCTCTGAAAAATATTTTCCCGCTCATAAGAAACAAGTTGCCTTACAGGAAATATTTAACTTTGCGCAAATTGAAGAAGAGAGTCTCCCACAAGTTTGGGGGAGGCTTCTCCAATTGCTTAATGCTTTGCCTGATCATCCTCTTAAGAAAAATGAAATACTTGATATCTTCTATAATGGACTAACCAATGCTTCTAGGGACTTCCTAGATAGTTGTGCTGGTTGTGTTTTCAGGGAGCGAACTGTTGAAAAGTTGAAGAATTATTGAATAACATATTGAAAAATTATGATGATTGGATCCTTCCTGAACCACCACTTAAACCTACTCCAAAGAAGAGGGGTATCTTATATCTCAGTCCTGAAGATATGCAAGAGGCAAAGAAATCCGTGAAGAAAAAAGGTATTAAAGCAGAGGATGTTAAAAATTTACCACCTATCGAAGAAATACATGGGCTTGAAACACCACCACCACCTAAGGTGGTAGAGGTAAATTTTTTACTGAAGTTCGATGAAGGTGATATTCCTTATAATAAACATCCTAGTCAATGCCTTTATGAGTTTGATAATTACATTAGAAAGCAAGATCACTTCAATGCAAATGTTATGAAACAATTGAAATACAATTCTGATATGATTGCTCGCTTAAGTGACTTGTTATTCAGAATCTCAAATGATGTTAGAGGTGTGGGAAAGCATGCTTCTATGGTTCAAACTCAATTAGAACAAGTTGCTAAGTCTCAAAGAGAGTTGCTTGATGAAATGAATAATAATATCAATGATCATGCTGTTAGAGTAATGACTAGAGGAGGTAGAATGACTCAGGAACCACTTTATCCTGAGGGACACCCAAAAAGAATTGAACAAGACTCTCAAAGAGTTGACACTGATGTACCTAGTCCTCCCAAAAAGAAAAAGAAGAAGAAAAATGATAGGACTTTGCATGCCTCTAGTGAACCTGAAGTTGAAAAACCTCCTGATAATGATAATGAAGTCTCTATCTCTGATGCTGAAACTCAATCTGGTAATGTACACTCACCCTCTGATAATGAAAAATACAATAATGAGGTTTATGAAGACACTCAAATAAATAATAAAGAACCAGATAATGATGTTGAGATAGAACCATTAGTTGATCTTGATAACCCACAAACCAAGAATAAAAGATATGATAAAAGAGACTTTGTTGCTAGAAAACTATAGGAGATATGCCCTAGAGGCAGTAATAACAGTGATTTTGTATCTCCAAAGTTTGTAATGAATGTTTATGTCCCATGCTATAACTGCTATGATTCTCGAGTCTACAATAACACGAGGCTCGGAGGGAAACTCATGTGCACGTGTGGTATAATAAATGGTAAAATGTATTCCTAGTCTTGCCTCTAAGACTGGCTCAAGTATTGCATGATGATCCTGTTTTCCTGATCATGGGCATGGGTGTGCTGGCAATTTTTGAGGGCACATTGTTGGTAGAACACTAGTGTTGAATCAACCCGAATTGATATTATGCTATGAGATTCAATGTTACAAGTTTATGGTTAATAACACAGAGATAGTTAATGTTTGCATAAATCCTTAGACCATGAGAGTATCGAGTTCCTTCGTGCTTGCTTCGTGAACTTTGGGGTTTGTTAAACGTCATCCGTAACTGGGTGGCTATTACGGCGGCTTACGGGTTCACGGAAAGGTATGGCAAGTAACGAGATAGCTCAAGATTGGGATTTGCTCCTCCGACGATGGAGAGATATACTTGGGCCCTCTCGGTGTAATGGTATCCATCATCGTCTGGCCAGACACATTGTGATTTGATCACTGGGATGCCGGAACATGGAAACGAGAAAAGAGAAAAAAAACGGTAACGAGGTAACTTGCATAGTGGACAAATTTGTTGATCCACGGGGATGCAATATAACTCACCTCGGGTGTTTGTAACATATCGCAAAGCAACAGGAATAGCACACGGCAACTGGAGGTTCACTCGAATATTCATTCGTGTGGGTATAGGGGTCAATATGGGTGTCCACGGCTCCGATGTTGATCATTGATCGGAAGGGGTTCCGGGTCATGTCTATACTTCACCGAACCTATAGGGTCACACGCTTAAGGGTCATCTATCTGCTGAATACTAGACAGGGAGTCTGAGAGAAAATCACCGAAAAAGTTTCGGACACCGAAAAAGTTTCGGACAGCGGAAAAGTTCCGCAGAGAGAACCCCGGATGAGTTTTGGTGAAACTGAAAAGTTGTTTCGGGGTATTCCATTAAGTCAAATTGGTTTCGGGATGCCCCTGATAATTCTTGGAGGGTGCCAGAAATATTCTGGAAACTTTCTGGAATTTTTTGGGATGAAAACCGGAAATGTTCCGGAGCTGCCGGAACCACTTCAGATGCTTTTCGCAGATGAAAATCACTAATCTGGAATTGTTTCAGAACGCGTTGAAAATTATTTTAGTGGGTACTGGAAATGTTCTAAGCCCACATAAATATTTTCAGTTCGAACGGACGCTGAAAAATGTCGTCATGAATAGTGAAAGTGCTTTTTGGGATATTTTTGGAGAGCCACCTTTTAGGACTTTTCAAAGCTTCTAGAAGGGAAAGGCTTGCAAGGGAAGGAACCCCATTTGGGGGGGGGGCCAAGGGTTGGCCGGCCACATGTGGTGGAGCTCCATGGAGCTCCACATGGCCTCCCATTATGACCTAAATGCCCATGGGGTGTGACCTAATGCATGGGTTTTTGGTAATTTTTGGAGGCACACTACCCCTTGGCTTTCCTATAAATAGAGGAGGTGAGGGCTGCCATCTCTTCATCCCTAGCTCTCATACACATGCTATGCTTTGCTAGCTCTCTCTCTCCCTCCCACGAAAAGAGTTTTTCGTAGAGCCGAAAGGCTGTCTGGGTTCCGGCAGGAACTAGTTCTGGACGGCGAAGCCCTGCCGGATAGCTGACACCGTATGTGTGCAACCCCGTAGAGAGGTCGTAGATTCGATCTTTTGCCCGAGGGGCTGTTCGAGTGTCCTCCCGAAGGGCTGTCCAGTTGGTGAACACGTGGTCAAAATGATTGGCTGTTTTGAAAGGCTTAAAACCCTGGAATTTCCACTTCCACCTGGCCATATGATGGACATGTTGCTTTCTTCACTCCCCCCATCTTACAACGGTTTTGTCTTGAACTACAACATGAGTGGGATGGAGAAGGAACCGGAAGAGGTGCTCGCCATGCGGAAAACTGCAGAAGGAGGACTGCGGAAAAATCGCAAGCAAGTGTTGCTTGTGAATAAAACCACCAAATTCAAAAAGAAGAAAGGCAAGCCAAAGAAGGGCAAGGGCGCCGGTAAGATTGGCTCCCAAAGCAACTCTAAGGGTGGATCCAAGAATGAAACTGAGTGCTTCTACTGCAAGGGCACAGGACACTGGAAGAGAAACTGCAAGAAGTATCTGGAAGATAAGAAGTCCGGGAAAACCGGAAAAGGTATAATTGTTATACAAGTTAATGTCATTGACGTTTTGCTTGCTAGCGAAAATTCTAAGTCTTGGGTATTTGATACCGGATCGGTTGCTCACATTTGCAACTCGATACAGGGGCTTCAGAAGGTGTGCAAGCTGGCAAAGAATGAAGTCATGATGCGTGTCGGGAATGGCGCTGGGATCGCCGCTCAAGCCGTCGGCATTATGCCTCTACGTCTCCCTTCAGGATTTATCTTAGAACTAAGTAACTGTTATTTTGTTCCACTGTTGTGTAGAAACATTATCTCCGGATCATGTTTAGTACACGATGGGTATTCGTACAAGTCTGAGAACAATGGTTGTTCACTTTATTGTAAGGATATGTTTTATGGATTTGCACCCATTGTTGGGGGCCTTTTCATACTAAATCTTGAATGTGGAAATGATGTCTTTAACGTGAATGCTAAACGTCTTAAGAAGGCTGATACCACCACCACTTATTTGTGGCATTGCCGACTTAGCCACATCGGAAAGAAACGCATGCAAAGGCTCCAGTCAAATGGAGTTTTACCGTCTTTTGATTTTGAATCATTTGACACATGTGAAGCTTGTCTGATGGGAAAAATGACCAAGACGCCGTTCACGGGTCATCCTGAATGGGCGGGTGAATTATTGGAAATAATACATAGTGATGTATGTGGTCCAATGAACACAGCCGCACGGGGTGGGTATTTCTACTTCGTGACTTTTACTGATGATTTAAGTCGATATGGCTATATCTACTTAATGAAGCATAAGTCGAAAACCTTTGAAAAGTTCAAAGAATTTCAGAATGAGGTAGAAAATCATCATGACAAAAAGATTAAGTTTCTGCGGTCTGATCGCAGAGGCGAATATCTTAGCCATGAGTTTTGCCAACATCTGAGTGACCGTGGAATCGTTTCACAGCTTACGCTTCCCGGAACTCCACAGAGAAACAGAGTATCGGAACGACGTAACCGAACCTTGTTGGACATGGTAAGGTCGATGATGTCTCTTACGGATCTTCCGATATCTTTTTGGGGTCACGCACTACTTACTGCCGCTCACACACTTAACAAAGCACCGTCTAAGTCTGTTGAGACGACGCCATATGAGATATGGCACGGGAAGAAACCCGACCTGTCATTTCTCAAAATATGGGGTTGTGAGGCATACGTAAAGTGTTTATAGCCAAGCAAACTTGATCCTAGATCAGACAAATGTTACTTCGTAGGTTATCCCAAGGAGACAGTTGGGTATTCTTTCTACCACGCCTCCGAGAGCAAAGTGTTTGTTGCAAAACATGGAGTCTTTCTTGAGAAAGAGTTTCTCACTAAAGAAGTGAGTGGGAGGACAGTACAACTTAATGAGATTAGTGAATCTTCGGCGACTGTTGATATGGCTAAGGAACCGGAAGAAATTCCACTAATTATCCCTACAACTGAGCCGGAAGTTGTCGCATATGATGCAGAGACTTCAGATAATGTTGTAACTGAACCGCGCAGATCAGGTAGGGCTATCCAGCCACCTGAGTGGTTTCATAATGAAATCTTCATTCTTGAAGACGATGAACCTGCACACTACAAGGAAGCGAAGGCGGGGCCTAGCTCAAAGGAATGGCACAAGGCCATGGAATCCGAAATGGAATCCATGTACGAAAACCAAGTTTGGAACTTGGAAAAACTTCCAGAAGGCATAAAGCCCATTGGTTGTAAATGGATTTTCAAAAGAAAGACGGACGCGGATGGTAACATTACTATCCATAAAGCTAGACTTGTCGCGAAAGGGTTCACGCAAGTTCCAGGAGTGGACTACGACGAGACTTTCTCACCCGTAGCTATGCTTAGGTCTGTTCGGATATTGCTAGCAATTGCTGCTTATTTCGATTATGAAATATGGCAGATGGATGTCAAAACGGCTTTCCTAAATGGAAACCTCAAAGAGGATGTATACATGATACAGCCAGAAGGTTTTGTCATTCATAAGGATGCTGGAAAGGTATGCAAACTTCAGAAAGCCATTTATGGTCTGAAGCAAGCATCAAGGAGCTGGAACATTCATTTTGATGAAGTGGTCAAAGAGTTTGGCTTCATCAGGAATGACGAAGAATCTTGTGTTTACAAGAAGTTTAGTGGGAGCGCAAAAGCATTTCTAATCTTATATGTGGATGACATATTGTTGATTGGAAATGACGTGAATTTTCTTAGCGAAATAAAAGACTCATTGAAGAAAAGGTTTTCAATGAAAGACTTAGGCGAAGCGGCATATGTATTGGGCATCAGGATCTATAGAGATAGATCAAAACGCCTCATAGCGCTTAGCCAAAGCACGTACATTGACAAGGTGTTGAAAAGGTTCAACATGGAGAACTCCAAGAAAGGCCTACTCCCCATGTCACCTGGCACAGTGCTTTGCAAGAATTAGTGTCCTCGGAACCTCGATGAGCGAGTACAGATGAATGATGTTCCATATGCTTCTGCAGTTGGTTCTATTATGTATGACATGCTATGTACAAGACCGGATGTTTCCTATGCGCTAAGTGTTAGCAGCCGGTACCAAAGTGATCCAGGATTGGAACATTGGGCCGCAGTCAAGGGTATTCTTAAGTACCTCAGAAGGACCAAGGATTTACTCCTTATGTTCGGAGGTGATGAAGAGCTCATTGTAAGTGGTTACACTGATGCAGGCTTCATGACTGACCCAGATGACTTCAAATCTCAATCAGGCTATGTTTTCATATTGATCGGTGGCGCAGTTGATTGGAAAAGTTCCAAACAGAAGACTGTGGTGGATTCTACGACGGAGGCGGAGTATGTTGCCGCTTCAGAAGCCTCCAAGGAGGTGGATCAAGCAATTGCTTGAAGACCTTGGTGTGGTTCCTAGTGCCCAGGACCCGGTGGAGATCTATTGTGATAATAGTGGCGCCGTGGCTTAGGCAAGGGAGCCAAGTTCGCACCATAAGACAAGACATATTCAACGCAAATATAAACTCATT
Source organism: Thinopyrum elongatum (assembly GCA_011799875.1). NCBI lineage: Eukaryota > Viridiplantae > Streptophyta > Magnoliopsida > Poales > Poaceae > Thinopyrum > Thinopyrum elongatum. The sequence continues at coordinate 486,934,222 of CM022297.1, read as the reverse complement.
CGACATCATGTCGAAGTGGGTTTAGTGAAAGTACGCAAAGTTCACACGGATCTGAATGTGTCAGACCCGATGACAAAGCCTCTACCACGAGCAAAGCATGGGTAGCACCGAATAGCCATTGGTTTTAGGGAAGCCATGTAACTGGATTATGACTCTAGTGCAAGTGGGAGTCTATAGGAGATATGCCCTAGAGGCAGTAATAACAGTTATTTTGTATCTCCAAAGTTTGTAATGAATGTTTATGTCCCATGCTATAACTGCTATGATTCTCGAGTCTATAATAACACGAGGCTCGGAGGGAAACTCATGTTCACGTGTGGTATAATAAATGGTAAAATGTATTCCTAGTCTTGCCTCTAAGACTGGCTCAAGTATTGCATGATGATCCTGTTTTCCTGATCATGGGCATGGATGTGCTGGCAATTTTTTAGGGCACATTGTCGGTAGAACACTTGTGTTGAATCAACCCGAATTGATGTTATGCTATGAGATTCAATCGTTACAAGTTTATGGTTAATAACACAGAGATAGTTAATGTTTGCATAAATCCTTAGACCATGAGAGTATCGAGTTCCTTCGTGCTTGCTTCGTGAACTTTGGGGTTTGTTAAACGTCATCCGTAACTGGGTGGCTATTACGGCGGCTTACGGGTTCACGGAAAGGTATGGCAAGTAACGAGATAGCTCAAGATTGGGATTTGCTTCTCCGACGATGGAGAGATATACTCGGGCCCTCTCGGTGTAATGGTATCCATCATCGTATGGCCAGACACATTGTGATTTGATCACTGGGATGCCGGAATATGGAAACGAGAAAAGAGAACAAAACCGGTAACGAGGTAACTTGCATAGTGGACAAAATTGTTGATCCACGGGGATGCAATATAACTCACCTCGGCTGTTTGTAACATATCGCGAAGCAACAGGAATAGCACACGGCAACTGGAGGTTCACTCGAATATTCATTCGTGTGGGTATAGGGGTCAATATGGGTGTCCATGGCTCCGATGTTGATCATTGATCGGAAGGGGTTCCGGGTCATGTCTATACTTCACCGAACCTATAGGGTCACACGCTTAAGGGTAATCTATCTGCTGAATACTAGATAGGGAGTCTGAGAGAAAATCACCGAAAAAGTTTCGGACACCGAAAAAGTTTCGGACAGCGGAAAAGTTCCGCAGAGAGAACCCCGGATGAGTTTTGGTGAAACTGAAAAGTTGTTTCGGGTATTCCATTAAGTCAAATTGGTTTCGGGACGCCCCTGATAATTCTTGGAGGGTGCCAGAATTATTCTGGAAACTTTCTGGAATTTTCTGGGATGAAAACCGGAAATGTTCCAGAGCTGCCGGAACCACTTCAGATGCTTTTCGCAGATGAAAATCACTAATCTGGAATTGTTTCAGAATGTGTTGAAAATTATTTTAGTGGGTACTGGAAATGTTCTAAGCCCACATAAATATTTTCAGTTCGAACGGACGCTGAAAAATGTCGTCATGAATAGTGAAAGTGCTTTTTGGGATATTTTTGGAGAGCCACCTTTTAGGACTTTTCAAAGCTTCTAGAAGGGAAAGGCTTGCAAGGGAAGGAACCCCATTTGGGGGGCCCCCAAGGGGTGGCCGGCCACATGTGGTGGAGCTCCACATGGCCTCCCATTATGACCTAAATGCCCATGGGGGTGTGACCTAATGCATGGGTTTTGGTAATTTTTGGAGGCACACTACCCCTTGGCTTTCCTATAAATAGAGGAGGTGAGGGCTGCCATCTCTTCATCCCTTGCTCTCATACACATGCTATGCTTTGCTAGCTCTCTCTCTCTCCCTCCCACGAAAAGAGTTTTTCGTAGAGCCGAAAGGTTGTCTGGGTTCCGGCAGGAACTAGTTCTGGACGGTGAAGCCCTGCCGGATAGCTGACACCGTATGTGTGCAACCCCGTAGAGAGGTCGTAGTTTCGATCTTTTGCCCGAGGGGCTGTTCGAGTGTCCTCCCGGAGGGCTGTCCAAGTTACCATTCGAGTTTCGAGGGTCCTCCCGAAGGGCTGTCCGTGACATCATCCGAGGGACTGTCCGACCACCTCCCGAAGGGCTGTCCGGTGAGGGAGTACATCCTCGCGGTTGGGAGGTTGTAAATCCTAGCTGCGGGGATCTGCACCAACGATCTACACCGACTCTTCTTCCGTTGCACTTCGAGTCGGTACGGATCAGATCAAACCTTGTATGCAGTCTCCATAGTGGTCCTGGGCGTGCTCGCTATACCGAAATATTTTATTTTCTGTCGCGTTCCCCTACAAAAACATGGTAAGGAAAGAGAACCGTGGGTTCAAAAACCTATGCCCTTTCCATCTAAGTCAATCAAAAAGAAAGATGATGAAGAATTTGAACGCTTTGCTGAAATGCTGAGGCCAGACTTTTTGCGTACTCGCTTGACTGATATCTTAAAAATGCCTCCTTATGCAAAGTACATGAAAGACATCATCACCAATAAGAGAAATATACCGAAAGCTGAAATCTCCACCATGCTTGCTAATTATTCTTTTAAGGATGGAGTACCTGAAAAACTTGGAGATCCGGGAATACCAACTATACCTTGCTCCATCAAAAGAAATTATGTGAAAACTGCTTTATGTGATTTAGGAGCTGGTGTTAGTGTTATGCCTTTCTCTTTATATAAAAGACTTGATTTAAATAAACTCACACCTACTGAAATATCTTTGCAAATGGCTGATAAATCAACTGCCATACCTATCGGTATTTGTGAGGATGTGCCCGTTGTCGTTGCTAATGTTACTATCTTAACTGACTTTGTTATACTTGAGATGCCCGCGGACGACAACATGTCGATTATCCTCGGTAGACCCTTCTTGAATACTGCAGGGGCTGTTATTGATTGCAATAAAAGCAAGGTCACTTTTCATATCAATGGTAATGAGCATATGGTGCACTTTCCGAAGAAACAATTCCAAGTGAATGGTATTAATGTTATTGAAAAATCTTCGACAATCACTATTGGAAGTTTTCAACTACCCCTACCTACTGTTAAAAAGAAATATTAAATGCTTATTGTTGGGGACATTCATATCCCCATTGAGGTAACTTAGTGTTTTACGAAAGTTCTTCGGTTTCATGCTAATCGGAAGTGGTTGTTAATAAGACTTGATCAACCTTATTAATGAATCATTTTTGAGAGGTATGAAGTTGATGAATTTAGTGAGCACTACCTTCTGTCCCTACCTTTTGTTTTCTGTTTTTATTAGTTAAATAAAATAAAATGCCATGCCTTGCCTGTTTTCTGAGTTTTCTGTGCAATAAAAAATGATCCAAAAATAAAAGTTCTCAGAATGCTCTGAAAATTTAATACGATTTTTTTCTGAATATTTAAGAATATTTAGTGCAAATAACACCAGAGGGAGGTGCTTCAGGTGGGCACAACCCACCTGGGCGCGCCAGCACCCCCAGGCGCGCCCTGGCGGGTTGTGGTCCCCACGTGGGCCCCCTCACTTATCCCTTCACTCCATATCATCACCTACCTCCAGAAAAAAAATCACCATTGCTCTCTCTCTCGTGTTCTTGCTCTCAAACCCGCGGATTTCGATCTCTTTGCTCGAAGTTCCATTTCTGAAACTGTTTTGGGGGATTGTTGCTTGGTATGTGACTCCTCCATTGGTCCAATTAGTTTTTGCTTTAGTGGTTTATATTTAGAATAATTAGTGACTCTTGGTGCTGCTGTAAATGAGCTTGCATGTAGAATTCTTAGAGTTCTAAGTAGTTTGAATGCTTGATATGGCCTCTATGCATCCCTATGAGTAGTTGCTATCAATCTTGTAAAGTTTTATTGAGAAAAAAATTTGTGGACTAAAAATTTCAGAATTTTCCTCATAGGAAAAGATGAGTATCTTTAGGAAGTTCGCTTCCAAGAAGAACTCCAAGGGAGTTATTGGGGAGTCGTCTGACAGTGATCTCTGCACCCGGAGAATGGCGGAGGTACGGCCGTGCGAGTGGCCGCATAACCCATTCATGGAGGGAGCCGGAATCCGTCAAGAGTTTGCACAGTATGCTGCTAATGCCGGCCTCATCAACTTCATCGCAGCTGAATGTGAATAGTATCATCTCCTCACAAATTCCTTTGTGCAAAGTTTTCATTTCTTGAGTAGGAATAATCCTCCCGAGGTGCAGTTTAACTTATATGCTGAACCCCATCAGATACCACTTACTGAGTTTTGTGACATATGCATGATCCCTTCTAACGGGGATTTAGTAGAGCCTAGGCCCGCAGAGTTTGATGGTTTTTACCGCACTCTGACTGTGGGGGATGAGAGAGGGGTATCGGCTGTCACTGCCACTAACTTACACTTTTCGGCTGTACATTATTTTGCTCTATTCATTGCGAAGTGTTTGCTTGCTAGAGAGAAGGTAGGTGCACTCAGTGCACCTGACTTTACTGTTTTACGTCGTGTACTTTACGGCGATGACACTTATAGCTTGGGAGCTATTGTGGCACGTCGCCTCCACATTAACAGATCCAAGGGTAAAAACATGGTGGCATTTATGCTACTCGCTTGGCGAGTCTCTTTAACATTTAGATACGCCAGCATGATTATCCTTTACCCAAGGTTTATTTAGATCGCTCGGCTATGGCACACAACCAATTTATTGATGGCAAGAACACTACTAGTGATTTTCCTTACAACCTTGTTTTTAGTGAGGATACTCGTGATATTATTCCGTTGCCTGCACCTGCTTTGTTTGATCCTATTGCCAGGGGCGGATACAGGATTATGCCTGAGGACATTGTCGCCTACCGGAACAACCTGGCTGCGGCACAGGCAGAGCCTCAGGAGTGGGACCCTCAGGTACCAGCTCCCCAGCACTTCAACATAGGGCCCCATGGCTTCTTCGAGTGGTGATTATCAAGTTAGGCCAAAAGCCTAAGCTTGGGGGAGTACGTATTTCCACCGACATTACTTTCATGTTCACACTTTTCATTCCAGTTGTCGGTGTCCACACTTTTTCATTGTATTATCTATGCTAGATTTATTTTCTCGCCTTCTTCTTGTGTGTTTAAAAAAACTTTGAGAAAATACAAAAATATTTCCTGCTTCTTTTTTATTTTATTTATTTTACTTTTCTTTCTAGTATAATTAGCTGTAGTGTTTAAAAAGAAAACCCAAAAAGATTTCCTTGTTCTTCTTTTGCTTGTTGGGAGCTCTCTCGTGTAAATAGTTTTTCTCGTTTTTGTTTTTTCCTTTATTAAATTTGCTTTCTTTCAGAAACCAAAAACTCCAAAAATATTTCAGTGTGTTTCTCTGAATTTCTTCTTATTGAGTCATACCGAGGAGAAGACCACGATGAAAATGTTGAGTGGCTCTCATATGCATTGTTGTTGATCTAACAGAGAGCCCATATTACCTTATTTTCTTCTTTTTGAATAAAATGTTTACAGATTCCAGCTTAGTCCATGGCACTCTTGCATTATTATTATTTTCATATCGTTCGGTCGTGCAAGTGAAAGGCAATAATGACGATATTTGATGAACTGGCTGTGGAAGAGAGAAACGGGTATGAACTCAACTTGTTCTGTTTTTGTAAATATGTTTAACCTAGTATCCATGATTTAGCTCATTATGATCAAACATGTTTGCAATGACCCTTAGAGATTATAGTTTCTCATGTCATGCTTAAGTAGCTAGGAGTGGATAATGTTTTATCTTGGATGTCAACATTGCGTTAAAATAATTGTGATGTAGTATGATGATATGGTATCCTCCTCTGAATGTTCGAGTGGCTTGGCTTGGCACATGTTCATGCATGTAGTTGAATCAAAACCAACATAGCCTCTATGATATTTATGTCCATGGTGTTCATATCCTACTCATGCTAGTATCCAATGTTACTTATGCATAATGCATGTTCATGACCATTTTCGCTCTCTAGTTGGCCGCTTCTCAACCTAATTGCTAGCCTTCGCCTGTACTAAGTGGGAATTCTGCTTGTGCATCAAAACCCTGAAACCCAAGTTATTCCAGATGAGTCCACCATACCTACCTATATGCGGTATTACCCTGCCGTCCTAAGTAAATTTGCAAGTGCCACCTCTAAAAACTTCAAATAAATATCCTTTTTTGTGTGCCTGGATTGTTCATAGAGCGACAGGAGGTAGTCAGTATCTTCCATGCTAAGCGGGTTATTCTCATGATGAGTGTTTATTCACTCGTCCTTGCACGAGAGGGGTGGTAATAGGGATTCCCAGTCCCGAATTCAAATTGCAAATAATTAAACAAAACTCCCCCAGGAATGTTGTTGGTATGGATGGCACCCGTTGTTTCGGACAAGCCGTGGAGTGTGATTGTTGGTGGAGGGGGAGTAAACCTTTACTTTTATCGGTTGGGAACCGCCACTAATGTGTTTAGTATGGAAGATACCGATAACTAATGGTCGCGAAGTAAATAAGAAGGGTGCATTTCTCAAAATTTCATTAACCTCTGTTTTAAAACTTGAGCTCTGGCACCTCTGCAAATCACCGCTTCCCTCTGCGAAGGGATTATCTATTTACTTTTATGTCGTGTCATCATCTTCTTAAATAAGCGCCAGAACCTGAGAGCACTATTGTCATCCTCATGCATTGTGTATAGCTAATGTTGGGTGCATCATGACTGGATCTTTTCTACCATGAATTACAATGTTTAGTCGCTGCTTGAACTTTGGAGGTGCTCTGCATTTACGTTTTGCGGTCTCAGAAAGGGCTAGCGAGATATCACTATTGTCATATTATATCATGGTTGCTTTGACAAAGTGTTGTTGTTTGAGATATCTTATTATTGCTCGCTAGTTGATTATGCCATTGTTATGAGTTAATATAATTTTTAAGAGTTATTGTCGATATGGTTAGTTATAATCTTTGCTGAAAACCTGGGTACTACTTAAGCTTATTTATGTAAACAAGAGCAAAAGAGTTCGTAAAAGTTTTTCTTTTTCACTTTCAGTTTATCAACTGAATTGCTTGAGGACAAGCAAAGGTTTAAGCTTGGGGGAGTTGATACGTCTCCGTCGTATCTACTTTTCTTAACGCTTTTCCTCTTGTTTTGGACTCTAATTTACACGATTTGAATGAAACTAACCCGGACTGACGCTGTTTTCAGCAGAACTACCATGGTGTTGTTTTTGTGCAGAAATAAAAGTTCTCGGATTGGAACGAAACTTCGCGAGGATTTTTTATATAATAAAAGAGAATTTCTGGAGCCAAGAACCACGGGAGGGGGGCACCTGGGTGGGCACAACCCACCAGGGCGCCACCCCTCCAGGCGCGCCCAGGTCGGTTGTCCCCACCTGGTGGCCCCGCAGACTCCAACCCTGATGCTATAAAGTCATATTTTCGGATAAAAAATCAGGGAGAAAGAATTATCGCGTTTCATGAGACGGAGCCGCCGCCACCTCCTGTTCTTCATCGGGAGGCCAGATCTAGAGTCCGTTTGGGGCTCCGGAGAGGGGGATCTTCGATCTTCGTCATCACCAACCCTTCTCCATCGCCAATTCCATGATGCTCCCCACCGGGAGTGAGTAATTCCTTCGTAGGCTCGCTGGTCGGTGAGGAGTTGGATGAGATTCATCATGTAATCGAGTTAGTTTTGTTAGGGCTTGATCCCTAGTATCCATTATGTTCTGAGATTGATGTTGCTATGACTTTGCCATGCTTAATGCTTGTCACTTTGGGCCCGGGTGCCATGATTTCAGATCTGAACCGTTTATGTTTTCACCATTATATCTATGTTCTAGATCCGATCTTGCAAGTTATAGTCACCTACTACGTGTTATGATCTGGCAACCCCGGAGTGACAGAAGTCGGGACACTTCCCGGTGATGACCGTAGTTTGAGGAGTTCATGTATTCATTATGTGTTAATGCTTTGTGCCGGTTCTCTATTAAAAAGAGGCCTTAATATCCCTTAGTTTCCATATGGACCCCGCTGCCACGGGAGGGTAGGACAAAAGATGTCATGCAAGTTCTTTCCATAAGCACGTATGACTATTTACGGAATACATGCCTACATTATATTTATGAACTGGAGCTAGTGTTGTATCGCCCTAGGTTATGACTGTTATATGATGAATATCATCCAATGAATTCACCGATCCAATGCCTACGAATTTCTCTTATATTGTTCTTGCTAAGTTACTACTGTTATCGTTACTCTTGCACTTGCTACAAAATCATTGCTATCACTGTTACTGTTACTATTACTGTTGCTACTACTATCAAAACTATCATATTACTTTGCTACTGATCACTTTGCTGCAGATAATTAATCTCTAGGTGTGGTTGAATTGACAACTCAACTGCTAATACTTGCAAATATTCTTTGGCTCCCCTTGTGTCGAATCAATAAATTTGGGTTGAATACTCTACCCTCGAAAACTATTGCGATCCCCTATACTTGTGGGTTATCAAGATTCCACACACTCTTGTGTTTGGATTAATCATGTATTCCATGGTATGTAAAACAACCAGATATGTCCAATGCTCCCAAAGTTTTTGCGAGTATAGATACCAAAATGATCAAAAGTACTGATCATGGGACAACAGTGAAAGATGTCATTGAGTACTAGAGTAGTACTGATGACATGTTTTCTGGCAAGAAGAGATTATGAAGTGCTCGTTGTAAGTAATTACATCGATACAGTCTTCATCAATGCTCCATGCGATTTTTGATTTAAGGTAAGGGTTTTTTGTGTAATACACAATATGGTGGTACAGTAGTTGAAAATTGTTCCAAACAAGATACTGTGGCTAATTCTATAACAAAGCCTAAATATGTTGACGCTTTAGAAGCGACAAAGAAGTTGTTGAATCATATAGTTCATTCATGAACTTAGTATGGTTCCAAGAAGGCTTTGGTCAATAGGACACTATTGCAGATAGTTGCTCCATAGCTCAGTCTGAGGAATCAGGTTTCGACCAATGATTCACACATATACAAACCCAAGTCCACACAAAATATGAATTTTCGAAATGGGTGCATGTTCAAGTGCCCTGGTGAAATAAAAAACAATCATGTCCATCCTCCCAAACAGGTTTGGCTGGTGGCTCGTCGTCGCATGAAGCTTCACCGCTGGAGTCGCGTTGTTTTGTTTTAATATAAAGTTCACCGGAAAATATAAAGCACCTTATATAATAAATAACAATAATAATAATAATATAATAAAAATTACATCGAGTATCATGAACCACCGAACGATCAGTATCACAGCCAGAACAAGCCGGCGGTACGTCGCGGTAGCCGCTTTTGTCCGAAGCCGGCTTGACCTTGTCATTCACAGACGAAGAAGTCTCTAAGTAATCCCCACATATATCATGGGTGTATTCAAGCTGCCATATTCTGTGTGCGATGACCTCACACAGTTGGTCAGGAACCTTTGGTGGGGATCAAAGCAGGGTCAAAGGAAAACACACTGGCGGGCTTGGGAGAAAATAATTGAGCCAAAAGGGAAGGGGGTCTTGGCTTTAGAGATTTTTGCATCTTAAACCAGGCCCTGTTAGCGCGTCAAGCTTGGCCCCTCATTACCAGGCCGGACTCCTTGTGTACTCAGGTTTTAAAAGCAAAATATTACCCTAACGGTTCCCTGGAGGACACAGTTTTTTCAGGTAACGCCTCTCCGACGTGGCATGCTATCCAGCATGGACTTGAGCTACTCAAACGTGGGCTCCTTTGGCGGGTGGGAAATGGCGAGCACATCCGCATATGGCGTGACCCGTGGATCCCACGCCCTACCTCCTACCGGCCTATTGTAGGAGATATGCCCTAGAGGCAATAATAAATTATATTATTTATCTCCAAGTTCATGATTATGTTTATGTTCCATGCTATAACTGCTGTGGTTCCCGAGCCCGTATATCCATAAAGGCTCTGGGGAAAACCCATGTGCACATGTGGAATAATAAACGGTAAAATGTATTGCTAGTCATGCCTCTAAGACTAGCTCAAGTGTTGCATGATGATTATGTTTTCCCAATCATGGGCATGTCTATGCCAGCAATTTTGAGGGCACAATGTTGGTAGAACATTTGTGTGAATCGACCCGAATTGATGTTATGCTATGAGATACTTTCGTCACAAGTTAATGGTTACTAACACAGAGATGGTTAACGTTTGCATGATTCCTTAGACCATGAGAGTATCGAGTTTCTTCATGCTTGCTTCATGAACTTTGGGGTTTGTTAAACGTCATCCGTAAATGGGTGGCTATTACGGCGGCTTACGGGTTCATGGAAAAGTATGTCAAGTAACTTGATAGCTCAAGATTGGGATTTGCTCCTCCGACGATGGAGAGATGTCTCTGGGCCCTCTCGGTGTTACGGTATCCATCATCGTCTGGCCAGACACTTTGTGATTTGATCATGGGGATGCCGAAACACGGTAACGAGAAAAGAGAACAATACCGATAACGAGATAACTGGCATAGTGGACAAGTTGTTGATCCACGGGAATGCCAACATGTCTCGCCTCGGGTATTTGTAACATATCGCGAAGCAACAGGAATAGCACACGGCAACTGGAGGTTCACTCGAATATTCATTCGTGTGGGTATAGGGGTCAATATGGGTGTCCACGGCTCCGATGTTGATCATTGATCGGAAAGAGTTTCGGTCATGTCTATACTTCACCGAACCTATAGGGTCACATACTTAAGGGTTATCTGTCTGCTGAATACTAGACAGGGAGTCCGAGAGAATATCACCGAAGAAGTTTCGGACGCAACGGAAACGTTCCGGAGAGGACACCGGGATCGTTTCGGTAAAACTGGAAAGTTGTTTCAGGGTATACCATTAAGTCAAATTGGTTTCGGCACATGTCTGGAAATTCTTTGAGGGTGCCAGAATCATTCTGGAAACTTCTGAGATTTTTCCGGAAGAAAAACCGGAAATGTTCCGGGGCTGCTGGAACCGCTTTGTCTGCTTTTCGCAGATGAAAATCACTAATCCAGAATTGTTTCGTAACGCGTTGAAAATTATTTTAGTGGGTACTGGAAATGTTCTAAGCCCACATAAATATTTTCAGTTCGAACGGACGCTGAAAAATATCGTCATGAATAGTGAAAGTGCTTTTTGGTTTACTTTTTTGGAAAGCCTCCTTTTAGGGCTTTTGTGAAAAGCCTTCTAGAAGGACTTGGGAGCCAAGGAAGCCCCTCGGGGGGGGGGGGGGGGGGGGGGGCCTAGGGGTGGCCGGCCACACATGTGGAGCTCCACTTCCCTTCCCTTTATGCCCTTGTGGGAAATCCATGTGATGGGTTTTTTGGGTATTTTTTCATATGGGATTTCCTATAAATAGAGGTGGAGGGGGTGCTCTCCACACTCATCCCTTGCTCTCATACATATGCCATGACTTGTTTGGCTTCTCTCTCCCTCCCAGGAAAAAAGTTTCGTAGAGCCGAAAGACTGTCTGGGTTCCGGTGGGAACTAGTTCTGGACGGCGAAGCCCTGCCGGATAGATGACACCGTATGTGTGCAACCCCGTAGAGAGGTTGTAGTTTCGATCTTTGTGCCCGAGGGGCTGTTTTGAGAGCGCCTCCCGAAGGGCTGTCCAAGTGACGGTCCGAGTTCTGTGAGTCCTCCCGAAAGGCTGTCCGAGTGACAGTCCGAGTTTTGGGGATCCTCCCAAAGGGCTGTCCGTGACACCGTCCGAGGGGGTGTCCGACCGCCTCCCGGAGGGCTGTCCGTGGGGCAGATGAGGGAGTACATCCTCGCGGTTGGGAGGTTGTAAATCCTAACTGCGGGGATCTGCATCGCCGATCGTCATCGACTGTACTTTCGCTGCGCTACGAGTCGGTAACGAAAAAGATCAAACCTTGTATGCAGTCTCCATAGTGGTCCTGGGCTGGTGCGTAGGTCGGAATTTTTTTGTTTTCTGCTGCGTTACCCTACACCTATCACGCAGCGAGGGACTTGCCGACTCCGGCGTGTGTCTGAGCTGCTTGATGAGAATGGCCGGTGGCGGGTGTACCTCCTCCAGCAACACTTCATCGCCCCTGACGTGGACCACATCTTGACGATCAAAACGAGCCCACGACGGCGACCAGACGTCCTCTCCTGGGCTCCGGACATACGTGGCATCTTCAGCGTCCGGAGCACGTACAAGACCGCTCTAGACGAGCAAACCAGCACCACTGCGTGCGCCATGAGCAGGGCACCGGACGGTACTCGTGCCGTCTGGAAGGCAATGTGGGGGTGCCCTGCTCCCCTAAGATACGAGTTTTTGCATGGAGGGTTGCGACGAATTCTTTGGCCACACTTGAAAACAAATGCAAACGGACACTTGAGATTTCTAACACATGTGCTTTATGTGGCTTGGAATGCGACGATACATACCATGCCCTCTGTAGATGCCCACTGGCCAGGCGTCTTTGGACGGAGATGGCGCGAGCCTGGAGCATGCCCAAGGTAGAGACCGTCGTCAACACCGGGCCGGAGTGGATCCTCCACCTGCTGGATCGCTGTACGGATGAGGAGAGGCTTCCTGTGATCATGACGCTTTGGCGTAACTGGTACGTGCGGAACGAGGTGTATCATCACAAACCAGCCCCGCCAATTGAAGCCTCGACCAGATTTTTATCCGGCTACATCAACACACTGTTGTACATTCAGCAACACCACTCTGATGATGTTGCAAAAGGGAAGAAAGTCATCACCTATGGAGGACGGAGGAATAGTAATCTACAGTATGGAATATCAAACACTTGCATGCAGCCGCTGTTGCGTTGGAGCAAGCCTCCACCTGGTTGGGTCAAGTTGAATGTGGACGGGTCTTGGAAAGAGGAGGAGGGCACAGGAGGTGCCGGCATGGTCCTTAGAGACTACACAGGTTCCATAATATTTTCTTCTTGTCGCTTCATCCAGCGGTGCACAAGCGCCCTCGAGGCTGAGATGGCAGCTCTCATGGACGGAGTGGACCTGGCCCTCGAGCGGATCCGGACGGGATCGTTGAGACGGACTGCTCAGTAGCGATGCGCATGATCATGGATACTGAAGCCAATAGGTCCCCAGTTGCAGCCATGGTTGGGGATATTAGGCAGCTCCTAGCTAGACGTCCGCATAAAATCATGTTAATTAAGCGAGAACAGAACAAAGTTAGCCATGCTCTCGCCCAAATGGGTCGGTTATTACTTAAAACTGCTGTTTGGCTCCGTAGTGCCCCTGATGAGGTTGACATTTTATGTCAACAGGACTGTAATAGTGTCTCTGGTTAAGTAATGGAAGTTCTTTATTCGCAAAAAAAAAAAAAAGAAGTCTCTATGCATGTGTCTCTAAAAACCAACACCCTGGAGTCCCAGTCGTCACTGTTTAACCCTTGAATCGATCTGAAGCTCCTGACGACACATATCACCGCCACAAGCGCGGGCCGAAAAACAGTAACCACGCAGTAATATACGCTAAAGCTTCATCAACTTCATCCTGATGGATGAACTTGTGGAGAATCAGAACCCGAAAAACCAGCTCAAAGATGAGACACCCTCACCTCATCCGCCTGAACGGCGTCCCTGTGAAAGAAAATAACCCTAACCTAGACTACTAGTTGAAGCCAAAGCATAGAAGGTTCCCCTTCCCATCACCGACCGCCGAGACGGCCGACAGAGGAGAGGAGTATCCATCTGCTGGTCGGCGAAGCTGAAAGGAACTAGATTCGTTGATGCCACCACCGCTGCTTAGTGAGTGCATATGAAAACAATTCGGTACGCCCTTTATGGCCTTAGTGTTAGACCCTCGTCTGCTAACCTTGCCGTTGTTGGTCGCAAATGGAATGTCATCAAGGCCGAGGTACTGTCAGACCAACGTCATGAAGAAAACATCACCACTGGAAATGTATACCTAGTGCTTGCGAATATATAACAAAATTTTGATGCTCTAGATTTTTTTTTTTAATCTGTGAGCAATATGTAGTTCAAATTGTTGGACGCCATATCGACCCGAGTAGGGTCGGTGCAGAGCACGACATCATGGAATTAGTCACCATGGACGCCTCGCTATTCAGAAGGGAAAAATGTCAGGCATCATAGGTGCTCTAGAATTACTTTTTTTTTAAAATAATACTCCCTCCGTTTGTTTTTATAAGATGTTTCAGACAGCTTGCTTTGTACTGTTTTGGACAATGCCTGAATGTCTAAAATATCTTATAAAAATGAACAAAGGCAGTAGTAGAGATATTTGACGGCTTCCATGGGCGTAGGCAGGGAGGCCAGCGGTAGCATGGTAGCACCGCCAACAAGCATAAGAGGGACCAGGCAGCAGGCCTAGTTAGCAATCTCTTACCTACCCCTCAAAGAAAAAAAGCATAAGAGGGTGGAGTCAGTCGTGCGATCATGTCACGGAACCGCCTGCCCGCTTTTGGGCTTTCAAAAAGCGAAACAGACGGAGGATCCAGAAATAAGAAAGACAGGCTCTACCGGACGCTCACAGCGCTCAGGCAAATCCGGCCGTCCGTTCGATTTTTTGATGCATTTTGAGTCGTCCGATCAAGCCGCCGGACGATCTGGGCCGCCGGATCAAACCGAAGCCCTGTAGCAATGAATAGTTACCTCCGGCGGTAAATATTCGCTGCCACCGCCTGTTAATACAGCACCCCGCCGGGGGCATTTTTGACATTTCGCCTGCCCCTCCGCCTCTCCTTGTACACCAGAACGCACGCACGCATGAGAAAAAAAAAACGAACGCACGCACGCAGCTCTCTCGCTCGCTCAACTCTTTTTTTCTCTTGTACTTCTCTCGCTCGATCCCCACTGTCGCCGCCTCGGTCGCCGGCCGATTCCCGCCGCTCCAGTGAGCTCCGGCGCCGCCCAACACACGCACAACTGCTCCTCAACGAGCTCTACTAGCTTCACCGCGTCGATCTACTTTTTCTCGCCTCCTATCGTCGCCCCCATTGATTTCCTCCGCTAGGGTTTCAGTGGTGGAGGTGGACCTCGCCTCCGGCGGCCGCCTGCTCTCTCCCCTATTTCCCTATCTTCTCCACGGTCACGCCGCGTCGCCGGCCGAGCCCCGTTGCGGTCGCTGTGAGCCACCGCCCCACCCCGTAACCCCACGCCCTAAGCCGCAGCCGAGATGCATATGAGCGAGAAGGATGGGATCGAGGGCATGTGGTTCGCGTTGACTGGCGGGCAGGGCTTCGTCGGCGCCGCCCAATGTCTTGAGCTGATCCGCCACGGCGCCCTGGAGGTCTGCTCCCTCGACCTGCATGATTCCTCCTCCTGGTGCCAGCAGCTCCTCGACGTCGGCGCCCGCTTCTTCCAAGGTTCGTATTGGTTCGAGCCATATAAGCATGTGGATCGACCCGGCGGTGCTGAATCTGAAGCACTGCACCAGAGACAGAGTATTATGACCTGTACCATGAGTTCGACGTGAAGATGTTGCACCCGGTCAGGGACGACCAGCTGCAGGTGTTCTAGGCGAGGTTCAACGAGGTCTTCGGCAAATGCCAGGGCCTGGGCAATGCCTGCTTCCTACATGGCATCTCGACGCAGAATGGGAGGGGTATGATATTCTCTGACAGATACTTGCTGTTGGGTTGCCTGTAAATGAATCAATGAAGATGGCATCATGGCTCAGTTTTGTTTCGTGTATTTTAGCTTTGTGTAGCGATGAGGTTTTCTGAAGGATTCATCGGGGATAGGATGGTTTGGCTTCAATGTGGTAGGCTCCCTTTGTCAGATGTTTTAAGGTATGGTGGAAGTCTCCACGTTTCTGTACATATTTGATGTTCTGAATACTGAACATTGGTCGTATTATCATAAGAATGCATTTTTCTGCAGAGGCAAATATACCCATTTTTAGATGAAGAGACACCTAAGCATGCAGTTTGCAACTTTCTACAAGTTATGTGTTGAACGTGTTGTTTGATTAACTGACATGTATCCTTTCTCACCTTAGTGGAAGCACATTATCCTGTTGACTTTTGAGAATGCTTATGATGCTTTGTTTAGAAGATGTTTTCTTCAGTAGTACTACATATTTTTATGATTTCCTGTAACTTGCAGATATGGTGCCAATTTGCTGCATGGTGTGCTAGAACTACACTCCAGGGGAATATTGTTCAGAATCTCCAGTCTTGTAATTTTCTCCTTGATGACAATGACCATGCCGTGCTGGGGGGTTTGGGATTCCATCCTTGCTGTTTGGACTTTCGCTGCCAAATCCAGATCTTATCCAATGACTTGGGACTCCAAATTACATGCCCTGGAACATTTGTGACCAAACATCAGAGGCCCAATTAGTTACGAGACAGACTCATTGGGGTTTCACCTGCAGCATTCTTGAGATGTTCAGTGGAGTTCAGCCTCCATTAGGACCAGCCTCCTCGTGAGATCCCAACCATGGTGAGATCCCCTCCCCCCTTCCCATCCCTCGCCCCTCCTCCTCCCTCTACTCAACTGTTTGCTTCCCAGGGAGAATTGCTATTACTAGGAGTAACTGGTCTTGTATCATGCACACATTTGAGAAAATGAATTGCAGTCCGAAAAGTACCTACTTGTTACAAAGAAAGAACTTGATATATAATAGATTCCTAAAATTTAATTGGTGATTACTAATACTGTATATGTTGTGGTGTAAACAAATTATGACATGGCCTATTTCGACTTGATTCAGAGGATCTCCTGGGAGTTGAGAAGCATGACTTTTGTGTATCTTTATATATGCCTGGGACGTTGTGGCTAGATTCAGTAGAGACGTGGTTACTACTAGACCCAAGACGTGTTAATTGAACACATGATCACAATCATACAAACCAAGAACCTTGAGATAGTACTTTATTTCTATGGTGTCTTTCTGATAGTTTATAGCAACATTTCGTATATTGTATATAATATGTATATGATAATTGATGTGCCATCTTGATTCTTGGATCAAAATGATTCACAAAATGACGGACATGGCAATCTCGGCGGGCTCGCTAAAGTCAGGGGAAGGAGGGAAACAATGGGAAGGGTGCATAACATGGATGTGGGGCAAGGGAGGCCGTGGTCGGAGCGGCATCGCGTGGGCATACTGATTAGTGTGCCTTTTCCGGCCCAATTCCATGTTCAAAGCCTTCTATACAGAATGCTCAGCTATACTAATCTCTCAATTATTTTGTCTGGTGCCTCCACTAATCTGTCATTACTTTACAATTGAAGTTTTCAGTGTGAAACAATAGTTGTATCTCCTGCCACTAAAGAGATCTAATAGGGAACTTGTAAATGATATTTGGAAATGAAGGCACCATTTTTTATACATTATTTTGTACCGCGTTTGGCCGGAGTTACTCTACAATAAGATGCCCTGAGTGCAAACTAAGTATGTAATTGTTGTATTCTTGATCGGCCAACATGGTTTCTCTTATGTGTTCTGATCTAGCTATGGTGTGCTTTATAATATGGTAGCTTATAAAACATAACCAGTTTTTTCTCTGTTTGAATTTAGTTGCTCCGCTACTACTGAAGAGATCTATTTTTTTTACAGAGCCTTGTGATCTTCGTACTATAAAGACTGGACGCGATGGCCTTTGTGCTCACTATCAAAACTGTAACTTGATGAGAACATTCTGAGCTAATTGACGATATGTGCCTCCTCCTTTATGAATTATTACATGCTTCAGCAGGAAAAAAGTGTTTACCTACCATGAACGTAAATGGATTGCAGGATGTTAAAACTTCACACATATATGTTGTTGCTAACCGGATAATTGAACTTACCTAACTATAACATGATGGTCTCGGTCTATTTTTCAGAGTTCCAAACCTATATTAGTCATCATGAGAGTGAGATTTGTAGATTCCACCTTGAATCAGTTAACACTTTCCCTTTGCTGTACAAACTTTTTGTTCTTATGATGGTACCATGCTTACTAATTATAAGAGGTACAAATAAACTATTCCTTTGTTTGTCTAGAAATAGTTTTTTTTTTTACTTTTTATGCATTGAAGAGATAGCAAATCCCTTGCTACATGTACTAGGGTGATGCCCAGGTTCAGCAAAGGGTCTTTTCATGCATAAAGAAGAGAGTATATATTCTAGCTATTATCAGGTTATAGGTGTGCACATAGTTATTGAGTACCATGGCATAATCATCCACGGTTTTGTGAAATTTGAAATCCCATGTCTTTATCATATTGTTCATTTTGCGCTCGGCTTTCATAGAAGATAAAGGATTGTTTTGTTTTGTTCGTACGACCTGTTTCGGCTTCTGAGATCAGTTTCAGGCTCTTGATACTTTGAAGTTTATACTGCACTTCACATAAAAATACCTGAGCATCTATTTTTTTATTTAGCAAAGTGAACATATATACTCAAATAACGATGCTTTTTTCACAGGCATCTCACCGTTGACTTGATTGCTGATGGAAGGATTTCCATGCTGATTGTTGTTGGGAATCATTTGCCTCTACACCGATGACCCTCTCATGTTGTATTATACCATGAGCTACCATGACATCCTCCACCCACCGTTATTTGAACCTCAGTGCAAATTCTTCTATAAAAATGACTCGCATCAAGTCTTTCGCACTTTCCTCTCGACTTTCTAACTGTGGATCGTATTATGTGTTATTCCTTTCTTTGAGATGTATCAATGGCCATGGATTTCCTTATGCGTCACCGCCTTCATACCTTTCTATCCTGGAATTTATATGGTGTACTACTGAGCAATCTGGGATTGGTCCTGATTGGGTTGGCATGTGGCATGCAACAAAACTTAATTGTACAGGACCATTATTGTTATATAACTATCTATACCTCTTTTGGTTACGGTCCCATTAAAGCTGAGGCATTATAGATGTCTAATTTTTTTGGGGTCGGTTCATGTATGATGCTTTTGTGTAACCTATATCTTTCTATGTTCTATTTTATATGCAATACTCATGTTTCTTTGTTACCAGGTTGGATATGGCTGCACCCGGCAGGGGTGTGGCAAGCCGCATTTACTACTAGGTTCGATATGACCGCACCCGCTAGGAGTGCGGCAAGCCTCAATTTCCATTTGTGGTGGCTGCCAATTATTTCCACTTAAGGTTAGTAATCTTCCCCCGTCTCAGACTAAATGCACACACCCTTGCATTTTAGGATCTAACATGTTTGGTCAAAGGCATCATTTATGTACTTGCCTCATTAAAAAGGCCATATATGTTGATTTATTTTTCCTCTCTTACATATTCAGTTATTTTGAAATAGCTATGGTAGCTTTTTTGACTGCCTGTATTTTGTTCTTTCAGGTAGGTCATTAATCTAAATTGGTTATTTGACTGCATTTGTGGTGGCTGCCAATTATTTCCACTTAAGGTTAGTAATCTTCCCCCATCTTAATCAAGATTTGTGTTGTTTTCCTAGATCTCCTCTAGACATCTATATGTTTTATTGAGGTGTGAATACCGAGCATGCAGTTTCATAAATACTCCCTTCGTTACTAAATATAAATCTTTTTAGAGATTTTACTATGGACTATATACGAAGCAAAATGATTGAATCTACACTCTAAAATTTGTCTATATACATCTTTATGTAGTTTGTAGTGGAATCTCTAAAAAAAACATATATTTAGGAACGGAGGGAGTATTGAGCATTTGGCATGATCCATGTTGATGATGTTTAGTACTCCCTCCGAGTGTGTGTGTGTGTGCGCGCGCGCGCGTGTATGTGTGACAAGTTCTGCTCTAAATATATAGGAGAGACACAAATGCACATGTGTATTCGTGTCCAATTGTTGCGACAAGTGCAATTATATTTTGATCCGAATTTTTGAACAAGCATAGGTACGAATACTAATGCCAATGCGGTTTTGCTCTTCCTAGGATGGACCGGATGGCCCGAGGTGAGCAGCCTTTGATACGCCGTGCAAGGCGCCTAGGTGCTGCCTTCCAGATAAATCCGGCTGCCATCGACCGGCACGAGCTTGCTTCGGCCTCCTCCTTTCCATCACTAACGGCCTCCTCCGACGATCTTGCAGCTACTGCATCATCGCCAACCTACAACGTCAAGATGAGCCTCCTGCCTTTATATGTTGCCGTGATTAAGAAGGTTGGAGTAGCTTTGTTAATGGATGGAATCCCCTGCCTGTTCCGTTCACCACCCCCAATGACAAGTGTTTAGCCCCAACGTCTGTCTGATTGAATCCCTTGCTACAGCCGCTAGGTCCCAGCCTCATTTGATTAGTTAATTTTATATATAATAGTGTGGTAAGACAGTGAGTTGTATGCAGATCTATAACAGTATATCATACTTTTGATTGTAGTATAGGTAATCTGGCCTTTTTGGTGGATATATCTAGCTCTGATTGGTTATGTGGTTTCTCTGATTATTCTAAATTAACCGAATTAATGTGACCTTACTTAAAATTTGGTCGAGAGTAAACATTCACAGACCTAATTAAGATAGATTAAACTGCTCTTATATTATATGTTTGTTAGTTCCTTTATACTCCAAAATAAAAAAAATCTGACTAAGAAAACTGTGTCAATGATTAATAATGCAGTGTATAATAATTTTGGGGCGCTTTTTCTTTCATTTGTTGCTCAATTAGATTGTTGTGCTTACCTGCTCTTCTGACTAACCATAGGATCATGTCATGTCTACTTACATCTTGTGCTTTTCTTTTGACCTGCCTTGGCTGACCAGAGCCCAGAAACAACATTTTATGCTATGTACTTTGATCTCTCTATAAATGCTTGATGCTTTGCTTCTTTGAAATAAAAATTCTATGTCACGCTAGCATGTATGTGTTGTTTCTTAGGATTCTTGGGAGCATTTAGGGTTAAACTAGATTCTCATAGGAACTGATAAACTGTTTTCATGTAGAAGTTTTCTTTCACTTATTAAAGAGAGAATTCATTGCTACTACTATGGCTCGGTCGACTCCTGGTTCCGTCAACGTGATATACAATCTCTCTCTCTCTCTCTCTCTCATGTAATGCACCATCTAAACTACCATGTGTAGTGCTATCATTCTGGTTTGATAAATGATCTAGCTCTTAGCAAGCCATTTATGTGCATATGCTTCCTCTGTCCTGTGGGCACTCGTTTGGTTCCCCATGCTTACTCCTACCATGTCGGCTAGAAATCGAAGGGGTAAACTAATTAACAGCCTTCGCCTATTGTTAAAGTTTAAGATACTAGGGTTGATGCTTGAGTATAGAAATCATTGTATTCTATATATCTCACAGTTTGTTTGTATCAGGTTCGTGTGAGGCAGTCCCTATGAAGTACATCGACAAGGCAGATGAATTACGCCACTTATTAGTATGCTTAGTGATTATGGCTCCGTAGTTGGCTCTCCTTATGTGTTCTCACTTTTGCTATCGAACTTCATGTCGAATGGCTGTCTTTTGTGGTTGTATGAACGCACCAAGCTTGATCCTGCCTTATAATCTGATATTGATTTTGAGATCCATTGTGTTTTACTTCTATCACAATTGAATGTTTCTTTACTTTATTATCATCGTGTATAAGTGCATATGCTATACTTGGGTTCCTACTGGCATAGTGTTACATGCTTCGGCAAAACATTGGGACCGGCGCCCTCGCGTCAAGGCGCGATCCAGATCTAGTATCAGATGAGATATGGGCAGGGCAGCGGCACGATATTGTTCGTGGCCTTTTTTGGCTAGCCGCATTATTCCCTGGGAAAAGCCATGCCTTTTACGAACAGCTTTTCACCCTTGACGCGCCACACGTACGTGCTGACGATCCGTGCTCAGCCGACATCAGACCAAGATGACACATATCAGAAGCTGAGAACTGTCGTGTATAGTGACCATCCACAGCCATGGCATTGAACGCCTACCCAAGAGCAACTTCAATGGGGCGATCCATTTCGTCCGCCGCTGTCCGTTTGGATTGGCGCGGACAAAAGAGGAGGCTCAATGCGCCGACCCAAAACCAAATCGAGTCTGCTTCGCGTCCGCGTAAACGCATTTGCGGCACAAATTTGCGTCCCAAATGAGTCGGCGCGGACGCGGAACGAACGCCACGCGCGCCTTCTCGGTGTCCGCCGCATCCTCACCTGGCGGTCGTCCAACTGCCCGCGGCCTTTCTGGTCAGCTTAATTTATGACCTCGGGCCCACGCGTCAGCGACGGCGGTCGTCCTTTTTTAAGCCGACCGTGCTGGGGGGGCGTCCTCATCCGCTTCCAGCCAGCCCCCGTCCCCATCTAGCCACCCTCTGCTCCCCCGTCGCCGGCAAACCCTAGCCACCCCAGCGAAGCCAGATGGGGCTCTTCTCCGGCGCCGGCAGCAGCAAGGCCAAGGGCAAGGCCCCCGCCATTTCTTTTCCCTCGGAGTTCCTCCCGCCTCCGCCGGCGCCAGCTCGCCGGCCGAGGCAGCGCGTCAACGTGCCAGTGCACCAGGCGGAGTGGCACTGGCAGCACCGCGTGCCTCTCCCATACCCCGACGCCACCCTGCCGCACGACTGGCACCTGGATCCGGAGAGGATCCCAGTGCCGGCGGCGCCGCGGTCGGCTAGCTAGGGCGCACGCGGAGGAGGTGCGGCGCCGGCGGGCGCTCCTGACGCTGGAGCAGCGCCGCGACCCCGCCTACGCAACCGGCTCGCCCAACTGGGCTCGATGGTTCGCCTTCGAGCACGAGGAGGCGAGGCGACGCGGCGTTCGCGAAGTCGACCGTAGCGTGCCGCCGCCCCCGCTCGTCGTCCGCGAGGAGGACCAGGAGGCGGAGGCCGCCTACCAGGCGGCCGTTGCGGCGGTCTTCCGGGAGAGCGAGAAGGACGAGCGGCGCAGGGTGGCGGCGAACGAGGAAGAGGAGGCGGCGTACGAGGCGGCCATGGCGCAGGCCATGGCCCTCTCCGCGGCGGGCGACTGCGTCCTGCCGCCGGTGGCCCCGCCATCCCCTGTCAAAGCCGAGCCGGAGCCGGAGCCGTCCCCCATCGAGCGCTACTCTTGGATGGGAGTAGTGCGCGAGTGGGTCAGCGCGCCGCCGGTCTGGATGGGGACGACGCCGGCGCAGGAGGCGGCGTACCTCGAGCAGTGGCGCCAGCGACGGCTGGCCGAGGAGCGCCGCCACGACGAGTACCTCGAGATGCTCGAGCGCGACGCCGAGGACGAGCAGCGCGAGGCCGTGGCGGCACAGCCCCCGCCCGATATGAACGCCCTCTGGAACACGGCGTTCCCCTGGGCCGGCCCTGCGCCGACGCTCATCGACCTCACGGACCCCGAGGACGACGACGACGAAGCCTAGGGCAGCGCGACGCCTCGTAGTTTAGGTTGTTTTTAATTTTCATTAATGCAAATGTGGACGCGTGGACTCTCGCCGGCCTTCGTGGCCGGCTTTAATGTTTAATTAATGTTGTTTTTTATTTTAAAAATGCTTGTATTCTTTTTTTTTCTCGCGCCGTTAAAATGGGTCGGGGCAGCGTTGGGCGCAGGCGCCGACCCAAACGCGGAAGCAGACGTTCGTGTCCGCTGGCCGATCCAAACGGATAAAAAGCAGATAAAATCGCCGTCCGCTTTGAGTCGGCCAGTTGGAGTTGCTCTAATAACTAGACTGAATCTCCGGACTCTATCGCATGCATGGTGCCGATTTGTTGTCTCTGGATTGTGCGATCGCGGCTGTGAAACGGTTTTTATTGCTGGCAATTGCAGCAGTGAATAACAAGCTAGTACTCTCGCGTGCTGGCAATTGCGCCACCGTTAATAACAAGCTAGTACCAAGTGGAGTACTTAGTAAACTTTTTTAAAGGTTCCAACAAACAAGACGTTGCGAGATGCCGGACTGGCCTGGCCAGAAGAAGCCTGCCTCAGCTGCCTGCCTAGCAGGAGCAGGAGCGCGCGCGTATGCAGCCAGCCGGCCTCCACTTGGTGCGCAGCTACAAGCCGAGAGCAAAAACCGCATATGCCTGCCTGCGACGTCCATCCATCCATCCATGGTGTCACTAGTCACTACTTGTGCCGTGGTGTCATAGCTGACGGCTGAGCCGAGGCGCACACACACACGTTCCGGTCAACTTTTGGGCCTTCCAAAAGCGAAACCGCCGGAGACATGGGCGCGGCCTCTTTGGGACACAACGGACGGTGCGTGCCACCTTACTGACATGTCTCTTGAAAACCCTATTTGACACTCTCTGCGGCAAATAGTCAAACTTTAACATGCCGACCCAAACGGACGGTAGTTTTGTCTGTTTTTTGTCTGTTTGAGTCGGCTGCCCGTTCGGCGTCCGTCCGCTTTTTGATTTGGGTCGGCAGTGTACCCAACGCGCCGATTCATATTTGTCGGCGTGGCCGACTGGCCTTCCTTGTACAACAAATATGCCATCATTTTGCATTTTCATCACAAGCAAACATATAAAAAAATAGCATGGTTTCACAACCAAATAAAGCATAGTTTCAAACCCAAATTAAGCATAGTTTTACAAGCCGAATAAAAATTAAATTGTCTCAAGTACATGTGAAAAGAAGATACATCTATTGGTTGCCACCATGAGCTCACATATGCTCAACCAAATCATTTTGCAGCTGCATGTGAGTTTCCCAATCACGCATTTCATGATGAAATTGGTGAACTGTTCAAACGTTGCCGCTTCTCAATGCTCAGGCGCAACTTTCTCACCCTAAAACTGAAACCCTTGATCGTAGATACGTTTCGGACGCTCATCTTCTATAATCATATTGTGCATAATCACACAAGCTGTCATCACCTCCCACAGCTTCTTGGTGCACCAAGTCCTAGCAGGATACCGAACGATGCCCCATCGAGATTGCAAAACACCAAAGGCACGCTCGACGTCCTTCCTAGCACTCTCTTGCTCTTGGGCAAATCTTTTCCACTTCTCTTCGACAGGGTTGGGGATTGTCTTCACAATTGTGGTCCACTGAGGATACCGTCACCTAGGTAGCATCATTTGTCGTAGTTGTGGCCGTTGATGGTAACATTCACCGGCGGGTTGCTGCCTTCGGCAAGCCTTGCAAAGACCTGCGAGCGTTGAAGCACGTTGATATCATTGTGTGATACGGCCATGCCGAAGAAAGAGTGACATATCCAGAGATCTTGTGAGGCCACAGCCTCAAGTATGATAGTGCAAGCCCTAATATGGCCCTTATACTGCCCTTGCCAAGCAGAAGGGCAGTTCTTCCACTCTCAGTGCATGCAGTCTATGCTGCCAAGCATTCCTGGGAAGCCCCTGTTGGCATTCATCGCCAACAAGCGGGCTGTATCTTGAGGAGTTGGCTCTCTGAAGTACTCAGGGCCAAACACAACAATCACAGCCTTGCAAAACCTGTACATGGACTCTAGGCATGTGGACTAGCTCATACGGACGTACTCATCAATGAGATCACCGGGCACTCCGTATGCAAGCATCCGGATGGCTGCAGTGCATTTGTGATAAGATGAGAAGCCAATCTTTCTAAGGGCGTCCTCTTTGCATTTGAAATAGTTGTCGTATATGAGCACTCCCTCTCAAATACGGTTGAAAACATGCCTAGCCATACGAAAACGCCGCCGGAATTTCTGATGTTTGAACAGCGGGTTGGTTGTGTCAAAGTAGTCCTTCCAAAGAAGGAAATGGCCGCTCTCTCGGTTGCGATTCAACGCCGGAAGGTGTCCCAGGATCGAGCCATGGAACAACGGCCGCTGACTATTAAGGTGGTGATGGACCAACACAGCAGCCAAGATCTCCTCCTCATCATCGAACGAGGAATCGTCGGAGTCGCAAAGGAAATTGTGGAAAAAGAACTCGTCGGCGGAGTCTATTTTGTACCTTGGCAAACTGTCGAAAAGCTTGCGGGCGTCGTCGAATGAGTTGGCCGGCGAAGAGATGTGCGCCTCCCTCGGACCAGGTGGCTAGCCTGGAGACGCCCGACGAGCGTGCCGACGTCGGACGAAAGAGCTGGCCGGGGCGGCGAGGCGGCTTGCTACTCGCGGCGGCGTCGGGGAGGTGGGGGTGAGGAAGCTTCGGTGGCCCGGCGACGAGACGGTGCTGGTGGCGAGGTGGCGACGTTGGGGGGAGGTGTGTCGGCACCAGCTGCTTGCAGAGGCACCGGCAAATGGGCGGCGGCGATGAAGCGGCGGAGGCGGACGACGGTTTGTTGTCGATATGGGGGATGGGAGACGATGGCCAATGTGCCACCGACTAGCGGGACAGAGGGAGGAGTAGGCGCGCGGCGCGCGCGTCTGTCTCGTGTCCGCGCCGACGCAAATGAGGCTAAAAATGGACCGGGAATGGATCGGCAAGCGGATGAAAAGCGGACGCGCGTCCGTTTGGGTCGGCGTATTGGGCCAACTTTTTTATCCGCCGCGACCCAAACGAACGCGCGCGGACGAAATGGGTCGCCGCGTTGGAGTTGCTTTTACGCATAGCTATCGACCGAGCGCTGGGGGTGGCCCGGCATGTTAATCGTTTCAGCCATACCGGTTTTGCGAAACTTCTATGATGTTCCTAGTTGTTGTTTTTTTTTGTTTTGGGATCCTTCTAGAAGGTTCCTTAACCATTTTTCTTAATTTCTTTTTCGTTTTTTATTTTTTATTTTCTTCTTTTTCGTTTTTTCAATTTTCAATTTTCATTTTTCTTTTCTGTATTTTTTATTTCTTTCTTCTTTTTTTTGATTTTTTTTCCTATCTCAAATGTTTCAGAATTTTTTTTCAACAATCAATATTTTCAGATTTTGTTCGATTTTTCAGAAGATGTTCATGTTTCCAAATTTTTGTTCAGAAATTTCGTACAAGTTTATAATTTCAAAAATTGTTCGCCTTTCTAAATTTCAAAAAGTGTTCAGAAATCTTCAGAATTTCAAAAAGTGTTTGCCTTTCTAAATTTTGCTCACAAAAAAATGTTGGGTTTCAAATATATGCTCCCATTTTTTGTTTTTAAATTTTTTTTCAAAATTTCAAAAAGTATTCGTGTTTCAAAAAAAAATCACAGGTTGAAAAAATATTTGTGTTTTTGAATTTTGTTCACGAATTAGAATTTTCTTAGGAATTTTAAAAAAAGTTCCCACATTGAAAAATTGTTCATAAAATTCGAAAAATGTTCCCGTCTTCAAAAAAATTACAAATTCAGAAACCTTTCATGTTTTTAAATTGTGTTCACAAATTCAAAGAAAATGGGAATTTAAAAATTGTTCATTTTTCAAATTTAAAATATGTTCATGTTCCTGTATTCCAAAATTTATTCACAAATTCAAAAAATCTTCATGTTTCAAAAAATTTCACAAATTAAAATATGTTTGGGAATTTTGGAAAATGTTCCAGTTTCCGAAATTTGTTCTGAATTTCAGAAAATGTTCCTGTTTCTGAAAATGTTTTGGTTTTTAAAAAATTCTTTTACAAACTTGAGAAGTGTTCGTGTTTCATAAGTGTTTTTTTTTTAAAACAGCGTTCAAAATTCTAAAAATATGTCAGATCTGTGGTAGATATTGGTTCTTAATGATTCACGCTGCTCTATGTTCATTAACTTTTGGTAGGTCAGCCGGTAGTACCGCGCGATCTCTTGGGTGAGATCCTGTGTTCGAACCCTGCAAGGAACTGTTTGCCGCATAGAGCGGTATATAGAAGGTCTCCATGTCTCTGACCGTCTCGACGCATATTTTCTTTCTTTTCTTTGATGTGTTCTCCTTGTCCCGTTTTCTTGGTTTTGCTTCGGTTTCTTTTTTTTTTCTTTCTTCAATCCTTCTTAGTTTTGTTCCTTTTTCTTTCTTCCCTTTTTCCTTCAATGCCTTTTCTTTTTTTTTTTACTTTTAATTTTTGTTTCTTCTTCTTTCCTCCTTCTTTTCTTGGAAATTCATAACAAAATTATAATCTATAAATTCTTGAAAAAAATTCAAATTAGCATTTAAAATATTTTCTGATTTATGAACCTTTTTAATTCATGAACATATTTAAATGCGGATGAACATTTTGAAAATTTCACCATGCATTTATTTTTTTAGTATGTATAAAATAAATTATCATTGTATATTAATTTGTTTTGCTGCATATTAAAAAGAGTTCAGTTTGTATAAAAAAGGTCAACGTATACTTAAAAAATTCATTGTATATGGAACAAATGTTCAACATATATTAAAATAGTTCATCCTGCATTAAAAAAGTGTGTTCTATTGAAAAATGTTCATTGTAGCAAAAAATTCAAATTCAGGAATTAAAAATTGAGTTCAAAAAAAATAAGGGTCTCTAGAAATCCCGAAGACCAAGAAACTCGGTTGAATAATGAATCCACCGGAAAGCTAAACCAACCGGATCCCAAAAGCGACACGACTTCACACACGCTCCACTAGTAATAAGCACACCAATGAATTGGGGAAAGAGCGGGGATAACATTATTCCTACATTGAAACAACACCACCACCTTGCCATCCCAAACCAAACTTCAAGACTTAGTAAAGAAAACCTGGAAAAAAATCACGCATTCGCCGCACTACAGGACCGTCCAGGACCATGCACCGATCCCTCTTTTCTGGTGACCAACGCCGCCATCGAGCACCGCCTGATGAACACCACCTCTCGAGCACACTTCTCCTTCACCATCGGCAGCAACCCTCTAACTCCACCACAAGCAGGACTTCTCCGATCAGGACCTTCCCGCCTCCACCAGCGCCACATGGGCTTTGCCCAGCGAAGCTCCCTGGCGACGACGAGAAAGGGAGTAGACGGGGCGGTGCCTAGGGTTTTAGTTGCCTTGGGTCCTCTCTCCACAAAATTTTTACGATTGGTTCCTTCGAGATCGGAGTTGATATCAAGAAAGGCACCATCGACGATTCGCTATCCACGAAAACGTTTTCTTCCATTGAAAACTATATATTCTATTTTTATCCACATTTGAATGGTAAAAGGTTTCCGAATAAGTAAATATTATAGTGCCCTATATAGTGTACCATAATGCATGCATGTAAATTTTCATGAAAATTTATAGCCCGTGCTTGGAAAACTATAATCAAATTGGGGTGCTCTAGTAGTTTATTTTTTTATAAATTGTTGTGGGACTCGTCAACGACACGAGTCTGATCAGTACAAAGCAAAATGTGAAAAAAAAGAGGTGGGTCTCCTCACCATGTGAGTTTTATCAAGTTCAAACTTTAACCGTTAAAAAGTTCTAAGATATATTCATGCATAGTGACAAAATCCCAATCACAAAAATCGTACCTTTCAATACAGACCACAAGTTAACCTAGGGTAAAGTGAGCAAAGTTTGAGTCGTCTTTTTTCTTTCTTCCCATTTGTCAAGGGTAGGTGTGCACACCACGGAACAAATGCATAAATCTCTACTATTAAAAAAGAGTTGGGTTTCTAAAAAAAGGCCAATTTCATTTTCCTCCCTAACTTTGGTCCGACCTCATCTTTACCCCCAAATAAAAATAGTGCTCAACTATACCCTCTTCCATTAGATGGCGTTATGGAAATACCCCTCCGCTCCGTTTCTGTCTGGTCAAAGAGGTTTGACCGTCATCGAGACATACTGTGGACTTTTTTTTACCCCTGTGTGCATATGCCACTGACATTTGGGGCCTACCCTTCGGGAAAACTCTCTGTCACTTACACGTGGACCCCAACTAAAAAGAACTCTCTCCCACACAATCTCTCTCCCTGACAATTGGGTCCATTGGGATTAATCTTAACCCTATGCTGACTCTATTAGCTGGCTAATTAAACAAGGGGTCCCACATGTCATAGAGTAAGGATTAAGTTAACTGGGTAATGTGACGACCCCGGCTTAATCATGCACTAATCATACACGTAAATGCACACGATCAAGCCTAAGGACTCACTTGAAGATATCACAGCACAACTCTAAAACATAAACAAAATCATACAAGCATTTATTACAAGCCAGGGCCTCGAAGGCTCGAATACAAAGCTTGATGACAACAAGCATTAGCGGAAGCGTTAGATATCTATGTACAGATATAAAACAGAAAACAGAGAAGCCTTTAGAAAGGCGGGACAAAAATAAAACACTACGATCGAAAGGCGCAGGCCTCCTGCCTGGGACCCTTCGTTCCTACTCCTGGACGTCGACCAACTTGTAGAAGGATCCACCCTCGGGGAAGTAGTGGAAGTCGTCGGCGGGGCAGTTGTCTCAGGGGCTCCGTCAACTGGTTGCATCAAATGAAAATGAGGGAAAAAGAAAGTAAAGCAATCGTGAGTACTCATCTGAAAAACTCAACAAGCCAAGGATCTACACTACATATGCAACATTATCAAAGGGAGGCTGTATATGTGGACTGGGCTGCAGAAATGCCAGAATAGAGGGGGAAAACCTAGTCCTAGCGAAGACTAGCATCTTCAGCATCTTCATCGGTCTTGCAGCATTAGAAGAGTGCAGATCAGCATAATGTAAAGTAGTAATAGCATCAAGTAACAGTCTCGCCCAGAGATCCTTCCTCGACTCTCTGCGAGAAAGCGATCCCAGAGCCACATATCCAGGTATCATCTCAAGTTCTAGCTATATCGATCGGGATACAACTCCGAGTGTCCTTTACCGTAGGACCGGCTATCGATAGATGTGTTCTTCCCTACAGGGGTGCATCAACTTACCCACCACGCTTGATTAACTCCGGCCGGACACACTTTCCTGGGTCATGCCCGGCCTCGGCCAAACGATACACCGCAACCCTACCTACAGCTCAGCAGAGAGGTCCCCGCCGGTCTACCTCCTAAGCGCAAGGGGGTCTTGGGCCATCGCCCCTCGCCCTCCGGGTCGTTGTGTGCAGGGTGGATACCAGCACCGCCTCGAAAGGCCGGTACGATCCGACCGTGCCACAATGCTAAACTGGACGTCTGACAGAGCTTTCGGCTGATGTTACGATGTAGAACGCCCATACTATGCCCACGTGATGGTTAGTGTTATCAGGCCAGAGGCCTGCTCGGATCAAATATCCAAATCATTAGGACTAGGGGCTTGCGGAAACGAGCAGAGACTCACAAAAGATGTGACCCCGTCGCCCCGTCTCGAGGACTTGCTGCAAGGGCTAAGAATGCCCAGCCGCGCCTCGTGGAATAACTCACGGGTATCTATCCATCATTCGCGGGTACCCCTCAGGGTCGACCCGCCTTTCCAAGCATCAGTGTCAACAGTAATGTAAGGCATCCGTGTGGTCACCATATCAAGGGGAATCCGAGGCATCACCCTCGTTGGACTCCCACCTGATGTAACATCTAGATGGACGTAGGAGGCATCACCCTCGAGGTCCACACGTGGGGTGTTGCGCGGCTTTGTCAGTATCGGGGGTGGTGTAGGAGGTATCACCCTCGCTTACCACGACCGATCAACTAACCTACAAGGTTATCGTCAGAAGTGCTGACGAGGTATCACCCTCGGCACTCGATAGTAACCCAGTAGTGTCGAGTAACTAAGGGGAAGTGAGGTGCGGTGCCGGGGTCTGGTCTTCGATCCCGTTGATCGGGTCTTCTGAGAATCCAGCAGGGCAGTCAGGACAAGTGGGGGTCTCTGATGGGTCTCTACCCAGTCTATTCTAAACAGTTTAGGAAAACAGTAAGGTATCAACAGCAGGTTACAATAAACAGGCTATGCAGCAGAAATAGGTAAAACAGTAACAGTAGCAAAATCTAATGCAAGCAGGGGATATTAGAATGGGTGATATCGAGATGATCAAAGGGGGGGGGGGCTTGCCTGGTTGCTTGGCGGCAAAGGCAAGGTCGTCGATGGTGTAGCCAATCACCGGAGCTGCGTCGGTCTCGGAGACTACGTCGGTACCGGGATCTAACGAGAGAGAAGAAGGGGAAGAATAGTAAATACAAAGCAACAGGTGCATGACATGTCAACAAGCAGAGCTAGCGGTGTTCTATCGCAGGGCTAGGTAATACCGGCGAAAGAGAAAAACATCCGGGAAAGTATTCCCGGTGTCCGGCATTTCGGACAGACGCAAAAGAGGGGAACGGTTGCACGTTCGCTATGTTAGGGACGTGTGGCGGACGAACGGACCGCGGAATTGGATTCGTCTTGTCGTTCTGAGCAAGTTTCATGTACAAAGTTTTTCCATCCGAGCTACGGTTTATTTTCTATTGAATTTCAAAGTTTATTCTATATTCTGAAATTGTTTTAATTACTAAATTCGAATTTTAAACAGTAGAAGAAAATGCTAGTGTACCCAGTTTTGTACCCAGCTGAGCAGCACAGAGGCTGGCCAGTGGGCCCATTGACTGGGTCTAAGATCCAGTCAGCAGAGGCTGACATGTGGGCCAGCTTGCTGACTCAGCAGCTGACTGTGTATCCCTTATCCAAAACAACAGTGCTGTGGGCCCCACATGTCATTCTCAGAGGGGCTAATCAGTGTCTATTTTAGCTAAACTGGGTTAATTAGAGGTGGGCCCGGGTGTCAGTGACTTATTAGCTAAACTAATTAGTGATTAAACCTAACCGCTGTTAATTAGTGAAGTGGGGCCCGCTTGTCAGTCGCATAGAGGCGGGGTTAGGGGTTAATGGCGCTAGACACGTCAGCCGGCCGGCGTTTAGCCGCCGACGACCACCCAGCGCGGCGGCGTCCTTCGGGATCTCGCCACAGGCCACCAAAACAAGCGCGAGGGGTCGCGTTCGATTGCACGTTCGACGCCGCGACCGATGGCAGGGTCAGTTGGGGTCGGGGAGGTACTACATGGCGGCGGCGGCCGGAGCAAGGGGTGCTCGGGATCGAGCCCACGAGTGTGCAGTCGACGAATGCAAGGGCTCGACGGCTCCTACGCGATGCCACGAGCACGACGACGTGCTCGGCCGAGCTCGAGGGGCACTAGGTGGTCGGTAGGAAGATCGACAGCGGCAGCGGAGCTCTGGCAACAGCGGCAGCATAACGAGGCTCGAACACGATAGGGAAGAGGGGGGGGGGGATCCAACGAGGAGCTCACCGAGGAGCGCACGAGTGGCTCGGTGAAGGTTTAGGAGCAGCAGCCGGAGTGGATCGAGGTGACGGAGCTCCGGTGGCCGACGGCGAAGACGTGGTCGATCCCG
The DNA here is from genome assembly GCA_011799875.1 of Thinopyrum elongatum. Classification (NCBI taxonomy): domain Eukaryota; kingdom Viridiplantae; phylum Streptophyta; class Magnoliopsida; order Poales; family Poaceae; genus Thinopyrum; species Thinopyrum elongatum. The sequence continues at coordinate 486,901,318 of CM022297.1, read as the reverse complement.
TCAAGGTGGTGGCCCCCGGCTTGTAACGAGGGGCGTAGTCGACGTAGTCGAAGCAGGGGAAGCTCGGGGACTCGCCGGCTTGGCGAACGGTGGCCGGTGGCCGCGGTAATGGTGAGCGACGGCGACGGCGGCGTTCGGCTGGGGAAGGGGAAGAAGGGAAAGCGAGGAGGAAGGGGGAGAGTGAGGCGAGGCGACAGGGGCGAGGCTGGGGGCTCCTCCTTATCCCCTCTCCGTCGGTGGGCGTCGCGCTGTCGTCTCCTCACCGGCGCGCGCGCGAGCGTCCACGGCGGGAACGACACGGGGAGGAGGGAGACGGTAGAGGAAAGAGAGAGAGGCCGGCTGGGCTGGGCCTCCAGGTGCTATGCACTGCTGGGCCTGCCAGGTAAGTGGCTTGGCCTTTTTTTCTTTTTCTGTTTTACTGTTTTAGCTTTTATTTATTAAACAGAGGTAGAAAATGATTTCAGTGGGCCACCAAATATTTTAGAAAAATGTGGGACTAATCCACAATATTTCTTGGCAATATTTGGCACCGCCAGCAAAAGTTCGGAGGCCAAATGAATAGGTTAGATATTTTTAGAAATTGAAAAGGAACGGATTAATGCTGTTGGACTACTGTTTAAAGTCCAGGGGCATTTTTGTAAGTTCTAGAAACATTGGTTTCAATTTTATAATTGCGTTGGGATTATTTGCTATCTAATGAACATTTTAGTTTTCCAAATTTGAACAGATTTTATTTTCACTTTGAATTTGAATTTATTTCAGAGAGGAATTTGAAATGAAGTATTCAAACTTTATGATCAAGCACTGCAAATGGGTATGACTTGGCACGATTATCATTATGTCACAGTGCTTATCACACAGGCGGTGTTACAGGTAATTAACCTAAACTAAACATGCCACGTCATCTCATCGGTGGGAACCAAAACCGATGGCGGAGGAGCACTATTTGCTCACTGTAGGGCACCAAATTGTGCGTGGATGTGTTCTACAGCTAGCTGGCATCGAGCCGTGTCAATTGGGACAGACGGGAAGTGCGGGGGTGGCCTGAGCTCATCGGAAGCGAGCTCGCAGTGGCCGCCGGAGCTACGGGTGCGACAGTATCGATGCTACAACGCATCTCAGGATGAGCTGGTAGGCTCAGATGCTTCCTGGAAAGCACTGAGCAAAGTGGGGTGCTCGGGCACGGGCTTCAGTGGCTGTAGCCGCGGTGGCGACAAGACCGGCGGTGAGGAGCTCTCGGCTCCGATGGAAACGGCGGCTAGGCGATGCAATCGACCACAGGAGCAGGGGGAGGCAGTGGAGCTCACAGCGGTTCGTGAGAGCAGCCCGGGAGGCTCGGGGATGACCTGGTTGCAGCGAATCGATGACGAGAAGCTCGGGGCACCGAGGTTGAAGACGATGATGGTGGCGCCGTTGCAGTGCGTCCGGTCTCGTGTGCTTTGGTGTGGATAAGAACGGCGTCGAGGCGCTTCGTTTTGACATGGTGGTGAGGCAAATGGTGGTCGGTGGCCACGGGAATGGTGGATGACGGCGACGGCTACGCTCGGTTGCAAGAAAGGGACATGGCAGAGGAGGGGATAGGCATGGGAGGGTGGGAGAGTGAGGTCAGGGGGTTCATGGCGCCCTTAGGCGCGTCGAGGAGGAGGCAGTCAGGTAGGGAATGTCCTGCGCATGGCCACGCACATCAGGCACACGCCTCTTGTACGTCCTCCTGGCGAGAGGAGGAAGACGACCCTATGCCTTGCTGGGCTGGGGTAGCTACATGGGCCGGCTACACTAAGTTTCTTTATGCCTTTTTCTCTCTTTTGTTTCAGTTTCTTTTTATTTTCTTAACCGAGGGGTAAAAAAAGTCCAGAGGACGTCTCGATGACGGTCAAACCCCTTTGACCGAATGGAAACAGAGCCGAGTAGCACCATCTAACGGAAGAGGGATATAATTGAGCACTGTTTTTATTTAGCGGTAAAGATGAGGTTGGGCCAGAGTTAGGGGCAAATATGTAAATGTCCCAAAAAAAGGCCAATTTGGCTCCCGGGCTCAGCTGCACCCGCTCCGACGAAAAAAATCAAAACAAATACTAGAAAAATTCAAAAAATTCTAATTTTTTTGTGTGGTAGATAATTTGATGCGTGAGGTTCGCTGCAAATTTCAACTCGTTTGGACATTTGAGCAGCTCTCAGCAAAAAAGACAAATCGGGGTCTGTAAAAAAGTTTATTGTTCATGAACTGTTTTGACCCGATTTGTCTTTTTTGCCGAGAGCTGCTCAGATATCCAAATGAATTGAAATTTGGAGCGAACCTCACGCATCAAATTATCTACCACACAAAAAAAAAGTGGAATTTTTTGGACTTTTATAGTGTTTGTTTTGAATTTTTTTCTGAGCGGGAGCATCTGAGCCCGGGCTCAGATGCGGATTTTCCCAAAAGAAGTTCTTTTTTTACCCATGCCTCCTTCCTTCCCTGGTTTCTGTTGTTTTTTAGTATAATCTCAACTAATGGCGTACAAAACAAAAACCACCGCAAATAGAGTAACTTGAATAATCTAAACCAAATCGTTTCTCAAAACCACGTCATGCATTAACCCAATCAAATCAAATTTTACCAAAATCTCATTTAAATCCAAATTTTCCTTGCCTTATACACTGTTCATACCAAAATCAAATCAAATCATACCAAAACCTCAACTAAATCAAAACTTCCATTGCGTTCTCCTATCCATACTCAAATAAAATTAAATTTTAGCAAAATCTGAAATACGATGGATGTATTTATTATTAAATCTCTATTATCCCTATTATTCCCCGATGTTAAAAGATGTCTGTACACCGTGTTTGTTTCGCTTCGCTTCGTAACACCTTTATTGATTGAAGGAAAAAAATCCACCCTCTCGCTCGATCCCACCCGCATGCAAAAAAAGAAGACTAAAAATCAACGGTGGAAACCCATGCACGCATGCCGACTCCACTCTCGATTTCTCGAGCAATCTCTCTCCAATCGCCACCTTCCAATCTTCCATCCCCACGCCGCTGCCCTACGCACGCCGCCGCCCCGTATGAGCCCCCTCCCTTATCACCCACACCACCAGCCCTGCCCCGAGCACCGCTGGCCCTTCCCTATTCCGCATCTGCCACCAGCTCCACCCTCCATCACGGCTCACGGACCTCCTCCCATTGAAACATTTGTGGGCGGTCGATCATACGCACTTCAAGTGTAGGGGTGAATTTGAGCGGTCGATCCTCAGGGCAGGCACGGTGATGGAGGACTGCTGGCGTAGTTGTTGAGCGATAGGGTGGTCGGCAAGCGCAGGCTAGACGGGAAAGTGATGCCAGTGATGGCAACCATGTCGACGGGCAAGGCAGGGTCATCGATAGCCATCTAGGGTTTCCGAGTGTGAGCGAGGCATCCGCCATCACGCAGCCGAAGAATTCAAAGCCCATGCCGAGGTTAGCCATCGTGGCCGACGTGAAAGCGGACGGACCTGAAGCCCGGTGATGGGTCTATCACCGCCACACAACCTCTAAACTTGGTGGAGACATGGAAGGAGAGCAGTGACGACACTGGCGTAGCTAGGTAAAATCTTTTGTGTGTGTGGGTGGGGGGGGGGGGGGGGGGGGGGGGGGGGGGGGGGGGAACAAAAAATATGGATGTTTGGGGGGCCAAAAGTCTATATTTTCCCTAATCTTCCTCTCCATTTTTTTCTTTCACACAATTTACCCAGGCTGGGGGGGGGGGGGGGGGGGGGGGAATGGAAAAATCAAGAATACAACGTAGCTCCGCCGCTGAGTGACGCTGTGAAGACCTCGACACCTGCTGCTGCGACCAAGACCATTGTAGCAGTAAGAAAGGTACTAACTATATGCATATCCCCTTGCTTCATCAACATTGTCATCTTTTCTTATGTTGCCCAGCCGTGGGTGCAGTGGCTAGATAGTTTCAGAATTGAATCTTTTAGTTCCTGCAAGCTCGACTCTACTATTTAATCAAGCTTTGTGTACCTTGTAATACTGACACACATGTACGCGTGATGTTGAGTGATACTAATACTCCCACCATAAAAAATATAAGAGCATTTAAATTACTACTTTAGTGATCTAAACGCTCTTATATTTCATTACAGAGGGAGTATTATTTAATCATGGACGATATATATATATATATATATATATATTCACTTATCAGTTCTTTGGTGGTGAGCCATTTGGGTGGTTAAGGAGACTCATTGATCCCTTCATTCGACAACTTCACCTTCATGCTTCGACACTCATGGAAGGGATTCGTAGTGATGGAGCATGATGTCCAATGGCGGAGCTAGCAAATTGCCAAAGCCTGGGCACGCCGTAAACTCAAATTTACTTTGATCTATAAAACACCACAAGTATCATATCTTTGAATAAACGACATGTGCAATATACACATTAGTGTTTCATAGATCATAGAAGTAAATAAAAATAGGAAACACGATAGCAAATAACTCACTAAGCACTAGCCTCACAATCAAACCTTTGGGCGTCTCGATGACAATAGTCCAATCTCCAATGTTCATCCTTGTACACAGAAGAGAATCTAGAAGATAACATTGAAAAATTATATAATTTTCATTGACATTAAACACATTAGATAGAATGAACCGTACCAATATTGTGCTAATTGGACCTAGGCAATTGCCCTTTCCGAAACTTCATGGCTTGAAACCGTTTAATGATAGCATCATCATCAAGTCCTTTAAAAAATCTCCCGCTCAGTGTAGCAAATCATCAAGTTATTGAACCATGTGTTATTCATCTTGTTGCGCAATATTTTAGACTTGATAATCTTCAATGCCGACAAAGCTCTTTCAACCAATGCTGTTGAGACCAGCAATAACCAAGCCGACTCCTTGAGTCTGTACACCAATGAGAAAACCAAATGCTTCTCAGTGTCAACCATCTTTGTAGCCAAACTTTCAAGATCTTTACAAGAAGAAAAGGCTGCATGCCTTCGTACATGAAGAATGTAAGTTTCAAGCTGGTCTCCTATGATTGCACGATCACCACTAGAGAAATCTCCATGATAAACTTCAGTTAAGCTAGTATGCTTGTCAACATCAAACTTGGAGAAGCAATTTTTTGGATGAAGAAATGAGAAAGCCACTATTATACTCGAAGATGATCCATTAAAACGATGGTTCATCTCAGTGCATATCTTATCAATGGCCGTGCGTCATCTCTCTTGCGATATTGCCGGACGACGGCGATCAGGCAGTCCGGCTCGCTGCTTCGGAGGCGTACCGCGCAGCAGAAGCGGAGGAAGAATTAGTAGCAGGTTACCAAATTGAATATTCCGGTATCAAATATGGTTTATTTTATCTTGTTTCTTACCTAAATTTATTAGTTTCTTCTTTATTTGTAACAGTTCTCTACTTGGGCGGGTGGAATTTATCTATTCCCTATATATCCTTTTTTGATTTTTTCCAAATGAATAAAGCAGTTGAAATTTTGCAAATGACAATGGGTATATTTATTACATTAACTAAAGCTTATTTATTTCTCTTCATTTCTATCACAATAAGATGGACTTTACCGAGGATGAGAATGGATCAGTTATTAAATCTTGGATGGAAATTTCTTTTACCTATTTCCCTGGGCAATCTCTTATTAACAACCTCTTCTCAACTTGTTTCACTATAAATAAGATAATACAATAATAGTAAGAATATTTTCAACACAAAGCCGCGGCTGCGTCTTATGTTCGTGCACACACAGACGAACAAGGTAATTGGTGGATGGATCGATCGATTCAGATTCCCCTCACGAGTTAACTTTTTTTTAGGCTATCTCACGAGCTAACTATGCGAGCGCTATTTCTCGCTTTAAGCGAGCACAAACGGAAGAGAGCATCGCGTCGGGGGAGGATTCAAACCTGGGTCGCCTAGTTGATCTTGAGGGAAGCTAGCCACTGCGCTAGACTCCCGTTCGTGACTAAATACTAGGTCGGGCCCCCTTAAGTCGAAACGAGTCGCGTTTCCACTGTTTCTTTCCCCCTTTTTTTCAGGTTTTTTTCTTTTCTTTTCACTATTTTCATTGGTTTTTTCTTTCTCCTTTTTTTCTTCATGTTTTTGGTTTATTTTGTTTTTTGGGTTTCTTCTCCATTTTATGTTTGGTTTTCTTTTTTCTTCTCCAATTTATGGGTTTCTTTTTCTTTTTTCTTATGTTTCTTTTTGTTTACACTCTACATTTTTGTAATGTCAAAAACATTTTTTAATAAGTGACCAACATTTTATGTCCACACATTCAACATTGTCCGAACACTTATTCAACATTTTTCAAATACTTGTTCAATATTTTAATACTTATTCAACATTTTTCAAATCCTTTTTCAACATTTTTAATACTTATTCACCATTTTCAAATACTCATTCAACATTTTTTAATACTTCTTCAACATTTTTAATAAACTTTTTCAACATTTTTAATACTTATTCAGCATTTTCAAATATTTGTTCAACATTTTTAATACTTATTTAGAATTTTCAAATACTTGTTCAACATTTTTCGAATACTCGTTCCACATTTGTTTAATACTTATTTAACATTTTCCCAATATTTTTCAAAAAATTTAATACTTATTCCACATTTCAAATACTTGTGCAATATTATCAAATAATCATTTAACATATTTAAATATTTATTCAACATTGTTCAAATACTTGTCAACATGTCTAATACTTGTTCAACATTTTCAAATACTTGTGAAATATTTTTTAATATTTATTCATATTTCTGAAATACCTGTTCAACATTTTTTTAATATTTATTCAACAATTTCGAATACATGTTCAACATTTTTCCAATAATTATTCAACATTTTTTAATACTTATTCAATAGTTTTTTCAAATACTTGTGCAAGATTTTTCAAACGTGTTTTTGAAGAGTGTTTTTTTGTAATTTATATAAATATACATATATGTAGAATATTTCAAAGTATAAAGAAAAGTACAAAAATAAAGCAAAGAAAGAGAATTGAAAACAAAGGAAAAAACAAAAACACAGGCCGTGAGCTTCCGCACGGTAGGGCCGCCCATCTGGGGCTCCCGAGGCTTCCCCTGTCTCCGGCAATGCCTATTTGGCGCTTCAGGCGCCTGTTAAAGTCCATTTTGCTTGCGGGCGCCTGAAGCGCACACCCTCCTTCTGCACTTGGGCCGGCCCATCTGCTTTTCTATTAAAACTGCAAAAATAGGTGCATTGTGACGGATTCCAACCTGAGACCTGAAGCTTCCGATAGCAACACAGCAACCACTTGGAAAACAAGCCGCATGTGACAATGTACTTTATTTTCCTCCTTTTATTCTTTTCACAAATCGCGATGCCCGCGGTTTATTGTTTTTCTTTTTCATTTTCTTATCTTTTCTCTGTTCTCTTTTGTATTCTTTTTCTTTTGCAAATGCGTGAACTTTTCTCAATATTTGTAATTTGGTTTTAAGAATCAAAGAACTCTTTTTCCAAATTTGTGAACATTTTTCAGAATTGATAAACTTTTCAAAATGGATGTACCTTTTCAATTTTGATGAACTTTTTTTCAAATTAGAGAAAATCAATTCAAAGTTGATTAAGTTTTTTTCAATATTGATGAACTTTTTTTGAATTTGACGAACTTTGTTTATAATTCTATGAACTTTTATTAAATTCAATGAACATTTTTGTAAAATTCGATGAACTCGTTTTCAAATTCGTGAACTATTATACCAACATCGAATCTGTGAATTTTTTTCAAAACCCAGTGAACTATTTTCAAATTCGTGTTTTTTTTAAATTCAAAATTGGTGAACTTTTTTCATAAACCCGTGAACTATTTTCAAATTCATGATTTTTTAATTTAAAATTGATGAAGGTTTTTCCAAATCAATTAATTTTTTCAAACTATTTTTTAAATTGATGAACTTTCAAAACTTATGCAATTTTTACAATTTTATGCTTTTTTTAAATTTGTGAACTGTTTTCGAATTCACGAACTTTTCCCATTATCGCAAACTTTTTCCAATTGGTACGAACGTTTTTGAATTTTTTATTTTTTCAATTCATTGTTTTTGTGAGTTCCTTTTCAAATTTGTGTTTTCTTTATTCAATTTATGGTGGGTATATAATACTACTATGTGCTAATCTTGCACTGAAGGAAGGGTTAACTAGATCTGTTTCCTCAATGTAGGCAAGAGAGTTAAGCGTGGGTTAGTGGTTTGCGTGTGGTGCGGCTGACATTGGCGGCTGGAGTTCAAGTCCCACTCCACTCGAATTAATCTGAAACTATTCCATCACTTTTGATTTTTCAGCAAATTGCTAGGCCGAGAGCGCGCCAAGTGACGCGCTCTCAGCCGCCGCCACGTGTCGTGCTCTGGGCGCTCCCTTGAATTTTGTTTATTTATTTATTTTTTCGCATGCGTTTTCGCCTTTTTAGATGGGTTTCTTTCGGTTTTTTTGAATTTTTGGTTTTCCACCGGTCTTTCTCGCTTTTCAACAAAAAAGAATTCAAAAAAAATCTTTTTGTGCAAAAAATTGCGTTTTTGTTTTCTCCTTTTGTGAGAGGCACGATTTTGCTTCCGTGAGAGGCAAGGCCGTGCCTCTTGAAAACGGGAAAAAACGCGTTTTCTCTTTTTTTTTTCTTCCGTGAGAGGCATGGTTTGGCTTCCGCGAGAGGCACGGCCGTGCCTCTCGGAAACGAAAAAAAACACATTTTGTTTTTAAATGGGAGGCACGGTTTTGCTTCCGCGAGTGACATAGTTTTGCTCCCGCGAGAGGCACGGCCGTGCCTCTCGGAAACAACTTCCGAAAAGAAAAGAAAAAACATGCTCTTGGTTCGTTTTTTTCTTTCGTTTTTTCCGTGAAAAAAATTCGTCAAAACATATCAACGTGGGACCTAGTTTTGAAGATCTCGACGCAAGGAATCCAATGGTGAAAATGATTTAAGATTTGGACGCACGGTTTAAGAGATAAAGTGAATAAACGATCTACGAAAAAAAGGGAAAACTCTCAGGTTGCGACAAGTGACGCACATGCAGTGCGCCACTTGTCACAAGCCAATGAGGTGGGAGTGGCGAACCAACCTAAGTTTGGATGGTTAGAGGGACAGTGGTATCCCCAGCCCACCAGGGTTTAAGTCCTGGTGCTCGCATTATTCCTGGATTTATTTCAGGATTTCTGGCGATGTGCTTTCAGTGGGAGGAGACGTTCCCGTCGATGAAGAGGCGCCTCTGGTGACTTTATAAATCTCAAGATATATGCCGGCTCAGTCTCTCGGAGGTGCTCATAGGGGTAGGATGTGTGTGCGTGCGTTCATAGGGGTGGGTGCATGCGCGTATGTATGAGCGTTTGCGTTTGTACCGTGTTTAAAAAAAATGAGGTGGGAGTGATCTTTGAAAAGAGTAGTCATCAATTAGTGATTTCACCCCCTATCTCGCTTAAAGCGAGAAATAGAGGCGCGCAGCTAACTAGGCCTCCTGGCTGCTGTGGCCCATGTAATATGCCCGTATTAGATATATGACTAATGAGCGAGGCCCAAACTGCAGTAAAACGCCCAGACTAGTCCAGTTAGAGCAGTTTCGCGTTTTTGAGGCGTACGATGGCTAGGGAAGGTAGCTATAGTCCAGAAAATTGTCAGCGTCGAGCCCAGACACGTGCCCAGGGTGCCAGGACGATAAATTTGCCCCTGCTGATGTCCTCTTCATCTTCACCATGGAGGTTGTGTGTGTGTTTCGGCTTGTGAGTCATGGACCCCATGGGGTTTGTATCGTGTATGTTGTTGTTGAGCCTTAACCCTGACTGCAGGGGCGGAGCCAGACCAGCGGGCCGCCTTTATACACTGTGCATATGTGTACAGTAAATTGCTACAATATATATTATGTTTGGACCTCACGCTCCAGGCCTAGGCACTGGGGGCCTTGGGCCTGGATCCCCCCCTGCCTGACTGGGTTTGTATCGTGTATGTTGGCTGTTGAGCCTTAACCTTGACTCCAGGGACGGAGCCAGACCAGCGGGCCGTCCCGTGCCGCCTTTGTACACTGTAGCATGTGTGTACAGTAAATTACTGCAGTGTACATTGTGTTTTGGCCTCACGCTCCAGGCCTGAGCACTGGGGCCTGCGGCCTGGATCCGCCCCTGCCACAGAGTGTGTTTAACCTTGAACATTCTTCATTGTTGCGCTCATTGAACCTTGTAAACCACAAAGGCTTCAGCTCTCGCCAAAGCGAGGCAAATGCCTCGTTTAAGAAATACAGTACTTATTTGGACAAAGCAGTGTAACCAGAAAGATACTTAGACTTTCGTTCTGGATGGAACAAAAGACACGGAACACATACACAGATATACATACACACGTACACATGCAGCTCTCTTCTAAGAGAGGCATGGCCAAACATGCAGCTACCGCGCACTGTTGGCCTTTTATTCTCACGCCTTTGTCGTCGTAGCTATATCTAGCTAGACGTATACGCGGGCGTGTACATACGCACGAGCCATCGTCGGCCAAGGCAGGTCTTCGTATAGGAGAGTGTATCCCGTGCAACGGCTCAAGTGGTGCACCGGATGCACCAGTAGATTATGGGCCGCCGGATGGAGAATAGATGAACGAGATGCATCTTAACATGGGCTGCGGGTATATTTACATCTTCAACCTCGTAGAGTCATTCAGTTCATGAATAGTCCTGCCCAAACATGTCGAGGCTCTTTCCCTTTTCCTGTTCCTTCTGTACCTTATCTGTGACTGTGAGATCTCTCTTTCTGTACCAGGCGAGCTCTCCTCCACACGACTTCCCTCTCTCTCCCCCACCATCTATCCCTCTACACGACGGTGCTGGCTAGGGCTTGGTGCAGATCGTTGTGGGCTATGATCTGGCGAGGTGCTGCTCTGTTCATATCGCGAGTCATAGATTTTACTAGTATCTAGGAGCAGTGAAAGAAAAGGCTCTGAATATTCATACTCTTCCTACTTACGGTGGAATAGATGTTTTTTCTCATATATGGGAGCCTTCCCATGTTGATTCTTATGAACTGTATTACCTCACATATATTTATACAATGTTTGTGCCTATTTGTGTATACGACAGTAGTGTACAGAAAGTTAAATTTGATCCTGTCATGTTTTCCACAGTTTTCCCAGAACATATCCTAATTTGATTAAACTTCTGTGAGACAATTGTTGCCTGAATGAAACTACTTTAGTAAATCTTGAAGCCTAAGTGTAACCTGTCAGGTGAGTATCAAACTTGATACATACAAAGGTCAAAAGCATCCCTCAATTAATGTCATTCGTGGATGATGCCCTTATGGAGTGATCTGGAGCTATGGACACCTTCTTCCCTGAAGCTTAAAACCTGTAGTTTATGTTCAGATTTTGTAGGGTGCTGGAATGTTTGGAGCTTCAGTTGTGTACTTCGTTTTTTTCCCCTCTGAAGTGCGATAGGAAGAGGTCGGTAAACAGATTTGGAAGTGGCTGTGATGAGGTTTCATGGCATTGGAACAAGGTGCAGGAACGATGTCTTTGCTGGATGCTGCTGTTTTAGAGGAGAAGAGTGTCGTTGGTGCTTCAATGGTGCTGGAACAAGGTGCAGGAGAGAGGGGGAGAAGGTCGAGTGGCCAGGAGAGGATGAGAGAGACGCGACAGAGCAAATTTTGCTTACTGTAGCTTGCAACTCGACGGACAGGGCTGGTACAGAAGCAGACAGGAAAACGGGAGACGACATATTTTTGGCCACGAATATTCACACAATTGAATGACTCTATGAGGTTGAAGATGTAAAATGTACCCGCAGCGCATGTTGTGATGCATCTCGTCCATCTGTTCGCTATCCAGCGGCCCATAGTCTACTGGTGCATCCGGTGCACCAGTTGAGTCGTTGCACAGGATACACTCTCCTTTGTATAGAGCTACTACGCGCCGGTGAGGCGGTGACACGTACGTACTATAACTTACCCCTTAATAGTTATATAGGAGTACTACTGACGTCACACCACCTCGACGATGGCTCCGGCCACCGTTTCCCAGCCGTTGACGCGCTCGCCGACGCCGTTCTTGTTGCCAACATGGAGGTTGAGGCCAAAGCTCATGCATTGCTGCACGCATTGTTCCTTTCTTGTTGGGTCTTGCCAGTGTTGACACTTCATCTCGCAGAACTCTCTGCTAGGATGATGATGCTCCTGGCTTTGGCACCGGTCCACGCAGAACTGTCTTTTAACCGGATCTTGCTGATAGTCACACTTGATGTCGCACCAGTCGTTGCCGTGGTCATCGGCACGCGAGCCGACCTCCTCCTCCCAGGCATGGCGTCGCCCGTCGACACCGTTGTTGTTGCCAACATCGAGGTTGAGGCCAAAGTTCATGCATTGCTGCACGCATTGTTCCTTTCTTGTTGGGTCTTGCCAGTGTTGACACTTCATCTCGCAAAACTCTCTGCTAGGATGATGATGCTCCTGGCTGTGGCACTGGTCCACGCAGAACTGTCTCTTGACCGGATCTTGCTGATAGTCACACTTGATGTCGCACCAGTCGTTGCCGTGGTCATCGACACGCGAGCCGACCTCCTCCTCCCAGGCATGGAGTCGCCCGTCGACGCAGTTGTCGTTGCCAACATGGAGGTTGAGGCCAAAGCTCATGCATTGCTGCACGCATTGTTCCTTTCTTGTTGGGTCTTGCCAGTGTTGACACTTCATCTCGCAGAACTCTCTGCTAGGATGATGATGCTCCTGGCTGTGGCACCGGTCCACGCAGAACTGTCTCTTGACCGGATCTTGCTGATAGTCACACTTGATGTCGCACTAGTCGTTGTCATGGTCATCGGCATGCGAACCGACCTCCTCCTCCCAGGCATGGCGTCACCCGTCGACGCCGTTGTTGTTGCCAACATGGAGGTTGAGGCCAAAGCTCATGCATTGCTGCACGCATTGTTCCTTTCTTCTTGGGTCTTGCTAGTGTTGACACTTCATCTCGCAAAACTCTCTGCTAGGATGATGATGCTCCTGGCTGTGGCATTGGTCCACGCAGAATTGTCTCTTGACCGGATCTTGCTGATACACTAGTAGAAAACAGGGCATATATCCCGGTTCCAGAGGGCCTTTGGTCCCGGTTCTGCAACCAGGACAAAACGATCGGGACTAAAGCCCCTCACTTTTAGTCCTGGTTGGCCTACGAACTGGGACTAAAGGAGGTCCACGTGGCCGCTGTGGGGCGCCCAGGCAGGAGGATCTTTAGTCCCGATTGGTAACACCGACCGGGACTAAAAGGCAGCCACGCGTCAGCAGCTGCCAGGCGCTAGCGTTTTTTTTTTGAAAGGAGGGGTTTAGGGGTTTTCATGTTGTGTTTCCCACTTTTTATTTTTATGTTTACCCTTCAATTCTTTTACATTTAGGGTTTTATTTTTATTTAATGTTTTCCATTCAACTCGACGCTAGCTACTACATATAGCAATGAAGGAACCATTACACAAGATCGTCATGAACATATATAGAGAGAAGTGACCTCTCTTTCTCCGTGCTTGGTAGAACAACAAGTTTTCGTATATCTATCCGAAGCTACTACATATATACAATATAACATCTCTTACGATCCCTGACATCATCTACCAAAAATCCATTTGAATTTCTGTATGGTATTCTCCCTTGTCATGTACGACGTGGTCAAAAAAGAATCCCGCCAATTCCTCTTGAATTGCTCGTATGCGATCATGTGGTAGGAGTTCTTCCCGCATCTGCCACATCTAATTTAAAGAAGGGGGTCAATACATATATATGAATGAAACTCAACACAATTGATGGTAATACAATAAAATTGTGAATATTGTTTACGTATTTCAAATTGTTGGTAAGAGGAGCCCCGCTCAGAGGTCGAGTGGCGCATGAACTCGTAAACGTAGTATCCACATAAATTATTCCCGCCTTCCTGCCGCAAGCACTTTACGAGAATAGAGTTCAATCAAACTGATAATCAAGCATGATAATGGTATTGATGAAACTAGAATCAATGAGAAATGCGCGGAAATAGCTAGTACTACTTACTTTGGGGTATGTAAATTGCAGCTCCTTCTTCAGACCCGAAACCATTGCGGTGAACTTTTTCCAAACCCTGCCCAGCAAAGAAAATGATTACTTGATATCAGAAAATGAACGAAAGTTGCCGATATGGTGCGATAATGATTGAACTTACTTCTGGAGCATTGCACTCATGTCCGCATAATCCTTAGGATCTTTACGTCTCGAGTCTAAGACAGTTACTACTCCCCTGTCAAGCTTAATGGATAGCAGAATAAAGTGGAACCTGCGCACGCATAACTCATCAATTACAGTACTTAACCTCGAGTAAGCGAAACAGAATATGCACAAGACAGTAACACTCACTTGAAGTTGTAAGGAAAGAGTATTTCCCTTTTGTTTTGATGTCGAAGGAATGCTTTTAGCAAGTTTTCCTCAGTATCTTCAACTCTGTTTGCTACCGTCCATTCATTTACGGTATTTGGGCTAATGAACCCAATGTCATAGATTTGTCCTACCGTCCATTCATTTACGGTATTTGGGCTAATGAACCCAATGTCATAGATTTGTCCTCTTTTGCATTCGACGATCTTCAATCTGCATAATATAGTGAGGATAATTATATATACATGCAATGAACGAGCTGAGCTAGAGACTTAATTACAGAAGTAATACTTACAGACAATAGCAAGTCATGAGTTGTTTGTCGAGGGCGTCTTGATTGAATAACTGAAATAATTCCACAAATTCAACAGACATCACCTCAACTCCAATGAAGTTGTGCTCATCTTTAATTCCCAGCAATATACTGTCAGTCCCATCCTTGCTGCAGGTTTCCAAGTACCAGTTATGCAATCTTCGCATTATCGTTGGTAGATGCGGGAGCTGATCAGGTTTGACGAGAGGCTTCCCATGCTTGTATCTAAAGACCTCTACTACCTCAGCTATTTCAAATTGTACATCGTCGCCCACGTAATCACCAAGAGTGGTACCGGGCGCTAGCCCCGGATGATTAGCGATATCGCTAGACACCTTGAGCGGGGGGCACGATTGCTTCTCCTGTTCGCCGAGCTGGGGAATTGTTTTCCCACTTTGTCTTGCAGCACTGGTAGTACTTCCCGACCGCTGCGCTTCATCATATGTCTTTTCAATACAGCGGTCATAGTTGGATTACGGCGGAGGCGGTGGTGGTCGCTTAAGGGCATCCAGAGTGCGCTTCACTTTCACCGGATCTATTATTTCCTTCGGAGGTGGACGTTTCCGTTCAAAATGGGCCTGCACTTCGGCATCCACGATTTCCTTGTTTTCCTCCTCAGTCCTCTCATATGGTAACTTTGGAGGAGCCCTGAGGCTTGGACCAGCTTTGAATTTCTTCCCGCCTTTTGTACTGCTAGCCGTCGGAGCGACGGCGCCTCTCTTTCGCTGTTGCTGTGGCGGCGGAGTCCGCTGACGCACCAGAGCCCACTAAGGCGGCGGAGCCCGCTGACGCACCGAAGATGGCTGCGGCGGCGGAGATGGCTTACGCGTCGGAGACAGCTGAGGCGGAGGAGGATTCTGCTGAGGGGCGTCCTCCGTTAGAGTCCGCTGAGGCGGCAGAGACGGCTAACGCGCCGGAGACGACTCAGGCAGTGGAGATAGCAGAGCTAGACTTTGAGGAGGAGTCCGCTGAGGATCTGGCAGAGTCTACTGAGGCAGCGTCCAGTTTGGAAGCTTGATATGCTCCTTTCCCGATAGACATGTACTCCTTAAGGCATTTTCTAGAAGCATCCTGTTGGGAAACGTTGCATGGAAAAAAAAAAAATTCTACGCACACGCAAGATCTAACAAGGAGATGCATAGCAACGAGAGGGGAGAGTGTGTCTACGTACCCTCATAGACCGTAAGCGGAAGCGTTTAACAACGCGGTTGATGTAGTCGAACTTCTTCGCGCTCCAACCGATCAAGTACCGAACGTACGACACCTCCGCGTTCTGCACACGTTCAGCTCGGTGACGTCCTCCGCCTTCTTGATCCAGCAAGATGGTGAGGTAGTAGATGAGTTCCGGCAGCACGACAACGTGGTGACGGTGATGGTGAAGTGATCTCCGCAGGGCTTCGCCTAAGCACTACGAAAATATGACCGGGGGTGTAAACGGTGGAGGGGGGCGCTGCACACGGCTAGGCAATTGTCTGTTGTGTGCTAGGCGCCCCCCTCCCACATATATATAGGTGCGAGGGAGGCAGGAGCAGCCAAAGAAGGTGCCCAAGTAGGAGGGGTCCCTCCCAAGCCGCGCCCCTTTCCTTATTTGGAGTCCGGGGAAAGGCAGGGGAGGGTGGCGCCCCCCTTTCCTTTCTCCCATGAGAGGGAAAGGCAGGAGGGGCTAGCCCTCCCCCTTTTCCTTCCCTAGGCTGGCCAAACAAGGGAGGAGGCACACCAGCCCCCTTGTGGGCTGGTCTGTCCCATCCTTTGGCCCATAAGGCCCATAACTTGCCGGGGGGGTGCCCGGAACCCCTTCCGGTGACCCGATTCCTTCCCGGTACGTCCCGAAACACTTCCAGTGTCCAAATACCATCGTCCTATATATCAATCTTTACCTCTCAACCATTTCGAGACTCCTCGTCATGTCCGTGATCTCATCCGGGACTCCGAACAACATTCGGTCACCAAAATATATAACTGATATAACACTATATCGTCAATGAACGTTAAGCTTGCGGACCCTACGGGTTTGAGAACTATGTAGACATGACCGAGACACCTCTCCGTTCAATAACCAATAGCGGTACTTGGATGCCCATATTGGCTCCTACATATTCTATGAAGATCTTTATCGGTCGAACCGTTATGAAAACATACGTAATTCCCTTTGTCCATCGGTATGTTACTTGCCCGAGATTCGATCGTCGGTATCTTCATACCTAGTTCAATCTTGTTACCGGCAAGTCTCTTTACTCGTTCCGTAATACATCACCTTGTGACTAACTCCTTAGTCATTTGCTTGCAAGCTTATGATGTGTATTACCAAGAGGGCCCAGAGATACCTCTCCGATACTCGGAGTGACAAATCCTAATCTCGATCTATGCCAACTCAACAAACACCTTCGGAGATACCTATAGAGCATCTTTATGATCACCCAGTTACGTTGTGACATTTGATAGCACACAATGTATTACTCCGGTATCCGGGAGTTGCATAATCTCATAGTCGAAGGAATATGTATTTGACATGAAGAAAGTAATAGCAATAAACTGAACGATCATTATGCTAAGCTAACGGATGGGTCTTGTCCATCACATCATTGTCCTAATGATGTGATCCCGTTATCAAATGACAACACATGTCTATGGTTAGGAAACCTTAACCATCTTTGATCAACGAGCTAGTCTAGTAGAGGCTTACTAGGGACACGGTATTTGTTTATGTATTCACACATGTATTTAAGTTTCCGATCAATACAATTATAGCATGAATAATAAACCTTTATCATGAATAAGGAAATATAATATAAAATAACAACTTTATTATTGCCTCTAGGGCATATTTCCTTCAGTCTCCCACTTGCACTAGAGTCAATAATCTAGTTCACATCACCATGTGATTTAACACCCATAGTTCACATCGCCATGTGACCAACACCCAAAGAGTTTACTAGAGTCAATAATCTAGTTCACATCATGTCGGTGTACTAAAGTTTGGGCCCTTTGGTACCCCTTACTTGTGCACGGGCGGTCGCAGCCGCACCTGCGGCGAGGCTTGGCGGGGACAGTTGGAGGCAAGATACAAGACAACGAAGATGACGACCAAGCCAGTAACTTGGGAGCAGAAGACAAGCTGGAACCCCGGCAAGATCCTTGCTAGGGCGGCTCGCGAGGCCCCCGGCAAGATCCTTGCCGGGACGACTTGCGAGGCACTGACAAGAACACCACCCTTGAGGTTGAGAGCTCTGACACCATCGACAACGTCAAGACCAAGACTCAGGGGCACATGCGTAGTAGCATGCAGATCTTTGTGAAGACTGGTGGCATGCAGATCTTCGTGAAGACCAGAGAGCCGATTTCCAAGCAAGGTTCTTGCTGGGGGCGACCGCGAGGTCCCGGCAAGGCTCTTGCCAGGGACAACTAAGAGGCCCCAGCAAGGCTCTTGCCGGGGAAGATCGCAAGGCCACGGCAAAGCTCACACATGACAAGGCTCCACCGCCTTGCCACCATCCCGGCACGGCAATAAGCCAGCCAACCTGGCAAGCACCTGGATGGCGGCATGCAGATCTTCGTGAAGATCCTGCCACCGCTCCAGTGCAGCGGCTAGCCAGCTAGCTTGGCACTCGCATGCCTCGTCATCTTGGGTGCGTGTCAGGACGGAGTGAGGCGGCGACGGATGGGACGGGCTCTGTTTCCGTCCCCGATAAAGTTAGGGGGGCACGTAAGCAGCGCATTTAATGCGCTTGTCCTAAGACGCCAGAGATAAGGACGTGCACTGTAGCACTTTACACCTCCTGTGTGCCACTGTGGCAGCCCCTTGGACGTATAAAAGGAGGCCCAAGGCATACTGTAGAAGGATTCGGACTTTTTGGACTCTCCGGCCCAGCTTGCATGCATAGCAGCTAGCCGAAGCTCAAGAACACATAATAGACACACAAAGCAGGACTAGGGTTTTACGCTTCCGAGCGGCCCGAACCCGGCTAAAAATCCATCGTGTTGATCGTTAGATCTGCTCTTTGCGCACTCCTCTTCCCTGCCAAACCATAGAAGGGGTCCACATGATCCCGTAGGTGCCGTTTCCCCGACATCTTTGGCGCTCCAGGTAGGGGTGGCTCCCAAGAAGAAGGCGATCGCGGCGATTGGTTCGTCAGGAGCCAGTCCGCCCGAGCCAGCGCGGACGGGCGGCGGTGTAGTCACAGATGGCGGCGAAGGTGCGGATCACGAGCATCTACAACATTCTGGCAACCGAAGCCAGGCAAGCGGCGTCATTCGCGTCCACGACGACGAGCCGCGCGCCACTGGGTCCAAGGACGGGCCCGTGCTGCCTATGGGCGGCGCGGCAACCTCCAAGGCACCCCTGCCGGTGCCCGCGCCACGGCCTTCCCAGGCCGTGCGCGAGGAACGGCGCCACGACGTTGGAGACCACAGGCGTCCCCACGGAAAGAGCCTTCAGCATCATTCTCGAGATGCGCAGGGCCGGCATGCACGCCATGATGCTGGTGGAAACGGCGCGCAGCCGCGGAACCGTGAGGGGGCTTCTTCTAACATGGTTGGAAGTCCGAGCACCTCCCGTTCCTCGCGCTTGTGGATGGCATTCCAGTGAGCAATTCCTGGAATATCGAACATCTTCGCAAGTTTTACCCCTGAGGCGTGGTTGCCAGGACCCCCGGCAACCCCCTTTTGTACTAGCTTTGCCGGCAAGGCATATAACCCTACGTACAGAGCCAGGCGCAGACCCTGTGCGCAGTTGAATAAGCTTCAGTATGTACTTTTCATGTTTATTTCCATGTTATATATGTATGTATATATATATGCATGCTTGTCCAGGATATCATACTACATTTGCTTCCAGCAAGTGCTGACGAACCGCCAAGGTTCTGTGTTCCTGTTTTCTCTTCTTTCTTTTTCCCAAAAGACAGAAGTTTCCCTCGCATCCAAGTTTGTCGGGGGGGGGGGGATAGAGAGTGCGGGTACCAACAGGCGACGTCCGGCAATACCCTCCCGGCAAGCAAGATCCTTGCCGGGGCGGTAGCTTACGGAAAAGGGAACATCGGCGAAAAGCTAAGTCACGAGACCTTGAGTGAATTTCTTCTTAATATGAGATTATTTTCCTCGAATGGTTTCGGTTCTTGTATGGCAAACCTGCACGCGAGGGAACCTTGCCGGGATTAGTTGCGCCCTTGCTCTGTTTTGAGTCCGCTCAACAGATTGAGTGGCTTTGCTAAGAACAGTGAGGTGCCTTGCCGGCAGCGGCACCCCCAGCAGGCTGCTAAGGATCCGTCCGCAAAGCTCTCGCGGTAAGGGTGTGCGCACCGACAAGATTTTTTTCAATAACACGTAGGGTGTGAGCCATACAAGGAGGGATCAAACAAGGGAGATAAACATGCATTCAATCCAAAACACATCAAGTTATATTACATCAATAGTTGCCCCAGTTCTAACTTGAGATAAATTCGTCTTGGGTACAAGTTCACGGCGGCAAGACAAAGCGGGGCGACTAGTCCCGGCGCTGGCCTTCTACCCTCTTGACTTGGTCAACCATGCTGACGATGGGCGCGACACGCTCTTCAAGCGCCCTGCGATCCGCATCCGCCGGCAAGCTGTCTTGGCTCAGGTCGAGGCCGGGGGTTCCTGTACACCACCTTGGTGAGCACTTTGAGGAAGACACCCCGGCAAAGCTTGCGGGACTCGCTGGCCAGTTGGGTTGCTCGGTTGGAGTGGAGCAGCTTCAGAGCCTCGTTGACGGCCTCGAAGAACATGGTCAGCCTGGCGCTCTCAGAAATCCCCCTGTCATGGGAGAACCTGAAGTTCGGCATCCCCATGACGGACAGCTGCGTGGTGAGCCCCTCCATGGCGTCGATGAGGCGTGAAGTCCAGAGACTCACGCCCTCTACATAATCATTGTGGGTGGCGGCGGCGCTCTCAAGCAGCAGCTTCTCATTCTTGAGGTCCTTGGCCAGGGTCTTCTCACGAGCCCTGCTGCCATTCAGGAATTCCTCCAGAGTGGTCAACTTCAGCTTCAGATCAGCAATGGTGTCGTTGGCTTCGGAGAGCAGCTTGGTCTTGTCAGAAATGGCCACCTGTAGCTCCGCCAAGGTGTGGACAGTTTTGTCTCTGTCGCTCTTTAGCGTCGAGACCTCCTTGCGGTGCTTCTCCAGCTCCGCCTCCAGTCTCTCCACCTTGCCGGCCAGCTCGTCCTTGGCGGCCCCTGCGGCTTTGGCAGCATCGACGGCCTCCTTCAGCTTGCCGGCATGATCCAGGACCAGAGCGTCGAGTGCGTCTTTATGCTTCTGCTCCAGCTCCTGGGTCCGCTGCACGGCAAGCTTCTCAATTTCTTCGTCCTTGCCACGGAGCTCGGCGGCAAGCGCCTTCTCACGAGCGGCGAGGTCTTCTTCTTGGGTGTCAAGCAGAATACGGCGCTGATTCAGACTGGCGTCCTCTTTTGCGGCCTATGCAGTGGCCTCCTCCTGCGCCTTCTCAATATCAGACTGCTTCAGGAGGAGCTCGTCCCAACGCCGGCCTAACTCCTCCTAGCCAATCTTCAACTCTTGCCGGGCCTCGGCGAACCAGACCTGCATTTGCTCAACGCGCTTTTGGAAGTCTGCCTCCGCCGCGACGGCAATCGCTGCCCTGGAGTCCAGTTTCTCCTTGCGGGCACGGTGGAGCGCCTGGAGCTTCTGGAAGTTGTCACTCATGGCCTAGAGGAGCTGGTCTTCTTTGGATCCGCTGCCGCTGGCGCTCGGCTCATCGACGACCTTGAGCCCGGCAGCAGCGATGACTTCCTCGTCGAAAGCCTCCTCCTTGGTTGGCGCTCCGGTGCTTGCCGTCCCCGGGATGCTGATGAACAGGTTGTCGCCAATCTTCAGATATCTGCTTGGGGTGGGGGTTTCAGAAGCTGATGGTTGGTCTTCGACCACCGTCTCCCCAGCGGCTGAGGACCCCGGGACCGATGTAGCGCCAGGCGCTCCTGTGGCAGGGATGCCGTTAGTACGGTCGCCGGTCCCCTTGCCGGTCTCCCCAGCATACCCCTTGCCGGCCTCCACAGCAGGCCCCTTGGCGGCCTCGTCAGCAGCAATCTTGGCGGCCTCAGCGGCAGCGTCCTTGGAGGTCTCCTCGATGATGGCATTAACATCCATCTGATCCGCCAAGGAGGGATCTGGAGGCCAAGAAGGAGAAACAAGATGAAACCCAGATTGAAGCTCAAAGCCAGCGAGGAAAAGAGAAAAAGATCACACTAAAAAAAGTGACAAAGACCAGGAAGCAGGCGGTTTACCTGTGATGAGCGGTGGAGGGGCGGTCCCCTCCCCGACGACGCTCGTTGCCGGGATGGAGCTGCCGGCGCCCGTGTTCACCAACTCCTCCCACACGCGAATGGGATCGTCGGTGGGAGTCCTTGCCGGGGCCCTGCCCCTGGGCGGTGTGGATGACGGGGACGGCATGTCGGGGGTGGCCCTCAGCGGCTCCTCCTGTCGCTGTTCCTCTCCTGCGCACCCGACAAGGTTAGCAGCAAAGATACACACCCCGACGCCCGCCAGCGGGAAATGAGTAACAGACTCACGCTGGGGGCTGGGCTGGGGGCTGCGTTGAGGGCTGGAATCCGGGCTGATTGTAATCATCTCCGGTGCACCTAAGGAGCTTGCCGGGGGCTCGTCGCCCATTAAGGTCTTGGCCTTCTTCGCCATCCTCTGCGCCAACATTTCCGTGTCTTTGCGGGGACAGGCCAGGGCAGAATTAAGATAAGATGAAGCAGATCAGAGACTCAAGACATAAAGAAAACGGCAAGATACTTACTCATCTCCTTCTTCTGCCCCCTTTTCCCTCCTTGTGCTAAAGGAGGAGAGGTCGAAGTCGACCTCCGCTGTGGTGTCCACTTGAGGGGATGGGGAAGGGGACCTGGGCCGCTTGATTGTGGCGGGAGCGGCAGCCTGATGTGAGCTCGCCACCCCCGCTGCCTTCTTTGACGCCGCCCTCGTCTGGCGCCCGGTTTGCTGTCGCACACCTTGCTAATCCGCAGCCTTGCCGTCCGGCCCCTTGTCGGGAACTTCTTCGGACGAGGAGGCCTGCTGGACTGGCTCGCCGGAGACTGCTCGCCGGAGGACGCGTTTCTTTTTTGGCATTGGGGGCTCCACTTCATCAGTCTCCTCAGCTGTTTCTTCGATGAGTGAGCCCCCGATATCTGCGCTACTATGCCCTCCGGCAGGCTCCTCATGCTTGGCGGGCTCCTCCTCTGCTTCCGCAGCATCTCCCATGAAGCCGACGCTGCTGGCCTCCTCGGCAAGGGCCAGCTCTTCCGCCCTGCTGGCGATGTACGCCAACTCTTCGTCAGTGGTCTCGCGGATGAGGCGCGGTTCTTCCCGGATGGTTCTCTCCGACAAGTTGTCGAAGAACTCTTGTGCTCGCTCCGTGGATGGCTCGACCCAGGTTTGGTCAAGACCATGAGCATTGAACACCAGCATCATAGCGATGATCGAGTTCAGCGCCGAGTTGTTGCACAGGGGGACGATGCTTGCCGGCAGCTTGAACGCGCCATCTGGCCTAAACAACTTGTGACAGAGGGCTGTGTGCTGAAGGACCGTCCAGTTGTTGTTGAGGCTAGGGCGTAGCCTCATAATATCCGCCGCATTTTGGAAATCCCAGGCTGGTCTCCCCTTGTTCTGCGAAGGGGCGATGCGGCGGCGGAGGAAATCGGCGCCCACCATTTCCACGGTGAGCCCGGCAGCCTTGAGGCGATGAATCCTGTTGACGGCGATAGTGAGCTTCTCATCCTGAGGGTCGAGAGCGCTCCAATCGCCGCCACGGGTCGGCTTCGTTTGCCGGAGTGAACAGAATGGGTGCGGCTCCTCCTCTGTGATCCAACACCACCTGCTCCGCCACTCATCCCACTTCTCGTGATATTCCCCATCCAGATATGTGTCCTTGGTCCCGAACCTAGGAATCCAAGCGATGCCGCCAGAGAGGGCCTCTCCGGTCTGGATGCGAGGGATGAAGAAGTGGCGGAAAAGGGCTGTGTTGGGGACCACCCCGGCAAAGTTTTCGCAGAGGTGAGCAAAAACAGACATGCAAGTTACGTCATTTGGCGTGAAATCAAGGAGATGGAAGCCAAAGGTAAACATGAGGTCGTTGAAGAAATTAGAGAAAGGGGGGCAGAGCCCGCAATCGAAATAGTCGGCAAAAAAGGGGAATTTGTCCGGGCCACATTTCGACTTGGCGGCCGGGGTCACGCGAGTGGCGACGTGTCCATTCGTCTCCCTCCCCCACATGAGCAGGTACTTGTCCCTCAAGGCGTGAGCATCGAGCGTCGGGGGGAAGACGGCGAGCTGCTTCCGAATCTTCACCAACTCACTCTCCGGCACATCCTTGCCCTTGCTCGCCCTGGGCGCCTTGGGCGGCATGGCGGCTGGGGAGAGTGAGGGAAGCCGAGGACGGCGGGAGCACGGAAGGGGCGAGCGGACGAACAAGCTATGGTTTGGGCTCGAGGAAGAAGAAGACGGCAGCGGTTCCTAGATTGGGAAAGGCAAGGGAGAAGGGTAAATGAGCAGCGCCCCTGCGGATTCCTCTTTTTTTTTGGGGAAGGCGCGGGGCTGCCTCTTTACTTTTCGATATGAAGGCGTTTTCGCAGGCGTGCTGCGACCGTTCCACGCACGACCCCCACGTCGCGCACCCAATGCGGATCATGGGGAAGCGCAACAGACGAGATAATTACAGCAGTTAATCCCTGCCACGCATACCCGCGCACTGTTTGGGCCTGGCCCAACGACCCTTCATACTCTTGTATGGCCCAGGCCCAGGGGCTCCTGTCGGTGTACTAAAGTTTGGGCCCTTTGGTACCCCTTACTTGTGCACGGGCGGTCGTAGCCGCACTCGCGGCGAGGCTTGGCGGGGACAGTTGAAGGGAAGATACAAGACAACGAAGACGGCGACCAAGCCAGTAACTTGGGAGTAGAAGACAAGCTGGAACCCCGGCAAGATCCTTGCTGGGGCGGCTCGCGAGGCCCCCGGCAAGATCCTTTCCGGGACGACTTGCGAGGCACTGACAAGAACACCACCCTTGAGGTTGAGAGCTCTGACACCATCGACAACGTCAAGACCAAGACTCAGGGGCACATGCGTAATAGCATGCAGATCTTTGTGAAGACTGGTGGCATGCAGATCTTCATGAAGACCAGAGAGCGGATTTCCCAGCAAGGTTCTTGCTGGGGGTGACCGCGAGGCCCCGGCAAGGCTCTTGCCGGGGACAACTGAGAGGCCCCAGCAAGGCTCTTGCCGGGGAAGATCGCAAGGCCACGGCAAAGCTCACACACGACAAGGCTCCACCGCCTTGCCACCATCCCGGCACGGCAATAAGCCAGCCAACCTGGCAAGCACCTGCATGGCGGCATGCAGATCTTCGTGAAGATCCTGCCACCGCTCCAGCGCAGCGGCTAGCCAGCCAGCTTGGCACTCGCATGCCTCGTCATCTTGGGTGCGTGTCAGGACGGAGTGAGGCGGCGACGGATGGGACGGGCTCTATTTCCGTCCCCGATAAAGTTAGGGGGCACGTAAGCAGCGCATTTAATGCGCTTATCCTAAGACGCCAGAGATAAGCACGTGCACTGTAGCACTTTACACCTCCTGTGTGCCACTGTGGCAGCACCTTGGACGTATAAAAGGAGGCCCAAGGCATACTGTAGAAGGATTCGGACTTTTTGGACTCTCCGGCCCAGCTTGCATGCGCTAGCCGAAGCTCAAGAACGCATAATAGACACACAAATCAGGACTAGGGTTTTACGCTTCCGAGCGGCCCGAACCTGGGTAAAAATCCATCGTGTTGATCGTTAGATCTGCTCTTTGCGCACTCCTCTTCCCTGCCAAACTGTTGAAGGGGTCCACGTGATCCCGTAGGTGCCATTTCCCCGACACATCGCCATGTGATTAACACCCAAAGAGTATTAAGGAGTGATCATGTTTTGCTTGTGTGAGAAGTTTAGTCAACGGGTCTGTCACATTCAGATCCGTATGTATTTTTGCAAATTTCTATGTCTACAAAGCTCTGTATGGAGCTACTCTAGCTACTTGCTCCCACTTTCAATATGTATCCAGATTGAGACTCAGAGTCATCTGAATCGGCGTCAAAGCTTGCATCGACGTAACCCTTTACGACGAACTCTTTATTACCTCCATAATCGAGAAATATCTCCTTAGTCCTCTTAGGTAACTAAGGATAATTTTGACCGCTGTCCAGTGATCTACTCCTGGATCACTATTGTACCCCCTTGCCAAACTCATGGCAAGGTACACAACATGGCATACTTTATAGAACCTATGGCTAAGGCATAGGGAATGACTTTCATTCTCTCTCTATCTTCTGCCGTGGTCGGGTTTTGAGTCTTACTCAACTTCACACCTTGCAACACAGGCAAGAACCCTTTCTTTGACTGATCCATTTTGAACTTCTTCAAAATCTTGTCAAGGTATGTGCTTTGTGAAAGTTCTATTAAGCGTCTCGATCTATCCCTATAGATATTGATGCCCAATATATAAGCAGCTTCACCGAGGTCTTTCATTGAAAAACACTTATTCAAGTATCCTTTTATGCTATCCAGAAATTCTATATCATTTCCAATCACCAATATGTCATCCACATATAATATCAGAAATGCTACAGAGCTCCCACTCACTTTCTTGTAAATATAGGCTTCACCATAAGTCTGTATAAATCCATATGCTTTGATCACTTCATCAATGCATATATTCCAACTCCGAGATGCTTGCACCAGTCCATAGATGGATCGCTAGAGCTTGCACACTTTGTTAGCACCTTTAGGATCGATAAAAACTTCTGGTTGCATCATATAAAACTCTTTTTTAATATCCATTAAGGAATGCAATTTTTGACATCCATTTGCCAGATTTCATAATCATAAAATGCAGCAATTGCTAACATGATTTGGACAGACTTAAGCATCGCTACAGGTGAGAAAGTCTCATCGTAGTCAACCCCTTGAACTTGTCAAAAACCTTTTGCGACAAGTCGAGCTTTGTAGACAGTAACATTACCATCAGCATCAGTCTTCTTCTTGAAGATCCATTTATTCTCTACGGCTTGCTGATCATCGAGCAAGTCCACCAAAGTCCACACTTTGTTCTTATACATGGATGCTATCTCAGATTTCATGGCTCAAGCCATTTATCGGAATCTGGGCTCATCATAGCTTCTTCATAGTTCGTAGGTTCGCCATGGTCTAATAACATGACTTCCAGGACAGGATTACCGTATCACTCTGGTGCGGAACGTGCTCTGTTCAACCTATGAAGTCCAGTAGTAACTTGATCTGAAGTTTCATGATCATCATCATTAGCTTCCTCTCTAGTTGGTGTAGGCATCACGGGAATGGATTTCTCTGATGTACTACTCTCCAATTTGAGAGAAGGTACAATTACCTCATCAAGTTCTACTTTCCTCCCACTCACTTCTTTCGAGAGAAAACTCCTTCTCTAGAAAGGACCCATTCTTAGCAACAAAGATCTTGCCTTTGGATCTGTGGTAGAAGGTGTACCCAATAATTTCTTTAGGATATCCTATGAAGACACACTTCTCCGATTTAGGTTTGAGCTTATCAGGCTGAAGCCTTTTGACATAAGCATCGCATCCCCAAACTTTGAGAAACGACAGCTTAGGTTTCTTGCAAAACCATAGTTCATACGGTGTCGTCTCAACGGATTTAGACGGTGCCCTATTTAACATGAATGCGGCTGTCTCTAATGCATAACCCCAAAATGATAGTGGTAAATTGGTAAGAGACATCATAGATCGCACCATATCTAATAAAGTACGGTTACGACGTTCGGACACACCATTACGCTGTGGTGTTCCAGGTGGTGTGAGTTGTGAAACTATTCCACATTGTTTTAAATGAGGCCAAACTCGTAACTCAAATATTCGCCTCCGCGATCAGATTAGAAACTTTATTTTCTTATTACGATGATTCTCTACTTCACTCTGAAATTCTTTGAACTTTTCAAATGTTTCAGACTTGTGTTTCATTAAGTAGATATACCCATATCTATTCAAATCATCTGTGAAGGTCAGAAAATAACGATACCCGCCGCGTGCCGCAACACTCATCGGACCGCATACATCGGTATGCATTATTTACAATAAGTCATTAGCTCGCTCCATTGTTCCGGAGAACGGAGTTTTAGTCATCTTGCCATGAGGCATGGTTCACAAGTATCAAATGCTTCATAATCAAGTGATTCCAAAATCTCATCTGCATGGAGTTTCTTCATGCGCTTTACACCAATATGACCTAAACGACAGTGCCACAAGTATGTTGCACTATCATTATCACCTTTGCATCTTTTGGCATAAATATTATGAATATGTGTATCACTACGATCGAGATTTAATAAACCATTCAAATTGGGTGTATGACCATAGAAGGTTTTATTCATGTAAATAGAACAACAATTATTCTCTGACTTAAATGAATAACAATATTGCAATAAACATGATCAAATCATATTCATGCTCAACGCAAACACCAAATAATATTTATTTAGGTTCAACACTAATCCCGAAGGTAGAGGGAGTGTGCGATGGTGATCGTATCAACCTTGGAATCACTTCCAACACACATTGTCAGATCGCCCTTAACTAGTCTCTATTTATTCTGCAACTCCTGTTTCGAGTTACTAATCTTAGCAACTGAACCGGTATCAAATACCCAGGGGCTACTATAATACTAGTAAGGTACACATCAATAACATGTATATCAAATATACCTTTGTTCACTTTGCCATCCTTCTTATCTGCCAAGTATTTGGGGCAGTTCCGTTTCCAGTGACCATTTCCTTTGCAGTAGAGGCACTCAGTTTTAGGCTTGGGTCCAGCTTTGGGCTTCTTCATGGGAGCAGCAACTTGCTTGCCATTCTTCTTGAAGTTCCCTCTCTTTCCCTTGCCCTTTTTATTGAAACTAGTGGTCTTGTTAACCATCAGCATCGCGAAGAGCTCGAGAATCATTTTCGTCATCCCTTGCATATTATAGTTCATCACAAAGTTCTAGTAGCTTGGTGATAGTGACTAGAGAACTTTGTCAATCACTATCTTATCTGTAAGATTAACTCCCACTTGATTCAAGCGATTGTACTACCCAGACATTCTGAGCACATGCTCACTGGTTGAGCTATTCTCCTCCATCTTGTAGGCAAAGTACTTGTCAGAGGTCTCATACCTCTTGACACGGGCATGAGTCTGAAATACCAATTTCAGCTCTTGGAACATCTCATATGCTCCGTGGCGTTCAAAATGTTTTTGAAGTCCCGGTTCTAAGCCGTAAAGCATGGCGCACTAAACTATTAAGTAGTCATCATATCGAGCTTGCCAAACATTCATAACGTCTACATCTGCTCCTACAATAGGTCTGTCACCTAGCGGTGCATCAAGGACATAATTCTTCTGTGCAGCAATGAGGATAATCCTCAGATCACGGACCCAGTCCGCATCATTGCTACTATCATCTTTCAACTTATTTTTCTCTAGGAACATATCAAAAATAGGGGAGCTATATTGCAAGCTATTGATCTACAACATAGATTTGCAAAAACTATTAAGACTAAGTTCATGATAAATTTAAGTTCAATTAATAAAATTACTAATGAACTCCAACTTAAATTAACATCCCTCAAATTATTTAAGTGATACATGATCTAAATCAACTAACCCATGTCCGATCATCACGTGAAATGGGGTAGTCATCAATGGTGAACATCTCTATGTTGATCATATCTACTATATGACTCATGCTCGACCTTTCGGTCTCCAGTGTTCCGAGACCATGTGTGTACATGCTAGGCTCGTCAAGTTTAACCCAAGTATTCTGCATGTGTAAAACTGTCTTACACCCGTTGTATGTGAACGTAGAGTCTATCACACCCGATCATCACGTGGTTT
Organism: Thinopyrum elongatum; assembly: GCA_011799875.1. Classification (NCBI taxonomy): domain Eukaryota; kingdom Viridiplantae; phylum Streptophyta; class Magnoliopsida; order Poales; family Poaceae; genus Thinopyrum; species Thinopyrum elongatum. Next base: position 486,871,720 of record CM022297.1, on the reverse strand, counting down.
CTCGAAACAACGAACTATAGCAACGGTGCATACTCAGGGAGAACACTTTTATCTTGAAATTAAGTGAAGGGATCATCTTATAATGCTACCGCCATTCTAAGCAAAATAAGATGCATAAAGGATAAACATCACATGCAATCAAAATATGTGACATGATATGGCCATCATCATCTTGTGCTTTTGATCACCATCTCCAAAGCATCATCATGATCTCCATCGTCACCCGCTCGACACCTTGATCTCCATCGTAGCGTCGTTGCGTCGAGGTCGTCACACCAACTATTGCTTCTACAACTATCGCTAACGCATAGTAATGAAGTAAAGCAATTACATGGCGCTTGCACTTCATACAATAAACAGACAACCATAAGGCTCCTGCCGGTTGCCGATAATTTACAAACCATGATCATCTCATACAATAACATATATCACATCATGTCTTGACCATATCACATCACAACATGCCCTGCAAAAACAAGTTAGACGTTCTCTACTTTGTTGTTGCAAGTTTTACGTGGCTGCTACGAGCTTCTAGCAAGAACCGTTCTTACCTACGCATAAAACCACAACGGTGATTCATCAAGTTTGTTGTTTTAACCTTCTTCAAGGACCGGCCATAGTCAAATTCGATTCAACTAAAGTAGGAGAAACAGACACCCGCCAGCCACCTTTATGCAAAACTAGTTGCATGTCAGTCGGTGGAACCGGTCTCATGTACGTGGACACGTAAGGTTGGTCCGGGCCTCTTCATCCCACAATACCGCCGAATCAAAATAAGACGTTGGTGGTAAGCAGTATGACTATCACTTCCCACAACTCTTTGTGTTCTACTCGTGCATATCATCTACGCATAGACCTGGCTCGGATGCCACTGTTGGGAAACGTTGCATGGAAAACAAAAAATTGTCTACACACATGCAAGATCTAACAAGGAGATGCATAGCAACGAGAGGGGAGAGTGTGTCTACGTACCCTCATAGACCATAAGCTGAAGCGTTTAACAACGCGGTTGATGTAGTCGAACTTCTTCGCGCTCCAACCGATCAAGTACCGAACGTACGGCACCTCCGCGTTCTGCACACATTCAGTTCGGTGACGTCCTCCGCCTTCTTGATCCAGCAAGATGGCGAGGTAGTAGATGAGTTCCGGCAGCACAACGGCGTGGTGACGGTGATGGTGAAGTGATCTTCGTAGGGCTTCGTCTAAGCACTACGAAAATATGACCGAGGGTGCAAACGGTGGAGGGGGGCGCCACACACGGCTAGGCAATTGTCTGTTGTGTGCTAGGCGCCCCCCTCCCACATATATATAGGTGGGAGTGAGGAGCATCCAAAGGAGGTGCCCAAGTAGGAGGAATCCTACTTGGGGTCCCTCCCAAGCCGCGCCCCTTTCCTTATTTGGAGTGCGGGGAAAGGCAGGGGAGGGTGGCGCCCCCCTTTCCTTTCTCCCATGAGAGGGAAAGGTAGGAGGGGCTAGCCCTCCCCCTTTTCCTTCCCTAGGGCTGGCCAAACAAGGGAGGAGGCGCACCAGCCTCCTTGTGGGCTGGTTTGTCCCCTCCTTTGGCCCATAAGGCCCATAACTTGCCGGGGGGTGCCCGGAACCCCTTTCGGTGACCCGATTCCTTCCCGGTACGTCCCAAAGCACTTCCGGTGTCCAAATACCATTGTCCTATATATCAATCTTTACCTCTCGAACATTTTGAGACTCCTCGTCATGTCCATGATCTCATCCGGGACTCCGAACAACATTCGGTCACCAAAACATATAACTCATAAAACACTATATCGTTAACGAACGTTAAGCGTGCGGACCCTACGGGTTTGAGAACTATGTAGACATGACCGAGACACCTCTCCGGTCAATAACCAATAGCGGAACCTGGATGCCCATATTGGCTTCTACATATTCTACGAAGATCTTTATCGGTCGAACCGTTATGAAAACATACGTAATTCCCTTTGTCCATCGGTATGTTACTTGCCTGAGATTCGATCGTCGGTATCTTCATACCTAGTTCAATCTCGTTACCGGCAAGTCTCTTTACTCATTCTGTAATACATCACCTTGTGGATAACTCCTTAGTCATTTGCTTGCAAGCTTATGATGTGTATTACCGAGAGGGCCCAGAGATACCTCTCCGATACTCGGAGTGACAAATCCTAATCTCGATCTATGCCAACTCAACAAACACCTTCGGAGATACCTGTAGAGCATATTTATGATCACCCAGTTACGTTGTGACGTTTGATAGCACACAAGGTATTCCTCCGGTATCCGGGAGTTGCATAATCTCATAGTCGAAGGAATATGTATTTGACATGAAGAAAGCAATAGCAATGAACTGAACGATCATTATGCTAAGGTAATGGATGGGTCTTGTCCATCACATCATTCTCCTAATGATGTGATCCCATTATCAAATGACAACACATGTCTATGGTTCGGAAACCTTAACTATCTTTGATCAACGAGCTAGTCTAGTAAAGGCTTACTAGGGACATGGTATTTGTTTATGTATTCACACATGTATTTAATTTTCCGGTCAATACAATTCTAGCATGAATAATAAACCTTTATCATGAATAAGGAAATATAGTATAAAATTACAACTTTATTATTGCCTCTAGGGCATATTTCCTTCACATCCCCCTTCACCTGTAGGGTACTCAAGCTCCAGCCCCCCAAATCCCTCCATTATTTCATCCACCCCGACAATAGCAAAGCCATGTGGAATCGGACGGTAATGGAAAGTTCCCTCAGCTCGAGGAGGTAAGACAGAGCCGACCGCCACCTTCACTGTCAGGTTATGGAATTTTGACATTAGCACACAATGTTCATTCTCCATGATACTATCCACGGGGTAGCGAGGAGCCATGATATCAGGCTGAACGAGCTCCGTGGAAGCCACGCTGCTTCTCCGCTGAGATGGTGGGGTAGCTTCAGGGGCAGCGTCGAACGAAGGATCTTCGTGCCACTGAGATGGTTGGCCGGTAGCTTGCTGGCTCTCAAATTCCTCTAGTTTCGCTAATCTTGCATTGATCTTCTGCATTTCGGTTGCTTTCTCTTTCTTCTTTCTCTCTCGGCTTCTATAACCACCGCTGTCGGGAAACCCATCCACTCACGGAATGGAGCCTGATGTGCCTCGTGTTTGTCCAGGGTGTTCAGGATTCCTAAGGGCCTCTCTCAGCTCATCCTTCTCTCTGTCGGGATGGAACCTCCCTTCCTGCGCTGCCTGGATTGCTGCCTCAAGCTTCTTGATGGGTATTGCAAGTTGAGCTTTCGTCCAAACACACTTCCCTGTTTCTGGGTCCAAAGTTCCCCCAACCCCGAAGAACCAAGTCCTTGACCGATCTGGCCAGTGCAATGTCACTGGTTGGACCCCTTTAGCAAGCAGGTCTTGCTCAGCTTTATCCCACGTAGGCCGAGCTTTGCTGTAGCCACCTGACCCCTTAACATGGTGATACTTCTTCTTTGCAGCATTTTTCTTATTTGTCTCTAACCTTTGCTTGGCCTTCTCCAATTTCTTGTAGGCCACAAATGCGGGCTAGTGATCTTTTATCTTCTCATATGGACCGGTGAATTTTGGAGTCTTGTCTTTGTCGACAAACTTTTTGTTCAAATCTTTCTTCCAGTTCTTGAATAGTTCTGCCATCTTCTTAAGAGCAAACGCCTTAACCTTTCGCTGTATAACTGGGTTATTCGAATCATCCTCTGGCGGTAGGCTAAAATTTGTCATCAGCGAGTTCCAAAGATCATCTTTCAGTCTATCTTGGACATAAGAAACTTCAGGGTCTTTCTTCTTATTCCATTCTTGGATGCTGATCGGGACGCTGTCCCTAACAACAACTCCGCACTGATGTACAAATGTGTCCTTGGTCCGCTTGGGAGCAATCGGTTGGCCATCACGAGCGACTTCTTCGATCGTGAACCTTTCATCCTGGCGCAACCTTTTCTTCGGGCCTCATCTCCTTACGGAAGTTTGGCTCGATCCGGAGGCCTAAAAGAAGAAAGAAGCGTTAATATATGTACATACAAAACAATTAATGCATCAAGTCAGCAGAGGCTTAATTAATATATATATATATATACCTCGCCGGACTTTGCAACAGTTAAGGCTCCCTCCTCCGTTCGGTCACCGGAGCCGTCATGATCTCCTTCCTCCTCCATTCGGTCACCGGAGCCTTCATGATCTCCTTCCTCCTTCATTGGATCACCGGAGCCGTCATCCTCACCATCGGTGTCGTTGAGAAACGACAAGGTGATATCACCTCCGTCGCGGATTATATCCCCCAACAACTCTTCTTTATCGAAGTCTCTGTCCATAATTTCTGCAAATATTACAACATGGCAATATACAAACATGAGAGATGAATTAGTGGCAAACATGGACTTAATCACAACAAGGAATCATACGCATATGATCAATGGATTAGTGGCAAACATCATGCAAAGTTCACAAGTTTTATAACAGTCAGTTTCAGATGATCGTCGAGGACTCCTCCCCCCTCATGTCTGAGTTATCGGGGATATGTTGAATTCCCGAGAGAGTTAGGGGTGTTCTAATGCGGCACTACACGATATAGGTGAAGGGGGATAATATCCGGGAATGTTTTCCTGAAGTCTGCATTTTTGGACAGATGAACCGGAGGGGGACGGTTCCAGGTTCGCTATGCTAGCTGCTTGTGATAGTCAGTTTCAGACGATCGTCGAGGACTCCTCCCCCCTCATGTATGATGAGTCGCCCTATCTTTCGAGAGAGGATACTTTGTGGACCGCCTCTCTCATGGTCGTCGACGATACTTGCGGACCCCCCCCCCTATGTCGAAGTTATCGGGGATATGTTGAATTCCCGAGAGAGTTAGGGGTGTTCTAACGCGGCACTACACGATATAGGTGAAGGGGGATTCTATGAGCATAAAAAAAATTCTATGATCATAAAAAAATTCTATATACATCAATCCATCCATATATACATACATCAATCCTTCCATCTATATATATGAAATTTTTTTAAGTAAAATAATTCTATGAACATAAAAAAAAATTCTATATACTTCAATCCATCCATCCATCTATATATATGAAAAAAATTAAGAAAAAAATTTCTATGAACATAAAAAAAATTATATATACATCAATCCATCCATCCATCCATATATATACATACATACATCAATCCATCCATCTATATATATGAAAAAAAATTAAGAAAAAAATTCTATGAACATAAAAAAAATTCTATATACATCCATACATCCATATATACATACATCAATCCATCCATCTATATGAAAAAAAATTAAGAAAAAAAATTCATCCATCCATCTATATGCAGGGTAGGGGCGGCGGCTAAGCAGCAGGGGCAGGGGCAGCGGCGGCGGCAGCATAGGGCAGGGGCGGCTGCAGCACAGGGGAAGGGGGCGGCGATGAGGAGCGTGGGGGCTCGGGGCAGGGCGTCGACGTTGGGAGGGCGGCGCAGCAGCCTAGCAGCATCGGGGCAGGGCGTCGGCGTCGAGAGGAAATGGGAGGTTGGGGAAAATTTCCGAAGTGTTGGCTCATATACCCAACCCTTTAGTCCCGGTTGGTGGCTCGCACCGGGACTAAATGCCCCCCTTTTCGTCCCGGTTCGAGCCACCAACCGGGACCAATGGCGTATTGGTCCCGGTTGGTGGCTCAAACCGGGACGAAAGGGGGGCCTTTCGTCTTAGTTCGAGCCACCAACCAGGACCAATGGCCTGGCACAACGGTGCCAAAAGTTTAGTCCCACCTCGCTAGTTGAGAGGGGCTCGGAATGGTTTATAAGCGCTGCCGCCACTACCCTCTCGAGCTCCTCTCTACTGCAGGCATTACATGCCTATCTGACGCCCTGTTGGGCCTGCTTGCACTGCGGGCCTGCATCCTGGCCCATTTCTAGGGTTTCTAGTCGTATGCAGGTCGTGGTGGCTAGTAGATGGGCCTTTTTTTGCATATGTTATGTTTTTAATTTTTTAATGTTATTTTTTGCATATGTTATTTTTAGTTATATAATTTTAGTTGCATAAATTTTATATAATTTTAGTTGCATAAATTTTATATAATTTTAGTTGCATAAGTTTTATTTTTTATTGATTATTTTTAGTTGATTCCTTTTGCTATTAGAGTTTTATAAAAGCTTTTTAGTTTTCTATTAAAGTTTGTACCAAAAAAATACTTTATGAAAATTCTTTTTACTATTAAAGTTTTTAACAAATAAATACTTTGATAATTTTAGTTAATATTATTTTGATTCTTTTAGTTGATTCTTTTTGCTATTGAAGAATATGATATTTAATTGATTCTTTTTAGTTCATTCTTTTTGCTATTAGAGTTTTATAAAAGGTTTTTAGTTCATTCTTTTTGCTATTAGAGTTTTATAAAAGCTAAATGACCCTGAAATTGAAAATAACTACAAATGAACTCTGAAAAGGTTGAAAGTTGGCATGGTATCATAATTTCACCCACATAGCGTGTGCTAAAAAGTTGAGAGGGTTACGACAAAAACTGGATGCACTTCGTGTACAAAATGGACAATCTCTTTCGAAGTATCAGGGTTTTGGACGAAAACTTATCTGTTACAAAGGCATTTCATTATTTTAACTTATTTCAACTCCAGACTTTTTGTGCGTTCAACATGCACCATTCAAAGCCACATCACCAATTTTCAACCCTTTCTGACTTCATTTGCTATTTTTCATGCATTTACTGATTTTTTTTAGCTAAATGACCCTGAAATTGAAAACCACTACAAATGAACTTTGAAAAGGTTGAAAGTTGGCATTGTATCATCATTTCACCCACATAGCATGTGCTAAAAAGTTGAGAGGGTTACGGCAAAAACTGGATGCATTTCATGTACAAAATGGACAATCTCTTTCGAAGTATCAGGGTTTCGGACAAAAACTCGTCTGTTACAAAGGCATTTCATTTTTTTAACTTATTTCAACTCCAGACTTTTTGTGTGTTCAACATGCAACATTCAAAGCCACATCATCAATTTTCAACCCTTTCTGACTTCATTTGCTATTTTGTATGCATTTACTAATTCTTTGAGCTAAATGACCCTGAAATTGAAAAGCAGTACAAATGAACTCTAAAAAGGTTGAAAGTTGGCAAGGTATCATCATTTCACCCACATAGCATGTGCTAAAAAGTTGAGAGGGTTACGGGAAAAACTGGATGCACTTTGTGTACAAACTGGACAATCTCTTTCGAAGTATCACGGTTTAGGACGAAAACTCATCTGTTACAAAAGGCATTTCATTTATTGACATGTAACTTCAGTGATATTCTAGATAAAAGCCATCATTAGAATAGTTGTGGAGAGAAAGTCTTCACTTTTTCTTAGCGTGTGTCCCTTGCTTATTGCGCCGTAACCATGGATAATCTTCATCGTTTAACAGGATGCTTGGGTCAGCCTTCACTTTGAAGGGAGGAATTTCATGAAACTTTTCATACTCTTTAGACATGTCTTTCTTGCCCTCCACTCCCACGATGTCTCTTTTCCCTGAAAGAACTATGTGGCGCTTTGGCTCATCGTATGATGTATTCACTTCCTTATCTTTTCTTTTTCTCGGTTTGGTAGACATGTCCTTCACATAGAAAACCTGCACCACATCATTGCCTAGGACGAATGGTTCATCTGTGTACCCAAGATTGTTGAGATCCACTGTTGTCTGATACGTCTCCATCGTATCTACTTTTCCAAACTCTTTTGCCCTTGTTTTGGACTCTAATTTGCATGATTTGAATGGAACTAACCCGGACTGACGCTGTTTTTAGCAGAATTGCCATGGTGTTATTTTTGTGCAGAAATAAAAGTTCTCGGATTAACTTGAAAATTTACGGAGAATATTTTTGGAATTAATAAAAAATACTGGCGAAAGAATCAACCAGAGGGGGTCCACCCATGGCCACAAGCCTGGGGGCGCGCCCCCTTGGGGCGCACCTAGGTGGCTTGTGGGCCCCCTGGACCTCCTCTGACCCTAATTCCAACGCTATATATTCACATCCGTGGAGGAAAAAATCAAGGAGAAGAGTTCATCGCGTTTCACAATACGGAGCCGCCGCCACCTCCTGTTCTTCCTCGGGAGGGCAGATCTGGAGTCTATTTTGGGCTCCGGAGAGGGGAAATCGACGTCGTCGTCATCATCAACCATCCTCCATCACCAATTTCATGTTGCTCACCGCCGGGAGTGAGTAATTCTATCATAGGCTTGCTGGACGGTGATGAGTTGGATGAGATTTATCATGTAATCGAGTTAGTTTTGTTAGGGTTTGATCCCTAGTATCCACTATGTTCTGAGATTGATGTTGCTATGACTTTGCTATGCTTAATGGTTGTCACTAGGGCCCGAGTGCCATGATTTCAGATTTGAACCTATTATGTTTTCATGAATATATTTGAGTTCTTGATCTTATCTTGCAAGTTGTAGACACCTATTACGAGTTATGATCCGCACACCCCATGGTGACAATAATTGGGATTCTTTCCGGTGATTACCGTAGTTTGAGGAGTTCATGTATTCACTAAGCGCTAATGCTTTGTTCCGGTTCTCTATTAAAAGGAGGCCTTAATATCCCTTAGTTTCCATTAGGACCCCGCTGCCACGGGAGGGTAGGACAAAAGATGTCATGCAAGTTCTTTTCCATAAGCACGTATGATTATATACGGAATACATGCCTACATTATATTGATGAATTGGAGCTAGTTCTGTGTCACCCTAGGTTATAGCTGTTGCATGATGAATGCCATCCGACATAATTATCCATCACTGATCCATTGCCTACGAGCCTTTAACATATTGATCTTTGCTAAGTTACTTTGCCGTTGCCACTGTTACAATTACTACAAAACTGCTACTGTTACTTTTGCCACCGTTACCGTTACTTCCATACTACTTTGCTACTAAATATTTTGCTGCAGATATTAAGTCTTTCAGGTGTGGTTGAATTGACAACTCAGCTGCTAGTACTTGAGAATATTCTCTTGCTCCCCTTGTGTCGAATCAATAAATTTGGGTTGAATACTCTACCCAAGAAAACTGTTGCGATCCCCTATACTTGTGGATTATCAAGACCTTTTTCTGGCGCCGTTGCCGGGGAGCATAGCTCTATTCTCTGAGTCACTTGGGATTTATATCTATTGATCACTATGGGGAATTTGAAAGATAACAAAACCAAGATCTATCCCTCTACTACGAGGGGAGGTAAGGAGCTGCCATCTAGCTCTGCACTTGATTCACCTTCCGTTTTGAGTGAGCTTGCGACACCTACACCTGCTATTGATTCTGATATGTCGCAAGTAATTGATGATGCTACTTCTGCTATGCATGATGCTTATGATGATACTACTGCTTTGCTTGATAATACTGTGCCACTAGGTGAATTTCTTGATGAACAACTTGCTAGGGTTAGAGAGAATGAAATTACTGAAACTGATGAAATTATTGAAACTGAAGATTATGATTCTCCCCCTAGATATGAATTGCCTAAGGTACCTGAGGGTTATATTATGGATGAAGAAACTGCTAGAGACTTTTTTGCTTGCAATGATAGAGATGATCTTAATAAATTGTTAGCTAAGCTGAAAGAAAAATCTTTGAATGCTAGAATGCAATATGATCCTAAGTTTGCTACTTCTCCTATCTTTGTTACTGATAAGGATTATGAATTCTCTGTCGATCCTGAGTTAATTACTTTGGTTGAATCTGATCCTTTCCATGGTTATGAATCTGAAACTGTTGTGGCACATCTTACTAAATTGAATGATATAGCCACCCTATTTGCTCATGAGGAAAAAATTTGCTATTACTATATTCTTAAGTTGTTTCCTTTCTCACTAAAGGGTGATGCTAAGATATGATTTAATTTTCTTGCTCCTGGTCATGTGCGTAGTCCCCAGGATATGATATATTACTTCTCTGAAAAATATTTTCCTGCTCATAAGAAACAAGCTGCTTTACAGGAAATATTTAACTTTGTGCGAATTGAAGAAGAGAATTTCCCACAAGCTTGGGGGAGGCTTATCCAATTACTTAATGCTTTGCCTGATCATCCTCTCAAGAAAAATGAAATACTTGATATATTTTATAATGGACTAACCGATGCTTCTAGGGACCACCTAGATAGTTGTGTTGGTTGTGTTTTCAGAGAACGAACTGTTGAACAAGCTGAATTACTATTGAATAATATATTGAGCAATGATAATGATTGGACTCTTCTCGAACCACCCCCCAAGCCAACTCCGAAGAAAAGAGGTATTCTATTTCTTAGTCCTGAAGATATGCAAGAGGCAAAGAAATCTATGAAGGAAAAAGGTATTAAAGCTGAAGATGTTAAGAATTTACCACCCATTGAAGAAATATATGGTCTTGATAACCCGACACAGGTAGTAGAGGTAAATTCTCTGTATAGATTTGATGAAGGTGATATCCCTCATAATAAGTCTGCTAGTCAATGCTTGGATGAATTTGATAACTTTATTGTTAAACAAGAAAACTTCAATGCATATGTTAGTAGACAATTGAAACGTAATGCTTATATGCTTGAATGCTTGGGTGATTATATGTATAGAACTATTAATGATCTTAAGCTTATTAGTAAACTTGCTTCCATGGTAAAAACTCAAGTAGAACAAGTTCTCAAAGCCCAGAATGATTTACTCAATGAGATGAATAGTGAGAACAATGATAATGCTGTTAGAGTTATCACTAGAGGTGGTAAAATGACTCAGGAACCTTTGTATCCCGAGGGCCATCCTATGAGAATTGAGCAAGATTCTCAGAGAATCAATACTGATGCACCTAGTTCTTCTAGAAAGAAAAAGAATGATGGTAGAACTTTGCATGCTTCTAGTGAACCTATTGTAGCCACACCTGAGAATCCAAACGATATTTCTATTTCTGATGCTGAAACACAATCCAGTGATGAACATGAACCTAGTGAAAATGTTAATGATGATGTTCATGTTGATGCTCAACCTAGTAATGATAATGATGTGGAGATTGAACCTGCTATTGGTCTTGATAACACACAACCTAAGAATAAAAGATATGATAAGAGAGACTTTGTTGCTAGGAAGCATGGTAAAGAAAGAGAACCATGGGTTCAGAAACCCATGCCCTTTCCTCCTAAACCATCCAAGAAAAAGGATGATGAGGATTTTGAGCGCTTTGTTGCAATGCTTAGACCTGTCTTTTTGCGTATGTGTTTGACTGATATTTTGAAAATGTCTCCTTATGCTAAGTATATGAAAAATATTGTGACAAATAAAAGAAAGATACTGGAAGCTGAAATTTCCACCATGCTTGCTAATTACACTTTTAAGGGTGGAATACCAAAGAAACTAGGAGATCCAGGAATACCGACTATACCATGCTCCATTAAAAGAAATTATGTTAAAACTGCTTTATGTGATCTTGGAGCCGGTGTTAGTGTTATGCCTTTCTCTTTGTATCGTAGACTTGATTTGAATAAGTTGACACCTACTGAAATCTCTTTGCAAATAGCTGATAAATCAACTGCTATACCCATCGGTATTTGTGAGGATGTGCCTGTGGTAGTTGCAAATGTTACTATTTTAACATATTTTGTTATTCTTGATATGCCCGAGGACGACAGTATGTCGATCATTCTTGGTAGACCGTTCTTGAATACTGCAGGGGCTGTTATTGATTGCAACAAAGGCAATGTCACTTTTCATGTTAATGGTAATGAGCATACGGTACACTTTCCGAAGAAACAACCTCAAGTTCATAGCATCAATTCTATTGAAAATATTTCAACTATTGCTATTGGAGGTTTTAAATTCCCTCTTCCTACTATCGAGAAGAAATATGATATTCTTATTGTTGGGGACATACATATCCCCGTTGAGGTAACCTAGTGTTAATAAAAAATTCTCCGGGTTCATGTCAATCGGAAGAAGTTTGTTAACAAGACTTGATCAACCTTGTTAATGGATTCCTTTTGACGGGCATGAGATGGATGAATTTAGAAGGCACAACTCTCTGTACCCAATCTTTACTCTCTGTTATTTAGAACAAATAAAGCAAAAATACCATTATTTTTCCGTTTTCTGAATTATCCGTGCAATAAAAAATGACCCGAAAATAAAAGTTCTCCAAATGCCCTGAAAATTTAGTATGATTTTTTCTAGAATATTTAAGAATTTTTGGCACTGAAAACACACCAGGGGGAAGCACCAGTGGGCCACAAGGCCACAGGGCGCGCTCACCCCCCTGGGCGTGCCTAGGTGGCTTGTGGGTCCCATGTGGGTCCCCCTCACTTATTCCAGCACCCATCCACTTCGTCTTCCTCCAGAAAAAATTCCACCATTGCTCAAACCCGTGTTCTAGCTCATTTTGCTGCCATTTTCGATCTCCTAGCTCAAAGCTTAATTTGCAAAACTGTTTTGGGGGATTGTTCTTCGGTATGTGACTCCTCCAATGGTCCAATTAGTTTTTGTTCTAGTGCTTTATATATTGCAAATTTTTGCTGCTGTGGTGACCTTGTTCTTGAGCTTGCATGTCACATTTATATGGTCCCAAGTAGTTTTGATGCATGATATAGCCTCTAGGCACTTGTGGGAGTAGTTGCTATAAATTTTGTTGAGTTTTGTTCACTTTTATTTTGAGTCACTAAAAATTTCAGAGGAAGCAAGATGTTTAGGAGAATATACCAAGGTGGTTCCTCGAGCAAGAAAGCCCCGAGGCTCGCGATACATGAGCCCAATTTCGAACTACCGATGGAAGCTCAAGTGCGGCCTTGTGAATGGCCATTGGATCAATTCATGGTTCATGCTAGTTTCAAGGAGGAATTTGATGCGTACATACAAAACGCTGGCCTTGAGGACTTCGTTTCAGATAAGTGCAGGCAATACTATCACCTTACTGATTCCTTTGTGTGGAGGTTTGAATTTACATCCAAGCGTAACACGCATTCTGTTCTATTTGATCTTTATGATAAATCATATACCATGGACCTAGAAGATTTTAATGATGCATGCAAAGTCCCACAATGGGGCATTCATAGTGAGCCTCGCAAAACTGAATATAATGACTTCCTTGCTAGCATCACTGTGGGAGAAACTAGAAATATTAAACAAGCCACCATAGGGAGCATTCACTTTCCTGCCATACATTATTTTGCTCTCTTCATAGGTAGATGCATTAGTGGTAAACATGATCATAACCACCTTTGTGCATTGGACCTTAGTGTTCTCAAGTGTGCGGTAATGGGTGATAAACGATATAACTTGGGGGCTATTATTGCAAGGAGGTTACATAATAATGCTAAAGATGGGGATTTCTTTAGTGGGATTTATGCCACCCGTTTAGCTAATTATCTTGGGGTATCCATAAGGGAGAATGACATTGAGTTACCACCAGCTTTTCTTGATTATAATGCTATGGTACGCTACCAGTTTCTTGAGAGGAATGAACAGTCCCTCTTGTACCGACTGATCTTTGACAGGCAGCGTGCTGTCCATATTACCCTTCCTGCTCCTGCCTTCTTTAACTTTCAGGTAAAACGGAGATACTTTATAACCAGAGAGGAGGCGAATGAGTATGAGAGAGAGGCGCCCCACCTGATTACCACTGTAGCCAGACAGTCGCCACGCATACCAGCCCAGGAAATCACTCTGGCATGCGCGTTTACAACAAGTATCAAGAACACAGGTATTTCTATTAATGGATATATCAGTCTTACATGAGATGTTACAAGAGTGATGGCAGCGGAAAAGATCTATCTAAGGCAGCAGGGTCCTGGTGCGGCACCAATCCACAGGGATCTGACTGGGTTAGTCTCCTAGCCCGCGAATGCTCCGGCTCCTCGTCGACGGACGACGGATCCTTATGTGAACCTGGCCACATTGAAGGCCGCTGAGTACTTTTGAATGTACTCACAAGCAAACCAAACTAACATATACACCAAGCAAAGCAATCCATGGCATTCAAGCATGCATTTGTTATTAGAGCAACATTGATTATCATGGCATGGCATACCTATCTAGCAATATTAATCATCAAGTCATAACAGGTTTATCCAGCAAGATAACCACTAAGGTAAAATACAGTAAAGTAAAGCATATCAAGTAAGTGATCCATATTCCGAACAATCTCAGGATCCAATCCAACTCTTTCGGTTATCTGACCATCTCTTATATAGCCATTCCATGACTATCATATCATATCCCTGACATCATCCGATGTCTATGCATCTCCACTGTAAGTCTGATAAACTTACTCTCTTCCGGGTTGCCTTACAATCCTCAGAATATTCACGATCCACTGAGTACTTCAGGGCATAAGATGAGTTCTTCCATCATTATTATCACTGTTCCGGTTGACCACCTAGAGAGGCTGGACGGACTGTCCAATATAGTGGACGCGGCTATTCGAATAGATTTTTACACTCTGCAGAGGTTGCGCACTTTACCCACACCATGGAGCACCTGACCTCGTGATCCCATTCGGGTGGACCAGTGTTGCTCCAACGAAACCTTCCTAACCCGTGACTCCTCCATCATACCACCGGCAATCATCCTCCCCCGGAGTCCTGCCCTGGGTGGCCCCTGTGTCACCTCGTGACACCTGCCACCATCGTGGCAAAACTAAACTGTCCCAAACGGGGACTCCCGGGTTAAACAATCAACTGGGCTCACAAGGTTATCGCCGCCTACCGGGCCAGGGTAGCGCGCACGCATAACCTTCCATAGTTGGTGGTACCGATAAAAGAGCACGCGATCAGACCAAGTCAAGGCCGTCCCATACCAGCAAATGTGGTTGCATGGATAAGTCCGGACAGGTGACTCTGGATCAACCGACTAGGTTTAGCTTTAGCCAGTATTTAGCAAGCATGGTTGTTTATCATGAATAACTTAACATGGCAGTAGCTATGCATGATCATAACAACCTATCTCCATATAATATCACTACAAGTCATTAGTGAATCAGTATTTAAATGGCAGGCTTATTACTTTACAAGTTACAGCTGTAGGGTAACGACCATCTGAACCCTTGCATGAAACCGGCAAATAAACCAGTAGCCACCAGAACGATCTTTACAACTCAGATCTGGGACATTACTGGGATAACTCAACCCCGACTCAAGACGGCTGAAAAGCAGCGCAGAGCATGAGACGGTGTCGATAAGAAGAAAGTAGATATTCCCTAAGACGGCCGAGAAACAGCTCAGAGCATAGGGTCACTGCTACGGAAAGAAATTCAACAGCTGCCCGCGACGGTCGAAAAGCAGCTCAGAACACGGGCCAGTTGTTGATAAGAGAAATACAAAACCGGCATCCACCCCGGACGGCCGGAAACAGCTCAGAACACAGGCGTGGTGCTGTCACCAAAGAAAGGCAGGCAAGGGTTCAACAGCGTCCCATACAGCTCACTACTACGCTCATAGTGTGGAAACAATATGAAAATGATACCATTGGGACGGGCTCGACGAACTGAAGACGTGGGCGTTGGATTCACCTGGATGAGAGTTACGAGTGACAAGGTATGAGGGGTTGAAGTGGAGGGACCTGTCTGTAAATATTTTACTTACTTCTGGGTCCCTGGCTGGTTTTCATTTTTTGGAAAAGAATAAATGCAACAGTGCAGCTGGGCCGGCTTGGGCCGAATCCCACCGCCGCTGCTGCTATTGCTCCTGGGCCGGCCCACCCACTGTTGCTTCTCCTTTTTAAAAAAAGCCGGTGGGCTCTGACAGGCCAGGCCCACCTTATCTCCCTCCCTCTCCTCCTGGTCGTTCTCTCCCCCGCAAAAGCAGAGGCAGGGGCAGAAGCGCTCGGCCGCCGGCGCAGCTGCGGCAGGGGAACGCGGGAGGGCCGGCCGGTGAGCGCAGAGGCTCCGTCGCCGTGCGCCGCATCCAGCGGTGGTCGCGGGACCGGCCGGGAGGCCTACAGCTCCGCCACCACGATTCGAGGTGCGGCCGCTGCGAGGCTCCTCCGGTCAAAATTGGAGGGGGAGGTGGCTTCGTGGGCACTCAAGGGAGGCCGAGGGCAGAGAGGAGGAGAAGGGCCAAGGCGCGGGGACGGTCGAGGGAGGTTGGCGGCGGAGTGTGGCCATGGGTGAGAAGAAGAGCTCGGGGAGCTTGAGGGAGAGGGTTGGGGAGGTCGCTGGTGTGGAGGAGGGCTCGGGCATGCCTTAAATAGGCTCGGGGAGGAGCTAGCCGACGACGGACGGAGGTTCGAGAGCTCGGCGAGGTGGCGGCAACCGGACGGGGAATCGATGTCGGCAGAGGCGGCTAGGAGCTACGGGACGAGGGGGAGAGGGGTCTAGAGGGCACACGCGTGCAGTGGAGAGCTCGCCGGCGCGCCCGGATGAACTGGAACTCGCTGGAGGTGCCCTCCCGAAGACTCCAATGCACAGAGCTCCGGTTTGGCACGCTCTGCCCATGGTCACCGCGTGGCCACGGCAGTGCCACGCTCCACTAGTTGGCAAAGGGTGTCTAGGGTGTTCTCCACGCATCACTGAGTGTACTCATATAGCTGGAATGCACTGGATGGCTCTGATGTGAGATAAACTTGCTGAGGAAGTTTCTGGCAGCAAGGTGTTTGTAAGTTTCTGGAGAAGATTGGCTATGTTAAATGAGCTGAGTTTTGGTGTGTGTAAATGAACTACTAAGGTGAATCCCTTGGCAAGTTTGCAGCCCAAATGAACCACCCTAGCTAGCATTTCCTTCACACACTGCCAAACTGGACAGAAATGCAAAAGAGGGTGCTGGGGAAAAATGGCTGAGTGGATATGGCTCAAATTTGGTGGAGAGTGATGATATGAGCATTAGAGATAGCTGGAAAAGTTTCAGCTCATTTTGATCACCTGTGAAGGTACTTCCTTCATAGACAAGCAATCTGAACAGAAACTTAGGAAAATTGCTGTGGAAGAATTGATGGATGGATTGAGCTGGTTCTTGGTTTCCATGAGTGATTTATCAATGTTAATCACCATGAAAATTTTCAGCTCAAATGGATCAAGGGTTCAAGCACTTCCTTTGCAAGCTGCAAATCTGGACAGAATTTACAAATGGATGCTGTGCTTAAACTTTGAGCTATGGGACTTGGATTTTGATGGAAATGGTGAAGATATGGATTGGAGAAGCTCCACAATTTATTTGGGATTTCTTCCTAGCTACCAAAATGGTAGTTCCTTTAGAAAGTGCCCAAAATGCAATATTGGCTTTAAATAGGAAAAGACAACTTCCCTTATTTAATTATGGCCAATATTTTTGTGGGAGCTCAATATGATCACAAAGAATATCTCCACAAGTTTTCATGAACTTTGGAGATGGATAGATATTTTCCTGGATTTAATTCCTTTAACTGGCAGAAAAAGGAATTATTTATAAATGAAAAATATTGCAAATGACTTGGCAATATTTTTGCATATCCAGGGTTTATAGATAAAGGATGATCACTGGGAGAAGTTTGGGAGTCATCAGATCAAAGGAAATTGGGGTTCCTTTGTAACGGAAGAGATCAGGGTTTCCCTTCCGGCAACTCGGAAGGTAGGGTTTCAGTGGAAAAGTCTTGAGAACATATCTTGGGTGACAAGATTGGACTGGAGAGAATCTTTGGTTGGATAGGAAAGGCAAGGCTAAATGACCATCTTCATATACCCAAGAGCTAGAGAAATCCGATAACACCGAGAAAAAAAAGACGGGAGTCAAATCCCGCGAAGAAAAAAAAACAGGAGCGAAAACCAGGGTGTTACAAACCTACCCCCCTTAAGAAAATCTCGTCCTCGAGATTTCCGGGCTTACCTCCCGGTGAAGGGGGACTTACCTATGTGCGACTTGGATCCATCAGCGGTCTTGTCTTCGTTGGTTCACTGACCCTTTTAACTGGCTCTTCTGATGGACCAGGTGTTGTCTCTACACACAACTTTCCTTGAATCCTTCTCTTTCCTGTCAGGTGTACCTTTCATCCGGATAGTTGTGTTGCTGGGTGGGGTAGCGGGTAATACCAACAAATAGCTCGATTTCCAGGCCTGTAAGTAGCTGCTTCGGATTTTATTGCGATACTTCGTACTCTGACTGTCATGGGCAAGACATCCTTTTCTGGTACCAGGCTCATGTGCTCGTATGGCCTCGATGGCCAAAGGTGACTTTCTCTTTTCCGTATCAGAATGCTCAGTCTGGCTGGGGGTTACATGCTGACATTTCCTTCTGTCTTAGGTATTCTGACTTTGTCTTTAGATGATCCACAATTCAAGGAACAACATGACCGAGCTATTGCTGCTATATCCCCAACTGAAATGTCAGGCATGATTACAAAGTAATCATAAACAGTAATCTCTTATCATGACGTCTACGAGCGGTTGGTGCTGACGTGCTTTGAGCCATTCTATCTGAATGTCTTGTTTCAAACTCTGTCGCTTGTGGAAATTGTTCTGTCATATATAGCTTCTGTAGTCCTTGCTATGACCACTGAACTAAACGTAGTATGGCTATCATCCGGTGTATCTTTCGGAGTATAGCCTTTTATCTTGGTTGATGGCCCGTATTTCGGATGAGTATGACATGTTGGCTGCATTGTTGTGGCTGTATATGCAAGAGTCTGACAAGGATTGGTAATGTCACTCCGTCCGTGAAGCTGTATCTTGTTGACCGTCACGGAGCTTGTTTGTCCACCACTTCTTTGTTCTTGAGGATTCCTTTGATGGGCTTGTCATGACCTGCCCACACAACTTCTTGATTGTTTTTCCGGTTTGTCGAGCTTGTTCTCACAACTTACCCTTGCATATCTCGTAGGGTTTGCTGTGCTCATATTCTTTTTTTCAACATGGGGCCAATGTTTCTCTGAACACAGTCATTCCCGACGAGTGGCTCGCATGAACTGATCCACTGGACTGCATGCTCACAACATATGCAGGTGTAGGATAAATCCTTTCATATCCATTGAGTTCTGAGGCGGATGTGCGTCCACACTGATTCGTGCTCCTGACAACATTGTTGTGGGCATGATGGCGTGTTGAAGAAGGCTGAATTCCTTATGTTCGAAGCTTCTGCCAGGATAGCGTACTGAAGAAGGCTGGGTATCGTATCCTAGAAGTTTTTTTCCCTCATGTGTTTTGCTGTGGAAGGTCAAGTGCCTTATGCCGGAAGTTTTCCGTGGTAGCACACGGTGGAAGATGGGAGTGCTGTACCCTAGAAGTTTTTTCTTCCCACCAAGTGGCGTACCAAGGAAGATTGGCAGTCCTGCATCGTAAGCTCTTCTTGGTAGCTTGCACAGGAAGGCTGGGTTCCTTATAACAGAAGCCTTTCGCTGTGTACGCAGTCGGATCTATGGCCGATTCTAGCTTCCTTCTGAAGTATCCGGAATTTCACCCGTAATAGAGCCAAAACTTGATATAGGCCATACCTTGACTGAAGATATTCTGTTGTCATGCACACCGCTTGTCCTTCTGCTGGTCTGATCCTTGCTGCTGTAAAGGTTGCAGAACTGATGTATGCTTCATGTTGACAATTAATCCGGAATACCATATGTTGTCAGCAATAAGCAGTTCACGGATAATTCCATTCGGTTCATCTGAGCTTCCAAGCATGTGAAGTTCTCATTGATTCTGGGCCACCGTGAACTTATCCATATTTCTGGCAAACCTTATTCACTTGCCCAGAAAATTTTGTATTTGCGCCGGCGAACTTCAAAATATGCTTTGAAATTTGTACCAACATATCGGAGTTTTGTTGTGCTCTATTGGCACATTCCCATTCTTGAAATATGTCTTCGTTGGGTAATAAATGATTCTTGGGTCCATTCAGGAAAGACTTTGTTCACTTCACTGACTGAAATAATCCTTGTATCGCGGACGGAATAATTTGTCCTTACTGGTGTCCATTCTTGGTAGCTCATCTGACTACTTCTTAGATGTGATCTGCTCTGAGGCAACTCTCTCAGATATATTCTGGCCTTGTCTGTTGCACACGGATTCTACTGCTGACCCATTCTTCATTCCTAACAGATCCGGGGTTGCTATTCTGAATACTAGGCAGTTGGCTTGGCTTGACTCTTACTGAATTGGATTATTGGGCATTACCCAAGTCGTGTGCTGGTCTTCTTGATGGCACTTGCGGATGGATCCAGTGTGGCACCCCGGCTCAGAGTAAACCGGAACACCCCGTATTCCAGCCCAAGGACAAGTCTTTTGGAATACGGCACTGTTGGCATAGAACAAATCAGCTCTTTATTACAATGGATATGGTTACAAAGGGTACATGGATTACATCGGCACGACGACACTACGCCTGCCCGGGGTAGCTCTATGCTAACAGCGGAGTAACTCTCATGGCAGCGGAACAACGACGGCGGTGATGGACTCCACTCCGCAGGGACTCTGGCTAGAACGCGTATCCTAGCTCGCAAACTCTGGATCCTCGACAAGCAAGCAATCATGGCATGACCTGCAAACTGGCATGACACGCCAGGTGAGTACTTTGAATGTACTCGCAAGATCACAGCAAACATCAGCATTAAAGCAAGACAACATCATAGCAAAGTAGATGCAGTAAGGTAAAGCATTTTAAGAAATTTAATC
Organism: Thinopyrum elongatum; assembly: GCA_011799875.1. Classification (NCBI taxonomy): domain Eukaryota; kingdom Viridiplantae; phylum Streptophyta; class Magnoliopsida; order Poales; family Poaceae; genus Thinopyrum; species Thinopyrum elongatum. The sequence goes on along the minus strand of CM022297.1, from coordinate 486,851,156 downwards.
CATACTCCGAATAATCGCAGGATCCATTCCGAACCTGTGCCAAATCCAATTCCTAGGCATGTGGTCATCCGACCACTCAACTCATAGCCATCCCATGCCTAACATATCATATACCTGATTTCATCTGCACGACAAGTCTGACAAACTTACTCTCTTCCGGGTTGTCTCGCAACCCTTAGAATACTCACGATCCATCGAGTACTTCTGATCATACGACGAGTTCTTCCATCACTATCACTACTATGGTTGACCACCTAGTGAGGTCTGGACGGACTGTCCAATACCGTGGACACGGCTATTCGAATAGATTTTACACTCTGTAGAGGTTGCGCACTTTACCCACACTATGGAGCACCTGACCTCGTGATCCCATTCGGGTGGACCAGCGTTGCTCCAACGAAACATGCCTGACCCGTGACTCTCCCATCGTACCACCGGCAATCATCCTTCCCCGGAGTCAAGCCCTGGGTGGCCCCTGTGTCACCCCGTGACACCTGCCACCATCGTGGCCAAACTGAACTGTCCCAAACGGGGACCTGGATCCAAATAACTCAACTGGGCTCACAAGGTTATCGCTGCCTACCGGGCCAGGGTAGCGCGCACGCATAACCTTCCTTGTCGGGCGGTACCGGTGAAAGAGCACGCGATCAGACCAAGTCAAGGCCGTCCCATACCGGCAAATGTGGCTGCACGGATAAGTCCGGACAGGTGACCCAAGGTCAACCATGAAATATCTAATCCCCGAATAATATTTCCGTCATAGCTGACCTTCCGATATCAGTATGCTTAAGCCACTGCTATTAATTCATCTCCACGAACTGACAGATGAAATCCAGAATAATCATAGACAGTGATCTCAACATCATAGCATCAACGAGTGAGTAAACTACTAGTCACTAATAGTCCGGTACCCAACATGGTAGTCACCTATCCGAGAATTAACTCCAACATTGCATAATCCAATTCATTTCACAAATAATCATACTTACTATTAAAGTAAATAGTTAGACTATGATATTGCAATGCAATGATGCAGATGAGAGTTGTGGCTTGCCTGGGGATGAAGGAACCATCGGGAAGGGGTGCGGAGAGTCCGCGGGGTTGACTGCCCGAAACAGTTCTCTCTCGGAGGGGCTGTTTATGGACAAGGGTAAAATTGTCATTTCCACAGTAGGACCACATAGTGAAAATGATACCAACACGACGGGCTCGACAAGACGAAGACGTGGGCGTTGGTTTCACCTGAATCGGAGTTACGGATGAAAAGTTATAGACCGACGAAGTACAGGGAATGATCTGTAGAAATTATATTCACAAACGGGTCCTTGGTGGCTGAAGCAGGAAGCGCATTTTGGAAAATACGCTTTCCAGAGGAGAAGACGTATTCTGCTCCGAAGAAGCACAGAAATACGCTTTCGTTTTCTGGAAGCGTACTCCACCAAAACACGTTTCCACTTAAACTGACAGCGGGCCCGGGCGGGGTCAACGCCCAGAGGCTTACAGGCGGGCCCCGCTTACCTCTCTCTCTCTCCTCTCGCTGGCCTTCTTCCAGCTCCCGACGGAAGCAGAGGACGGGCGAGACAGAGGAGCGGCCGGCGAGGGGCCCGGCGCCTCGGCCGTCTCCGGCGACGGCGAGCGCACCGGCGGATGCGGGAGGATGTGACGCGCCTGTTCAGAGGTCCACGCACGCCGGGGAGGGACTGGGACAGCGGCGGCCTGCGGCACCAGAGAAGCAGGGCGGCGGCGACCGCATAAGGGGACGGTGGCCACGGCAGCTCCGGCGACTCGCTGAGGATATGGGGAGGACCACCGGCGTGTGGGGAGGCTCGTGGGGAGTGCTAGGGGGAAAGAAGGGGTTTGGGTTGCTCCAATTTGAGCGAGCTCCATGGCGGCATGGCGATGGTGGACGGCGAGAAAGAGCTCCGGGGCTCGGGCGAGGGCTAAGGGAGAGTGGGGAGGCCGCTGCGAGGTGGTGGTGGTGCTCGGGAAGGCTCCGGCCTCGGCTATTTATAGCCGTGGCGAGCTTGCTGGGGAAGAATCCGGAGGGGGAGAGGGTTCCAGAGCAAAGGCGATGACGAGGGGAAGCTGCTGGACATGGCTAGATGTCGAGGGAGCGAGCAAACGGACGAGACCGAGGGCCCCAATGCACAGAGCGCGAGTATTGGCATGCCAAATGCGTGGTCACCGCGTGCACTGGCACATGCAGCGCACCCTGACTGGCCAAATCATGTCTAGTGTGTAGTCCCTTCAAGGAACATTCTCAGGGAAGTGATGGATCGATGATAGGAGCTGTGGTTAGATGGGAGTGTTCACCTGAAGTTTGCTGTAGCAAACTTGGGCAGGAAGCTGTGAGGAGCAGAGAAGTGATAAGAGCCAAACAAGATGTCTAGGAGTGTTAGGGTAGGAAGGACTACAATCCTGTGAAATTTGAAGGGGAATGGGCCATTATATAATAGGGTTGCTTTGCAACTGACCAATCTGGTCCAGAGGACAAACATTGATGTGCTACTCACATGGAGTAGGAACTTGAGCTCAAATTGGGCATAGGATGATGATTTGGTCATATGAGAGTGCCATAAAAGTTTCATGCCATTTGGACAATCCAAAATGGTACTTCCTTCACAGCTATCCTCTCTGACCAGAATCTTAGAAAAATTCTTAGGGAATTAATGGTAAGATGAAATGAGCCCAAATTTTGTGGAGATTGGTTATATGGGTAGGAGAATGCTCTGGTAAATTTTCAGCAATTATGGAGTAATATAAAATATAGTTGCTTCACATTGTGAAAATCTGACCAGAAAACAAGATTTGATGTTGTGCTCACATAGATGACTGGATAGGGTTGAAACTTGGTGGAGAGTCATGATTTGAGCATATGAAGATGCTTGCAAAATTTCAACTCATTTGGATACACCTAGCTAGCACTTGCTTCACAAAGATTCCAGTTGCCCAGAAACTTTGGAAATTAGCCAAGAGAGATTTAATATCCAAATAAAGTTGAATTTTGGCATGTAGAAATTATATGGATAGGAAAGAGTGCACAAAAAGTTTGAGACCAAGCAAGCAAATATAAATGGTACTTTCTTCTCAAACTGCCAGCTAGGGCAGAATCAGAAAATGAATATTTGGGAAATATTTTTGAACATGTCAAGGAAGGGTTTGACATATTTGTGAAATATATGACCCAAACAATTTATGAGAATTATTTGGGAATTTTGGGAATGATGGAAATGTGGGTTGCTTCACAACTCAGGACAAACATGGTTATTCCTTTAATAGAAAAGGAATATTCCCGAGAAAAAGAATAATGAGATTGGTCCAAGATGAAAATGGCAAGGTCTTGGGATGGTTTTGAGGTTGGCAAGCCACTCAGGAAAAAGAATGAAGGGTGATCCCTCCAGGTTGCAAGACTATTAAGCCACAAAAGGCGAATCCGGACCAAAATCAAAAGAAAAAGAAAATGGGCAAAATCCAGGGTGTTACATCTAGTAGGAGCGAACGGAACGAAACTGACAAAATAAACAAGAACCGCGAAAACCAAAAAGCAAATAAAGCTCAAATTTTGTGGACCTTACACACGTGGCCGAAGATTCACTAGTATAACTAGTATAGCGCACTCAATGCACCTCTAAGGATTTAGAAGCAAAACCACACAATGCTCCTGGTAGCACTGGTGTCAAGCTCCTTGTGACGCCCTCGGCTCAATCGTGCACTAATCATACACGCAAATGCACACAATCAAGCCTAAGGACTCACGGGAAGATATCACAACACAACTCTAAAACATAAATAAGTCATACAAGCTTTATATTACAAGCCAGGGGCCTCGAGGGCTCGAATACATAAGCTCGCATACAAGCGTCAACGGAAGCATCAGATATCTGAGTACAGATATGAAACAGAAACGGATAAGCCCTTAGAAAGGCGGGGCAAAAGAAAACACTACGATCGAAAGGCGCAGGCTGTTGGAAATATGCCCTAGAGGCAATAATAAAGTGGTTATTATTATATTTCCTTGTTCATGATAATTGTCTATTGTTCATGCTATAATTGTGTTATCTGGAAATCGTAATACATGTGTGAATACATAGACCACAACATGTGCCTAGTGAGCCTCTAGTTGACTAGCTCGTTGATCAATAGATGGTTACGGTTTCCTGACCATGGACATTGGATGTCGTTGATAACGGGATCACATCATTAGGAGAATGATGTGATGGACAAGACCCAATCCTAAGCATAGCACTAGATCGTGTAGTTCGTCTGCTAAAGCTTTTCTAATGTCAAGTATCATTTCCTTAGACCATGAGATTGTGCAACTCCCGGATACCGTAGGAATGCTTTGGGTGTATCAAACGTCACAACGTAACTGGGTGACCATAAAGGTGCACTACAGGTATCTCCGAAAGTGTCTGTTGGGTTGGCACGAATCGAGACTGGGATTTGTCACTCCGTATGACGGAGAGGTATCTCTGGGCCCACTCGGTAATGCATCATCATAATGAGCTCAATGTGACTAAAGAGTTAGCCACGGGATCATGCGTTACGGAACGAGTAAAGAGACTTGCCGGTAACGAGATTGAACAAGGTATAGGGATACCGACGATCGAATCTCGGGCAAGTATCATACCGGTAGACAAAGGGAATTGTATACGGGATTGATTGAATCCTCGACATCGTGGTTCATCCGATGAGATCATCATGGAACATGTGGGAGCCAACATGGGTATCCAGATCCCGCTGTTGGTTATTGGCCGGAGAGATGTCTCGGTCATGTCTGCATGGTTCCCGAACCCGTAGGGTCTACACACTTAAGGTTCGGTGACGCTAGGGTTGTTATGGGAAATAGTATGTGGTTACCGAATGTTGTTCGGAGTCCCGGATGAGATCCCGAACGACACAAGGAGTTCCGGAATGGTCCAGAGGTGAAGATTTATATATGGGAAGTCATCATACGGTCACCGGAAGTGTTTGGGGGTTTTCCGGTATTGTACCGGGACCACCGAAGGGGTTCCGGGGTCCACCGGGAGGGTCCACCTGCCCCGGAGGGCCCTATGGGCTGTATGGGGGAGGGAACCAGCCCCTAAGTGCGCTGGGCGCCATCCCCCCCTAGGGCACATGCGCCTAGGGTTGGGGAAACCCTAAAGGGGGGCGCCCCCCTTGGCTTGGGGGGCAAGCCCCCTCCCCCTGGCCGCCGCCCCCCCACTAGATCTGATCTAGAGGGGCCGGCCCCCTACCCCCTTGGCCCTATAAATAGAGGGGAGGAGGAAGGGCAGCAGGACCTCATCCAAGGCGCAGCCCTCCCCCTCTCCAACACCCCTCCTCCTTCGTTTGAGCTTGGCGAAGCCCTGCCGGAGAACTGCAAGTTCCACCACCACGCCGTCGTGCTGCTGGAGCTGTCTTCCCCAACCTCTCCCTCCTCCTTGCTGGATCAAGGCGCGGGAGACGTCACCGGGCTGCACGTGTGTTGAACGCGGAGGCACCGTTGTTCGGTGCTTAGATCGGAATCGACCGCGATCTGAATCGCTGCGTGCACGACTCCTCCAACCGCGTTCTTGCAACGCTTCCGCATCGCGATCTTCAAGGGTATGAAGATGCACTCCTCTCTCTCTCGTTGCTAGTCTCTCCATAGATTGATCTTGGTGATGCGTAGGAATTTTTTTTTGATTTACTACTACGTTCCCCAACACAGGCCTTCTGCCTGGGACCCTCCGATCCTACTCCTGGTCGTCGACCAACTCGTAGCAGTATCCACCCTCGAGGTAGTAGTAGTAGCGATCGTCGGCGGGGGCAGCTGTCTCAAGGGATCCATCATCTGGTTGCATCAAAGGGGATATGGGGAAAAAGATAGCAAAGCAACCGTGAGTACTCATCCGAAGTACTCAGCAAGCAAGGATCTACACTACATATGCAACATTATCAAAGGAAGGTTGTATATGTGGACTGGGCTGCGGAAATGCCAGAATAGAGAGAAGGCCTAGTCCTATCGAAGACTAGCATCTTCAGCGGTCTTGCAGCATTAGAAGAGTGTAGATTAGCAAAATATAGAATAGTAGTATCATTAAGTCTCAACCTCACCTAGAGATTCTTTCTCGACTCCCTGCAAGAAAGCAATCCCAGAGCCATACAGTCATCAACCTCGTCCTGAGATCCCTTCTTGATTCCCTGCGAGAAGCAATCCCAGCGCCATAGTATCCAGTTCTAGCTGTATTGATCGGGATACAACTCCGAGTGTCCGTCACCTAGGATCCGGCTATGCATAGATTAGTTCTTCCCTGCAGGGGTGCTCCAACTTACCCACCACGCTCGCTTAACTCCGGCCGGACACACTTTTCTGGGTCATGCCAGGCCTCAGTCAAACAACACACCGCAGCCCTACCTAGAGCTCAGCAGAGAGGTCCCCGCCGGTCTACATCCTAAGTGCTGAGGGGTCTTGGGCCGTCGCCCTGTGCACTCCAGGTTGTTGCGAGCAGGGTGGATACCAGTGCCAACGGCACGATCCGACCCAGCCACAATGCTGAACTGGACGTCTGACAGAGCTGTCGGCTGATACCACGATGTAGAGTACCCATATTTATTCCCGCGTGATGGTTAGTGCTATCGGGCCAAAGGCCCACTCAGATCAAATATCCAAATCGAAGTGTGCTGGTAGTGCGGTAACGAGCGGAGACTCACGATCGATGTGACCCCATCGCCCCGTCTCGAGGACTTGCGGCAAAGACCAAGAATGCCCGGCCACGCCTCGTATTCATCACTCAGGCACCATCCAGGTCAACCCGTCTCCATATCACTCGCGGGTACCCATAACGGTCGACCCGCCTTCCAAGTAACAGTGTAAAGTCCAATTATCCGTGTGTCCATAACTTCAGGGGAATCCGAGGTATCACCCTCGTTGGATTCCTACTTGATGTATCCGTCAAGGTGAACTCGGAGGAATCACCCTCGATGGGTTCACACTTGGTGTGTTGCACGAAAGGGTTGTATCGGAAGTGGAGAAGGAGGATCACCCTCGATGACCATGACCGAATAGCTACTCTACAGAGTTAACATCAGAAGTGCTACATTAGGTTTCAACCTCGGCACTCGATAGTAACACTACAGTGTCGTTACAACTAAGGGGGGGGGTGGGGGGGGGTGATGTTCGGTGCCGGGCTGTCTTCAATCCCGTTGATCGGGTCTTCTGATAATCCAGCGGGGCAGTCGGGACTAGTGGGGTCACTGATAGGTCTCTACCCAGCCTATACTAGACAGTTTAGGATAAGCAGGTAAGGTTTCAAATGCAAGTTACAATAAACAGGCTATGCATCAGAATAGGTAAAGCAGTAGCAGCAGCATTTCTAATGCAAGCATGAGAGAGAAAGAATAGGCGATATCGGTATGCTTAAATGGGGGTGCTTGCCTGGTTGCTCGGCGGCAAAGACAAGGTCGTCAACGGTGTCGTCGGGCTCCTGAGCTGCGCCGGTCTCGGGGACTGCGTCTGTAGTGGGGTCTACCGAGAGAGAAGAGGGGGAAGAAACAGTAAATAGTAAGCAAACAAATGCTACACAATGTATAACATGACAATATGCACTGCCGGGTGTGTCCTAATGTATGGTTGCACGTTACCGAGGAAGGGGGAATCCATCCGGGAATGTTTTCCCGGTTCTGGACATTTGTCAGACAGATGACCGGAGGGGGACGGTTCCATGTTTGGATAGTTAGGGATGTGTGGCGGACGAACGGACTGCGTATTCGGATTCGTCTCGTCGTTCTGAGCAACTTTCATGTACAAAGTATTCCAATCCGAGTTACGAATTATTTAATATGATTTATTGAAGTTTCAATGCATTTTTATGAATTATCATTAATTCAGTAAACAATCAACAACAGGGTTGACTGGTCAATTTGACCAGTGGGTCCCACTGTCATAGTCTCTAACACTAACTAACAGATTAAGCACTAACTAACAGATTAGGTTAGCTAATCAGAGTTAATTATCTTTAATTAATTACCTAATTAATTAATTAACTAATTAATTATTAATTTTATTATTATTATTATCATTATTATTATTTTCATTTTACATTTTTTTTCTATTTTCCCGAGGGAGGGCCCCACTGGTCAATGGCTGAGCCACGGGGGGGATTGGGCGTGCGCGGCCCAGGGGGCGCAGGACGCGGCCGTGGCCGTGCCTGGCCGGCGGGCGCGGGCCGGGGGCCGGCACGGCCGAGCGGGCGAGAGGGGAGGGCAGGCGGCGGCTGGAGGGGGCGCGGCCAGGCCGGTGCGCGGTGAGGTGGGGGGGTTCGGCCGCGGCGGGGCGGGGTGGCCGTGGCGGGCGCGGTGCACGCACCGGCGTGGGACGACACGCGGCCAGGCGCGGCGAGCGCGGCCCGGCACGGAGGTGACCGCTGGCGGGGCGGAATGGGAGTGCGACGGCGGGCGGTGGACAGAGGCGGCGCGGGAAGGCAAGCGAGGCTCACCGAGAGCCGGACGGGCAGGGCAGCGGGCGTGGGTAGACCGGCGAGGGAGAGGGCGAGGTGGCAAGCGTCGGGCGACGAGGGCGACGAGGTCGGGGCAGCGCCGGCGACTGGTGGCGGGGGCGCGGTCGTTCCCCCCGATCCCGATCCAGAAGGGGTCGAGGGGGAGGGAGGAGAGGGGACCGGGCGCCGTGCGAGAGGAGACAAAGAGGTGGGCACCGGCGAGGTGATGAAGGGGCGGTGCCGGCAACGCTGGCGAGGTACGATGGGGGCGCCGCGGGGTTGAGCCCCCGATCTGGATTGGGGGAAAGAGCGGGCGACCTGAGGAGAGCGGGGGAATGGGGCGACCGGGCTAGGGTTTCCGGTTCGGGGGAGGGGATAAGGGGGAGCGGGGTGGGTCGGCCTGGCGGCCTAGACGGCCTGCTGGGCCGAGGCCCAGATGTGTGTGTGTGTGGGGGGGGGGGGTGTTCTTTCCTTTTTATTTATTTATTTCTCTTTTTCTTTTATTCTTTTCAAAACTTTTCTGTTTCTTTTTTTTAACATCACATTATTTTAGTTTAAATAAAATACAAAACTAGTTTCTAAATTAGTATTATTAAATATACCTCTGCCACAAAAAGTTTGGTATTCAGATAAAATAGTTGAATATTTTATAAATTAGGAAAGGCATTTAATTAATTGTTAAAGCCACTGTTTTAATTATTTAAGTGCATTTAAATATTTTACACAAGTGTGGTTTCTTCTCCAATAATACTTATGAATTATTTGTCACAGTTTGAACAATTTAGCTTTGACATTTAAAAACTTTTATTTTTGACTTTACTTTAAATTTTGAACTTAGAATTAGTTTGAATCAATGTGGGATCTAGCAACAGAAAAAATGATGACAGGGCATCATTAAGAGGTGATCACTGTGCTTATTACAACAGGGGTGTTACAATTCTCCTCCCCTAAAAGAAATTCTCGTCCCGAGAATTCAGGAGGTAGAAGGAAATAGGTCGATGTATTCCGCTCGAAGATTATCCTCGCGTTCCCAAGTGGCTTCATCTTTAGTATGGTTTGACCATTGCACCTTCAGGAACTTGGTAACCTTCTAACGGGTTCGACGTTCAGCTTCATCGAGAATGCGGATCGGATATTCCTTATAAGATAGGTCATCTTGTAATTCGAGCATCTCGTGATCCACTGCTCGGTGCGGAGATTCCTTGAAGCATTTACGAAGTTGCGACACATGGAATACGTCGTGGATATGAGAGAATTGCGGTGGCAACTCCAATTTATATGCCACCTGACCACGTCTGGCAACAATGCGAAAATGACCAATATAGCGTGGAGCTAACTTGCCCTTGATTCCGAAGCGGTGAGTGCCCTTCGTAGGAGTGACACGAAGATAAGCTTGATCACCAGGTTGATAAGTCAAACCCCATTGTTTGCGATCATAGTTGCTCTTCTGGCGGTCCTGAGCCGCCTTGAGATTTTCTCGGACAATACGGACTTGCTCTTCGGCATGTTGAATAATATCCGGACCAACAAGCGGTCGTTCCCCAGTTTCTGACCAATTCAGAGGGGTTCGACACTTACGTCCATAAAGTACTTCGAAGGGGGCCATCTTCAAGCTGGCTTGATAGCTGTTGTTATAAGAGAACTCAGCATACGGGAGAGATTCTTCCCACTTCTTGCCGAAGGAAATAACACAAGCTCGCAGCATGTCTTCAAGCACTTGATTAACTCGCTCGACTTGGCCTTGGGATTGGGGGTGATAAGCTGAACTCCAGGTAATATGAGTTCCCATAGCTTCTTGGAAACTTTCCCAGAACTTTGAAGTGAAAAGGCCGCCACGGTCCAAACTAATCTCCTTTGGAATACCGTGGAGTGAAACAATTCTGGAGATATAGAACTCTGCTAACTGACTAGCAGTGATAGTTTCCTTGACGGGCAGAAAGTGTGCAACTTTAGAGAGTTGGTCGACGACGACAAGAATAGCATCGTGACCCTTCTGTGACCTGGGAAGTCCTGTAATGAAATCCATCTGAACCTTATCCCATTTCCATAAAGGAATAGGTAACGGTTGCAGAATTCCAGCAGGCTTCTGATGTTCTGCTTTAACACGACGGCAAACATCACATTCAGCAACATAGCGAGCAATATCCTACTTCATTTTAGACTGCCAATACCTTTGACGGAGATCACGATACATCTTGGTGCTACCCGGATGAATAGACATCGGTGTATCATGTGCCTCCTTCATGACCTTATCAGTCATAAGCTCGAAGCGAGGTACCACAATGCGGTCTCTGAAATACAGGGTTCCATCTTCAGACAGCGAGAAATCCCTGTACTTTTCAAGGTGAAGATCTTTCTTCATCAGATCAATTTCAGCATCCTTAGCTTGCTCATTCTTAACAGCTTTCTCAAGATCTGGTTGTATCACAAGGTTATTAAGAGAACCCTGTGGAACAATACACAGATTCAGCTTGCGCAGTTCTTCAAAAAGACGAGGTTGAGCTCGCCTAACCATGAGCTTGTCGCAATAGGACTTGCGGCTTAAGGCATTAGCCATCACGTTAGCCTTGCCAGGGGTATAAGAAATACCCAAATCATAGTCCGTAATGGCCTCCATCCATCTTTGCTGACGAAGGTTCAGAGAAGGCTGAGTGAACAAGTACTTCAGACTTTTGTGATCCGTGTAGATCTCGCAACGATTACCGAGGAGGTAATGCCGCCACAACTTCAATGCATAGATAACAGCAGCTAGTTCTAGATCATGTACTGGATAGTTCTCTTCATGCGGACGCAACTGTCGAGAGCAATAAGCAATCACTTTACGCTCTTGCATTAGGACACAGCCTAATCCTTCACGGGATGTGTCACAATAGATCACAAAATCTTTGCGAGAATCTGGTGGAGCAAGTACTGGGGCAGATGTCAGCTTGTCTTTGAGTGTTTGAAAGCTTTCCTGACATTTTTCTGTCCACTCAAACTTAACGCCCTTGTGATGCAGATCAGTCAAAGGATTGGCAATTTTAGAAAAGTTCTCGACAAACCGACGGCAATAGCTTGCAAGGCCGAGAAAACTTCTCACTTGCTTGACGTTCTTCGGGGGAGTCCAGTCAAGAATAGCATGAACTCGTTCTGGGTTAACAGCAATGCCATCCTTGGAAATTACATGTCCAAGATAGGTTACTTCAGAAAGCCAAAATTCACATTTGGAGTATTTGGCATACAACTGGTGTTCTCGGAGCCTTTCTAGTACAAGACGGAGGTGTTCAGCATGTTCTTCTTTATTCTTTGAATAAACCAGAATATCATCCAGATATACCACGACAAATTTGTTGAGGTAATCCATGAAGATGTAATTCATCAGACGGGAGAATGTGGCTAGAGCATTTGTTAAGCCAAATGACATGACAGTGTACTCATAAGAGCCATAGCGAGTAACAAATGCAGTCTTTGGAATATCCTCTTCGCGAACACGGATCTGATGATAACCCAATCTCAAGTCGAGTTTAGAAAACACCGATGATCCAGCAAGTTGATCATACAAATCATTGATCCGAGAAAGCGGATATTTATTCTGGATTGTGGCTTGGTTAATGGGCCGATAATCCTGGACCAATCGGTTAGTTCCATCCTTCTTCTTAATGAAGAGTGAAGGTGCTCCCCAAGCAGAGGAACTGGGGCGGATGAAACCCATCTTAAGTGACTTGTCGATTTCCTCCTTAAGCTCAAGAAGATGGTGCGGAGGCATCTTATAAGGATGCTTCGCAATAGGGGTTGTGCCTGGTTTCAAGTCGATGACAAACTCGACAGCTCTAGCAGGGGGTATTCCTGGAAGTTCTTCTGGAAAGACATCTTGAAAATCATGAACAACTGGAACGTTCTTGATGCCTTCAAGAGGTGAAGCATTCAATGTATTCAGAACATATATCTGAGTCTCGGCATTCTGAACTGTTCGGGCTGAGTATTTGACTGTCTGGCCAGAAGGATGGGTAAGTTGGACTTTCTTAGCGGCATAGTCAATCAAAGCATTGTGGGCGGTCAACCAGTCCATACCGAGAATGATGTCTATGTCGGAAGGTCCAAGAGCAATAAGGGAAGCAGAGAACATCAACCCTTCAATTCTGATCTGATTGTTGTGACTTACCATCTTGGTTTGCCACCTGGAACGGGGAGTGATGATTTCTAAAGGAGTGGGTAATGAGCTCATAGCTAACCCATGCAATTGTGCAAATTGCTGGGACACGAAGGAATGTGATGCACTTGAATCAAACAGAACAGAAGCTGGCACTGAATTCACAGAGAGTGTTCCCAGCACGATAGTTGGTTCCTTCTAAGCCTTTTCAGCATTGACGTGATTGGCATGGCCAAGTACAATAGTAGATGGTATGACAATACGGTTTCTGAATCGGCGGTTTTGACAATTCTTCTTACGACCAACAGGTGGACAAGATGTATTCTGATCATCATGGGATGGAGCCACAACATTGGACTGTCCACCCTGAATCGTTAGCTGTCTCGGCGGCGGAGGCAGACGAGGTGCAACATAAGACGGCCTGGGCGTTGGAGCAGGTCGATGATGTACATTGTGCGGAATCCACACTTGACGTTTCTGAACAGGCTGACCCGAGGATGAGCCAACATCACAAGTGCGCTTGAGCGACTCCTGGTACTTAGTCAGAGCAGTTTCAACTTGGAAAGATTGGCTGACAAGCGTTGTGAAGTCTGTGCAATCATGGATAGCAAGTGCAAGGTTTATATCAGTACGCAGTCCTTCACGGAATTTCTCCTGCTTACGTGCGTCAGTGCAGGCGTCAACTTCAGCATAGCGGGACAATTCAAGAAATTTCCTCTGATATTCATCCACAGTCATTTTACCCTGAGAGAGTTTGCGGAACTCCTGCTTCTTCTGGTCCATCAGACCTTGAGGAATGTACCGTGCACGAAAGGCTGACTGAAATTCCTGCCAAGTGGTTACAGTCTCTGCAGGCAACATACCCTTGTGGCTTTCCCACCATTGAGCAGCTGATCCCCTCAGGTTATATGTCGCATAGGTGACGTAACTGTCAGGGATAACATTGGCCGACTTCATCTGGAAGGCAATGTCACGGAGCCAATCATCAGCATCCATTGGATCAGTCGAGCTGCAAAAAGTGGACGGATTGAGGCGCACGAATTCCGGCAGAGTTATTGATGTAGGCTGTTGATGAGCATTCTGGTTTGGGAACTGAGCCAATATCCCGGCCATAACCTGACGGTTGAGTTCAAACTGCTGCATCATTTCGGCAATATAGGGTGGAGGTGGAGGATCGTCAGCTGCCAAATTAACAGGGGCAGTTTAGCAAGCAAAACTGCAGGTGTGAGAGGTCATTCATGATGTAACATGAGTAATGAACAAGAAGGCATTAGGTGCATATTAGTAGTCATTAAAGACATACAGAACAATGCACGGAGTTGGACTCAAACGGCGGTAGGAGTTTGGAAATGCACGCGGCTAGACCAGCTAGGCGGCGCGCAGGCACGCGGTAAGGAAATACACAATGAGACATAGCAAAGGCTACATCAACGTCGGAGAAAATTGTTGGAGCGAGGAATCTGCAAGTGACAACACAGGGTGCTCTCGATAAAAGGATCCTGCAAGCAGAACCTGGCTCGCAATCTTGAAGGAAGGGGGAAATTTTCAAAACTCCGGGTGGATGTGATCACGGGAACCTAATGTTGAAGTTAGTAAAATTTTAACCCGAAAGGAAGAGAGATCAGATCCTAGAGTATAGACGAGGAATAAAAGATCCTAATACCACCCATTCGGTGACGTGGGCCCGTAAGCCACACAACCATGTTAGTAAAACAGTTTTGGACCACTAGACTCAACTTCGGCCAAGGAGTTCGAAAGAGGGGTTCCTACAGTCAGTCAGCTCTGATACCAACTTGTGACGCCCCCGGCTCAATCGTGCACTAATCATACACGCAAATGCACACGATCAAGCCTAAGGACTCACGGGAAGATATCACAACACAACTCTAAAACATAAATAAGTCATACAAGCTTTATATTACAAGCCAGGGGCCTCGAGGGCTCGAATACATAAGCTCGCATACAAGTGTCAGCGGAAGCATCAGATATCTGAGTACAGATATGAAACAGAAACGGATAAGCCCTTAGAGAGGCGGGGCAAAAGAAAACACTATGATCGAAAGGCGCATGCCTCCTGCCTGGGACCCTCCGATCCTACTCCTGGTCATCGGCCAACTCATAGCAGTATCCACCCTCGGGGTAGTAGTAGCGATCGTCGGCGGGGGCAGCTGTCTCAGGGGCTCCATCATCTGGTTGCATCAAAAGGCATACGGGGAAAAAGAAAGCAAAGCAACCGTGAGTACTCATCCGAAGTACTCAGCAAGCAAGGATCTACACTACATATGCAACATTATCAAAGGAAGGCTGTATATGTGGACTGGGTTGCGGAAATGCCAGAATAGAGAGAAGGCCTAGTCCTATCGAAGACTAGCATCTTCAGCGGTCTTGCAGCAATAGAAGAGTGTAGATTAGCACAATATAGAATAGTAGTATCATTAAGTCTCAACCTCACCCAGAGATTCTTTCTCGACTTCCTGCGAGAAAGCAATCCTAGAGCCATACAGTCATCAACCTCGTCCTGAGATCCCTTCTAGACTCCCTGCGAGAAGCAATCCCAGAGCCATAGTATCCAGTTCTAGCTGTATTGATCGGGATACAACTCCGAGTGTCCATTACCGAGGATCCGGCTATTCATAGATTAGTTCTTCCCTACAGGGGTGCACCAACTTAGCCACCACGCTCGCTTAACTCCGGCCGGACACACTTTTTTGGGTCATGCCCGGCCTCGGTCAAACGACACACCGCAGCCCTACCTAGAGCTCAGCAGAGAGGTCCCCGCCGATCTACATCCTAAGCGCTCAGGGGTCTTGGGCCGTCGCCCTATGCATTCCGGGTCGTTGCGAGCTGGGTGGATACCAGCGCCAACGGCACGATCCGACCCGGCCACAATGTTGAACTGGATGTCTGACAGAGCTGTCGGCTGATACCACGATGCGGAGTACCCATATTTATTAACGCGTGATGGTTAGTGCTATCGGGCCAAAGGCCCACTCAGATCAAATATCCGAATCAAAGTGTGCTGGTAGTGCGGTAACGAGCAGAGACTCACGATCGATGTGACCCCGTCGCCCCGTCTCGAGGACTTGCGGCAAGGGCCAAGAATGCCCGGCCACGCCTCGTATTCATCACTCGGGCACCATCCAGGTCAACCCGTCTCCATATCACTCGCGGTTACCCATCAGGGTCAACCCGCCTTCCAAGTAACAGTGTAAAGTCCAATTATCCGTGTGTCCATAACTTCAGGGGAATCCGAGGTATCACCCTCGTTGGATTCCTACTTGATGTATCCGTCAAGGTGAACTCGGAGGAATTACCCTCGATGGGTTCACACTTGGTGTGTTGCACGACAGGGTCGTATCGGAAGTGCAGAAGGAGGAATCACCCTCGATGACCACGACTGAATAGCTACTCTACAGAGTTAACATCAGAAGTGCTACAAGAGGTTTCACCCTCGGCACTCGATAGTAACGCTGCAGTGTCGTTACAACTAAGGGGGTGGGGTGATGTGCGGTGCCGGGGCCTGGTCTTCAATCCCGTTGATCGGGTCTTCTGATAATCCAGCGGGGCAGTCGAGACTAGTGGGGTCACTGATAGGTCTCTACCCAGCCTATACTAGACAGTTTAGGATAAGCAGGTAAGGTTTCAAATGCAAGTTACAATAAACAGGCTATGCATCAGAATAGGTAAAGCAGTAGCAGCAGCATTTCTAATGCAAGCATGAGAGAGAAAGAATAGGCGATATTTGTATGCTCAAAGTGGGGTGCTTGCCTGGTTGCTCGGCGGCAAACACAAGGTCGTCAACGGTGTCGTCGGGCTCCTGAGCTGCGCCGGTCTTGGGGACTGCGTCTATAGCGGGGTCTACCAAGAGAGAAGAGGGGGAAGAAACAGTAAATACTAAGCAAACAAGTGCTACACAATGTATAACATGACAATATGAAGTGCCGGGTGTGTCCTAATGTATGGTTGCACGTTACCGAGGAGGGGGAATCCATTCGGGAATGTTTTCCCGGTTCTGGACATTTGTCAGACAGAAGACCGGAGGGGGATGGTTCCATGTTTAGATAGTTAGGGACGTGTGCCGGACGAACGGACTGCGTATTCGGATTCGTCTCGTCGTTCTGAGCAACTTTCATGTACAAAGTATTTCAATCCGAGTTACGGATTATTTAATATGATTTATTGAAGTTTGAATGCATTTTTATGAATTATCATTAATTCAGTAAACAGTCAACAATAGGGTTGACTGGTCAATTTAACCAGTGGGTCCCACTGTCATAGTCTCTAACACTAACTAACAGATTAAGCACTAACTAACAGATTAGGTTAGCTAATCAGAGTTAATTAACTTTAATTAATTACCTAATTAATTATTAATTTTATTATTATTATTATTTTCATTTTACATTTTTTTTCTATTTTCCCTGGGGGAGGGCCCCACTGGTCAGTGGCTGAGCCACGGGGGGGATTGGGCGCGCGCGGCCTAGGGGGCGCACGACACGGCCGTGGCCGTGGCCGGCCGGCGGGCACGGGCCGGGGGCCAGCGCGGCCGAGCGGGCGAGCAGGGAGGACAGGCGGCGGTCGGAGGGGGCGCGGCCAGGCCGGTGCGCGGTGAGGTGGGGGGGTTCGGCCGCGGCGGGGCGGGAGTGGTGCGCGCACCGGCGTGGGACGACACGCGGCCAGGCGCGGCGAGCGCGGCCCGGCGCGGCGGTGACCGCGGGCGGGACGGAAGGGGAGTGCGACGGCGGGCGGTGGACAGAGGCGGCGCGGGGAGGCAAGCGAGGCTCACCGAGAGCCGGATGGGGAGGGCAGCGGGCGTGGGTAGGCCGACGAGGGAGAGGGTGAGGCGGCAAGTGTCGAGCGGCGAGGGCGACGGGGTCGGGGCAGCGCCGGCGACTGGTGGCCGGGGCGCGATCGTTGCCCCCGATCCCGATCCAGAAGGGGTCGAGGGGGAGACCGGGCGCCGTGCGGGAGGAGATGAAGAGGCGGGCGCCGGCGAGGTGACGAAGGGGCGGCGTCGGCAACGCTGGCGAGGTGCGACGGGGGCGCCGCGGGGTTGAGCCCCCGATCTGGATTGGGGGAAAGAGCGGGCGACGTGAGGAGAGCGGGGGAACGGGGCGACCGGGCTAGGGTTTCCGGTTCGGGGGAGGGGATAAGAGGGAGCGGGGTGGGCCGGCCTGGCGGCCTGGACGGCCTGTTGGGCCGAGGCCCAGATCTGTGTGGGGAGGGGGGGTTGTTCTTTCCTTTTTATTTATTTATTTCTCTTTTTCTTTTATTGTTTTCAAAACTTTTCTATTTCTTTTTTTTGACATCACATTATTTTAGTTTAAATAAAATACAAAACTAGTTTCTAAATTAGTATTATTAAATATACCTTTGCCACAAAAAGTTTGGTATTCAGATAAAATAGTTGAAGATTTTATAAATTAGGAAAGGCATTTAATTAATTGTTAAAGCCACTATTTTAATTATTTAAGTGCATTTAAATATTTTACACAAGTGTGGTTTCTTCACCAATAATACTTATGAATTATTTGTCACAGTTTGAACAATTTAGCTTTGACATTTAAAAACTTTTATTTTTGACTTTACTTTAAATTTTGAACTTAGAATTAGTTTGAATCAACGTGGGATCTAGCAACAGAAAAAATGATGACATGGCATCATTAAGAGTTGATCACTGTGCTTATTACAACAGGGGTGTTACACTCCTGCTACTTCCTTAGGGAACATCAAACCCGACGCACGACCATAGCCAAAATGGCTTAGTCAACGATCCTAAGGTTGTCGGGGGAAGGTGGAATTTATAAGTATTTCCCAAAGGAAACTAGAGTTAAGAAGAGAAATGCCATGGCTAGCAAGCAGGGTAGGGATATCTGGTTTACCTAGGGGTTCAGGGCTCACGGGTCGTTGCCTGGTGCGAGCATTTAGTACCGGAGGCAAGGCCACGGGAGTTGGGGTCCGATGGAGCCAAAGACCTATGAGGTTGCCTTATGATCAATAGTAGCCGTGCCAGCTTGGCAAAGATGGCTGAAATCCATCTGGGCTTTCTATTAATCAAGAGGCAATGAAGTCTGGCTAGGGTAACCTATAGTCAGCCTGGCGGCTCTGATACCATCCGTTGTGGTGCCCCGCCTGATTACCACTGTAGCCAGACGGTCGCCACACATACCAGCCCAGGAAATCACTCTGGCATGCATGTTTACAACAAGTATCAAGAACACAGGCATTTATATTAATGGATATATCAGTCTTACATGAGATATTACAAGAGTGATGGCAGCGGAAAAGATCTATATAAGGCAGCAGGGTCCTGGTGCGGCTCCAATGCACAGGGATCTGACTGGGTTACTCTCCTAGCCCACGAACGCTCTGGCTCCTCGTCGACAGACGACGGATCCTTATGTGAACCTGGCCACATTGAAGGCCGCTGAGTACTTTTGAATGTACTCGCAAGCAAACCAAACTAACATATACAACAAGCAAAGCAATCCATGGCATTCAAGCATGCATTTGTTATTAGAGCAACATTGATTATCATGGCATGGCATACCTATCTAGCAATATTAATCATCAAGTCATAACAGGTTTATCCAGCAAGATAACCACTAAGGTAAAATACAGTAAAGTAAAGCATATCAAGTAAGTGATCCATACTCCGAACAATCTCAGGATCCAATCCAACTCTTTCGGTTATCTGACCATCTCTTATATAACCATTCCATGGCTATCATATCATATCCCTGACATCATCCGATGTCTATGCATCTCCACTGTAAGTCTGATAAACTTACTCTCTTCCGGGTTGCCTTACAATCCTCAGAATATTCAAGATCCACTGAGTACTTCAGGGCATAAGACGAGTTCTTCCATCATTATTATCACTGTTCCGGTTGACCACCTAGAGAGGTCTGGACGGACTGTCCAATACCGTGGACGCGGCTATTCGAATAGATTTTTACACTCTGCAGAGGTTATGCACTTTACCCACACCATGGAGCACCTGACCTCGTGATCTCATTCGGGTGGACCAGTGTTGCTCCAACGAAACCTGCCTAACCCGTGACTCCTCCATCGTACCACCGACAATCATCCTCCCCCGGAGTCTTGCCCAGGGTGGCCCCTGTGTCACCTCGTGACACCTGCCACCGTCGTGGCCAAACTAAACTGCCCCAAACAGGGACTCCCGGGTTAAACAATCAACTGGGCTCACAAGGTTATCGCCGCCTACCGGGCCAGGGTAGCGCACACGCATAACCTTCCATAGTTGGCGGTACCGATAAAAGAGCACGTGATCAGACCAAGTCAAGGCCGTCCCATACCGGCAAATGTGGTTGCACGGATAAGTCCGGACAGGTGACTCTAGATCAACCGACTAGGTTTAGCTTTAGCCAGTATTTAGCAAGCATGGTTGTTTATCATGAATAACTTAACATGGCAGTAGCTATGCATGATCATAACAACCTATCTCCATATAATATCACTACAAGTCATTAGTGAATCAGTATTTAAATGGCAGGCTTATTACTTTACAAGTTGCAGCTGTAGGGTAACAACCATCTGAACCCTTGCATGAAACTGGCAAATAAACCAGTAGCCACCAGAACGGTCTTTACAACTCAGATCTGGGACATTACTGGGATAACTCAACCCTGACTCAAGACGGCTGAAAAGCAGCGCAGAGCATGAGACGGTGTCGATAAGAAGAAAGTAGATATTCCCTAAGACGGCCGAGAAACAGCTCAGAGCATAGGGTCACTGCTACGGAAAGAAATTCAATAGCTGCCCGCGACGGTCGAAAAGCAGCTCAGAACACGGGCCAGTTGTTGATAAGAGAAATACAAAACCGGCATCCACCCCGGACGGCCGGAAACAGCTCAGAACACAGGCGTGGTGCTGTCACCAAAGAAAGGCAGGCAAGGGTTCAACAGCGTCCCATACAGCTCACTACTACGCTCACAGTGTGGAAACAATATGAAAATGATACCATTGGGACGGGCTCGACGAACTGAAGACGTGGGCGTTGGATTCACCTGGATGAGAGTTACGAGTGACAAGGTATGAGGGGTTGAAGTGGAGGGACCTGTCTGTAAATATTTTACTTACTTCTGGGTCCCTGGCTGGTTTTCATTTTTTGGAAAAGAATAAATGCAACAGTGCAGCTGGGCCGGCTTGGGCCGAATCCCACCGCCGCTGCTGCTGTTGCTCCTGGGCCGGCCCACCCACTATTGCTTCTCCTTTTAAAAAAAACCGGTGGGCTCTGACAGGCCAGGCCCACCTTATCTCCCTCCCTCTCCTCCTGGTCGTTCTCTCCCCCGCAAAAGCAGAGGCAGGGGCAGGAGCGCTCGGCCGCCGGCGCAGCTGCGGCAGGGGAACGCGGGAGGGCCGGCCGGTGAGCGTAGAGGCTCCGCCGCCGTGCGCCGCATCCAGCGGTGGTCGCGGGACCGGCCGGGAGGCCTACAGCTCCGCCACCACGATTCGAGGTGCGGCCGCTGCGAGGCTCCTCCGGCCAAAATTGGAGGGGGAGGTGGCTTCGTGGGCACTCAAGGAAGGCCGAGGGCAGAGAGGAGGAGAAGGGCCAAGGCGCGGGGACGGTCGAGGGAGGTTGGCGGCGGAGTGCGGCCATGGGCGAGAAGAAGAGCTCGGGGAGCTTGAGGGAGAGGGTTGGGGAGGTCGCTGGTGTGGAGGAGGGCTCGGGCATGCCTTAAATAGGCTCGGGGAGGAGCTAGCCGACGACGGACGGAGGTTCGAGAGCTCGGCGAGGTGGCGGCAACCGGACGGGGAATCGATGTCGGCAGAGGCGGCTAGGAGCTACGGGACGAGGGGGAGAGGGGTCTAGAGGGCACACGCGTGTGGTGGAGAGCTCGCCGGCGCGCCCGGATGAACTGGAACTCGCTGGAGGTGCCCTCCCGAAGACTCCAATGCACAGAGCTCCGGTTTGGCACGCTCTGCCCATGGTCACCGCGTGGCCACGGCAGTGCCACGCTCCACTAGTTGCCAAAGGGTGTCTAGGGTGTTCTCCACGCATCACTGAGTGTACTCATATAGCTGGAATGCACTGGATGGCTCTGTTGTGAGATAAACTTGCTGAGGAAGTTTCTGGCAGCAAGGTGTTTGTAAGTTTCTGGAGAAGATTGGCTATGTTAAATGAGCTGAGTTTTGGTGTGTGTAAATGAACTACTAAGGTGAATCCCTTGGCAAGTTTGCAGCCCAAATGAACCACCCTAGCTAGCATTTTCTTCACACACTGCCAAACTGGACAGAAATGCAAAAGAGGGTGCTGGGGAAAAATGGCTGAGTGGATATGGCTCAAATTTGGTGGAGAGTGATGATATGAGCATTAGAGATAGCTGGAAAAGTTTCAGCTCATTTTGATCACCTGTGAAGGTACTTCCTTCATAGACAAGCAATCTGAACAGAAACTTAGGAAAATTGCTGTGGAAGAATTGATGGATAGATTGAGCTGGTTCTTGGTTTCCATGAGTGATTTATCAATGTTAATCACCATGAAAATTTTCAGCTCAAATGGATCAAGGGTTCAAGCACTTCCTTTGCAAGCTGCAAATCTGGACAGAATTTACAAATGGATGCTGTGCTTAAACTTTGAGCTATGGGACTTGGATTTTGATGGAAATCGTGAAGATATGGATAGGAGAAGCTCCACAATTTATTTGGGATTTCTTCCTGGCTACCAAAATGGTAGTTCCTTTAGAAAGTGCCCAAAATGCAATATTGGCTTTAAGTAGGAAAAGACAACTTCCCCTATTTAATTATGGCCAATATTTTTGTGGGAGCTCAATATGATCACAAAGAATATCTCCACAAGTTTTCATGAACTTTGGAGATGGATAGATATTTTCCTGGATTTAATTCCTTTAACCGGAAGAAAAAGGAATTATTTATAAATGAAAAATATTACAAATGACTTGGCAATATTTTTGCATATTCAGAGTTTATAGATAAAGAATGATCACTGGGAGAAGTTTGGGAGCCAGCAGATCAAAGAAAATTAGGGTTCCTTTGTAACGGAAGAGATCTGGGTTTCCCTTCCGGCAACGCGCAACCCCTTTAGTCCCGGTTTGTGTCTGGAACCGAGACCAAAGGGGTCAGACGAACCGGGACTGGTGCATGCCCTGGCCCGGCCGGCGATCTGGCCTGGTCCCGGTTCGTAACAGAACCGGGATTGATGCTCTTATCTGGCCTGGACCAAAGCCCTGTTTTCTGCTAGTGATAGTCACACTTGATGTCGCACCAGTCGTTGCCGTGGTCATCGGCACGCAAGCCGACCTCCTCCTTGACCTGCAAGGTGGCGATGGTTGTGGCCCCATCCTCCTGCTCCGTGCCTACCATCGCCGGAGCCAGCAACACCATTGCGAGCAGGAGGAACCACCAAACCCCACCCTTGTGAATGAACTCCATAGCTGCTCACACGAGATATGAATGGCAATGGATTGAAGAAGGGGGAGGCCGGTGACTGCATTTATAGATACACGCGTGAGATATTTACATGGGAAAGCCAGGTATATTCGCTCGAGGTACGTCTACAATTATTCCATGGCTTAGATCGTCTTTCACCGTGCATGTATCCTCTGCCAAGCATGTCCATCATTCTTTTACGAGAACACGAGGGGCACGCCACCTGCTTATTAATTATACATGGTGAAAAAACAGACAAATCATTCATATGATGCCGGACAACCATGGGTCCCATATAATTTAACCGGAGGACTAATGGATTTGTTTTTAGTATCTTTATTAATTAATTTAAACTGCTGGCCAAGTGGCTGATATTGTATTGGGAGCATGAACCACGCGTTTTTTTTTTTTTTTTGCGGGTATGAACCACGCGATTTTGCTAAGCCAAGTACAACAGACAACGCTGCCGATCTCCATCATGCTTTTTCTTAATACTAGTTAATTGGGAGTGTGAACCATGCGGAGCTAAGCCCAAGTGCAACAGACAAAACTACGGATCTCCATCATGCTTTTTCTTAATACTAGGCAATTCACCGTGTGTTTTTTCGAGAGTACGCAATCGCGTATCTTAGCTGTATAGAAGATAGAAAACAATGTACAAGAGAGTTACAGGAACACACGAGGCAACTGGCGACACCATCCATCCACTGCCAGACTCCGCACTTGCCACTCCTAAACCCTGGCACGACTACTCACAGAATACACTCACTCCATGGCCATCGCCCTCATCCACATACGCAACTCCTCGAAAATCTGAGAGGTAAATCTTTGTACCGTGTCCAGAGAGGATCTAGGCCCAAAAACAAAGCTGTTACGAAGCTTCCATAGCTGCCAGCATATAAGTATCACAAAGGAGTCGAAACTCTTCCTTCTCGCCTTTGGGATCCGTTTGCGAACATTCTTCCACCAGTTCTGCAGCGAGTCCTCAGTGGACATCAGCAACAGAAGCTCAACTCCAGCCTTAGCAAAACAAGCATGCCAGATTTGTCTTGCAAAGACACAGCGAAGCAGGAGATGATCAACCGTTGTAACACCCCCTAGTAATAAGCTCTATGACACTCTGTTAAAACTGCCAAGTCATGATCATTTGCAGTGCCAAGTCATAAGGGTTAATGATCCAATTCAAATCCACATCTGAAAATCAACTCAAATTCAAAGGTGAATTATAAAGTTGATCAAACACTATTGGGAAAATGTTCATTAAATGGCAAATAATTCAGGAACATTTTTAAAATCAATATCAAAATATTTGGAGTTGGGCAAGTGACTCAAACAAGATGAAACAGCACCCAAAACAGCAATATTAATTCATTTAAAATCATTACAGATTCAAATGAACTCCAAAACTGTCCAAACCACTTTTTGGTGAGAGCTAATATTGCATTGCAATATTTGGGCCAACTCCCACATTTTTCAAAAGTGCACAAGTGCCCTAAACATTTTGAAACAGAAAAGGATAAAAGAAAATGGAGAAGCTAAAACAGAAAAACAAAAGCGGGACACTGTGCACTGGGCCTTAGTGCACAGTGCCCCGAGTCGCGGCCCAACTGGCCCAGCTTCTCCTCCCTCCTCCCCGTGTCGGCCGCGCCCTGGTCGCGCGCGCGCGCCAGCCGGGCGGCGACACGGCGACGGCACCGACGCCACCGACAGCCGCGAGGAGATAAGGGCGAGGCCCGTGCGTCTCCCCTGGCTCTCCTCGCCACTTTCCCCTCTCCTCTCTCTCGCTCCGCCCGTCTTCCCCTCCAGATCCAGAGAGGCCGAGCGCCAGCCTCGCCGCCGTTCGCCTCCGTCGCGGCCACCGTCATCCCCGGGGCACGCCGAGCTGTCCACCGTCTCCGCCGTCCTCGACTACGCCGCCCCGAGCCATTCGGTGGAGCCGAGGAGCCCCAGAGACGCCGAGCCGCACCGCCCCCTTCTTCTCGGACTCCGGCGAGAACCCGGCGAATCCAGCCGCTCCGCGCCTGCCCCGAGCAGGCTCTGAACGGCTACCACCGCTGTGAGCCTCTCCTTCCCTCCCTGCTTCTTCTCCTCGTCGTTCCCGAGCTGTAGACGCCGCCCCGTTCACGCCCGAGCTCACCGTCGCGCGACCTCGTCGCCGGCGTGGCCACGGTGACCAAATGGTCCCGTGCGCGCCACCATCACACTCACCGCGACGAGTAGACCCCGCCTAGCCTTTTCCTTCACTTGTTTACGCGCTGGGTCGCCGTTTCCGTCGCTCGCCCGAGCACCTCGCCGCCGATGTCGACGCCGCCGTCACGTTAGGCCTCCCCGGTCCGTTCCGACACCATAGATGGACGCGGCGTCGAGTCCTCGTTCGAACGTTGTCAACCGCGCGCGAAATAGTGCGCTAAAACGCAAATCCGACGAACTCCGGCGAGCGGCCGCCGCGAAATTGGTCGCCGGAGCGATCTCCGGCGCCGGCGCCGACGTGGCCGCCACGTGGGTCGCCCTGGGTCACTGACCCGTGGGCCCAGGGGCCCGCGTTGACTAGTTGACCAAGTCAACTATGCTGACGTTGCCGACCCAGAGCCACTGACAGGTGGGCCCCCGCGACTAATTAACCTAAATAAAGATTTAATTAATTAGAAACTAATTAGATTAACCTAATGTCTCACTGACATGTGGGGTCCACCCCCTAATTAACCCTGGTAATTAAATTAATCCACTGATTAGCCTAAACAGAGGCTGACATGTGGGTCCCACTGGACCCACATGTCATATTTGACTTAGTCAGCCGACTGTTGACTTGCTGACGCCAGCAGCGCGTCATGCTGATGTCATAATTCATTTTCTGATAAATAAAATAATTCCAGAAATTCAAATAATCTTTAAAAATTAATAACTTTTAAACCGTAGCTCGGATCGAAAAAGTTAAAACATGAAAGTTGCTCAGAACGACGAGACGAGTCTGATCGTGCCGTCTGTTTCTCCATCGGAACCTCCTACGTAGAAGAACTCGTAACTCCGGACCCGAATCCGGCAGATGAATAGTGCACACACGTCGGATATTAAATCCCAGAATAATTCTAAAAATACCTAAAATGATTTAGATGCATATTTAGGCAACCCTGCACTGCATCATAGCATCACACGCACCGTATTGCATTTGTTTGCATTATGTTTACCTGTTTCTTCCCCCTCTTCTCTCTCGGTAGACCCCGACGTTGACGTAGCTCCCGAGGCAGACGCCGCACAGGAGTACGACTACGTCCCCGACGATACCACTGAAGACCTTGCCCTTGCCCCCGAGCAAACAGGCAAGCACCCCCATTTTGAGCATGCCTATATCGCCTATTCTCTTCTCTCTTATGCTTGCATTAGAACTGCTACTGCTACTGTTTTCCTATATCTGCTGCATAGCCTGATTATTGTACCCTGCTTTGTTACCTTACTGGTTATCCTAGACTGCTTAGTATAGGGTGGGTAGAGACACGACAGAGACCTCCACTTGATCCCGACTGCCCTGCTGGATATCAGAAGACCCGATCATCGGGATTGAAGACCAGACCCTGGCAACGCACAACACTACCCCTTAGTTGCCGACACTGCTGGGTTACCGTCGAGTGCCGAGGGTGATACCTCGTCAGCACTTCTGATGTTAACCTTGTAGGTTAGTTACTCGGTCGTGGTAAGCGAGGGTGATTCCTCCTACACCACCCCCGATAACGACATCGTCGCGCAACCTCTCAAGTGTGGACCTCGAGGGTGATTCCTCCTTCGTTCACCTTGATGATAACATCGAGCGGGAATTCCATCGAGGGTGATTCCTCAGGGCTCCCCTGGTGTCAGACACACAGTTACTGTTGATGAGTGGACTTGCACTAAACCATGATACTAAAGACGGGTCGGCCCTGAGGGGTACCCGCGCGAGCTTAGTGCGAAGTGATGTGGAGTCGGGTTGACCTGGATGGTGCCCGCGAGATAACTACGAGGCGTGGCCGGGCATTCCTAGCCCTTGCCGCAAGTCCTCGAGACGGGGCGACGGGGTCACATCGATCGTGAGTCTCTGCTCGTTTTCGCGCGCTCCTAATCCACTACGGTTTGGATATTTGATCCAAGGGGCCTCTGGCCCGATAGCACTAACCATCACGTGGGCATAGTATGGGCGTTCTGCATCGTATACTTCAGCCGGAGCTTAATGGACGTCAGCGACTGATGCGGCACACGCTGGGTTGGACTGGGAACGCAACCGTGCTTGTATAAGGGGTTGCTAGGTCTGCTCACCGGCGGTGCACGTAACGTGCAGGAGTTCCCGGGGCGATGGCCCAAGACCCCTGGGGGCATAGGTTAGTCCGGCGTGCTGACCTCTCTGTTAGGTATTTGGTCGGGTTGCGGCGTGTTGCTTAGCCGAGGCCGGGCATGACCCAGAAAAGTGTGTCCGGCCGGAGTTAAGCGATCGTGGTGGGTAAGTTGGTGCACCCCTGCAGGGAAGAAACTTCTATCGATAGCCTGTCCTACGGTAACGGACACTCGGAGTTGTATCCCGATCGGTACAACTAGAACATGTGATGAGAATTGGATAGTACGGCTCTGGGATTGCTTTCTCGCAGGGAGTCGAGAAAGGATCTCAGGTCGAGGATGATGATACTACTACTACTTTACTTATGTAATCTGCTCTCTCCTCATGCTGAAAGACTGCTGAAGATTGTTGAAGATGCTAGTCTTCAATAGGACTAGGCTTTCCCCCTCTATTCTGGCATTTCTGCAGCCCAGTCCACATATACAGCCATTCCTTTGACAATGTTGCATATGTAGTGTAGATCCTTGCTTGCTGAGTACTTCGGATGAGTACTCACGTTTGCTTTATTTTCTTTTCCCCCCATATTCCATTTGATGCCACCAGACGACGGAGCCCCTGAGCCAGAAGCCCCAGCCGACGACCAGTACTACTACCCGCCTGGCGAGTACTACTACTACGAGGAGCCGTTCGACGACCAGGAGTAGGATCGGAGGGTCCAGGGCAGGAGGCCTACGCCTTTCGATCGTAGTATTTTATTTTACCCCGCCTCTGTGAAGGCCTAATTCTCTCTATGTAATATATCTGTACCCAGATATCTAATGCTTCCGCTGACGCTTGTATGCCATCGAGCTATGTATTCGAGCCCTCGAGGCCCTGGCTTGTAATATTAAGCTTGTATGACTTTATCTTATGTTTTAGAGTTGTGTTGTGATATCTTCAAGTGAGTCCTTAGGCTTGATCGTGCGCATTTGCGTGTATGATTAGTGCACGATTAAGCCAGGGTCGTCACAGGTTGGTATCAGAGTCGACTGCCTCTAGGAGTCCCCCTTTCCAACTCTTTGGCCGAAGTTGAGTCTAGTGGTCAAAAACTGTTTTACTAACTTGGCTGTGTGGCTTACGGGCCCACGTCGCCAACTGGGTGGTATTAGGATCTTTTATTCCTCGTCTTTAATCTGGGATTCTAATCTCTCATCTATTCGGGTTTAATAAAATTTACTAACACCGACATTTAGGTTCTCGTTAATTCTATCCACCCGGAGAGCTGGATTCAGTGCGATTTCCCTGACGTTGATCTGATTAGTCTGATAATCATTTTCCTTTCCATTGTTTTATTTAACCTTTCCTTCCGAGATCGGTTATATTTCTCATTGTCTTATGACAACCCTGAACCTTTCTGTTTCAGATGGATCGACTATTTCCACCGCGGCCTACGACCCAGCTTGTGCTTCGCACTTGGGCTCGTGATGCCCCTGGATTTCCAGCTGTTCTGATCGCCCTCCTGAGTAGACTGGGTTACCACTGGTATCCCGAGTACATGGTCTATGAGGTTTACCGCGAGTTCAACCAGGAATAGTACTATGCTGAAGTTCGGATTTTTGATCAGCAGAACAACTCAGACACTGAGCTACACCTTTTTCATGGATTAGGCGTGACGATTGAGATGGCAGTACATGATGCCGCCTACTCTGCTGTCGCACGTCTCCGAGGAGAGCACAATGCTAACTTGGATGATACTGTGTTTCGGTACATTCCGTATGCACCTGTTGGAGATGCTACTGGATTTTACACAGCTATCTGTGCCCCGTACGAGTCTCGACGCTACGACCCGCAGGTTCTGATTCAGTGCACTCAGGCTCTGGATCGCACTGTTCGGGCTCTTGCCGTCGAGTTGTTCGCCACTCGAGCACGCTACTACGAGGCAATGACACAGTTGCTACCAGCTGTTCGTGCAGGGATACATCCGGAGGATATTCTTTACCCACGCAGGACCGAGATGCCGCCAGGTATTGATTGGCCTGCAGTGGGAGGTCACACGCCTGCATGTGGACCTCTTCTTATAGTTTGAGACCGGATTCTGCATCAGAGTGCACACGGAGAGTAGGATCCTGCGAGTTGATCGATCTTCGGTGTTTTCTAAACTCGACTTGAGGTTGGGTTATCACCAGATCCGTGTTCGCGAAGAGGATATTCCGAAGACTGCATTCGTTACTCGTTATGGCTCTTACGAGTACACAGTCATGTCGTTTGGTTTAACAAACGCTCCAGCTACATTCTCCCGCCTAATGAATTACATATTCATGGATTACCTCGACAAATTCGTCGTGGTATATCTGGATGATATTCTGGTTTATTCGAAGAGCAAAGAAGAACATGCTGAGCATCTTCACCTTGTTTTAGAGAGACTTCGAGAGCACCAATTATATGCCAAGTACTCTAAGTGCGAATTCTGGCTTTCTGAAGTAACCTACCTTGGACATGTCATCTCCAAGGATGGTATCGCAGTTAACCCGGAGCGAGTTCAGGCTATTCTTGACTGGACCCCTCCGAAGAATATCAAGCAAGTCAGAAGTTTTCTCGGGCTTGCAAGTTATTGTCGCCGTTTCATTGAGAATTTCTCCAAGATTGCCAAGCCCCTAACTAATCTGCTTCACAAAGGCGTTAAGTTTGAGTGGACAGACAAATGTCAGGAAAGCTTCCAGACCCTCAAGGACAGGCTGACTTCTGCTCCAGTCCTTGCTCCTCCAGACTCTCGCAAAGATTTTGTGATCTTCTGCGACGCCTCTCGCCAAGGACTAGGTTGCGTCCTAATGCAAGAGCGAAGAGTAATTGCTTATGCTTCACGACAACTGCGTCCACATGAAGAGAATTACCCAGTGCATGACCTCGAACTTGCTGCTGTCATTTATGCTTTGAAGCAGTGGCGTCATTACCTCCTTGGTAATCGCTGTGAGATTTACACCGATCATCAGAGCTTGAAGTACTTGGTAACTCAACCGGAACTTAATCTTCGTCAGCAGCGTTGGTTGGAAACAATCACCGATTATGACTGTGGAATTTCATACACTCCCGGCAAAGCTAATGTGATGGCTGATGCTTTGAGCCGCAAGTCCTACTGTAGCAACCTCATGGTAAAGCAAGCTCAACCCCAGCTATATGAAGAATTGCGCAAGCTGAATCTCTGCATTATTCTGCAAGGTTCTCTTAATAACCTTGTGATACAGTCAGATCTTGAGAAAGCTGTCAAGATTGCGCAAGCTAAAGATGCTGAAATTGGTCTAATGAAGAAAGAGCTTCACCTCCAAAAGTACAGGGATTTCTCGATTGCTGAAGATGGAACCTTGTACTTCCGAGACCGCATTGTAGTACCTCGCTTCGAGCTGATGACCGACAAAGTCATGAAGGAGGCCCATGATACACCGCTATCTATCCATCCGGGTAGTACCAAGATGTATCGAGATCTTCGGCAAAGGTACTGGTTGTCTAGAATGAAGCAAGATATTGCTCGTTATGTTGCCGAGTGTGACGTTTGTCGTCGCGTGAAGGCAGAACATCAGAAACCTGCTGGAATTCTGCAACCGCTCCCTATTCCTCTATGGAAGTGGGATAAAGTGCAAATGGACTTCATTACTGGTCTTCCCAAGTCTCAGAAGGGTCACGATGCTATTCTTGTCGTCGTTGACCAACTTTCCAAGGTTGCACACTTTCTGCCAGTTAAGGAGACTATTACTGCTAGTCAGTTAGCAGAGCTATATATCTCCAGAATTGTTTCACTCCATGGTATTCCCAAGGAAATTAGTTCAGACCGTGGCAGCATTTTCACTGGCCATTTCTGGGAAAGTTTCCAGAAAGCAATGGGAACTCATATTACCTGGAGTTCAGCTTATCATCCCCAATCCCAAGGCCAAGTTGAGCGCGTTAATCAAGTGCTTGAAGACATGCTTCGAGCCTGTGTTATATCCTTCGGTAAGAAATGGGAGGAATCTCTCCCGTATGCCGAGTTCTCTTATAACAACAGTTATCAAGCCAGCTGAAAAATGGCCCCATTTGAGGTTCTTTATGGACGTAAATGTCGAACCCCTCTGAATTGGTCAGAAACTGGGGAACGACCTCTTGTTGGACCGGACATTATTCAGCATGCCGAAGAACAAGTCCGAATTGTCCGGGAGAATCTCAAAGCAGCTCAAGACCGTCAGAAGAGTAATTATGATCGCAAGCGATGGGGTGTGATCTATCAACCTGGTGATCAAGCTTATCTTCGTGTCACTCCAATGAAGGGCACCCGTCGTTTCGGAATCAAGGGCAAGCTAGCTCCTCGCTATATTGGTCCTTTCCGCATCGTGGCTAGACGGGGACGGGTGGCATATAAATTGGAGTTGCCACCGCAATTCTCCCATATTCATGATGTCTTCCACGTGTCGCAACTCCGTAAGTGCTTCAAGGAATCCCCGCACCGTGCAGTGGATCATGAGATGCTCGAGCAACAAGATGATCTTTCCTATAAGGAGCATCCGATCCACATCCTCGACGAAGCTGAGCGTCGTACTCGTCAGAAGACGACCAAGTTCCTAAAAGTGCAATGGTCGAATCACACTGAAGACGAAGCCACTTGGGAACGCGAGGATCATCTTCGGGAAGAATATCCCGGACTTTTCCCTTCTACCTCCTAAAATTCTCGGGACGAGAATTTCTTTTAGAGGAGGAGAACTTGTAACACCCCCTAGTAATAAGCTCTATGACACTCTGTTAAAACTGCCAAGTCATGATCATTTGCAGTGCCAAGTCATAAGGGTTAATGATCCAATTCAAATCCACATCTGAAAATCAACTCAAATTCAAAGGTGAATTATAAAGTTGATCAAACACTGTTGGGAAAATGTTCATTAAATGGCAAATAATTCAGGAACATTTTTAAAATCAATATCAAAATATTTGGAGTTGGGCAAGTGACTCAAACAAGATGAAACAGCACCCAAAACAGCAATATTAATTCATTTAAAATCATTACAGATTCAAATGAACTCCAAAACTGTCCAAACCACTTTTTGGTGAGAGCTAATATTGCATTGCAATATTTGGGCCAACTCCCACATTTTTCGAAAGTGCACAAGTGCCCTAAACATTTTGAAACAGAAAAGGATAAAAGAAAATGGAGAAGCTAAAACAGAAAAACAAAAGCGGGACACTGTGCACTGGGCCTTAGTGCACAGTGCCCCGAGTCGCGGCCCAACTGGCCCAGCTTCTCCTCCCTCCTCCCCGTGTCGGCCGCGCCCTGGTCGCGCGCGCGCGCGCCAGCCGGGCGGCGACACGGCGACGGCACCGACGCCACCGACAGCCGCGAGGAGATAAGGGCGAGGCCCGTGCGTCTCCCCTGGCTCTCCTCGCCACTTTCCCCTCTCCTCTCTCTCGCTCCGCCCGTCTTCCCCTCCAGATCCAGAGAGGCCGAGCGCCAGCCTCGCCGCCGTTCGCCTCCGTCGCGGCCACCGTCATCCCCGGGGCACGCCGAGCTGTCCACCGTCTCCGCCGTCCTCGACTACGCCGCCCCGAGCCATTCGGTGGAACCGAGGAGCCCCAGAGACGCCGAGCCGCACCGCCCCCTTCTTCTCGGACTCCGGAGAGAACCCGGCGAATCCAGCCGCTCCGCGCCTGCCCCGAGCAGGCTCTGAACGGCTACCACCGCTGTGAGCCTCTCCTTCCCTCCCTGCTTCTTCTCCTCGTCGTTCCCGAGCTGTAGACGCCGCCCCGTTCACGCCCGAGCTCACCGTCGCGCGACCTCGTCGCCGGCGTGGCCACGGTGACCAAATGGTCCCGTGCGCGCCACCATCACACTCACCGCGACGAGTAGACCCCGCCTAGCCTTTTCCTTCACTTGTTTGCGCGCTGGATCGCCGTTTCCGTCGCTCGCCCGAGCACCTCGCCGCCGATGTCGACGCCGCCGTCACGTTAGGCCTCCCCGGTCCGTTCCGACACCATAGATGGACGCGGCGCCGAGTCCTCGTTCGAACGTTGTCAACCGCGCGCGAAATAGTGCGCTAAAACGCAAATCCGACGAACTCCGGCGAGCGGCCGCCGCGAAATTGGTCGCCGGAGCGATCTCCGGCGCCGGCGCCGACGTGGCCGCCACGTGGGTCGCCCTGGGTCACTGACCCGTGGGCCCAGGGGCCCGCGTTGACTAGTTGACCAAGTCAACTATGCTGACGTGGCCGACCCAGAGCCACTGACAGGTGGGCCCCCGCGACTAATTAACCTAAATAAAGATTTAATTAATTAGAAACTAATTAGATTAACCTAATGTCTCACTGACATGTGGGGTCCACCCCCTAATTAACCCTGGTAATTAAATTAATCCACTGATTAGCCTAAACAGAGGCTGACATGTGGGTCCCACTGGACCCACATGTCATATTTGACTTAGTTAGCCGACTGTTGACTTGCTGACGCCAGCAGCGCGTCATGCTGACGTCATAATTCATTTTCTGATAAATAAAATCATTCCAGAAATTCAAATAATCTTTAAAAATTAATAACTTTTAAACCGTAGCTCGGATCGAAAAAGTTAAAACATGAAAGTTGCTCAGAACGACGAGACGAGTCTGATCGTGCCGTCTGTTTCTCCATCGGAACCTCCTACGTAGAAGAACTCGTAACTCCGGACCCGAATCCGGCAGATGAATAGTGCACACACGTCGGATATTAAATCCCAGAATAATTCTAAAAATACCTAAAATGATTTAGATGCATATTTAGGCAACCCTGCACTGCATCATAGCATCACACGCACCGTATTGCATTTGTTTGCATTATGTTTACCTGTTTCTTCCCCCTCTTCTCTCTCGGTAGACCCCGACGTTGACGTAGCTCCCGAGGCAAACGCCGCACAGGAGTACGACTACGTCCCCGACGATACCACTGAAGACCTTGCCCTTGCCCCCGAGCAAACAGGCAAGCACCCCCATTTTGAGCATGCCTATATCGCCTATTCTCTTCTCTCTTATGCTTGCATTAGAACTGCTACTGCTACTGTTTTCCTATATCTGCTGCATAGCCTGATTATTGTACCCTGCTTTGTTACCTTACTGGTTATCCTAGACTGCTTAGTATAGGGTGGGTAGAGACACGACAGAGACCTCCACTTGATCCCGACTGCCCTGCTGGATATCAGAAGACCCGATCATCGGGATTGAAGACCAGACCCTGGCAACGCACAACACTACCCCTTAGTTGCCGACACTGCTGGGTTACCGTCGAGTGCCGAGGGTGATACCTCGTCAGCACTTCTGATGTTAACCTTGTAGGTTAGTTACTCGGTCGTGGTAAGCGAGGGTGATTCCTCCTACACCACCCCCGATAACGACATCGTCGCGCAACCTCTCAAGTGTGGACCTCGAGGGTGATTCCTCCTTCGTTCACCTTGATGATAACATCGAGCGGGAATTCCATCGAGGGTGATTCCTCAGGGTTCCCTTCGGTGTCAGACACACAGTTACCTTGGATATTATGACTTGCACTAAACTATGATACTAAAGACGGGTCGGCCCTGAGGGGTACCCGCGCGAGCTTAACGCGAAGTGATGTGGAGTCGGGTTGACCTGGATGGTGCCCGCGAGATAACTACGAGGCGTGGCCGGGCATTCTTAGCCCTTGCCGCAAGTCCTCGAGACGGGGCGAAGGGGTCACATCGATCGTGAGTCTCTGCTCGTTTCCGCGCGCTCCTAATCCACTACGGTTTGGATATTTGATCCGAGGGGCCTCTGGCCCGATAGCACTAACCATCACGTGGGCATAGTATGGGCGTTCTGCGTCGTACACATCAGCCGAAGCTTGTTTGACGTCAGTAAGGAGCGGCGCACGCCGAGTTGGACTGGTAATGCAACCGCGCTTGTATAAGGGGTTGCTAGGTCTGCTCTCGGTGGCCCCGTAACGTGCAGGAGTTCCCGGGGCGATGGCCCAAGACCCCTGGGGGCATAGGTTTAGTCCGGCGTGCTGACCTCTCTTATAAGCCTAGGTCGGGTTGCGGCGTGTTGCTTAGCCGAGGCCGGGCATGACCCAGAAAAGTGTGTCCGGCCAGAGTTAAGTGAGCGTGGTGGGTAAGTTGGTGCACCCCTGCAGGGAAGAAACTTCTATCGATAGCCTGTCCTACGGTAACGGACACTCGGAGTTGTATCCCGATCGGTACAACTAGAACATGTGGTGAGAACTGGATAGTACGGCTCTGGGATTGCTTTCTCGCAGGGAGTCGAGAAAGGATCTCAGGTCGAGGTTGATAATATTACTACTACTACTTTACATTATGTTCATCTGCTCTCTCCTGATGCTGCAAGACTGTCGAAGATTGTTGAAGATGCTAGTCTTCAATAGGACTAGGCTTTCCCCCTCTACTCTGGCATTTCTGCAGCCCAGTCCACATATACAGCCATTCCTTTGACAATGATGCATATGTAGTGTAGATCCTTGCTTGCTGAGTACTTCGGATGAGTACTCACGTTTGCTTTATTTTCTTTTTCCCCCATTTTCCATTTGATGCCACCAGACGACGGAGCCCCTAAGCCAGAAGCCCCAGCCGACGACCAGTACTACTATCCGCCTGGCGAGTACTACTACTACGAAGAGCCGTTCGACGACCAGGAGTAGGATCGGAGGGTCCAGGGCAGGAGGCCTACGCCTTTCGATCGTAGTTTTTATTTTTACCCCGCCTCTGTGAAGGCTTATCTCTCTCTCTGTAATATATCTGTACTCAGATATCTAATGCTTCCGCTGACGCTTGTATGCCATCGAGCTTGTATTCGAGCCCTCGAGGCCCTGGCTTGTAATATTAAGCTTGTATGACTTTATTTTTATGTTTTAGAGTTGTGTTGTGATATCTTCAAGTGAGTCCTTAGGCTTGATCGTGCGCATTTGCGTGTATGATTAGTGCACGATTAAGCCGGGGTCGTCACAGACCTCCACTTGATCCCGACTGCCCTGCTGCATATCAGAAGACCCGATCATCGGGATTGAGGACCAGACCCTGGCACCGCACATCACTACCCCTTAGTTGCCGACACTGCTGGGTTACCGTCGAGTGCCGAGGGTGATACCTCGTTAGCACTTCTGATGTTAACCTTGTAGGTTAGTTACTCGGTCGTGGTAAGCGAGGGTGATTCCTCCTACACCACCCCCGATAACGACATCGTCGCGCAACCTCTCAAGTGTGGACCTCGAGGGTGATTCCTCCTTCGTTCACCTTGATGATAACATCGAGCGGGAACTCCATCGAGGGTGATTCCTCATGGTTCCCTTCGGTGTCAAACACACAGTTACCTTGGATATTATGACTTGACTATGAACCACGATACTAAAGACGGGTCGGCCCTGAGGGGTACCCGCGCGAGCTTATTGCGAAGTGATGTGGAGTCGGGTTGACCTGGATGGTGCCCGCGAGATAACTACGAGGCGTGGCCGGGCATTCCTAGCCCTTGCCGCAAGTCCTCGAGACGGGGCGACGGGGTCACATCGATCATGAGTCTCTGCTCGTTTCCGCGCGCTCCTAATCCACTACGGTTTGGATATTTGATCCGAGGGGCCTCTGGCCCGATAGCACTAACCATCACGTGGGCATAGTATGGGCGTTCTGCGTCGTATACTTCAGCCGGAGCTTAATGGACGTCAGCGACTGATGCGGCACACGCTGGGTTGGACTGGGAACGCAACCGCGCTTGTATAAGGGGTTGCTAGGTCTGCTCACCGGCGGTGCACGTAACGTGCAGGAGTTCCCGGGGCGATGGCCCAAGACCCCTGGGGGCATAGGTTAGTCCGGCGTGCTGACCTCTCTGTTAGGTATTTGGTCGGGTTGCGGCGTGTTGCTTAGCCGAGGCCGGGCATGACCCAGAAAAGTGTGTCCGGCCGGAGTTAAGCGAGCGTGGTGGGTAAGTTGGTGCACCCCTGCAGGGAAGAAACTTCTATCGATAGCCTGTCCTACGGTAACGGACACTCGGAGTTGTATCCCTATCGGTACAACTAGAACATGTGATGAGGATTGGATAGTACGGCTCTAGGATTGCTTTCTCGCAGGGAGTCGAGAAAGGATCTCAGGTCGAGGATGATGATACTACTACTACTTTACTTATGTAATCTGCTCTCTCCTCATGCTGAAAGACTGCTGAAGATTGTTGAAGATGCTAGTCTTCGATAGGACTAGGCTTTCCCCCTCTATTCTGGCATTTCTGCAGCCCAGTCCACATATACAGCCATTCCTTTGACAATGTTGCATATGTAGTGTAGATCCTTGCTTGCTGAGTACTTCGGATGAGTACTCACGTTTGCTTTATTTTCTTTTTCCCCCATATTCCATTTGATGCCACCAGACGACGGAGCCCCTGAGCCAGAAGCCCCAGCCGACGACCAGTACTACTACCCGCCTGGCGAGTACTACTACTACGAGGAGCCGTTCGACGACCAGGAGTAGGATCGGAGGGTCCAGGGCAGGAGGCCTGCGCCTTTCGATCGTAGTATTTTATTTTACCCCGCCTCTGTGAAGGCCTAATTCTCTCTATGTAATATATCTGTACCCAGATATCTAATGCTTCCGCTGACGCTTGTATGCCATCGAGCTATGTATTCGAGCCCTCGAGGCCCTGGCTTGTAATATTAAGCTTGTATGACTTTATCTTATGTTTTAGAGTTGTGTTGTGATATCTTCAAGTGAGTCCTTAGGCTTGATCGTGCGCATTTGCGTGTATGATTAGTGCACGATTAAGCCGGGGTCGTCACAACCGTGTACTCCCTTCGTCCGAAAAAGCTTGTCCCTCAAATAAATGTATCTAGCATCAAGTTAGTACTAGATACATCCACTTGAGGGACGAGCTTGGGACAAGCTTTTTCGGACGAGGGAGTACACGGTTCGGAAAATCGATTTCACAAGTTGAAATTTCAGTTTCATCCTGTTTTTCACTTTCAGAACCTAAATTTCATTTTCCTCTGTCTTGTTTCACAAAAATCACATATATTTTAATTGCACATTTTTGAAATAACTTGTTTCACACTGTTGAAATAAACTATTACACATTTCAAAATAATCAGTTTCACAAGTTGTCATTTCACTTCATATTGTTTTTTACTTTGAGAACTTACATTTCACTTTTCACTGGTTTGTTTCCCAAAAATCACATCTGTTTCAATTTCACATTATTGAAATAGCACATTTCAGTCTTTTAAAATAAACCGTTACACATTTCAAAATTTTAAATTTCACAAGTTGACATTCAGTTTCACTATTTTTTTCACTTTCAGAACCTACATTTCACTTTGCACTAGCTTGTTTCACGAAAATTACATCTATTTAAATTTCATATTATTGAAAAAGAATATTTCGCTCTTTTGAAGTAAACTGTTACACATTTCATAATTTTCAAATTCACAAGTTTAGATTTTAGTTTCAGTTTTTTTTATATTTTCAGTAGGTGCATTTTACTTTTCAATGGCTTGTTTCACAAAAAACACATATATTTCAATTGCACATTTTTGACATAACTTATTTTACTCTTTTGAAATAAAAATGTTAAACACTTCCAAATAATTAGTTTCACAAGTTGACATTTGAGTTTCATATTTGGGTTTAATAGGTTTATGTGAAAAATGTTATTTTCACATATTTCTAGTAAAATAGGTTTGTTTCAGATTTTTCTAGTGAAATGGGTTTATTTCACATATGAAATGTGAAACGTCAAAAATTAAATGTGTTTAAAATGTATCCAAAATTGGTCTAGTTTTAAAGTTCTTTACGCCAGGAGTCCAAATATATAAAAAGTTTCAAAAACGAGTCTATAGTTTAAAAGATATGTTTGATTTAAATTGTCTAAGAGAAAATAAAGTCTATGGATTTGTTCCGCGGGTAGAGTGAGAGGAGAGACTTGCATGCGTACCGTCCCTGACAAAAGGTGTACTTTGGGGTCCATTGTCCAGCCACTGATTTGACTAAAATAAAGATACAAAAAATATACTAATGCTATACATTTAGGTGGGCCATACAGTTTCATGAATCTCAGAAAAAATGGATGGCCTCAGATCTACCGGTACGTGACCTAACCGCTCAAAATGACTTTGCGAGTGGGCCACCGCTGTTAAATAGAAGTAATTGTACCACTTGTAACTTGGCCAACTGGACACGGTGAGAGCCGTTGCTTGTAATCCTTCCTCCCTTCTTCCTCTCATACTCTGCAACTTGAATTCTAGCGAGAAGGTTGATTGAACCATAGCGACATGTTTACCCGATCCTCGCATGTTGCTTTTTTTTAGAAAGGAAGCGCTTGCCCGGTTTTAGCGAACTAAAACCCTTACAGCATTTACAACCAAAGTCCGTCGAAGAAACAAAAATAAAAGGTTCGATACATGCCACGAAGGGCCAAGGCACAATGCCGAATCAGGTCAAAGTCAACTGATAAGTAGCAAAGATAAATAGCATCACGCTAGACGCAAGCTCAGACTCCGTGAAGATCATTGGCCTCCCTGTGACGTCGAAACCTTGAAGCAAGAGTTCTCAATTTGTTCAGAATCTCCTCAATGATGGACGCATCCGTCGGCTTGCTCAAGAGTTTCCATAGCTTCAAGAAAATTGTCATTTTGTACACGGTGTCAGTAGGGTGTTTGATGAATTTCCCTTCAATTAATGCTTTGTTTCTATTATGCCAAAGGGCCCCGGACATGGCCGCGAAGATCAACCACGTGATATGACGGGAACGTCCGGACAATCTAGAGGTTAAAATATGGAACGCCCCAAACGATGTCGGTGCCCAGCTGCACCTTGTGACATCGGGGATACAACGCCACAGAAATTATGCAAGGATGCACTTAAAAGAAGATGTGGTCAGTCCTCTACAGTTCCATAGAGGGGACATCGGCCGTCCCCTGGACCATGACACTTTTGGACTTGCACACCGGTCGGCACCCTGTCTCTCACTAACTGCCAAAGGAAGATTTTAACTTCTGTTGGAATACGCGCCTTCCAAATATCCATTGCTTGGAAAGGAGCCTCGCCTGTTGTTAACACGTATTTCCTCTACGGAGGGCGCCAAATGACACGGTACTTCGATGGCGTCGGGCACGGCTGGGGAGCCATCGGCGCCGGAGAACTCGAAGAAGACGGCGGTGGTCACAGAAGACGACTGCGAGAGATGGCGGCGGGGGCTGCGGGAGGCTATTTCATCCCTGCCACTTGGGGGGTTGCCACTTCTACCGAAGTAGCTGTTATCTTGCTTATAACTCTCCATATGCGATCTAAACTGAGTTACAAAAAAGGTTTTCGCCCCGCTTTATATATAAAGCAACGGTCCACAACAAACCGATACAAATGCACGTCATCACAACACACGCACACACCCAAGGCAGGATACATAGGCGCTGAGCGCAGCAACATCACCCCTATCACTACGAGAGTAACTGGGGACTCCCCCGTGAACACGCCACCGCGAAGAGATGAGGCCGCATACGACGAACCGTAGACTCCAAGGCGACGCCTTCAGGAATGTTACGACAACGAAGCGCCGCCGCCTCCCGATCTGGGGATCAAGTTTCCCCTGGAGCAACACGACGGACAATGAGAGCCGCGATGACGCCTGCAAGAAGGGAACGAACTTCGCTGCAGCCGGTCTGTCCGAAGAGAGTTATAATTTTTGCTATTCTGATTTTGCCCCGTAAAGAGTGTTTCAATGATGACTCACAATAAGTTTCCTACTACAGTACAGTATTTCCCAACTCAGAATCTCTCTTTTCCTGTTTGCTTGTCCCGCTTACTAGGAACTAGTGTACTTCTGTTGCGTAAGCAAGAGCATCTCCAACTGGCGCGCAACACGTGACACGCTAAATTATTTTTACAGCGCCGCAATAGCTTTTTTTTAGCGCGCAAGAAGGCGCTTGCTCCAGCAAGCGCTGCAAAATAAAGCCCAACACCCCAAGCTAGTCCATACGACACAAATAAGAATAGATAAAAACGATACTACGATGCAAATATAGTAGATTACGTCGAAGATAAACTAGATAACTACTCCTCGTTGTCCTCCTCCTCAGTGGTGTAGTCCGACGACAGGAACACGTCTTCCCATCGAGGATCATTTCGTCAAAGGTCGACGCAGATCCTAGTTCGCACTACGCTATCGTCAGTGCCTTCCGCGCACGCCCGTCCGCCCGATCAGCGGCTCGCTGCGCCCTCCTCTGCGCCCAGAAGTCGTTATCGGCGGCGACATCCTCCGAGAAGTGCTCGCGCCATGCCGCCATGGCGTGCTCATCTGCCTTGGCGATGAGGAGGCGGCGCTCCCACCTCCACTGGATGCGGCGGTCCTCGTCGGTGATTAGCCGTGGTGAAGGCCCGAGGTCCTACGCCTGCTGGCGCTTCTGCACGTCCGAGAAATTCATCTGCGAACGTGCCCTCGAGAGGCGGCACGCCGCCGATTCGTACGCATGGGCGGCCTCGTGGGCGATCTCGAACGTCCCGAGACCGAGACGTGTATTACCGGAGCGGATCTTCGCATAATACACGCCGGAGGGGTGGCGCGGACGCTGCGGTAGCCGGAGCTGCTCCGGGCGCGCGGCGACGGGGGAGAAGGCCCTGGAGGCGGCCGCGGGGCGCTGGAGGCGAGGAACAAGGGCGCGGCGACGGCGGGGCACCGGCAGAAGCGAGGAGAAAAGGGAGAAAGAGGTGGCGGTTGGCGGGCTCGCGCGCGGGGGTTTTATAGAGCGTGCTCGACGCAGCGCGCCTGCCGGGCGTGGTTTTCGCGCGCGCACGCAGTTTTCTTTTCTGCGCCGGACTTTCCCGCGTCCGCTGGAGCGCGCCAAACCGGCCCACGCGCGGTATAAACACAATTTTTTTCCGCGCGCGCCATATCTAACGCGCCTGATCGAGATGCTCTACTGGAAGAGCATTGCTATACAGCCGATACTTGTCCCATCCAGCCATCTGTACTTTTGTTCCTAATGCATCTAACGGTGCAGAGTATTTATCGGCTGCACGTCGTGCACATAGCGTCGTCTGCCCATCCATTCAGGGGCTCGCGCGGTTTACAAAACGAGCATCTTCATTGAAATACAAGACATGCACGCATGGGCTTTATTTATTACCTAGGAACATGTATGCATCGAAACGTTATCTAACAAAGATTGGTGCAATAGCAACGTTTACACAAGCCAACACACTTGCCTCCCATGAATCCTTCGGCCTTGTAGACACTTATGCATTTGTTTTCGCTCACGCCTCTGACACATTGTCCTTTAAAATCCTTGCTCGGTATAGAGCACACTGCCGGCGGAATATCTTCTTGTGCTAGCCCTTGTGTCTCTACACATTCCCTCGGCATAGCCACATGAACCGCCTCTCGGTTCTCTGCATAAAAGGATAAAGTGAATTTTGGTTGACAAATAGTCAACCACGAGTAACTCTGTATATTATAGGATCCAAAATTTAAATGTTTATTGCTTACTAAATTGAACCAAATGCCTTTTTCCTTTATTTCTATGTTATGGGACTTTTTATTGAGTGGAGAGACACATATGTTTCAAGAAATAATATAATAAGATAAATGGACACACATATATATTGCATTATCCATATGCCCAGCATACAATTTACTGAAGATTAAGCGAAACGATGGAAATCACATCCCAAATTAAACAAAATTTTTGTAAACTTTCTAATAAAATCCAAACTAGGATCCTATCATATGGTACGAAGTAATATAAGATGGCTATGAACTCATCTAGTTTGCTATATGTTTTTTTCTCCTTCTAGTTCTAGTTGGAGGGTTAGGGACCTGGTACCATGGTTGTGGCCTATAAGCAAGAATAGGAGAAGAAAACACCGGCTGCCATGGCAGAGAAGGGTACAGGGCAACAAACAAGATGCCGAAAATTTCAATGACATGGCAACACAAAGAAGAGGAGCCGTGTGGAGCGGCATGTCGAAAAAGTATTGCAAGAGCAAAGAAAATAAGGCTTCTTTTGGATTTCGCATAAAAATAACAAAGAAAAAATAAACATGTACCACCCATATGTTTGTGCACAAACTCGAGAGGCGCATATTTTGAGGGATTGTTGTGACGCCCCCGGCTCAATCGTGCACTAATCATACACGCAAATGCACACGATCAAGCCTAAGGACTTACGGGAAGATATCACAACACAACTCTAAAACATAAATAAAGTCATACAAGCTTTATATTACAAGCCAGGGGCCTCGAAGGCTCGAATACATAAGCTCGTATACAAGCGTCAGCGGAAGCATCAGATATCTGAGTACAGATATAAAAGAAAACACAGAAAGGCCCCTTAAAAGGAGGGACAAAAGAAAAACACTACGATCGAAAGGCGCAGGCCTCCTGCCTGGGACCCTCCGAACCTACTTCTGGTCGTCAGCCATCTTGTAGTAGTATCCACCCTCGGGGTAGTAGTAGCGATCGTCGGCGGGGGCAGCTGTCTCAGGGGCTCCGTTATCTGGTTGCGTCAAAAGGGATATGGGGGAAAAAGAAAGCAAAGCAACCGTGAGTACTCATCCGAAGTACTCAGCAAGCAAGGATCTACACTACATATGCAACATTATCAAAGGAAGGCTGTTTATGTGGACTGGGCTGCAGAAATGCCAGAATAGAGAGAAGTGCTAGTCCTATCAAAGACTAGCATCTTCAACGGTCTTGCAGCATTAGAAGAGTGTAGATTAGTACCGTATAAAGTAGTAGTATCATTAAGTATCATCCTCACCCAGAGATCCTTTCTCGACTCCCTACGAGAAAGCAATTCCAGAGCCATACAGTCATCAACCTCATCCTGAGATCCCTTCTCGACTCCCTGCGAGAAGCAATCCCAGAGCCATAGTATCCACTTCTAGTTGTATCGATCGGGATACAACTCCGAGTGTCCTTTAGCGAGGATCCGGCTATGCATAGATTAGTTCTTCCCTGCAGGGGTGCACCAACTTACCCACCACGCTTGCTTAACTCTGGCCGGACACACTTTTCCGGGTCATGCCCGACCTCGGCCAAACAACACACCGCAGCCCTACCTAGAGCTCAGCAGAGAGGTCCCCGCCGGTCTACATCCTAAGCACTCAGGGGTCTTGGGCCATCGCCCTGTGCACTCCGGGTCGTTGTGTGCAGGGTGGATACCAGCACCGCCTCAGATGGTCGGTACGATCCGACCGTGCCACAATGCTGAACTGGACGTCTGGCAGAACTTTCGGCTGATGCCAC
The DNA here is from genome assembly GCA_011799875.1 of Thinopyrum elongatum. Taxonomy (NCBI): domain Eukaryota; kingdom Viridiplantae; phylum Streptophyta; class Magnoliopsida; order Poales; family Poaceae; genus Thinopyrum; species Thinopyrum elongatum. The sequence goes on along the minus strand of CM022297.1, from coordinate 486,806,651 downwards.
GATGCGGAGTGCCCATAACTTTTCCCGCGTGATGGTTAGTGCTATCGGGCCAGAGGCCCACTCGAATCAAATATCCAAATCGTTAGTACCTTGGGGGTGCGGTAACGAGCAGAGACTCACGATCGATGTGACCCCGTCGCCCCGTCTCGAGGACTTGCGGCAAGGGCTAAGAATGCCCGGCCACGCCTCGTATTCTCACTCGGGCACCATCCAGGTCAACCCGTCTCGCAAAAGACTGACGGAAACTCAGGTCCACCTCTACTGGGCGGTACCGCCTGTCCCTCCAGTCCTGCTATAAAAGTAACTTCCTTGGGTCCCCCTCGGGGCCGACCCATTTCTAACAATGTCCAGGGGTAAAGTCATAGTAACCGTATGTCCATAACATCAAGGGAATCCGAGGTATCACCCTCGTTGGATTCCTGCACGATGTATCCGTCAAGGTGAACTTGGAGGATTCACCCTCGCTGGGTTCACACTTGAGGTGTTGTACGACGGCGTCGTTATCAGAAGCGGTGAAGGAGGAATCATCCTCGATGACCACGACCGAATAGCTACTCTACAGAGTTAACATCAGAAGTGCTACAAGAGATTTCACCCTCGGCACTTGATAGTAACACTGCAGTGTCGTTACAACTAAGGGGGGGTGATGTGCGGTGCCGGGGCCTATCTTCGATCCCATTGATCGGGTCTTCTGATAATCCAGCGGGGCAGTCGGGACTAGTGGAGTCACTGATAGGTCTCTACCCAGCCTATACTAAGCAGTTTAGGATAAGCAGGTATGGTATCAATAGCAGGTTACAATAAACAGGCTATGCATCAGTGTAGGTAAAGCAGCAGCAGTAGTATTTCTAATGCAAGCATGAGAGGGAAAGAATCGGAGATATCGGTATGCTCAAAAGGGGGGTGCTTGCCTGGTTGCTCGGCGGCAAAGGCAAGGTCGTCAACGGTGGCGTCGAGCTCCGGAGCTGCGTCGGTACCGGGAACTGCGTCGGGGTCTAACGAGAAAGAAGAGGGGGAGGAAAACAGTATAAATACACAGCAAACATGAGCAACACAATGTATGACATGACAATATGCAGTGTCGGGTGTGTCCTAACGTATGGTTGCACGTCACTGAGGAAGGGGGAATGCGTCCGGGAATGTTTTCCCAGTTCTGGATATTTGTCAGATAGATGACCGGAGGGGAACGGTTCCATGTTCGGATAGTTAAGGATGTGTGATGGACGAACGGACCGTGTTCTCAGGTTCGTCTCGAAATTCTGAGCAACTTTCATGTACAAAGTTTTTCGATCTGGGCTACGGATTATTTTATATGATTTTTCAAAGTTTTATTGATTTTCTGGAATTTATTTAATTATTTAAATTTGAATTATCTAGAATAGTAGCAGCTGGCATCAGCATGACATCAGCGGGTCAAACCCAGCTGGTCCTGGTCAAACCTGACCAGTGGGCCCCACATGTCATACACAGGGGCTAACAGAGTTTAGATTTAAACTAAGTTTAGTTAATTAGTTATCTGGGCCCACCAGTCAGTGTCAGATTAGGTTAATTAAGTTAGTTAAATTAGTTCTGTTAATTAGGGGCGGTGGGCCCCATTGTCAGCGGCTGGGCCGGTCCAGTCAGCAGGGCTGACCGGTCAACAGGCCGGCCGGGCCCCCTGGGGCCCACGGGTCAGTGACCCTGGGGGTGGCCACATGGCGCCAGGTCAGCTCACCGGCGTTCATCGCCGGCGCGCGCTCCGACGACCACCAGAGTCGGCGACGGACTCGCCGGACTTCGCTATAGACAGTGGCTGGACGCGCAAAGACCACCAGAAGGCAGGCCGCGCTCGTGCGGATCCAGGGGAACAAGCGGCTGGGGGAGTGGTGGCCGGAGCTCGCCGGAACTGAGCTCGCAGCGGCCGCCAGAATTCGGGAGAGCTCGGTTTTAGCACACAGGGCACGAGGGGAGGAGTTGGTGGGCGCGTTCGAACGCCCAGGCAACGGCGCGTCGGTTGGTGGCGGAGACATGGCTGTAGGCGGGCTGTAGCGTCGCCGGCGACGAGAGGGGCGGACGCCGGGATTCGGGCGAGATCGAGCGCGCGGCAATGAGGCACGGGGGCGAGCGGGTGTGTGTGCGTCGGCCTCCTCGTAGCGTGCTGGGCACGGTGTCGTGCTCGGCTGAGCTCAACGGTGAGCACGGCCACGGCGGCTATGGAGCGGGGCAGCGGCGAGCTACAGCGGTAGCGCCGAGCGAGCTAGAGAGGGAGGCAGCCTACTTGAGATAGGGGAGGGGGGAGGAGCTCACCGGGTGGGCGCGAGAAGGCCCGGCGAGCAACGAAAGCGCAGTGGCGATGGCCGGAATCGAAAGAGGCGGCGGCGGCGACCGAGGAGGAAGACGAAGAGGATCCGGTGCTGTGGTGGCTCCCGCCTTGAGGTCGTTGGTGCAGACGAAGCAGTAGACGGCCGCGAGGCTCGTGGACACGTCGGGGCTGCGAGGGGGGCATGGTGGCCGCGGTGGCGCAGCAACGCAGCGGCGACAGTGCGTCGGGGCGAGGTGGATCTGGAGAAGGGGGCGAGGCAGAGACGACCAGGGAGGTCAGAGGGAGTGCGGGGCGTGGCCCTTAACCACCCACGACGAGTGGCGGAGCCGCTGTCGAGCGCGCAAGGACAGGGGCCCCGGGCGGGCGCGCGCGCGCGTGCGGCTGGAGTCGACAGCAAGGGGGGAAGTGAACAACGCGAGGTGGGGGACGGCAGGTGGTGGGCTGCGCCGCCTGTGCTGACTAGAGCCCAGCCACTCGAGCCCCTTTTCCTTTTTCTTCTTTTCTCTTTTCTGTTTTTCTGTTTTGTTTTCTATTTTCTTTTCTGCTTTGCAATTTAGTTTAGCCACCAAATAAGTTTTGCAAAATATGTAACTTAGTCCAATATTTGCAGTGCAATATTTGTCGCTGCGAGAAATTTGTTTGGAGACAAATGGATTTTATTTGGATTTTAATTAAAAGAATAAGGATTAAATATCTCTGTTTTGTGGTTGTTAGAGCCACATAATTTATTTAGTATATGTTGAATATAAATTTAGAATTGTCTCTGGATTATTTACAATATTATGAACAATTTAGTTTTCAATTTTGAACAATTTTTATTTTCACTTTAAGTTTGAATTTCCATTTGAATTTGAAAAGGGATATGTTACTAATGATGATTAAGCACTGTTGATCATGATGACATGGCACACTCAAAAGGGGATTACTGTAGCTAACCACTATGGGTGTTACAAATCTCCTCCACTAATAAGAATTCTCGTCCCGAGAATTAAGAGGTGGAGTAAGGGGAAAGGACTAGGTTACGAAATTCTAACAATTCTTCTCAGTTTTGGTTGCACTTCTCGACGAAGTCGACCCACTACGTTGATGTATTCATTCCTCTATTTCAGGTCCTCATGACGAAGTCGGCATCCTTTCTTCGGGAACTCCATTGTACTTACGAATAGTAAGGGGCAACTTGGCAACGATAGAAGGCTATAAGGGGTAATCATCGGGGTTAACCCATGAATGAACACATGGGTATCTCTCAAGTTGGTCAAATGAAACACATCGAGAGCAAGGTAAGAAGGTACAACAAGGAGTTCCAAGCGGATAGACAATCGTTCGATGTCTGAAACAAAGTGTGAAAATGGCCTAGAGCAACGAGAATAAGTACTGCGTCTGATACCAGAATTGATGTTCCTTCGGAAGGTGGCTCGTGAATTACGTAGGAGGCCACGCGCGAGGAATAACTTTGGGAACAGGGGGTGTACAGGAGAGTCAGGTTTCGATCCTGTGGAACTGTGGGTTATGGCCCACCACGTGGGTTAGCAGTAGGAAGGGCGGTGACGTCTCGCACGATCATGTAAGCAAGGCATGTCAGAGGATAGTCTATTGGTTTGTCGGCAACAACATCGGTACCAAGGGCGAGGAACAAAGAGAACCATTTTCCTGCTCGTTGAACGAGGCGGACCAATAGGCAAAGTTCTCGTCCATCGGCGGTTACCGGAATGTCATCAACAGTAGAAACATGGTCTCACTGACAGAGTCGTACACCGAGGTGTTTACATAAGCAGTGAATTATTACTGCTTAGATCATATAGATCTGAAGAAAGGTTAAACAAAACAATGGAAAGGAAAATGGGATCATTAGATTAAACAGAACAATGGAAAGGAAAATGTGTCTAAATATATATTCCAGGGGTATATCCTTCGCAAGGACAAGCAGAGCATGATATCCATGGCAGGATAGAAAGTAGAAAACGCTTTAGGTAAGGGGAGAGAAATTCCATGACATTACCCATACAATGGCGTTTGGATAATTGAAAAATAAAATTTTGCATTATGCTTCAAATGTCCTTATTGAAAATCGGAGTATCACAGACAGGCTTCGAGATAGTATAGACATGGTCATCAAGTAAAGGTCAGCCTTTGGATACACAAAGGATCCATCGGAACAACTTATAAAATAAGTCATACAATTTCAGACAGGAAAAGATGAGGATAGGGCCCGCAGGCTCAGTAACAATTCATTGAGGGGGCAAGGATAATATTTCTCACCATGAATTCTATTGATATCTTGGAAGAGCTCGGAATGTTGATGATGATCACGACACAATTGTCGAGAGATTTCATGAAGATGTAATTGGTCGGTGATGACATCAAGCCAAAGGAATGATGAAGCGAAAGGTTATTGGAATCACGGTTACGCCACAAACTCGAAGTCAAGCTTGTTGTTCGAGGTGAAATGATAAGATGAGGAAGATCGACGTAAGCTTAGCTCATCGTCGGAAATTGCTTTGGGCATAAGGACCAGGTAGTACAGTAAAAATTAGATCGATGAATATGTAGCCGATTAGGATAGGGATGGCATGATGGAGTAGTAAACATCCCAGCAACAACTACTAGGAGTACTAAATCACAGAGCGGAATCGATTCATTGTTCGGTGGTCTCGGTTGACAACAACCCAAAACCCGTGGAGTGACTATAACAGGGAAAAGGTATCACTCCATCGGAAAAAATCATAGAACGTAGTACAATAGGATGATATCTTCGAGATAGTAGGGGGTTAATACTCGAGGTAGTTCAGTATAGAGGTTGGACAGGCATATTGATTTGCTGAAGACAAGTATTTTAACTTGTTCGAGACAGGAATCAATGGATATTAATAAGGCTGGAACCTTGATTACAAAAGATCAATACACAGATGCAAGATGAATTAGTACCAAGGGAATAATTATTTTTACGAGCAGCTTCCATGATAAGTTCTACATCGGGTCCATGGGCATGAACACAAAGTTCAAGGTCGACTCCCACTTCTGCAATGCATAACCTTTCATACGCTGCTCTATTAAAATGATTTGAGTGCGAAGACCTACATGGTGAATTACCAGAGGAGTATGAACCTTGGAAAACTTTCGGGTTTACACAGATTAAGGAAGGCATAGGTTCAACCCATCGGGGCATCTTAGAAATATATACCACAAGCTTCGAGAGTAACTATCACCAGCTCGAAAGCAGAGCATGGTTGGACAAATCAGAGAATAGGATTTACCAATGGCATTATGTATCAGAGAAGAACTTGAGGTTTTTGCATACAAAGGACACTGTTGAATGATAATTCAACAAAGGATCTGACGGTCAATATCGGGGTTGATGTGAGCCTCGGCACACAATCAGAGGATGAAACAAGGCAAAGGCACTGGATTATAGAATCAACTGACTAATTCAAAGCTCAATTGCAAAGGATTTATGATTTCCAAATCAAGGGATCAGAAGCAAATGCTCTGATTAAGGATGGGTAAGTAGAGTAGGCTTAAGGGTACAATCGATGGCTATTCGATTGATCAAGATCCAGCTCATGTTAAAAATGACGTCTGAGCCGGAAGGATGAATTCTAGGATCTGATTGAGGATTTGCGAGCATTCTCAATATATTGAATCAAGGGACTCGAAATGATAGTGACAGAGGATGTCAACGGAGATTACTAGAAATATGGATTTAACCATAATGCAGGAAGGCAAGGAATTCAGGAGCAATAAGCTGCTGAGGATCTTCCAAAAATCAAATAGTATTTCGAAGAATTTTGTGTAACACAAGAACAATTAGGAATGAACAAATCCTCGATAAGTGTGAGGAATTATTCGTAGGTGTAATCGTGCAGAAAAGAGCTGCAAGGTAGTAATCACAAAGGATTCTCGGAGTAGCGGGAAGTAGTTCAGGGTATCTTGTACTAACAAGAGTTATCGAGAATGAAGGTATGGATGACAAGTATAAGTAGCTATCCATAGGGATGTCTCGGTGGTAGGGAATTGCAAATCCAATGAGCACAAGTTCTCGAAAGAACATCGGAGAGTATCTTCGGAATTTTCTGGTGCACCAAGTAATCATCTGGAGTAAGGGACTCTCCGAGAGGAAGTAGTTACGAGAACCTAGAGTTTGCGTTAGTAAAATCATTTAACCCGAAATAGAAGAGAGATCAGAGTCCCAGAGTATAGACGAGGAGTAAAAGATCCTAATACCACCCATTTGGCGACATGGGCCCGTAAGCCACACAGCCAAGTTAGTAAATTAGTTTTTGGACCACTAGACCTAACTTCGGCCAAGGAGTTGGAAAGGGGGTTCCTACAGTCAGCCGGCTCTGATACCAACTTGTGACGCCCTCGGCTCAATCGTGCACTAATCATACACGCAAATGCACACGATCAAGCCAAAGGACTCATGGGAAGATATCACAAACACAACTCTAAAACATAAATAAAGTCATACAAGCTTTATATTACAAGCCAGGGGCCTCGAGGGCTCGAATACATAAGCTCGTATACAAGCGTCAGCGGAAGCATCAGATATCTGAGTACAGATATAAAAGAAAACACAGAAAGGCCCCTTAAAAGGCGGGACAAAAGAAAAACACTACGATCGAAAGGCGCAGGCCTCCTTCCTGGGACCCTCCGAACCTACTCCTGGTCGTCAGCCATCTCGTAGTAGTATCCACCCTCGGGGTAGTACTAGCGATCGTCGACGGGGGCAGCTGTCTCAGGGGCTCCGTCATCTGGTTGCGTCAAAAGGGATATGGGGGAAAAAGAAAGCAAAGCAACCGTGAGTACTCATCCGAAGTACTCAGCAAGCAAGGATATACACTACATATGCAACATTATCAAAGGAAGGCTGTTTATGTGGACTGGGCTGCAGAAATGCCAGAATAGAGAGAAGTCCTAGTCCTATCGAAGACTAGCATCTTCAACGGTCTTGCAACATTAGAAGAGTGTAGATTAATACCGTATAAAGTAGTAGTATCATTAAGTATCATCCTCACCCAGAGATCCTTTCTCGACTCCCTACGAGAAAGCAATCCCAGAGCCATACAGTCATCAACCTCGTCCTGAGATCCCTTCTCGACTCCCTGTGAGAAGCAATCCCAGAGCCATAGTATCCAATTCTAGTTGTATTGATCGGGATACAACTCCGAGTGTCCGTTACCGAGGATCCGGCTATGCATAGATTAGTTCTTCCCTGCAGGGGTGCACCAACTTACCCACCACGCTCGCTTAACTCCGGGCGGACACACTTTTCCGGGTCATGCCCGACCTCGGCCAAACGACACATCGCAGCCCTACATAGTGCTCAGCAGAGAGGTCCCCGCCGGTCTACATCCTAAGCACTCAGGGGTCTTGGGCCATCGCCCTGTGCACTCCGGGTCGTTGTGTGCAGGGTGGATACCAGCACCGTCTTAGATGGTCGGTATGATTCGACCATGCCACAATGCTGAAGTGGACGTCTGACAGAACTTTCGGCTGATGCCACGATGCGGAGTGCCCATAACTTTTCCCTCGTGATGGTTTGTGTTATCGGGCCAGAGGCCCACTTGAATCAAATATCCAAATCGTTAGTACCTTGGGGGTGCGGTAACGAGCAGAGACTCATGATCGATGTGACCCCGTCGCCCCGTCTCGAGGACTTGCGGCAAGGGCTAAGAATGCCCGACCACGCCTCGTATTCTCACTCGGGTACCATCCAGGTCAACCCGTCTCGCAAAAGATTGACGAGAACTCAGGTCCACCTCTACTGGGCGGTACCGCCTGTCCCTCCAGTCCTGCTGTAAAAGTAACTTCCTTGGGTCCCCCTCGGGGCCGACCCGTTTCTAACAAAGTCCAGAGGTAAAGTCATAGTAACCGTGTGTCCATAACATCAAGGGAATCCGAGGTATCACCCTCGTTGGATTCCTGCATGATGTATCCGTCAAGGTGAACTCGGAGGATTCACCCTCACTGGGTTCACACTTGAGGTGTTGTACGATGTCGTCGTTATCGGAAGCGGTGAAGGAGGAATCACCCTCGATGACCACGACCGAATAGCTACTCTACAGAGTTAACATCAGAAGTGCTACAAGAGGTTTCACCCTCGGCACTTGATAGTAACGCTGCAGTGTCGTTACAACTAAGGGGGGGTGATGTGCGGTGCTGGGGCCTGTCTTCGATCCTGTTGATCGGGTCTTCTGATAATCCAGCGGGGCAGTCGGGACTAGTGGGGTCACTGATAGGTCTCTACCCAGCCTATACTAAGCAGTTTAGGATAAGTAGGCAAGGTATCAATAGCAGGTTACAATAAACAGGCTATGCATCAGTGTAGGTAAAGCAGCAGCAGCAGTATTTCTAATGCAAGCATGAGAGGGAAAGAATCGGCGATATCGGTATGCTTAAAAGGGGGGTGCTTGCCTGGTTGCTCGGCGGCAAAGGCAAGGTCGTCAACGGTGGCGTCGAGCTCTGGAGCTGCGTCGGTACCGGGAACTGCGTCGGGGTCTAATGAGAGAGAAGAGTGGGAGAAAAACAGTATAAATACACAGCAAACATGAGCAACACAATGTACGACATGACAATATGCAGTGTCGGGTGTGTCCTAACGGATGGTTGCACGTCACTGAGGAAGGGGGAATGCATCCGGGAATGTTTTCCCGGTTCCGGACATTTGTCAGACAGATGACCGGAGGGGAACGATTTCATGTTCAGATAGTTAGGGACGTGTGACGGACGAACGGACCGCATGTTCGGATTCGTCTCGAAATTCTGAGCAACTTTCATGTACAAAGTTTTTCGATCTGGGCTACGGATTATTTTATATGATTTTTCAAAGTTTTATTGATTTTCTAGAATTTATTTAATTATTTAAATTTAAATTATCTAGAATAGTAGCAGCTGACATCACCATGACATCAGCATGACATCAGCGGGTCAAATCCAGCTGGTCCAGGTCAAACCTGACCAGTGGGCCCCACATGTCATACACAGGGGCTAACAGAGTTTAGATTTAAATTAAGTTTAGTTAATTAGGCGTCTGGGCCCACCTGTCAATCTCGGATTAGGTTAATTAAGTTAGTTAAATTAGTTCTGTTAATTAGGGGTGGTGGGCCCCATTGTCAGCGGCTGGGCCGGTCTAGTCAGCAGGGCTGACTGGTCAACAGGCCGGCCGGGCCCCCTGGGGCCCACGGGTCAGTGACCCTGGGGGTGGCCACGTGGCGCCAGGTCAGCTCACCGGCGTTCATCGCCGGCGCGCGCTCCGGCGATCACCAGAGACGGCGGCGGACTCGCCGGACTTTGCTATGGACAGCGGCTGGATGCGCAAAGACCACCAGAAGGCAGCCCACGCTCGTGCGGATCCAGGGGAACAAGCGGCTGGGGTAGTGGTGGCCGGAGCTCGCCGGAACTGAGCTCGCGGCGGCCGCCGGAATTCGGGTGAGCTCAGTTTTTAGCACACAGGGCACGAGGGGAGGAGTTGGTGGGCGCGTTCGAACGCCCAGGCGACGGCGCGTCGGTTGGTGGCGGAGACATGGCCGTAGGCGGGCTGTAGCGTCGCCGGCGACGAGCGGGGCGGATGCCGGGACTCAGGCGAGATCGAGCGCACGGCTACGAGGCACGGGAGCGAGCGGGTGTGTGTGCGTCGGGCTCCTTGCAGCGTGCTGGGCACGGTGCCGTGCTCGGCTGAGCTCAACGGTGAGCACGGCCACGGCGGCTATGGAGCGGGGCAGCGGCGAGCTACAGCGATAGCGCCGAGCGATCTAGAGAGGGAGGCGGCCTACTTGAGAGAGGGGAGGGGGGAGGAGCTCACCGGGTGGGAGCAAGAAGGCCCGGTGAGCAACGGAAGCGCAGTGGCGATGGCCGGAATCGAAAGAGGCGGCGGCAGCGACCGAGGAGGAAGACGAAGAGGATCCGGTGCTGTGGTGGCTCCCGCCTTGAGGTCGTTGGTGCAGACGAAGCAGAAGACGGCCGCGGGGCTCGTGGACACGTCGGGGCTGCGAGGGGGGCACGGTGGCCGCGGTGGCGCAGCAACGCAGCGGCGACAGTGCGTCGGGGCGAGGTGGATCTAGAGAAGGGGGCGAGGCAGAGAGGACCAGGGAGGTCAGAGGGAGTGCGGGGCGTGGCCCTTAACCACCCACGGTGAGCGGCAGAGCCGCTGTCGAGCGCGCGAGGACGGGGGCCCCAGGCGGGCGCGCGCGCGCGTGCGGCTGGAGTCGACAGCGAGGGGGGAAGTAAACAGCGCGAGGTGGGGGACGGCAGGTGGTGGGCTGGGCCGCCTGTGCTGACTAGAGCCCAGCCACTCGGGCCCCTTTTCCTTTTTCTTCTTTTCTCTTTTCTCTTTTCTGTATTTCTGTTTTGTTTTCTATTTTCTTTTCTGCTTTGCAATTTAGTTTAGCCACCAAGTAAGTTTTGCAAAATATGTAACTTAGTCCAATATTTGCAGTGCAATATTTGTCACTGCTAGAAATTTGTTTGGAGACCAGTGGATTTTATTTGGATTTTAATTAAAAGAATAAGGATTAGATATCTCTGTTTTGTGGTTGTTAGAGCCACATAATTTATTTAGTATATGTTGAATATAAATTTAGAATTGTCTCTGGATTATTTACAATATTATGAACAATTTAGTTTTCAATTTTGAACAATTTTTATTTTCACTTTAAGTTCGAATTTTCATTTGAATTTGAATTTGAAAAGGGATATGTTACTAATGATGATTAAGCACTGTTGATCATGATGACATGGCACACTCAAAAAGAGATTACTGTAGCTAGCCACTGGGGGTGTTACAATTGTTCATGATGTTAGACACACCTGTGGCTACAAGAAGTAAGATGAGGACAACCACAAAAATATTCGAGGACAAACCTATCACGGTATATATTGAAGGATCAAAGAGATTTATGTGAATTGTAAGATACATGAAACTGGAAAAAGATTCATTCTTATATATTGGTAGCAGCACATAGTTATGTTGTCTGTTCTATGGGCGGCACATAGATTTGTAAACTGGTATTGTAACTGATGCCCAAATATAGGAGGCCTATCCAACACCTTCTACACTTGGGGTGTGGGCACCTTTTATTTGTGATGGGTCTATGTCATTATTTATCTTTATTATCTTTTATTTGTTTCTTAACATAGATACATAAGATAAGGGTCAGTTTTTGAACATTTTTCATTTTCACACAACTGGACCGCATAATACCCAAAAGACAACAATGTTATATAATAGTGCCATGTGATAAAGTGGTGACTTGCGTGCCAACTAATGCTTTAAATTTTGACTAGTAGAGGGAGGTCAATCCAAATACAAGCATACTGGCATGGTATTTAATGTTTTAATTGTATATTTGTTTCATAAGGCACTATCGGAGACCATTTAATGCTTTGTGATTGGTGTGCCGAGTACTGCTTTAAATGTCCATTTCACAGTGATAGAAGGATGTTAATTCTAATACTCTCTCCATTTTTATATATAAGGTCACTTAGTTTTTCGTGTCAAACTTTGACTTATAATATTGGTCAAGAAAATATGGGTTGTATATCACCACGCAATCGAGTGGCGATGCTGCCGTACAGGTGCGTGCCCCTGCGAATTTTCGATAAAAATGACATTGTCTTAGGACTCCAGTCCATATACAACAGTCAACATGTTCCATGTATCTGAACGGTGTTCCATAGCCCTTACATCGAAAATTCGATTCAGACGGGGACTCGATGTGCTAACACTGGTGTTATTTATTTATTTTTTGTTGTTTATATGTTGCAACATCAGACGGCCTAATGTAACAGTCCCATTTGGACGCAAGTTTGATAGAAATTCAGTCAAAGGAACCAAATATATCTTTAAATAGGTTGCCGCCTCACTTTATAGATAAAGCACAAATCAAAGTACACGACAGAACAATACAAGTTAGTGAGGCAACCCTCTTACAAAGCAAATCCTGATAACCGGACACCACAACCCCACACGACTACAATGCCGAGAATTAACACAGGAGGAACTGAATACAGCGCCATGACAACCACTTGCATACCTAAGCTCCACAACAACGCCCTCACAAGGGGAAACGGCACAAAGTTTCGCCACTGCCGAGTTCAAGACAGACAGGGGTCTCCATCCGGAACACTGGCATGAAGAGGAGAACCACAACGACGTCCTCAAGACGAGAGCAGCACCCATGAGGACTGCCGCCGTCGACGCCAAAGCGTGGAGCTTTCGCTCGGCCTCTCACCAGTGTCACCACAAGGCACCTAGGAGGCCCACGATGAGCACAAACCCTACATCTGGATCTGGGTGTCGCCACTGCCATGAACAAAGAGTGAGACTGGGCCACCAACCACTACACCCCTTGCCACCCACACGACCAAGAGGTATAGCCACCACCGCCACCATGATGACCGTCGGAGATCCATCCATGCGGACCGCCACTCGAGGCCGCTGCCCCGACATCCAAGACTCGAGGATTCACCAACCATCCACCCAAGCACAGTAGGAGGAGCAAAAGGTATCTCCTTCCACTCCTAGCCCAGAATTACCCACCAAACCGGCATCGACCTCCTCCACAGTAGGAAGCGTCCATGCCCGTGCCTCCAGCCAGTCCCAGTGGATCGGAGGAGGCACTACCCAGTGACTGCTGACGGCTATCGTTGAGCAGAGATCAAACGACGCCATACACAAGGCCATCGGCGTCGGTCCATACGACGACATAGTGGTGGTAGGACATATCGCGTCGCTTGAGGAAGCCCACACACCGCAATGCTGGAGCAACATGCCCGAGCATGCGCGGGGCGATACATGACACTGTCGCCACAACTTCTGCCCGCAGCCCGCCGGGGAGCTACGTGACACTATCGCTACAACCTCCACCCGCAGCCACCCGTCACATGTCATGCCCAGCCCAAGGCCGCACGCCCGCCCACACACACGTCGGGCCGGCGCCGTCCATGTTCCGGCGCCGGCAGGGCCCTCTCGCCTCCCCGGACGGCGTACTTGCTCTAGGATGTGGTGCTGCTGCAGGGCGTCGTAGTGCGGAGGCGTGCCTCGCGCCCTTTGGCGGTGGCAACGGAGGGAGAGGGGAGGAGAGGCTAAGATGGCGATGATTTGGAGTCGCCTCACGGGGGGCGACGAGAAAGGGTGGTTTTTTTTTTGTCTTATTTGTCTGAACCAAATATATAACATAGTCAGTCCAGTAAGAGCTTTTTTTAGAGAGAAGTCTTTAAGAAAAAACAAAGTAGAAGACAGTCAAGTCGGTAATCCAATTCGGTGCCCAGGTGCAGATGCTCCCGTTCAGAAAAAAAATCAAAACAAATACTAGAAAAATTCAAAAAAATCCAATTTTTTTGTGTGGTAGATAATTTGATGCGTGAGGTTCGCTCCAAATTTCAACTCATTTGGACATTTGAGCAGCTCTCGGCAAAAAAGACAAATCGAATCAAAACAACGCATGAATAGTAAACTTTTTTACAGACCCTGATTTTGTCTTTTTTCCCGAGAGCTGATCAGATGTCCAAATGAGTTGAAATTTGGAGCGAACCTCACGCATCAAATTATCTACCACACAAAAAAAATTGGATTTTTCTAGTATTTATTTTGATTTTTTTTCTGAACGGGGGTGCAGATGAGCCTGGGAGCAGAAACTCCACTTTCACAGTCAAGTTTTTTTCTTTTTGAGACAAAGAAGTAAGTCAAGTCTGAGCTGTTTTTTTTTTCGAGGGGTCAAGTCAGAGCTGTTATTAACTTCAAAAGAAAAAAGCGTACACGGGCTGTGGGCTGTTGCTTACGGAAGGCCATCTAAGCCCAAAAACGAACTTCTTCTGCTGCTGCCCTGCTCTCAGTCTCCTCTTCTTCTCCGCCGCCGCCGGCAAGCAGAGGCAGCGTTGCTCTTCGCCCGGGAGTCGGCCCCGACCCTCGATTCGGGTCGTGGGCTGTCTAGCGACCTAGCCAGCCTCCGCAATGGCAGATCGGTGTAAGCTTTCTGCTGCCATTGTATCTGATTCTGTGGAAAGGTCGTACTTGCTCAAGGTAGATGGGTGCTCGAGCGCCAAGGAGCGATTCAAGACCGGCGAGTACCTGGCTTCTCCCCTTCTCAGCTTCAAAGGGCACGACTGGACTCTGAGATATTACCCCAACGGTAGATCGGAAATCGGCGCTGCCCGTTACGTAGCCCTGGTTGTTGAATGTTCTGATGCCATTGAGGACCTACCAACACCACCCATTGATCTGCGTGATAGACATGGGCGGCTACCAGTACCACCGTACGTCGTCAGCACCGTCTATTCAACGCCGGCATACCCTACTGTGTCTGGCTTCAGTTCATATCATCGCTTCCTCATAGATCAGGTGAAATTGGAGCAATCGGGTGATGTAATAGATGACTGTTTCAGCATTAGGTGTGTTCTGACTCTCAGTGGAGAGACTATGGATGATCAGTTTGTTGTGGTTCCTCCAAGCAACCTGCATCTGCATTTCGGCGACCTGCTAGAGAGCATGGATGGAGCGGACGTGACCTTTCATGTCGGCGGGCAGATGTTCTCGGCCCATAGGCTCGTTCTCGCCGCGAGGTCACCTGTTTTCAGGGCGGAGCTCCTTGGAGCCATGAAGGAGAAAGCCGGCGGTCCTATTGAATCCATGACATGGAAGCTGATGTGTTCAACTGTTTGCTCCATTTCATATACACCGACTCACTGCAAATGGCTAGCAACCAAGGTGAAGCACATCTAGATGTGATGATGGCTAACCATCTACTCGTGGCAGCAGACAGGTACAATATCGAGAGGCTGAAACTCATATGTGAGCACAAGTTATGCAGCCACATTGATGCCAACATGGTAGCGACCAGTTTGGTCTTAGCTGAGCAGCATTGCTGCAATGGACTCAAGGAAGCCTGTTTACAGTTCCTTGCTTCTCCTTCCAATTTGGAGGCGATGATGACAAGTGATGGCTACAAGCATCTCAAAAGCAGTTGCCCATCTGCCCTCAAGGAGTTGATTGCTAGGCTCCTGCCGCCTAACATGAAAGCTGCCAAGGATATTGTCATGGCACTTTAGTAGTGTGACGCATGATGACCACATCTAAATTAATTATCTATGCATGTCTCAGATTAGTTCTCTATGTATGGTTGGATGTGTGCCTTAGCAGAAAAAGGGGAAAACCTGCTATCTATGTTTGTTGTTGACTCTGCAATTTCATGTTCTGTCCGGTCTGTATCGAACTCTAATTTCTCTTCTAGGGCTTAAATGAAATTGGGCGCCGTGCATGTGGCCACTTTGTTCGAAAGAGAACTATCTATTTACATCTATATTGCAAGTAGAATGAGATTGATTGGGTGACCCCTATGTGTTCTTTATGCTGAAATGCATGAATGTCGAAAGAGGGATTTCTGCTTGGTTCAGTTTTTGTTATGTTCTGCAAGGACTTACTCTGTGTGGAGTTTTACTTTGCCTGATCTCATATATAGAGATTGCACTCCTCTAGTTCTGCTTCCCTATTTCATTTTTCCTGGGAGTTCTTCCCTAGTTAAAAAGTTTCAGCCTTTGTCTATCTTTTGGACTGCCCCTTGTTGTAGAAGATAACAAGTGCATTCCATATAATTCCTGTTTGTTCTGACTTCTTGTTGTAGAGTAACTGTTTGTCCTGGCTTCCGACTGAAGAAGCGAAGATATCCCTCTTCTGTTTTCGTTTCTCTTTTTATTTCCATGTTCAGTGTGACTTGGACAAAATTTGGATGGGCTGAAATAATCTTGCTTGGTTAATGAACTATTGGCTTGCCTTTGGTTGATTGTGATTCCAAGCATAGAGTTCTTGTGTTATTACTGCAAGCATGTTGTTCAGACATATTGGAATGCATGCTATTGAACTGAATCTGAGCATGAGCACTTCTTTTTTCTTTTGAACTTAAAAAACAATAGCTCGTGCAGCCTAAGTTGTTTATCTGTGGGCTCATACCATTGAGATTGTATGCTCCGCTGCAGGTATGCCATTGTCATTGTACCTAGGTGCAAGAACTGATAATGGTTGTTTTAATGGTGTAAGGCCACACGAAGGTAAAGTGGTAATTGAAATAGTAGTAATGTGAATTGATGTGGTTTTGTTGTTCTTGCAGTTGGGGACGGCCGTCAGCCCACCACGGCGAGGCAGACGCAACCTCGCCTCGGCCATGTCTGCCTCTCCGAACTGAATATTATGTCTAAAATATACAAAAAGCTTAGTGAGACTGTTGATAATGCTTATATACTACTTGAAGAAGGTAATAGCCAGCGAGATGTATCTGACCGCGATGTCGTCTCGGCCATGTCCTCATCTCTGAACTGAATATTATGTCTGAAATATCCAAAAAAATAAAAAGCTTATTGAGACTATTGATGGTGCTTATCTACTGCTCAAGTAAGGTAGTAAACGGTGAGAAGAACGCCGCCCACATCGTCGTCTCAGCCATGTCCACCTGTCTTAACTGAATATCATGTCTGAAAGACACAAAAAGTTTATTGATATATTGATAGTGCTTCTCTACTAATTGAAGAAGGTAATAGTCTTTTATGTTATTCTTTTTTCCATTTGAATGCACTCCAGTTTCTTCATGGATTAGTTATTACCAAACCTGCAGTTCTTTCTGTAGTCATGTGTTATTTACTTATTTTTCAGTTGAAAACAATGAACTTTCTATAGATTTTCATGGTTTATGCAAAGTAGTTGAGCCTGGTAATTTTATTCCTACATATTCAGGATTATTAGAGACTAGAATTCATCGGTTTATGTCATGGAGCGAGTAGTAGTGTTGTTCATCTTCTGGTGTTGATGTAATTGCTAATATTTATTCATTTCAAAGATTAGTGGATTAGTGCAGGCTAACAAACCCGGTGTTGTCAAAGCTTTGTTCCAATGTGTCTTAACATATTTGTTTTCATAGAGGGTCAATTTGAGAAGTGTGGTGAGGTCCCGATCCCCTAAAATCCTGGCGAAGACGAAATCAAGTTCCAGTGCTTCTGCCTCGAAGAGACTGCCACCATGCTGTACCTCAGCCTCAATAACAAGAACGACTCCAGTTTGTGGTTCAACATGCTGCTCCCAAATCCCAATACAAATATTTGTGGCTGATCATGTTGCTTCCAGTATAAGACATGGCTTGGTGATGGCAGTATTGCCAGCATGGAGCTCATCGAGTCCACCAAGATCGATAAGCATGGGATCAAGGATGCAGGTCCCTATCACATTCAGGCACATATATCTGGGTATGTAGTCTGTGACGTATTCAAGGGTAGGGCCACCGGGTATACCATCAAGGACAAGATCAACATGAATAACTCCATTTGGTAACATAAAGAAAGGGAAATGATCCACTAGCCTCGAGAAGCACGACAACCACAATGAAGTATATATACCATATGTGCTCATACCAGTTTATTATTACATCTACACTTTCTTGTTTATGTGTAGTTATCATAACACTAGCTGGACCAATTTAGTCTTGTTTTGATGGGATGAATGAGAGCAGAAGTAGCTTAGGACCAGCCATTTTTAACATAGCTTTTCAGTTACAGAATTGTAGTAGCTAAGAATTATAGCCCTTTCTTGTACTGTGGACGGAGGTTCGACAAAAAAATATTACAGAACCAAAGAAAGATTAATATTAATTCACTCTTAATGCAGTGATTTTCATGAAAGACAATACTACCATTGAACTAAAGGAGCCAGGTGCGGGCATTCCTCCAGATATTTCCAGTAGCCCTACAGTCGAAGAAGCTGAAGCTGGTGGTGTGTGACAGGGTACGGCGGGTGCTGCAAGCAAGACAAGGGGCCTGAATATGTTGCCACTATAGGCACATGTTGGTAGCAGAAAAAGTGCAAATATGCACTCGAAGGCCATTACCTTCAGGTATAGGAGGGAAACAATTTTGTAGAATGCCTTATCGTTTGATGTGATATACGCCGAAGAGTTTAGGAGTCCTTGATTAGAATATGTGCCAATTCTTAAAGCAAACAAGGAGTGAAGTATAGGAGAAACTTCACCGTTTGAGCACCAAGGATATGTCATTGACTACAATGTTCATCAGGTTGCTTGGAAGAGATATGAGCAAAAGTATTATCATTTGTAAATACTCTTTTCGGGTGAGATGCAGTAGTAGCAAGATAGATAGCACTAGTAGAAAAACGACCTTATGTTTACCCCATTAGTCCCGGTTTCACTACGGCCCGGTACTAATGTGACCATTAGTCCTGGTTCTAACGGCTAGGGGGCGGGCATCATTAGTCCCGGTTCGTGGCGTGCCTCTAGTCCCGGTTTGTGACACAAACCGGGGCTAAAGGGGTGTGATTTAACTGTTAGCAATGTTGAAGTTTCTTTTGATTTGTTAATTTATTTGCTTTTTTATAGAGCTGGCATTTATTTGGATATGATTTAACTGTTAATAAGATTTTTTTTTGAATTAAAACTTTTTGGTATAATTCACTCATTTTATGTGTAAGTTAATAACTATGGATCATGCTTTGGCCTGTAATTTCTTATCAATATTTCCTAAATTATGATGAAGGTGTGCAATACAGCTGATTTTTGGTGCTTATGAAATGTGCAACACATTTACCATGAAGGGGGCACTTAGTTCCCACCCAAATCCATTATATAAACTGTAATTGGATTGTCTAAATTCGCACTTTGTCTATAAATCTCTTTTAAAAAAATTAGTTGATGGTTACAAATCATAATCATATGGAAGCGAGCTTGAATACAAATCTAACTATGTCTATTTTATGTAATATAAACTACACATTATTTGACTAATTATATGGCAAAGCATGAATTTTGACAGTAAAATTACGCCTTGTAGTTTTGAACGGAGGCAGTATTTGTTTTCCACTACCATTTGTGGTTAGAGAAATGTTATCTTTGTTGCAATTGAATAACACAAATTTTGACATTGCACTACGTGCATCCTTCATTATTTGTCATAATAAATATAATATGTGTCATCTGTGTCACGATCGGTGAGAACCGGTTTATTTGCCAAAGCACCAACGGCAGGGAGGAAGGGGAGCCGGCTCATGTAGCATTCTTACCACCCCGGATCGCTCCCCTCTCGTTCCTCTCTCTACTGTAGAAAGGCGACCGGGAGGAGACCATTTTTCCGGCTCCGGCTCCGGTGACTCCTCTTCCCCGAGGGCCTCGGGCTCTTCGGCGGTGGGGGAGTCGCCGGATCCGTGGCTCGGATCTGTATAGCCGTAGACTAGGGGTAGTCTTCGAGCTAGCTTTGGCCGGCCGCCGTCTCCTTCTCGTCCAGGATGGCGACTGTGTCTAATAAGAGGGCTTCTGTTCTTTCCCCGGCGCGTGTGTATCTACGGCGGCGGGCAACAGATCGGGGAGCTTCGTTTTGTTCTGCTCGGCCGGCGTGTCCGCCGGCGAGCGGTTGGTGCTCGGACGTGGTCGGCGAGACGGCGGTGCTGACCATGTCCAGAGTTTTGCTGTCTCAGCCTTGTCCCCGTTGCGTCGGCGCGCTCTCCGGTGCCGGCGGGAGGCTGGTGACTCCGGTGTACAGGAGGCCGCCGGCTGCTGCTGCTCTCTGGAGTAGTGGAGGCCGCGATGGTGACCCTCGGGCTCAGGTGCTTCTGGAGCTTCGTTTGTGGATGGTGGTGGGCGGATTCGTCTCTCTCCTCCGTTTTCGCCGGACGGGGATGGCGGATCAGCAGTCCTCCGAGCACGGGGAGGTCTCCCGGCCGACGAGCCACAAGGACTCGGTCTCGTTGCTTTGCGACGGACCGTTTAATCGGCTCACAAAGCTATTCCAGCGATGGTGCTTTGGCGGATATGGTGTGTTGGGCAGCTCGTTGTTTTCCCCTCCGGCGGTGCTTCGGCGGCGACGGTGGTCGGTGACGAGCGGCGTGGACGATGTGTGCTTCGGCCTCCAAGGACTGATTTGTAATTTCATGTTTTTTAGGGTCGTTAGTGCAATGTTCCGGGGACACCTGCGTTTCTGGGTCCTTCTGGTCAGTGCTACATGTCTGTGCTTTGTCTGTCTCGAACTATGAACACGTGGTTTCTTCTAAAAAAAAAAAGAACATATAGTATGCCATTTCTCTTATTACATGAGGATCATTTTAGTGTGTTGCTAAAGTTTTAAAAAAGGATCCGCAATGGTAAGGTGAGGCGACAGACTTGAACCGACAATAATGCTACAGCATGGGCGGCTGAAGAGAATGACTACTTAATTAAACAATAAAATAAGAATAGAGTGAATGCTCAAATGAGTAATCGCCAAAAAAGAGATCAAAAGAATATTTCAAATCGTTAAAAAATTATAATCTGTGGAAGTACAAGATTTTGAAAATAGTGATCGGGCATGATGGAGAGAATGAAGGTGGAGGGGAGGAAGGGGCATGATAGTGATCTCCAGCACTTAGGATCTTCCACTAATGTAGCATAGATCATTACCCAGGATAGCTCTGGTGCTGGTCCAAACCATGCCTTGAAAACAGAGATCATGGTAGCGGCAACGGGTTCAGGCAGGCGAGCGTGGGGATGCAACAGGCTGGAGGAGGGGGACGGCAGCACCAACGGGGAGTGGATCGGGCGGAGGAAATGGAGGCGGTGGCCGGAGATGCAACGGACGACCGGAGGAGGGCCTGTCCGTACCGCCGCTTATTGACATGGCGGGGATGGATGGAGCTCCCGTGGGTGTGGACCCGTTCGCGTGCACTGATGGCGCCCTGGAGCTCTCTGACCTCCTGCAGCAAGGGCCACAGGCGGCGACTGGGGAGACCACAACTCAAGATGGCATGGGCGAGGGCCGTCAGCGGATCGTGGAGGAAGAGTTGCTTGCCCCCTTTCGTGAAAGTCTGAGGGAGCTGGGCGAGGATCAGCCGGAGCAGCTCTCTGTACTGCTGCTGGGAGGAAAAGAGGGAGGAAGGCCTGAAGAGGATGGGAGGACGAGGCCATGCGGTGGGATGGGCAGCGTGCATGGCTGTTCCCATGCAAAAGCAGCAAGTGGTGCAGAGGCATCCCCCACGGTGGGACCAGATGTGGGGGAAAAGGTGGGTGATCGCCTGATGATTGAGGCGGCGCCTGGAGGCGGGGATGACCGCGCGGAGCGGGTGGACCTTTTTGGGCCGCACTCGCCTAGAACGGTCCCGTCTGGGGGTCCTCTGCTTCTGGGCCTCCAGCTGGAGTCTGAGGCGTCCAAGCCACAAGATGGGCCGGGGCCCGACACGGAGGCGGTCGCTAAGGAGATAGAGCGTGGGCCGGATGGGGCTGAGGAAGAAAATATGACGGCGATTGATCCACTTACGAGCTTCCTCATCTCCTGCTCTGCTCCCCACCCACCGCTCTGCTTCCAACGCCGGCGGGCGGCGGCCACCGCAAGGAAGGCCAGGCGGAGCCGCTCTCCAGAAGAAGCAGTGGCAGGCTGGCTGCCAAGCCTACCGCGGGCTGGTCTACCATGGATAAAGTGAAGATGGTCCTGCTAAAAAAAAGTGACATTTGGCATGAAGGCACGCCCCAGGTGGCTGCGTCCGCGGTCGATCTGCAGAAGTACAGGGAGCTGTACAAGAAGCCACTGCCGGATGGCTTCATCGCGGCGATCGAATCGCTGATTGATGCCACCGGGCAGAGCAAAGGCAAGGAAGCAAGCGGGATAGGTCAGGCGATCTGCGTCTGATCCGCATGGGTTGGTCCGCTGTGTGGTTTAGCTGTTTATCCATGTTAGCGTGTTGTGTCGATCTCTGTCGTAGGCGTGAGGGCGCGACGTGGGACGTGTTCGCCCCCCAAGTTCGTGATGTGGAGTGGGTCTGTGTGATGTTCGGGCCTGAATGTATGTCTGCTAGTTTCAGAGTTGAGTGTGTCTTGGTTCCTTTATGGATTTCGCCGTCTTGAATTGGAATGTGCGGGGACTCAATAACCCTGCGAAGAGGCGGGCGGTGCAGTTGTTTGTTGCTGAGCAAAGTTGCAAGATTGTCTGTCTGCAAGAAACAAAAATCTGTGACATGACTAGAAATCTGGTGCTTGAAACTTTGGGGCCGCGTTTTGCTGATAACTTCATCTCCCTGCCAGCCAATGGATCCAGAGGAGGGATTCTGATTGCTTGTTGCGACGATCATGAAATTACGGTTGAGCCGTTGGCGGCTGGGCCGCACACCGTGTCAGGTATAGTGAGGAGCAGGACTGATGGAGTGAGTTGGTCGATCACTGGGGTCTATGGACCACAATCAGAGGAGGATAAAGCTTTGTTCATCGAGGAACTAAAGATGATCAAGAAACACATGTTACCACGATGGATGGTGCTTGGAGATTTCAATATGATTTGCCGAGCGAGAGACAAAAGTAACAACAATATTAACTTGCGGATGATGGGAAGATTCAGGGCTGCGATTGATGATCTTGAGTTGATTGATTTTCCGCTACTTGGGAGAAGGTTCACGTGGTCAAATGAGCGGGAAAATGTCACGCTCACCAAGATTGATAGGGTATTGGTCACGAGTGATTGGGAGGCTGCATTTCCTCACTTTCAGCTGTCACCTGCATCGACTAGTATTTCTGACCACTGCCCGCTGGTATTGAGAAAAATGGAGAGGACAAGATTCAAAGCTTTTCGTTTTGAGAACCATTGGTTGAAATGTCCAGAATTTCATGAGATTGTACAACGCACATGGGCGAAGGAGGTCAGGTCTGGTGATCCCATTCGAGTGCTGCACACCAAGCTCTCTAGAACAGCGAAGGCTCTTAAAGTGTGGAATAAGCAGCGGACCCGCTGGACTGTTTTTATATCGGCGCTCGCTAACGATGTGATATTCAGTCTGGACCTGGCTCAAGAGGAGAGGGAGCTCTTGGCGGCGGAGAGACAATTACGTGCGCGACTCAAGGCCAAACTGTTGGGATTTGCGGCGGTGGACAGAGGGAGATGGCGGCAAAAATCAAGGATGACTGAAATTAGGGAGGGTGATGCAAGCACGCGGTTTTTCCACTTGAGAGCTTCGGGAAGGCGACAGAAGAACTACATTCCTACACTGAATGATACTGACGGTCCAGTGTCAGAGCATGAGGGCAAGGCCAAGATCCTTTTTGACAAGTTCCTGGGACTAATGGGGACACCGTTCGTCCGCTCGGTCAAGCTAAATTGGGATGTTTTGGGGCTGCCGTCAAGGGATTTGAGTCATCTTGAGGGAGCCTTTACTGAGCAGGAGCTGCTGACTGCGGTCCAAGACACACATGGAGAGAAGGCGCCGGGACCGGATGGGTTCACCGGGGCCTTCTTCAAAGCATGCTGGACAACGGTCAAGGTGGATTTGTTGGCTGCTGTTAACCGCGTGCACAGCCTCAGAGGGCAGAACTGGAGCATTGTCAACATGGCCAACATTGTGCTTTTGCCTAAGAGAGAGGGGGCGCAAGACGCAAATGATTTCCGACCTATTAGCCTCATGCATAGTATTCCGAAATTGGTAAGCAAGATGCTGGCAACGCGGTTGGCACCTGAGATAAGCCACCTTGTTGCACACAACCAGAGTGCTTTCATCCGAGGGCGATCGATTCAGGATAACTTCCTGTATGTAAGGAATGTGGTCAAGGCTGCTCATAGTGCAAGGTCCACCCTAGTGTTCCTCAAGCTCGATATTGCCAAGGCTTTTGACTCAATATGTTGGGGATTCTTGCTTGAGGTTCTGGAAGTGATGGGTTTTGGGCAGCGGTGGCGAGACATGATTGCCTTGATTTTGTCGTCCTCCTCCTCGAGAGTTTTGCTCAATGGCTCACCTGAATCACCGATTGTGCATAAATGTGGGCTACGGCAGGGAGATCCTTTGTCCCCGCTGCAGTTCATCATTGCGATTGAGCCGCTCCAGCGGTTGCTCTCCTTGGCCACGGAAAGAGGCATCCTCTCGCCGCTTAAGTTACGGATGGCGCGATTCCAGTCCAGTTTTTACGCGGATGATGCGGCGCTCTTTGTCAACCCCGTGCAGAATGACTTTGCTGCAGTTCAGGCCATTCTAAAGATTTTTGCGGATGCCTCGGGTTTAAAAACAAACATTCACAAGTCGGTGGCCTATCCCATCTCCTGCACGGGTGTTGATTTGGTGCCCTTAATGACTGTTTTTGGAGGGAAGCAAGGTGCCCTTCCGTGTCAGTACTTGGGTTTGCCATTGGGTGTGCGAAAGCCAAAGAGAATTGAGATGCAGCCTCTGATTGACAAGATCGCGGGCAAGCTGGCTCCCAGGAAGGGGCGGCTGCTCAACAGAATGGGAAGGTTGATTTATACTAATTCAGTGGTCACGGCTACGGCCACATATTTTTTGACATCCTTTCCACCGGACAAATGGCTGATTAAGAAGGTGGACAAGCTCAGAAAGAACTTCCTTTGGGAGGCGGATGACGCGTCCATTGGCGGGAAGAGTCTGGTAAACTGGAAGCAAGTTTGCTCTCCAAAGAGATATGGAGGATTGGGCATAAAAAATATCGAGTGTTTCAGCCGAGCATTGAGATTGCGCTGGGAATGGTACAGATGGGAGGATGGAGATAGGCCGTGGAAAGGGACTGCTACGCCATGCGATGACACTGATAAACAGCTGTTCTCCAGTTGCACAACGATCTCATTGGGCGATGGAAGTATGGCAAGCTTCTGGATGGATAGGTGGCTGAGTGGCGAAGCACCAATGGTTTTGGCGCCTGCGGTTTTCAAGCTGGCCCGTTTCAAAAAAGTATCGGTCAAAGAAGGAATACATAATGGTAAATGGATGCAAGGGCTTAACCGGATGAACAATGCTGAGCAGCTGACCCAGTTTGCAGAGCTTTGGAATAGGGTGCAAATGATAACTTTGTCGCCGGAGAAGGACACGATTGTTTGGAAACTTACTGCCAACGGTGTTTATTTGGCCTGCTCGGCCTATGAGGCTCAGTTTTTCGCTAGGATCGAGAAGCCACGGTTGGCTAGAGTGTGGAGGAGCAAGATGGAGGGGAAAGTGAGGTTTTTCTTATGGTTAATGCTTCAGAACAGAAATTGGACTGCCGACCGCTTGCAGGCAAGAGGCTGGCCACATAATGATCTCTGCAAGCTATGTGACCAAGAGCCTGAAACTGCGAATCACCTCGCTCTGCAATGCTCATTTGCTAAGGAGATTTGGTTTCAGTTTCGACAGACTAACGCTGCCATGTGCGATATGGCTGATGAGGCGCAGTCCGTTGGCGAGTGGTGGGAGAGGCTGTGCTCTGCCAGAGGGTCGAGGGAGCGAAACAGGGAGGAGATGACTCTGGCTGCCTACATTGTGTGGAATCTATGGAAGGAGAGGAATCGGAGAGTTTTCGAGCATAAGGAATTAACGGTTCTTGCGCTAACTGGGATCATCAAGGATGACGTTAAGTGCTTTGGTGAGGCCACTAGGGGGGTTCATACTGTAGGGTTGTGATGTAATATTTACTGCTTTCTAGTTTCTGTGCTGTAATGTGGGGATGCGACCTTCCTACGATGGTCGATCCGTTCTTGTATGACTTCTTTCTTCTATAATGCAAAGGCAGAGCTCCTGTTGTTCCCGTAAAAAAAACAGAGATCATTACGAAACGTCCATAAGCTCCAAATCGCTGCAACACATGAGATGGCAACCACCGACTTTTTGTTATCAGTGCACCACAAGGCAGCTAGTTCAGACATGTTGCATGGAGTTGAAAATTGAAAAGTCTCAGCAATATCAGTCCAAATACTCTTAGCTATAATACAGTCAAAAAACAAATGGGAAACAGATTCTTCTTCTGAGCAAAATAAGCATGTTGGATCATTAAGTATCTGTCTTTTACCCAAATTATCACGAGTTAGGATTTTGTTATGAAAGGCTAACCACACAAACACTAAAAGTCTATGTGGAACCATAATTTTCCAGAAACTTCTCCAAACAGGGGTACATACCCCTCCCAGTTCATCATATTGTAAAAGGACTTAACAAAGTATATTCCAGCTGTTTCAAGCATATAAACAGGACGATCTTCTCCATGATTAGGAATAAACCTAGCTAACATTTTCAGTAGATCTTGCCATTTAATTAAGAAGGCAGCATCCACACACCTTCTAAAGGTGAGCTTCAGCGTACATCCATCCCAGACCTGGGCCACATTACATTCTTGTTGCTGACAGATGGTATATATATATATCCCAGAATTGTGTTTTTAGAGGAGTTTCACCAACCCAAATGTCATGCCAGAAACTAATGTGATTGCCATTCCCAAGAACCCATCTATAAAAGGGTGTGACCCCAGAAAGGGCCCAGTTCAAGTCTTTCCAAAATGGAGAGCCCACCTGAGCTTTGGACCAAAGTAGATTTGGTTTATCTGTTCTGTATTTATGTTTCAACAAAGTAACCCAGTTTTTATCCCCTTCCATAAAGAATCTTTTGGACCAAGAGGCCAATAGGGCTAAGTTAAATTCCCTGAGATTAAACACACCTGATCCACCAAAAGCTTTTTTATGGGACACAAATCCCCAATTAACAAGGTGGTACTTATGCACATCTCCCAAATTACCCTAGAAAAAATGGGCCATTTGAGAGGTAATGGCCTTGATAGCCCATTTGGGGAATTTTATGATCGACATAAGGTACATTGGGATGCTAGCAATGCAAGTTCATAAGAGAATAAGTTTGGCTTCATAACTAAGTAATGTGCCTCTCCACCCACAATTTCTTTTAATGATCTTATCAATTATAGGTTGGATGTCTTCCTCCTCAACTTCAAGTAATGCAGAGGGACCCCCAAATATTTAAGAGTGAATTTCCCATTCCTTAACACACAAAATATATGACAATAGCTTAGTAGATGCATCATCAAAGTTTCAGAAAGCGCACTTAATCGAGCGCTTATGCGCGCTGCGTCGGGCATGTGCGTTAGGAAAGGCGTGGGGCGCGCCTAGGCGAAGCACTTTTCTCGCCCAGGCGCGATTAGGCGCGCGGAACAACGAGGAACAGCCCGGAACGGTGAGAAGGCGTGCGGAACGGTCGTTGGGGATCCAGCGTGAATCAGGTTAAACAGGCAACACATCATGGGCTTGAAGGCAGAAACACCCAGACCGAGCCCGTGCTAGGGTTAGGTCTCGTCTCCTCTCCATCCTCGTGCCGCCGGACAGTGGATCTCGCGCCGCCGGCAGCCGCACGCCCGCCGCAGTCGATCTGAAGCTTCTCCTCGCGCCCCCTCCCCGCACCGCCGGATCTTCCTCTCCTCCTCCCCGCGCCGCCGGATCTTCCTCTCGGGCTCTTCCCCGCACCGCCGGCTGCTGTTCTCAGACCTTGTCCCACCCGGGCTCTTCTTCTCTTCAGGCAGGTGAGCCACGTGCTCTTCTTCTCTGCAAAGCATGCTCTGCTTCTCTGCTCTGTACTCTGTCGGCCCGTAATGTGTTGCTGCTGTACCTGCCTGAGTAGTTGACTGTTACTCTGTTAGTGCAGTAGACTAGTAGTACTTAGTAAGTAGTTAGTACTTCACTACATCTACTTATTTGCTTAGGTTGCTGCTGCTGGTTTGGTTGCTAGCCGCTGCTTTAGCTGCTTGCTTTGGTTGCTGGCTTGCTGCTTTTGCTAGGTGCTGCTGTTTGCTGTTGTTGCTGCTTGCTGCTAGCTGTTACTACTAGCTAATGCTGCTGCTGCCTCTAGCTGCTGGTGCTTGCTACTAATTGCTTGTTGTTATTGCTAGCTAGTAGCTACTGCCTAGTGTTGTTGATAGTTGTTGGCTTGTTGCTGCTAGCCTGCTACTAATTTTTAATTTGTTGTTGACTTATAAATTGTAATCAGGATGTCAACATCTGAGAACACCACCGCGGAGACAGAGTCGGAAAGACCGATAGCTCTTAAGAGGAAGTCAAATGATGTTGGATGGAACTACGGGAAGCTATGTGATGTGACAAACAAGGAGATGGTGAAGTGTGACTTTTGTGGCCATATTATCACCGGAGGAATTAACCGTTTCAAGCTACACATCACGGGCACGACCTCAAGCGTTATTTCATGTTTAAGATCAAGTGTGGAGGCTAAAGTAATATGCCAGAGAGCTCTTGATGCTTATGAGGCAAAGAAGGTGGCGAAGAAAAAACATAAGGCAGAAGTGAGGGCTGATGTGCATGTTACAGCCCTAAATGAAGCAAGGGAGGTTAGAGAATCTGTTTGTGTTGGAAGCACATCATCGAAGCCCAACAAATTAGGACCAATGGACAAGTTTGTGAGTCCTATTGATGGTAAATCAAGCAGAGAGGAAGCCTTGAGGCAGCTAAGTATGAATGAAGCACTATTCAAGGAGAGAAGAGCTCAATGTTCACCATATGTTGCTAGATGGGTGTATTCACATGGTAATTCCAAAGCCATTCATTTATTTGCTTGTTTGTGTTTGAAATGATTACTTGATTACTAAGTCTAAATCTGTTTGCATTGTTTTGTTGCTTTGCTTGTAGGCATACCATTTAATGCTCTTGACAATGATGAGTTTTGTCAAATGTGTGAGGCCATAGGCAAATTTGGTCCTGGATATGAGCCTCCTACTCAATATGAGCGTAGGGAGAAATTGTTGAGTGATGAATATGCAAGGACCAAGAGCTTGTTAGATGATCATGAGAAGGAGAGGATAAAGCTTGGATGCACCATCATGACCGATGCATGGACATACATGAAGAGGAGGAGTATAATGAATTTGTGCATGCATTGTAGTGGGGGAACAAGTTTTCTCAAATCAAAGGAAACATCGGATGTGTCACATACAAGTGAAGTCATCTTTCAGCTAGTGGACAACGCAATTGAGGAGGTAGGTGAAGGAAATATGCCCTAGAGGCAATAATAAAGTTGTTATTTATATTTCCTTATATCATGATAAATGTTTATTATTCATGCTAGAATTGTATTAACCGGAAACTTGATACATGTGTGGATACATAGACAAAACACCGAGCCCCTAGCAAGCCTCTACTAGACTAGCTCGTTAATCAAAGATGGTTAAGTTTCCTAACCATAGACATGTGTTGTCATTTGATGAACGGGAGCACATCATTAGGAGAATGATGTGATGGACAAGACCCATCTGTTAGCATAGCATATTGATCGTTAAGTTTTATTGCTATTGCTTTCTTCATGACTTATACATATTCCTTTGACTATGAGATTATGCAACTCCCGAATACCGGAGGAACACCTTGTGTGCTATCAAATGTCACAATGTAACTGGGTGATTATAAAGATGCTCTACAGGTGTCTCCGAAGGTGTTTGTTGGGTTGGCATAGATCGAGATTAGGATTTGTCACTCCGAGTATCGGAGAGGTATCTCTGGGCCCTCTCGGTAATGCACATCATGATAAGCCTTGCAAGCAATGTGACTAATGAGTTAGTTACGGGATGATGCATTACAGAACGAGTAAAGAGACTTGCCAGTAACGAGATTGAACTAGGTATGAAGATACCGATGATCGAATCTCGGGCAAGTAACATACCGATGACAAGGGAATGACGTATGTTGTCATTAAGGGTTTGACCAATAAAGATCTTCGTAGAATATGTACGAACCAATATGAGCATCCAGGTTCCGCTGTTGGTTATTGATCGAAGATATGTCTCGATCATGTCTACATAGTTCTCGAACCCGTAGGGTCCGCACGCTTAACGTTCGATGACGATTTGTATTATGAGTTATGTGTTTTGGTGACCGAAGATTGTTCAGAGTCCCAGATGAGATCACGGACATGACGAGGAGTCTCGAAATGGTCGAGAGTTAAAGATTGATATATTGGATGATAGTTTTCGGACATCAAAATGGTTCCGGATTGTTTCGGGTATTTTTCAGAGTACCGGGAGGTTACTGGAACCCCCCGGGGGAAGTAATGGGCCTCATGGGCCATAGGGGAGAGGCAAGGCAGGCCACAAGGAGGTGGCGCGCGCCCCTCCCCCCCCCCCATGGGGAGTTCGAATTGGACTAGGGGAGGGGGCGCGGCCCCCCTTTCCTTCTCCCTCTCCCTCTCCTTCCCCCTTTCCCCCTAGTAGGACTCCCCCCACTTGGTGCGCCCCCTAGGGCCGGCCTCCTCCCTCTCCCTCCTTTATATACGTGGGCAGGGCACCCCTTGGAGACACATCAATTGTTCTCTTAGCCGTGTGCGGTGCCCCCCTCCACAGTTTACTCCTCCGGTCATATTGTCGTAGTGCTTAGGCGAAGCCCTACGCGGATCACTTCACCATCACCATCACCACGCCGTCGTGCTGACGGAACTCTCCCTCGACACATTTCTGGATCAAGAGTTTGAGGGACGTCAACGAGCTGAACATGTGCAGAACTCGGAGGTGCCGTACGTTCGGTCGGAACGAGAAGAAGTTCGACTACATCAACCGCGTTAACAAATGCTTCCGCTTTCGGTCTACGAGGGTACGTGGACACAATCTCCCCCTCTCGTTGCTATGCATCTCCTAGATAGATCTTGCGTGAGCGTAGGAATTTTTTTGAAATTACATGCTACGTTTCCCAATAGTGGCATCCGAGCCAGGTTTATGCGTAGATGATATGCACGAGTAGAACACAAAGAGTTGTGGGCGATGATAGTCATACTCCTTACCACCAATATCTTATTTTGATTCGGCGGTATTGTTGGATGAAGCGGCCCGGACCAACCTTACATGACCGCGTTCATGAGACCGGTTCCACCGACAGACATGCAACTTGTTTTGCATAAAGGTGGCTGGCGGGTGTCTGTTTCTCCAACTTTAGTTGAATCGAATTTGACTACGGTCGGTCCTTGTTGAAGGTTAAAATAACAAACTTGACAAAACATCATTGTGGTTTTGATGCGTAGGTAAGAACGGTTCTTACTAGAAGCCCGTAGCAGCCACGTAAAACTTGCAACAACAAAGTGGAGGACGTCTAACTTGTTTTTGCAGGGCATGTTGTGATGTGATATGGTCAAGACATGATGTGATATACGTTATTGTATGAGATGATCATGTTTTGTAAAAGTTATCGGCAACTGGCAGGAGCCTTATGGTTGTCGCTTTATTGTATGAAATGCAATCGCCATGTAATTGCTTTACATTATCACTATGCATTAGCGATAGTTGTAGAAGCAATAGTTGGCGAGATGACAACGACGCTATGATGGAGATCAAGGTGTCAAGCCAGTGACGATGGAGATCATGACGGTGCTTTGGAGATGGAGATCAAAGGCACAAGATGATGATGGCCATATCATGTCACATATTTTGATTGCATGTGATATTTATCTTTTATGCATCTTATTTTGCTTAGTACGGCGGTAGCATTATAAGATGATCCCTTACTAAAATTTCAAGGTATAAGTGTTCTCCCTGAGTATGCATCGTTGCAAAAGTTTGTCGTGCTGAGACACCACGTGATGATCGGGTGTGATAGGCTCTACGTTCACATACAATGGGTGCAAGACAGTTTTGCACATGCGGAATACTCGGGTTAAACTTGACGAGCCTAGCATGTACAGACATGGCCTCGGAACACTGGAGACCGAAAGGTCGAACGTGAATCATATAGTAGATATGATCAACATAGAGATGCTCACCATTGAAAACTACTCCATCTCACGTGATGGTCGAACATGGTTTAGTTGATTTGGATCACGTGATCATTTAGATGACTCAAGGGATGTCTATCTAAGTGGGAGTTCTTAAGTAATTTGATTAATTGAACTTTAATTTATCATGAACTTAGTCCTGATAGAATTTGCAAATTATGTTGTAAATCAATAGCTCGCGTTGTTGCTCCCCTATGTTTTTGATATGTTCCTAGAGAAAAATAAGTTGAAAGATGATAGTAGCAATGATGCGGACTGGGTCTGTGATATGAGGATTATCCTCAATGCTGCACAGAAGAATTATGTCCTTGATGCACCGCTAGGTGACAGACCTATTGCGGGAGCAGATGCAAATGTTATGAACGTTTGGCAAGCTCGATATGATGACTACTTGATAGTTTAGTGCGCCATGCTTTACGGCTTAGAACCGGGACTTCAAAAATGTTTTGAACACCACGAAGCATATGAGATGTTCCAAAGAGATGAAATTGGTATTTCAGACTCATGCCCGTGTCGAGAGGTATGAGACCTCTGACAAGTACTTTGCCTACAAGATGGAGGAGAATAGCTCAGCTAGTGAGCATGTGCTCAGAATGTCTGGGTACTACAATCGCTTGAATCAAGTGGGAGTTAATCTTCCAGATAAGATAGTGATTGACAGAGTTCTCTAGTCACTATCACCAAGTTACTAGAACTTCGTGATGAACTATAATATGCAAGGGATGACGAAAACGATTCCCAAGCTCTTCGTGATGCTGAAATCGGCGAAGGTAGAAATAAAGAAATAACATCAAGTGTTGATGGTTAACAAGACCACTAGTTTCAAGAAAAAGGGCGAGGGAAAGAAAGGGAACTTCAAGAAGAATGGCAAGCAAGTTGTCACTCCCGTGAAGAAGCCCAAAGATGGACCTAAGCCTGAAACTGAGTGCTTCTACTGCAAAGGAAATGGTCACTCGAAGCGGAACTGCCCCAAATACTTGGCGAATAAGAAGGATGGCAAAGTGAACAAAGGTATATTTGATATACATGTTATTGATGTGTATTTTACTAGTGTTCATAGTAGCCCCTGGGTATTTGATACCGGTTCAGTTGCTAACATTAGTAACTCAAAATAGGAGTTGCAAAATGAACAAAGACTAGTTAATGACGAGGTGACGAAGTGTGTTGGAAGTGATTTCAAGTTTGATAAGATCACCATCGCGCACTCCCGCTACCTTCGGGATTAGTGTTGGACCTAAATAAATGTTATTTGGTGTTTGCGTTGAGCATGAATATGATTGGATCATGTTTATTGCGATACGGTTATTTATTTAAGTCAGAGAATAATTGTTGTTCTGTTTACATGAATAAAACCTTCTATGGTCATACACTCAATGTAAATGGTTTATTGAATCTCGATCGTAGTGATACGCATATTCATAATATTGATGCCAAAAGATGCAAAGTTGATAATGATAGTGCAACATACTTGTGGCACTGCCGTTTAGGTCATATTGGTGTAAAGCGCATGAAGAAACTCCATGCAGATGGGCTTTTGGAATCACTTGATTATGAATTATTTGATACTTGCGAACCATGCCTCATGGGCAAGATGACTAAAACTCCGCTCTCCGGAACAATGGAGCGAGCCAATGACTACCGATGTATGCGGTCCGATGAGTGTTGAGGCTCGCGGTGGGTATCGTTATTTTCTGACCTTCACAGATGATTTGAGTAGATATGTATATCTACTTAATGAAACATAAGTCTGAAACATTTGAAAAGTTCAAAGAATTTCAGAGTGAAGTAGAAAATCATCGTAACAAAAAAAATAAAGTTTCTACGATTTGATCGCGGAGGCGAATATTTGAGTTACGAGTTTGGCCTTCATTTAAAATGTGGAATAGTTTCACAACTCACGCCACCTGGAACATCACAGAGTAATGGTGTGTCCGAACGTCATAACCGTACTTTATTAGATATGGTGCGATCTATGATGTCTCTTACCGATTTACCACTATCGTTTTGGGGTTATGCATTAGAGATAGCTGCATTCACATTAAATAGGGCACCATCTAAATCTGTTGAGACGACACCGTATGAACTGTGGTTTGGCAAGAAACCTAAGCTGTCGTTTCTTAAAGTTTTGGGTTGCAATGCTTATGTGAAAAAGCTTCAGCCTGATAAGCTCGAACCCAAATCGGAGAAGTGCGTCTTCATAGGATACCCAAAAGAAACTGTTGGGTACGCCTTCTATCACAGATCCGAAGGCAAGATCTTTGTTGCTAAGAATGGATCCTTTCTAGAGAAGTAGTTTCTCTCGAAAGAAGTGAGTGGGAGGAAAGTAGAACTAGATGAGGTAATTGTACCTTCTCTCAATTTGGAAAGTAGCTCATCAGAGAAATCTATTCCCGTGATGCCTACACCAACTAGAGAGGAAGCTAATGATGATGATCATGAAACTTCAGATCAAGTCACTACAGAATCTCGTAGGTCAACCAGAACACGATCCGCACCAGAGTGGTACGGGAATCCTGTACTAAAAGTCATGTTACTAGACCAAGGCAAACCTACGAACTATGAAGAAGCTATGATGAGCCCAGATTCCGACAGATGGCTTGAGGCTATGAAATCTGAGATAGGATCCATGTATGAGAACAAAGTGTGGACTTTGGTGGATTTGCCCGATGATCGGCAAGCCATAGAAAATAAATGGATCTTCAAGAGGAAGACGGACGCTGATAGTAGTGTTACTATCTACAAAGCTTGAATTGTCGCAAAAGGTTTTTGACAAGTTCAAAGTGTTCACTACGATGAGATGTTCTCACTCGTGTCGATGCTTAAGTCTGTCCGAATCATGTTAGCAATTGCCACATTTTATGAAATCTAGCAAATGGATGTCAAAACTGCATTCCTTAATGGATTTAATAAAGAAAAGTTGTATATGATGAAACCAGAAGGTTTTGTGAATCCTAAAGGTGCTAACAAAGTGTGCAAGCTCCAGCGATCCATCTATGGACTGGTGCAAGCATCTCGGAGTTGGAATATACGCTTTGATGAGTTGATCAAAGCATATAGTTTTATACAGACTTTCGGAGAAGCCTGTATTTAAAAGAAAGTGAGTGGGAGCTCTGTAGCATTTCTAATATTATATGTGGATGACATATTGCAGATTGGAAATGATATAGAATTTCTGGATTGCATAAAAGGATACTTGAATAAGAGTTTTTCAATAAAAGACCTCGGTGAAGCTGCTTACGTATTGAGCATCAAGATCTATAGGGATAGATCGAGACACTTAATAGGACTTTCACAAAGCACATACCTTGAAAAAGATTTTGAAGAATTCAAAATGGATCAGTCAAAGAAAGGGTTCTTGCCTGTGTTACAAGGTGTGAAGTTGAGTAAGACTCAAAGCCCGACCACGGCAGAAGATAGAGAAAGAATGAAAGTCATTCCCTATGCCTCAGCCATAGGTTCTATACGATATGCCATAATGTGTACCACACCTGATGTGTGTCTTGCCACTTATCTGGCAAAGAGGGTACAAGAGTGATTCAGGAGTGGACCACTGGACAGCGGTCAAAATTATCCTTAGTTACCTAAGAGGACTAAGGAAATGTTTCTCGGTTATGGAGGTGATGAAAAGTTCGTCGTAAAGGGTTACGTCGATACAAACTTTAACACCGATCCGGATGACTCTGAATAATCTGGATACATATTGAAAGTGGGAGCAATTAGCTAGAGTAGCTCCATGCAGAGCATTGTAGACATAGAAATTTGCAAAATACTTACGGATCTGCATGCGGCAGACCCGTTGACTAAACTTCTCTCACAAGAAAAACATGATCACACCTTAGTACTCTTTGGGTGTTAATCACATAGCAATGTGAACTAGATTATTGACTCTAGTAAACCCTTTGGGTGTTGGTCACATGGCGATGTGAACTATGGGTGTTAATCACATAAAGATGTGAACTATTGGTGTTAAATCACATGGTGCTGTGAACTAGATTATTGACTCTAGTGCAAGTGGGAGACTGAAGGAAATATGCCCTAGAGGCAATAATAAAGTTGTTATTTATATTTCCTTATATCATGATAAATGTTTATTATTCATGCTAGAATTGTATTAACCGAAAACTTGATACATGTGTGGATACATAGACAAAACACCGAGTCCCTAGTAAGCCTCTACTAGGCTAGCTCGTTAATCAAAGATGGTTAAGTTTCCTAACCATAGACATGTGTTGTCATTTGATGAACGGGATCACATCATTAGGAGAATGATGTGATGGACAAGACCCATCCGTTAGCATAGCATATTGATCGTTAAGTTTTATTGCTATTGCTTTCTTCATGACTTATACATATTCCTTTGACTATGAGATTATGCAACTCCCGAATACCGGAGGAACACCTTGTGTGCTATCAAACGTCACAACGTAACTGGGTGATTATAAAGATGCTCTACAGGTGTCTCCGAAGGTGTTTGTTGGGTTGGCATAGATCGAGATTAGGATTTGTCACTCCGAGAATCGGAGAGGTATCTCTGGGCCCTCTCGGTAATGCACATCATGATAAGCCTTGCAAGCAATGTGACTAATGAGTTAGTTACGGGATGATGCATTACGGAACGAGTAAAGAAACTTGCCAGTAACGAGATTGAACTAGGTATGAAGATACTGACAATCGAATCTCGGGCAAGTAACATACCGATGACAAAGGGAATGACGTATGTTGTCATTACGGTTTGACAGATAAAGATCTTCGTAGAATATGTAGGAACCAATATGAGCATCCAGGTTCCGCTGTTGGTTATTGATCAGAGATATGTCTCGGTCATGTCTACATAGTTCTCGAACCCGTAGGGTCCGCACGCTTAACGTTCGATGACGGTTTGTATTATGAGTTATGTGTTTTGGTGACCGAAGATTGTTCGGAGTCCCGGATGAGATCACGGACATGACGAGGAGTCTCAAAATGGTTGAGAGGTAAAGATTGATATATTGTTTGATCGTATTCGGACATCGGAATGGTTCCGGATTGTTTCGGGTATTTTTCAGAGTACCGGGAGGTTACCGGAACCACCCGGGGGAAGTAATGGGCCTCATGGGCCATAGGGGAGAGGCAAGGCAGGCCACAAGGAGGCCCCCCCATGGGGAGTCCGAATTGGACTAGGGGAGGGGGCGCGGCCCCCCTTTCCTTCTCCCTCTCCCTCTCCTTCCCCCTTTCCCCCTCCATGAGAAGGAATAAGAGGGGGGGGGGAATCCTACTAGGACTAGGAGTCCTAGTAGGACTCCCCCCCACTTGGCGCGCCCCCTAGGGCCGGCCTCCTCCCTCTCCCTCCTTTATATACGTGGGCAGGGCACCCCTTGGAGACACATCAATTGTTCTCTTAGCCGTGTGCGGTGCCCCCCTCCACAGTTTACTCCTCCGGTCATATTGTCGTAGTGCTTAGGCGAAGCCCTGCGCGGATCACTTCACCATCACCGTCACCATGCCGTTGTGCTGACGGAACTCTCCCTCGACACTTTGCTGGATCAAGAGTTCGAGGGACGTCATCGAGCTGAACATGTGCAGAACTCGGAGGTGCCGTACGTTCGGTGCTTGATCGGTCGGAACGAGAAGAAGTTCAACTACATCAACCGCGTTAACAAACGCTTTTGCTTTCGGTCTACGAGGGTACGTGGACACACTCTCCCCCTCTCGTTGCTATGCATCTCCTAGATAGATCTTGCGTGAGCGTAGGAATTTTTTTGAAATTACATGCTACGATTCCCAACAGTAGGGGTGGAGCATGTGATGCAAGTGGTGACGGACAATGCTTCCAATAACATGGGAGCCAAGAAAATGTTGTTTGAGAAGGGGCCTAAGATCTTTTGGAGTTCTTGTGCAACTCACACTATCAACTTGATGCTCCAAGGAATTGGCAACCTCAAAAGATTCAAGACAATAATTGATCAAGCAAAGAACCTCACCATCTTCATCTATGCGCATCACAAGACTTTGGCATTGATGAGGGTTGCTACAAAAAGGAGAGATATCATAAGGCCGGGGGTGACTAGATTTGCTTCCGCTTTTCTCACTTTGCAAAGTTTGTTGGAGAAGAAAGATGCTTTAAGGTGTATGATGGTTGAAACAGCTTGGGAAGATATGAGTCATGTGAAAACAAAGAAAGGCAAGGATGCGACAGCAACGGTGATGGATGCTAACTTTTGGAAAGGTGTGCTCCTATGCATAAAGGTGTTTGAGTCATTAGTGAGAGTTCTTCATTTGGTTGATGGGGATATTAAGCCATCAATGGCTTGGCTGTATGGAGAGTTGGTGAATGCAAAGAGGGAGATGAAGGAGGCATTTAACAACTTGGAGAGGAACTACAAAGATACTATGGCCATTGTTGACAAGAAGATGAATGGTAGGCTTGATTCTCCACTGCACATGGCCGCATATGTCTTGAACCCATACTTCAGTTATGCGGATAGCTCCATCTTTACCACTGCAAATGAAGGATTCCAGGAGTGTGCTGAACAATACTTTGCAAATGATCATGATACTTGCATGTTGGTTGTCAATGATTAGTTTCTGAAGTATGAAAACAAAGAAGGACCTTTTGGAAAGAGGCTGGCAAAAGCACGTGAAAACAAAAGCTACATCCCGGGTATACTTGCTAGCTCCTGCCCCCTACTTGATGAGTTGATGTTGCTTGCTTGCTGCTATTTTTATTTGCTTGCTGTTACTTCTATCTTGTTGCTGTTGTTGCCTTGCTACTGCTGATGTTGCCTTGCTGCTGCTGCCTTGCTGCTACTGCTATGATACTGCTGCTGCTAACTTGCTCCTGCTGCTATGCTCATGCTGCTGCTCCTACTGCCTTGCTGTTGCTGCTATGCTACTGATGCTTCTATTCTACTACTACCTTGTTGCTGCTACTACTACTACCTTGCTGCTGCTACTACTACTATCTTGATGATGAATTGATGATGCTAACTTGCTGCTGCTACTGTCCAATTTCTAGTTGGTTGGTGGAAGGTTTCTGGAGGAGAAACACCAAATTTGAAAGAAATGGCTATGAGAATCCTCTCTCTGACCTCTAGCTCTTCTGGTTGTGAAAGAAACTGGAGTGCATTTGAATCGGTATACCTCTCCTCTCATTTTTGTCTCCTCTCATTTGTGATTTCTCACCTCTCATTTTTGTTTTCTAATATGCTCATGTGATGTTTAATATGTAGATACATACCAAGAGAAGAAATAGGCTCACAACGGAGCGATGCAACAACTTGGTCTTCATAAGGTTCAATAATAGAATGTTGTCTAGGAAACAAAAGCTCCTGGAGAAGAAGAAATGGGATGTGCTCATCAGCACCGATGCCACCGAAGCTCAAGGATTTCTATTTGAAGGAGGGGATGATCATGCAAATGTGGTTTATCTTGATGAGGAGGATGGGGATGTCCATCTGGGTACGGGGATATCATGGGATATACTTGGTGAAGCAATGGGAGCACAAGAGCAACTCCAACTTCGTAGGAGTGCAAGAGTGAGAGACCTTGAGGAGGAGGAGTTTGAATCTGATGGTGATGAGGAGATCATGGATGATGAAGACATTGAGTATGAGGATGATTGAGAGGCATTGAGCAAGTGACCATTGCATGATGGTTGGCATCATACCATCAAGTGATCAAGTTATCATGCATTTGTCTTTTGTTTGTCATTTGTTATGTAAGAGACTATGATGAAGTGGTGAGACTATCATGGATCGTGGTACTTTGGTTTGATTGAACTAAGCAAGTTTAAGACTTTTATTTGTTATATGCTTGCTTGTGAAGTTGTGATATGATCTGCCCATTGCATTGCTTGTTTGCTACTTTGCTAGCTTGCTTTGACTACTCATTCAATTTGGAGAATTTGGGAATGGGAGAAGGCTATGAGCCAACTAGATAAGCTCCTTAGTTCTTATTACAATTTACATTATTACTGAATTACAATTACATATATGATGCTTTCAAAGTTTTGGATGCTTTGCTTGCTTGCTGGTTGCTGCTGCTAACATCTTGTCATCTTCTCTATGATGTATGTAGCTGCTACACAATGCATTGGCGGGAGAGGATCAGAGGACAACATACAAAGAGGGAGGGGCAACATGTTGGAGAGAGAACAAGGTTATAAACTTATAATTGTACCTCCAGATTATATTCTAGCACTATTTTTTATGGCAAACTCCCGTATCCGTACAAATTGTATAGAAAACGCATAATTGCGCCTAATTGCGCCTAATCACGCCTAAGCTAGAAAAGTGCAAGTAGGTGGCCAAATGCATAATTAACGCCTAGCGCTTTCTCAAACTTTGTGCATCATCAAAATTGATAATTAATAGATCACATCTGTCGTAATTAATTCTCATCCCAGACATCTAGTCAAAGCAAGAGAGTAGCCATTTCAAGTTTTTTGCAGAAGCAGGATCAGGGTCCAAAAAAATTTGTATCGTCAGCATACTGTAAGCTGATTAAGCTCCTAGGTATTATATGAGGAATAATCCCCCTGATAATGTTAGCTCTAGCTGCCTTTGCTAATATCCTAGAAAACACGTCAGCCACAAGGTTGAACAACATTGGCGAGAGAGGGTCACCTTGTTTGAGGCCTTTCCCCCTACAAAATATGGGCCATTAGTGTCATTGATTCTTACACAAAACGATCTTTGTTTAAGTATGGATAGAATCCAGCCAATCCATTTACTACCAAATCCACGGGAGGTTAGTTAACTCGATCATAGGCTTTTTCATAGTCTAATTTGAGGACAACCCCAGGTTTACCGATTTATGCACCTCATGGATAGCCTCGTGTGCTGTAACCATGCTCTCTACAATGAACCTACTTCTAATGAACGCATATTGACATGGAGATAGAAGCCTTTGCCCAAAAGGGGAAACTCTATTGGTCATGGCTTTACTAAGAATCTTTACGGGTCAATTATTAAGGCTTATTGGCCTAAAAAAATTCATATCTTTGGCATTAGGCTCTTTGGGTATCAAGGTCAAGATGGAGTAATTGAGCCTTTGGATATCCAAAGAACCTTTCTCGAAATCTTTGACAAGTGCCATGAAATCTTACTTGATCAAGTCCCAGTTTTTATGATAAAACAAGAAGGATAGACCATGAGGGCAAGGGGCTCCACTTGCATAGGATCCCATACTGGCTTCTTTAATTTCTTCTTCCAAAAAGGGTTTTTCTAGTTAAAAGTTCTCTTCTTCTGTAACCAATTCTTCATCAGACCAAAAATGGTCGCCCAAGAGTATATTAGGTTTGGGTTCATACCCAAAGAGGTTTTCATAAAAAAATTGTGGCAACATTAAGCATATCTTTAGTAGAATGGACAGGACCATCTGGCCCATTAAAAACAACGAGGTGGTTTTTTCTTCTTCTCTGATTTGCCACTGCATGAAAATATGCAGTATTTTTATCACCTTCTAAAATCTTTCTATCCCTAGATCTCTACCACATGAGTTTCGTCCTTCCACATCTCCGCCAATTCTTCTCTGGTATCTTTCATCCTAAGGACATCCTCAGGTGAGCAGACTAGGTTTTTTCAGAGAAAACATCAAGGATATCAAACTCCTGAAGTAGGTCTCTCTTTTTTCTTCATAGGAGCTTCCAAATTAATACTCCATCCCCTCACTTTCTGCCTAAACATTCTAACTTTGAACTGCCAAGTATCAATAGCAGAGGAGTGTGGGGAAGGGGTAGACCAGATTTTTGTTAACAAGAGGAGCAAAATCTGGATGGCTGAGCCACCACTTTTCAAATCGGAAAGGTCTTTGGGTGGTTGTATGGCCATCCCCGGTATCCATGAGGAAGCATGATCACTCCCAACCTTAGCCAGAGCACAAAGGGTAGTTAGGGGAAGTGGCTGTCCACGTCTGTAGAGGAGAACACTCTATCAATAGTAGCATATATGGGATTATTTTGATTATTGCTCTAGGTAAAAACCCAGTTTGCAAGCTTAGTTTCCATCAGTACCCATTTGTTGATCCAGTCATTAAATAAATAATCCCAAGAACTGTTTATATTTCCAGAGGTTTTTTCTATTGCTTCCCTAATAAGTTGAAGTCCCCACCCAAAAGGACGGGGTAGCATAGACCACTCATCACATCATGTAGCTCAGCATTGAATTCCAACTTTTCTACAACATAAGTTGTATCATAAACCACCACAAGATACCAGCAAAACAAATCCATCTTTTTTTTAATAGTCATAATAATACAATATCTTTTGCAAACAGATCCAACGAATTCAAATGTTGCTTCATTAAGACCTACCAAAAGGCCACCAACAGTACCAACAGAAGGAAGGATATGCCAAGAATAGCATATAGGTCCAGCAATAGTATTTATAAAAAAGATTCAGCTATATTTTCTTCTTTTTTTTTGTTTCTTGCAACCCAACAAAGTCAGATTTGTGCTTACTAATCAGATCTGACAGGCACTGTACTTTGCCATTTTGACACATACCCCTAATATTCCAAAAAGACACCAATCATGAGATTTTGAAAGGGTGTGACAGGCTATAAAGCCTAGACTTTGGGGCAATATCTGTAATGGCAACAGAA
Source organism: Thinopyrum elongatum (assembly GCA_011799875.1). Classification (NCBI taxonomy): domain Eukaryota; kingdom Viridiplantae; phylum Streptophyta; class Magnoliopsida; order Poales; family Poaceae; genus Thinopyrum; species Thinopyrum elongatum. The sequence goes on along the minus strand of CM022297.1, from coordinate 486,764,263 downwards.
CCAACAGTGCCCATGGTCTGCTACTTACAGGATTCCTATGAATTGGTGTGGAGAATTCCATATCAGGGCCAAAAGACCCGTCAATTTCATGAGGCAGAGAAATTTCAGGATTTTGTGAAGCAAAAATTAGGCAATGTTCAGTTTCATTAGTAACCATCTCTCTAATAATAGAGGTTTTTTTAGCATCATCATTACCAATAGTAATATCAACAGCTCAAACATGATTACTTAAAGTATTGCAGGAGTTTTCATCAAAGGACTTACTTCTGAAGGTGGTAGGGATTTTTGAGGTTCTGTTTCTTCTTATAGTTTGCAGCCTTCTCATTATTGATAGTAATATCAACATCACAAACATGATTACTTAAAGTTTTCATCAAAAGACTTACTTATGAAGGTGATAGGGATTTTCCAGGTTTTGTTACTTCTTATAGTTTGCAGCCTTCTCCAAGATGTTTTGCCTCCCCTGACCCCTTGTACTGGTCCTCTGGGTCACCACCACAGGGCCCCATTTTTTAGCATTCTTTTTCTTCTCAGCAGGTCCAGGGATAACAACAACAACTGGATGAGGTTGCTTCTTCTCCAGGATTATCAGTTTCTGAGGGTTCACCACTGGTTCCTCAAGAGTTGCCATCTAAGTAATCATGCTTGTCGACGCATGTTTTTTACCGCTCTACCGAAATTGTATTGTTCATATCTAACACCAATTTTCTTCGGTTCAATAAGATTTAGTTCATCACCCCAGGCTACTGTCGATGCATGTTTTTTACCTCTCTCCACACTAACAAACCCACCCCCCCCCCGCCCCCAATGTGAGAATCCTGGCTCCAGCCCTGGGTCGAGCGTGAGTGCTTTCAGGTCTCTGCATGAATGACCTTTGGTGGGAGTGGATCTTAGAGGACCTAGAGGACCACACGTCTGAGCAATACGACAACGATGCCAATGAGGCACACGTCGGCAACTCCACTTCGGTCATGCCAGCCGTCAACAACGATGAGGCAAGACGGTCTGATGCAGGGATCGTCGATCTTCACCTCTAATGGGGAGTAGTAGATAGATTTTTCATTTCCTTTTAGTAGTTTGTAGGGATCTTTCGGTATCCGGCGACCAATCGGAGCGTGTCTCGGACATTGCAAACAGAAATTTGATGAATCATACAGAGTGACTTTTTCCTTACAGGAAAAGGTCTCAGGCAAGGGGACCCCATCTCTCCTTTGCTTTTCAATCTAGTTGTGGATGTTCTTACCAGAATGCTTATGAAAGCTGCAAATAGCAACCTGATTCAAGCCTTTGTCCTGAGATCTGCCCTGGAGATATCATTTGTCTCCAGTATGCTGATGACACCATCCTTTTCTTGGATGATGATATCACTCATGCTCAAAACCTTAAGATAGCTTTGATATGTTTTGAGCAAGTTTCTGGTATGAGAATCAATTATTCTAAGAGTGAGATGCTGCCTATTAACATGGATAGAGATAGATGCCAACACTTCCTCTCTGTTTTAGAATGTAGTGAGGGAACTTTCCCCATCAAATACTTAGGAATTCCCCTCCATTATGATAAACTTAGAAGAGAAGACATCCATCCTCTTATTGACAAAATCATGAAAAGAATTGCTGGCTGGAGAGGGAAACTCCTTTCTTATAGAGGCAGGCTTGTTCTCATTCAAGCATGCCTGGCTAGCATTCCCATTTACCTGTTGTCTTTCTTCAAGTTCCCCAAATGGGTCATTGAAATGATCAATTCTCAGATGGCTCACTGCCTCTGGAATGACTTTGAAGGGCACAGGAAACTCCACCTTGCTAACTGGAGATTAGTGTGTATGAAAAAAGATTTTGGAGGGTTGGGAATTCCCAGCCTCCAAGATATTAACCTTTGCCTACTAGGGCCTGGGTTAAAAGGTACTATGATGAGGATGAGAAACCATGGAAAATGATTATTAATCACAAGTACATGTTAGGGAAGCCTAACCTCTTCTCACCCAATCCTGATCAAGCCACCTCAAAATTCTAGAAAGGAGTGAAATCCATCGTCCAAACCTTAAAGTTTGGATATAGATGGAAGGTTGGGTCAGGTACCAGGGTCAAATTTTGGGAGGACACTTGGTTTGGCAGCTCACCTCTTGCTGTCCAATTCTGGCCTATCTACATCATCTGTAATGAACCTGCTAAATGCATTTGTGATGTGTGGGATGATCACCAACTAAAGCTTACCTTTAGAAGAACCTTTGATGAGAAAATGATGGAGCTGAAGGAAATATGCCCTAGAGACAATAATAAAGTTATTATTTTATATTTCCTTATATCATGATAAATGTTTATTATTCATGCTAGAATTATATTAACCGAAAACTTGATACATGTGTGGATACATAGACAGAACATTGAGTCCCTAGTAAGCCTCTACTAGACTAGCTCGTTAATCAAAGATAGATAAGTTTCCTAACCATAGACATGTGGTGTCATTTGATAAATGGGATCACATCATTAGGAGAATGAAGTGATGGGCAAGACCCATCTGTTAGCTTAGCATAATGATCGTTAAGTTTTATTGCTATTGCTTTCTTCATGACTTATACATATTCCTTTGACTATGAGATTATGCAACTCCCGAATACCGGAGGAACACGTTGTGTGCTATCAAATGTCACAATGTAACTGGGTGATTATAAAGATGCTCTACAGGTGTCTCCAAAGGTGTTTGTTGGGTTGGCATAGATCGAGATTAGGATTTTTCACTCCGAGTATCGGAGAGGTATCTCTAGGCCCTCTCGGTAATGCACATCATGATAAGCCTTGCAGGCAATGTGACTAATGAGTTAGTTACGGGATGATGCATTACGGAACGAGTAAAGATACTTGCCAGTAACGAGATTGAACTAGGTATGGAGATACCAACGATCGAATCTCGGGCAAGTAACATACCGATGACAAAGGGAATGACGTATGTTGTCATTGCGGTTTGACCGATAAAGATCTTCGTAGAATATGTAGGAACCAATATGAGCATCCAGGTTCCGCTGTTGGTTATTGACCGGAGATGTGTCTCGGTCATGTCTACATAGTTCTCGAACCCGTAGGGTCCGCACGCTTAACGTTCGATGATGATTTGTATTATGAGTTATGTGTTTTGGTGACCAAAGATTGTTCGGAGTCCCGGATGAGATCACGGACATGATGAGGACTCTCAAAATGGTCGAGAGGTAAAGATTGATATATTGGACGATAGTATTCGGACACCGGAAGTGTTTCGGAATGTATCGGGTACGTATCGGAGTACCGGGGGGGGGGGGGTTACCGGAACCCCCGGGGGAAAGATATGGGCCGTATGGGCCATAGGAGGGAGGCTAGGCAGCCCACAAGGGGTGGCCGCCCCCCCCCCCCCCATGGGGAGTTCGAATTGGACAAGGGGAGGGGGCGGCGCCCCCCTTTCCTTGTCCTCCTCCCTCTCCTTCCCCCTTTCCCCTTCCGGTAAAAGGAAGGGGGGGGGGCGAATTGGACTAGGAGTCCAAGTGGGACTCCTCCCACTTGGTGCGCCCTAGGCCGGCCTCCTCCCCTCTCCCTCCTTTATATACGGGGGTGGGGGGCGCCTCCATAGACACACCAATTGTTCTTAGCCATGTGCGGCGCCCCCCTCCACCGTTTACTCCTCCGGTCATATTGTCGTAGTGCTTAGGCGAAGCCCTGCGCAGATCACTTCACCATCACCATCACCACGCCGTCGTGCTGAAGTAACTCTCCCTTGACACTTTGCTGGATCAAGAGTACGAGGGACGTCATCGAGCTGAACGTGTGAAAAATTGGAGGTGTCGTACGTTCGGTGCTTGATCGGTTGAATCGAGAAGACGTTCGACTACATCAACCGCGTTAAGCTAACTCTTTCGCTTTCGGTCTACGAGGGTACGTGGACACACTCTCCCCCTCTCGTTGCTATGCATCTCCTAGATAGATCTTGCGTGAGCGTAGTAATTTTTTTGAAATTGTATGCTACGTTCCCCAACAGTGGCATCCGAGCCAGGTCTATGCGTAGATGATATGCACGAGTAGAACACAAAGAGTTGTGGGTGATGATAGTCATACTGCTTACCACCAACGTCTTTTTTTGATTCGGCGGTATTGTTGGATGAAGCGGCCCGGACCAACCTTACATGACCATGTTCATGAGACCGGTTCCACCGACAGACATGCAACTTGTTTTGCATAAAGGTGGCTGACGGGTGTCTGTTTCTCCAACTTTAGTTGAATTGAATTTGACTACGGTCGGTCCTTGTTGAAGGTTAAAACAGCAAACTTGACGAAACATCGTTGTGGTTTTGATGCGTAGGTAAGAACGGTTCTTACTAGAAACCCGTAGCAGCCACGTAAAACTTGCAACAACAAAGTAGAGGACGTCTAACTTGTTTTTGCAGGGCATGTTGTGATGTGATATGGTCAAGACATGATGTGATATACGTTATTGTATGAGATGATCATGTTTTGTAAAAGTTATCGGCAACTGGCAGGAGCCTTATGGTTGTCGCTTTATTGTATGAAATGCAATCGCCCTGTAATTGCTTTACTTTATCACTATGCGTTAGCGATAGTTGTAGAAGCAATAGTTGGCGAGACGACCACGACGCTACGATGGAGATCAAGGTGTCATGCCGGTGACGATGGAGATCATGATGGTGTTTTGGAGATGGAGAGCAAAGGCACAAGATGATGATGGCCATATCATGTCACATATTTTGATTGCATGTGATGTTTATCTTTTATGCATCTTATTTTGCTTAGTACGGCGGTAGCATTATAAGATGATCCCTTAACTAAATTTCAAGGTATAAGTGTTCTCCCTGAGTATGCACCGTTGCGAAAGTTCTTCGTGCTGAGACACCACGTGATGATCGGGTGTGATAGGCTCTACGTTCACATACAACGGGTGCAAGACAGTTTTGCACATGCAGAATACTCAGGTTAAACTTGACAAGCCTAGCATGTACAGACATGGCCTCGGAACACTGGAGACCAAAAGGTCGAACGTGAATCATATAGTAGATATGATCAACATAGAGATGTTCACCATTGAAGACTACTCCATCTCACGTGATGATCGGACATGGTTTAGTTGATTTAGATCACGTGATCATTTAGATGACTCGAGGGATGTCTATCTAAGTGGGAGTTCTTAAGTAATATGATTAATTGAACTTAATTTATCATGAACTTAGTCCTGATAGTATTTGCAAATTATGTCGTAGATCAATAGCTCACGATATAGCTCCCCGTTTATTTTTGATATGTTACTAGAGAAAAATAAGTTGAAAGATGATAGTAGCAATGATGCGGACTGAGTCCATGATCTGATGATTATCCTCATTGCTGCACAGAAGAATTATGTCCTTGATGCACCGCTAGGTGACAGACCTATTGCAGGAGCAGATGCAGACGTTATGAACGTTTGGCAAGCTCGATATGATGAGTACTTGATAGTTTAGTGCGCCATGCTTTACGGCTTAGAACCGGGACTTCAAAAACGTTTTGGACGCCACGGAGCATATGAGATGTTCCAAAGAGATGAAATTGGTATTTCAGACTCATGCCCGTGTCGAGAGGTATGAGACATCTGACAAGTACTTTGCCTACAAGATGGAGGAGAATAGCTCAGCTAGTGAGCATGTGCTCAGAATGTCTGGGTACTACAATCACTTGAATCAAGTGGGAGTTAATCTTCCAGATAAGATAGTGATTGACAGAGTTCTCTAGTCACTATCACCAAGTTACTAGAACTTCGTGATGAACTATAATATGCAAGGGATGACGAAAACGATTCCCAAGCTCTTCGCGATGCTGAAATCGGCGAAGGTAGAAATCAAGAAATAGCATCAAGTGTTGATGGTTGACAAGACCACTAGTTTCAAGAAAAAGGGCGAGGGAAAGAAAGGGAACTTCAAGAAGAATGGCAAGCAAGTTATCACTCCCGTGAAGAAGTCCAAAGACGGACCCAAGCCTGAAACTGAGTGCTTCTACTGCAAAGAGACTGGCCACTGGAAGCGGAACTGCCCCAAGTATTTGGCGGATAAGAAGGATGGCAAAGTGAACAAAGGTATATTTGATATACATGTTATTGATGTGTATTTTACTAGTGTTCATAGTAGCCCCTGGGTATTTGATACCGGTTCAGTTGCTAACATTAGTAACTCGAAACAGGAGTTGCAAAATGAACAGAGACTAGTTAATGACGAGGTGACGATGTGTGTTGGAAGTGATTCCAAGGTTGATAAAATCACCATCGCACACTTCCTCTACCTTCGGGATTAGTGTTGGACCTAAATAAATGTTATTTGGTGTTTGCGTTGAGCATGAATATGATTGGATCATGTTTATTGCGATACGGTTATTCATTTAAGTCAGAGAATAATTGTTGTTCTGTTTACATGAATAAAACCTTCTATGGTCATACACCCAATGTAAATGGTTTATTGAATCTCAATCGTAGTGATACACATATTCATAATATTGATGCCAAAAGATGCAAAGTTGATAATGATAGTGCAACATATTTGTGGCACTACCGTTTAAGTCATATTGGTGTAAAGCGCATGAAGAAACTCCATGCAGATGGGCTTTTGGAATCACTTGATTATGAATTATTTGATACTTGCGAACCATGCCACATGGGCAAGATGACTAAAACTCCGTTCTCCGGAACAATGGAGCGAGCTAATGACTTATAGGAAATAATACATACCGATGTATGCGGTCCGATGAGTGTTGAGGCACGCAGCAGGTATCGTTATTTTCTGACCTTCACAGATGATTTGAGCAGATATGGGTATATCTACTTGATGAAACACAAGTCTGAAACATTTGAAAATTTCAAAGAATTTCAGAGTGAAGTGAAAAATCATCGTAACAAGAAAATAATTGAGGCGACCGAGGTTTCTGTCATCCGCCAGTTTCGTCCTATCACGGTCATCAATGTGATTTTCCGGATTCTGGCAAAAGGGTACGCCAATAGGGTGACCCTTCTTGCTGACCACGTTACCCACCCCAACTAGTCCGCCTTCATCCAAGGGCGGTATATCCTGGATGGGGTGCTTGTTCTTCATGAAGTACTCCATGAGGTTCGATCTAAACACCTCAAGGCGGTATTCCTGAAGATCAATTTCCATAAGGCTTATGACACTATTAGTTGGCCCTTCCTTCGTGAAGTTTTGCTCCAGAAGGGCTTTGACGACCGTTGGATCACCAGAGTGATGCAGATGGTCTCATGTGGTCGCACTACCATGAACATCAATGGGGAGATCGGCCCCTACTTCCCCACCCTTTATGGGGTTAGACAGGGCGATCCCTTCTCCCCTTTATTGTTCAATATGGTGGTGGACGCTCTTGCCGCCATCCTGGATAAGGCTAAGGCTGCTGGCCATATTCGTGGGATCACTCCCCACCTGGCCGGTGGCTCCGGGATCTCCCTCCTCCAGTATGCCGACGACACTATCATCATGGTCGAAGGCTCGGAGACGGACATCTCCAATCTCAAGTTCCTTCTCCTTTGCTTCCAACAAATGTCTGGCCTTAAGATAAACTTCGACAAGAGTGATGTGATGGTGATGGGCTACTCTCCGGCTGAGTGCCTGGCCATTGCCAACCAGCTTAACTGGCGCCTGGGCTCCTTCCCCACGACCTACTTGGGAACGCCCATTAGTGACTCCCGGCTCACCGTCGCGGACTTGCGCCCGACCGTGGCCAAGCTTCAAACGCGCATCGAGCCATGGCAGGGTAGATGGTTGTCAAAGGCGGCTCGGACGATTCTCATTAACTCATCCCTCTCCAGCCTCCTCTTGTTCCTCATGAGCTTCTACAGCCTTCACGAGACTCTGCACCATGAGATCGCCAAAGTCCAGTCTCGTTTCTATTGGGCAGGCGACAACAATAAGCAGAAATACCATATGGTCAGCTGGCCTGACATATGCAAGCCCTGGGAACAAGGAGGCCTCGGTATCATGTGCTCTAAGCGCATGAATATCGCACTCCTATCCCGATGGCTCTGGCGCATCTCGCAAGGTCACGGTGGCCTCTGGCTCGACATCATCCGGAACAAGTACCTGCGTGGACAGCCTCTAGTCTTCTGTCAGAGATCTGGCGGCTCCCAGTTCTGGCAGTCGGTCGTCCAACTCCTTCCTGTCTTCTGCATCGGGACCTCCATCTCGGTGGGGTCTGGGGCGGCGACTTTGTTCTGGTTTGACCGGTGGGCTGGAGACACCCCCTTCGCTGCACGCTTCCCCGACCTCTTCTCCATCGTTGTCAACCCTTTGATCTCAGTTGAGAGGGCCCTTATTGACTTAGGGCGCCTAGCATTCCGGAGGCCATTTGGGCCCCTGGATTCCGCCGCGTGGCGTGAGTTACTGGATTGCGTCGCTCTCCACGAGCCAGTGGTGGACGGTGGCCCGGATCAGGTGAGATGGCGCCTCGAGCCTTCAGGCCAATTCTCCACCAAGTCTCTCTACCAGGCCATCGCCCCCTCCTCCGCCCCTCCCCCCCTTACGACGGTGTGGTCCATCCGCCTGCCCCTGAAAATTTGGATCTTCATGTGGCAATGGATTCGCAGTCGGATCCCGTCCGGGGTCGAGGTTCGCAAGCGCAATGGCCCGGGCACTGGCCTTTGCCCGCTTTGCGGTATCCCCGAAGACTTGAATCACATCTTCTTCTCCTGCGTGTCCGCTCAATTCGTGTGGAGCTGCTTTCGTGAAGTGGTGGGTGGAAATTGGTGCCACACCAACTTCCCCGACCTATTTGCCGAACTCCAAAACTCCTCCCTGCCTTCTCGCCACATTAGGTGGCTTGAGATTGGGGTCATCGCTTGGACCCTCTGGAAAATCCGCAATAAGCTTGTGATCCAGCGCACTCCTCTTCGACGGGCTACTGACGCTATCTTCAAACTGTCTGGTTTCTTGCAGCTTTGGCGGCCGCTTAGGCGCCCTCAGGACCGCGACGCCATCTCCGCCTTCATCGCCTACCTCCGCTCGATGGCCGTCCATCTGTCACCGCCGCCCCCGCCGCCTCCGCCGGAACCTGACTAGGCGCTTGTCTTGTTCTCCGGCACTTTTATTTCTTTTTGTTTGGGCTTGTTGAGCTGTGCCCTCAGCAGAACCTATTGTACTTCTTCGTGAGACTTGGGTGTGTGTGTTTGGACTAGTCCTTGTATGTGTGCTCTCTGGCGGTTTGCTTTATTTATAAAGCGGGGCGAAAGCCTTTTTTGGTAACAAGAAAATAAAGTTTCTACGATCTGATCACGGAGGCGAATATTTGAGTTACGATTTTGGCCTTCATTTAAAACAATGTGAAATAGTTTCACAACTCACGCCACTTGGAACACCATAGCGTAATGGTGTGTCCGAACATCGTAACCGTACTTTATTGGATATAGTGCGATCTATGATGTCTCTTATCGATTTACCACTATCGTTTTGGGGTTATGCATTAGAGACAGCTGCATTCACGTTAAATAGGGCACCATCTAAATCCGTTGAGACGACACCGTATGAACTGAGCTGTCGTTTCTTATAGTTTGGGGTTGCGATGCTTATGTGAAAAAGCTTCAACCTGATAAGCTCGAACCCAAATCGAAGAAGTGCGTCTTCATAGGATACCCAAAAGAAACTGTTGGGTACACCTTCTATCACAGATCCGAAGGCAAGATATTTGTTGCTAAGAATGGATCCTTTCTAGAGAAGGAGTTTCTCTCGAAAGAAGTGAGTGGGAGGAAAGTAGAACTTGATGAGGTAATTGTACCTCCTCTCAATTTGGAAAGTAGCTCATAAGAGAAATTTGTTCCCGTGATGCCTACACCAATTAGTGAGGAAGCTAATGATGATGATCATGAAACTTCAGATCAAGTTTCTACAGAACCTCGTAGGTCAACCAGAGTACGTTCCGCACCAGAGTGGTACGGTAATCCTGTACTGGAAGTCATGTTACTAGACCAAGGCAAACCTACGAACTATGAGGAAGCGATGATGAGCCCAAATTCCACGAAATGGCTTGAGGCCATGAAATCTGAGATGGGATATATGTATGAGAACAAAGTGTGGACTTTGGTTGACTTGCTCGATGATCGGCAAGCCATAGAAAATAAATGGATCTTCAACAGGAAGACGAACGCTGATAGTAGTGTTACTATCTACAAAGCTCGACTTGTCGCAAAAAGTTTTTCGACAAGTTCAAGGTGTTGACTACGATGAGATTTTCTCACTCGTAGCGATGATTAAGTCTGTCCGAATCATGTTAGCAATTGCCACATTTTATGAAATCTGGCAAATGGATGTCAAAACTGCATTCCTTAATGGATTTAATAAAGAAAAGTTGTATATGATGCAACCAGAAGATTTTGTCGATCCTAAAGGTGCTAACAAAGTGTGCAAGCTCTAGCGATCCATCTAAGGACTGGTGCAAGCATCTCGGAGTTGGAATATACACTTTGATGAGTTGATCAAAGCATATAGTTTTATACAGACTTTCGGAGAAGCCTGTATTTACAAGAAAGTGAGTGGGAGCACTACAACATTTCTGATAAGTATATGTGAATGACATATTGTTGATCGAAAATGATGTAAAATTTTCTGGAAAGCATAAAGGAGTGTTTGAAAGGAGTTTTTCAAAGAAAGACCTTGATGAAGCTGCTTACATATTGGGCATCAAGATCTATAGAGATAGATCAAGACGCTTGATATGAGTACATACCTTGACAAGATTTTGAAGAAGTTCAAAATGGATCAGTCAAAGAAAGGGTTCTTGCCTGTGTTGCAAGGTGTGAAGTTGAGTAAGACTCAAAACCCGACCATGGCAGAAGATAGAGAGAGAATGAAAGTCATTCCCTATGCCTCAGCCATAGGTTCTATAAAGTATACCATGTTGTATACCAGACCTATTGTGTACCTTATCATCAGTTTGGCAAGGGGGTACAATAGTGATCCAGGAGTAGATCACTGGACAGCGGTCAAAATTATCCTTAGTTACCTAAGAGGACTAAGGAAATATTTCTCGATTATGGAGGTGATAAAGTGTTCGTCGTAAAGAGTTATGTCGATGCAAGCTTTGACACTGATCTAGATGACTCTAAGTCTGAATCTAGATACGTATTAAACGTGGGAGCAATTAGCTAGAGTAGCTCCATGCAGAGCATTGTAGACATAGAAATTTGCAAAATACATATGGATCTGAATGTGGCAGACCCGTTGACTAAACTTCTCTCACAAGCAAAACATGATCACACCTTAGTACTCTTTGGGTGTTAATCACATAGAGATGTGAACTAGATTATTGACTCTAGTAAACCCTTTGGGTGTTGGTCACATGGCGATGTGAACTATTGGTGTTAAATCACATGGCGATGTGAACTAGATTATTGACTCTAGTGCAAGTGGGAGACTGAAGGAAATATGCCCTAGAGGCAATAATAAAGTTGTTATTTTATATTTCCTTATATCATGATAAATGTTTATTATTCATGCTAGAATTGTATTAACCGGAAACATGATACATGTGTGGATACATAGACAAAACATTGAGTCCCTAGTAAGCCTGTACTAGACTAGCTCGTTAATCAAAGATGGATAAGTTTCCTAACCATAGACATGTGTTGTCATTTGATAAACGGGATCACATCATTAGGAGAATGATGTGATGGACAAGACACATCCGTTAGCTTAGCATAATGATCGTTAAGTTTTATTGCTATTGCTTTCTTCATGACTTATACATATTTCTTTGACTATGAGATTATGCAACTCCCGAATACCGGAGGAACACCTTGTGTGCTATCAAACGTCACAATGTAACTGGGTGATTATAAATATGCTCTACAGGTGTCTCCGAAGGTGTTTGTTGGGTTGGCATAGATCGAGATTAGGATTTGTCACTCCGAGTATCGGAGAGGTATCTCTGGGCCCTCTCGGTAATGCACATCATGATAAGCCTTGCAAGCAATGTGACTAATGAGTTAGTTACGGGATGATGCATTACGGAACGAGTAAAGAGACTTGCCAGTAATGAGATTGAACTAGGTATGGAGATACCGACGATCGAATCTCGGGCAAGTAACATACCGATGACAAAGGGAATGGCGTATGTTGTCATTGCGGTTTGACCGATAAAGATCTTCGTAGAATATGTAGGAACCAATATGAGCATCCAGGTTCCGCTGTTGGTTATTGACCGGAGATGTGTCTCGGTCATGTCTACATAGTTCTCGAACCCGTAGGGTCCGCACGCTTAACGTTCGATGACGATTTGTATTATGAGTTATGTGTTTTGGTGACCGAACATTGTTCGGAGTCCCGGATGAGATCACGGACATGACGAAGAGTCTCGAAATGGTCGAGAGGTAAAGATTGATATATTGGACGATAGTATTCGGACACCGGAAGTGTTTCGGAATGTATCGGGTACGTATCGGAGTACTGGGGGGGGTTACCGGAACCCCCGGGGGAAAGATATGGGCCATAGGAGGGAGGCTAAGCAGCCCACAAGGGGTGGCCGCACCCCCCCCCCCCATGGGGAGTCCGAATTGGACAAGGGGAGGGGGCGGCGGCCCCCTTTCCTTCTCCTCCTCCCTCTCCTTCCCCCTTTCCCCTTCCGGTAAAAGGAATGGGGCGGGGGGAGTGAATTGGACTAGGGTCCAAGTGGGACTCCTCCCACTTGGTGCGCCCTAGGCCGGCCTCCTCCCCTCTCCCTCCTTTATATACGGGGGCGGGGGGGGGGGCGCCTCCATAGACACACCAATTGTTCTTAGCCGTGTGCGGCGCCCCCCTCCACCGTTTACTCCTCCGGTCATATTGTCATAGTGCTTAGGCGAAGCCCTGCGCAGATCACTTCACCATCACCATCACCACGCCGTCGTGCTGACGTAACTCTCCCTCGACACTTTGCTGGATCAAGAGTACGAGGGACGTCATCGAGCTGAACATGTGCAGAACTCGGAGGTGCCGTACGTTCGGTGCTTGATCGGTTGAATCGAGAAGACGTTCGACTACATCAACCGCGTTAAGCTAACGCTTCCGCTTTCGGTCTACGAGGGTACGTGGACACACTCTCCCTCTCTCGTTGCTATGCATCTCCTAGATAGATCTTGCGTGAGCGTAGGAATTTTTTTGAAATTGTATGCTACGTTCCCCAACAGGAGCAGTGGTACCAACTGGTAGAAATAGCTGGTAGTCTCAATCTCAATGCTGACCCAGACTCTTTAGTATGGCAGCTTGAAAATAATGGTAAATATTCTACTAGGTCATTGTACCATGTCATTAACTTCAGGGGGGTTCAACCATTTTACATTCCCAGTGTCTGGAAACTGAGAGTTCCCCCCAGGATTCATGTCTTCCTCTGGTTGATTGCTCAGAACAAACTGATGACTAGAGATAACCTTAGGAAGAGACACATTATCAAACCTTTGGACCGTGTTTTCTATGAGGAAAATGAATCCATCACACACCTCTTTTTTGAATGTGTAGTGGCAAAAACTGTGTGGACTTTCATTAGTGATCAGTTCCAGAGAGAGATTGGGGGCAACTTTGAATCTGTAGCTAGATTTTGGGTCTCCAATAACAAAAACTTTGCTCTGAACACTGTTACTTCTGCTGCTCTATGGGGGCTTTGGAAACTTAGAAACTCTATGGTTTTTGATAACACTATCTAGTCTTCTGTTAAGCAGGTCATGAGACTGATCCTGAGGATGACAAAATCCTGGACCATTCTGTCTCCAGAGCTGGGCAGATCGAGGCTGGAGGACTTCTCAGCCCAGCTGACCACCTTTCTGCAACGCCCGCTGCTGCTCACAAGTGGCTAAGCTCGTGGGTGCCTGAAGCTTCTGCCAAGGACCCCTGGCGCCAGCTCAAGATCTCAGATGGGTGCTGCATGACTACCCCCCACCCCCCCCCAAAAGAAACGTGATGCTGGAGACAAGACGAAGCTGCTCAGCCCGACGTCGACACTGGGTGCCTGCTGGTCGCCACAAGCTGTGTTGGCGCCGCCGCTGAAGACGGCAAAGACGATGCCCCCCAGCACGCGTGCGTTCTGTAGTTTCCCTTTCCCTGTCCTCTGACTGGGGTCACTTAAAACTTTCAGATTTGTAGGGGCGCTCCTTTAGCGTCCTTTTTCTGTCGAACTACCCCTCTCAGTGGGTTGATGTTATTGTACTCTGTTGGTTTCATTGATGAAATGGAACCGGGGAGAGGCCTCCCTGTTCTTCTAAAAAAAAATTGATGACTCGCGTTGGCCATCAAGCCCAGGAAGACATGAATCAAAAAGTATGAGTGGCCACTTGTACATAGCTGCAGCATGCCGGTCCACTTCTGGGCTTGCAAAGGCGAAACCACCGGAGTTGGTCAGTGATATGGGCGTGGTCTCTTTTGGTTTGGCACCGTGTCAGCCAGCCGTTTCTATAGTCGTGGAAGAAGTATTCAACATGTCTAAAAACCAATGTTTTAAATAGCGGGCTATGGAAAATAGCGGCGGGCCTCCAAATCAACTATAGCGAAGCTATAGCGGGCTAAAGCGGGCTATAGCGGACTATTTGTGAAGACGACCATTTAGCGGCACCCTGCTGAAAAGGCTATAGCGGGCTATAGCGAAGCTATAGCCGGCTATTTAAAACTATGCTAAAAACTAACCACCAAAATTGCTCATATATTCTGCAGAGTGCGAAAACCTGAGGCGTTCTCTCAGCATGTTCCCCTGCTGTCTCATCAAAAACAGTTAACTAAGGTTTATGAGCAAGCCAGGGTGTAGAAGCCATCACCATCTCTCGGGCAAAGAAAATGCTACCCCTGATGATGCCCTCATCATCATCTGAAACCTCCTCTGCAATGCTAATACTACCCATACGTTTTCTTTTTCAATGAAAGGCTGCAGCAGGTTTCATTCATGATCAGAAGGAAGTACCCTTTTTTTTCCTTGGAAATCAAAGGAAGTAACATTACAGCAACGAACGAAAGGAGAAAACATGCGGCTCCTAACACGGCGAGCAAGGAGAACGCCCAGACCTTGGGAAGGGGGTCGGATTTCCAGACCGGCCCACGAAAATCAAACACTATGCTGCTCCTTCAAACTGAACTGCACTGAACGATATGTGTCATGCACAACCAAAAGTTCACCCAAAACTAGAAAAGGAAGTTAGTTGTGCATTGTGGTGCAGAAACTGTCCAGGGGAAATACCAGCAACTTAGGGGTGTTTAAAAGCTGGTCGGGATGAAACCATCCAGCCCCGGCACCACCTTGTGCTAGTACAACTCTAGTTATCCTCCGCACTTGTGGCTGATTAGCTTGTTGAGAAACTGAACTAAGGAACAATGCTGGTTTTTTCAAGGTTTGTTGAAAACTGTTTCATTTTTTTGAAAAGGAGGATGACCCCTGACCTCTGCATCTAGTAGATGCATGCAGCCACTTTATTGATTTTTCACAAAGACCTTACAAAGTAATACATCAATATCTCTGAAGCCGCCATCTTGTCAACATCTGTCGCTACTCCTATCCATTGATGAAGGGTGTAGAAAGCGTGAACCGAATATCCAGACCTCTCACCTAGCCAACATCTAATGCCGAAGGCCCCGACCAAGCCACATACCGGGTCTGGGGCACAAACCGGTCCGACGCACTCTCATAGGTCGTCGCCGCCGTCTTCCATCAATCCATCTTCAGAGCATGTATCGACCTTGCCAGGCCTGTCGTCGACGCCCCCACGGTGCCAGACAGCGCCTCCTCCCTACGCGTGTTCATCATCACGCATCCGTCGCCGAGACTTTGCTGCGCCTCGCCGCCGAGACTCCACGACGTCGATGCGTCACAGGGAATGCCGATCCACTGTAGATGTCGTCCACTGGTCCCTTGAGCCTATGCACACCTCCAAGAATGACGCCCTCAAGAGGGGTACGACACATGAGCGCTGCCGTCATCCGATCGATTGATCTAGGGTTTCCCCGGAGGTACCAGATAAGGGTCTAGAGCTTCTCCACAACGATGCCTTCAAGAAGGAGACGACGCAGAAAAACGTCGCCATCTCCGACCTTGGCAACTTGCAAGCGTAGGATTTTCACCCGGATACGCTCGAGGACCCTCCATCCAGCATCGTGTGCACGGGACCGCCACCGATCACCACCGCCGCGCATGGAGGCCACACCGGCCGGATCCCGAAGAACAGACCCACCATGCCGCCGCCACAGTACCGAGGTCAGATCCCAGCCACCAGCGGCGCCCCAGCACCCAGCAGAGGCCCGGCCAGCCTTCCTCCACCACCCGTGCCGCGAACAGACCCCTGGAGCCAGATCCGGACGGACCTGGCCAGTGCGCCACCCGCACGCTCCCGCTCGAGACGAATCCCTCGCAGCCGCCGCGCCTTGGAGAAGCAGGAGCACGCCACCGCGCCGCCCTGGGATGCACACGTCGCCGCCCTACCCGCCCGCCGCCAGGCCGAGGAGCCCCGCGGCAGCCCCACGCCTCCGCCTGAGAAGGGTCGTCCCGCGCCAGCCCAAGACCCAAGCAGAGAGGAACAAGATCCCCGCCGCCACCCACGCCGGTCAGGCTTTGCCCGGCGGCGGCTCGCGGCGGTGGCGGGGGAGGAGGGCCTGGAGGGGAGGGGCCTGGGGCGCGCGCTAGG
Source organism: Thinopyrum elongatum (assembly GCA_011799875.1). Classification (NCBI taxonomy): domain Eukaryota; kingdom Viridiplantae; phylum Streptophyta; class Magnoliopsida; order Poales; family Poaceae; genus Thinopyrum; species Thinopyrum elongatum. The sequence goes on along the minus strand of CM022297.1, from coordinate 486,747,643 downwards.
GTTCGCCCCTGTCGCCCGCGGGGGCAACCTGGGCGTGTTATTTTTCTCTATAATCTGAGCCATTCCCTGAAAATTGTTTCATGGATCCGATAAAACCCAATTGGCGGCGTGCTCAATAAAAAGTTTAATTATATCCGACAGACAAAGACCAACTGAATAAGTATGGATGCACAACGATGTGTGATACTTGACCCAAGTTGTATAATTTCAGGCTTCTCTGAAGCCAGCTGGACTCAAGATTGGAGCTTTCAAGCACTTTCAGGTTTCATGATTTCTCAACACAGAAGAAGTTCAGTGTACCCTAAACATTATAGCGTTTAGGAGTATGCAGAATAGTTATTTGCATAATCTGAAGTTTCACATATACGATAGTGATAGGTGTAAGAGCATCTACAGCCGGGCGCCTCAAACCCTCCTCAAACACCCGGACGGGCTGCCCGGTAACTGTCCAATCATAATTTTTTGACGCAGACGGGCCCCTCAAACGACCCTCAAACGCCTGGCTGACCAGCACTCTCCATATCCAGCCTAAATATGGGGCAGGTATGGGGGCAACCGGGCGCGCCCGCCACGTATGACCCAGCTCACGCTGGCCCACCTGACCCCACATAAAAATTCTCCCCATCCGCTCGCTGGACCAAACCCTAGCCACTTCACTGCACTCCCGCTGCCACCCAAGCTCGTCTCTGGCTCCTTTCCGGTTGTCTCCGGCATGGCGGGCAGCGGATCCGAGTCCTTCACCTCGAGATCCGTCGACCCCGAGCTCATCCCACGCGGCCCCGAGGAGGAGATGGCCGTCCGGCTTGCGCTCCGCCGCGCCCGGGAGGAGGCCTATGCACGGCTGTGCTCGGACTCCATCCATCGGGAATCCATTGCGTCCGCCCAAATGGCGCATGGATCCGGCGCTAGGCTGGCCGTAGCTGCCTCGCCGCAGGCCGTGCGGTCCGTCTGGCGTCCGAATGCGCTGACATACGCGCAACCCCTCCGTTGGCGCACCGATATTCGGGACGCACCATCGTTCGACGAGGCCATGGCACGGCGTGCCCGCCGTGCAAGGCACCGGGCGCAGGAGGTGGCGGAAGCCCTCGCGGCGGCAGACGTCGGCAAGGCGGAGTCACATTCTCGGACGCCCCGTATGGCGCACCAGTTCGGGCGCCGCAACCGCAACGTGGTGGACGTCGACGATTCGTCTCTGGACGGATCCGTCATCTATCTGACGTCCACCGGCACCCAACGGGTTCCGGACTCCGACGAGGAAGAGTAGGGCATGGGAGACGGCGGCGCCTTGAGTCCCGTGAGCCGGCTCGTTTCCCATGCCCTACCATACCTTGCCGACGACCGGACCAACATTATGAGGAGCAAAGCCGGCCGCCGGACATGGCCATGGCGGAGCCGGGCGAGCGGGGAGCGGCACCTGGCGAGGTCCGTTTAGATTAGGTTTTACGTTGCATGTAATAATATGGATTTGAGGTATCCGCATGTGGAATGCATTTTTTCAGGCGTGCCCGGTCACTGTCCGCAGACACGCCCGGACGCGTCCGCGAGCTTTTGAGGGGTCGGATTTGCCAAGTCCGGCTGTAGATGCTCTAAGAGGCCGAACAATGTCAAAGCAACAACCCTCAAATTAGGAATATAAAAACAAACTACACCTACAGATTTGGGTACCTCTATGGTTGTAACATGCCAGCTTGGCCCTGCTCTGGCTAGACTTATTACAGCACCATAAACCTGTCAAATAGTAAACTATAGAGCACTGAGCCAGCATATGAACATCTTTTTGAGGGTACTACGGTGGGCAAAGCCAGCCTGAACACATTTTATTAATTTTGAGGTTTAACAGAGAATATATACAAAGAAGGCTGAGAGAGAAGAGAAAAAAGAAAAAAACTGATACATACTGAACATTTATGGCGGTTCTAGTAACATATCAAAAGCAAAGAGAGATAGGCCAGATTACACAAATAGAGTCCATATTCTCAGAAAAGAACAGGTAATAAAAATGTATAGCTGGGGCTGGCCAAATCCCTATAGTTGCTGAAACTTCTAAAACTACTTTGAAGTTGAAGCTTTTAAGAAACTGTCAGCCAGATAACTGAAAGGTAATGACTACCCACACTAATGTTCAGAATAGCTTATCACCACCCCAAAAAGATGCCAGCAAACGATTTCCTTCGCAAATACAATTATGCACTAAAAGAGCGTTTGGCTCTACTGATGTGAAATGAGTTAATATGATTATATTACAACAAGAACATGAATTTGCATTCATAATCATGCCAACAAGTATCACTAATCTTCAATAAGAAGTGCTAATTTGCTGCAGTAACAACAACTGGAATGCAGTTCTAGTTCAGTTCACAGGGTTAATTAATACTTATAATCAAGCCATGCGCAAGCCATCATCATATCTTGAGCGGCAGATCCTAGCTCAGGATAAGTCCTCATACTCTGCTGATCATCTGAACCTCCTCTGGGAGTGGATTTTAGAGATTGGACCAAACGGAAGAGCAAAATATACAGTTTTAAAATGGTACCACATGCAGATGCATATAGGATCACCCTTACGGACGACATGATAAAATTACAAACTTACTCACAAAAGTAAGAGTTCGAGAGAGAAATTATGCGTATACATTTTGCGGAAAACACAAATTGGCATATTTTATCACAGATATTTGCACATAGATGCTAATAATACCATATGTACACGAGACTCTTTTTTTAGATGTTGAAAGTTTAAAAAACACAGTTCTCAGATTTTTCTAAACTGTCCAAACCAGCTTGGGTTCAGCAAATCCATGTTGAGCACTCTGCCCTTCAGCATATTCAACCATTCTCGATGCGCATGATATTAACCTTGAAAAATGCATTAGCAGCTCTATACCATAATGGACATTGATATCTTACTGAAGCCTCGGTTGTATCAGCACATGAAGCAATTATCTAGCAATGTGCGCTAATAAGATCCAAATACGAGAGACGGTTGAATGCAGAGAAATAGCCAACTCAAAGGCAATTCATTTTTCCCATGAAGGGTGAACAAGATAAAGTAGGTATCAGCAGACATTTGGAACAGAACCATACCTCTTCCATGTATTATAGGTACAGAACAACATAGAGAAATGATACGCATCCTTGCGTATTCGCGAGAAATGTGTGGTCATAATTTTGAGTAAAAGATCTTATCTAAGAAGGAAAATCTGTGAATATCAGAACAGTGGCAATGATCACTCTTGAATTGCACTCTGACCAAACACATGAACATCTTCATCTCACTACATGGACACTGCAATCTACTATTATCTGCATTGTAGGCCAAAAATATGCAACAAATAAGAACTACCCAAGACCTTCATTCAGTTTTGTGGAGCTACTGAAGCAAAATAAAAGCTAGAAGGTCTTCAGGCAGAAATACGGGCCCCATATCTGTAGTTCCCTAAACATAAAGCTCAAGATTCAGTTTACATCTTATACTCATCGGTAACATTGCTTTGCTAAGAAAAGAACACCAACCAAATTCACTAAATTAGTCCAGGCATATCAGTGAGCCACCATCCATCATCATCTCATGGGTCAGTGGGTGAGAGAAACCACTTGCTCTAGACATACCATCATTATCAACTCATCAATGGTAGAGAAAATTAGAGTTCTCAAAATGGCAAGACTAAGTTATTATCCGCAGATGCATTTTCAAGCAAATTAAACGAAGTAGCACATGGTTCCTAGTGCTGCAAGAATTGCAGGTTCATTACAAAATGATCCATTCACCCACTTACGCACACCAATGGCATGGGGAAACTATCAAGCGTACAAGCAGAAGACAAAATCAATTTTGAGAAATTAAGCAAAGCACCAGTGCACCAAAGGGGCTAATGAATAGTACCATAATTCATTACAAGACCCCTGTCGCTTCCAAGCTTGGCATCTTTCTTGTTGACGAGATTGGCCTTCTTCTGCTCTTGAGCATATTCAATCATACCTTGTCAATACGCCACATCACTGGGGGATCACCCTTTCTGCAAGCATAGATTTTCCATTGCGATTCCAAAAATGAGATGACATGATACAATATAAATTGCAAATTAAGTAAACATAATTAGTTGTAGTTCCATAGCACTCACAGTTTGCTCGGGCACATTTCAAATGTAACTTTCAATCTGATTAGAGATTCAATGTTTTGTTCGTTCCACCAACTTATATGGAGTATTACTTAAGAGTTGTTTCAAATCACCAAAAAAAGGCATATAGAGTTATAGATACAAATATACCTTGTTGATTGTAGAAATTCATGTATGGAATCAAGGCACGGAAGTTTTCTCTCTTCCACAGTTTCTTCCACCGTAGTGACTTCACATTAATCTCGTAGATGCCCATGTCAGTGGTCACGAAAACAATATCTCTGCCCTCCATAGATCCAATCAGTCTAATTCTTTTGTCGGGATTTTGAATGGGGAGAAGGTTCCTAAGACCGATAACTCTAGGCTGAGTCCATGACACAACTCCATCGGAACCGTTCTGTCTTGAGCACAGGTAGAGGGTTAACTTGTCCACATGTGCGAACCCCAAAGTGCCATCCTCCATCGCCATGAGGATGGCGGTACCGGCAATGTCAGAGCCCACAGGCGGCGCATCAACCAGTGATAAGCAATTGGAGTTCAAGTCGTACTTGAGAATTTGTACACCACCATCATGATCATACTCAAGCATGAAGTGAAGCGCATGTTGGACGAGGACAGGGGGCATTGGCTTGATGAATGCATCGGGTTCAAGATAAAGACCAGGGCACGGCTCGCTCCACTCATCAAACTGAGGACTCCAGCCACCGATCTCCGGCGAGGACACCCACGCCTGCACAACACAACCATCACCATCATGTACAAGAACGTTCAGGCCGACAAAGACCACCTGGAAGCGGCCTGCGTGACAAGTGCCGTGGTCACAGCCGCTCTTGGCGCAGAGCACTGCCACCCCATGGCTGTTGGCCCGGCCCCCGCGTCGGGCGCGGCGAGCTTCCTCAGGCTGCCCGTCATTGGGTCCCAAACAGCGAGCTGGATGGGTGTCCACCAGGTATCCCCAAGGAGAACGCGGCCATGGCGGCAGTCCCATGCATCGTACTCCCTCCAGTCGATGGCATCGTACTCCCTCCACTCTATGTCTTTGGGAATGCGCGCGCCGAATTTCGTGGTAGAGGTGAAGTGCGGGAAGGGACCTTCCTCCTCCGGGCCGCATCCCTGCAGCCAAGTACGAAGGAAGCCCAGCATGGGGGCAACTCCATGGAGATCACGGTAGCGGCGGCGGAATCGAGCGCCGGAGAGGAGGCCGAGCCAGAGCTTGTTGGCGAGGGAGGCGCGCACGAGGTTATCGGGCCCGTCCGGCGGGAGGCGGACGAAGATCTCCTCGAGAAGCTCGTCCGGCAGCGGCGGCAGCGGCATGGTCGGTGAGGGTTTCGATTTGGGGAAATTTTGGAGCCTTTGGCCGCTGTCCCGTGCGGGGACGAAGGGGAGGAGACGTGGCTTTCCCCGTTTTGCTTGCGTGGGCCGGACTGGCAGTGAGAGTGGGCTGGGCTGCTAATAGGCCACGGCGGCCAATTCCTTATTTGTGCCCGTATATATAACTGTCATACAGTGTGTTTCTCAAACAAAACAAAAAAACTGTCATACCGTGTATGTTTCTTCTTGTACGATATCTTCTTTTTATATCCAAGACACCGATCCATGAGACTGTGATGATTGTTGTATGCACAATTGATTGTTTACAATCCATTTTATTTTGGGAAAATATTAGAATCAGCTGGCCGATCACGCTAAAGTTCCGTCGCACTCACAGCCGTCAGATACGAGTTTGACCGGACAACACACAGCCTCTAGTGCAGGCGCCCAGGGCCTTCACCACTGGACGCGTACCTCTGCCGCCTTGCAATTTTTCTGCAACATCATCTATGTTGCATAAGTCATTTTGCAACAACACCCATATTGCAAAAAAAGTTAAGACGATTTTTTTCCTGTAATATCATCTGTATTGTAGAAGTCCTTCCGGAATGACACTCATGTTTCAAAATGTTAAGACAAAAGAAAATCTGCAGCAGAACGTTTGTTGCAAATGTTTCTGCAACAATAGGTCTATTACAAAGGGCTCTACAACAATGGCTTTGTTGCAAACTTGCAATGGCGAGGACAGGGCCGGACCGCTAGATGGCCCCGGATCAAATGGTTGTTCATGTCCTTCACGGAACTTTTCGTACGAGTATTACGCTAGACCATGTTTGGTACAAAAAAGTTTCGGAATTTCTTTACTATCTTTTATATTTCTTAAAATTGTTTTTTTAATTGGGTGCATGGGCACCAATGTTCCAAAGGTCCACGCCGAGGTCCATGGCCTATATATGCTTATATGGTTGTGGTGTTCATGCTCAATCGTCCCATATGTACTTTTTTGTCAAATTGATCTGGATCAAGGTTTCGAAGATTAAAATACATGCATGAACTTACATTTTGCTTCACTCAGCAACTATGCTCCGATACACGACTGAATCCTCACCACTGTTGTAACCATCTAATTCACCAAAAGTGACCGGCTAATCTGTAAACTCTCATTTATTAGCTCTCCACCATAGGAACATAACATTCGAATAATAACCTTCTAGCTCTTAGATGAAACAAATTCACCTCAAACATTTGTTAATAGAATGATCTGGTCTTCTGTTGTGAACAACGCGTAGGAATACATGTATGCATATATCAAGTAATAGCACCAGAAGCAGCAGCAGCAGCATATATACGCATGCACAGTATGCACCACACATAGCGTACGTACGTACGTAGTTTGCTGCTCCCACGGTCCTACCGCTACGTAATCTTGATCAGTGCACGTCCGCATCACGGCGTGCTGTCCTGTCCACGTAATCACACAATGTGAAGCGCGGCGAGCGAGGCCACCAGCATCAACAGCCGCGGGAGATTCTGCAAGGAGACGGAGCCTGCAAAATACGCACACAGTGCCGTTAGTTAGCTGTGAGCACTCCATTTCCTCCTTTATTTATGCCGGCTGGAACCTAATGAGGTTGCATTGCCTTTGGTGATGGATGAAGCGGCCGGTGCAGATGAATTGTGATCATTACCGGGTGGCGCCGTTGTCGGAGGAGGGCCCGCTGACGGAGCCGGCGGAGGCGGCGGAACCGCACATCCGTTGTCGTCGACGGCACCTACAAGATCAGGAAAAAGGTCTCGGGCTAAGCAAAACAGCAAGAAGAAGAAGAAGAAGAAGAAGAAGAAGAAAGAAGAAGTTAAAGAGGGATCTTACAGTTGGTGCAGAAGAGGGAAGGGTCGTTGCGCGCGTTGGCTGTGCCCGGGTTGCACTGGCAGTGGAAGTAAGGGGAGCTCTCTTCCTTGACGCACGTGCCCTCCGGGCCACAGTCGACGGCTAAGCAAGCTGACACGAAGGAAGGGAGGAGATCATGGTTTGAATAGTCGAGCATGCAGTAAATCATGGTTTGAATTCCGTGAGTTTACCGTCAGTTGTGAAATTCTTTCCGAGTGGCAGCGGCGTCGGCTTGGGCATGTGGCAGCTAAGAGCCGAGGGACCTACAAAGGGCAGAGACGATGAACTTGGCCTCCATTTACTCCACCTCTTTATGAAGAAAAAAATTACATATTTTTCCGACCCCTTTCCACTATATTATGCATAACGGAAATACAAAGATTTGCAGGAGAAATGGAAAAAAGCGAGGTCAGAAAAATTGTACATATTGGGCCGTGTGCATCCTAATTATGCATAGGCCGGGTGTTACTCATAATACTTTGTATCCGCTTGATGCTACATTTTGAGAATAAAATCGCCCTTTATCGAAAAAAGAAAAATTGTACATATAGCATATGGTTGCTTGGCTTACAGAGAGGGAAGTTGCAGGGCGTGATTGGCTGGAGGAGGTCGAGGCGTGACCACCCTGGGCTGCAGTCGCACTCATAGCCGTAGGGGTTCACCACCGGCAGGACCGGCACCTCCTTGCAGGTGCCCATGCCGCAGCTCTTTCCATCGCACCTGGACGCCGTGTCTCCTGCAATACAAATTTAACAGCGAGCCTACCTCAGCGCTCAGCACACAGCTTGCAACTAGAGACTGAGCAAGTGCATGGCCGTCGAACAGGACTGACCGACGACGACGGCGGCGGCACAGGCCACGGCCAGCAGCGCCACGAGCAGCGCGCCGGCCATATTCTTTCTACTTGTCTGGCGCTAGCTAGGATTTTCTTTCTTTTCTGGGGAATGGTGCAATATGTAGGAGGCAATTTGTACAGGTACAGGGGAGGGGGAGGGGCGGGCAAAGCGGGGCGTGTGTTTTATTGCTTGTTCGGGGCCATAGGTTTCATCGCCAGTGCCTACCTATCCGTGTAGGGTTTCCCGTGTCTTCACGACATTTTCTCTTTCTTTCTTTCTTTCTTTGAGTTTGGACCTTCTCTTTTTTGGACACGAGAGAAATGGTCCAGTCTTTTGTTTCTCTCTAGCAGCTCATCGTACTTGACTGAGAAGCAACGACGTAACAAATACTCCCTTCATAGTTAGCTAACAAAATTATATTCCCCTACGGTTTCGCCTAGGGTCTACCCCTTCCTCTGGCGGCGCCGCCAGAGTCCACGTAATTCTGCCAGATCTTCTCTGGTTCCCAAACATCGATCGGCAGCACTTCGGCGAGGGATCATCTAGCCGCTCCTGCATGGATCTGCCGCTCATGTTGGTGGGCGCGGGGGTCATGAAGGAAGGACGGAGGGGAGGACAGGAGGATAAGGAGATGCGAGTAGATGGGAGTTCAAACAGTGGGCAATCTGCCCCACCGATGATGGAGAACCGGGAGGAGGATCGTAAGGATGAAGCGGATGAGGCACTCGGTGAGGAGGGGGGGTGATGATGGAGGCTGGGACCAATTCGACCTGGAACCAGATCTCGGGGACATGTTTGATGGTCTTAATTTGCATGGTCAGGAGGAAGAGGGCCTGGATCTGTCTGAGGAGGTGGATGAGTTGATCAAGGAAGTTTGATGGTTCGCCCTATTTAGGTTTCACACCATGCGTCCGTTCAGCCATGCGGTGCTCCTAAACTCCATGAGAAACGCATGGTCATGCGCTCAGGGGGTAACTTTCATATCAAAATGCATGGTCATGCGCTCAGGGGGTAACTTTCATATCGAAAGCCCAAATCTTTTCTTGGCTCAATGCCATTGTCTAGGTGATTGGAAACGTGTTATGGAGGGAGGGCCATGGCAGTTCCGAAGAGATCCAGTTTGTGCTAGTTGAGTACAATGGCTTCACTAATGTTTTTGATTATGCTCTGAATATGTATCCTCTGTGGGCAAGGATTAAGGGGCTACCGGATGGGTTAACAAGGAAGAAAGAGTTGGTTGAGAAGGTGGCCAAGAAAGTTGGGGATCCCGCATTCACGGTTGTGGTTAATGAAGGGAAGATCAATCCATCAAGCTACTTGAGGGTGAGAGTTTTTATAAACGTGAATAACCCTCTGGTTAGATTTGTTCCTATTACCTTGAAGGAGAGGAAGAAGTACCCAATTAGTTATGAAAAATTACCAGTTTTTTGCTTTTTCTGTGGCTGTATGGAACACGTTGTGGAGGAATGTGGTGATGGGATTCATGACCTGAGCTCATGCGAGTGGGGAGACTGGTTACATTGGAATAGTGAACCAGTTGGTGCTAGGGTGAGGGGTGGTAGAGGAGGCGGATGGATAAATTCTGGAGGTGGTTGTGGCGCCTTTGACGGTCCTAGCCGAGGCGGGGGAAGAGGAGTTGGTGGTAGATGTGATCGAGGAGGAAGAACGACACCACTTGGTGGTCGAGGAAGGGGGATGGTACTGTTAGCGATGACATGGAGGATGTTAATGACCTATCGGCGGGGAATGATGGCAAAAGTGCCCGTAAAAGGCTGATCAAAGATGATGGCACGATTAATGTTCGAGGGCAGGCGATTACAAACCTGGCACGAAAAGTTTCTAACACTGTGTTGCTCCTAGAGAATGGGGTTTTGGCAGGGGTACAAGGATCTGTACCCCCTAATTCTACTCCAGGCAAGGTACTCATTGTTAAGACAAGAAGGTAGGGTTAGGACGGGCTTGGGGAATACACTGATATGACAACCGAGGCGGCCTCCGGGGTGGACCATCGGTCCCAATGAATTTAATTAGTTGGAATTGTCGGGGAGGGGGGAATTCTCGGACAGTTCGTGAACTTGCGACTATGGTATAGTCGCATTCCCCCACACTTGTTTTCTTGTGTGAAACCAGTCAAAAGGAAACCAAGATGAGAAGAATCCGTGGCCGACTGGGACTTAAAGGGTTTGCGGGTGTGGATAGCAATGATACGAGTGGAGGTTTATCTTTGTACTGGCCTGAGTCTGCATTGTGGATATAATTGATAAAGAGGAACGGTATATAGATGCAACTATCCGATTACACGAGGGAGCCTAGTAGTGGAGGGTAACCTGTGTATATGGTGAGCCGCGTGTTGAAAACCGTCACCTCATGTGGACAAAACTCCTTAATTTGAGAGGAATTAGTGACCTTCCACGGCTTGTAGTAGGAGACTAAAATGAAGCTCTTTGGGGCTTTGAACACATGTCAGCTACACCGAGGGGAGAACCACAAGTGATAGCATTTCGGGACACTTTGGAGACTTGTGGGCCGATTGATCTTGGCTTTGTTGGTACATCGTTCACATACGATAACCAAAGAAGTGGACATGATAATGTCCGTTTTCGTCTTGATCGAGCGGTGGCTAGTAATGCATGGAACAACATGTTTGCCTTTGCTTCTGTTTTGCATGTTCCTTCACCCTGTTCAGATCATGTGGCTGTGGTAGTCAAGGGAGCTCTGGACCCGGGTCCAGTAAAGGAAAAATCGCGACGTTACGAGCTCTTCTGGGAGAGAGACGAGGGGCTGCCTGATGTAATTAAAGAATCTTGGTATTCTGTTGGGTCGGTGGGCAACACGGCCGATCTGCAGAACGCCCTTAGCAAAACTATGTCGGCCCTCAAATCTTGGAGTATGAAGTTTGGCAACGTTACGCGAGAACTGGCTAAGCCTAGGATTCAACTAGGAGAGCTAATGAGCATGAAAGCGGACATACAGGATATCCGTAGGGTGACGAACAGGATGAATGAGTTGTTGTACCAAGAGGAGATGATGTGGTTGCAGCGATCCAGAATTACATGGCTTAAGCAAGGAGATAGAAATAGAAAAAAAATTCAGAACAAGGTTGTTTGGAGGGCAAGGAAAATAAGATAAGGAGCTTACATATAGCATTGGGACAGTACATTCGGATTTGTCAGCAATGGGAAAGGTAGCAAACGACTACTTTCATAATATCTTCCACTAGTAGAAAACAGGGCTTTGGTTGAGGCAGGATAAGGGCATTAATCCCGGTTCACTCACGAACCGGCGCAGGCATCAGTCCCGGTTCGAACGGGACCTTTAGTCCCGGTTGGAGACACCAACCGGGACTAAAGGGTCTGCGACCGGCCTCGAACGGTGCCAGCCCCTTTAGTCCCGTTTGGTATCTCCAACCGGGACTAAAGGCCTCCCCCTTTAGTCTCGGTTGGAGATACCAACCGGGACTGGAAAAAAATATTCAATTTTTTTTTTCAAAAAAAATTTTCAAAATTTTTTTTTTCAAAATTTTTTCCCCAGCCCTTTAGTCCCTGTTGGTGTCTTCAACCGGGACTAAAAGTCTATCTTTAGTCCCGGTTGGAGATACCAGCCGGGACTAAAGGGGGGGCCCCTAAACCCTAAACCCCTTTACCACATTAATGTTAGAAAAATCATAACTAAATCATTGTAATTCAGAAAAATACAAATAATATATCAAAATTTGCAGAAAAAAAAGTTTTGTCCGATGAAACAACAAGTTTTCTGTTTCGGCAAAAAATTTAAAATCACCAAATTCCAAAGGGAAAATAGAGTTTTTGGACGTTTTAGACGTTTTTAGGGTTTAGGGCTAGGGTTTAGATTTCTAAGTTTAGGGCTATGTTTTAGAGTTTGACCCTTTAATGTTTACTTTTTAGAATAGAGTTTCGGACGTTTTAAGTCCCGGGTTTAGGGTTTTCAGAGTTCATTTGTAGTGCTTTTCAATTTCAGGATAATTTAGCTCAAAAAATCATTAAATGCATGAAAAAATAGCAAATAAAGTCAAAAAAGGTTGAAATTTAAGGATGTGGCTTTGAATGGTTCATATTGAACACACAAAAATTCTGGAGTTGAAATAAGATTAAAAAAATGAAATGTCTTTGTAACAGCTGAGTTTTCGTCTAAAACCCTGTTACTTCGAAAGAGATGGTCCAGTTTGTACACAAAGTGCATCTAGTTTTTGCCATAACCCTCTCACTTTTTAGCACAAGCTATTTGGGTGAAATGATGATACCATGCCAAGTTTCAACCTTTTCAGAGTTCATTTGTACTGCTTTTCAATTTTGGGCTAATTTAGCTAAAAAAACCATTAAATGCATGAAAAATAGCAAATGAAGTCAAAAAAGATTGAAATTTGAGGATGTGGCTTTGAATTGTTCATATTGAACACACAAAAATTCTTCAATTAATATAAGTTTAAAAAAATGAAATGTGGTCAAACTCTGGTCAAACAGTGGTCAAACTACTAAATAATTATTGTTTTTTAGAATAATACTTTCAAACTCAAACGGTGAAGCGTGTGACATCATGGTCACATTTTTTTGATAATAATGGATATATTATTTGTCAAATTTCGATTTACAGATTTAAAGATATTAATTATGCCATATTAAATGAATAAACGGAATAATAATAATAATATTATTACTTATTTTATTTTCATTGAAATTCAATATTATTATTACTTATTTTATTTTGAAATTTTTGTATTATTTTGGATTTTTTTATTTTTTTTGGTTTTTCAGAATTTTTGATTTTTTTTGAAATTTTTTCATTTTTTTGAAGTATTTTTTAGTTTTTAAATTAATCATTTTTGTTTATTTTAATAATTGTTTGGAATGCAAAAAATTAAATCATGTGACATCAAGACCTAAGGGTTAACAGGATTGATAGCTTACTATTGTCAGGAAAACAACAAGTGCAGACTTGGAAACTAGGAGGAATAGAACCTAAAAGTTAAGCGTGTTGGGGCTGGAGTAGTGAGAGGATGGGTGACCGGCCGGGAAGTTAGACGATTTGGAATGAGTGCTGATTAGAGATTAGTGATTAAATTCTGAAGCAGTGAGGAGGGGTGATTAGAGATTAAATTGTCAAATAATTCAAAGATTTGAAAATCAGAAAAAAAAATTATAAAAAATATTTGAAAAAATATTTTGAAATTTTTTTTTCGAAAAAATTCCTGTAGTCCCGGTTGGTGTTACCAACCGGGACTAAAGGCTCCACCTTTAGTCCCGGTTGGTAACACCTTTAGTCCCGGTTGGTAACACCAACCGGGACTAAAGGTCCTCCAGCCCCCGCCCAGCCAGCGGCCACGTGGAGGGCCCCTTAGTCCCGGTTCCAGAACCGGGACTAAAGGCCCTCTGGAACCGAGGCTAAAGGCCCTTTTTCTACTAGTGTTCTTGGCTGATCCTACTCTTGATGCATCTCCTATTTTGGACTTAATTGAGGCACGGGTTTCTGTTGAGGATAATGTTAAACTTTGTGCACCGTTTTCTGACAAGGAAATTTCGGATGCCCTCTTTCAAATTGGCCCTCTAAAAGCCCCGGGTCCGGATGGCTTCCCGGCCCGTTTTTTCCAGCATAATTGAGGAGTTTTGAAGGACAGTGTTCTGACTGCGGTCAAGGAGTTCTTTCGGCTTGGAATTATGTCGGAAGGTGCGAACTCTACTTCTATTGTTCTGATTCCTAAGATTTCTAACCCTCTCAGAATGTCTGATTATAGGGCCATAAGCTTATGTAATGTTATCTATAAGGTAATATCGAAATGTTTAGTTAATCGGTTAAGGCCTTTGATGGATGGTATAATTTCTCCGGAGCAAAGTGCTTTCATTCCAGGGAGGTTGATCACTGATAATTCATTAGTCGCCTTTGAGTGTATTCATTATATTAAACAGGAAAAAAATCCTTCTAAGAGTTCCTGCGCTTACAATGCACTCGCCCAATGATAACATGTTGCCAGTGGCATTTGCCTTGATGCCTTCCGAGCACGACAACAACTGGGAGTGGTTCATGGGCCATGTGCGGACAAGGTGATTGGCAAGAGAGAGGTATGCTTCATATCAGATCGGTATCATGGGATTCTCAAAGCAATAAACATTGATATTCTAGGCCTTCCCATGCAAGAGCAAGGAGTTTTGCAAAGACCTTACCCATGTTTGCGTGGCTTTCAGCACCGATACATTCAAAAGCCGCTATGATAAACTCTTCAAGGCGTTGGAGAAGAACAAAGGAGGGAGAGAATTCTTGACAAGGCATCTTGAGGAGAAGCATAAGTGGTCACCCACTTACGACGAAGGAGGTTTGAGATACGGCGACATGACAAGCAACATGGTGGAATGCTTCAACAATGTGCTCAAGGGTGTCCGTTCATTACCTGTGACTGCAATAGTGAAATATACTTTCTTCAAGCTCAACGAGTATTTCCTAAGGCATTCCCGAATCACCGCCAAATGAATAGGTGAAAAGAAAAACTATCCCTTCAAGGTTGATGACTGGTTGAAGTTTCAAGCGTGCAAGTCTTTGCATCAACAAATCTTTAGATTCAATGAAAAAGATATGATCTACCCAAGTCGACAAGCCAGGTGGCACAACACGGGACGGTGTGCCGTACATGGTGTTGCGTACGAGGTGCACCTAAAAAACCGGTGGTGTCAGTGCGAGAGGCCTCATAAGTACCATCAGCCTTGCTCGCATGTGATGACAGCAGCCAGGGCGAGAAACTTGCCTGTATCTGATGGTACCATCGTGCGGTTGCATGAGTTCGCATTGGAACAAACAAGGTTGACATGGGCGCCTCGGTTCCAACCTTTCCTCAATCAGTCATAGTGGCTGAGTATGATGGCCCACAAATCGTTCCCGATCCCGAACTCATGGTGCCTACAAAGGGAAGAAGAAGAAAGAAGAGGTTCAGAAGTGACATGGATGATCTAGCTGGATACACAGGAAGAGAGAGGAGAGAGGGGTTGAGCTCTGGGAGAGAGGTGAGGAGAATGGAGGTGAATGGTTCGGTGGGGGAACACAACCCCCACCGCAACCCCAGCGTTATGCAGCCTACCGCCAAGTTCCTTAGCGGTAGGGTCCTTTTCCACGTCAGCGGGCGTAAACGGCCGTCAGCGGGCTGCCGTTACCTTACCGCCGTGCCCCTTGGCGGTAGGATGTGTTAGGCTACCGCCGGACCTATTGGCGGTACAGAAAGGGTCAAATTCCAAAATATTTTCAAAGAGGGGTCAGATCCCGTTAAACTATGCCGAAAGAGTCAAAACACCAAATTTAGACATGGGAGGGGGGTCGATGGATGGGTCGATGCAAGGCTGTGTGTGCACGCGCGTGTATACCATACGATGATGATCTCTACGGAATAATGGAGAATCAGACGGAATCTAGTGAGGTTGCATTGCCCTTGGTATGGAGGCAACGACCGGTGCAGATGAATCGTGATCATTACCGGGTGGCGCCATTGATGGAGGAGGACCTGTTGACGGAGCCGGTGGAGGTGCGGGCGGAACCGCGCATCCGTTGTCGCCGACGGCACCTACAAGATCAGGAAAAAGGTCTCGGGGTAAGCAAAACAATAACAAGAAGATGACGAAGAAGAAGAAATGTTAAGAGGGATCGTACAGTTGGTGCAAAAGAGGGAAGGGTCGTTGCGCGCGTTGGGTGTGCCCGGGTTGCACTGGCAGTGGAAGTAAGGGGAGCTCTCTTCCTTGACACACGTGCCTTCTGGGCCACAGTCGACGACTAAGCAGGCTGACACGAAGAAAGGGAGGAGATGATGGTTTGAATAGTCGAGCATGCATGCAGTAAATCATGGTTTGAATTCCGTGAGTTTACGATCAGTTGTGAAATTCTTTCCAAATGGCGGCGGCTTCAGCTTGGGCATGTGGCAGCTAAGATCCGAGGTACCTACAAAGGGCAGAGACGATGTGGCAGCTAAGAACCGCGCATTCTCTTCCATTATATGCATAACGGAAATACAAAGATTTGCAGGAGAAATGGAAAAGGCGAGCTCATAAAAATTGTACGTATAGCATGCATGCCATGGTTGCTTACAGAGAGGGAAGTTGCAGGGCGTGATTGGCTGGAGGACGTCGAGGCGCGACCACCCTGGGCTGCAGTCGCACTCATAGCCGTAGGGGCTCACGATCGGCACCACCGGCACCTCCTTGCAGGTGCCCATGCCGCAGCTTTTTCCGTCGCACCTGGACGCCGTGTCTCCTGCAATACAAATTTAACACCCAGCGAGCGTCAGCGCTCAGCACGTGACTTGCAGCAAAGGAGGTGCATGCATGCATGGCCGTAGAATGAAGAACTGACCGACGACGACGGCGGTGGCACAGGCCACGGCCAGCAGCGCCACGAGCAGCGCCCGGCCACCGGCGCCCATCTTCTTTCTAGCTAGGATTTTCTTTCCTGGGAAAGGCTGCAATATTTATGTAGGAGGCATTTGTGCTTGCAATTTACACGGCGGGGTGGGGCGGGCAAAGCAAGGCCGCATTGCGTTGTGTTTTGTTTCTTGTTCGCGGTCATATATAGGTTTCATCACCGGTGTTGGGTTCCCGTGTCTTCCGGACCTTTTCTCTTCTTCTTTTTTCTGAGGGACCTTGTCTTTTTTGGTTGGACACCAGAGAAATGGTCCAATCTTACAACGACAACGCGCCGACCCAAACGGACGGTGCTTTTGTCTGTTTTTTATCTGTTTGGATCGGCCGCCCGCTCGGTGTCCGTCCTCTTTTCGATTTAGGTCGGCAGTGCGCCCAACGCCAGCGACCAATTTCATGTCCGCACGACAATTTTAAAAAGGCCCACGGCCGTAGATCATGCCAGCGGCCATGCCGTCGCCCAAAGTTCATGCCAGCATAAAAAAAACACCACACAGTTTGTGTTGGCACACCTGCCAGCGGCCAGCACACATGCCAGCACACAAAAGGGGCGGGAATTCGACCATGCCATCGCGGCCGTGGTCACGCCAACACACTTGCCAGCATACAAAAAAGGACGGCGCTCGTCGTTGAGCTTGAGCATGTCGGCCTGCATCTTCTCGAACCACGACCTCTTCCTCGGCGACACGGTGTTGAGGTCCACCTTCATGATCTCCACGCCCGTCATCATGCTAGCGAGAGCCACTTCTTTTGCCTTGGTCTTGGCATTTGCGGTCTCGATCTCTAACATCTTGGCTTGCTTCTCTGCCTCCATCTCAAGCATCCTCGCTTGCTTCTCCGCCTCCATCTCAAGCCTTCTCCTTTGGATCTCTATGAAGGCATTCATTTGCTCTTCCTTATCTTGCCGGTGCTTCTCCTCCCTTGAGTCCTTCTTGGCCATCATGCCCTCCACGGTAGCGATCAAGGCATTGGACACCGCATCCCGCTTGTCCTCCTTCTTGGAGTTGGTCTTCCCCCACGGCCATGGCTTCTCGCCCTCCCCAACCTCCTCCACGGCTTTCTTTCCCCCATGCGCCATGAGGGCAGCATATTGCGCCTTGAACTTCTCCTCGTCTTTGATGACCCTCCAACAATGGGAGAGGTTGAAGGACTTGCCATCGTGTTGGACTTTGAATGCCTCCAAAGCTTGGAATGCCTACAAATGAAATGCATGCAAAGCATATTTGCAAATGGACTTGCAAGCATTAACGTAAGCGGGGCGCATGCATGCATACCATGTCTTGCATGCCGATGCCGCTCACGGGGCATGACTTGATGCTCTCATAAGTGGCACAAAACTTGTTGCACTCTTGTTGGATCACCTTCCATCGCTTTGAAATGGACACCCACCCGCGCGTGCTTTGGATTTGGTACGGCGAAAACTTCTTGCATTCGTGGAACTCACGATGGACACGAGTCCAAAAGGTTGATGCCTTTTGTTCGGCGCCGACCTTGGGGTCTTGCCCAATGTCCCTCCAACACTCGCAAAGGAGATTGTCCTCGGCCGCGGTGTATGCCTTTGTCCGCCTGCTCTTGCGCTTTGGCTTCACCCCGGCGGCTTGGCTGGCGAGCTCGTCCTCGAACAAAGGCTCCCCTTCGATGTCCAACTCGTCCTCTTCCTCGAGGCCGTAGTTCTCCGGAAACTCGTGGTCGAGCGAGAAGCCGTCCAGGTCCAGCCGACCTGATCTTGCATGAAGGCGTCCTGCATGCCAGCTTGATCATAGGTCGACGGCGTGAACAGCCCTCGGCCATCCTGGCTTTGTGTCTCCTCTGGATCGTAGCCAGCCGCGGCGGCACCTCCAGCGGCCGCCGTACCACCCTCGAAGATGATGCTCTTCATGAAATGGTCGGCCGTCTAGTCTTCGCCGGCCGCCGGCATTCTGTCGAACAGGTTGCGGACGCCGGGGAGCATGTCGATTGGCATCTGCCGCGCGCGTTTACTCGCCCCGCCGGATGACGAGGCACCGGCTACCGGTGTGGCGTTGAGGTCGATGGGCGCGGGCGTGGAAGGCGACACCACGCTCACCTCCGGCGAGCATTCCCCGGAGAATCAGGAGGCTTGTGGGTAGACGTGGAAGTCGGGGATCGGATGCGTCGCTGACACGCACGCCGACTCCGGTAGCACCATCCAAGGAAACGTGGACGAGCCGGTGCTGGCCGCGGCCACGGCGGCGTTGACGAGCCCGTGCTGGCCAGGGTTTAGCCCTAGGTAGATCAGCGCCTCCTGATGACCCACAAGTATAGGGGATCTGTCATAGTCCTTTCGATAAGTAAGAGTGTCGAACCCAACGAGGAGCAGAAGGAAATGACAAGCAGTTTTCAGCAAGGTATTCTCTGCAAGCACTGAAATTATCGGTAACAGATAGTTTTGTGATAAGATAATTCGTAACGAGTAACAAGTAACAAGAGTAACTAAGGTGCAGCAAGGTGGCCCAATCCTTTTTGTAGCAAAGGACAAGCCTGGACGAACTCTTATATAAAGCAAAGCGCTCCCGAGGACACATGAGAATTACTGTCAAGCTAGTTTTCATCATGCTCATATGATTCGCGTTCGTTACTTTGATAATTTGATATGTGGGTGTACCGGTGCTTGGGTGCTGTCCTTACTTGGACAAACCTCCCACTTATGATTAACCCCTCTTGCAAGCATCCGCAACTACGAAAGAAGAATTAAGATAAATCTAACCATAGCATGAAACATATGGATCCAAATCAGCCCCTTACGAAGCAACACATAAACTAGGGTTTAAGATTCTGTCACTCTAGCAGCCCATCATCTACTTATTACTTCCCAATGCCTTCCCCTAGGCCCAAATCATGGTGAAGTGTCATGTAGTCGACGTTCACATAACACCACTAGAGGAAAGACAACATACATCTCATCAAAATATCGAACGAATACCAAATTCACATGATTACTTATAACAAGACTTCTCCCATGTCCTCGGGAACAAACGTAACTACTCACAAAGCATATTCATGTTAATAATCAGAGGAGTAATAATTATCATTAAGGATCTGAACATATGATCTTCCACCGAATAAACCAACTAGCATCAACTACAAGGAGTAATCAACACTACTAGCAACCCACAGGTACCAATCTGAGGTTTTGAGACAAAGATCGGATACAAGAGATGAACTAGGGTTTGAAGAGGAGATGGTGCTGGTGAAGATGTTGATGGAGACTGACCCCCTCTCGATGAGAGGATTGTTGGTGATGATGATGGCTTTGATTCCCCGTCCGGGAGGGAAGTTTCCCCGGCAGAACAGCTCCGCCGGAGCCGTAGATTGGTTCTGCCCAGGTTCCGCCTTGAGACGGCGGCGCTTCGTCCCGAAAGCTTCCTCTTGATTTTTTCCAGGTCAAAACACATCATATAGCAGAAGATGGGCACCGGGGGCCTGCCAGGTGAGCCACAAGGCAGGGGGGCGCGCCCAGGGGGTAGGGCGCGCCCCCCACCCTTGTGGATGCCTGGTGGGTCCCCTCTGGTATTTTCTTCGCCCAGTATTTTTTATATATTCCAAAATAATTCTCTGTAAATTTTCAGGACTTTTGGAGTTGTGCAGAATAGGTCTCTAGGATTTGCTCCTTTCGAGTCCAGAATTCCAGCTGCCGGCATTCTCCCTTCTTCATGTAAACCTTGTAAAATAAGAGAGAAAAGGCATAAGTATTATACCAAAATAGATAATAATATCCCATAATGCAATAAATATCAATATAAAATCATGATGCAAAATGGACGTATCAACTCCCCCAAGCTTAGACCTCGCTTGTCCTCAAGCGAAAGCCGAAATCGATAAATATGTCCACATGTTTAGAGATAGAGGTGTCGATAAAATAAAGTACGGACATGAGGGCATCATGACCATCTTTAGAATAACAACATATATTGACATATAATTTCTTATGCTAAAGTGACAATTCATTCACAAGGTAAAGTATGAATCAGAAACTTTATTGAAAACTAACAAACTATGATCTCAGTCATTGAAGCAATTGCAATTTATCATAATGTGGGAAAGAGTCAATATAAGAGCTTTTCAGCAAGTTCACATACTCAACTATCATTTAGTCTTTCACAATTGCTAACACTCACGCGATACTTATGGGTTCAAAGCCTCAGTCGGACACAGAGAAAGATAGGGGCTTATAGTTCTGCCTCCCAACCTTTTACCTCAAGGGTAATGTCAACAATAATAACTTATGAATATCTACATCCAAGTGGGTATATATATTGGGATCTCCCCAACATAAAGTGCTTGCCAAAAAGAAAAAGTGTAAAAGAAATAGGTGAAGATCACCATGACTCTTGTATAAGGGTAGAAAGTAAAAGTAAAAGATAGGCCCTTCGCAGAGGGAAGCAGAGGTTGTCATGCGCTTTTATGGTTGGATGCACGAAATCTTAATGCAAAAGAACATTACTTTATATTGCCCCTTGTGATAGAGAACTTTATTATGCAGTCTCGTCGCTTTTATTTCTTCCATATCACAAGTTCGTATAAAGTTAATTTTCCTCACACTAATAGATCATACATATTTAGAGAGAAATTTTTCTTGCTTGCACCGATGATAACTTACTTGAAGGATCTTACTCAATCCATAGGTAGGTATGGTGGACTCTCATGGCAAAACTGGTTTAGGGATGTTTGGATGCACAAGTAGTATCTCTACTTGGTGCAAAGGATTTGGCTAGAATAAGAGAGAAAAGCAAGCCCAACATGTTGGAGGATCCATAATAATATTACTTCTATTCGGATATAAAGAAACATAACTCATTATGTTGTCTTCCTTGTCCAACATCAACTTTTTGTCATGTCATATTTTAATGAGTGATCACAATTACAAAAGATGTCCAAGATAGTATATTTATATGTGAGACCTCTCTTTCTTTATTACTTCCTATTAATTGCAACAATGACCAAAACTATGTTTGTCAGCTCTCAACAACTTTTATTCATCAAACTCTTTATATGTGAAGTCATCACTCTCCATAAGATCATCATATGATCTTTTTATTTCTTTTATTCTATTCTTTTTCTTTATTTATTTTTCTCAAGATCATAGCAAGAAAGCAAAGCCCTCAACTCAAAACTACTCTTTATTATATATCTCTCGGACTCGATTACATAGAGGGAACATAAAGCAAAACTCAAAGCTAGATCATACTAAAAACTTTTATTCTACTAGATAAGGATATAACCAAAAGGATCGAACTAAGAAAAACGATAAAGGTAAAGATGTGATGGTGATACGATACCGGGGCATCTCCCCCAAGCTTGGCACAAGCCAAGGGGAGTGCCCATACCCATGTATTTAGATCTCTTTCTTTGGAGGTGGTGTTGATGGAGTTGTTGATGTTGTAGGCTTGTCCTCCATCTTCCAAGGCATAGGTTCACCATCGTAAAAAGATGAACGAGTCTCCGGGATCCTCAAATCTGCAGCCAAACTCATCCTCTTAAATCTGTATTCATACTCACAATTTTGGTTTTGCAGGTCATAGATCTAGGCTTGGAGATGCTCGATTTTCTCATGAAGCTTGAAGATGGACTCCCCGATGGTCTTGGCATCCAGCTTGTGGTCACGGGTAAATTCCATGATCATGGAGTGATTGGTGTTGAGTCCTCGTTCCACCATCCCTTGGCACTTGAAGACTTGCTGCTCCATTGCTTAGAGCCTTGTCTCCACGCTTCTGGTCTTCTTTGGCCCTTCAACATCGCGGATGTGTAGCACCCCCTCACGCATCTCAATGGTTTGAGGGTGTCGAAGCACCTCCACAAGGTAGGGGTTGATGACCTTCTTGAAGAACTTGTCCTTCGGAGCACT
Organism: Thinopyrum elongatum; assembly: GCA_011799875.1. Taxonomy (NCBI): domain Eukaryota; kingdom Viridiplantae; phylum Streptophyta; class Magnoliopsida; order Poales; family Poaceae; genus Thinopyrum; species Thinopyrum elongatum. Next base: position 486,725,222 of record CM022297.1, on the reverse strand, counting down.
TGTGGACGTCATGGTGATCTAGATCTGTCAGGAAAAACAGCTCGAAACAAGAACAGGAGATATTGCCGTGGTACGGTGGTCAAAACCTTCGGGAGATTATATAATGAATTTTTACCGACCAAAAGAAGTATTGTGCAAGAAAACGGAGTCCGGAGGGCACACGAGGTGGCGACAAGGTACAGGGGCGTGCCTAGGGGGGTAGGGCGCGCCCCCCTGCCTTGCCGTTTCCTCGTGCACTCTTCGGGCTACTATTAATTTTCCTAATTTTTTAAATATTCCAAAACGGAGAAAAATTGCTATTGAAAAAGTTTTGGAGTCGATTTACTTACCGTACCACATACCTATTCCTTTTGGGAGTCTGAAACGTTCTGGAAAGTATCCCTTATGTACTCCTCCGGTGTTATGGTATTAATAATATTTGTCTCAACATTTATGGGAGTACCTGAAATATAATGTTTGATTCTTTGCCCATTTACCACCTTCGGGTTAGTGCCTTCGGCATTGTTGATCTTGATGGCACCGGAACGATAAACCTCCTCGATAATGTAAGGACCTTCCCATTTAGAGAGAAGCTTTCCTACAAAAAATCTTAAACGAGAGTTGTATAGCAAAACATAATCACCTACATTAAACTCACACTTTTGTATCCTTTTGTCATGCCATCTTTTAACTTTTTCTTTAAACAACTTGGCATTCTCATAGGCTTGGGTTCTTCACTCATCAAAGCGAGCTTATGTCAAATAACCTCTTCTCACCGGCAAGTTTGAAATCATAATTGAGCTCTTTAATTGCCCAATAAGCTTTATGTTCTAGTTCTAGAGGTAAGTGACATGCTTTTCCATAAACCATTTTATACGGAGACATACCCATAGGATTTTTATATGCAGTTCTATAAGCCCATAATGCATCATCAAGTTTCTTAGGCCAATTCTTTCTAGATCTATTAACAGTCTTTTGCAAGATCAATTTAATCTCTCTGTTTCTCAATTCTACTTGACCACTAGACTGAGGATGATATGGAGATGCAATTCTATGGTTGACATCATATTTAGCAAGCAATTTACGGAAAGCACCATGAATAAAGTGTGAACCACCATCAGTCATTAAATATCTAGGGACTCCAAACCTCGGGAAAATAACTTCTTTAAGCATTTTAATAGAAGTGTTATGATCAGCACTGCTAGTTGGAATAGCTTCTACCCACTTAGTAACGTAATCAATAGCAACTAAGATATGTGTATACCCATTAGAGGAAGGAAAGGGTCCCATATAATCAAAACCCCACACATCAAATGGTTCAATAACAAGTGAATAATTCATAGGCATTTCCTGACGTCTACTAATATTACCAATTCTTTGATATTCATCACAAGACAAGACAAACTTACGAGCATCCTTGAAGAGAGTAGGCCAATAAAAACCAGATTGTAATACCTTGTGTGCAGTTCTATCTCCAGCATGGTGTCCTCCGTAGGCCTCAGAGTGACACTTGCGTAGGATCTGTTCCTGTTCATGCTCAGGTACACAACGCCTAACAACACCATCTACTCCTTCTTTATAAAGGTGTGGATCATCCCAAAAGTAATGTCTTAAATCATAGATTTTTTTTTGTTTTGCTGGTATGTGAAACTAGGTGGTATAAATTTAGCAACGATGTAATTAGCATAATCAGCATACCATGGAGTGTTACGAGAAGCATTTATGGCAGCTAATTGCTCATCAGGAAAGCTATCATCAATAGGCAGTGGGTCATCAAGAACATTTTCTAACCTAGACAAGTTGTCTGCAACGGGTTTCTCAGCCCCCTTTCTATCAATAATATGCAAATCAAATTCTCGCAGCAAGAGAACCCATCTAATAAGTATAGGTTTAGCATCTTTCTTTTCCATAAGATATTTAATAGCAGCATGATCAGTGTGAACAGTTACTTTGGAATCAACAATATAAGATTTGAACTTATCACAAGCAAAAACAACTGCTAAAAATTCTTTTTCAGTAGTAGCATAATTTCTCTGGGCACTGTCTAGAGTTTTACTTGCATAATGAATAACATTCAATTTTTTATCAACTATTTGTCCTAGAACAGCACCAAAAGCATAATCACTAGCATCACACATAATTTTAAAGGGTAGATTCCAATCAGGTGGTTGAACAATAGGTGCAGAAATCAAGGCTTTCTTAAGTATTTCAAATGCTTCTACACAATCATCATCAAAAACAAAAGGAACATCTTTTTGCAAGAGATTAGTGAGAGGCCTAGAAATTTTAGAGAAGTCTTTAATAAACCTCCTATAGAAACCAGCATGACCAAGGAAACTTCTTATACCTTTAATATCTGTAGGACACGGCATCTTTTCAATAGCATCTACTTTAGCTTTATCAACTTCAATACCTCTTTCAGAAATTTTATGCCCCAAGACAATACCTTCATTAACCATAAAGTGGCACTTCTCCCAATTCAAGACAAGATTAGTTTCTTCACATCTCTACAAAACTCGATCAAGGTTGCTTAAGCAATCATCAAAAGAAGTTCCGTAAACGGAGAAATCATCCATGAAAACCTCAACAATCTTTTCACAAAAGTCAGAGAATATAGCAGTCATACATCTTTGAAAGGTAGCAGGTGCATTGCATAAACCAAAAGGCATACGTCTATAAGCAAAAGTACCGAAAGGGCAAGTAAAAGTGGTCTTTTCTTGGTCCTCTTTTGACACAGGTATTTGAGAAAAACCAGAATAACCGTCTAGAAAGCAAAAATGTGTATGTTTGGACAATCTTCTAGCATTTGATCAATAAAAGGTAGTGGGTAATGATCTTTTCTAGTAGCTTTGTTTAATTTGCGAAAATCAATTACCATCCTATAACCTGTAACAATTCTTTGTGGGATCAATTCATTTTTATCATTGGGAACAACAGTAATACCTCCCTTCTTAGGGACACAATGAATAGGACTTACCCATCTACTATCAGCAATAGGATAAATTATACCTGCTTCCAGAAACTTTAATATTTCATTTCTTACCACTTCTTTCATCTTAGGATTTAACCGTCGTTAATGATCAACAACTGGTTTAGCATCAGGCTCCATATTAATTTTATGCTGACATAGAGTGGGACTAGTGCCCTTAAGATCATCAAGAGTATATCCGATAGCAGCGTGGTGCTTCCTCAGAGTTTTCAATAATTTCTTTTCTTCATGCTCTGAAAGGTTAGCACTAATAATAACAGGATATATCTTCTTCTCATCAAGATAAGCATATTTCAAAGTATCAGGTAGTTGTTTAAGCTCAAACACGGGATCACCCTTGGGTGGAGGAGGATCCCCAAGAATCTCAACAGGCAAATTGTGTTTCAAAACAGGCATTTGATTAAAGAATATTTCATCCAATTCCTTTTTTTCATTCATAAACATATCATTTTCATGGTCTAGCAAATATTGCTCTAAAGGATCAGTAGGAGGCATGGCAATAGAAGCAAGACCAATAATTTCATCTTTACTAGGCAATTCCTTATCATGGGGTTGTCTACGAAATTTAGAGAAATTAAAATCATGAGACACATCCCCAAAACTTACTGTAACAATTTCTTTCTCACAGTCTATCTTAGCATTGACAGTGTTCAAGAAAGGTCTACCAAATATAATGGGACAAAAATCATCTTGTGGGGAGCCAAGAACAAGGAAATCAGTAGGGTATTTTATTTTCCCACACAAGACTTCAACATCTCTAACAATCCTAATTGGTGATATAGTATCTCTATTGGCAAGCTTAATAGTAACATCAATATCTTCTATCTCAGCAGGTGCAATATCATTCATAATTTCTTGATATAAAGTAAAAGGAATTGCACTCACACTAGCACCCACATCACAAAAGCCATGATAATAATGATCTCCTATTTTAACAGAAACAACAAGCATGCCAACAATAGGTCTATGTTTATCTTTAATATCGGGTTTAGCAATTCTAGAGGCTTCATCACAGAAATAAATAAAATGCCCATCAATATTATCGACCAAGAGATCTTTAACCATAGCAATACTAGGTTCAACTTTAATTTGTTCAGGGGGTGTAGATGTTCTAGTATAAATCTTACGAACAACAGTTGAAGCTTTAGTATGATCCTTTATTCTAACAAGGAAAGGCGGTTTCTCAATATAAGAAGTAGGAACAATAGGATCAACATTATAAGTAATAGTTTCTTCTTCAACTTTAATAGGTTCTACTACTTTCACTTCAATGGGAGGATGATATTTAAACCACTTCTCCTTAGGGAGATCAACATGAGTAGCAAATGATTCACAAAAAGAAGCTACTATCTCAGAGTCAAGTCCATATTTAGTGCTAAATTCATGAAAAGCATCGGTATCCATAAAAGATTTAACACAATAAAACTTGAGGTTTATACCTGACTCCTTACCTTCGTCGAGTTCCCAATCTTCAGAGTTGCGTTTAATTCTTTCCAATAAATCCCATTTGAATTCAATAGTCCTCTTCATAAAAGAACCAGTACAAGAAGTATCGAGCATGGATTGATCATTACGAGAAAGCCGAGCATAAAAATTCTGAATAATAATTTCTCTTGAGAGCTCATGATTGGGGCATGAATATAGCATTGACTTAAGCCTCCCCCAAGCTTGAGCAATACTTTCTCCTTCACGAGGCCAAAAATTATATATATAATTCCGATCACGATGAACCAGATGCATAGGATAAAACTTTTGATGAAATTCCAATTTCAATCGGTTGTAGTTCCATGATCCAATATCATCACATAGCCTATACCATGTCAATGCCTTCTCCTTCAAAGATAAAGGGAAGACCTTCTTATTGACCTCATCCTCGGGCAAACCTGCAAGCTTAAATAATCCACAAACTTCATCCACATAGATTAGATGCATATCAGGATGTAATGTTCCATCTCCTGCATAAGGATTAGCTAGCAGTTTCTCTATCATACCCGAAGGAATTTCATAATAAATATTTTCAGTAGGTTCAGTAGGTTGAGGGGCAACTCTTTGCTCTTCCGGTCGGGGTGAAGATACCCCGAACAAGCCCCTCAAAGGATTATTTTCCATAGTAACAAGTGACAGTAAATTTCAGCACACTATATAAATATTTCCTTACCAAATTCCACTTACCAAAGGCGCTTCACTCCCCGGCAACGGTGCCAAAAAAGAGTCTTGATGACCCACAAGTATAGGGGATCTATCATAGTCCTTTCGATAAGTAAGAGTGTCGAACCCAACAAGGAGCAGAAGGAAATGACAAGCGATTTTCAGCAAGGTAGTCTCTGCAAGCACTGAAATTATCGGTAACAGATAGTTTTGTGATAAGATAATTCGTAACGAGTAACAAGTAACAAGAGTAACTAAGGTGCAGCAAGGTGGCCCAATCCTTTTTGTAGCAAAGGACAAGCCTGGACGAATTCTTATATAAAGCAAAGTGCTCCCGAGGACACATGGGAATTACTGTCAAGCTAGTTTTCATCATGCTCATATGATTCGTGTTCGTTACTTTGATAATTTGATATTTGGGTGGACCAGTGCTTGGGTGCTGTCCTTACTTGGACAAACCTCCCACTTATGAGTAACCCCTCTCGCAAGCATCCACAACTATGAAAGAAGAATTAAGATAAATCTAACCATAGCATGAAACATATGGATCCAAATCAGCACCTTACGAAGCAACGCATAAACTAGGGTTTAAGCTTCTGTCACTCTAGCAACCCATCATCTACTTATTACTTCCCAATGCCTTCCCCTAGGCCCAAATCATGGTGAAGTGTCATGTAGTCGACGTTCACATAACACCACTAGAGGAAAGACAACATACATCTCATCAAAACATCGAACGAATACCAAATTCACATGATTACTTATAACAAGACTTCTCCCATGCCCTCAGGAACAAACGTAACTACTCACAAAGCATATTCATGTTCATAATCAGAGGAGTAATAATTATCATTAAGGATCTGAACATATGATCTTCCACCGAATAAACCAACTAGCATCAACTACAAGGAGTAATCAACACTACTAGCAACCCACAGGTACCAATCTGAGGTTTTGAGACAAAGATCGGATACAAGAGATGAACTAGGGTTTGAAGAGGAGATGGTGCTGGTGAAGATGTTGATGGAGATTGACCCCCTCTAGATGAGAGGATCGTTGGTGATGATGATGGCTTCGATTCCCCCTCCGGGAGGGAAGTTTCCCCGGCAGAACAGCTCCGGCGGAGCCCTAGATTGGTTCTGCCCAGGTTCCGCCTCGAGACGGCGACGCTTCGTCCCGAAAACTTCCTCTTGATTTTTTCCAGGTCAAAACATGTCATATAGCAGAAGATGGGCACCAGGGGCCTGCCAGGTGGGCCACAAGGCAGGGGGCGCGCCCAGGGGGTAGGGCGCGCCCCCCACCCTTGTTGATGCCTGGTGGGTCCCCTCTGGTATTTTCTTCGCCCAGTATTTTTTATATATTCCGAAATAATTCTCCGTAAATTTTCAGGGCTTTTGGAGTTGTGCAGAATAGGTCTCTAGGATTTGCTCCTTTCGAGTCCAGAATTCAAGCTGCCGGCATTATCCCTTCTTCATGTAAACCTTGTAAAATAAGAGAGAAAAGGCATAAGTATTGTACCAAAATAGATAATAACAGTCCATAATGCAATAAATATCAATATAAAATCATGATGCAAAATGGATGTATCACCTCCCTCGTTGCCCAGGCGAAACGGGCGTCGATGTCCTCCTGCTGCGCGGCAGCGGCCATGGCGGCGCCGGCCGCTCCTTCGTCCCTCGCGTCCGCCGCGTGCCTTCGGCCCTTCCTCTTCGCCGACTCCGGGCCCGCTCCTCAAGCGTCAGCTGCTTCTTCTTCTTGGGCGCAGTGGCGGTCTTGCGGGGGGCGTGTGGCTTGCCTTTGCCAGAGGGGGCGGCCCTGATACCGGACGAGATGAGGGAGGCGAGGCCGGCGGCGGCATCGAGGTCGTCATCCATGGCGAGCAGCCGGGAGTGCGCGCAGGCAGGAGAGTTTTGGGGAAAGTGGAAGGAAATGGTGGAGTTTTTGTCACCGACCGGCAGGCCAGGGGGAGTAGTTGGCGCGCGGTGCGCGCATCCGTCTCGTGTTCGCGCCGACGCAAATCAGGCTAAAAAATTGGCCGGGAACGGGACGGCAGACGGACGAAAAGCGGACACGCGTCCGTTTGGGTCGGCGCGTTAGGCCGACTTTTCTGTCTGCGCCGACCCAAACGAACGCGCGCGGACGAAATGGGTCGCTATATATATATATATATATATATATATATATATATATATATATATATATATATATATATATATATATATCGATCCCAGTTTAGAAAGTCTTCTATCCTTTAAGCTTATTTTCTAAAAGAGAATTGCATAAGAAACATGTAGAAAATATGATCTGAATGCTACAAAATTTCATGATGCGACGATACACACACGCTTCTTAGAAAAGAGTTGACATATTTTTGCTGGACTGGAGCGGACTAGTTCTCTGGCCACTGGAATCTGGTTATTATCTGGAGGAGTTGGGTTTCTCTGTGCTGGAGCAGTATCTATGAACACTGGAGTTGGTTTACTATGTCCTGGCGTTTGGATCTTTTGCAAAGACCTTGTTTGTAGCCCTTCAGATTCTAACATAGCCGTCTTCCCTTTGCATGCCTTATATAGAAGAATGGTGCTTCAATTATAAAACATGCTACGACAGAGAGATGGAATAGGTACCGAAGAATAGAAAGGCATGACATATTGACATGTGTTCCCTCCATCCGGAAATAAATGGATGTGTCTAGGCGTATTTTAGTTCTAGATACATCCATTTTTATCCATTTCTGCGACATGTGATCAGGACGGAGGGAGTATGATGTAAGAGCTAGGGATACGATAGGACAACAGAGAAAAAGAGACACTAGTTGAATGTAAAACTGTATGATAGCTGGAATAGGTACTGAAAACACGAAGGCAACATATGCGTGTATGATGGGGAAACTAAGATGGCATTGCAACAGACCAGTAGAACAACACTTCAGTGTGAAAAAAAACATGGTATGGTAGACAGATGAAGTACATACTGATGAATAACAATGCATGAGATATTCAGAAGCATGATGTCAAAACTAAGCAGATGGCATTGCAATAGAGTATAATGACAGTACTTGAATTTGAAAACATATTATCATGAATGGAATAGGTGCTGAAAAATAGGAAGGCATGACATATTTACATGTATGATTAGCAGGCTAAGCACATGGCATTGCAACAGAGTAGATGCAATCCAGGACATTATATGCATGATGTACCCATATCACGGGCCAAGTTAGAGCAAGGACCTTGTGGCGTGAATAGGATTCATCATATTTCTGCAACTCTTCTGAAGAACTGCCTTTAACTGTTCCATCATATTGGATATCATTGACGTCAAGTTTGTTGGCCCTTACAATGCTCCGGGAGGTTCTTATGGATATATTAGTGTGTGCAATTATATCTGACATGCATGGAAGACAACTACTCGTTAGATTATGTAATGAGTGTATGTAGAAGACGACTTAAATAGTAGGACTGGACTTAACTAGCAGCAACAGGTCTTAAAAGCTAAAGGGAGAACACAGATGAAAGCTATAGAATATGTATTGTTTGTACTCGAGATTAACTAGATGGCACACAAAAGTATTAAAGAAGAACAACATATGTAATACTAGAAGTGGTATAATCACCAGCCTGTGGGATAGCATTTGCTGATGGATGAAAACTATGGAACAGCGTTAACTCCTAAACAAGTCTCTTATCTGAACTATGGAACAATGTTAACTCCTGAACAAGACTCTTAAGAGATCATCGCGAATATACAATGACATGTGATAATATATTTTCCATGCTTAGATGAATAACGAAGCCACAAATGTTGCACACAAGTAAGATGAGGGTACAACCTATCTGGCTGCCATCCATAGGAGTGAGCATCATCTGCTGACTTGTCGACCGCCCTGTGGTTGTTGAGGCTGTCCATGTCGGGCAGGCACATTCGAGGCAGGGAACTGTTGAGTGGGGACTATAGCTCCCTTCTAGTGTATGCTTCCCTTGTTGGAGCAGTTGCGATGAGAAGGAAGACGGTGTGGCTGAACATGTGGCAAACACACAATGTTAAGAACGACACATATCTCTGATCTGAAGGAATACCCTAATAGATCAACACTAAGGTACGAGACTGGTCACATGTCTATTGACTGAAAAGTAAATTGGGGTCACAAGCTTTTTTTTTTGTACTGTCCGATCTACGCCGGATGGCCGGATGGCCATCTTGTGCCTCCCGGCTGACACTATTCAGGATCTTCCTCGAAGAGCCAGCGAGCACTGGCAGAGCAGCCTGCCTTCGCCGTCCCTGGCCGCGACAGCTCCGACCAAAACCCCGCCCCGCCCCACCGCACTGCCATGGTTGTGCCGCCCCAGGCCAAACCACAAAGACTCGCCGTCATCCAGATCCGACGGCGGCAGTACCTTCACTAGTTCACCCCACGCAACACTAAGATAGGCACCTAAGAGCTGCTTCCGTGGCGAACCTACGCTCCCGCACCCCTACAATAGACACTGAGGCACTACTGCCCCAGCCAACCGGTAGCCTAGGAGCTCTGCCACATCGAGGGGTGCTGCTTCCGTCCATTGGGAATCGACTGATGACCCACAAGTATAGGGTATCGATCGTAGTCCTTTCGATAAGTAAGAGTGTCGAACCCAACGAGGAGCAGAAGGAAATGACAAGCGGTTTTCAGCAAGGTATTCTATGCAAGCACTGAAATTATCGGTAACAGATAGTTTGGTGATAAGATAATTCATAACGGGGAACGAGTAACAAGTGTAACAAAGGTGCAGCAAGGTGGCCCAATCCTTTTTGTAGCAAAGGAAAAGCCTGGATGAACTCTTGTATAAAGCAAAGTGCTCCCAAGGACACATGGGAATTATTGTCAAGTTAGTTTTCATCATGCTCATATGATTCGCGTTCGTTACTTTGATAATTTGATATGTGGGTGGACCAGTGCTTGGGTGTTGTCCTTACTTGGACAAGCCTCCCACTTATGATTAACCCCTCTCGCAAGCATCCGCAACTACGAAAGAAGAATTAAGATAAATCTAACCATAGCATGAAACATGTGGATCCAAATCAGCCCCTAACGAAGCAACGCATAAACTAGGGTTCAAGCTTCTGTCACTCTAGCAACCCATCATCTACTTATTACTTCCCAATGCCTTCCCCTAGGCCCAAACAATGGTGAAGTGTTGTGGCGCCCCGCCTGATTACCACTGTAGCCAGACGGTCGCCACGCATACCAGCGCAGAAAATCACTCTGGCATGCGCGTTTACAACAAGTATCAAGAACACAGGCATTTCTATTAATAGATATATCAGTCTTACATGATATATTACATGAGTGATGGCAGTGGAAAAGCTCTATCTAAGGCAGCATGGTCCTGGTGTGGCTCCAATCCACAGGGATCTGACTGGGTTACGCTCCTAGCCCGCGAACACTCCGGCTCCTCGTTGACGGACGACGGATCCTTATGTGAACCTGGCCACATTGAAGGCCGCTGAGTACTTTTGAATGTACTCGCAAGCAAACCAAGCTAACATATACACCAAGCAAAGCAATCCATGGCATTCAAGCATGCATTTGTTATTAGAGCAATATTAAATAATCATGGCATGGCATAACTAGCTAGCAATCTTAATTATCATGTCATCACAGGAGTATCCAGTGTGATACTAAAGAAAGTAAAGCATGGCAAGTAAATAATCCATACTCCAAACAATCTCAGGATCCAATCCAACTCTTTCGGTCATCTGACCATCTCTTTCATAGCCATTCCATGGCTATCATATCATATTCCTGACACCATCCGATGTCTGTGCATCTGCACTACAAGTCTGATAAACTTACTCTCTTCCGGGTTGCCATACAACCCTCAGAATACTCATGAACCACTGAGTACTTCAGGGCATAAGACGAGTTCTTTCATCATTACTATCATTGTTCCGGTTGATCACCTAGAGAGGTCTAGACGGACTGTCCAATACCGTGGACGTGGCTATTCGAATAGATTTTTCACTCTGCAGAGGTTGCGCACTTTACCTACACTATGGAGCACCTGACCTCGTGATCCCATTCGGGTGGACCAGCGTTGCTCCAACGAAACCCGCCTGACCCGTGACTCCTCTACCGTACCACCGGCAATCATTCTCCCCCGGAGTCCTGCCCTGGGTGGCCCCTGTGTCACCCCGTGACACCTGCCACCGTCGTGGCCAAACTAAACTGTCCCAAACGGGGACTCCCGGGTTAAACAAGCAACTGGGCTCACAAGGTTATCGCCGCCTACTGGGCCAGGGTAGCGCGCACGCATAACCTTCCCTAGTTGGCGGTACCGATAAAAGAGCACGTGATCAGACCAAGTCAAGGCCGTCCCATACCAGCAAATGTGGTTGCACGGATAAGTCCGAACAGGTGACTCTGATCAACCGACTAGGTTTAGCTTTAGCCATTATTTAGCTAGCATGGTTATTTATCACAATAACTTAACATGGCAGTAGCTATGCATGGTAAAGAGAACATAACAACCTATCTCCATATAACATCACAACGAATCATTATTGAAACATGATTAAATAGCAAATTATCACTTTACAAGTTCTAGCTATAAGTTATGACCGTCGGAACCCTTGCACAAAATCGGCAAAGAAACTAGTAGCCACCAGAACGGTCTTTACAACTCAGATCTGGGACATTACCGGAATAACTCAACCTCGGCTCAAGACGGCCGGAAAGCAGCTCAGAGCATGAGACGGTGTTGATAAGAAGAATGTAGCAGTTCCCTAAGACGGCCGAAAAATAGCTCAGAGCATAGGGTCACCGCTACAGAAAGAAATTCAACAGCTGCCCGAGACGGCCGAAAAGCAGCTCAGAACATGGAGAGTTGCTGACAATAGAAATAAAAGTCGGCATCCACGCCGGACGACCGGAAACAGCTCAGAACACAGGTGTGGTGCCATCACCGAAGAAAGTGCAAACAAGGGTTTGTCAGAGTCACATACAGCTCACTACTACACAGACGAGCACAAGCATATTAATTTAAACATGCAAGAAATATCACAGAGCAATGCTTTAGGGCATATATCAGATGGTCGGCTTGCCTAGGGGTCGAAAAATACTCCGGGAGAAGTGCGATCACCTCGCGGAAGAATTCGCCCGAAAGGATTCCCTCTCGGAGGGCTGATAGAAGGGCAAGGGCAAAATGGTCATTTTCAGAATGTGCAAACATTATGAAAATGATTCCATCGGAAAGGGCTCGACGAGACGAAGACGTGGGCGTTGGTTTAACCAGAATCGGAGTTGAAAATGAAAAGATGTAAGCGATTGACTACTAGGGACCTATCTGTAAATGTTTTATTCACCAATGGGTCCTTGGCAGATTTTTTGGGAAAAGAATAAAAGAACTGTGCGCCTGGGCCGCTCTGGGCCGAATCCCCCCACCGCTGCTGCTGTTGCTCCTGGGCCGAGCCCAACAACGCCGCCTCCACTTACTCCAGCGCTGGCCCGAGGCTGGGTCAACGCTAGGAGGCCGACAGGTGGGGCCGAAGGGGAGGCGGGACCCGCCTGACCAGGTCAGCGTCTTCTTCCTTCGTCGCCCGCGCTCGACCAAGGGAGGAGCGACCCCCGACGAGGCTCGCCGGCGGCTCAGGCCGTCTCCCGCAGCGTCCGACCTACCGGCGTGCTCGGGGAACCGAGCCGCACCCGCCTGCATGCTCTGTCGGCGCCACCGACCTCGGAAACAAGCGGGGTTTCTGTCGTGGCGGACGGTAGCATTGGCCGGAGTTGAGCCTGGTGCTATGGTTCACCAGAGGAGGAGTGCAAAGGTGGGGGGGATCCAGGAGGCATGGGAGGGCCTCTGGTGGTGGTTAGAGAGCGAGGGGAGCTCGACAAGGTGCGAATTTAGGTGGGCAGGGGCGGCGGCCATGGTGGCCATGGCAGCCGAGGAGGGCTCCTCGAGCTCAAGCGAGTGGTTGGGGAGGGCTAGACGAGAGTGGTGCGGAGGTTGATGTGCCCAAATGGCTCGGGGAAGGGCTATATATAGTCGGGCAGCGAGAGGCGATAAGGACGGCTGCCGTGGCAGTCTTAGCCACGCACTGGTGCTGCGAGGAGATGTGGCTGGCTAGTTCCCGGCGTCGGCGAGCGGCCGACCTGACGAGAGGCAGAGGGACGGGACGGCTCAGGGAGGAAGAGGCCAACGGAAGGGGAAAACAACGGCGGATCACGGCACGACAGTATGGTGGCGGGACTCGCCGTGGCGCGACGAGAGGGAAGGAGGAGGGGGAAGTTGCTGGAGGGGGTCGGCGTGGACGCAGGGGAGCCGTTAGACACGCCCGTACAAGCAGGGGTCGACCGGAGACGACCGGACGGAGCTGACAGAGCGCAGAGCGCGTGCTTCTGCCTGCCGTCCGCGTGGTCACCACGCCAAAACATGCTCTGTAGCACTACTTGACCCAACACCTTGTCCATTGCATGACTCAAAGGTCAAATATATCCTAGGTGTGACTGGAATACACTGGAAGGCCATGAGATGAGAGAAGCTTGTAGATGAAGATTCTGACAGCAGAATTGGCTGGAGTTTCTTGGAGAAACGGATGAGGGTGGGGAGCTGAGACTTTGTCAAAATGAAATAGGGTAGGAAGGAGTATATTCTGGTAAACTTTGAAGGCATTTGGGCCTCATTTGCATATACTTGCTTTACAATGCCAAATCTGGTCCAGAAACTGAATCTTGAAGCTGTGCTCAGATGGCCTGATGAAATGAGATGAAATTTGGTGTGGAGCCATGATTTGGAGGTATGATGGTACAGGAAAAGTTTCAGCTCATTTGGAAATGGCTACAGGGCACTTCCTTCACAGCACTTCCAAATGAACAGAAACTTGACAAAAATGCTGTGGGAGAATGGATGGAGGGATTGAGATGATTTTTGGTTTACATGAGTGATTTATCAATGTTAATCACCATGAAAAATTTCAGCTCAAATGGGGCAAGGGTTCAAGCACTTCCTTTGCAAACTGAAAATCTGGACAGAATTTGCAAATGAATGATGTGCTCAAACATTGAACTATGGGACTTGGGTTTTGATGGAAATGGTGAAGATATGGATAGGATGAATTCCACAATTTATTTGGGATTTTTCCTGACCACGAAAATGGTAGTTCCTTTAGAAACTGCCCAAAGTGCAATATTCGCATTAAATAGGAAAATGCAATTTCCCTTATTTAATTATGGCCAATATTTTTATGGGAGCTCAATATGATCACAAAGAATGTCTCCACAAGTTTTCATGAACTTTGGAGATGGATAGATATTTTCCGGGATTTAATTCCTTTAACTGGCAGAAAAAGGAATTAATTATAAATGAAAAATATTGCAAATGACTTGGCAATATTTTTGCATATCCAGGGTTAATAGAGATAGGATGATCACTGGGAAAAGTTTGGGAGACAAAAGATCAAAGGAAGTTGGGGTTTCTTTGTAACTGCAAGAGTTAGGGTTTCCCTTCCGACAACTCGGAAGGTAGGGTTTCGGCGGCAAAACCCCGAGAATATATCTTGGGTGGCAAGGTTGATCTGAAGAGAATGTATGGTTGGATAGGAGAGGCAAAGCTAAATGACCATCTTCATATACCCAGGAGCGAGAGAAATCCGATAACACCGAGAAAAAAGACAGGAGTCAGATCCCGCGAAAGAAGAAAAAAAACGGGAGCGAAAATCAGGGTGTTACAAACCTACCCCCCTTAAGAAAATCTCGTCCTCGAGATTTCCGGGCTTACCTCCCGGTGAAGGGGGACTTACCTGTGTGCGACTTGGATCCATCAGCGGTCTTGTCTTCGTTGGTTCACTGACCTTTTAACTGCCTCTTCTGATGGACCATGTGTTGTCTTTGCACACATTTTCCTTGCTTCCTTCTCTTTACTGTCAGATGTACCTTTTGTCCTGGTAGTGGTGTTGCTGGGTGGGGTAGCAGGTAATACTAGCAAACCGATCGGTTTCCATGGCCTGTAAATGACTACTCCAGGTTTTATTGTGATGCTCCGTACCCTGACTGTCATGGGCAAGACATCCTTTCCTAGTACCCGGCTTACGTGTTCATATGGCCTCGGGTGACTAGGGGTGATTTTCTTTTTGCCATGTCAGAATACTCAGTCTGGCTGCGGGTTCCGTACTGACATTTCCTTTTTTCTTCGGCATTCTGACTTTGTCCTTAGGTGATCCACAATTCAAGGAACAACGTGACCGAGCTATTGTTGCTATATTCCCTCAACTGAAATGTCAGGCATGATCACAAAGTAATCATAGACAGTAATCTCTTATCATGCCATCTACGAGCTGTTGAAGCTGATGTGCTTTGAGCCATTCTATCTGAGTGCCTTGTTTCAAACTCTGTCGCTTGTGGAGATGGCTCTGTCGTACATAGCCTCTTGCTATGACCACGGAGTTGAGCATAGGACTACAGAGGCTAAACATAGTATCACTATCATCTGGTGTATTCTTTCAGAGTATAACCTTTTATCTTGGTTGATGGCCCACATTCATGTTGAGTATGTCATGCTGGCTGCATTGTTGTGGCCGTATATGCAAGAGTCTGACACAGATTGGTAATACCACTCTGTCCGTGAAGCTGTATCTTGTTGACCGTCACGGAGGTTGTTTGTCCACAACTTGTTTGTTCTTGTGGATTCCTTTGATGGACCTGCAATGACCTGCCAACATGGCTCCTTGATTGTTTTCCTGATTTGTCGGGCTTGTTCTCACAACTTACTCTTGCATATCTCGTAGGGATTGCTGTGCTCATATTCTTCTTTGAACTATGGGGCCAACGGTTCCCTGAACACAGTCATTCCCGTGTACAAGTGGCTCGCATGAACTAATCCACTGGACTGCATGTTCACAACATATGCAGGGGTAGGATAAATCCTTTCATATCCATTGAGTTCTGAGGCGGATGTATGTCCAGACTAGTTCATGTTTCTGACAAGCTTGTTGTAGTCACGATGGCGCATTGAAGAAGGCTGAATTCCTTATGCTCGAAGCTTTTGCCAAAGTAGCATGCTGAAGAAGGCTGGGTATCGTACCTCAGAAGCTTTCCTTCATATGGTTTGCTGTGGAAGGTTGAGTGCCTTATGCCAGAAGTTTTCCGCGGTAGCACACTGAGAAAGATGGGAGTGCCGTACCCCAGAAGATTTCTGCACCAAGTGGCGTACCGAGGAAGATCGACGGTCTCGCGTCGTAAGCTTCTCTCAATAGCTTACGGAGGAAGGCTGGGTTCCTTATACCGGAAGTCTTTCACTGTGTATGCAGTCAGATTTATGGCCGATTCTGGCTTCCTTCTGAAGTATCCGGAATTTTACCCATAGTGGAGCCAAACTTGGTATAGGCCATACCTTGACCGAAGATTTTTCTGTTGTTATGCATACCGCTTGTCTTCTGCTGGTCTAGTCTGATTATTGCTGTTGTGAAAGTTGCAGATTGGATGCATGCCTCATGTTGATAATTAATTCGGAATACCCTTTGTATTCAAACCAAGTGTTGCTGATAATAAGCAGTTGTCGAATAATTCCATTTGGTTTAGCTGAGTTTCCAATCATGTTAGGTGCTCCTTGATTCTGGATGCTTGGAAGCTCAGTGATTCTGGGCAACCATGAGCTCATCCATATTCCTCGCAAACCTTGTTCACAGTGCCCAGAAAATTTTGCATTTGCACCGGTGAATTCCAGAATATGCTTTGCAATTTGTACCAACGTACCCGAGTTTTATTGCGGTTCTTGGCACCTTCACATTCATGAAATATGTCTTCGGTGGGTAATAAATGATTCTTGAGTCCGTTGAGAAAAGACTCAGTTCACCTCACTGACTGAAATAATCCTTGTATCGTGGACGGCATCATCCGTTCTTACTGGTGTTCATTCTTGGTAGCTCATTTGACTGTTCCTTAGGTATGATCTGTTCTGAGGCTGACTCTCTCTCAGGTATATCTGGCCTTGTCTGTTGCACACATAGATTCTGCTTCTGACCCATCCTTCGTCCTTGACAGATCCGGTGTTGCTATTCTGAATACCAGGCAGTTGGCTTGGCTTGACTCTTACTGAATTGGGATTATTGGGTATTATCCCAGTTGTATGCTGGTCTTCTTGACGGCACTTGCGGATGGATCCAGTCGGAGCGAAGAAACGGAACCGACAAAAGAAACAAGAACCGCGAAAACCAAAAAGCAAATAAAACTCAAATATTTGCGGACCTTACAAACGTGGCCAAGGATCCACTAGTATAACTAATATAGCGCACTCGGTGTACCTCTAAGGATTTAGAAGTGAAACCACACAATGCTCCTGGTAGCACTGGTGCCAAGCTCCTACTACTTCCTTAGGGAGCATCAAACTCGACGCATGACCATAGCCAAAATGGCTTAGTCAACGATCCTACGGTTGTTGGGGAAAAGATGGAACTTATAGGCGTTTCCCATAGGAAACTAGAGTTAAGAAGAGAAATGCCATGGCTAGCAAGCGGGGTAAGGATATCTGGTTTGCCTAGGGGTTCAGGGCTCACGGGTCGTTGCCGGGTGCAGACATTTCACACCGGAGGCAAGGCCACGAGAGTTGGGGTCTGATGGAGCCAAAAACCTATGGGGTTGCCTTATGATCAATAGTAGCCGTGCTAGCTTGGCAAAGATGGCTGAAAACCATCTGGGCTTTCTACTGAGCACAAGACAATGAAGTCTAGCTGGGGTAACCTATAGTCAGCCTGGCTGCTCTGATACGACCCGTTGTGGCGCCCCGCCTGATTACCACTGTAGCCAGACTGTCGCCACGCATACCAGCCCAGGAAATCACTCTGGCATGCGCGTTTACAACAAGTATAAAGAACACAGGCATTTCTATTAATAGATATATCAGTCTTACATGATATATTACATGAGTGATGGCAGCGGAAAAGCTCTATCTAAGGCAGCATGGTCCTGGTGCGGCTCCAATCCACAGGGATCTGACTGGGTTACGCTCCTAGCCCGCGAACGCTCCGGCTCCTCATCGACGGACGATGGATCCTTATGTGAACCTGGCCACATTGAAGGCCGCTGAGTACTTTTGAATATACTCGCAAGCAAACCAAGCTAACATATACACCAAGCAAAGCAATCCATGGCATTCAAGCATGCATTTGTTATTAGAGCAATATTAAATAATCATGGCATGGCATAACTAGCTAGCAATATTAATTATCATGTCATCACAGGAGTATCCAGTGTGATACTAAAGAAAGTAAATCATGGCAAGTAAATAATCCATACTCCGAACAATCTCAGGATCCAATCCAACTCTTTCGGTCATCTGACCATCTCTTTCATAGCCATTCCATGGCTATCATATCATATTCCTGACACCATCCGATGTCTATGCATCTGCACTACAAGTCTGATAAACTTACTCTCTTCCGGGTTGCCTTACAACCCTCAAAATACTCATGATCCACTGAGTACTTCAGGGCATAAGACGAGTTCTTTCATCATTACTATCACTATTCCGGTTGATCACCTAGAGTGGTCTGGACGGACTGTCCAATACCGTGGACGTGGCTATTCGAATAGATTTTTCACTCTGCAGAGGTTGCGCACTTTACCCACACTATGGAGCACCTGACCTCGTGATCTCATTCGGGTGGACCAGCGTTGCTCCAACGAAACCCGCCTGACCCGTGACTCCTCTACCGTACCACCGGCAATCATTCTCCCCCAGAGTCCTGCCCTGGGTGGTCCCTGTGTCACCTCATGACACCTGCCACCGTCGTGGCCAAACTAAACTGTCCCAAACGGGGACTCCCGGGTTAAACAAGCAACTGGGCTCACAAGGTTATCACCGCCTACTGGGCCAGGGTAGCGCGCACGCATAACCTTCCCTAGTTGGCGGTACCGATAAAAGAGCACGCGATCAGACCAAGTCAAGGCCGTCCCATACCGGCAAATGTGGTTGCACGGATAAGTCCGGACAGGTGACTCTGATCAACCGACTAGGTTTAGCTTTAGCCATTATTTAGCTAGCATAGTTATTTATCACAATAACTTAACATGGCAGTAGCTATGCATGTTAAAGAGAACATAACAACCTATCTCCATATAACATCACAACGAATCATTATTGAAACAGGATTAAATAGCAAGTTATCACTTTACAAGTTCTAGCTATAAGTTACGACCGTCGGAACCCTTGCACAAAACCGGCAAAGAAACCAGTAGCCACCAGAACGGTCTTTACAACTCAGATCTGGGACATTACCGGAATAACTCAACCCTGGCTCAAGACGGCTGGAAAGCAGCTCATAGCATGAGACGGTGTTGATAAGAAGAATGTAGCAGTTCCCTAAGACGGCCGAAAAACAGCTCAGAGCATTGGGTCACCGCTACGGAAAGAAATTCAACAGCTGCCCGAGACGGCCGAAAAGCAGCTCAGAACACGGACAGTTGCTGACAAGAGAAATAAAAGTCGGCATCGACCCCGGACGGCCGGAAACAGCTCAGAACACAGGCATGGTGCCATCACCGAAGAAAGTGCAAACAAGGGTTCGTCAGAGTCACATACAGCTCACTACTACACAGACGAGCACAAGCATATTAATTTAAACATGAAAGAAATATCACAGAGCAATGCTTTAGGGCATATATCAGATGGTCGGCTTGCCTGGGGGTTGAAGAATACTCCAGGAGAAGTGCGATCACCTCGCGGAAGAATTCGCCCGAAAGGATTCCCTCTCGGAGGGCTGATAGAAGGGCAAGGGCAAAATGGTCATTTTCAGAATGTGCAAACATTATGAAAATGATTCCATCGGAAAGGGCTCGACGAGACGAAGACGTGGGCGTTGGTTTCACCAGAATCGGAATTACAGATGAAAAGATGTAAGCGATTGACTCCCAGGGACCTATCCATAAATGTTGTATGCACCAATGAGTCCTTGGTAGATTTTCTGGGAAAAGAATAAAAGAACTGTGTGCCTGGGCCGCTCTAGGCCGAATCCCAGCGCCGCTGCTGCTGTTGCTCCTGGGCCGAGCCCAACAGCGCCGCCTCCAGTTACTCCAGCGCGGGCCCGAGGTTGGGTCAACGCTAGGAGGCCGACAGGTGGGGCCGAAGGGGAGGCGGGACCCGCCTGACCAGGTCAGCGTCTTCTTCCTTCGTCGCCCGCGCTCGACCGTGGGAGGAGCGACCCCCGACGAGGCTCGCCGGCGGCTCAGGCCGTCTCCCGCAGCGTCCGACCTACCGGCGTGCTCGGGGAACCGAGCCGCACCCGCCTGCATGCTCTGTAGGCACCACCAACCTCGGAAACAAGCGGGGTTTCCGTCGTGGCGGAGGGCAGCGTCAGCCGGAGTTGAGCCCAGTGCTACGGTTCACCAGAGGAGGAGTGCAAAGGTGGGGGGGATCCAGGAGGCATGGGAGGGCCTCTGGTGGTGGTTAGAGAGCGAGGGGAGCTCGACAAGGTGCGAATTTAGGTGGGCAGGGGCGGTGGCCATGGTGGCCATGGCAGCCGAGGAGGGCTCCTCGAGCTCAAGCGAGTGGTTGGGGAGGGCTAGACGAGAGTGGTGCGGAGGTTGATGTGCCCAAATGGCTCGGGGAAGGGCTATATATAGTCGGGCAGCGAGAGGCGATAAGGACGGCTGCCGTGGCAGTCTTAGCCACGCACTGGTGCTGCGAGGAGATGTGGCTGGCTAGTTCCCGGCGTCGGCGAGCGGCCGACCTGACGAGAGGCAGAGGGACGGGACGGCTCAGGGAGGAAGAGGCCAACGGAAGGGGAAAACAACGGCGGATCACGACAATGCCAAATCTGGTCCAGAAACTGAATCTTGAAGTTGTGCTCAGGTGGCCTGATGAAATGAGATGAAATTTGGTGTGGAGTCATGATTTGGAGGTATGATGGTACTGGAAAAGTTTCAGCTCATTTGGAAATGGCCACAGGGCACTTCCTTCACAGCACTTCCAAATGAAAAGAAACTTGACAAAAATGCTGTGGGAGAATGGATGGAGGGATTGAGATGATTTTTGGTTTACATGAGTGATTTATCAATGTTAATCACCATGAAAAATTGCAGCTCAAATGGGGCAAGGGTTTAAGCACTTCCTTTGCAAACTGAAAATCTAGACAAAATTTGCAAATGAATGCTGTGCTCAAACTTTGAACTATGGGACTTGGGTTTTGATGGAAATGGTGAAGATATGGATAGGATGAGCTCCACAATTTATTTGGGATCTTTCCTGACCACCAAAATGGTAGTTCCTTTAGAAACTGCCCAAAGTGCAATATTGGCATTAAATAGGAAAATGCAATTTCCCTTATTTAATTATGGCCAATATTTTTATGGGAGCTCAATATGATCACAAAGAATGTCTCCACAAGTTTTCATGAACTTTGGAGATGGATAGATATTTTCCTGGATTTAATTCCTTTAACTGGCAGAAAAAGGAATTAATTATAAATGAAAAATATTGCAAATGACTTGGCAATATTTTTGCATATCCAGGGTTAATAGAGATAGGATGATCACTGGGAAAAGTTTGGGAGACAAAAGATCAAAGGAAGTTGGGGTTCCTTTGTAACTGCAAGAGTTAGGGTTTCCCTTCCGACACCTCGGAAGGTAGGGTTTCGGCGGCAAAACCCCGAGAATATATCTTGGGTGGCAAGGTTGATCTGAAGAGAATGTATGGTTGGATAGGAGAGGCAAGGCTAAATGACCATCTTCATATACCCAGGAGCGAGAGAAATCCGATAACACCGAGAGAAAAAAGACGGGAGTTAGATCCCGCGAAAGAAGAAAAAAAAAGGGAGCAAAAATCAGGGTGTTACAAGTGTCATGTAGTCGACGTTCACATAACACCACTAGAGGAAAGACAACATACATCTCATCAAAATATCGAACGAATACCAAATTCACATGATTACTTATAACAAGACTTCTCCCATGTCCTCAGGAACAAACGTAACTACTCACAAAGCATATTCATGTTCATAATCAGAGGAGTAATAAATATCATTAAGGATCTGAACATATGATCTTCCACCGAATAAACCAACTAGCATCAACTACAAGGAGTAATCAACACTACTAGCAACACACAGGTACCAATCTGAGGTTTTGAGACAAAGATCGGATACAATAGATGAACTAGGGTTTGAGAGGAGATGGTGCTGGTGAAGATGTTGATGGAGATTCACCCCCTCTCGATGAGAGGATTGTAACACCCCCAGTGGTTAGCTACAGTAATCCCCTTTTGATAATGCCATGTCATCATGATCAACAGTGCTTAAACATCATTTGGATCATATCTCTTTTCAAATTCAAATTCAAATGGAAATTCAAACTAAAAGTGAAAATAAAAGTTGTTCAAATGGAGGAACTAAAATGTTCATAATATTGTAAATATTCCAGAGACAATTCTAAAATTATAATCAACATTTACTAAATTAGTTAAATGACTCTATCAACCAAAAACAGCAAATAATAGCACTGTTTAATACTTTTGCAATTAATTAAAAAATACAAATCAATTCCCATTGCCTCCAAACCTTTTTCTAGCAGTGGTAGAAATTGCATAGTATTTAATTTAACAAGTCTCACATTTTGTAAAAGTGTTTTGTAATAAAAATAAAAGGCAAAACAGAGAGGAAAAGAGAAAATAGAAAACAAAAACAGAAAATGGAAAAGGGGCCCACTGTGGCTGGGCTCTAGTCAAACAGCCGGCCTAGCCCACTCCCCTCCTCGTCCCCCTCCTCTGTTCACCGCCCGCACCACTGTCGACCGCGCGCGCACCCCCGCGCCTGGCCCCCCCTCGCCTCTGCTCGACAACGCGCGCTGCTGCCACCGCGGGCGCCTACAAGGAGCCCCCCTCGACCCCTCGGACGAACCCTAGCTGCCTCTCTCTCCATCTTCATCGTCTCCCCACCGCACCCGAGCGCCGCCATGGAGGGCTGCGACTGAGCTGCGCGGCCACCGTGCCCTGTTCGCCTCCCCGACGTGCCCACCGTGCTTGTCGTTGTCGCCTTCTTCGACCGCGCCAACGAACCGAAGCCAGGAGCCACCGCAGCGCTTCCCCGAGCCCTTCTTCCTCCCCGGATCGCCACTGCATGCCGTCGTCGATTCCGGCTGCCCCATGCCTTCCCCGCGCCCGTATTCGCACACCTACAGGTCCCAGTGAGCGCCGCCTCCCTCTCCTCCTTTCCTTGCTGTTGATTTCGACCGTTAGCACCCGATCCGGACTAGCCGACCCCCTGCCTCCGCCACCGCTCATCGCCGGCGTCATTCCGGCGACCAAATGGCCTCGCAACCGAGCCCGTTGCATTCGCCGCGTCGCGTAGGGTCGCCCTGGCCTTTTAGTTCGCTTGCTACCGCGCTGTAACGCCGTATCCGTCCAAGCCCGAACACCGCCGCCGCCATTGTCGATGGTGTGCTCCACTCCGGCCATCTCCGGTCGAGCCACGGCCACCACTCGATGCGGCTCACTGCTAGCTCTCGAACGCGACCAAGAACGCCCTAAACGGTGCACCACAGCCGAATCCCGAGCTCGCCAGAGCTCGCCACCGCGCTCGGGGCTCGCCGGAGTGCTCTCCAGCGGCCGATCCGACATGGCGCTGACCTGGCTGCCTCTGTGCCACTGACTGGTGGGCCCAGGGGCCCCCAGTTGACCTGTTGACCCAGTCAACGCTGACTGGGCAGGCCTTGTGTCTATGACATGCGGGCCCCACTTCTTTAATTAAAATAAAATAAATAGATAATCTGCTAATTAATTAGTTAGTTAATTAGATCCCTAAACACCCACTGACTACTGGGCCCCACCTGCTAATTAGATTAGTTAGTTTAATTTAACTCTGTTTAGTTAGGTCAGTCAATGACATGTGGGTTCCACTGGACCCACCTGTCAGGTTTGACTCCGGTCAGCCCCTGTTGACTGCTGACGCTAGCAATGCGTCATGCTGATGTCACCTTTCACTGTTCTGGATAATTTGAATTTAAATAAATAATTAAAATCCATAAAATGATTAAAACTTTAGAAATTCATATAAAATAAACCGTAGCTCAGATCAAAAAACTTTATACATGAAAGTTGGTCAGAACGACAAGACGAATCCGACCGTGCCATCTGTTTCTGTGTCGGGACCCTCTACGGAGGTGAACCCGCAACTTTTAGCCTGTTTCTGGTAGATGAATAATGCAATTGCACCGGTTAATAAATCCAACTTAAATCCTAAAACAACTAAAATGATTTAGATATGTCTTTAGGCAACCCTACACTGCACGTTAGCATAGCATGCTCTGTGTTGCATATGTTTGCCGTGTATTTACCTGTTTCCTCCCCTTCTTCTCTCTCGGTAGACCCTGATACAGATGCAGTTCCCGAGGCCGATGCAGCTCAGGAGCCCGACGACACCGTTGACGACCTTGCCTTTGCCACCGAGCAACCAGGGAAGCACCCCCCCTTGAGCATACCTATATCACCTATTCTCTTCTCTCTTGTGCTTGCATTAGAATTGCTGCTGCTACTGTTTATCCTATTCTGATGCATAGCATGTTCTTGTAACTGCTGTTGATACCTACCTGCTTATCCTAAACTGCTTAGTATAGGCTGGATAGAGACCCCAGTGACCCCACTTGTCCCGGTTGCCCCACTGGATCATCGGAAGACATCGACAGCCAGACCCCGGCACTGCACAACACCCCCCTTAGTTGTACGACACTGCAGCATCACCATCGAGTGCCAAGGGTGATACCTCGTATAGCACTTCTGATGTTAACTCTGTAGAGTAGCTATTCGGTCATGGTCATCGAGGGTGATTCCTCCTTCACCACTTTTGATAACGACGCCATCATGCAACACCTCAAGTGTGAACCTCGAGGGTGATTCCTCCTAAGTTCATCTTGACGGATACATCAAGTAGGAATCCAACGAGGGTGATACCTCGGATTCTTCAGATGTTATGGACACACGGATACTTGGACTTCACAACTGTTACTTGGAAAGGCGGGTCGACCCTGAGGGGTACCCGCGAGTGATGTGGAGACGGGTTGACCTGGACGATACCCGAGAGATGAATACGAGGCGTGGCCGGGCATTCTTGGCCCTTGCCGCAAGTCCTCGAGACGGGGCGACGGGGTCACACCGATTGTGAGTCTCTGCTCGTTACCGCACCCCCAAGGTACTAACGATTTGGATATTTGATTCGAGTGGGCCTCTGGCCTGATATCACTAACCATCACGCGGGAATAGTTATGGGCACTCTGCATCGTATGCATCAGCCGAAAGCTTTGTCAGACGTCCAGTTCAGCATGGTGGCACGGACGGACCGGCGCCATCCTATAGTGTTGGTGCCTGGCTTCACCGTGTGCGCAAGGACCCGGAGTGCACAGGGCGATGGCCCAAGACCCCTGAGCGCTTAGGATGTAGACCGGCGGGGACCTCTCTGCTGAGCTCTAGGTAGGGCTATGGTGTGTCGTTTGGCCAAGGCCGGGCATGACCCAGAAAAGTGTGACTGGCCGGAGTTAAGCGAGCGTGGTGGGTAAGTTGGTGCACCCCTGTAGGGAAGAACTAATCTATGCATAGCCAGATCCTCGGTAACGGATGCTCGGAGTTGTATCCCGATCGATACAACTAGAACTGGATACTGGTGATGAGAAATGGATAGTATGGCTCTGGGATTGCTTTCTCGCAGGGAGTCGAGAAGGGATCTCTGGGCAAGGTTGATGACTGTATGGCTCTGGGATTGCTTTATCGCAGGGAGTCGGGAAAGGATCTCTGGGTGAGGTTGAGACTTAATGATACTACTACTTTATGCTGCACTAATCTACACTCTTCTAATGCTGCAAGATCGCTGAAGATGCTAGTCTTCGATAGGACTAGGCCTTCTCTCTATTCTGGCATTTCTGCAGCCCAGTCCACATATACAGCCCCCCTTTGATAATGTTGCATATGTAGTGTAGATCCTTGCTTGCTGAGTACTTCGGATGAGTACTCACGGTTGCTTTGCTTTCTTTTTCCCCCATATCCTTTTGGTGCAACCAGATGATGGAGCCCCGGATACAGCTGCCCCCGCCGACGCCTACTACTACCACCCCGAGGGTGGATACTACTACGAGTTGGCTGACGACCAGGAGTAGGTTCGGAGGGTCCCAGGCAGGAGGCCTGCGCCTTTCTATCATAGCTTTCGTTTTGTCGCGCCTTGTTAAAGGCTTATCTCTCTGTCTTATGTCTGTACTCAGATATCTAACGCTTCCACTTATGCTTGTTTGGCATCAAGCTTATGTATTCGAGCCCTCGAGGCCCTGACTTGTAATATAATGCTTGTATGCCTTTATTTATGTTTTAGTGTTGTGTTGTGATATCTTCAAGTGAGTCCTCAGAATTGGTCGTGTGCATTTGCGTGTATAGTTAGTGCACGATTGAGCCGGGGGCGTCACAAGGATCGGTTGTGATGACGATGGCGATGATTTTCCCCTCCGGGAGGGAAGTTTCCCCGGCATAACAGCTCCGCCAGAGCCCTAGATTGGTTCTGTCCAAGTTCCGCCTCGAGACGGCGGCGCTTCATCCCGAAAGCTCTCTCTTGATTTTTTCCAGGTCAAAACACATCATATAGCAGAAGATGGGCACCGGGGGCCTGCCAGGTGGCCCACAAGCCAGGGGGGCGTGCCTAGGGGGTTAGGGCGCGCCCCCCACCCTTGTGGCTACCTGGTGGGTCCCCTCTGGTGCTTTCTTCGCCCAGTATTTTTTATATATTCCAAAATAATTCTTCGTAGATTTTCAGGACTTTTGGAGTTGTGCAGAATAAGTCTCTCAGATTTGCTCCTTTTCCAGTCCAGAATTCCAGCTGCCGGCATTCTCCCTCTTCATGTAAACCTTGTAAAATAAGAGAGAAAAGGCATAAGTATTGTACCAAAATAGGTAATAACAGTCCATAATGCAATAAATATCAATATAAAAGCATGATGCAAAATGGACGTATCATCGACTGACCCAGAATAAAAATTCAGGTGACCGACGCCTAAATAAAGTGATTTAAGATGAGTGTACGACCTATCTTGCGGCCCGGTGAAGTAGGTAGCTCCAGCTACCGAGTCGTTGAGGCCGACGCGGTTGCGGTCGCTCCCGGCGGTGGGAAAGCAGATATGTCGTGACGGTCGACGGCTACGGGGAAGAAACGTCGGGGCCCTGTACGCGTCCAAAGTTGGAGCCGCTCCGGCGCCGTGCACAACGGCGCGGGTGAATCGGCTTTGGTATGGTTCACACGGTCGTCGTCGAGGCAGCTCCGGCAGCACGGAGTAAGAGGCACACGGTGAAGGAAATATGCCCTAGAGGCAATAATAAAGTTGTTATTTTATATTTCCTTATTCATGATAAAGGTTTATTATTCATGCTAGAATTGTATTGATCGGAAACCTAAATACATGTGTGAATACATAAACAAACACCGTGTCCGTAGTAAGCCTCTACTAGACTAGCTCGTTGATCAAATATGGTTAAGGTTTCCTAACCATGGACATGTGTTGTCATTTGATAACGGGATCACATCATTAGGAGAATGATGTGATGGACAAGACCCATCCGTTAGCTTAGCATAATGATCGTTCAGTTTTATTGCTATTGCTTTCTTCATGTCAAATACATATTCCTTCGACTATGAGATTATGCAACTCCCAGATACCGGAGGAATACCTTGTGTGCTATCAAACATCACAACGTAACTGGGTGATCATAAAGATGCTCTACAGGTATCTCCGAAGGTGTTTGTTGAGTTGGCATAGATCGAGACTGGGATTTGTCACTCCGAGTATCGGAGAGGTATCTCTAGGCCCTCTCGGTAATACACATCATAAGCTTGCAAGCAAACGACTAAGGAGTTAGTCACGAGGTGATGTATTATGGAACAAGTAAAGAGACTTGCCGGTAACGAGATTGAACTAGGTATAGAGATACCGACGATCGAATCTCGGGCAAGTAGCATACCGATGGACAAAGGGAATTACGTATGTTGTCATAAGGTTCGACCGATAAAGATCTTTGTAGAATATGTAGGAGCCAATATGGGCATCCAGGTTCCGCTATTGTTTATTGAAAAGAGAGGTGTCTCGGTCATGTCTACATAGTTCTCGAACCCGTAGGGTCCGCACGCTTAAGGCTCGTTGACGATATAGTATTATATGAGTTATGTATGTTGGTGACCGAATGTTGTTCGGAGTCCCGGATGAGATCACGGACATGACGAGGAGCTCCGGAATGGTCCGGAGGTAAAGATTGATATATGGGATAATAGTGTTTGGTCTCCAGAAGGGTTCCGGAGTTCACCGGAAGGGGTTCCAGATGATTCCCGAAATGTTTGGGCACGAGAACTCTTTATTTGGGCCAAAGGGGAAAGCCCACGAGGCTTTTGGAAAGTGCAAAAGGGAGTTTTGCGGAGGCTAGACGCCAGGAACCCTAGCATCTAGGGGGTATACGCCGGGAACCCTGGCTTCTAGCCCTGGAGTCCGAGAAGGACTCTTGCCTTTCGGGCAAAACCGACTTTGAGGAGGCTTTTATTCCAAGTTTCGACCCCAGGGCTCAACATATAAATAGAGGGGTAGGGCTAGCACCCAAGACACATCAAGAATCACCAAGCCGTGTGCCGGCAACCCCGTCCCCTCTAGTTTATTCTCCGTCATAGTTTCCGATGTGCTTGGCAAAGCCCTGCGGAGATTGTTCTTCACCAACACCGTCACCACACTGTCGTGCTGCCGGAACTCATCTACTACTTCGCCCGTCTTGCTGGATCAAGAAGGCGAGGACATCATCGAGCTGAACATGTGCTGAACGCGGAGGTGCCGTATGTTCGGTACTTGATCGGGACGGATCGTGAAGGTGTATGACTACATCAACCGCGTTGATAAACGCTTCCGCTTTGCGATCTTCAAGTGTATGAAGATGCTCTCTCCTCTCGTAGCTATGCACCTCCATGGATAGATCTTGCGTGTGCGTAGAAAATTATTGTTTTCCATGTAACATTCCCAACAGTGGTATCAGAGCCAGGTCTATACGTGGATGATATGCACGAGTAGAACACAAAGAAGTTGTGGGCGGTGATGTTCATACTGCTTACCACCAACGTCTTATTTTGATTCCGCGGCATTGTGGGATGAAGCGGCCCAGACCAACCTTAGATGTCCACGTACATGAGACCGGTTCCACCGACAGACATGCAACTAGTTTTGCATAAAGGTGGCTGGCGGGTGTCTGTTTCTCCTACTTTAGTTGAATCGAATTTGACTGCGGCCGGTCCTTGAAGAAGGTTAAAACAGCAAACTTGATAATTCACCGTTGTGGTTTTTGATGTAGGTAAGAACGGTTCTTGCTAGAAACCTGTAGCAGCCACGTAAAACTTGCAACAACAAAGTAGAGGACGTCTAACTTGTTTTTGCAGGGTATGTTGTGATGTGATATGGTCAAGACATGATGTGATATACGTTATTGTATGAGATGATCATGTTTTGTAAGATATCTGACAACTGGCAGGAGCCTTATGGTTGTCTATTTATTGTATGAAGTGCAAACGCCATGTAATTGCTTTACTTTATCACTATGCTTTAGCAATAGTTGTAGAAGCAATAGTTGGCATGACAACCTCGACGCAACGATGCTATGATGGAGATCAAGGTGTCGAGCCGGTGATGATGGAGATCATGACGATGCTTTGGAGTTGGAGATCAAAAGCACGAGATGATGATGGCCATATCATGTCACATATTTTGATTGCATGTGATGTTTATCTTATATGCATCTTATTTGGCTTAGAACGACGGTAGCATTATAAGATGATCCCTTCACTAAATTTCAAGGTAAAAGTGTTCTCCCTGAGTATGCACCGTTGCTACAGTTCTTCGTTTCAAGACACCACGTGATGATCGGGTGTGATAGACTCTACGTTCACATACAACGGGTGTAAGACCGTTTTACACATGCAGAATACTTGGGTTAAACTTAATGAGCCTAGCATGTACAGACATGGCCTCGGAACACTGGAGACCAAAAGGTCGAACGTGAATCATATAGTAGATATGATCAACATAGAGATGTTCACCACTGATGACTACCCCATCTCACGTGATGATCGGACATGGGTTAGTTGATTTGGATCATGTATCACTTAGATGACATGAGGGATGTCTATTTAAGTGGGAGTTCTTAAATAATTTGATTAATTGAACTTAATTTATCATGAACTTAGTCCTGATAGTATTTGCAATTCTATGTTGTAGATCAATAGCTCGCGATGTAGTTCCTCTATTTTTTTGATATGTTCCTAGAGAAAAATAAGTTGAAAGATGATAGTAGCAATGATGCGGATTGGGTCCGTGATCTGAGGATTATCCTCATTGCTACACAGAAGAATTATGTCTTAGATGCACCGCTAGGTGACAGACCTGTTGCAGGAGCTGATACAGACGTTATGAACGTTTGACAAGCTCGATATGATGACTACTTGATAGTTTAGTGCACCATGCTTTACGGCTTAGAATCAGGGCTCCTAAGATGTTTTGAACGCCATGAAACATATGAGATGTTCCAAGAGCTGAAATTGGTATTTCAGACTCATGCCCGTGTCGAGAGGTATGAGACCTCTGACAAGTACTTTGCCTACAAGATGGAGGAGAATATCTCAGCCAGTGAGCATGTGCTCAGAATGTCTGGGTACTACAATCGCTTGAATCAAGTGGGAGTTAATCTTCCAGATAAGATAGTGATTGACAGAGTTCTCTAGTCACTATCACCAAGCTACTAGAACTTCATGATGAACTATAATATGCAAGGAATGACAAAAACGATTCCCGAGCTCTTCGCGATGCTGAAATCGGCGAAAGGTAGAAATCAAGAAAAAGCATCAAGTGTTAATGGTTAACAAGACCACTAGCTTCAAGAAAAAGGGCAAGGGAAAGAAAGGGAACTTCAAGAAGAATGGCAAGCAAGTTGCCACTCCCGTGAAGAAGCCCAAAGCTGGACCTAAGCCTGAAACTGAGTGCTTCTACTACAAAGGGAATGGTCACTAGAAGCGGAACTTCCCCAAATACATGGCGGATAAGAAGGATGGCAAAGTGAACAAAAGTATATTTGATATACATGTTATTGATGTGTACTTAACTAGTGTTCGTAGTAACCCCTGGGTATTTGATACCGGTTCAGTTGCTAAGATTAGTAACTCGAAACAGGAGTTGCAGAATAAAAAGAGACTAGTTAAGGGTGAGGTGACGATGTGTGTTGGAAATGATTCCAAAGTTGATACGATCACCATCGCACACACTCCCTCTACCTTTAGGATTAGTGTTGAACCTAAATAAATGTTATTTGGTGTTTGAGTTGAGCATGAATATGATTGGATCATGTTTATTGCAATACGATTATTCATTTAAGTCAGAGAATAATTGTTGTTCTGTTTACATGAATAAAACCTTCTATGGTCATACACCCAATGTAAATGGTTTATTGAATCTCGATCATAGTGATACACATATTCATAATATTGATGCCAAAATATGCAAAGTTGATAATGATAGTGCAACATACTTGTGGCACTGCCGTTTAGGTCATATTGGTGTAAAGCGCATGAAGAAACTCCATGCAGATGGGCTTTTGGAATCACTTGATTATGAATCATTTGATACTTGCGAACCATGCCTCATGGGCAAGATGACTAAAACTCCGTTCTCCGAAACAATGGAGCAAGCTAATGACTTATTGGAAATAATACATACCGATGTATGCGGTCTGATGAGTATTGAAGCACAGGGCGGGTATCGTTATTTTCTGACCTTCACAGATGATTTGAGCAGATATGGGTATATCTACTTAATGAAACACAAGTCTGAAACATTTGAAAAGTTCAAAAAAATTCAGAGTGAAGTGGAGAATCATCGTAACAAGAAAATAAAGTTTCTACGATCTGATCGCGGAGGCAAATATTTGAGTTACGAGTTTGGCCTTCATATAAAACAATGTGGAATAGCTTCATAACTCATGCCACCTGGAACACCACAGAGTAATGGTGTGTCCAAACGTCGTAACCGTACTTTATTAGATATGGTGCGTTCTATGATGTCTCTTACCGATTTGCCACTATCGTTTTGGGGTTATGCATTAGAGACAGTCGCATTCATGTTAAATAGGGCACCGTCTAAATCCGTTGAGATGACACCGTGTGAACTGTGGTTTGGCAAGAAACCTAAGCTGTCATTTCTTAAAAGTTTGGGGATGGGACGCTTATGTTAAAAGGCTTCAGCCTGATAAGCTCAAACCCAAAGCGGAGAAGTGCGACTTCATAGGATACCCTGAGGAAACCATTGGGTACACCTTCTACCATAGATCCGAAGGCAAGATCTTTGTTGCTAAGAATGGATCCTTTCTAGAGAAGGAGTTTCTCTCGAAAAAAGTGAGTGGGAGGAAAGTAGAACTTCATGAGGTAGTTGTACCTTCTCTCAAATTGGAAAGTAGCACATTAGAGAAAACCATTCCCGTGATGCCTACACCAACTAGAGAGGAAGCTAATGATGATGATCATGAAACTTCAGATCAAGTTACTACTGAACTTCGTAGGTCAACCAGAGCACGATCCGCACCAGAGTGGTACGGTAATCCTGTTCTGGAAGTCATGTTACTAGACCAAGGCGAACCTACGAACTATGAAGAAGCTATGATGAGCCCAGATTCCGACAGATGGCTTGAGGCCATGAAATCTGAGATAGGATCCATGTATGAGAACAAAGTGTGGAATTTGGTGGATTTGCCCGATGATCGGCAAGCCATAGAGAATAAATGGATCTTCAAGAAGAAGACTGACGCCGATGGTAATGTTACTGTCTACAAAGCTCGACTTGTCATAAAAGGTTTTCGACAAGTTCAAGGAGTTTACTACGATGTGACTTTCTCACCCGTAGCGATGCTTAAATCAGTACGAATCATGTTAGCAATTGCCGCATTTTATGATTATGAAATCTGGCAAACGGACGTCAAAACTGCATTCCTTAATGGATTTCTTAAAGAAGAGTTGTATATGATGCAACCAGAAGGTTTTGTCGATCCTAAAGGTGCTAACAAAGTGTGCAAGCTCCAGCGATCCATCTATGGACTGGTGCAAACATCTCGGAGTTGGAATATATGCTTTGATGAGGTGATCAAAGCATATGGTTTTATACAGACTTTCGGTGAAGCCTGTATTTACAAGAAAGTGAGTGGGAGCTCTGTAGCATTTCTGATATTATATGTGGATGACATATTGTTGATTGGAAATGATATAGAATTTCTGGATAGCATAAAAGGATACTTGAATAAGAATTTTTCAATGAAATACCTCGGTGAAGCTACTTATATATTGGGCATCAAGATCTATAGGGATAGATCGATACGCTTAATAGGACTTTCACAAAGCACATACCTTGACAAGATTTTGAAGAGGTTCAAAATGGATCAGTCAAAGAAAGGGTTCTTGCCTGTGTTACAAGGTGTGAAGTTGAGTAAGACTCAAAGCCCGACCACGGCAGAAGATATAGAGAGAATGAAAGTCATTCCCTATGCCTCAGCCATAGGTTCTATAAAGTATGCCATGGTGTGTACCAGACCTGTTGTGTGCCTTGCCAATAAGTTTGGCTAGAGGGTACAAGAGTGATCCAGGAGTGTACCACTCGACTGCGGTCAAAATTATTCTTAGGTGCCTTAAAGAGGACTAAGGAAATGTTTCTTGGTTATGGAGGTGATAAAGAGTTCGTCGTAAAGAGTTACGTCGATGCAACCTTTGACACTGATTTGATGACTCTGAGTCTCAATCTGGATACATATTGAAAGTGGGAGCAATTTGCTAGAGTAGCACCATGCAGAGCATTGTAGACATAGAAATTTGCAAAATACATACGGATCTGAATGTGGCAGACCCGTTGACTAAACCTCTCTCACAAGCAAAACATGATCATACCTTAGTGCTCTTTTGAGTGTTAATCACATGGCGATGTGAACTAGATTATTGACTCCAGTAAACTCTTTGAGTGTTGGTCGCATGGCGATGTGAACTATGGGTGTTAATCACATGGCGATGTGAACTAGATTATTGACTCTAGTGCAAGTGGGAGACTGAAGGAAATATGTCCTAGAGGCAATAATAAAGTTGTTATTTTATATTTCCTTATTCATGATAAAGGTTTATTATTCATGCTAGAATTGTATTGATCGGAAACCTAAATACATGTGTGAATACATAAACAAACACCGTGTCCCTAGTAAGCCTCTACTAGACTAGCTCGTTGATCAAAGATGGTTAAGGTTTCCTAACCATGGACATGTGTTGTCATTTGATAACGGGATCACATCAGTAGGAGAATGATGTGATGGACAAGACCCATCCGTTAGCTTAGCATAATGATCGTTCAGTTTTATTGCTATTGCTTTCTTCATGTCAAATACATATTCCTTCGACTATGAGATTATGCAACTCCCGGATACTGGAGGAATACCTTGTGTGCTATCAAACGTCATAACATAACTGGGTGATCATAAAGATGCTCTACAGGTATCTCCGAAGGTGTTTGTTGAGTTGGCATAGATCAAGACTGGGATTTGTCACTAAGAGTATCGGAGAGGTATCTCTGGGCCCTCTCGGTAATACACATCATAAGCTTGCAAGCAAACGACTAAGGAGTTAGTCACGAGGTGATGTATTACGGAACGAGTAAAGAGACTTGCCGGTAACGAGATTGAACTAGGTATAGAGTTACCGACGATCGAATCTCAGGCAAGTAACATACCGATGGACAAAGGGAATTACGTATGTTGTCTTAAGGTTCGACCAATAAAGATCTTCGTAGAATATGTAGGAGCCAATATGGGCTTCCAGGTTCCGCTATTGGTTATTGACCAGAGAGGTGTCTCGGTCATGTCTACATAGTTCTCGAACCCGTAGGGTCCGCACGCTTAAGGTTCGTTGACGATATAGTATTATATGAGTTATGTATGTTGGTGACCGAATGTTGTCCGTTGTCCCGGATGAGATCACGGATATGATGAGGAGCTCCGGAATGGTCCGGAGGTAAAGATTGATATATGGGATAATAGTGTTTGGTCTCCGGAAGGGTTCCGGAGTTCACCAGAAGGGGTTCCGGATGTTTCCCGAAATGTTTGGGTACGAGAACTCTTTATTTGGGCCAAAGGGGAAAGCCCACGAGGCTTTTGGAAAGTGCAAAAGGGAGTTTTGCGGAGACCAGAGGCTAGACGCCAAGAACCCTGGCGTCTAGGGGGTAGACGCCGGGAACCCTAGCATCTAGCCCTGGAGTCCGAGAAGGACTCTTGCCTTTCGGGCAAAACCGACTTTGAGGAGGCTTTTATTCCTAGTTTCGACCCCAGGGCTCAACATATAAATAGAGGGGCAGGGCTAGCACCCAAGACACATCAAGAATCACCAAGCCGTGTGCCGGCAACCCCGTCCCCTCTAGTTTATCCTCCGTCATAGTTTCCGATGTGCTTGGCGAAGCCCTGCGGAGATTGTTCTTCACCAACACCGTCACCACACCGTCGTGCTGCCGGAACTCATCTACTACTTCGCCCGTCTTGCTGGATCAAGAAGGCGAGGACGTCATCGAGCTGAACGTGTGCTGAACGCGGAGGTGCCGTACGTTCGGTACTTGATCGGGACGGATCGTGAAGGTGTACGACTACATCAACCGCGTTGATAAACGCTTCCGCTTTGCGATCTTCAAGGGTATGAAGATGCTCTCCCCTCTCGTAGCTATGCATCTCCATGGATAGATCTTGCGTGTGCGTAGAAATTTTTTGTTTTCCATGCAACGTTCCCAACACACGGCCCAGTGCACGACGACAAACGAACAGCGGCTCCGGCATTAGGGAGGAGGGCGGCGGTGAATCTGGTGCGGTGGGGGCGCCATGGATGAGGGGCTGAGGTTTCGCGGCTGGGGAGAAGGTGATTTGGCGCCCACGGTGTATGAATGGGGAATTGGGAGGGGGAACCATGTCTTACGGACGCATTTGTCTGAAATGTGGGGGAAGTTACAGTTATACCCCTCCCCTTTGGCTGGTGGGCTTGGGTCTGTATCTTGAGGGTCGGGGATAGTAGGGTAACTTTGCTTCTCCCAAATACTGGGCGCCAGCAATTTTGGACGAGGAGGGCGTGTTTCGAAATAGTGGGCGCGAGCAATTTCGGACGAGGAGAGGGTGTTTTGCGGCCCATGGTTTATGAATTATTCGGCGCCTGTCATTTCGGCCGAGGAGAGGGCGCGCTTGGATGAAGTTACAAACCTACCCTCGATGTACAATGGACCAATTGATGCGGGTCCCAGATAGGCCGGTAATTTGGCGTCTCCCATTTATTTGCTCGGATGAATTCATATATATATATATATATATATATATATATATATATATATATATATATATATATATATATATATATACTTCCCTTTTCTCCGGATTTTAGGGAACAGGATAACTCTTTTTTTAGAGGATTGCATAGATGAAACCAAAGTCATACAACAGCTTAGAGCATCTCCAACATGCGCGCAACCGCGCGGTGCGCTAAAACTTTTTTATAGCGCCGAAATAGTGTTTTTTTGCGCGTAGCAGGGCGCTGGCTCCAGCGGCCGCTGCAAAATATGACGCGCGCGAGCAGCTCCAACAGGCGCTGCAAAAAAGGCGCGCGCGAGCAACCAGTTCACGATACAAATAATAAAAATAGCATATAGATAAAAAAATTCAACATGTAGATAAAATTCATATGATACAAATAGCACAGTTCAAGCCCAACACAAACTAGTCCATACGATACAAATAAACAAAAATAGATAAAAAAACGATACTACGATGCAAATGTACTAGAAACTACTCCTCGTTGTCGTCCTCCTCCTCGGTGGTGTAGTCCGAGGACAGAAACGCGTCATCCCACTGAGGATCATTGTCGTCAAAGGTCGACGCATGTCCTAGT
This sequence comes from Thinopyrum elongatum, assembly GCA_011799875.1. Lineage (NCBI taxonomy): Eukaryota > Viridiplantae > Streptophyta > Magnoliopsida > Poales > Poaceae > Thinopyrum > Thinopyrum elongatum. The sequence continues at coordinate 486,688,165 of CM022297.1, read as the reverse complement.
TCGCACTGCGCTATCGTCAGTGCCTTCCGCGCACGCCTGTCTGCCCGATCCGTGGCTCGTTGCGCCCTCCTCTGCGCCCAGATGTCGTTCTCGGCGGCGACATCCTCCGGGAAGTGCTGGCGCCACTCCGCCATGGCATACTCGTCCGCCTCGCCGATGAGGAGGCGGCGCTCTCGCCTACGCTAGATGCGGCGGTCCTCGTCGGTGATTAGCCGCGGCGGAGGCGCGAGGTCTTGCGCCTGCTGGCGCTTCCGGGCGTCCAAGAAATTCATCTGCGAACGTGGCCGGTTGAGGCGCCACGCCGCCGCGTCGTACGCGTGGGTGGTCTCGAACGTCCCAAGGCCGAGACGTACATCACCGGAGCGGATCTCCGCGTAGTACATGCCGGAGGGGCGGGCGCGGACGCCGTGGTAGCCGGAGCTGCTCCGGGCGCGTGGTGGCATGTCGGCGGCGGGGGAGAAGGCGCGGCGGTGACGGGAGAAGGGCGCGGCGGCAGCGGCGAGGCGCTGGAGGCGGGGAAGAAGAAGGCGCTGTAGTGACGGTTGGCGGGCTCGAGCGCGCCGGACGCCGCGCGCCTGGCCGCTTTTTCGCGCGCGCACGATTCTTTTTCCCGCGCAGGATTCTCCCGCGCCTGCTGGAGCGCGTCAAACCGCCTCGCGCGCGCTAAAACTTGCTTTTTTTCCATGCGCGCGATATCTAGCCCGGCTGTTGGAGATGCTCTTAAAGAGTTGTTCAAAGTCATACCACTGTGAACTTAAAAGGGAAAGTAATAATAGCAGCCAACAACCTAAAACAAGCCCCGAGGAACGCATGCGGGCGCTCTAAGAACTTGCATTTTGCTCAACATCTTTTTGACCAGCAGATGGAGCTGGGACACATGGCTCTGGATCAGGGTTGCAACCTTGCATTGCAAGGCTTTATCGGCGACCAGAAATCTTCGTTGTTCCTTGGGAAGCTCCGGCCAAATGCTGGAGAAGAGGAGACGCGATCAGATGAAAGAATGTACAGCCTGGACAGATCAACAGAGCCTTTCTCAGGAAACTGTTATTTCAGAATGTGAAGTTCTCCAACCTCTGCTTGCATTGATCTGGTGACAGAATCATCCAGAACCTGACTGTCCTCAAAATGTTCCACCAAACGTGTTTGAAAAAAAGCCACCATACATTGTCAAATATTAAGGAATTCCTAAATTTTCAGATATTTCACATAACATCAGAGCAAACATTGTCCAGGGCAGAATTACTATTATTAGGCCGTCTCCAGAAATTTGGGGGCCCAGGACAAAAATCAAAATAGGGTCCTAAATTAAAAATAAAACATATAACTGAAGAACCAATATAAGTAAAGCATACTTTACTTATTTATATAACTTCAAATATGTGTTATTTGGTACAATATTTTGAAAATACATCATATGCTAATGGTAAAATAGTAAAGATGGTACTGAAGAAACAAACTTATAAACGGACCACATTTTCTATTAAAAAGCAGCACTCGTCTAGTATTTCTTGAAATGAAATCTTTGATCATATCATCATAATTAATGTTCTTCAGGACATCATTTTAGTTGCTATTGTCGCCAATCAATTCGAGTCTTTCTTTTGTCATAGTAAAACACAAGTAGGATTTCAATAACTTATGTTTAGAAAAGCTCCTTTTCATATAAAATCGTCACAGGATTCGTTAACAGAATAAAATAGGGTCTTGTATAAAAGGACTTACGTGGACAACACCGGCGGCAAGGGACAATGCGCCGTACACAAGTGCGCCGTGGGGCGTGGCCGACCGGCGGCCGCGTACCACATCTGCCCGACGTCTGCCGCCCTCGCCTGCCGTCGGCCAGCCGACCTCGCCCTACTCGAGACCTCTCTCTCCTCTCCTCGATCTAACGACGGCTAACCCGAGCGAAACTGCTGCGTGTGATCGGATCGGTAGTGCTAATCCAGAGTCACGGAAACCGACAGGCAGGCTGGTACATGCATGGATTGGTTGATTGCAAATCCAAAGTGCTAGAGCGGGCTGTGCCGGCCTGTGTACGTGCATGTATTGGTTTGTTGCCATTTTTCTACATCTATATCTATACCAATATAAAAAGACTTAAAGGGGCAGATCTAACTGATCTCGGCCATCAAACTAAGTCAATCCAAGGACCTAGACTGCTTCAATGGCGAGCGTTCAACGTGTTTAACGTGCAATTAATATGATACCAAATATTGCACTAATCACAGAATTAACACACAAATAATAGCATATCTAATATCCACGTGCAATTAATATATTGCCTAAATATTAACGTGTGTTGCACGTGCGCATTTACTAGTATATGTATGTATCGTATTATTTGCTAGACCGGGGCCCCAAAAATTTGGGGGCCCTGTGCGGTCGGCCAACTTGGCCTCCCTCATCAATGGGCCTGTACCCAGTATACTTAGCTACTGAAATATAATCATGTCCAACCCGAGCTCCACAAAATTCTCTGATGACATGCCAGATATTTCTAGCCACCACACAGTCAAACAAGAGATGTTGGGTGGATTCAGGTTCATTGCAAAGGAGACATTCTAATGGTTTAATAATGTGCCTTTTCCTTAGATTATCTCTAGTCATGAGTTTGTTATGGAAGAACAACCAGAGAAAAATGCGAATTTTGGGAGGAACCCTTAGCTTCCAAACAACAGGAATGTAGACATGTTGGACTCCCCTAAAGTTTATAACATGATACAGTGAGCTAGTTGAGTAGTGTTCATTGCTTTCTAGCTGCCAGATTAAAGATTATATTTCTCAGACAAATTAATACTTTTAGCTATTTCTAATAATTGGAACAAAAGTTCCATAAGCCAATCATCAAAGTTCCTTCTAAAAGTAAGCTTGAGCTGGTTACCATCCCAAATGCCAGCTCTAACGTTGGAAGACTCATTACAAATTATTTTCTTTGTTTTTTTATATAAGGTGTATTTGTTTTTTTCAAAAGTCAAATGAGTGCATGTTTGACCTAGTTTTTAGAAAAAAATATATTAATATCCACAATACGAAATTTGCATCATTTGATCCATCATGAAAAGTAGTTTCATATTTTATCTATTAGATATTGCAGATGTTTTTGTTTTATTATATAATCTTGATCAAACATTCAAATGGTTGACTTGCACGAAAATTAATACACCATATATTCTGGAATTGCACAACCAGGGTGGAGGTACCAAACCAGGTGTCCTCCCAAAGCCTAACCTTGGCACCATTCCCCATCACCCACCAGGCCACGGCATGCTCCTCTTCTTCCAAGCTCCCATTCACCTCTTCCCCCAATGGCACCCAGGCGTCGCCATGAGGCGCTTTCCTCGCTTCCGCCTTCTTCTCCTCCGCTTCCCACGTCGTACGACCTCCAGCGGCGGCCACGACTCTTCCTCGGGCCCATGTGGAGCCTCCCAAAATGCGGCCTCCAGCATCATGTCCCAGATGGGGATACCACTGACGGCCCTCCGCCCCTTGCTAACCCAATTCCACGACGTTATACTAGGAAGAAAGGCAGAGCCCCTCGGCCAGATAATCTTGGAGGTCATCTTCGAACACACACAAAACTCTTCTCCCTCTGATCGAACCCTTGAAATTCAGAATGTGCTTCACTTCCCGGTCCATTTCCTCTTGGATGCTCGTGGTCATAATCATCTCGGCATCTTTGTCCGACTCCGACAAATCAAAGAAATTCCTTTTGCATTAACTCATCAAGCTCCTTATTTTTAATACTCCTTACCCGATGAACTCTTTGAATCCATCGCTTTGCCTACAAAAGAATAAAAAAAGCTGCTCAGATAATTCGTTGAACACATAGGGAAAGGTGCAGTCCAAGAATAGCTGGACGGACGGCAACGGAACTAGGGGAGGGCCGACGTGGATGAGGGAGAAGAGAGGAGAGGAAAGGGGCTGGTCTGACAAGGTTTGGAGGTGGGGGCGGATTTGATGGAATTAGCGGCGGATCATGTTTGTCGAATCCGGCGTGCAGACGCGCCCGTGAGTGTCCGGGTCTCCCATATTCAACCCAGATATGTACTGGATACCGGATGTTGGTCAGCTCGGATATATAAGGCCGGTTTGAGAAGTCCAACTGGGTCACGATTATGTGACCGACCACTGACTGAGTCGTCCGCCCCGGACGTATAAGAGGGTGACACCCGGCCGTAGATGCTCTAACATGGCTGACACCCTGTTCTAAAAAGGAAAAACTTTGACGCGGAGGGGCCGAGGGAGGGCTAGAGGCTGACACGGAGTGGATTGAACAAGACCGATATTCTGATCGGCGAACGACGCCTCGACGGCGGATTCCTCTCGCGAAACAGCTACGCACGCGAATTCGTCGACTGCCCATGTCCCCCACTCGTCGGCGCACCGCAGGGTCGCTTCGATCGCTATCCCGATTCGCCGCGACCCACAACGCATTGCGCAGGACACGGCGTCGGCACCGGCACCTTCGTCGGCAGCGGAAACTTCATACTCCTGCAAAAATACGTATATTCTCTGATGCATCTGGTTTCTTCTGTTTTAGACCAAAATCGATCTCACGGCGCCCACCACTTCAGCTTGGAAATCCTAGATACTGCAGACAACTAGGCTCCTCTATTTTGTTTTTATTTCAAAAAAGCCTAGATAAACAATTTCAGATAATTTGAGTTTCTGCCTATTTCAGCTTCTGCGCACCATGTTTTCTTTTTACCTCCCCTTGTTCAAGCATCTCTGGTTTGTGGAGTTTATGGTTTCCTATTGCAACATTTGAGTTCCTCGGGCAAATCTGAGACATACTTAACAACTCCGTTCTGTTGCAGGTGGTGGGTCGAAGGCTTCATCCACTGAAACAAATGGCGCAACCTGCGAGCAAGGTGAAGGTGCCAAATATATGAGACAAGATCTTGGTCTGGAGGAACTCCCAGAGGTATGTGTTGCTGGCAATGAACTATCCTAGTTACAAGGATTTTGTTTTTTATCACAACGGCTAGCACAGGAACACGATGCGTCTCGACATAGGGCTTTGGCGATGAATCCGCAACTGCTAGTGTTATTCATTGCAGTCGGCTACTAGCTGCAAACTTACGGTTGAACTTGTCAGCATTGGTTCTGCAGGACATCTTGCATCATATACATTCTCTCATGCCAGTACAAGACGCTGCTCGTGCCGCCTGCGTGTCCCGTGGATTTCTGCACTCCTGGAGACACTATTCCAACCTCATACTCAGCGACCGTACACTTGGTTTGCTTGGCAGAACATTTGAGGAAATGAAAACCCATCTCACTTATAAAGTTGACAAAATTCTTACAAACCATTATGACAATGGGGTGAAGGTGAAGACACTTAAAGTTAGTCTTGGCCCTTGCAAAGATATCAAAGCCTCCTACCTCGATAGGTGGCTCCGGATCATTAAATCTGGGATCCAAGAATTTAGCTTGGTGATGTCTTTGGTCATGAATAAAAGCTACAGTTTCCCGTGTTCGGTTTTATCTAATGAGGCAGCTGCAAGTTCAATTCAGTCTCTTAGCCTCTTTGGTTGCGCTTTTCATCCCACGTCAATACTTGGGCGGTTGAGAAGATTGAAACGTTTAAGTCTGTGTCATGTCCACGTTACTGAGGATGGATTAGCGCACTTGCTCGCTAAATCTTCTGTCCTGGAGTGGCTAGAGATTGAAGCATGTAGTGGGATGATTTGCTTGAAAATACCTTGCACGCTGCAGCAGCTCAAGTTCCTCAGTGTTTAAAAATGCAAGATGGTGCAGGTGGTAGAGATAGATGCTCCACAGCTTTGCGCTTTTCACTATGGTGGGATACCGGACATCTATCACAATCGTGGGACACCGGACATCTATGTCCGAAATTCTTCGCAACTTAAGAATGTAGATATTTCACCTGTCAACCTGTCTGGTATTCTCTCTTATGCTCGCTTTTGCCTTTCGTCTATCGGGCAAAATGTTGAGAGCCTCACCCTGCACGGTCGTAGTGAGGTATGTGTTGGTTTTAATATCTCAACAGTCAAATTATAAGGACCATTCAAGAATGTGTATGTATGTATGTATGTAAGACTTGGACTTGTATGTTGCAATAAAACATGATTAATCTTGGGATTTATTTTTCAGAATGCCAACATTCCCATGCTGCCGTCCAAGCTCCCCCACCTCAAGAACTTGGAAATTTCACTCCTTAAACCCTACTTTTCCCCAAACTATGATGTCTTCTGTCTGGTTTCTTTTCTTGATGCTTCTCCTGCCTTGGAATCTTTCATCCTACGTGTAAGTCACTATGTACATCCCTCAGAGCTATCTATGCTACTATTAATGTACAATTACACTTTGTTATCAGAAGAATGTTATTTGATCCTGCATATGTATCTGCAGGTAGAGCAGGATGCCATGATGCATGATCCTGTTGTTGGAGACGACACTGAATACCGGAGGCAGAATCTGGAGTGCCGGAATAACAGCCTGAGGAAGGTATTGATCACAGGCTTCTGTTCTGCCAGGAGCCTGGTTGAGCTCACAGTTCACATCCTCGAGAGAACACATTTACTCGAGCGCTTCACGCTGGACATAACCTATGGCTACGATAGGAGGACTTGTAACATTGCCAAATTCCCAACTGCGAGAATGATTGGCCAATGCTGGTCGTTGAGCAAGAGAGCTCTCGGGGAAGCTCATAGAGCCGTGGAGACAGCGGATAGATACATCAAGGGAAGAGTTCCCTCGTCCGTTCGATTCGAGGTTCTGGGGCCCTGTCCTCGATGCCATATTGGAAAGTAGGTAGATCATGGCTGTGTGCATCGCTTGATGCAGAGGCCCGGGGTAATCCCCCTTTTCGAGAAAAAGGTACCAGTGGATCAATGAGGTGGTATGGAGGGATCTCGGTAGCAATCGATACTGGGTGGCGTGTCTATTAATTTCGTTGCTGTGAACAATAAGAGATTTATTGGCCAGGCTTTTGCTCAACTCCAGAAATGGGACTGTGAGTTATCTGTTCCTAGAGATATTATAAGTTGTGTTAATACAATATTAAGAGATTATTTGCGGCAATTCTAATTAGAAATGCTAGTGCAGTGGGTGGGTGGGTGGGGGGGGGGGGGGGGGTATCCAGGCATGTTTATTTCATTCTGGATGGAGTAGCTTAGATGGTCTAGGACATTCTAGACCCGTGAAGCTTCAGCTGTGCATGCAAAGGGACACCAAATTCCGCTCTCCTAGCTTAGCATCTAGGGTCTGCCAAAGTTGACGTCATTAAAAAGTTTTAAAAATTATTAAATAATATCACCATATAATATATATCTTCCAAAAATAGGAGAAAATATTCAACCTACTTTTAGAACAGTGTTCATCAACTACTAGCTGGGTTTCAAAAGCAATCTCTAGTTATACTAACTATTTGGCCACAATGATAATAGATTCTTGACCCAGTTAGAATCTACACTAAAGAAAAGAAAACACACCAGTAAGCAATTCACGGTTCAGACCAAAAATATTCAGTCTCAAAAAATGTTCAATCTTTTGCAACAGAACAGGTTAAAGTACTCTTTGTATGAAATTCAGCATTTGCAAGATTGTGAACCATCAATGCAGTGCAGAACCAGTGCAGCGCAGTGCAGATTCTGCACCAAAGAGAGAAAGCACGTCGGTAACCAATTCGACGGTTCAGGCTGAAGCATTCCAGTCTCAGTAGAAATCAAATATGTGCAACAAAATAGGCAGAAGTACTCTTTATCAAGAAATAGCTAGACACCCAACATTTGCCACAGAACAGATTGTGAAACATAAACAACAGACCAGTACAATGCAGAACCACCACTCTCGATTCGTAACATTAAGACACCATAGAAGGCATGGAGAACAGACCGTTAGCACCACAACTCTGATCATTGGTCAGCGGCAATGGGGACGTTCTCTAGTGGCGCCATCTGTGGCTCTACTGGAGCCGTCTGTGGTTCCGGTGAAGTTGGCTGCTGCTGCTGTTCTGCATCCTGCTGCAGCTGTTCTGTGCTCGTGCCGGGTTCAGGGTGGAAGTTGATGGGGAACTTGGTGACACGGGGCTTGTCGGCCAAAATGTTTCTCTGCACCCTGTCAAGCAATAGCTTTGCTGGGGGCTCTTCTCTCAGCTGCTCCTCGTCGTAATCGTTGTTCACATAATAACCCACCCTCATGAACTCCTGACCCACGTAGGAGCATGTCAATAGCAGCACGGTGACACCAATGATGTCTTCTTCACGTATCTTCGAAGGGTCCGGCGGGTCAGCCTGAAATGGAAATGGAACATTAACTTCTAGATGCATATTTAGTCTTTTAAACTATGAAGTTCTCTTCAAGTAACAAAAGGAAAAATAGTGTGATGAATGAAGATTTGAAACTGTGCAAGGAATTCTAGGTTTACTGTCATTATGAAGATATTGGACTTGACTGACCAGTACAGCACATCTGTTTTACCTGGAATACGAAACGGTAGGTCCCAACATTGACAGGTCCAACAAGCACACTCTCAAGTTGCTGATCATAGGTTTCATCTTCAGCTGATCCAACATATGTGAGCTTCCATTCCAGATCTAATAGGTCGAACAACAAAAATCATCAATAGTTTAGCAAGTCTGTACCCTCAAGAATGAACATATAGATATAGTGCCACCCCCCCCCCCCCCCCCCCCCCCCCCCCCCCCCCCCCCCCCCCCCCCCCAAATAACATACAGAAATCAAAATCAGTTCAACTTGGATGAAAATTGGCCTTGCTCCATGGAATGGAACATATCGTAAAGACCTTAATTTGTATACAGTACTAGTATATTCCAATACAGGACACCAAATTATGCTATTCTATGTTGATTGTGAGCAAACTACTAGCCTATTGAAGCAAAGGCAAATATCTCTGAAGTTTGAACTAAAGCACTGTTTCCTTGATAATGATCCACAGTCCCACACTACTGAATGGGTTTTCGCAGAACCAAAACAGACATCACAAGCGAGAAGTCCCAGTGGACAAGTCAGAATGGCACAAAAACATGACTGCATACATTAGGCAGATGTGATTTTCGTACAGCTACACTACTGCAGGCTGCTTCACTATTTTCGAAGGAACAGGGATGCATATAATTAAGGGGGCTAGGCGGCTAGCACCAATGAACTGCCTAGTCTGCTGACAAATTTATTAATAAACTGCTAAGATAATAGATTCAGTTTCACCTGTATCAGGAATTAAGTGAAGGATAGGATAACCAAAAAAAGCCCAGATAACAGAGAGGGGCGTAATCAAACTAAATTCATTGTTGAGCTTTACCCCTAACTAAGGCGACAAGCATTGGTTCCACGGTTTTGTTTTGGAGTGTGGGGCAGCAGTCGTGACACGATCTTTGAAGCCCCGTGCTCCTCTTCGCAATTCTTGTCTGGAGGCTGGGCAAGGTGACTTCATCTGTGACTGCAATGAGTGTTTGGCGGCGTCTCCTCACCTACTCTGATCCTAGGCTTGCCGAAGATCTGCCTACACAGGTGGTGCATCCACACATACCTCGGAGGTCATGTCCCTGTGTTGCCACAGCAGAAGTTTGGTTGTGAGCTTTCTTGGGCTCTGGTGTGGCTGCCAGTTGGCACTCGGGGTGCCTTAGGTCTCGGTTCCTTTGTTCTCATGCTGCGCTAGATCTAGGTTAGCTAGGGATTGAGTGAGGATGGTAGTTTTGTTTTTGTTTTTGCCAATATTCGTGATTCACATTTGAACTATGTTAGTGCTTTCTTAATGAAAATTACACACTCAAGCGAAAAAAATGCAGGTGCTATTATTCTTTCACAGCCTCTATAAAGACCATCTAACTATGTAAATGACAAGTTAACAGAAGAAGAAAAATTCAGGTCAGTATAATTTCAGCCAAAAAAGCAGAGCAATAGCTTCTGTCCTAGAACAACGTGACAACAGCTTCAGACTTCGCCCATAAAATCCTCAGTAATCGGTTCTCTTGGTCAGGGATCAACATCTATCCAGAAGCTAATCCAGAGGAGTAAATTGCTCCACCCGGTTTATCAATCGGCGTCTGAATCCAAGACGAAGCAGCGAGCAGAGCATTTCCGTCACACGGCCAGGCCAGTCGTTTACCCAGTCACAGCTGCAGAAATCGCCAAGATGTACTGTACTAGAGGAAGAACTCGGCGAAAAACGCGTATTTCGTGGTATTCACAAACGTGCACGGCACACCAATCGCTGCCACCTCTGGAGGCGACAGAGTAGAACAGAACCGAACCGAAGGCCGCCGGCAAGGTTCGGCGTATTCGAGAACGGCGCCTCCTAAAACGAAACCCTAGCACGCCGCGGCCGCGCGCGAATCGGGGAGAGGGCGTACGGTGCAGAGAGAGGGGGGAGGGGGATGGGGGAGCGGGGGGCGGGACGTACCGTCGTCGAGGGGTACGAGGCACTCGTAGGAGATCTCGAACTGGAAGGGGTTGAGGAAGGCAGTGGGGTTGTCCAGCACCGCCACGTTGGTGATGTTCACCGCGCTCATCGCCGCCGCCGCAGCCCTCTCCTGTCAATCAACCCAAGAGCAAGAGGGATACGCGGCGGGTCGAGATCTTGCGGGTCCGGGTGGAGGGGGAGCGGTCAATCAGGCCGAGGGAGGAGTGGAGCTCGGCGCGGCGGGGCCTTTTGGAGGAGGGGGCGGGGGGCGGGAAGGGAGGATTGGGGTTGGCGGGAGACGATTTCGAGGTTGGGAGAGCGGGGAGGGAGAGGGCGGCGGACAGGACGCGGGCGCCACGGGGGGGAAGGAATGGAAGGTGACTCGTGAGCCCTGCGCTATATAGCTGGCCTGCTGACCGAGGTAGTCCGGCCCAGTTCGGCAGCGCGCGCGTTCTTTCACTGCCTTTGTTTTTTTTTTTTTTTTTGTCTCAAGAACAAAACTTTTTTTTTGCGAAAATATCATAGGTACTTTTTTTTGTCTCAAGAACAAAGCTGGCCTGCTGTGCTCTTGGACATCCATAGGTACTTTTTTTTTGCGAAAATATCATACCTAATATAAAGATTCACCGAAAGTACAAAACACTCCAAACATAATAAAAACGAGAAAGCTAAAATCCGTACGGCAAGAATTCTGCGACAGATCCGAACGATCCGATTGCCGTCGGATGCGCATCGAACGATCCCGCGAAAGCCCAGCTTTTCCTGAGTTTTTCGCCCATTCCCGCACGTCCCGGCCCACAGTGCTCTATGCACGCCCATCTTCTCGTCCGCTCCCGCACATCACGGCATGCAGTTTTGTTTTTAGCGCTTGCCATACGCTCGTTCTGTTTTCTCGTCACACATCCCTTTTTTTTCTCCTGTAAGAACTTTCTTGGGTGATAAAAATCATGTGATATATGGGATTTGAACCCAGGTCATTTGGTACATAAACTAGCCCAACAACCAACTGACCCAAGTTTATTTCTTGTCCCGATAGAGGAAATTTTTGTAGTTGACTTTTCTTGTGTAATCTACTAGAACAGAAAAACGTATGCGAAAATTAAGGATTTTTTCTTGAGAAAGGGAAATACACACATTTGTTGGTTTTGAAGCATGGTCTTTTGATAAGCAAGTTGGCCCAACAACAACCTCTTCTCTATGGGGGAGAGGGGGTCAAACATACCCTGATAAGTTCTGTTTATATATCATGGTATTATGTGCAACATAGACATGATAACATACGTATAAATATCGTGATAACTCTGTCACGGTGGGAGGGGGGGGGGGGGGTGGGAAACCTCTGTAATTTTTGTGTCAATAACATGGAAATTTTCACACAGCACGCGTGATAGTGTACGCTCAAACACCATGGTAACTTTGTCATGGGATTTTTTGTTGTTGAAACATACCCCGCGCTCCCTCCTGTTAAGTTATCTGTACATAACATGATAATTTGTCCATCACAGCCCTGATAATTTATGTAAAAACATGGTGGTGACATTTGACACGGAGGGTGGTTGAAACATCCGCCGGTGCCAACGGAAACAGTATAAAACGCGGAGGCGCCAACGAGCGTGCAATTTGAAAAGAAACATGTGCGCGCCGGCGAGGGGCATGGAAATGGAACGATTTTTTTAAAACATCTTTTTATACCGTAAGGGCATGTACATTAGCTTAGACAGCCATCGTCTGTAGCATATGTCCATGTCACCTAAAGACTGTAATGTAGACACTTTGTACAACAAGCTGTCTTTTTAGGTGTATGTACAAGAAACGTAAAATGCATGAAGTGCGGCATTTTGATCTACCACCGTTCTGCTTGTTTGCTGCAGTGACCACCATGAACTCGACCCTGTCATCCTCGTAGTTACCGTCACCGGCCGCAGTCCCATGCCGCCTGCACCTGCAGCTGGAGAAGAAGAAGAAACGCGAGCTCCATCCCCGGCCGCCGCCGCCGCCCTCACTGTCTCCACCCCCGGGCCGGTGCAGCGACCCGTAGCTGCCTGGCGTCCGTCTCCGCCGTCGTAAGTGACCAACGGTACACGCACTGGAGGAGCCGCTCCTTCTTGTCAAGCACCGCCGACATCTCACGATGGCGGTGGGAGGACTGCGTGTCGGACTTATAAGAACCACATACCTGATAACTTACATACAAACACCGTGGTAACTTCGACTGCGGGGGAAAATTGGTTGAGACATACCCCCAGCCAGGAGGGGTTGCTGAAAACATACCCCTGATAGCTTCTGTGTGAACAGCATGGTAATTTACGAATCACACAACTGATAACTTGCGTACAAACACTGTGATAACTTTGGCGGGGGTGAGGCCGGGTTGTTGTAATACACCCCTGATTATTTTTGTATGAATATCATGGTAATTTACGCACCACAGACCTGATAACTTGTGTGCAATACGTTGATAACTTTTGACGCAAGAAAATATAGTTGAATAAACATGTCCCCAGTAATTTTTGTGCGGATTACATGGTAATTTACGCACCACAAACCTGATAATTTACGTACAAATACGGTGATAAGTTTGCCCCGGTAACTCATGTGTAAATAACATAGTAATACATGCACAACTCGGTTGATAACTTACTTAGTCCAGGTGAGATAACTTTTGACTAGGAAGGCGGAATGGACTTGTCTGAAAAACATCCTTCGGTAACTCATATGTGAATAGCTTGGTAATATACACACAACAGAGCTAATAAATTAGTTGGCCCATGTCTGACAACTTTTTCATAGAAAAAAATGTCAAAACATACCTGCATGAGATCTAGTTTTGAAGGTATCGTCTCAATGATTTTTTATGTGAAAATAATTTTTGTATCAGAGTGAAGGTTTGAGTTACAAAACATTTCAACTTTTTTGAATTTTGGTGGAATCTTCCCTAACATTAGCATTTTTCGTCCTCTAGCGCATGCGTAAATATGCATGTGTGGGGAGAAATGTAGGAGATATGCCCGAGATGCAATAATAAATGATATTATTTATCTCCAAGTTCATGATTATGTTTATGTTCCATGCTAAAACTGTTGTGGTTCCCGAGCCCGTATATCCATAAAGGCTCTGGGGAAAACCCATGTGCACGTGTGGAATAATAAACGGTAAAATGTATTCCTAGTCGTACCTCTAAGACTAGCTCAAGTGTTGCTTGATGATTATGTTTTCCTAATCATGGGCATGTCTATTCCTGCAACTTTAAGGGCACAATGTTGGTAGAACATTTGTGTTGAATTGACCCGAATTGATGTTATGCTATGAGATGCTTTCGTCACAAGTTAATGGTTAATAACACAGAGGAAGTTAACATTTGCATAATTCCTTAGACCATGAGGATATCGAGTTTCTTCATGCTTGCTTTATGAACTTTGGGGTTTGTTAAACGTCATCCGTAAATGGGTGGCTATTACGGCGGCTTGCTGGTTCATGGAAAAGCATGTCAAGTAACTTGATAGCTAAAGATTGGGATTTGCTTCTCCGACGATGGAGAGATATCTCTGGGCCCTCTCGGTATTACGGTATCCATCATCGTCTGGCCAGACACATTGTGATTTGATCACAGGGACGCCGGAACACAGTAACGAGAAAAGAGAACAAATGCTGGTAACGAGGTAACTGGCATAGTGGACAAGTTGTTGATCCACGGGGATGCCGATAAATCTCACCTCGGATATTTGTAACATATCGCGAAGCAACAGGAATAGCACACGGCAACTGGAGGTTCACTCGAATATTTATTCGTGTGGGTATAGGGGTCAATATGGGTGTCCACGGCTCCGATGTTGATCATTGATCGGAAAGAGTTCCGGTCAAGTCTATACTTCACCGAACCTATAGGGTCACACGCTTAAGGGTCATCTATCTGCTGAATACTAGACAGGGAGTCTGAGAGAAAATCTCCGGAAAAAGTTTCGGAGACAGCGGAAAAGTTCCGGAGAGAGAGGACACCGGATGAGTTTCGGTAAAACTGCAAAGTTGTTTCAGGGGATACCATAAAGTCAAATTAGTTTCAGCACATGCCTGATAATTCTTGGAGGGTACCAGAATCATTCTGGAAACTTCTGAGAATTTTTTGAGATAAAAACCGGAAATTTTCCGGAGCTGTCGGAACCGGTTTGGTTGCTTTTCGCAGATGAAAATCACTAATCCGAAATTGTTTCGGAACATGTCCAAAATCATTTGTGTGGGTACTGGAATTATTCTAAGACCCACAGAAATATTTTCGGATTTAACGGTCGCGGAAATTTGTCTCCGTGAATAGTGAAAATCACTTTATGGATATTTTTATGGAAAGCCACATTTTGGGGCTTTTCCCAAAAGGCTTCTAAAAGGACTTGGGGATCAAGGAACCCCCTTTGGGGGGCCCCCATGAAGGTGGGACGTTCAAAGGTGCAGCTCCTCCATGGAGCTCCACTTGTCATCCCTTTATGCCCTTTATGTGTGACATAAAGTGTGGGCATTTGGGTTTTTCATGTGCCCCCTACCCCTTGGGTTTTCCTATAAATAGAGGTGGAGAGGCACTCTCCACACTCACTCTTTCTCACATACAAGTGCCATGCAATGATCTGGCTTCTCTCTCCCTCCCAGCGAAATAGTTTCGTAGAGCCGAAAGGCTGTCTGGGTTCCGGTGGGAACTAGTTCTGGACGGCGAAACCCTGCCGGATAGATGACACCGTATGTGTGCAACCCCGTAGAGAGGTCGTAGTTTCGATCTTTGTGCCCGAGGGGCTGTTTTGAGAGTGCCTCCCGAAGGGCTGTCCGAGTGACTGTCCGAGTTTTGAGGGTCCTCCCGAAGGGCTGTCCGTGACACTGTCCGACCGCGTCCCGGAGGGCTGTCCTTGACACTGTCCGACCGCCTCCCGGAGGGCTGTCCGTGGGGCAGACGAGGGAGTACATCCTCGCAGTTGGGAGGTTGTAAATCCTAGCTGCGGGGATTGATGTCTACTACGCAACTTTATTCTTGTAGTGTGTTGGTCCTCCAAGTGCAGAGTTTTGTAGGACAGTAGCAATTTTCCCTCAAGTGGATGACCTAAGATTTATCAATCCGGGGGAAGCGTAGGATGAAGATGGTCTCTCTCAAACAACCCTGCAACCAAATAACAAAAAGTCTCTTGTGTCCCCAACACACCAAATACAATGGTAAATTGTATAGGTGCACTAGTTTGGCGAAGAGATGGTGATATAAGTGTAGTAATGATAGTAGATATTGAATTTTATAATAAGAACAATACAAAACAGCAAGGTAGCAATTGATAAAAGTGAGCATAAACGGTATTGCAATGCTTGAAAATGAGGCCTAGGGTCCATACTTTCGCTAGTGCAATCTCTCAACAATGCTAATATAATTGGATCATATAACCATCTCTCAACGTGCGATGAAGAATCACTCCAAAGTTCCTATCTAGCGGAGAATATAAGACAAAATTATTTGTAGGGTATGAAACCACCTCAAAGCTATTCTTTCCGATCAATCTATCCTAGAGTTCGTACTAAAATAACATCAAGTTATTCTTTCAGATCGATCTAACCAAGAGTTCGTACTAAAATAACACCATATGATACACATCAACCAACTCTAATGTCACCTAGATACTCCAATGTCACCGCGAGTATCCGTGAGTTGATTATACGATATGCATCAAACAATTTCAGATTCATAATACTCAATCCAACACAAAGAACCTCAAAGAGTGCCCCAAGATTTCTACCGGAGAAACAAAGACAAGAACGTGCATCAACCCCTATGCATAGATTACCCCAATGTCACCTCGGGAATCCGCGAGTTGAGTGCCAAAACATATATCAAGTGAATCAATATGATACCCCATTGTCACCACGGGTATTCATAGCAAGACATATATAAAGTGTTCTCAAATCCATAAAAGTATTCAATCCGATAAGAACGAAATCTCAAAGAGAAAATTCAATTCACAACAAGATAGAGAGGGGAAAATACCATATGATCCGACTATATTAACAAAGCCCGCGATACATCAAGATCGTGACATCTTAAGAACACGAGAGAGAGAGAGAGAGAGAGATTAAACACATAGCTACTGGTACAAACCCTCAGCCACGAAGGTGGACTACTCCCTCCTCATCATGGTGGCCGCCGGGATGATGAAGATGGCCACCGGTGATGATTTCCCCTCCGGCAGGGTGCCGAAACGGGGTCTAGATTGGTTTTTCGTGGCTACAGAGGCTTGCGGCAGCGGAACTTCAGATCTAGCGTTATTTCTGATGGTTTCTCTATTTATAGGATTTTTTGGTGTCGGTTTCACGCGAAGATGGGCCTCGAGGTGAGCACAACCCACCAGGGCGCGCCCAGGCCCCTGGCACGCCCCGGTGTCTTGTGCCCTACTCCTTCACCTTCGGGTCCTTCCACGAAGCTTCAGGGGTCTCTTTTGTTCCAAAAAAAATAGTCAAAAAGTTTCGGCTCATTTGGAGAACTTTCATTTCTGCACAAAAAACAACACCACGGTAGTTCTACTGAAAACAGCGTCAGTCCGGGTTAGTTCCATGCAAATCATACCAAAACTATATAAAATTATTGTAAACATGGCATGAAAACTTCATAAATTATAGATACGTTGGAGACGTATCAGGGATCTGGACCGCCGATCGTCATCGACTCTACTTCCGCTGCGCTACGAGTCGGTAACGAAAAGATCAAACCTTGTATGCAGTCTCCATAGTGGTCCTGGGCTGGTGCATAGGTCGGAAATTTTTTTCTGCTGCGTTACCCCTACAAGAAAATCGAAGGAACCATTTTCTATGTCCCGGTAATTTCTATGTAAACAACATGATAACTTATGCGAAACTGGCAAGATAACTTGCGTAGCACATGCGTGGTAACTTTTTACCTGGAAAAAAGTTGTCGGAATATACCAACATGGGATCTAGTTTCGAAGATCTCGTCGCGACAAATCTTTTATGTGAAAACAGTTTTTTTATCAGAGCGACGGTTTGAGATACAAAACATTTTGAAATTTCGAAATAGGGAGAATATATAATGACTTCACCATTTTGTCATCTAACGCATGTATGCTTGTAGACGTGGGAAGAAGGGTTGAAAGACCATTTTTCATGCCTGGTAATTTCTATGAAAACAACTTGATAACTTATGTGTCGCAGACGTGATAACTTACGTTGTACATGCCTGATAACTTTTTACCCAAAGAAAAATCGTCGGAACATATCAACATGGGATCTAGATTTGAAGGTCTCATCGCTATGAATCTTTTATGTGAAAACAATTTTTCTAACGGAGCGATGGTTTAAGCTACCAAACATTTTAAAATTTCGAAATGAAGAGAATTTTTTGCTGACATCATCTTCTTTTATTACTTTGCATGCATGCTTAGTCAATGTGTTTGGCAAAGAAGGAGTCTGCATGTGCTGGTGTGGATGCGCGGGCGTGCATGCGCTTCCTTTTGATGCGTGGGTAGTTGGACGAGAGATCGTCTGTATATGTTGCTTAAATACAGACTAGTTGGTAGTTAGCACAGTCCTAATAAAAATTACATCGAAGTCCATGGGCAACCGGACAACCATTGCCTCCGCCAGAACGAGCCATCGCTCCCATACCGGAGCCGGCCCGACCTTGCCGATGATAGCCGGGAAGTCTTCGTGCACGTGCCCCAAAGGACCATCGTTCGGGAGCCGCAGTCGTCCCCATTGAATCCTTGAGTCGATCTGAAGAACCTGACACCAAATCTCGCCATTACGTACGCACGATGAGAAACCCTAACCTCGACGCTCCGAGGAGCTGGCAGGAATCTACGCTGGAGCTCCGTCTAATCCGTCCCGACGAACCAACTTGAGGAGGATCGAAGCCCGGAAGACTGACTCGAAGAAGAAGCGCCGCCCTTGTGAGAACCAAAACCCTATCTATCTAAGCCGAGGCACTGCGAACATCCTTCCCACCATCGGTCCCCGGAGCGGCAGGCGGAGCGGAGGTGAATCCACGGGCTCGCCGACGGAGATCCAAGGGAAGAAGACTTTCCCTAGTCGCCTTGCGAGAGGGGAAAGGAAAATGCGGACATCCATAGGTACTCATCCCACGGATCAGCGGTCGTGCCATATGCAAGCATCCCTAGTGCGGTGATGCATTTCTGGTAATCAGAGAACCCAATCCTTCCCCTCGCGTCCTTCTTCAAGATGAAGTAGTCATCAAAGGATCGAACTCCATGGTAGAGATGATCGAAAATATTTTTGCGCATCCGAAAGCGCCAGCAAAACTTGTCAGCGAAGAGGGCACCGGGGCCAAAGTAGTTGTCCATCATCATCGGCCACACGCTCGATTGCGGTTGAGCACTCAACGACTATTGATCGATCCGTTGAAATTCAGAACATGCTCCTCCGCACGCTCCGCGTCTGCAGGTGCTACTTCTTGAGCTTGCGTTGATTTTTCCCTTGAAGAGGAAAGGGTGATGCAGCAAAGTAGAGATAAGTATTTCCCTCAGTCAAGAACCAATGTATCAATCCAGTAGGAGGAACACCCAAGTCTCCAATAGATGCACCTGCACAAACTAACAAACACTTGCACACAACGCGAAAAGGGGTTGTCAATCCCTTCACGGTCACTAGCAAGAGTGAGATCTGATAAAGATAGGTATAAAAGGTAAGTAAAATGCAAAATAAAGTAAAGGTAAATAAATTGCAGTAAGGTATTTTTGTATTTTTTTGTTTTATAGATCTAAAAATAATATGATGGTAAATAGACCCGGGGGCCATAAGTTTCACTAGAGGCTTCTTTCTTGAAACAAACACACGGTGGGTGAACAAATTACTGTTGAGCAATTGATAGAAAAGCGCATAGTTATGACAATATCCAAGGCAATGATCATGAATATAGGCATCACGTCCGTGACAAGTAGACCGACTCCTGCCTGCATCTACTACTATTACTCCACACATCGACCGCTATCCATCATGCATCTAGTGTATTAAGTTAACAAGAACGGAGTAACGCCTTAATCAATATGACATGATGTCGAGGGATAGATCCAAACAATATGGTATGAACCCCATCTTTTTATCCTCACACTACTAGGGAAAAGCCTAGCAGTAGCGCGGGTCTAAGGGATATCAGTAGCGCGGGGTTCCGCGCTACTGATACGGCGCTACAGCTAACGTTTAGCACTAGCGCGTTTTGAGCCGCGCTACTGCTATACCTACTTAGCAGTAGCACTGTCCATACCAGCGCTACTGCTAAGTGGCTTAGCAGTAGCGTTTTCCTGTCTAGCGCTAAAGAGCGCTACTACTATATTTTCACATATCTTTTTTTTGCTACATATTTGTGATGTTTTTGTACAGGTTTTATACAGTATTCTAATCATATCATAAACATGCAATATGCTCATCATATCATACACATAATAGTCTCATCATATCATCCAACACAAATCATGTCGTCACATCATAATCACGATATAGCGATACAAGTTAACTGACATGTCTCATCATACATAATGTAGTACTTCTTGAGGCGCCGGTTCGGATCCCTCTCTCGCACTAGCGTGAACCTAAACTAACTATTTTTCGCTTCGGCTCTGCTATTGAACCCTCTCTGGCTGTCGCTCGGAAACCGGTACACCTGGGCCTGACACTCAGGCCACTCGTCGTATACTCCTGGCGTAGCACTTCTTCGCCATCGATGATCTATGTACCTGCATCGTCACATGATTTGGTAATATGCAACATAATATATAGTTGAGCAACAGAAAGAGACAGAGCTAGCAAAAATAGAAGCAACATATCGTACACAAAGTTCATCATACCCAAACTGCCCTAATTACTAGAGTGATCTACGCTAGTTGAGGAGGACGGTTTAATTACATCACAAAGTTTTGTTGTGCATAAATTCAAAGTTTTGTCATAGAGAAAGTAGTGACTAAACGGACACATTGTCTTCGTCAATCACTCCAACATGTCGTGCCAACCATCCAAATCAGGGAGGAAGTCCCCGAGCAAAGTGAAAGGCTTCAGGTCGAGACGTTGAGCGGCTACGCGTGTTCGGACGTCTTCCCGTGACATTTCCCCTTCTTCGTAGAACATCCCTGTTTTTTCGAGGACCTCCTTCATGATGATTTGAGCAAGTTCACGCTGGATGTGATAGAACTCAGCTCGGAGTCGATGATCCGGGACATTTCCTAGATTCTTTGCCCATTGCAGAATATCGGCATCGCCGGATCTAGGTGACATGCGAAGGTTTTGGTGATCCCGTCTGTACTCCAGCATGTGGTGGAGGACATAGAATCCATCACTGAGAGTACCTCTCGGTTGCTGGATGCAGCAGAAGTCGGTCTTATGGCCGAAGCAAGGCGCGCGGTTCCTTGTCTTCTTGATCGTGATCTCTCCACCCCGGTGGCCGTAGCTTAAGATAGCACTGTCGAGAACATACTTGATGTGGGTGTAATCCTTTTTCTTCATGTTCTTCGACGTGTCCAAGTAAAGAGCGTGGGAGAATCGGGGGTAAAGGATGATGAGGACGGCGCACCCGTCGCTGCGCAAAATAAGTACACCTCAAATTAGCCTCCATGCATGCAAATGAATGATTGAAATTGAAGGAAGGATATCCGCGGATGACTTACATGGGATGATAAGGCACGAGAATCGTCTCCTTGTCCTTATTGGCGGCCATGAAATCAATGATGTAGTCCCTCGCGTATTTACGGTGCTCTTGGCAGACTGCCAAGAAGCCCTCGTGCATGAAGTACGGGTCAGCGACACACATATAAGGTATTTGCTCAATCCTGATGATGTAGTTCATGTACAAGGCAAAAAGGCGGACAAATGTAAAATCCAGCTTTTTCAAGTGAAACATGTTGAAGATGTAATCGAATCGAAGGAAGAACTTTTCCGCGGGGAATGTGTCGACGTACAACCTTTGCTGCGGCACGTTAACCATGTAGAGCGGGTATCCTGGATCTTTCGAGGCGATCAGGCTTTTCTCTCTCCGCAGCACATCGTCATGAAGTCTCCTTAGATTGCCGTATTTGGCCTCTACCGCTGCCTTAGGTAGGATCGGATGACCGGGGATATAGTATTTTGCCGCACCTATGATAGGTATACGGTCTTCAACCCGAGGCTGCGGAGGCGGCTGGCTCATAGAAGTAGCTTTGCCTTTCTTCGGTCTCTTCTTGTGCTTCTTTGCTACCAGAAGTGAGCCTATCATACGTTCATCCTCCGGCAATTCAGGCACCAACTCATCACGCTCAAACCCTGAGTACTCATACTACTGAGCCATCAATCCTCCGTCATCATAGGCGCCGGTATTGAGATACTGTAGAGGGTCATCATCCTCGTCGTCCATGGCATCATGCATTGTTTCTTCAAAGGCGGCGACGTCATCAGCCACTAATGGAGCCTCTTCCTCGTGCCGTCCACTATCACCCGGCACGATAGGCGACGCTAATTGGGTAGCTGGGGTGTTGGTGTTGATACCTTGCTGAGGCTGCTTGATCGTGGGTGTGCTCCCAGCCGCCTCTAGACGAAGCAGACTCTTCGGCCACAACAGGACCCAACTATTGCAATCGCCAAGCCGCCGCAGGGTCTCATCGTCATCTCTCCCTAGTACCGGAGGAGCCAAATTCATGTGGCCCGGTTTGATACTGGCCATAGAAACCTTGAAGATGCCAGGGGGCATCAGCCGAGTGTGGAACAATTGATCCTTCGGCTTCACTATCGTCGCCTTTCCCACGTCCACCTTCTGGCCGCTGATGGTGTACAGTATGGTGCACGGGGTTACGTCGGCCTGCAAAGACATGTCTGCGACGTGAGACATCCGAAAGGCAACAGAAACGGGAGATTATACATATATTGAAGAGGGCCGGTGTGACAGGTACCGTGAGGGCGTCGAGCTCAGCCAAAGATGAAGCCCCGCCGAGCACGCCAGAGACGGAGGGTGGGCTGCTATGAGCAGGTGCAGGAGCAGGTGCGGGAGCAGGTGCGGTTGCGTGAGCAGGTGCTGCTGCAATGCTAAACGAGCTGCTCCCCAAGAAGTTGGAAAGGGGAAAGTCCGCTGCCTCTTTACCTGGATTTTGCTTGGTCCAACTGACGATAGCCGGAATCAAGACACTATACGAAGCTGCCATTTCCTTTCTTGCGGCAGCTACCGCTGCTTTGACTGTCTCTTCTTTGGTCTTAGCTGCTTTCTTATCAACCGCAATATCAACCTTCTTGTCGATGTTTTCTTCGTTTAACTCCCGTCTTTGCTTTCTCTCCTCGGCGCTCTCACGGTAGTACTTCTTCCACGTGGCGCCGTCTCCGACGCCGTGCACGCGTCCATACGACGGCCGAGTGTCCACCGGGAGTCCTTTCAATATGTTCAAGGCCCGGTTGAATGGGGTGTCCCACTTGGGCCTCGCCAATGCCTCAGACGGCGAGTCGCTTTCGGCCGCAATCCTGTGCTGCCCTTTCTGCAAAAGGAACGTGGATCGTTTACAAATGTGACTAAACATGCAGTCGAATTGATCAGAAGCTAAAATTAGGGGGTAAATTAATAATTACCAGTAGTCTCATGAACTCCTTAGTGTTCGCGTTCGTATCGAAAACCTTGTTGACTCGGTCCCAATGGTACCGGGCTCTAATGATGTCACGCTCCTGCGGGACGGTGAACTCCGCCAAGGGGTCTGGGATCCCCAGACTTTTGCGTCCCGCGTCCTCCTTGGCCCATATGGGCCTCTTCCCCGCGTAACCACGACTTTCGAGGTGGTGGCACCCCATGTTCCTCTCTTGAAGTCCCTTCATGTACTCTGACTTTTCTTTGGCAGCTTCGGCAATGCAAGCCATCTTGAATATTTTGAACTGCTCTTCCGTAATTGTTGGATTATCCTTTACAATCTCAGACTAGGGTTCCTCTTTGATGATGATCCGATGTTTCACCCTTACTTTCCAGGTGGACAACGCGCCGCTAAACTTGCCCATTGCGCGTCTGATTATCTTCTTCATTGCCGGGTCTTGCCACGGTCGAGTATATTTGATTTCATCCCTGCCCGGGAACAAGAATCCCTGGTGCAGCTTCGTTAGGAGGGAGTGCTCCATATCTGGTATCTTCTTTAATTTCTCATCATTAATGGTGGCGGTTCCCCGTAGGATGCAGCCTATTTGATTGCTGTAGCACATGCGCGCTTCCGCAGGCTCTTTTGGCTCGAAATTGCTGGGGTCCACCTCCGTGACCACCAGTCTAGTAGCGTTGAGCTGGTTTGGGTGCCGTATCCTCTTTGCTTTCGGTTCTATACCGGCTAATTCGCCGGTCTCAGTGCCGGTCTCGGCGCCGGTCTTGGTGCCGGTGTCGGTCTCAGCGTCGGTCTCGGCGCCGGTATCGATGTCGGTCTCAGTCTCGGATGTGACAGGTGGGCACTACAACAACTATTGCTCCTCGAGTAAGTTCAAATAGGCGTCTGCCACCTCATAGACATTGCAATCACCAGAACCCTCTCCTTCATCGTTGCTAGCCATGTTTCCTACAATTAAATCTAGTCAATTAATTCTAGACCTAATAAAATGAATAATGACATAAAAATGGCCTATGTTTTACAGGAATGTTGATTCATTCCCGTTGCGGCAAATCCCGGGCACTCGATATGTCCTAGTTTGTAGCACATGCCGAAATTCACGGAAAATTTCGGCATGACCTTTGCTACAAAGTGAACAAATCGAGCGCCTGAAATTTGCCGGAACAGAAATGAATCAATTCCAGCAAAACATAGGCCACTCGGAATCATTCCCTGCAAACAACAAAAGGCCACTTGGGCACAATCGAACCACTTCAATGTTGCATATAACAGGACCACTTAAGAACCAGTACATGAGCAACTAATAAAAAATATGTCCTAATAAAAATTATGAACCCTAGAACTCAATTTCTGTCCTAAATTTCAAATTATGAACCCTAGAACTCAATTCAAATTATGTCCTAAATTTCTGTCATAATGAAAAATCAGTAAAAATTAATAACCTACTAGAGTTGCAGCACTAATAGAAATTTATATTTTTATATTGAATTTTTTCTCTAAACTAAACCCTACTGCCCTAATTAATATCTAATTCAAAAACTAAGTTTAGAAGAAAATTCAGTTAAGTACTAATAGAAGAAAATTCAGTTAACTTTAGTGCTCTATAATGATGAAATGAAAAAAATTCAGTTAACTTCTAATTTCATTCATTTAGGTCATTCATTTAACTTCACCTAATTAACCTACTGTACCACTACTACTAGCAGCACTACTAACCTAATTAACCTAGTAAAACCCTACTTCCCTAACTAAAAAACATCTAATTAACATCTACTAGTACCACTACTGCCCTGACCTAATTAACATCTACTAGTACCACTATATACTACTAGCAGCACTGCTGCAACATTTTCTTCATTTTGTTCTTTTAAAAAAAACTATGAAAACATAAACCATAATTAAACCCTACTGTTCTAACTAAATTTTTGCTACAAACCCTACTGCCCTAGTTAAACCTACTGCCCTAACTAAATTTTTGCTCTAAACTAAATTTTTGCTCTAACCTAGCCAACCTAGTTAACCTAATGAACCTAATTAACCTAGCTAGTTAACCTAGATAATTAACCTAATTGAACTAGTTAACCTAGCTAGCTAGTTCTCTGTCAAATCCCTAGTCCATGAGAGAGAGGAGGGGTGGGGGCTTACAGAGGATACTTGGGGAGGCGGCGATGGCGTCTCCGGTGATGGCGAGGGAGGCAGTGGTGGTGAGGGAGGCAGGGGCGTCGAGAGTGGCTCTGGTGGCGGCGAGGGCGGCTCCGGAGGCATTGATCAGGCCGCGCGGCTCCGGTGGCGTCGGGGGCGGCTCCGGTGGCGTCGATGGTGCGCGGCTCTGGTGGCTCCGGGGGCGTCGATGGCGGCATGCGGTGCTACTGGCAAGGGATTTGGGGGAGAAGTGGTGGCCGGGGGGGGGGGGGAGAGAAACTGCGCGGGGGTTAAGTCAAACGTAGCGGTAGCGCTGGTAGGAAAAAATGCTATAGCTAAGTTAGCTATAGCGCTTGTTACCAAAACGTGCTACTTCCATAGGAAGTAGCTAGTTATTTCCCTTTTTCTTTTCCTTTTTCCTTTTCCTTTTCTATAGCAGGGGTCTACAAAACGCGCTGCTGCTAATTATCTGTAGCGCTTGTTCTGAACAGACACTACTGCTATGCCTTTCTCCTTTATTTTTATTTTCTTTACATTTTCTTTTTTCCTTTCTCCTTTTTCTATTTCTTTCATTTTCATTTACTTTTCTATTTGTTTTTCATTTTATTTTATTTTCGTTAGCAATAGCGCTTTCCCCAGAAAACGCGCTGCTACAATTGACGTAGCGGTAGCGCTTTTTTCCCAAGATCGCTACTGCTATTCCTAGCGTGCCGGCAATAGTGTGGGAATTGTAGTAGTAGCGCATTATCCAGCAGAGGCGCTACTGCTACTTCCATATTTGTAGTGCGGTTTGTGTACCCGCGCTGCGGGTAAGCAGCAGTAGCGCGTTCTTTTAACAACCGCTACTGGTAAGATTCTGTGTATAATTTTTTCCCTAGTAATGTTAATGGCAACAATACAGATACGTGTCTCGCTACCCCTTCTATCACTGGGTGAGGACACCACAAGATTTGAACCCATCACAAGGCACCTCTCCGATTGCAAGAAAAATCAATCTAGTTGGCCAAACCAAATCAATAGATCGAAGAGAAATACAAAGCTATCTTAATCATGCATAAACAAGTTCAGAGAAGACTCAAATAATATTCATAGATAATCTGATCATAAGTCCACAATTCATCAGATCTCAACAAACACACCGCAAAAGAAGATTACATCGAATAGATCTCCAAGAACATCGAGGAGAACATTGTATTGAAGATCAAAGAGAGAGAAGAAGCCATCTAGCTACTAGCTATGGACCCGTAGGTCTGTGGTAAACTACTCACGCATCATTGAAATGGTAGCAAGGTTGATGTAGAGGCCCTCCATGATCGAATCCCCCTCCGGCAGGGTGCCGGAAAAGGCCCCAAGATGGGATCTCACGAGAACAGAAGCTTGCAGCGACGGAAAAGTATTTTTGGTGTGCCCTCTGGTGTAGGGTGAATATTTAGGTATTTATAGAGCTGGAATTAGGGTTAGGAGTGTCTCGAGGGGGCCACAAGCCCTGAGGGTGCCCCCTAGGGTGCGGCCAGCAGGCTTGTGGCCTCCTCGTGGTTGGCCTCCTCCTGAAGCTTCGTGGGTGTCTTCTGGTCCAAGAAAAATCCTCAAAAAGTTTCGTTCCGTTTGGACTCCGTTTGGTATTGATTTTCTGCAAAAGACAAAAACAAGGGAAAAAACAGCAACTGGCACTGGGCAGTAGCTTAATAAGTTAGTCCCAAAAAATGATATAAAATAGCACCAAAATGCATATAAAACATCCAAGATGGATAATATAATAGCATGAAACAATCAAAAAATATAGATATGTTGGAGACGCATCAAGCATCCCCAAGCTTAATTCCTGCTCGTCCTCGAGTAGGTAAATGATAAAAACAGAATTTTTGATGTGGAATGCTACCTAACATGTTTATCAAGTAATGTTTCTTTTATGTGGCATGAATATTCAGGTCCATAAGATTCGAAACAAAAGTTTAATATTGACATAAAAACAATAATACTTCAAGCATACTAATAAAACAATCATGTTTTTTTCAAAATAACATGGCTAAAGAAAGTTATCCCTACAAAATCATATAATCTTGTCATGCTCTATATTCATCACACAAAGTATTTATCATGCACAACCCCGATGACAAGCCAAGCAATTGTTTCATATTTTTAAGGTTCTCAAGCTTTTTCAACTCTCACGCAATACATGAGCGTGAGCCATGGATATAGCACTATAGGTGGAATAGAATATGATGGTGTAGGTTGTGTGGAGAAGACAAAATAGGAGAAAGTCTCACATTGACGAGGCTAATCAATGGGCTATGGAGATGCCCATCAATTGATGTCAATGCAAGGAGTAGGGATTGCTATGCAACGGATGCATGATACGTCCATTTTGCATCATGTTTACCTACTGTTATTTATGATGTTTTTATGCATAATAATGCTTTTTGGAGTAATTCTAATGCCTTTTCTCTCATAATTTGCAAGGTTCACACAAAGAGGGAGAATTTCGGTAGCTGGAAATCTCGAGCTGAAAAAGCTACGTCAGGCTACCTATTCCGCACAACTCCAAATGAGCTGAAACTTCACGAGGAATTTTTATGGAATAAATAAGAAATACTGGAGCAAATAACTACCGGAGGGGGGCCACCTGGTGAGCACAAGACACCAGGGAGCGCCAAGCCCCCAGGGCGCGCCCTGGTGGGTTGTGCTCAGCTCGGCCCACCTCCGGTGACCTAGAAAAAATAAGGAGAGGACTTTCGGGATGGAGCGCCGCCGTCTCAAGGCGGAACTTGGGCAGGAGCACTTTTGCCCTCCGGCGAAGCGATTCCGCCGGTGGAACTTCCCTCCCGGAGGGGGAAATCATCGTCATCATCATCACCAACAACTCTCCCATCTTGGGGAGGGCAATCTCCATCAACATCTTCAATAGCACCATCTCCTCTCAAACCCTAGTTCATCTCTTGTGTTCAATCTTTGTACCGGAACCTCAGATTGGTACCTGTGGGTGACTAGTAGTGTTGATTACATCTTGTAGTTGATCACTATATGGTTTATTTGGTGGAAGATTATTTGTTCAGATCCATTATGCTATTTAATACCCCTCTGATCATGAACATGTTTATCACTTGAGAGTAGTTACTTTTGTTCTTGAGGTCACGGGAGAAATCATGTTGCAAGTAATCATGTGAACTTGATATGTGTTCGATATTTTGATAATATGTATGTTGTGATTCCCTTAGTGGTGTCATGTGAACGTCGACTACATGACACTTCACCATACTTGGGCCTAAGGGAATGCATTGTGGAGTAGTTATTAGATGATGGGTTGTGAGAGTGACAGATGCTTAAACCCTAGTTTATGCGCTATTCCGTAAGGGACCGATTTGGATCCAAAAGTTTAATGCTATGGTTAGATTCTATCTTAATACTTTTCTCGTAGTTGCGGATGCTTGCGAGGGGGTTAATCATAAGTAGGAGGTTTGTTCACGTAAGAACAGCACCTAAGCACCGATCCACCCACATATCAAATTATCAAAGTAGTGAACACAAATCAAGCCAACATGGTGAAAGTGACTAGATGAAATTTCCGTGTGCCCTCAAGAACACTTTGCTTATTATAAGAAACCGTTTCGGCCTATCCTTTGCCACAAAAGAATTGGGCTATATTGCTGCATATTATTTGCCGTTACCATTACATGCTCGTTACAAATTATCCTGCTACAAAACTATCTGTTACTTACAATTTCAGCGCTTGCAGACATTACCTTGCTGAAAACCACTTGTCATTTCCTTCTGCTCCTCGTTGGGTTCGACACTCTTACTTATCGAAAGGACTATGATTGATCCCCTATACTTGTGGGTCATCAAGGCTCTTTTCTGGCGCCGTTGCCGGGGAGTGAAGCGCTCTTGGTAAGGGAAAATTATTACTACGTGCTGAAATTTATTGTCACTTGTTACTAAGGAGAACAATCCTTTGAGGGGTTTGTTCGGGGTATCTTCACCTGGACCGGAACCACAATTAGACATCCCTCAACCTACTGCACCTACTGAAAATACTGAATATGAAATTCCTTCGGGTATGATAGAACAACTGCTAGCTAATCCTTATTCAGGAGATGGAACCGAACATCCTGATATGCACTTGATATATGTGGATGAAATTTGTGGATTGTTTAAGCTTGCAGGTTTACCCGGAGATGAAGCTAAGAAGAATGTTTTCCCTTTATCTTTGAAGGGAAAAGCATTGGTATGGTATAGGCTATGTGCTGATATTGGATCTTGGAGTTGGAATCGATTGAAATTGGAATTCCATCAAAAAAATTATCCTATGCATCTAGTTCATCGTGATAGGAATTATATATATAATTTTTGGCCTCGTGAAGGAGAAAGTATCGCTCTAGGTTGGGGGAGGCTTAAGTCAATGTTATATTCATGCCCCAACCATGAGCTCTCAAGAGAAATTATTATTCAGAATTTTTATGCTCGGCTTTCTCATAACGATCGATCCATGCTCGATACTTTTTGTACTGGTTCCTTTATGAAGAAGACTATTGACTTCCGATGGGATCTTTTAGAAAGAATTAAATGCAACTCTGAAGATTGGGAACTCGATGAAGGTAAAGAGTCAGGTATTAAGCTTAAGTTTGATTGTGTTAAATCTTTTATGAATACAGATGCTTTTCAAATGTTTAGCACTAAATATGGACTTGACTCTGAGATAGTAGCCTCCTTTTGTGAATCTTTTGCTACTCTTGTTGATCTC
Organism: Thinopyrum elongatum; assembly: GCA_011799875.1. Taxonomy (NCBI): domain Eukaryota; kingdom Viridiplantae; phylum Streptophyta; class Magnoliopsida; order Poales; family Poaceae; genus Thinopyrum; species Thinopyrum elongatum. The sequence goes on along the minus strand of CM022297.1, from coordinate 486,658,329 downwards.
CCTAAAGAGAAGTGGTTTAAATATCACCCACCTATTAAAGAACCGGTAATAGCTAAAGAAGAAACTATCATCTACAATGTTGATCCAGTTGTTCCTGCTGCTTATATTGAAAAACCACCTTTTCCTGTTAAGATAAAAGAACATGCCAAAGTTTCAACTGTGGTCAATAAAAGTTATATTAGAACACCTAAACCAGCTGAACAAATCAAGGTAGAACCTAGTGTTGCTATAGTCAAGGATCTCCTGGTCGATAATATAGATGGGCATGTTATTTACTTCTGTGATGAAGCTGCTAGAATTGCCAAACCCGATGAAAAAGATAAACATAGACCTGTTGTTAGCATGCCAGTTATCTCATTTAAAATAGGAGATCACTGTTATCATGGTTTATGTGACATAGGTCCTAGCGTGAGTGCTATTCCTTTTACCTTATACCAAGAAATTATGAATGATATAGCACCCGCTGAAATAGAAGACATAGATGTTACTATTAAACTTGCTAATAGAGACACCATCACACCACTTGGGATTGTTAGAGATGTTGAAGTCTTGTGTGGGAAAATAAAATACCCTACTGATTTTCTTGTTCTTGGTTCCCCACAAGATGACTTTTGTCCCATTATCTTTGGTAGACCTTTCTTGAACACCGTTAATGCTAAAATAGATTGTGAGAAACAAACTGTCGGTGTTAGTTTTGGTGATGAGTCTCATGAGTTTAATTTTTCTAATTTTAATAGAAAGCATCATATGAAAGAATTGCCTAGTAAGGACGAAATTATTGGTCTTGCCTCTATTGTTGTACCTCCTACTGATCCTTTAGAACAATATCTGCTAGACCATGAAAATGATTTACATATGCATGAAAGAAATGAAATAGATAAGATTTTCTTTGAACAACGTCCTCTGCTTAAACACAATTTGCCGATTGAAACTCTAGGAGGTCCTCCTCCACCTAAAGGTGATCCTGTGTTTGAATTAAAACAATTGCCAGACACTTTGAAATATGCTTATCTCGATGAGAAAAATATTTATCCTGTTATTATTAGTGCTAACCTTTCAGAACATGAAGAAGAAAGATTATTGAAAGTTCTAAGGAAGCACTGAGCTGCTATTGGATATACTCTTGATGATCTTAAGGGCATCAGTCCCACTCTATGTCAGCACAAGATTAATATGGAACCTGATGCTAAGCCCGTTGTTGATCACCAACGTCGGTTAAATCCGAAGATGAAAGAAGTGGTAAGAACGGAAATATTAAAACTTCTGGAAGCAGGTATAATCTATCCTATAGCTGATAGTAGATGGGTAAGTCCTGTCCATTGTGTTCCTAAGAAAGGAGGTATTATTGTTGTTCCCAATGATAAGAATGAACTTATCACACAAAGAATTGTTACAGGCTATAGAATGGTAATTGATTTTAGAAAATTAAACAAAGCAACTAGAAAAGATCACTACCCTCTGCCTTTTATTGATCAAATGTTAGAAAGATTATCTAAGCACACACATTTTTGCTTCCTTGATGGATATTCTGGTTTTTCATAAATACCTGTTTCTCAACCTGATCAAGAAAAGACCACTTTTACTTGTCCTTTTGGAACTTATGCTTATAGACGTATGCCTTTGGGTTTATGCAATGCACCTGCTACCTTTCAAAGATGTATGACTGCTACATTCTCTGACTTTTGTGAAAAGATTGTTGAGGTTTTCATGGATGACCTTTCTGTTTATGGGAAGTCTTTTGATGATTGTTTGAGCAATCTTGATTGAGTTTTGCAGAGATGTGAGCAAACAAATCTTGTCTTGAATTGGGAGAAGTGCCACTTTATGGTTAACGAAGGTATTGTTTTGGGCCATAAAATTTCTGAAAGAGGTATTGAGGTGGACAAAGCTAAGGTTGATGCAATTGAGAAAATGCCATGTCCTAAAGATATCAAAGGTATTCGTAGTTTCCTTGGTCATGCTGGTTTCTATAGGAGATTTATCAAAGACTTTTCTAAAATTTCTAGGCCTCTTACAAATCTTTTGCAAAAGGATATTCCTTTTGTTTTTGATGATGATTGTTTAGAAGCCTTCGAAACACTCAAGAAAGCCTTAATTTTTGCACCTATTGTTCAACCACCTGATTGGAACTTGCCTTTTGAAATTATGTGTGATGCTAGTGATAATGATGTTGGTGCTGTTCTAGGACAAAGAGAGGATAAGAAACTGAATGTTATTCATTATGTTAGTAAAACTCTAGACAGTGCCCAACGAAATTATGCTACTACTGAAAAAGAATTTTTAGCAGTTGTGTTTGCTTGTGATAAATTTAGATCCTGTATTGTAGATTCAAAAGTAATTGTTCACACTAATCATGTTGCAATAAAGTATCTTATGGAAAAGAAAGATGCCAAACCTAGGCTTATTCGATGGGTTCTCTTGCTACAAGAATTTGACTTACACATCACTGATAGAAAAGGAGCGGAGAACCCCGTGGCTGATAACTTGTCTAGGCTTGAAAATATTCTTGATGACCCACAACCTATTAATGATAGCTTTCCTGATGAGCAGTTAGCTGCAATAAATATCTCTAATAGTACACCTTGGTATGCTGACTATGCTAATTATATTGTTGCTAAATACATACCCCCTAGCTTTACATACCAACAAAAGAAAAAAATTCTTCTATGATTTAAGACATTACTTTTGGGATGACCCACATCTTTATAAAGGAGTACATGGTATTATTAGACGTTGTGTACCTGAGCATGAACAGGAACAAATCTTACGAAAATGTCACTCCGAAGCTTATGGAGGACATCATGCGGGAGACAGAACTGCTCACAAGGTAGTGCAATCTGGTTTTTATTGGCCTACTCTCTTCAAGGATGCCCGTAAGTTTGTTTTATCTTGTGATGAATGTCAAAGAATTGGAAATATTGGTAAGCGTCAGGAAATGCCTATGAATTATTCTCTTGCTATTGAACCATTTGATGTTTGGGGATTTGATTACATGGGACCTTTTCCTGCCTCTAATGGGTATACTCATATTTTGGTTGCTGTTGATTATGTTACTAAGTGGGTAGAAGCTATTCCAACTAGTAGTGCTGATCACAACACCTCTATTAAAATACTTAAAGAAGTTATTTTCCCAAGGTTTGGAGTCCCTAGATATTTAATGACTGATGGTGGTTCACATTTTATTCATGGTGCTTTCCGTAAAATGCTTGCCAAGTATGATGTTAACCATAGAATTGTATCAACCTATCATCCTCAGTCTAGTGGTCAAGTTGAACTTAGCAATAGAGAAATAAAATTAATTTTACAAAAGACTGTCAATAGGTCTCGAAAGAATTGGTCTAAGAAATTAGATGATGCACTTTGGGCTTATAGAACATCATATAAAAATCCTATAGGTATGTCTCCTTATAAAATGGTTTATGGAAAAGCTTGTCATTTACCTCTTGAGTTAGAACATAAAGCATATTGGGCAATTAAAGAACTCAACTATGATTTCAAACTTGCCGGTGAAAAGAGGTTATTTGATATTAGCTCACAAGATGAATGGAGAACCCAAGCCTATGGAAATGCCAAGTTATTTAAAGAAAAAGTTAAAAGATGGCATGAGAAAAGAATCCAAAAGCGTGAGTTCAAAGTTGGAGAATATGTTCTTTTGTACAACTCTCGTTTCAGATTCTTTGCAGGAAAACTTCTCTCCAAATGGGAAGGACCCTATGTTATCGAGGAGGTTTATCGATCCGGAGCCATCAAGATAAATAATGCCGAAGGTACTAACCCGAAGGTTGTTAATGGGCAACGAATAAAATATTATATCTCAGGTACGCCCATTAATGTTGAAAGCAATATTATCCAAACTATGACATCGGAAGAACACATAAAAGAAACCTTCCGGAACACTCCAGAATCGTGAAAAAAGAGGAGGTACGTGATACGGTAAGTAAACGGACTCCGAAAAATCTACAAAAATATTTTCTATCCGTTTTGGAATATAACAAAAATTAGGAAAATAAGAAACAACCAGGAGGGCACCCCTGGTGGGCACAAGACACCAGGGCGTGCCTGGCTTGCCATGCGCGCCCAGGTGGATTGTGCCCACCTCGGGTACCTTCCGGACTCCGTTTGCCTTCCGTTTGCTTGTTTCCCAAGATAAAAAAAATCTTTATATACCCCCCGAACCTATTGACCATCGCATCACGGAGAAATCTCCTGTTTTCTTTTCCTTGCTGTTTTCTGACAGATCTAATCCACCATGGCCGCTTCAAGCTCCTCCAAGGACAAGTTCTTCGAGAACGTCATCAACCCATATTTGCGGGAGGTGATGCAGGACCCTCAAGCTATCCAGATGCGTGAGGGGGTGCTCCACATCCGCGATGTGTAAGGCCCCAAGGGGACTGGATCCATGGAGGCTAGGCTTGAAGCTATGGAGCAGGAAGTCTTCCGGTGCAAGGGGGTGGTGGAACGTGGACTCAATGCCAATCACCTCATGATCGCGGACTACACCCGTGATCTCAAGGTGGATGGCAAGTCCATGAAGGACATCGTCTTCTCCTTCAATGAGCAAATCAACTTTCTCCAGAGCCAAATCTACGAGCTTCAAAACCAAGTCTTTGAATATGAGGCAAGGTTTAAAGGTATGAGTTTGGCTGCCAGTTGCAGGACCCGAGAGACTCAGTCCTCCTCTTATGATGGTGAACCTCTGCCATGGAAACCCGAGGACAAGATCGCCACCACTTCATCACCACCACCTCCTTCTTCATCACGAAAAGAAAATTGAGTATCCGGTATGGACACTCCCCTTGGCTTACGCCAAGCTTGGGGGAGGTGCCCCGGTATCGTATCACCTCCACTATCTTTTGCCTTTACTTTTCTTAGTTCGATTCATTGTTATCTTTTGCTTTAGATGAATAAAGTTTAGTTCAATCCTTTCTTTTTGAGAGTTTGCTTTGTGATCTATTCTTGTAATCGTGTGCGAGTTATATAATAAAGTTTAGTTTGAGTTTTGCTTTCTTTACTTTCATGTTTCAATAAAAAGAAAGGAAATAAATTAAAAAGATCATATGCTAATCTTATGGTAAGTAATGACACCACATAAGGAAGAGTATAAGTAGAAAATTTTATTGGAGATTTACAAACATAGCATTGGTCAATGATGCAATTCATGAAAGAATTAATAAGGGAAGAGAAGATTCACATGCAAATACACTATCTTGGAAATCTTTTGTGATTGTGAGCCCCCATCAAAATATTATATGCCAAAATTGTTGACGTTGGACAAGGAAGACAACGTAATGATTTATGTTTATTCATATTCATATAGAAGCTATGTTGTCATAGATCCTTTAACATGTGGTGCTTGCCCCCATCTTTGCTAGCCAAAAATTCCGCACTAAGTAGAGATACTACTTGTGCATCCAAAAAACCCTTAAACCCAAATCTTGTTTTGAGAGTCCACCATACCTACCTATGGATTGAGTAAGATCCTTCAAGTAAGTTGTCATCGGTGCAATAAGGCAATAAAAATTGCTTCTAAAAGTGTTAGATCATTTAGTGTAAGAGAAAATTGAGCGTTGTACGAACTTGTGATGGCAAAGAATAAAAGTGATAGACAGCATAATAAAGGTTGCTATCATAAGGGGCAATATAACATGACGTTCTTTTGCACTAAGGGATTGAGCATACAAACAAAAAGCGCATGGCAACCTCTGCTTCCCTCTGCGAAGGGCCTATCTTTTACTTTTATGTACTTACTTTTATGCAAGAGTCAAAGTTCTTCTCTCTATTCCTTTTTATTTTCTCTTTTGGCAAGCATCATGTGGTGAGGAAAGATCTAGGCACATATATCCAGTTTGATATGGGTAGCATGAGTTATTATTGTTGACATCACCCTTGAGGTGAATACGTTGGGAGGCGAAATTATAAGCCCCTATCTTTCTATCTGTCCGGTTGAAATGTTTTGCTCATGTGTATGCGGTGAGTGTTAGCAATCATAGAAGACTATATGATGGTTGAGTATGTGGACTTGCCTAAAGGCTCCGATACGTGACCCTTCCTGAAAAGATGATGAATTGTAGTTGCAAAGTTGACTGAGAACATAGTTTGTTGGTTTCCAATAGAGTTTATGCTTTATACTTCGATGCTGTGATGAATTGTTACTTATTCATGAGAATTCTATGATAAAAGTTCTATGATAAAAGTTTTATGTTAAATTTTGTTGCTGTTATAATAATTTACATGATGCTTCTATGTCCGTATTTTGTTTTTATCGACACCTCTCTCTCTAAGCATGCGGACATGTTTTTCGATTTCGGTTTTCGCTTAAGGACAAGCGAGGTCTAAGCTTGGGGGAGTTGATACGTCCATTTTGCATCATGTTTACCTACTGTTATTTATGATGTTTTTCTGCATAATAATGCTTTTTGGAGTAATTCTAATGCCTTTTCTCTCATAATTTGCAAGGTTCACACAAAGAGGTAGAATTCCGGCAGCTGGAAATCTGGACCTGAAAAAGCTACGTCAGGCTACCTATTCTGCACACCTCCAAATGAGCTGAAACTTCACGAGGAATTTTTATGGAATAAATAAGAAATACTGGAGCAAATAACTACCGGAGGGGGGCCACCTGGTGAGCACAAGACACCAGGGCGCGCCAGGGCCCCCAAGCGCGCCCTGGTGGGTTGTGCTCAGCCCAGCCCACCTCCGGTGCCCATCTTCTGGTATATAAGTCATTTTGACCTAGAAAAAATAAGGAGAGGACTTTTGGGACGGAGCGCTGCTGTCTTGAGGCGGAACTTGGGCAGGAGCACTTTTGCCCTCCGGCGGAGCAATTCTGCCGGGGGAACTTCCCTCCCGGAGGGGGAAATCATCGTCATCATCATCACCAACAACTCTCCCATCTTGGGGAGGGCAATCTCCATCAACATCTTCAATAGCACCATCTCCTCTCAAACCCTAGTTCATCTCTTGTGTTCAATCTTTGTACCGGAACCTCAGATTGGTACCTGTGGGTGACTAGTAGTGTTGATTACATCTTGTAGTTGATCACTATATGGTTTATTTGGTGGAAGATTATTTGTTCAGATCCATTATGCTATTTAATACCCCTCTGATCATGAACATGTTTATCACTTGAGAGTAGTTACTTTTGTTCTTGAGGTCACGGGAGAAATCATGTTGCAAGTAATCATGTGAACTTGATATGTGTTCGATATTTTGATAATATGTATGTTGTGATTCCCTTAGTGGTGTCATGTGAACGTCGACTACATGACACTTCACCATACTTGGGCCTAAGGGAATGCATTGTGGAGTAGTTATTAGATGATGGGTTGTGAGAGTGACAGATGCTTAAACCCTAGTTTATGCGCTATTCCGTAAGGGACCGATTTGGATCCAAAAGTTTAATGCTATGGTTAGATTCTATCTTAATACTTTTCTCGTAGTTGCGGATGCTTGCGAGGGGGTTAATCATAAGTAGGAGGTTTGTTCACGTAAGAACAGCACCTAAGCACCGATCCACCCACATATCAAATTATCAAAGTAGTGAACACAAATGAAGCCAACATGGTGAAAGTGAATAGATGAAATTCCCGTGTGCCCTCAAGAACACTTTGCTTATTATAAGAAACCATTTCGGCCTGTCCTTTGCCAAAAAAGGATTGGGCTATCTTGCTGCATATTATTTTCCGTTACCGTTACGTGCTCGTTACAAATTATCCTGCTACAAAACTATCTGTTACTTACAATTTCAGCGCTTGCAGACATTACCTTGATGAAAACCACTTGTCATTTCCTTCTGCTCCTCGTTGGGTTCGACACTCTTACTTATCGAAAGGACTACGATTGATCACCTATACTTGTGGGTCATCAATGCACTCGAGCTATAAGTGTATGAAAGCTCACAAGAAAACTAAGTGGATGTGTGATGGAAATATGCCCTAGAGGCAATAATAAAGTTATTATTATTATATTTACTTATTCGTGATAAAGGTTTATTATTCATGCTAGAATTGTATTTGCCGAAAACTTAAATACATGTGTGAATACATAAACAAATACCGTGTCCCTAGTGAGCCTCTACTTGACTAGCTCGTTGATCAAAAGATGGTTAAGGTTTCCTAACCATAGACATGAGTTGTCATTTGATAACGGGATCACATAATTAGGAGAAAGATGTGATGGACCAGACCCATCCGTTAGCTTAGCATATGATCGTCCAGTTTATTGCTACTGCTTTCTTAATGTCAAATACATGTTCCTTCGACTATGAGATCATGCAACTCCCGGATACCGGAGGAATACCTTGTGTGCTATCAAACATCACAACGTAACTGGGTGATCATAAAGATGCTCTATAGGTATCTCCGAAGGTGTCTGTTGAGTTGGCGTGAATCGAGATTGGGATTTGTCACTCCATGTATCGAAGAGGTATCTCTAGGCCCTCTCGGTAATACACATAACAAGAAGCTTGCAAGCAAAATGACTAAGGAGTTAGTTACGAGATGATGTATTACGGAACGAGTAAAGAGACTTGCCGGTAATGATATTGAACTAGGTATGGAGATACCGACGATCGAATCTTGGGCAAGTAACATACCGACAGAAAAAGGGAATTATGTATGTTGTCATAAAGGTTCGACCGATAAAGATCTTCGTAGAATATGTAGGAACCAATATGGGCATCCAGGTCCCGCTATTGGTTATTGACCGGAGAGGCGTCTCGGTCATGTCTACATCATTCTCGAACCTTTAGGGTCCTCACGCTTAATGTTCGTTGACGATATAGTATTATATTAGTTATGTGAGTTGGTGACCGAATGTTGTTCGGTGTCCCGGATGAGATCAAGGACATGGCGAGGAGCTCCGGAATGGTCCAGAGGTAAAGATTGATATATAGGACAATGATATTTGGTCACCGGAAAGGTTTCGGGAGTACAGGGTATTTATCGGAGTGCCGGAAGGGGTTCCTGGAGGCCACCGGTAAGCGGTGGGCCTTATGTGCCAAGGGGGGAAGCACCCCAGCCAACAGGGGGCTGGCGCGCACCTCCACCCCTGCCCACGCGCCAAAGAGGGAGGGAAAGGAAGGGGGAGGCACCCTAAGGCAGGCAGCCCCCCTTTCCTTTCCCCCCATTGTAACACCCCAAAAATTTAATCATATTTTTATTAAGTAAAATTTGGCGAGAAATAAAATTTTGAATTATACTAGGTCCTTTATTTATTTCAGAGCTTTTCTCGTTTTCTGTTTTCCAAAATTCTTCCCTCCATATAGAAATATTTGGAAATAATATTGTGGCTCTGGTTGTGTTCTCAAAACATTTCATTTATATTTTAATAATAGTAGGAATTATTTTTTTGCCCATAACAATTCTTTTAATAGCTATTTCAATACTTTAAATGCCTTTGTTGCACTACAACTATTTTAAATAATTCTTTCAAAATTCCACAAAAATTGTGGGAGGTCATGTGATGCCTATAAATCACTTTTATGCAAAAACCCAACTTGGTATTTTGAAAATTTTGAGTGAAACAACCTCTTTTCAATTCTGTCCCATTCTTTAGTTACAACTACAACCCCAATTTTCCTTGCTCCGAAAATTCTGAAATTTTTCCCACTCATAGTCCTTCCAACCAAACCCTTAACTCCAGAAGATCAACTCCAATTGCATCATGGAAGACCCCCAAATGATCCCCTGCATTTTCTATCCAGAAGTGAATTCTGGCAAAACTTGCACTGGCAAGTTTTTCTTTTTGCCAAAAAAACTCCGCCATCATCTATAGCATGTAAAGATACATCTTCCTGCCAATTCCCATGTTCAACAAAAGCTCCTAGATAGTGCTATCATTCTGTTGAGCAGCTTATGAGCATGGCAGAAAATTGGCACCTCAATAGACTACACTTGGCACTTGCCCTTCTGGCCAAACCAGCATGTCTAGAAGCCTTGCCAACCTTGTAAGCATCCACCTACCAAAAATTAGGTTGATTGGATCACTGCAGCTACCTCTGGCATTTCTTCGAGCACGTTGTGCGTGTGCAATGGGCGCGGCCAGAGCACGCGTACTGCACCTCTGGCACCAAGCTGCTGCCGCGCTTTTGCTGCCTCCCCCTCTTGTCCAGATCGTTCTATGGATCAGCCCGACCACCTGGAAGCTCGCCCCACCTCCCCCGCAAGCCGCCCGCACCAGCAGCACCTCACCGACACCCTCTCGTCCGCAAGTGCCGGCCACCACCGTCCAGCGCCGCCCACAGGCCATCGCCGTAGCGGACACGCCACCGCCCAAGCCTCCTGCGCTAGCCAGCGCACCCCCCATTACTACAGGCCTCCAACGCCTTCACCCAACTCTGCCGGCCACTACCAACCTCGCCACCATCCACGGCCTGCCATCAATGGCCGCTGCCGCAGTCTGCCATGGCCGGCGTCGGCCAAGCATCCCGAGCCAACCAGCACGTCCCTGGCATAAATCCGGGCGGCCACCGCCCTCACCTAACTCCGCCGACCTCGCTGACCATCGCCACCGCCCTCGTCTGCCATCAATCACCGCTGCCGCATCGGGTGGATAAGCTCCTCGCCGAACCGACCTCTGTGGGCTATTTAAGGGCCACCATGAGCTCGCCCTCGATCAGCACCACTCCTCCCCTCCCCTACGAGCCACCAGGAGCAACCAGATGACTGGTAGTGGCCGTCGTCCCCATCTCCGACAGACACGGCCACCTCTGTTTCCTCGATGATTCCATTGCAACCACGACCTCCCCACCAGAAACTCCACCGCCACTAGCCTCCTGGAGCTCCCGCCGATCTTCTCCCCCTATCAATTTGGCTCGGGAGCTACCATACACGGAAGCCCCCTCCTGCCCGACGCCGCCGTCCGCCGAGGACCTTGCCGCTAGCGACTCCGTCCACCACAGCTGCCGTGATGAGAACCGGACGAACCGCCACGGGCTCCTGAACATGAAGATGGTCCCATCTTCCCAAACGACGCCACCGTTCGCCGGCGAGTCTCGCCGGAGCACCGCCTCCGTTCGGCCAGGGGAGAAGGCGCGCAGGTAGACTGGTCAAACCTGACCAGTGGGCCAGGCGGGCCCACTGTCAGTGACCCAGAGCCGCCAGTGAGTGGAGACAGTTTTTCCATAAAGCCGTTTCCGCGCGGAGGATACGTATTCCCGTGGAATACGTCATCGACGTCATCAGCCTCTCGGGCGGCCGAACAGCTGGGCTCGGCCCAGTAGCGCCAGGAGGTTATATAGCGCTCAGGGAGCGTTGCTGCTCTTTTCCTTTTTCTTTTCCAGTAGTATACAAATAATTCCATGGCCACTATTACAAGCCCAAATTTGATGATTAAAATTTCTGTAGATTCCTAAAATCATACTCATTTATTCCAGCCTAGGTGAACATTTTTTTTTCCTAAACTCTGTTTCCACTGGACATTTTAAATAGTCCATTTCTTTAATTATTTCAACTTAGAAACTCCCTAAGTAAATCATCTTAACTCCAAATAAATTGATTCTTTTTCTGTTATTTCTCATTGTTCATCTAGTTTATTTTAGTATTTATTTCAAAAATTTCCAAACAACCTTTTGGCACTGTTTTTGCTTTATGAGGTAATTTCAATATTTTTGGAAATAAGGAATGGAGGGGAGATAAATATTTCAAACTTTTGAAGAGCACCTAATCCTCTGCATGCTCAAGGCAAGCATCTTGAACACTTGATATGGTGATTGCTTGGTTAAAATCTTGAGAGAATTTGTGAGTCATGCGTAAGGTTGAATTCTAATAAAATTTGCATGCATGTAGGATTGGCATGTTTCTCCGTACCATGAATCGTGTGCTTGTCATAACTAACTTGCAGGAGCAGGCATAAGAGAAATACCGTTACCGGCAGAAGGGTGATCACGTTGGAGCGTAACCATGCCTTGTTTGTTATGCATGTTGGAGCATGAAAGGGTTGTGGCCCTGTTTGGTATTGCAGTTGATAGATTATTTTGTTGTGCTAACCACTGTAGGAAATATTTGAGCCTCCTGAGTCGACCGTAGATCGAGTCTTCTTCCGGTAACCCCCATACTTGTTTCGTGCTGCCACAGATCCCTGCCACAGGTAGGGTATGGTTTAGTAAGTTGTTAACCCCTTTCCATGCACACACCACATAGAGGGCTACGATGAGGGTTTCCACGATCATGGACTAAATCCTGTCATCGAGTCAGGGGGCATGGGTGTATCCAGTTGTGATCGAGAGGGGGGCACCCCTTGGAATCCGCGCATATTAATAGTGATCCCATGCTACTCGAGATTGTTGTCTCCCCGACTTAGAGTTTTTCTGAAACGATGCTTTGGGTGATTCCTGGCATCCGGACGGTTAATCTGGTGTGTGCTGGTCAGGTGTGTTTTCAACCCAAAGACCGTAATGGGAATTAGTTAGTGTCATGGTACTGACTAAAGAAATACTTTACTTGTGGGTATAGTGTACACCCTCTGCAAAGTTTAAACCTATTCGAATAGCCATGTCCGCGGTTAAGGACTACAGTCTAGGTTGGTCAAGTGTCGGTCTTAGTGTCCATCTTCGGAGGAAAGTAATTAAAATGTGCCTGAATTATTTTGCAGGATAATTATTGTCACCCTGATGCTACCATGAATATTTTGCTATGCATATTAATATTATTGTGGTTATGCATATTATTGTGGACTAACCCGTTTCTCTTATTTTATTTTCCTGAGTGTCTCAGGGGCTGGCTAGACTACCCCGGGCATTTGGTTTTATTTTCAAGACCTTTCCGTGGCGTCCCTCGAGTTCTCAGGTGGTCTATCACGCCACTACTCTTGTGGACACCCGATTGGCATATATTTTCAAGACCTCTTCGTGGCGTCCCTCGAGTTCTCAGGCGGTCTATCACGCCGCTACTCTTGTGGATACCCGATTGGCATTTCTTTTCAAGACCGACTGTGGCGTCACTTTTTGACACCCGACTGGCATTTCTTTTCAAGACCTCTCCGTGGCGTCCCTCGAGTTCTCAGGCGGTCTGTCACGCCACTACTCTTGTGGACACCTGATTGGCATTTCTTTTCAAGACCTCTTCGTGGCGTCCCTCGAGTTCTCAGGCGGTCTGTCACGCCAATACTCTTGTGGATACCCGATTGGCATTTCTCTTATATTCTTTCTGCGTACCTTTCCTTGTTTTATGACTAACATGTTATATTATGTCTCTCTTTGCGTTTGTCACTAACATGTTATATTTATTTTTCTGCACCCTATTGTTGTTATCATGCCATCTTTAAATTTTCAGTCAGCATGAGCATAGCATTTAATCCAGCATGAGCATATGCATTCGGTATATCTTTTGTTCATGATGTTTGCGAGTACATTCCAACATACTCACAGGCTTGTCCCTGGCTATTTACTTGGCCAGATCAGGAGTTTTACGAGGAGTACCACAACGACATCTGTGCGGAGATTTTGTAGCCATCCTCGCCAATCTCACTCGGTGAGCTTTTGGCACGGAAGAGCCCCCGGAGTATGTCATGTACCAAGAGCACACGAGTGATGCCATCCATCACTTCTGGGCCACGGTGCACATCTATGGGAGGAGCATCACATCGGAGCGCCCTTATCGGTTCACCAGGAGGACGACCTCCGACGAGCCCCAAGCCATCCAACTTGCAGCCCGAGAGCCTGTAGTTCAACTTCGACATCGATCACCGAGGGTTAACTGCCGCTCTTTCTACTACTACCCTAGTCGTGAAAGCTATGGTAGCCCGACCCAAGTTGCCAACGAAGACCATGAGCCGAATCCTGCCCTAGTGCATCTGGTGCGCTACCTGAGGGTGCAAGAGGCACTATTCGATTAGGCCACCAATGATCTGATTGCGACCCGCAGGACACTTGCTCTCCTGACCCCGGTGAGAAGTGAAGCTGCACCTGCTGCCGACAACCCGATAGTGCTATCTGGGAGACCAATCGAGCCTTCGAGGTCTGCCCCTGTTGCCCACCCGGGTAATGCATTCGTTTCCTCGGATGAACTCCGTCGTCTCTTTGGGATTTTTTTTCCAACGGGACTGTAGCGACTACACCCCGCGCGGGTCATTATCGCTACCCCAACCCTGCAGCTCCTCATTCTACTCCAACCAACTCCGACGTTGAAGCACCCGGAGAAGCCTCGACATCCACAAGACACGCCCGGCTAGATGTCGACGAAGTGGACTGAGTCCGCCAGAGTAGTTGTCGAGTCCCTAGTCACCTTGTTGCCTTGTAGATTCCACCGTCAAGCCGTAGACGATCATGTGTATGTTTCTAGCAGTGTGTAGCGTTTGATTGAAGGATGTCCTTTTGTGTTATTACCTTGTGTATGATTACTTGCATTTAGTTCCTCCACCCTTAACAAATCTCGAGGATGAGATTTTCTTAAGGGGGGTAGAGTTTGTAACACCCCAAAAATTTAATCATATTTTTATTAAGTAAAATTTGACCAGAAATAAAATTTTGAATTATACTAGGACCTTTATTTATTTCAGAGCTTTTCTTGTTTTCTGTTTTCCAAAATTCTTCCCTCGATATAGAAATTTTTGGAAATATTACTGTGGCTCTGGTAGTGCTCTCAAAACATTTCATTTATATTTTAATAATAGTAGGAATTATTTTTTTGCCCATAACAATTCTTTTAATAGCTATTTCAATACTTTAAATGCCTTTGTTGCACTACAACTATTTTAAATAATTCTTTCAAAATTTCAAAAAAATTGTGGGAGGTCATGTGATGCGTATAAATCACTTTTACGCAAAAACCCAACTTGGTCTTTTGAAAATTTTGAGTGAAACAACCTCTTTTCAATTCTGTCCCATTCTTTAGTTACAACTACAACCCCAATTTTCCTTGCTCCAAAAATTCTGAAATTTTTCCCACTCATAGTCCTTCCAACCAAACCCTTAACTCCAAAAGATCAACTCCAATTGCATCATGGAAGACCCCCAAATGATCCCCTGCATTTTCTGTCCAGAAGTGAATTCTGGCAAAACTTGCACTGGCAAGTTTTTCTTTTTGCCAAAAAAACTCCACCATCATCTATAGCATGCAAAGATACATCTTCCTACCAATTCCCATGTTCAACAAAAGCTCCTAGATAGTGCTATCCTTCTGTCGAGCAGCTTATGAGCATGGCAGAAAATTGGCACCTCACTAGGCTGCACTTGGCACTTGCCCTTCTGGCCAAACAAGCATGTCTAGAAGCCTTGCCAACCTTGTAAGCATCCACCTACCAAAAATTAGGTTGATTGGATCACTTCAGCTACCTCTGGCATTTCTTCGAGCATGTTGTGCGCGTGCAATGGGCGCGGCTAGAGCACGCGTACTGCACCTCTGGCACCAAGCTGCTGTCGCGCTCTTGCTGCCTCCCCCTCTTGTCCAGATCATTCTATGGATCAGCTCGACCACCTGGAAGCTCGCCCCACCTCCCCCGCAAGCCGCCCGCACCAGCAGCACCTCACCGACACCCCCTCGTCCACAAGCGCCGGCCACCTCCGTCCAGCGCCGCCCACAGGCCACCGTCGTAGCGGACACGCCACCGCCCAAGCCTCCTGCGCTAGCCAGCGCACCCCCCCCCAATTACTACGGGCCTCCAACGCCTTCACCCAACTCCGCCGACCACTACCAACCTCGCCACCGTCAACGACCTGCCATCAATGGCCGCCGCTGCAGTCTGCCGTGGCCGGCGCCGCCCAAGCATCCCGAGCCAACCGGCACGTCCCTGGCATAAATCCGGGCGGCCACCGCCCTCACCTAACTCCGTCGACCTCGCTGACCATCGCCACCACCCTCGTCTGCCATCAATCACCGCCGCCGTGTTGGGTGGATAAGCTCCTCGCCAAACCGACCTCTGTGGGCTATTTAAGGGCCACCATGAGCTCGCCCTGGACCAGCACCACTCCTCCCCTCCCCTATGAGCCACCAGGAGTAACCAGACGACCGGTAGTGGCCGTCTTCCCCGTCTCCGATAGACACGGCCACCTCTGTTTCCTCGATGATTCCATCGCAACCACGGCCTCCCCACCAAAAACTCCACCGCCACTAGCCTCCTGGAGCTCCCACCAATCTTCTCCGCCTATCAATTTGGCTCGGGAGCTGCCATACATGGAAGCCCCCTCCTGCCCGACGCCGCCGTCCGCCGAGGACCTCGCCGCCGGCGACTCCGTCCACCACAGCTGCCGTGATGAGCACCGGACGAACCGCCACGGGCTCCTGAACATGAAGATGGTCCCATCTTCCCGAACGACGCCAATGTTCATCGGTGAGTCTCGCCGGAGTGCCGCCTCCGCTCAGCCAAGGGAGAAGGCGCGCAGAGAGACTGGTCAAACCTGACCAGTGGGCCAGGCGGGCCCACTGTCAGTGACCCAGAGCCGCCAGTGAGTGGAGACGGTTTTTCCATAAAGCCGTTTCTGCGCGGAGGATACGTATTCCCGTGGAATACGTCATCGACGTCATCAGCTTCCCGGGCGGCCAAACAGCTGGGCTCGGCCCAGTAGCGCCAGGAGGTTATATAGCGCTCAGGGCGCGTTGCTGCTCTTTTCCTTTTTCTTTTCCAGTAGTATACAAATAATTCCACGGCCACTATTACAAGCCCAAATTTGATGATTAAAATTTCTGTAGATTCCTAAAATCATACTCGTTTATTCCAGCCTAGGTGAACATTTTTTGTCCTAAACTTTGTTTCCACTGGACATTTTAAATAGTCCATTTCTTTAATTATTTCAACTTAGAAACTCCCTAAGTAAATCATCTTAACTCCAAATAAATTGATTCTTTTTCTGTTATTTCTCATTTTTCATCTAGT
Source organism: Thinopyrum elongatum (assembly GCA_011799875.1). Classification (NCBI taxonomy): domain Eukaryota; kingdom Viridiplantae; phylum Streptophyta; class Magnoliopsida; order Poales; family Poaceae; genus Thinopyrum; species Thinopyrum elongatum. Next base: position 486,641,520 of record CM022297.1, on the reverse strand, counting down.
TTATTTTAGTATTTATTTCAAAAATTTCCAAACAACTTTTTAGCACTATTTTTGCTGTATGAGGTAATTTCAATATTTTTGGAAATAGGGAATGGAGGGGAGATAAATATTTCAAACTTTTGAAGAGCACCTAATCCTTTGCATGCTCAAGGCAAGCATCTTGAACACTTGATATGGTGATTGCTTGGTTAAAATCTTGAGAGAATTTCTGAGTCATGCATAAGGTTGAATTCAAATAAAATTTGCATGCATGTAGGATTGGCATGTTTCTCCGTACCATGAATCGTGTGCTTGTCATAACTAACTTGCAGGAGCAGGCATAAGAGAAATTCCATTACTGGCAGAAGGGTGATCACGTTGGAGTGTGACCATGGCTTGTTTGTTATGCATGTTGGAGCACGAAAGGGGTGTGGCCCTGTTTGGTATTGCTGTTGAAAGATTATTTTGTTGTGCTAACCACTGCAGGAAATATTTGAGCCTCCTGAGTCGACCGTAGATCGAGTCTTGTTCCAGTAACCCCCATACTTGTTTCGTGCTGCCACAGGTCCCTGCCACAGGTAGGGTATGGTTTAGTAAGTTGTTAACCCCTTTCCATGCACACACCACATAGAGAGCTACGACGAGGGTTTCCACGATCATGGACTAAATCCTGTCATCAAGTCAGGGGGCATGGGTGTATCCGGTTGGGACCGAGAGGGGGGCACCCCTTGGAATCCGCGCGTATTTATAGTGATCCCATGCTACTCGAGATTGTTGTCTCCCCGACTTAGAGTTTTTCTGAAACAATGCTTTGGGTGATTCCTGGCATCCGGACGGTTAATCTGGTGTGTGCTGGTCAGGTGTGTTTTCAACCCAAAGACCGTAATGGGAATTAGTTAGTGTCACGGTACTGACTAAAGAAATCCTTTACTTGTGGGTAAAGAGTACACCCTCTGTAGAGTTTAAACCTATTCGAATAGCCGTGTCCGCGGTTAAGGACTACAGTCTGGGTTGGTCAAGTGTCGGTCTTCGGAGGAAAGTAATTAAAATGTGCCTGAATTATTTTGCAGGATAATTATTGTCACCCTGATGCTACCATGAATATTTTGCTATGCATATTAATATTATTGTGGTTATGCATATTATTGTGGACTAACCCGTTTCTCTTATTTTATTTTCCTGAGTGTCTCAGGGGCTGGCTAGACTACCCCGGGCATTCGGTTTTATTTCAAGACCTCTCCGTGGCGTCCCTCGAGTTCTCAGGCGGTCTATCACGCCACTACTCTTGTGGACACCCGATTGGCATTTATTTTCAAGACCTCTTCGAGGCGTCCCTCAAGTTCTCAGGCGGTCTATCACGCCACTACTCTTGTGGATACTTGATTGGCATTTCTTTTCAAGACCGACTGTGGCGTCACTTTTTAACACCTGACTGGCATTTCTTTTCAAGACCTCTCCATGGCGTCCCTCGAGTTCTCAGGCGGTCTGTCACGCCACTACTCTTGTGGAAACCCGATTGGCATTTCTTTTCAAGACCTCTTCGTGGCGTCCCTCGAGTTCTCAGGCGGTCTGTCACGCCAATACTCTTGTGGATACCCGATTGGCATTTCTCTTATATTCTTTCTATGTACCTTTCCTTGTTTTATGACTAACATGTTATATTATGTCTCTCTTTGCGTGTGTCACTAACAAGTTATATTTATTTCTCTACACCCTATTGTTGTTATCATGCCATCTTTAAATTTTCAGTCAGCATGAGCATAGCATTTAATCCATCATGAGCATATGCATTCGGTATATCTTTTGTTCATGATGTTTGCGAGTACATTCCAACGTACTCACAGGCTTGTCCCTCGCTATTTACTTGGCCAGATCAGGAGTTCTACGAGGAGTGCCACAGCGACGTCCGTGCGGAGCCTAGGATGGCAGCCACGCGGGATAGGAATTATCCAGGTCAGCCGTTCCTGTGGTAATGGAGCCCCATCGACGTTGGAGAACCACAAGTCGCTTCCGTCACCCATCACCAGAATCATTGTTGTATCATTAGACCTTATGGTCTTGTAACCAATTCTTGTAATTGCTTGGTAATATGTAACAAGGACGTGTTCACCAGTAATGGCAATCCTATGCTGGTGATGACACGAGGGGTTAATTTCTGGGATATCGTGTCCCGGCCCCGACAACCTTGGTATCAGAGCCAGGCTGACCACTAGCTAAACCTATCTTAGCCTGGTCACCATCCCTAGGTTTCCACACAACCCACATTTTTCTCCATCCATAGCCAAGGCCATGTCATCTGATAGTCCTTCACAGTGGCCAGCCGACATCTTTTGACAATCGGTGCCCAACCTATCAACCTAGTCCATAGGCCGTGTGCCTGTGGCCGACACCTGAGTTATCCCATCCGCAAGCGTGCGATGGAAGACTCCGCTGGCTTATAAGAGAAGCCTTGCCTCGACTCAGCATATCACAGCCTTCACTCGCAGCCTGATATCCAACCATCAAGATGCCTGGCCCCATCGTCCACAACGACACCACCGCATCCGAGCTGGGAGATTTTGTAGCCATCCTCGCCAATCTCACTCAGCGAGCTTTTGGCATGGAAGAGCCCCTAGAGTATGTCGTGTACCAAGAGCACACGAGTGATGCCATCCATCACTTCTGGGCCACGGTGCACATCTACGGGAGGAGCATCACATCGGAGCGCCCTTACAGGTTCACCGGGAGGAGGACCTCCGACGAGCCCCAAGCCATCCAACTTGCAGCCCGAGAGGCTGTAGTTCAACTTTGACATCGATCACCGAGGGTTAACTGCCGCTCTTTCTACTACTACCCTAGTCGTGAAAGCTATGGTAGCCCGACCCAAGTCGCCAACGGAGACCATGAGACAGATCCTGCCCTAGTGCATCTGGTTCGCTACCTGAGGGCGCAAGAGGCACTATTCGATCAGGCCACCAATGATCTGATTGCGACCCGCAGGACACTTGCTCTCCTGACTCCGGTGAGAAGTGAAGCTGCACCTGCCGCCAACAACCCGATAGTGCTATCTGGGAGACCAATCGAGCCTTCGAGGTCTGCCCCTGTTGCCCACCCGGGTAATGCATTTGTTTCCCCGGATGAACTCCGTCGTCTCTTGGGGATTTTTTTTTCCAACGAGACTGTAGCAACTACACCCCGCGTGGGTCATCATCGCTACCCCAACCCTGCAGCTCCTCATTCTACTCCAACCAACTCCGACGTTGAAGCACCCGGAGAAGCCTCGACATCCACAAGACACGCCAGGCTAGATGTCGACAAAGTGGACTGAGTCCGCTAGAGTAGTTGTCGAGTCCATAGTAACCCTGTTGCCTTGTAGATTCCACCGTCATGCCGTAGACGATCATGTGTATGTTCCTCGTAGTGTGTAGCGTTTGATTGAAGGATGTGCTTTTGTGTTATTACCTTGTGTACGATTATTTGCATTTAGTTCCTCCGCCCATAACAAATCTCGAGGACGAGATTTTCTTAAGGGGGGTAGAGTTTGTAACACCCCAAAAATTTAATCATATTTTTATTAAGTAAAATTTGACCAGAAATAAAATTTTGAATTATACTAGTTCCTTTATTTATTTCAGAGCTTTTCTTATTTTCCGTTTTCCAAAATTCTTCCCTCCATATAGAAATTTTTGGAAATAATATTGTTGCTCTGGTAGTGTTCTCAAAACATTTCATTTATATTTTAATAATAGTAGGAATTATTTTTTTGCCCATAACAATTCTTTTAATAGCTATTTCAATACTTTAAATGCCTTTGTTGCACTACAACTATTTTAAATAATTCTTTCAAAATTCCAAAAAAATTGTGGGAGGTCATGTGATGCCTATAAATCACTTTTATGCAAAAACCCAACTTGGTCTTTTGAAAATTTTGAGTGAAACAACCTCTTTTCAATTCTGTCTCATTCTTTAGTTACAACTACAACCCCAATTTCCCTTGCTCCAAAAATTCTGAAATTTTTCCCACTCATAGTCCTTCCAACCAAGCCCTTAACTCCAGAAGATCAACTCCAATTGCATCATGGAAGACCCCCAAATGATCCCCTGCATTTTCTTTCCAGAAGTGAATTCTGGCAAAACTTGCACTGGCAAGTTTTTCTTTTTGCCAAAAAAACTCCACCATCATCTATAGCATGTAAAGATACATCTTCCTGCCAATTCCCATGTTCAACAAAAGCTCCTAGATAGTGCTATCATTATGTCAAGCAGCTTATGAGCATGGCAGAAAATTGGCACCTCACTAGACTGCACTTGGCACTTGCCCTTCTGGTCAAACCAGCATGTATAGAAGCCTTGCCAACCTTGTAAGCATCCACCTGCCAAAAATTAGGTTGATTGGATCACTTCAGCTACCTCTGGCATTTCTTCGAGCACATTGTGCACGTGCAATGGGCGTGACCAGAGCACGCGTACTGCACCTCTGGCACCAAGCTGCTGCCGCGCTCTTGTTGCCTCCCCCTCTTGTCCAGATCGTTCTATGGATCAGCCCTACCACCTGGAAGCTCGCCCCACCTCCCCCGCAAGCCGCCCGCACCAGCAGCACCTCACCGACACCCCCTCGTCCGCAAGCACCGGCCACCACTGTCCAGCGCCGCCCACAGGCCGCCGCCGTAGCGGACATGCCACCGCCGAAGCCTCCTGCGCTACCAAGCCCACCCCCCCCATTACTACGGGCCTCCAACGCCTTCACCCAACTCCGCCGACCACTACCAACCTCGCCACCGTCCACGGCCTGCCATCAATGGCCGCCGCCGCAGTCTGCCGTGGCCGACGCCGCCCAAGCATCCCGAGCCAACCAGCACGTCCCTGGCATAAATCCGGGTGGCCACCGCCCTCACCTAACTCCGCCGACCTCGCTGACCATCGCCACCGCCCTCGTCTGCCGTCAATCACCGCCACCACGTCGGGTGGATAAGCTCCTCGCCGAACCGACCTCTGTGTGCTATTTAAGGGCCACCATGAGCTCGCCCTCGATCAGCACCACTCCTCCCCTCCCCTACGAGCCACCAGGAGCAACCAGACGGCCGGTAGTGGCCGGCTTCCCCGTCTTCGATAGACACGGCCACCTCTCTTTCCTCGATGATTCCATCGCAACCACGGCCTCCCCACCAAAAATTCCACCGCCACTAGCCTCCTGGAGCTCCCGTCGATATTCTCCCCCTATCAATTTGGCTCGGGAGCTGCCATACACGGAAGCCCCTCCCTGCCCGACACTGCCGTCTGCCGAGGACCTCGCCGCCGGTGACTCCGTCCACCACAGCTTCCGTGATGAGCACCGGACGAACCGTTACGGGCTCCTGAACATGAAGATGGTCCCATCTTCCCGAACGGCGCGACCGTTCGCTGGCGAGTCTCGCCGGAGCGCCGCCTCCGCTTGGCCAGGGGAGAAGGCGCGCAGGGAGACTGGTCAAACCTGACCAGTGGGCCAGGCAGGCCCACTGTCAGTGACCCAGAGCCGCTAGTGAGTGGAGACGGTTTTTCCATAAAGCCGTTTCCGCGCGGAGGATACGTATTCCCGTTGAATACGTCATCGACGTCATCATCCTCCCGGGCGGCCAAATAGCTGGGCTCGGCCCAGTAGCGCCAGGAGGTTATATAGCGCTCAGGGCGCGTTGCTGCTCTTTTCCTTTTTCTTTTCCAGTAGTATACAAATAATTCCATGGCCACTATTACAAGCCCAAATTTGATGATTGAAATTTCTGTAGATTCCTAAAATCATACTCGTTTATTCCAGCCTAGGTGAACATTTTTTTTCCTAAACTTTGTTTCCACTGGACATTTTAAATAGTCCATTTCTTTAATTATTTCAACTTAGAAACTCCCTAAGTAAATCATCTTAACTCCAAATAAATTGATTCTTTTTCTGTTATTTCTCATTTTTCATCTAGTTTATTTTAGTATTTATTTCAAAAAATTTAGTCTGTCACGCCACTACTCTTGTGGACACCCGATTGGCATTTCTTTTCAAGACCTCTTCGTGGTGTCCCTCGAGTTCTCAGGCGGTCTGTCACGCCAATACTCTTGTGGATACCCGATTGGCATTTCTCTTATATTCTTACTGCGTACCTATCCTTGTTTTATGACTAACATGTTATATTATGTCTCTCTTTGCGTTTGTCACTAACATGTTATATTTATTTTTCTGCACCCTATTGTTGTTATCATGCCATCTTTAAATTTTCAGTCAGCATGAGCATAGCATTTAATCCATCATGAGCATATGCATTCGGTATATCTTTTGTTCATGATGTTTGCGAGTACATTCCAACATACTCACAAGCTTGTCCCTGGCTATTTACTTGGCCAGATCAGGAGTTCTACGAGGAGTACCACAACGACATCTGTGCGGAGCCTAGGATGGCAGCCACGCGGGATACGAATTATCCAGGTCAGCCGTTCCTGTGGGAATGGAGCCCCATCGACGTTGGAGAACCACAAGTCGCTTCCGTCACCCGTCACCAGAATCATTGTTGTATCATTAGACCTTATGGTCTTGTAACCAATTCTTGTAATTGCTTGGTAATCTGTAACAAGGACGTGTCCACCAGTAACGGTAATCCTGGGCTGGTGATGTCATGAGGGGTTAATTTCTGGGATATCGTGTCCCGGCCCCGACACCCATATATATAGGTGGAAGGGGGGCGGCCAGGCAGGCGCCTAGGGTAGCCGCTGGCCACTTGGGGTGTGCCCTAGGGCTGCCTCCTCTCCCCCTTCCACCTATATATATGAGAGGAGGGAGAGGGGCAATATACACCATATTCCCAAGACGTATGCGGCGCCCCTCTCCCTCTAGTTCATCCTCGGTCATATTTTCGTAGTGCTCGGCGAAGCCCTGCGGAGATAGTTGCATCACCACCGTCACCACGGCGTCGTGCTGCCGGAACTCATCTACTACTTCGCCCGTCTTGTTGGATCCAGAAGGCGAGGACGTCATCGAGCTGAACGTGTGCTGAACGTGGAGGTGCCGTACGTTCGGTACTTGATCGGGCGTATCGTGAAGGTGTACGACTACATCAACCGCGTTGATAAACGCTTCCGCTTAACGGTCTACGAGGGTACGTAGACACAATCTCCCCTCTCGTAGCTATGCATCTCCATGGATAGATCTTGCGTGTGCGTAGAATTTTTTTGTTTTCCATGCAACGTTCCCCAATAGTGGCATCATGAGCCAGGTCTATGCATAGATGATATGCACGAGTAGAACACAAAGGAGTTATGGGCCACGGAGCATATGAGATGTTCCAAGAGATAAAGTTGATATTTCAAGCTAATGCCCGGGTTGAGAGATATGAAGTCTCTAACGATTTCTATAGCTGCAAGATGGAGGAGAACAGTTCTGTCAGTGAACACATACTCAAAATGTTTGGGTATCATAACCACTTGACTCAGCTGGGAATTGAGCTCCCAGATGAGTGTGTTATTGATAGAGTTCTTCAATCACTGCCACCAAGCTATAAAGGCTTCGTGATGAACTATAATATGCAAGGGATGACGAAAACGATTCCCGAGCTCTTCACGATGCTGAAATCGGCGGAGGTAGAAATCAAGAAGGAGCATCAAGTGTTGATGTTTAACAAGACCACTAGTTTCAAGAAAAAGGGCAAGGGAAAGAAAGGGAACTTCAAGAAGAATGGCAAGCAAGTTGCTACTCCCATGAAGAAGCCCAAAGCTAGACCCAAGCTTGAAACTGAGTGCTTCTACTACAAGGGAAATGGTCACTAGAAGCGGAACTGCCCCAAATATTTGGCGGATAAGAAGGATGGCAAAGTGAGCAAAGGTATATTTGATATACATGTTATGTGTTCCTTACTAATGCTCGTAGTAGCGCATGTGTATTTGATACTAGTTCGGTTGCTCATATTTGTAACTCAAAACAGGAGCTGCGGAATAAACGAAGATTGGCTAAGGACGAGGTGACGATGCGCGTCGGGAATGGTTCCGAGGTCGATGTGATTGCCGTCGGCACACAACCTCTACATCTACCTTCAGGATTAGTTTTAGACCTCAATAATTGTTATTTGGTGCCAGCGTTGAGCATGAACATTATATCTGGATCTTGTTTATTGCGATACGGTTATTCATTTAAGTCAGAGAATAATGGTTGTTCTATTTATATGAATAATATATTTTACGGTCATGCACCTTTGATGAATGTTCTGTTCTTGTTGAATCTAGATTGTAGTGATACACATATTCATAATATTGATGCCAAAAGATGCAAAGTTGATAATGATAGTGCAACATATTTATGGCATTGCGTTTAGGTCATATTGGTATAAAGCACATGAATAAACTCCATGCAGATGGACTTTTGGAATCACTTGATTATGAATCATTTGATACTTGCGAACCATGCCTCATGGGTAAGATGACTAAAACTCCGTTCTCCGGCACAATGGAGTGAGCTAATGACTTATTGGAAATAATACATACCGATGTATGTTGTCCGATGAGTGTTGAGGCAGGCGGCGGGTATCATTGTTTTCTAACCTTTACAGATGATTTGAGTAGATATGGGTATATCTACTTGATGAAACACAAATCTAAAACATTTGAAAAGTTCAAAGAATTTCAGAGTGAAGTAGAGAATCATCGTAACAAGAAAATAAAGTTTTTACGATCTGATCGTGGAGGTGAATATTTGAGTTACGAGTTTGGCCTTCATTTAAAACAATGTGGAATTGTTTCACAACTCACACCACCTAGAACACCACAGCGTAATGGTGTGTCCGAACGTCGTAACAGTACTTTATTAGATATGGTGCGTTCTATGATGTCTCTTACCGATTTGCCTTTATCATTTTGGGGTTATGCATTAGAGACAGCCGCATTCACGTTAAACAGGGCACCGTCTAAATCCGTTGAGATGACACCGTATGAACTATGGTTTGGCAAGAAACCTAAGCTGTCATTTCTTAAAGTTTGGGGATGCGATGCTTATGTCAAACAGCTTTAGCCTGATAAGCTCGAACCCAAAGCGGAGAAGTGCGTCTTCATAGGATACCCTAAATAGACCATTGGGTATACCTTCTACCACATGTCCGAAGGTAAGGTCTTTGTTGCCAAGAATGGGTCCTTTCTAGAGAAGGAGTTTCTCTCGAAAGAAGTGAGTGGGAGGAAAGTAGAACTTGCTGAGGTACCTTCTCTCGAATTGGAAAGTAGCACACCAGGGAAAAACGTTTCCGTGATGCCTAGACCAACTAGAGAGGAAGCTAATGATGATGATCATGAAACTTCAGATCAAGTTACCACTGAATTTCGTAGGTCGACCAGAACACGTTCCGCACCAGAGTGGTACCATAATCCTGTCCTAGAAGTCTTGTTATTAGACCATGGCGAACCTACAAACTATGAAGAAGCTATGATGAGCCCAGATTCCGATAATTGGCTTGAAACCATGAAATCTGAGATAGGATCCATGTATGAGAACAAAGTGTGGACTTTGGTGGATTTTCCCGATGATCGGCAAGCCATTGAGAATAAATGGATCTTCAAGAAGAAAACAGACGCTGATGGTAATGTCACTGTCTACAAAGCTCGACTTGTCACAAAAGGTTTTCGACAAGTTCAAGGGGTTGACTACGATGAGACTTTCTCACCCGTAGCGATGCTTAAGTCTGTCCAAATCATGTTAGCAATTGCCGCATTTTATGATTATGAAATCTGGCAAATGGACGTCAAAACTGCATTCCTTAATGGATTTCTTAAAGAAGAGTTGTATATGAGGCAACCAGAAGGTTTTGTCGATCCTAAAGGTGTTGATAAAGTGTGCAAGCTCCAACGATCCATCTATGGACTGGTGCAAGCATCTCGGAGTTGGAATATACGCTTTGATGAGGTGATCAAAGCATATGGTTTTATGCAGACTTACGGTGAAGCCTGTATTTACAAGAAAGTGAGTGGGAACTCTGTAGCATTTCTAATATTATATGTGGATGACATATTGTTGATTGGAAATGATATAGAATTTCTGGATAGCATAAAAGGATACTTGAATAAGAATTTTTTTAATGAAAGACCTCGATGAAGATGCTTATATATTGGGCATCAAGATCTATAGGGATAGATCAAGATGCTTAATAGGACTTTCACAAAGCACATACCTTGACAAAGTTCTGAAGAAGTTCAAAATGGACCAGTCAAAGAAAGGGTTCTTGCCTGTGTTGCAAGGTGTGAAAATGAGTCAGACTCAAATCCCGACCACGGCAGAAGATAGAGAGAAAATGAAAGTCATTCCCTATGCCTCAGCCATAGGTTCTATCATGTATGCTATGCTGTGTACCAGACCTGATGTGTGCCTTGCCATAAGTTTGGCAGGGAGGTACCAAAGTAATCCAGCAGTGGATCACTGGACAGTGGTCAAGAATATCTTGAAGTACCTGAAAAGGACCAAGGGTATGTTTCTCGTTTATGGAGTTGACGAAGAGCTTGTCATAAAAGGTTACGTCGATGCTAGCTTCGACACTGATCCGGATGACTCTAAGTCACAAACCGGATATGTATTTATATTGACTGGTGTAGCTGTTAGTTGGTGCAGTTCCAAGCAGAGCGTCGTGGCGGGATCTACGTGTGAAGCGGAGTACATAGTTGCTTCGGAAGCAGCGCATGAAGGATTCTGGATGAAGGAGCTCATATCCGATCTGGGTGTAATACCCAGTGCATCGGGTCCAATGAAAATCTTTTGTGACAACACTGGAGCAATTGCCTTGGCGAAGGAATCCAGGTTTCAAAGAGAACCAAACACATCAAGAGATGCTTCAACTCCATTCGTAAAAAGGTCAAGGATGGAGACATAGAAATTTGCAAAATACATAAAGATCTAAATGTAGCAGACCCGTTGACTAAACCTCTCTCACGGGCAAAACATGATCAGCACCAAGACTCCATGGGTGTTAGATCCATTACTATGTAATCTAGATTATTGACTATAGTGCAAGTGGGAGACTGATGGAAATATGCCCTAGAGGCAATAATAAAATTGTTATTATTATATTTCCTTATTCATGATAAAGGTTTATTATTCATGCTAGAATTGTATTGACCGGAAACTTAAATACATGTGTGAATACATAAACAAATACCGTGTCCCTAGTGAGCCTCTACTTGACTAGCTCGTTGATCAAAAGATGGTTAAGGTTTCCTAACCATAGACATGAGTTGTCATTTGATAACGGGATCACATCATTAGGATAATGATGTGATGGACAAGACCCATCCGTTAGCTTAGCATATGATCGTCCAGTTTATTGCTACTCCTTTCTTAATGTCAAATACATGTTCCTTCGACCATGAGATCATGCAACTCCTGGATACCGGAGGAATACCTTGAGTGTTATCAAACATCACAACGTAACTGGGTAATCATAAAGATGCTCTATAGGTATCTCCAAAAGTGTCTCTTGAGTTGGCGTGAATCGAGATTGGGATTTGTCACTCCGTGTATCGAAGAGGTATCTCTAGGCCCTCTCGGTAATACACATCACAAGAAGCTTGCAAGCAAAATGACTAAGGAGTTAGCTACGAGATGATGTATTACGGAACAAGTAAAGAGAATTGCTGGTAACGAGATTGAACTAGGTATGGAGATACCGATGATCGAACCTCGGGCAAGTAACATACCGACAGACAAAGGGAATTACGTATGTTGTCATAAAGGTTCGACTGATAAAGATCTTAGTAGAATATGTAGGAACCAATATGGGCATCCAGGTCCCGCTATTGGTTATTGACCGGAGAGGCGTCTCGGTCATGTCTACATCATTCTCGAACCCGTAGGGTCCGCACGCTTAACGTTCGTTGACGATATAGTATTATATGAGTTATGTGAGTAGGTGACCAAATGTTGTTCGGAGTCCCGGATGAGATCACGGACATGACGAGGAGCTCCGGAATGGTACTTGATCGGGCGTATCGTGAAGGTGTACGACTACATCAACCGCGTTGATAAACGCTTCTGCTTAACAGTCTACGAGGGTATGTAGACACAATCTCCCCTCTCGTAGCTATGCATCTCCATGGATAGATCTTGCGTGTGTGTAGAAATTTTTTGTTTTCCATGCAACGTTCCCCAACAGTGGCATCATGAGCCAGGTCTATGCGTAGATGATATGCACGAGTAGAACACAAAGGAGTTGTGGGCGGTGATGTTCATACTGCTTACCACCAACGTCTTATTCTGATTCGGCGACATTGTGGGATGAAGCGGCCCGGACCAACCTTACATGTCCACGTACATGAGACCGGTTCCACCGACTGACATGCAACTTGTTTTGCATAAAGGTGGCTGGCGGGTGTCTGTTTCTCCTACTTTAGTTGAATCGAATGTGACTACGGTCGGTCCTTGAAGAAGGTTAAAACAGCAAACTTGATATTCTCCATTGTGGTTTTGCGTAGGTAAGAACGGTTCTTGCTAGAAGCCCGTAGCAGCCACGTAAAACTTGCAATAACAAAGTAGAGGAGGTCTAACTTGTTTTTGTAGGGTATGTTGTGATGTGATATGGTCAAGGTGATGTGATATACATTGTTGTATGAGATGATCATGTTTTGTAATATCGACAACCGGCAGGAGCCTTAGGGTTTGTCTTTTAGTTATTGTATGAAATGCAAGCGCCATGTAATTGCTTTACTTTATCGCTATGCATTAGCAATAGTTGTAGAAGCAATAGTTGGCGAGACAACCCTGACGCAACGATGGAGATCAAGGTGTCGAGCCGGTGATGATGGAGATCATGACGATGCTTTGGAGATGGAGATCAAAAGCACAAGATGATGATGGCCATATCATGTCACATATTTTGATTGCAGGTGATGTTTATCCTTTATGCATATTATTTTGCTTAGAACGACGGTAGCTTTATAAGATGATCCCTTCACTAAATTTCAAGATAAAAGTGTTCTCCCCGAGTATGCACCGTTGCTAAAGTTCGTCGTTTCGAAGCACCTCGTGATGATCGGGTGAGATAGACTCTACGTTCACATACAACAGGTGTAAGCCAGTTTTACACAAGCAGAATACTTGGGTTAAACTTGACGAGCCTAGCATGTACATACATGGTCTCGGAACACTGGAGACCGAAAGGTCGAACATGACTCATATAGTAGATATGATCAACATAGAGATGTTCACCATTGATGACTACCCCATCTCACGTGATGATCGGACATGGGTTAGTTGATTTGGATCGTGTATCACTTAGATAACTTGAGGGATGTTAATTTAAGTGGGAGTTCATTAGTAATTTGATTAATTGAACTTAATTTATCATGAACTTAGTCTTAATAGTTTTTGCATATCTATGTTGTAGATCAATGGCCCGTGCTACTGTTCCCCTGAATTTTAATGTGTTCCTAGAGAAAGCTAAGTTAAAAGATGATGGTGGCAACTACACGGACTGGGTCCGTAACTTGAGGATTATCCTCATTGCTGCACAGAAGAATTATGTCCTTGATGCACCGCTAGGTAACCCACCCGCTCCCGCTAATCTGGACGTTGTGAACGACTGGCAAACGCGGAATGACGACTACTCAATAGTTTAGTGTGCCATGCTTTACGGCTTAGAACCGGGACTTCAAAAATGTTTTGAACGCCACGGAGCATATGAGATGTTCCAAGAGATAAAGTTGATATTTCAAGCTAATGCCCGGGTTGAGAGATATGAAGTCTCTAACGATTTCTATAGCTGCAAGATGGAGCAGAACAGTTCTGTCAGTGAACACATACTCAAAATGTTTGGGTATCATAACCACTTGACTCAGCTGGGAATTGAGCTCCCAGATGAGTGTGTTATTGATAGAGTTCTTCAATCACTGCCACCAAGCTATAAAGGCTTCGTGATGAACTATAATATGCAAGGGATGACGAAAACGATTCCCGAGCTCTTCACGATGCTGAAATCGGCGGAGGTAGAAATTAAGAAGGAGCATCAAGTGTTGATGTTTAACAAGACCACTAGTTTCAAGAAAAAGGGCAAGGGAAAGAAAGGGAACTTCAAGAAGAATGGCAAGCAAGTTGCTACTCCCATGAAGAAGCCCAAAGCTGGACACAAGCCGGATACTGAGTGCTTCTACTACAAGGGAAATGGTCACTGGAAGCGGAACTGCCCCAAATATTTGGCGGATAAGAAGGATGGCAAAGTGAGCGAAGGTATATTTGATATACATGTTATGAATTCCTTACTAATGCTCATAGTAGCGCATGTGTATTTGATACTGGTTCGGTTGCTCATATTTGTAACTCAAAACAGGAGCTGCGGAATAAACGAAGATTGGCTAAGGATGAGGCGACGATGCGCGTCGGGAATGGTTCCGAGGTCGATGTGATCGCCGTCGGCACGCTACCTCTACATCTACCTTCAGGATTAGTTTTAGACCTCAATAATTGTTATTTGGTGCCAGCGTTGAGCATGAACATTATATCTGGATCTTGTTTATTGCGAGACGGTTATTCATTTAAGTCAGAGAATAATGGTTGTTCTATTTATATGAATAATATATTTTACGGTCATGCACCTTTGATGAATGTTCTGTTCTTGTTGAATCTAGATCGTAGTGATACACATATTCATAATATTGATGCCAAAAGATGCAAAGTTGATAATGATAGTGCAACATATTTATGGCATTGCGTTTAGGTCATATTGGTATAAAGCACATGAAGAAACTCCATGCAGATGGACTTTTGGAATCACTTGATTATGAATCATTTGATACTTGCGAACCATGCCTCATGGGTAAGATGACTAAAACTCCATTCTCTGGGACAATGGAGCGAGCTAATGACTTATTGGAAATAATACATACCGATGTATGTTGTCCGATGAGTGTTGAGGCATGCAGCGGGTATCATTGTTTTCTAACCTTTACAGATGATTTGAGTAGATATGGGTATATCTACTTGATGAAACACAAATCTGAAACATTTGAAAAGTTCAAAGAATTTCAGAGTGAAGTAGAGAATCATCGTAACAAGAAAATAAAGTTTTTACGATCTGATCGTGGAGGTGAATATTTGAGTTACGAGTTTGGCCTTCATTTAAAACAATGTGGAATTCTTTCACAACTCACACCACCTAGAACACCACAGCGTAATGGTGTGTCCGAACGTCGTAAAAGTACTTTATTAGATATGGTGCGTTCTATGATGTCTCTTACCGATTTGCCTTTATCATTTTGGGGTTATGCATTAGAGACAGCCGCATTCACGTTAAACAGGGCACCGTCTAAATCCGTTGAGATGACACCGTATGAACTATGGTTTGGCAAGAAACCTAAGCTGTCATTTCTTAAAGTTTGGGGATGCGATGCTTATGTCAAACAGCTTTAGCCTGATAAGCTCGAACCCAAAGCGGAGAAGTGCGTCTTCATAGGATACCCTAAATAGACCATTGGGTATACCTTCTACCACATGTCCGAAGGTAAGGTCTTTGTTGCCAAGAATGGGTCCTTTCTAGAGAAGGAGTTTCTCTCGAAAGAAGTGAGTGGGAGGAAAGTAGAACTTGCTGAGGTACCTTCTCTCGAATTGGAAAGTAGCACACCAGGGAAAAACGTTTCCGTGATGCCTAGACCAACTAGAGAGGAAGCTAATGATGATGATCATGAAACTTCAGATCAAGTTACCACTGAATTTCGTAGGTCGACCAGAACACGTTCCGCACCAGAGTGGTACCATAATCCTGTCCTAGAAGTCTTGTTATTAGACCATGGCGAACCTACAAACTATGAAGAAGCTATGATGAGCCCAGATTCCGATAATTGGCTTGAAACCATGAAATCTGAGATAGGATCCATGTATGAGAACAAAGTGTGGACTTTGGTGGATTTTCCCGATGATCGGCAAGCCATTGAGAATAAATGGATCTTCAAGAAGAAAACAGACGCTGATGGTAATGTCACTGTCTACAAAGCTCGACTTGTCACAAAAGGTTTTCGACAAGTTCAAGGGGTTGACTATGATGAGACTTTCTCACCCGTAGCGATGCTTAAGTCTGTCCAAATCATGTTAGCAATTGCTGCATTTTATGATTATGAAATCTGGCAAATGGACGTCAAAACTGCATTCCTTAATGGATTTCTTAAAGAAGAGTTGTATATGAGGCAACCAGAAGGTTTTGTCGATCCTAAAGGTGTTGATAAAGTGTGCAAGCTCCAACGATCCATCTATGGACTGGTGCAAGCATCTCGGAGTTGGAATATACGCTTTGATGAGGTGATCAAAGCATATGGTTTTATGCAGACTTACGGTGAAGCCTGTATTTACAAGAAAGTGAGTGGGAGCTCTGTAGCATTTCTAATATTATATGTGGATGACATATTGTTGATTGGAAATGATATAGAATTTCTGGATAGCATAAAAGGATACTTGAATAAGAATTTTTTTAATGAAAGACCTCGATGAAGCTGCTTATATATTGGGCATCAAGATCTATAGGGATAGATCAAGACGCTTAATAGGACTTTCACAAAGCACATACCTTGACAAAGTTCTGAAGAAGTTCAAAATGGACCAGTCAAAGAAAGGGTTCTTGCCTGTGTTGCAAGGTGTGAAAATGAGTCAGACTCAAAGCCCGACCACGGCAGAAGATAGAGAGAAAATGAAAGTCATTCCCTATGCCTCAGCCATAGGTTCTATCATGTATGCTATGCTGTGTACCAGACCTGATGTGTGCCTTGCCATAAGTTTGGCAGGGAGGTACCAAAGTAATCCAGCAGTGGATCACTGGACAGTGGTCAAGAATATCTTGAAGTACCTGAAAAGGACCAAGGGTATGTTTCTCGTTTATGGAGTTGACGAAGAGCTTGTCATAAAAGGTTACGTCGATGCTAGCTTCGACACTGATCCGCATGACTCTAAGTCACAAACCGGATACGTATTTATATTGACTGGTGTAGCTGTCAGTTGGTGCAGTTCCAAGCAGAGCGTTGTGGCGGGATCTACGTGTGAAGCGGAGTACATAGCTACTTCAGAAGCAGCGCATGAAGGATTCTAGATGAAGGAGCTCATATCCGATCTGGGTGTAATACCCAGTGCATCGGGTCCAATGAAAATCTATTGTGACAACACTGGAGCAATTGCCTTGGCGAAGGAATCCAGGTTTCAAAGAGAACCAAACACATCAAGAGATGCTTCAACTCCATTCGTAAAAAGGTCAAGGATGGAGACATAGAAATTTGCAAAATACATACAGATCTAAATGTAGCAGACCCATTGACTAAACCTCTCTCACGGGCAAAACATGATCAGCACCAAGACTCCATGGGTGTTAGATTCATTACTATGTAATCTAGATTATTGACTATAGTGCAAGTGGGAGACTGATGGAAATATGCCCTAGAGGCAATAATAAAATTGTTATTATTATATTTCCTTATTCATGATAAAGGTTTATTATTCATCCTAGAATTGTATTGACCGGAAACTTAAATACAAGTGTGAATACATAAACAAATACCGTGTCCCTAGTGAGCCTCTACTTGACTAGCTCGTTGATCAAAAGATGGTTAAGGTTTCCTAACCATAGACATGAGTTGTCATTTGATAATGGGATCACATCATTAGGATAATGATGTGATGGACAAGACCCATCCGTTAGCTTAGCATATGATCGTCCAGTTTATTGCTACTCCTTTCTTAATGTCAAATACATGTTCCTTCGACCATGAGATCATGCAACTCCCGGATACCGGAGGAATACCTTGAGTGCTATCAAACATCACAACGTAACTGAGTAATCATAAAGATGCTCTATAGGTATCTCCAAAGGTGTCTGTTGAGTTGGCGTGAATCGAGATTGGGATTTGTCACTCCGTGTATCGAAGAGGTATCTCTAGGCCCTCTCGGTAATACACATCACAAGAAGCTTGCAAGCAAAATGACTAAGGAGTTAGCTACGAGATGATGTATTACGGAACAAGTAAAGAGACTTGCTGGTAACGAGATTGAACTAGGTATGGAGATACCGATGATCGAACCTCGGGCAAGTAACATACCGACAGACAAAGGGAATTACGTATGTTGTCATAAAGGTTTGACTGATAAAGATCTTAGTAGAATATGTAGGAACCAATATGGGCATCCAGGTCCCGCTATTGGTTATTGACCGGAGAGGCGTCTCGGTCATGTCTACATCATTCTCGAACCCGTAGGGTCCGCACGCTTAACGTTCGTTGACGATATAGTATTATATGAGTTATGTGAGTTGCTGACCAAATGTTGTTCGGAGTCCCGGATGAGATCACGGACATGACGAGGAGCTCCGGAATGGTACTTGATCGGGCGTATCATGAAGGTGTACGACTACATCAACCGCGTTGATAAACGCTTCCGCTTAACGGTCTACGAGGGTACGTAGACACAATCTCCCCTCTCGTAGCTATGCATGTCCATGGATAGATCTTGCGTGTGTGTAGAAATTTTTTGTTTTCCATGCAACGTTCCCCAACAGTGGCATCATGAGCCAGGTCTATGCGTAGATGATATGCACGAGTAGAACACAAAGGAGTTGTGGGCGGTGATGTTCATACTGCTTACCACCAACGTCTTATTCTGATTCGGCGACATTGTGGGATGAAGCGGCCTGGACCAACCTTACATGTCCACGTACATGAGACCGGTTCCACCGACTGACATGCAACTTGTTTTGCATAAAGGTGGCTGGCGGGTGTCTGTTTCTCCTACTTTAGTTGAATCGAATATGACTACGGTCGGTCCTTGAAGAAGGTTAAAACAGCAAACTTGATAATCTCCATTGTGGTTTTGCGTAGGTAAGAACGGTTCTTGCTAGAAGCCCGTAGCAGCCACGTAAAACTTGCAACAACAAAGTAGAGGATGTCTAACTTGTTTTTGCAGGGTATGTTGTGATGTGATATGGTCAAGGTGATGTGATATACGTTGTTGTATGAGATGATCATGTTTTGTAATATCGACAACCGGCAGGAGCCTTAGGGTTTGTCTTTTAGTTATTGTATGAAATACAAGCGCCATGTAATTGCTTTACTTTATCGCTATGCGTTAGCAATAGTTGTAGAAGCAATAGTTGGCGAGACAACCCTGACGCAACGATGGAGATCAAGGTGTCGAGCCGGTGATGATGGAGATCATGACGATGCTTTGGAGATGGAGATCAAAAGCCCAAGATGATGATGGCCATATCATGTCACATATTTTGATTGCAGGTGATGTTTATCCTTTATGCATCTTATTTTGCTTAGAACGACGGTAGCTTTATAAGATGATCCCTTCACTAAATTTCAAGATAAAAGTGTTCTCCCCGAGTATGCACCGTTGCTAAAGTTCGTCGTTTCGAAGCACCTCGTGATGATCGGGTGTGATAGACTCTACGTTCACATACAACAGGTGTAAGCCAGTTTTACACAAGAAGAATACTTGGGTTAAACTTGACGAGCCTAGCATGTACATACATGGTCTCGGAACACTGGAGACCGAAAGGTCGAACATGACTCATATAGTAGATATGATCAACATAGAGATGTTCACCATTGATGACTACCCCATCTCACGTGATGATCGGACATGGGTTAGTTGATTTGGATCGTGTATCACTTAGATAACTTGAGGGATGTTAATTTAAGTGGGAGTTCATTAGTAATTTGATTAATTGAACTTAATTTATCATGAACTTAGTCTTAATAGTTTTTGCATATCTATGTTGTAGATCAATGGCCCGTGCTACTGTTCCCCTGAATTTTAATGTGTTCCTAGAGAAAGCTAAGTTAAAAGATGATGGTAGCAACTACACGGACTGGGTCCGTAACTTGAGGATTATCCTCATTGCTGCACAGAAGAATTATGTCCTTGATGCACCACTAGGTTACCCACCCGCTCCCGCTAATCTGGACGTTGTGAACGACTGGCAAACGCGGAATGACGACTACTCAATAGTTTAGTGTGCCATGCTTTACGACTTAGAACCGGGACTTCAAAAATGTTTTGAACGCCACGGAGCATATGAGATGTTCCAAGAGATAAAGTTGATATTTCAAGCTAATGCCCGGGTTGAGAGATATGAAGTCTCTAACGATTTCTATAGCTGCAAGATGGAGGAGAACAGTTCTGTCAGTGAACACATACTCAAAATGTTTGGGTATCATAACCACTTGACTCAACTGGGAATTGAGCTCCCAGATGAGTGTGTTATTGATAGAGTTCTTCAATCACTGCCACCAAGCTATAAAGGCTTCGTGATGAACTATAATATGCAAGGGATGACGAAAACGATTCCTGAGCTCTTCACGATGCTGAAATCGGCGGAGGTAGAAATCAAGAAGGAGCATCAAGTGTTGATGTTTAACAAGACCACTAGTTTCAAGAAAAAGGGTAAGGGAAAGAAAGGGAACTTCAAGAAGAATGGCAAGCAAGTTGCTACTCCCATGAAGAAGCCCAAAGCTGGACCCAAGCCTGAAACTGAGTGCTTCTACTACAAGGGAAATGGTCACTGGAAGCGGAACTGC
This sequence comes from Thinopyrum elongatum, assembly GCA_011799875.1. Lineage (NCBI taxonomy): Eukaryota > Viridiplantae > Streptophyta > Magnoliopsida > Poales > Poaceae > Thinopyrum > Thinopyrum elongatum. The sequence continues at coordinate 486,621,039 of CM022297.1, read as the reverse complement.
CCCAAATATTTGGCGGATAAGAAGGATGGCAAAGTGAGCAAAGGTATATTTGATATACATGTTATGTGTTCCTTACTAATGCTCGTAGTAGCGCATGTGTATTTGATACTGGTTCGGTTGCTCATATTTGTAACTCAAAACAGGAGCTGCGGAATAAACGAAGATTGGCTAAGGACGAGGTGACGATGCGCGTCGGGAATGGTTCCGAGGTCGATGTGATCGCCGTCGGCACGCTACCTCTACATCTACCTTCAGGATTAGTTTTAGACCTCAATAATTGTTATTTGGTGCCAGCGTTGAGCATGAACATTATATCTGGATCTTGTTTATTGCGAGACGGTTATTCATTTAAGTCAGAGAATAATGGTTGTTCTATTTATATGAATAATATATTTTACGGTCATGCACCTTTGATGAATGGTCTGTTCTTGTTGAATCTAGATCGTAGTGATACACATATTCATAATATTGATGCCAAAAAATGCAAAGTTGATAATGATAGTGCAACATATTTATGGCATTGCGTTTAGGTCATATTGGTATAAAGCACATGAATAAACTCCATGCAGATGGACTTTTGGAATCACTTGATTATGAATCATTTGATACTTGCGAACCATGCCTCATGGGTAAGATGACTAAAACTCCGTTCTCCGGGACAATGGAGCGAGCTAATGACTTATTGGAAATAATACATACCGATGTATGTTGTCCGATGCGTGTTGAGGCACGCGGCGGGTATCATTGTTTTCTAACCTTTACAGATGATTTGAGTAGATATGGGTTTATCTACTTGATGAAACACAAATCTAAAACATTTGAAAAGTTCAAAGAATTTCAGAGTGAAGTAGAGAATCATCGTAACAAGAAAATAAAGTTTTTACGATCTGATCGTGGAGGTGAATATTTGAGTTACGAGTTTGGCCTTCATTTAAAACAATGTGGAATTGTTTCACAACTCACACCACCTAGAACACCACAGCGTAATGGTGTGTCCGAACGTCGTATCAGTACTTTATTAGATATGGTGCGTTCTATGATGTCTCTTACCGATTTGCCTTTATCATTTTGGGGTTATGCATTAGAGACAGCCGCATTCACGTTAAACAGGGCACCGTCTAAATCCATTGAGATGACACCGTATGAACTATGGTTTGGCAAGAAACCTAAGCTGTCATTTCTTAAAGTTTGGGGATGCGAAGCTTATGTCAAACAGCTTCAGCCTGATAAGCTTGAACCCAAAGCGGAGAAGTGCGTCTTCATAGGATACCCTAAATAGACCATTGGGTATACCTTCTACCACATGTCCGAAGGCAAGATCTTTGTTGCCAAGAATGGGTCCTTTCTAGAGAAGGAGTTTCTCTCGAAAGAAGTGAGTGGGAGGAAAGTAGAACTTGCTGAGGTACCTTCTCTCGAATTGGAAAGTAGCACACCAGGGAAAAACGTTTCCGTGATGCCTAGACCAACTAGAGAGGAAGCTAATGATGATGATCATGAAACTACAGATCAAGTTACCACTGAATTTCGTAGGTCGACCAGAACACGTTCCGCACCAGAGTGGTACCATAATCCTGTCCTGGAAGTCATGTTATTAGACCATGGCGAACCTACAAACTATGAAGAAGCTATGATGAGCCCAGATTCCGATAATTGGCTTGAAGCCATGAAATCTGAGATAGGATCCATGTATGAGAACAAAGTGTGGACTTTGGTGGATTTGCCCGATGATCGGCAAGCCATTGAGAATAAATGGATCTTCAAGAAGAAAACAGACGCTGATGGTAATGTCACTGTCTACAAAGCTCGACTTGTCACAAAAGGTTTTCGACAAGTTCAAGGGGTTGACTATGATGAGACTTTCTCACCCGTAGCGATGCTTAAGTCTGTCCAAATCATGTTAGCAATTGCCGCATTTTATGATTATGAAATCTGGCAAATGGACGTCAAAACTGCATTCCTTAATGGATTTCTTAAAGAAGAGTTGTATATGAGGCAACCAGAAGGTTTTGTCGATCCTAAAGGTGTTGATAAAGTGTGCAAGCTCCAACGATCCATCTATGGACTGGTGCAAGCATCTCGGAGTTGGAATATCCGCTTTAATGAGGTGATCAAAGCATATGGTTTTATGCAGACTTACGGTGAAGCCTGTATTTACAAGAAAGTGAGTGGGAGCTCTGTAGCATTTCTAATATTATATGTGGATGACATATTGTTGATTGGAAATGATATAGAATTTCTGGATAGCATAAAAGGATACTTGAATAAGAATGTTTTTAATGAAAGACCTCGATGAAGCTGCTTATATATTGGGCATCAAGATCTATAGGGATAGATCAAGACGCTTAATAGGACTTTCACAAAGCACATACCTTGACAAAGTTCTGAAGAAGTTCAAAGTGGACTAGTCAAAGAAAGGGTTCTTGCCTGTGTTGCAAGGTGTGAAAATGAGTCAGACTCAAAGCCCGACCACGGCAGAAGATAGAGAGAAAATGAAAGTCATTCCCTATGCCTCAGCCATAGGTTCTATCATGTATGCTATGCTGTGTACCAGACCTGATGTGTGCCTTGCCATAAGTTTGGCAGGGAGGTACCAAAGTAATCCAGCAGTGGATCACTGGACAGTGGTCAAGAATATCTTGAAGTACCTGAAAAGGACCAAGGGTATGTTTCTCGTTTATGGAGTTGACGAAGAGCTTGTCATAAAAGGTTACGTCGGTGCTAGCTTTGACACTGATCCGGATGACTCTAAGTCACAAACCGGATACGTATTTATATTGACCGGTGTAGCTGTCAGTTGGTGCAGTTCCAAGCAGAGCGTTGTGGCGGGATCTATATGTGAAGCGGAGTACATAGCTGCTTCGGAAGCAGCGCATGAAGGATTCTGGATGAAGGAGCTCATATCCGATCTGGGTGTAATACCCAGTGCATCGGGTCCAATGAAAATATTTTGTGACAACACTGGAGCAATTGCCTTGGCGAAGGAATCCAGGTTTCAAAGAGAACCAAACACATCAAGAGATGCTTCAACTCCATTCGTAAAAGGTCAAGGATGGAGACATAGAAATTTGCAAAATACATACAGATCTAAATGTAGCAGACCCATTAACTAAACCTCTCTCGCGGGCAAAACATGATCAGCACCAAGACTCCATGGGTGTTAGATTCATTACTATGTAATCTAGATTATTGACTATAGTGCAAGTGGGAGACTGATGGAAATATGCCCTAGAGGCAATAATAAAATTGTTATTATTATATTTCCTTATTCATGATAAAGGTTTATTATTCATGCTAGAATTGTATTGACCGAAAACTTAAATACATGTGTGAATACATAAACAAATACCGTGTCCCTAGTGAGCCTCTACTTGACTAGCTCGTTGATCAAAAGATGGTTAAGGTTTCCTAACTATAGACATGAGTTGTCATTTGATAACGGGATCACATCATTAGGATAATGATGTGATGGACAAGACCCATCCGTTAGCTTAGCATATGATTGTCCAGTTTATTGCTACTCCTTTCTTAATGTCAAATACATGTTCCTTCGACCATGAGATCGTGCAACTCCCGGATACCGGAGGAATACCTTGAGTGCTATCAAACATCACAACGTAACTGGGTAATCATAAAGATGCTCTATAGGTATCTCCGAAGGTGTCTGTTGAGTTGCCGTGAATCGAGATTGGGATTTGTCACTCCGTGTATCGAAGAGGTATCTCTAGGCCCTCTCGGTAATACACATCACAAGAAGCTTGCAAGCAAAATGACTAAGGAGTTAGCTACGAGATGATGTATTACGGAACAAGTAAAGAGACTTGCTAGTAACGAGATTGAACTAGGTATGGAGATACCGATGATCGAACCTCGGGCAAGTAACATACCGACAGACAAAGGGAATTACGTATGTTGTCATAAAGGTTCGACTGATAAAGATCTTAGTAGAATATGTAGGAACCAATATGGGCATCTAGGTCCCGCTATTGGTTATTGACCGGAGAGGCATCTCGGTCATGTCTACATCATTCTCAAACCCGTAGGGTCCGCACGCTTAACGTTCGTTGACGATATAGTATTATATGAGTTATCTGAGTTGGTGACCAAATGTTGTTCGGAGTACTGGATGAGATCACGGACATGACGAGGAGCTCCGGAATGGTCCGGAGTTAAAGATTGATATATAGGACGATGATATTTGGTCACCAGAAAGGTTTCGGGAGTGCTGGGTATTTATTGGAGTGTCGGAAGGGGTTCCGGGAGGCCACCGGTAAGCGGTGGGCCTTGTGGGCCAGGGGGGGACCACACCAGCCCACAGGGGGTTGGCGTGCCCCTCCACCCCTTCCCATGCACCAAAGAGGGAGGGAAAGGAAGGGGGAGGCTCCCTAAGGCAGCCAGCCCCCCTTTCCTTCCCCCCCCCCATGTTCAAATATGGAAAGGGGGGCGGCCAGGCAGGTGCCTAGGGCAGCCGTCGGCCACTTGGGGCGCGCCCTAGGGCTGCCTCCTCTCCCACCTCCACCTACATATATGAGAGGAGGGAGAGGGCAATATACACCACAATTCCCAAGCCGTGTGCGGCGCCCCTCTCCCTCTAGTTCATCCTCGGTCATATTTTCATAGTGCTCGGCGAAACCCTGCGGAGATAGTTGCATCATGAAAGTGCGTTATATCGACTAGAGGGGGGTGAATAGGCAATTTTTACAAATTCATCACTTGAAGAAATACTACATGAGGAATTTGCTAAGTGACGAAACACAAGCAGCGGAATAAGTACTCAGGTGCATGCATAACAAGACAATAGCATAGTCATGATGATGAAATGTAACATACACAGAGCACATGTAGCGTGTAAACAGGATAAGTAGGCAGAAGAGAAGATGACTGAAGAAATAGGATTGAGGAAATTGAGAAAGTCTTCATTCAAATTCTTCAAATAGTAATGATCAAGTTCAGCAACAAGGAAGCGAGGAAATGAAAGGGTTGAGGAAATAGAACCAGTAGCTTGGTGAAGACAGTGATTTGGTAGACCAGTTCCAACTGATGTGACAGTTGTACGTCTGGTTGGAGCAGCTTGGTATTTAAACCAAAGGACACAATCTCCCAGGAAACACAATCCTTACTATATTCTCCTTGAGCTAAGGTCACACAGCCTCGCCCAATCACTCGTGGTAAGTCTTCAGGTGACTTCCAAACCTTCACAGACTTGGTCACTCGGGGATCCACAATTCCTCTTGGATGCTCTAGACCATGACACCTAACCGTCTGGAAGATGCATAGTCTTCAAAGGTAACAAGTGTCGGTTCCACACAGGAACAATCTCTTCAGTGATGTTCAATCACTTTGGGTTTTAGGTGTTGGGTTTTGGGTTTTTCTTCACTGATGATTTTCTCTCAAAGTCCTTGGAGGATGGGATGCTCTAAATGAAAAGTGTTAGTTTCTCTCAGAGCAGCCAACCAGCTAGTGGTTGAGGGGGGGGGGGCAGCTATTTATAGCCAGCGAGCAGCCCGACATGATAAGACATAAATGCCCTTCAATGATATGACCATTAGGTGGATAAGATATTTGGGACAACTGGCGCGTAGCACAACAACGATCGAAAATTTGAGCTCTCAAATTCCTCAGGGCTATCATGTTCCTCACTTGTAGGCAATCCGCACTGGTGAATTCCTAACTCCTCAGTCAGAACAAATTCCTTAGAGAACAGAAGATCTTCGTCTCTGTCACTGAAGAAATTGACTGAACTGTATGAGATTTCCAATGGCTTCACTCGAAAGGATTGGGTAGGTGTAGGCTTTGAGATGAGCATCACTTGGAAACTTTTCCTTAGTTTTACCTCGACCTCCTTTAACAGTACGGTGTTTCCTATGACTCAAGAAAGAGAAAATGAAACTACGAAAACAAAAGTCTCCAGGCTTCATAATCCTCGCATCAATATCAATGTCTTCAAGGTCACACCAATTTCCTCATTTTCAAAGTCTTCAAGAAAACCAAAGTCTTCAAATGAAGACATTCATTTTTAGGGGTCGACTTTCTTCGGAAATATCAAACTCTTCATAGACTTATTAGACCTGTGTACACTCAAAAACACATTAGTCCCTTAACCTATAAGTCTTCAATACACCAAAATCACTAAGGGGCACTAGATGCACTTACAATCTCCCCCTTTTTGGTGATTGATGACAAATAGGTTAAGTTTTCAACGGGGATAAACATATGAAGTGTAAATACTGATATTGAGGAATTTGATTGCAAGATATAGAAGAACTCCCCCTGAAGATGTGCGTATTTGAGGAATTTGCTTTGGATTGCAAATGCACATTGAAGAATAAAATCATGGAGATCTCCCCCTATATATTTTAATCCATACACGCATTTAACATATATTATGAAGAATTTGAAATGCATGATGGAAAATGGTGTCTGATGAAATTCAGCATGCGTGCATTAAGGTACTTGAGGAATTAAGCATGTAGAAGGAGTTCAAAAGAGTCAGACCACCATCTGACTTAAGTTTACAACTCATCAGAGCAAACACCTCATAAGAGCAAACACCTCAGAAGAGCAAGAGTTGTAACTTAAAAAAAACAACCCATATATAAGAGACCCGCTTGAAGACTAACTCAAATTTCTCCCCCTTTGTCATCAAATGACCAAAAGGGACGAAAATGAGGACTAATGCCCCAGAAGAATATCAGCTTGAGGTTGGTATCAGAGCGCCAGTGTTGTCGGGGTCGTTTGTTGAAGTAGGGCCTGCTGCAGTGTCGTTGAGATCTTCAGCTTCATCCATCTCACGTGATGAAGAATATGAACTTGTAACCAACTGAGGAACTTTGACCTTCTTGAATTTCTTCGAAGGAGGATGAGACCGGTCAAAGTCCTGTTGAAATCCCATCTGCTTGAGATCTTCATCACAGTAAAGATGAGTAAGTATGGCCCAAGTGCGATCGAAGATTTCATGCGCATAGTAGTGATTCTTCTTCACAGTGTTCTAAGTGACAGTCATGTTCTGAAGAATTGAGCCAAATTGACGCTTGACCCACTTGTGATTGCGATCGACCTTCCGATGAAGACTTAGAAGAAGCTCACGATCATCCATCACTCGTGGAGCAGTGGCTTGAGGATTTTGCTTTGAGGCTTTTGCGGCAGAATCTTGAGTTGCAGAGTCATCATTGGTGGAGTAAGATGCAGCCTTACGAAACTGACCATCCTTATGATGGCTATTTTGAGGAAGATATAACCTGGTTTATGTGTGAAAGAGCATATCATATCACGGGGTTTGGATGCACCGGCAAAGTTTGCACCAATTCTCAAGGTGAGAAAGGGCAATGCATGGTACTGAAGAGGCTAGCAATGATGGAAGGGTGAGAGTGCGTATAATCCATGGACTCAACATTAGTCATGAAGAACTCACATACTTATTGCAAAATTTTATTAGCCCTCGAAACAAAGTACTAATACGCCTGCTCCTAGGGGGATAGATTGGTAGGAAAAGACCATCGCTCGTCCCCGACCGCCACTCATAAGGAAGACAATCAATAATAAATCATGCTCTAATTGCATCGCATAACGAGAGACCATACATGCATGTTTCAAGAATCACAAACCTTAACACAAGTATTTCTACTAAACCACAAATACTTACTAGAATGACTCTAATATCACCATCTTCATATCTCAGAACAAATGCAAGGAATCAAACTTCTCATATATTCAATGATCTTCATGAAAGTTTTTATTATATCCCTCTTGAATACCCATCATACTAGGACTAAATTCATAACCTAAGAAAATTGCCATACTATTTATAAGACTCTCAAAATAATATAAGTGAATCATGAGAGTTAATCAATTTCTTCAAAATAAAACCACCGCCGTGCTCTAAAAGGATATAAGTGAAGCACTAGAGCAACTGCCTAGCTCAAAAGATATAAGTGAAGCACATAGAGGATTCTAATAAATTCACGATTAATGTGTGTCCCTCTCAAAAGGTGTGTACAGAAAGGATGATTGTGTCAAACTAAAAGGCAAATAAAGCAAAGACTCATATATCACAAGACACTCCAAGCAAAACACATATCATGTAGTGAATAAAAATATAGCATCAAGTAATTTACCGATGGATTGAAGACAAAAGAGGGGATGCAATCCGGGGCATCCCCAAGATTAGATGCTTAGTTGTCCTTGAATATTAACTTGGGGTGCCTTGGGCATCCCCAAGCTTAGGCTCTTGCCACTGCTTATTCCGTAGTCCATCAAAATTTTACCCAAAACTTGAAAACTTCACAACACAAAACTCATCAAAAAACTCATGAGCTCCGTTAGTATAATAAAAGCAAATCACCACTTTAGGTACTATTGTGAACTCATTCTAAATTCATATTAGCACTATATCTACTGTAGTCCAACTTCACCATGGTTCATACCGCCCAACACTACCCATAGATTCATCAAAATAAGAGAACAATGCATAGAAAACAGAATCTGTCAAAAACAGGACCGTCTTCTAAGATCTGAATATTACTCATACTTATGTAAATCCAAAAATTCTGAAACATTATGAAAACGTAGGAAATTCGTATATAAATCTTGTGTAAAAAAATTCAGAATTTTTTGTTGCTTCTGTAAATTTTCAAAATTCTGTAACTGGACGCAAAAGTTTCTGTTTTTCAGCAAAATCAAATCAACTATCACCATAGATCATCCCAAAGGCTTTACTTGGAACAAACACTAATTAAAACACTAAAACACAATTATTACAGAAGTAATATTGCATAAACACAAGAAATCAGAAAAGATAAATATTCGGTTGTCTCCTGATAACCCACAAGTATAGGGGATCGCAACAGTTTTCGAGGGTAGAGTATGCAACCCAAATTTATAGATTCGACACAAGGGGAGCCAAAGAATATTTGAAGGTATTAGCAGTTGAGTTGTCAATTCAACCACATCTGGAGATTAATTATCTACAGCAAAGTGATTAGTAGCACAGTAATATGATAGTTTTGATAGTAGTGGTAACAGTAACAGTAGCGGTAAGAGTGATAGCAATGATTTTGTAGCAAGTGTAACAGTAGCAATAGCAATAGTAACATAGCAAGAACAATATGCGGAAAATTCGTAGGCATTGGATCGGTAAATTCGTTGGATGATATTCATCATATAACAGTCATAACCTAGGGCGATACAAAACTAGCTCCAGTTCATAAATATAATGTAGGCATGTATTCCACAAATAGTCATACGTGCTAATGGAAAGAACTTGCATGACATCTTTTGTCCTACCCTCCCGTGGCAGCAGGGTCCATAAGGAAACTAAGGGATATTAAGGCCTCCTTTTAATAGAGAACCAGAACAAAGCATTAACACATAGTGAATACATGAATCCTCAAACTACGGTCATCACCGGAAAGTATCCCGAATACTGTCACTCTGGGGTTTACGGATTATAACACGTAGCAGGTTCATATAACTTGCAAGATCGGATCTAGAACATAGATATAATGGTGAAAACATAAACGGTTCAGATCTGAAATCATGGCACCCGGGCCCAAAGTGACAAGCATTAAGCATGGCAAAGTCATAGCTACATCAATCTCAGAACATAATGGATACTAGGGATCAAGCCCTAACAAAACTAACTCGATTACATGATGAATATCATCCAACTCCTCACCGACTAGCGAGCGTACGAAGGAATTACTCACTCCCGGTGGGGAGCATCATGGAATTGGCGATGAAGGAGGGTTGGTGATGACGAAGATCGAAGATCCCCCTCTCCAGAGCCCCAAACGGACTCTAGATCTGGCCTCCCAATGAAGAACAGGAGATGGCGGCGGCACCGTCTCGTGAAACACGATAATTGTTCCTCCTTGATTTTTTTCTTTGAAAATAGGATTTTATATAGTCGGAGTCAGGGTCTGCGGGGCCACCAGGTGGGTACAACCCACCTGGGCGCGCCCTGGTGGGTTGTGCTCACCCAGGGGCCCCCCTCCGGTGGTTCTTGGCTCCAGTATTTTTCTTTTATTATATAAAAATTCTCCAAAAAGTTTCGTTCCATTCCAAGAACTTTTATTTCTGCACAAAAACAACACCATGGTAGTTCTGCTGAAAACAACATCAGTCCGGGTTAGTTTCATTCAAAGCATGCAAATTAGAGTCCAAAACATGAGCAAAAGCGTTAGGAAAAGTAGATACGACGAAGACGTATCAACTCCCCCAAGCTTAAACCTTTGCTTGTCCTCAAGCAATTCAGTTGATAAACTGAAAGTGAAAAAGAAAAACTTTTACGAACTCTTTTGCCCTTGTTTACATAAATAAGCTTAAGTAGTACCCAGGTTTTCAGCAAAGATTATAATTAACCATGTCAACAATAACTCTTAAAATTTATATTAACTCATATCAATAGCATAAGCAACTAGCGAGCAATAATAAGATATCTCAAATGACAACACTTTGTCAAAACAATCGTGATATAACATGACAATAATGGTATCTCGCTAGCCCTTTCTGAGACCACAAAACATAAATGCAGAGCACCTCCAAAGTTCAAGCAGTGACTAAACATTGTAATTCATGGTAGAAGAGATCCAGTCATGATGCATCCAACATTAACTATACACAATGCATGAGGATGACCATAGTGCTCTCAGATCTGGTGCTTATTTGAGAAGGTGATGATGCAACATAAAGGTAAATAGATAGTCCCTTCGCAGAGGGAAGCAGGGATTTGCAGAGGTGCCAGAGCTCGAAGCTTAAATCAGAGATAAATGAAAGTTTGGGAAATGCACCCTTCCTATTTACTTTGCGACCAAAAGCTATCAATATCTTCCATGCTAAACACATTAGTAGCGGTTCCCAAGCGATAAAAGTAAAGTTTTACTCCCCCTCCACCAACAAACACACTCCACAGCTAGCCAAATCCACGGGTACCGTCCATACCAACATCATTCCTAGGGGAGTTTTGTTTAATTATTTGCAATTTTTGATTTCGGGACTGGGAATCCCTTTTACCGCCCCTCTCATGCAAGGACGAGTGAATAAACACTCATCATGAGAATAACCTGCTTAGCATGGAAGATACTAACTACCCCCGTCGCTCCATGAACAATCCAGGCACACAAAAACAAATGTTCATTTGAAATTTTAGAGGTGGCACATGCAAATTTACTTAGAACAACAGGGTAATTCCGCATATAGGTAGATATGGTGGACTCATCTGGAACAACTTGGGTTTTAGGGATTTTGATGCACAAGCAGTATTTCCGCTTAGTACAGGTGAAGGCTAGCAAATAGGTTGAGAAGCGGCCAGCTAGAGAGAGAAAACGGTCATGAACATGCTTTATGCATAATGAACATTGAATACTAGCATGAGTAGGATATGAACACCATGAACATAAATATCATAGAGGCTATGTTGGTTTTGATTCAACTACATGCATGAACATGTGCCAAGTCAAGCCACTCGAAACATTCAGAGGAGGATACCATATCATCATACTACATCACAATCATTTTAATGCATGTTGACATCCAAGATAAATCATTATCCACTCCTAGCTACTTAATCATGGCATGAGAAACTATAATCTCTAATTGTCATTGCAAACATGTTTGATCATAATATGCTGAACCATGGGTACTAGGTTAAACATATTTACAAAAACAGAACAAGTCGAGTTCATACCCGTTTCACTCTGCCACAGTCACTTCATCAAATATCGTCATTATTGCCCTTCACTTAAACGACCGAATGATAAGAAAATAATAATAGCGCAAGAGTGCCATGGACTAAGCTGGAATCTGCAAAACATTTTATTCAAGAGGAGAAGACAAGGTAATATGGGCTCTTTTGTTAGATAAATATCAATGCATATGAGAGCCACTCAACATTTTCATCGTGGTCTTCTTCTCGGTATGACTCAACAAAAAAGAAAAAGAATTTCAGAAACACACTGAAATATTTTTGGATTTTTTAGTTTTTCTTGAAGAAGGCAAATTAAAAAGAAAGAAAACAAAAGCGAGAACAAAAACTATTTATACGGGTGAGCTCCCAACAAGCAACAGAAGAACAAGGAAATCTTTTTGGGTTTTCTTTTACAACAACTAATTAGACTAGAAAGAAAACCGAAAAGAAGCAAGAAACATATTTTTGGGATTTTCTCAAAGTCTTTTCAAACACACAAGAAGAAAACGAGAAAATAAATATAACATGGATAATACAATGAAAAAGTGTGAACACCGACAACTGGAATGAAATGTGTGAACTTAAATGTAATGTCGGTGGAAATACGTACTGCCCCAAGCTTAGGCTTTTGGCCTAGCTTGGTAATCACCACCTGCGGCTTGCATAATAATCAGAGTGATAGCTCACGGAGGCTCTTGGTGCAGCCTCCTCAGCCTGCCGAGCAGCCACGACCTCCGCGTTGTGCGCGTGGGCCTCGCTCTCAAGAACATAATACCTTCCTTTGCTGTGATAATCAAAGAGAGCAGGCGCAGGCAAAAAGGTATGCACAATGGTTTTCTTATTGAACCACAGGTTATATGTGTAATCAGTGATTTTGCCCTTAAGGAACTTATGGCGCTTCATGGCCTCAAAGTCTAAGTACTGAGTAGGTAGGTTGGGGTCATTAGGCCAAGGTGATACACCCAGCTCCTTTGCTAAACGTGAAGCATAAATTCCACCATAAAAATATCCACTACCAGCGTTGTGTTGCAATCTGCGTGCAACAATCGCTCCAAGGTTATAACATTTAATACCGGTGAGAGCAGTGTGTATGAGGCTCAAGTCAGGAGCACATAATGTACTACAGTCTTGTTTGCCTATGATGCATTTGCCATTAAACAGTGCAAGGTATTGAATTGATGGAAATTAATGCTTTTTATTCTACCTTGTGTCACTCCTCTATCCTCACCGTAGCAAAGATTAATAAAAAATGACTCATACTCAGATCTTGGTGGCTCATCCAGCGAACCCCAAAATGGAATTTTACAAATACCACAAAATACTTCTAGAGATATGGTAATCGGACGATCATAAAGTTTAAACGAAACTCTAGACTCACGAGGATGAAATTTAAATTCTTTAGTAAACGTTTCTGTGAGGCTGAGATGCTAGATGCCCTTATCTTCAATGTAGGGACCGAGCTCGGCATTGTGAACATATTGCTCAAATTCTTCTTTAATACCTGCACTCGACATGAATTCATCGCACGGCCATAAGCATGATTTGGTAGCGGCATCCCTTATTGAGCTTGCACTTGGTTCAACATAAGACCGACGCATTGAACCGCTACTAGATGATGCCTCCGAGGATCTCCTCCTCGAAGAACTCCTTCCAAAGAAGTTCATTTTATTTGAGTACAAATTTCTGAAATTTTTGGGTCACAAAATTTTTGTCAACTAAACTTCACAAGATTGATAGCAACTACTCATAGGGATGCATAGAGGCCATATTAAGCATTCAAACTACTTAGAACTCTAAGAATTCAACATGCACGCTCATCTACAGCAGCACCAAGAGTAGCTAATTATTCAAAATATAATCCACTAAAGCAAAAACTAATTGGAGCAATGGAGTAGTCACATACCAATAGCAATCCCCCAAAACTGTTTCGGAAATGGAGCTTCGAGCAAAGAGATCAAAATCCGCGGGTTTGAGAGCAAGAACACGAGAGAGAGAGAGAGAGAGAGAGAGAGAGCAACGGTGATTTTTTTGGAGGTAAGACAAGGAATGGGCTGAAGAGATAAGTGAGGGGCCCCACGTGGGGACCACAACCCACCAAGGCGCGCCAAGGGCTGCTGGCACGCCCAGGTGGGTTGTGCCCACCTGTTGCACCCCCCTCTGATGTTATTTGTACCAAAAATTCAGAAATAATCAGAGAAAAAAGTATTAAATTTTCATGGCATTCTGAGAACTTTTTTTTGGGTCATTTTCTTATTGCACGGGTGATACGTCTCCAACGTATCTATAATTTTTGATTGTTCCATGCTATTATATTATCTGTTTTGGATGTTTTATATGCATTAATATGCTATTTTATATTATTTTTGGGACTAACTTATTAATCTAGAGCCCAGTGCCAGTTTCTGTTTTTTCCTTGTTTTTGAGCCTCGCAGAAAAGGAATACCAAACGGAATAAAACTTCACGATGATTTTTCTTGGACCAGAATACACCCAGGGGACTTGGAGTCCAAGTCAGAAGAGCCACGAGGCGGCGACAAGGGTGGAGGGCGCGCCCTAGGGGGGCGCCCCCTGCCTTGTGGGCCCCTCGGTTACCTGCTGACCTAGGTCTTCCTCCTATATATTCACATATATTCCAGAACCACCAGAGGCATCCACAAAAACACTTTTCCACCGCCGTAACCTTCTGTTCCCGTGAGATCCCATCTTGGGGCCTTTTCTGGCATCCTACCCGAGGGGGATTCGATCACGGAGGGCATCTACATCAACACCATTGCCCTTCCGATGAAGCGTGAGTAGTTTACCTCAGACCTACGGGTCCATAGCTAGTAGCTAGATGGCTTCTTCTCTCTCTTTGATTCTCAATACCATGTTCTCCTCGATGTTCTTGGAGATCTATCTTATGTAATCTTCTTTTGCGGTGTGTTTGTCAAGATCCGATGAATTGTGGATTTATAATCAACTTATCTATGAATATTATTTGAATCTTCTCTGAATTCTTATATGCATGATTCGATATCTTTGTATTTCTCTTCGAATTATCGGTTTGGTTTGGCCAACTAGATTGGTTTTTCTTGCAATGGGAGAAGTGCTTGGCTTTGGGTTCAATCTTGCGGTGTCCTCACCCAGTGACAAAGTAGGGGTAGCGAGGCATATATTGTATTGTTGCCATCGAGGATAAAAAGATGGGGTTTACATCATATTGCTTGAGTTTATTCCTCTACATCATGTCATCTTACTTAAAGCGTTACTCCGTTCTTTATGAACTTAATACTCTAGATGCATGCTGGATAACGGTCGATGTGTGGAGTAATAGTAGTAGATGCAGGCAGGAGTCGGTCTACTTGACACGGATGTGATCCCTATATTGCATAATCATTGCCTTGGATATCGTCATAACTTTGCGCTTTTCTATCAATTGCTTGACAGTAATTTGTTCACCCACCGTATTATTTGCCTTCATGAGAGAAGCCTCTAGTGAAACCTATGGCCCCTGGGTCTATTTTCCATCATATTACTTTCCGATCTACTATTTTGCAATCTTTTATTTTCAGATCTATATACCAAAAAACCCATAAATATTTTATCTTTTGTTTATCTATCTCTATCAGATCTCATTTTTGCAATTGACCGTGAAGGGATTGACAACCCCTTTATCGTGTTGGGTGCAAGTGTTTGATTGTTTGTGCAGGTGTTGGTGATTTGTGCGTTCTTCTCCTACTGGATTGATACCTTGGTTCTTAACTGAGGGAAATACTTACCTCTACTCTGCTGCATCACCCTTTCCTCTTCAAGGAAAAACCAACGCAAGCTCAAGAAGTAGCAGGAAGAATTTCTGGCGCTGTTGCCGGGGAGATCTATTCCAAGTCAAGACATACCAAGTACCCATCATAAACTCTCATCTCTTGCATTACATTATTCACCATTTGCCTCTCGTTTTCCTCTCCCCCACTTCTAAAACGATTTTCGAAAAGATTTGCCTTTTTATTCACCCTTCTTCCATTCGTCTTTTTCGTTTGCTTTTTGTTTGCTCGTGTGTTAGATATGTTTCTTGCCACCATGTCTGAATCGGGGGAAATTTTCATTGAAAAGGATAGTAGCAATTATGGGGGGGACCTTGATAATTTTGCTAATTTTGATCCTCATGAAGAACCTACTATCTTGCACACTAAAAAACTTTGCATAGGTAGCGGCAATATTATTGGAAAAGGGGTTATTCAAGATTTCTTTACTTGTGCTGGTGCGCTACCCACGTTAGGTGGATCTATTCTCCATAAAACTAATAGTCTCGCGGATGCTATATCTTTGCTTATACTTGAACTTGAAACACAATTTGTCCCTATGCATCCATGCATACAAAGGATTTTTCTAGAGTTCTCTAATATTGAGCATTCTTCTGTTAAACGCGCTGCTACTATATTTCTAGCCCATGAGTTTAGATTCATTTTGAAAGAAGCTAGTGAAATTTTTGCGCATTATAAGGTAGATGGTGGTCGTCCTCCCATAGAGGGGATTCTCTTTAATCAAGAAGAAATAATGCGTTTGCGATCTCTTGATCATGTTGCTTATAATGAAAATTTGAGAAAAAGGGTCCCTACCGATGTTTTAGTTGATAAAATTTATGAACTTAATAATAGTTTTGCTATAGAAAACAACGGATTGGGTTTCTCTCTTGGAAATAAGCTCATGACTTTTTGTCAAAAGAATTCTTACAATGATGAGTTGATCATACAATATAAGGGGCCTAAGGAGGAGCCAATACCTCCCGAGCTTGATCTTAGGGATCCTTATCCCGTTAAATTTAGCCCTTTTGATTACTTTTGCTTACCACAAATAAAACTTGCTGCTGAACAAAGGGAGTCCGAGACGAGCTTTCGAAATTTTCCTTATTATTACTATGACAATACCTAGATCTATGTGTTTTTATGCCTAGCTAAGGGCGTTAAACAATAGCGCTTGTTGGGAGGCAACCCAATTTTATTTTTGTTCTTGTTTTTTGGTTCTGTTTTTCAATAAATTTTTCACCTAGCCTCTGGTTAGATGTGTTTTGGTGTTTTAATTAGGGTTTGTGCCAAGTAAGACCTTTGGGATGGCTTACGGTGATAGTTGATTTGATCTTGCTGAAAAACAGAAACTTTTGCGTCCAGTCATAGAATTTTAATAATTCACTGGAGCATTGAAAAACCCTGAATTTTTTACACAGGATTGATATACGAATTTTCTCTGTTTTCCAGTTGTTTCAGAATTTTTCGAGTTAGAAAAGTATTAGAACAATTCAGATCTTCGCAGACTGTTCTGTTTTTGACAGATTCTGTTTTCTTTGTGTTGTTTGCTTATTTTGATGAATCTATGGGTAGTATCGGGGGGTATGTGTTGGGGAACGTAGCAGAATTTTAAAATTTTCTACGCATCACCAAGATCAATCTATGGAGTCATCTAGCAACGAGTGAGAGGGGAGTGTATCTACATACCCTTGTAGATCGCGAGCGGAAGCGTTCAAGAGAACGGGGTTGATGGAGTCGTACTCGTCGTGATCCAAATCACCGATGACCGAGCGCCGAACGGACGGCACCTCCGCGTTCAACACACGTACGGAGCAGAGACGTCTCCTCCTTCTTGATCCAGCAAGGGGGGAGGAGAGGTTGATGGAGATCCATCAGCACGACGGTGTGGTGGTGGAAGCAGCGGGATTTCAGCAGGGCTTCGCCAAGCGCTACTGGAGGAGGAAGAGGTGTCACGGGAGGGAGAGGGAGGCGCCAGGGGCTGAGCTGTTTCTCCCATGCACCTCCCCACTATATATAGGGGTGGAGGGGGCTGGTTTCTTGCCCTCCAAGTCCATTGGGGCGTTGGCAAAGGTGGAAGGAAAGAAATCCCATCCTTTCCCTTCCCCACCGATTGTTATCCCCCTTTTTTAGGGATCTTGATCTTATCCCTTCGGGATATGATCTTATTCCTTCTAAGGGGGAATCTTGGTGCGCCTTGACTAGGGGTGTGGGGCCTTGCCCCCACTACCCACGTTCATGTGGGTCCCCCCATGCAGGTGGGCCCCACTCCGGAACCTTCTAGAACCTTACCGAAAAATCCCGAACATTTTCCGGTGGCCAAAATAGGACTTCCCATATATAAATCTTTACCTCCGGACCATTCCGGAACTCCTCGTGACGTCCAGGATCTCATCCGAGACTCCGAACAACCTTCGGGTTACCGCATACTAATATCTCTATAACCCTAGCGTCACCGAACCTTAAGTGTGTAGACCCTACGGGTTCGGGAGACACGCAGACATGACCGAGACGACTCTCCGGTCAATAACCAACAGCGGGATCTGGATACCCATGTTGGCTCCCACATGCTCCTCGATGATCTCATCGGATGAACCACGATGTCGAGGATTCAATCAATCCCGTACGCAATCCCCTTTGTCTATCGGTACGATACTTGCCCGAGATTCGATCGTCGGTATCTCGATACCTTGTTCAATCTCGTTACCGGCAAGTCTCTTTACTCGTTTCCGTAACACATCATCCCGTGAACAACTCCTTGATCACATTGAGCTCATTATGATGATGTCCTACCGAGTGGGCCCAGAGGTACCTCTCCGTTACATGGAGTGACAAATCCCAGTCTCGATTCGTGCCAACCCAACAGATACTTTCGGAGATACCCGTAGTGCACCTTTATAGCCACCCAGTTACATTGTGACGTTTGGTGCACCCAAAGCACTCCTACGGTATCCGGGAGTTGCACAATCTCATGGTCTAAGGAAAAGTTACTTGACATTGGAAAAGCTTTAGCAAACGAACTACACGATCTAGTGCTAGGCTTAGGATTGGGTCTTGTCCATCACATCATTCTCCTAATGATGTGATCCCGTTATCAATGACATCTAATGTCCATGGTCAGGAAACCGTAACCATCTATTGATCAACGAGCTAGTCAACTAGAGGCTTACTAGGGACATGTTGTGGTCTATGTATTCACACATGTATTACGATTTCCGGATAACACAATTATAGCATGAATAACAGACAATTATCATGAACAAGGAAATATAATAATAACCATTTTATTATTGCCTCTAGGGCATATTTCCAACAGTACTGTTGGGGATCGTAGCAGAATTTTAAAATTTTCTACGCATCACCAAGATCAATCTATGGAGTCATCTAGCAACGAGAGAGAGGGGAGTGCATCTACATACCCTTGTAGATCGCGAGCGGAAGCGTTCAAGAGAACGGGGTTGATGGAGTCGTACTCGTCGTGATCCAAATCACCGATGACCGAGCGCCGAACGGACGGCACCTCCGTGTTCAACACACGTACGGTTGGGAGAGACGTCTCCTCCTTCTTGATCCAGCAAGGGGGAAGGAGAGGTTGATGAGGATCCAGCAGCACGACGGCGTGGTGGTGGAAGCAGCGGGATCTCGGCAGGGCTTCACCAAGCACCAACGAGAGGGAGAGGTGTCACGGGAGGAGAGGGGGGCGCCAGGGGCTGGGGTGTGTCCTCCCTCCCACCCCTCCACTATTTATAGGGGGAAGGGGAGAGGGGGCCGGCCCCCTCAGATCCAATCTGAGGGGAGGGGCGGCGGCCAAGGGGGTGGCTTGCCCCCCAAGCCAGGTGGAGGCGCCCCCCACCCCTAGGGTTCCCAACCCTAGGCGCAGGGGAGGCCCATAGGGGGGCGCACCAGCCCACCAGGGGCTGGTTCCCTTCCCACTTCAGCCCATGGGGCCCTTCGGGATAGGTGGCCCCACCCGGTGGACCCCCGGGACCCTTCCGGTGGTCCCGGTACAATACCGATTACCCCCGAAACCTTCCCGGTGGCCGAAACTGGACTTCCTATATACAATTCTTTACCTCCGGACCATTCCGGAACTCCTCATGACGTCCGGGATCTCATCCGGGACTCCGAACAACTTTCGGGTTACCGCATACTAATATCTCTACAACCCTAGCGTCACCGAACCTTAAGTGTGTAGACCCTACGGGTTCGGGAGACACGCAGACATGACCGAGACGACTCTCCGGTCAATAACCAACAGCGGGATCTGGATACCCATGTTGGCTCCCACATGCTCCTCGATGATCTCATCGGATGAACCACGATGTCGAGGATTCAATCAATCCCGTACGCAATTCCCTTTGTCTATCGGTACGATACTTGCCCGAGATTCGATCGTCGGTATCTCGATACCTTGTTCAATCTCGTTACCGGCAAGTCTCTTTACTCGTTTTCGTAACACATCATCCCGTGAACAACTCCTTGATCACATTGAGCTCATTATGATGATGTCCTACCGAGTGGGCCCAGAGGTACCTCTCCGTTACATGGAGTGACAAATCCCAGTCTCGATTCGTGCCAACCCAACAGATACTTTCGGAGATACCCGTAGTGCACCTTTATAGCCACCCAGTTACGTTGTGACGTTTGGTGCACCCAAAGCACTCCTACGGGATCCGGGAGTTGCACAATCTCATGGTCTAAGGAAAAGTTACTTGACATTGGAAAAGCTTTAGCAAACGAACTACACGATCTAGTGCTAGGCTTAGGATTGGGTCTTGTCCATCACATCATTCTCCTAATGATGTGATCCCGTTATCAATGACATCCAATGTCCATGGTCAGGAAACCGTAACCATCTATTGATCAACGAGCTAGTCAACTAGAGGCTTACTAGGGACATGTTGTGGTCTATGTATTCACACATGTATTACGATTTCCGGATAACACAATTATAGCATGAATAACAGACAATTATCATGAACAAGGAAATATAATAATAACCATTTTATTATTACCTCTAGGGCATATTTCCAACAGTCTCCCACTTGCACTAGAGTCAATAATCTAGTTACATTGTGATGAATCGAACACCCATAGAGTACTGGTGTTGATCATGTTTTGCTCGTGAAAGAGGTTTAGTCAACGGATCTGCTACATTCAAATCCGTGTGCACTTTACAAATATCTATGTCTCCATCTTGAACATGTTCACGTATGGAGTTGAAGCGACGCTTGATATGCCTGGTCCTTTTGTGAAACCTGGGCTCCTTGGCAAGGGCAATAGCTCCAGTGTTGTCACAGAAGAGAGCCATTGGACCCGACGCATTTGGAATGACTCCTAGGTCGGTGATGAACTCCTTCATCCATACTGCTTTGTGTGCTGCCTCCGAGGCTGCTATGTACTCCGCTTCGCATGTAGAACCCGCCACGACGCTTTGCTTGCAACTGCACCAGCTTACCGCTCCACCATTCAAAATATACACGTATCCGGTTTGTGACTTGGAGTCATCCGGATCTGTGTCGAAGCTAGCGTCGACGTAACCCTTTAAGACGAGCTCTTCGTCACCTCCATATACGAGAAACATATCCTTAGTCCTTTTCAGGTACTTTAGGATGTTCTTGACCGCTGTCCAGTGTTCCTTGCCGGGATTACTTTGGTACCTACCTACCAAACTTACAGCAAGGTTTACATCAGGTCTGGTACACAGCATGGCATACATAATAGACCCTATGGCTGAGGCATAGGGGATGACACTCATCTCTTCTATATCTTTTGCCGTGGTCGGGCATTGAGCCGAGCTCAATTTCACACCTTGCAATACAGGCAAGAACCCCTTCTTGGACTGATCCATATTGAACTTCTTCAATATCTTATCAAGGTATGTGCTTTGCGAAAGACCTATGAGGCGTCTCGATCTATCTCTATAGATCTTGATGCCTAATATATAAGCAGCTTCTCCAAGGTCCTTCATTGAAAAACACTTATTCAAGTAGGCCTTTATACTTTCCAAGAATTCTATATCATTTCCCATCAGCAGTATGTCATCCACATATAATATGAGAAATGCTACAGAGCTCCCACTCACTTTCTTGTAAACACAGGCTTCTCCATAAGTCTGTGTGAACCCAAACGCTTTGATCATCTCGTCAAAGCGAATGTTCCAACTCCGAGATGCTTGCACCAGCCCATAGAGTGAGCGCTGGAGCTTGCATACCTTGTCAGCATTCTCAGGGTCGACAAAACCTTCCGGTTGTATCATATACAACTCTTCCTTAAGAAAACCATTAAGGAATGCCGTTTTGACGTCCATTTGCCATATCTCATAATCATAGTATGCGGCAATTGCTAACATGATTCTGACGGATTTCAACTTCGCTACGGGTGAGAAAGTCTCATCGTAGTCAACCCCTTGAACTTGTCGATAACCCTTAGCGACAAGCCGAGCCTTATAGATGGTCACATTACCATCCGCGTCAGTCTTCTTCTTAAAGATCCATTTATTTTCTATGGCTTGCCGATCATCGGGCAAGTCAGTCAAAGTCCATACTTCGTTTTCATACATGGATCCTCTCTCGGATTTCATGGCTTCAAGCCATTTGTCGGAATCCGGGCCCGCCATCGCTTCTTCATAGTTCGAAGGTTCACTGTTGTCTAACAACATGATTTCCAGGACAGGATTGCCATACCACTCTGGTGCGGAACGTGTCCTCGTGGACCTTCGAAGTTCAGTGGTAGCTTGATCATGATCATTATCAATAACTTCCTCTCTAGCCGGTGTAGGCTCCACAGAAACATTTTCCTGTGCTGCGCTACTCTCCGGTTCGAGGGTCATCTCATCAAGCTCCACTTTCCTCCCACTCACTTCTTTCGAGAGAAACTCTTTCTCTAGAAAGGATCCATTCCTGGCAACAAAGATCTTGCCCTCGGATCTTAGGTAGAAGGTATACCCAATAGTTTCCTTAGGGTATCCTATGAATACGCATTTTTCCGACTTGGGTTCGAGCTTCTCTGGTTGAAGTTTCTTCACATAAGCATCGCATCCCCAAACTTTCAGAAATGACAGCTTAGGTTTCTTCCCAAACCATAATTCATACGGTGTCGTCTCAACGGATTTTGACGGTGCCCTATTTAAAGTGAATGCGGCAGTCTCTAAAGCATAACCCCAAAAGGATAGCGGTAAATCGGTAAGAGACATCATAGATCGCACCATATCCAATAGAGTGCGATTACGACGTTCGGACACACCATTACGCTGAGGTGTTCCAGGCGGCGTGAGTTGTGAAACAATTCCACATTTCCTGAAGTGCGTGCCAAATTCATGACTCAAATATTCTCCTCCACGATCTGATCGTAAGAACTTTATTTTCTTGTCACGTTGATTCTCAACCTCACTCTGAAATTCCTTGAACTTTTCAAAGGTCTCAGACTTGTGCTTCATCAAGTAGACATACACATATCTACTCAAATCATCGGTGAGGGTGAGAACATAACGATAACCACCGCGAGCCTCAACACTCATTGGACCACACACATCAGTATGTATGATCTCCAATAAGTTGGTTGCTCGCTCCATTGTTCCGGAGAACGGAGTCTTGGTCATCTTGCCCAAGAGGCATGGTTCGCATCTGTCAAATGATTCATAATCAAGAGACTCCAAAAGTCCATCTGCATGGAGTTTCTTCATGCGTTTAACACCGATATGACCAAGGCGGCAGTGCCACAAGTATGTGGGACTATCGTTATCAACCTTGCATTTCTTGGCATTCACATTATAAACATGTGTAACATCACGTTCGAGATTCAATAAAAATAAACCATTCACCAGCGGGGCATGACCATAAAACATATCTCTCATATAAATAGAACAACCATTATTCTCAGATTTAAATGAGTAGCCATCTCTCATTAAGCGAGATCCAGATACAATGTTCATGCTCAAAGCTGGTACTAAATAACAATTATTGAGGTTTGAAACTAATCCCGTAGGTAGATGCAGAGGTAGCGTGCCGACGGCGATCACATCGACCTTGGAACCATTCCCGACGCGCATCGTCACCTCGTCCTTTGCCAGTCTACGCTGATTCCGCAGTTCCTGCTTTGAGTTACAAATATGAGCAACCGCACCGGTATCAAATACCCAGGAACTACTACGAGTGCTGGTAAGGTACACATCAATTACATGTATATCATATATACCTTTGGTATTGCCGGCCTTCTTGTCCGCCAAGTACTTGGGGCAGTTTCGCTTCCAGTGACCGTTTCCCTTGCAATAAAAGCACTCAGTCTCAGGCTTGGGTCCATTCTTCGACTTCTTCCCGGCAGCTGGCTTACCGGGCGCGGCAACTCCCTTGCCGTCCTTCTTGAAGTTCTTCTTACCCTTTCCCTTCTTGAACTTAGTGGTTTTATTCACCATCAACACTTGATGTTCCTTTCTGATCTCTGCCTCCGCTGACTTCAGCATCGCATATACCTCAGGAATGGTCTTTTCCATCCCCTGCATGTGGAAGTTCATCACGAAGCTCTTGTAGCTAGGTGGAAGCGACTGAAGGATTCTGTCAACGACCGCGTCATCCGGGAGATTAACTCCCAGCTGAGACAAGCGGCTGTGCAACCCAGACATTTTGAGTATGTGCTCGCTGACAGAACTATTTTCCTCCATCTTACAGCTGTAGAACTTATCGGAGACTTCATATCTCTCGATCCGGGCATGAGCTTGGAAAACCATTTTCAGCTCTTCGAACATCTCATATGCTCCGTGATGCTCAAAACGCTTTTGGAGCCCCGGTTCTAAGCTGAAGAGCATGCCGCACTGAACGAAGGAGTAATCATCGGTGCGTGTCTGCCAAACGTTCAAATCGTCTGGCAGTGCTGGGAGAGCAGGTGGGTCACCTAACGGTACTTCAAGGACATATGATTTCTTGGCAGCTATGAGGATAATCCTCAGGTTACGGACCCAGTCCGCATAGTTGCTACCATCGTCTTTCAGCTTGTTTTTCTCTAGGAACGCGTTGAAGTTGAGGGTAACATTAGCGTTGGCCATTTGATCTACAAGATAGATATGTAACATTTAGACTAAGTTCATGACAATTAAGTTCATCTAATCAAATTATGTAATGAACTCCCACTCAGATAGACATCCCTCTCGTCATCTAAGTGATTACATGATCCGAATCGACTAGGCCGTGTCCGATCATCACGTGAGACGGACTAGTCATCAACGGTGAACATCCCCATGTTGATCGTATCTTCTATACGCCTCATGCTCGACCTTTCGGTCTCTTGTGTTCCGAGGCCATGTCTGTACATGCTAGGCTCGTCAAGTCAACCTAAGTGTATTGCTGTGTAAATCTGGCTTACACCCGTTGTATTCGAACGTTAGAATCTATCACACCCGATCAACACGTAGTGCTTCGAAACAACGAACCTTCGCAACGGTGCACAGTTAGGGGGAACACTTTCTTGAAATTTTAGTAAGGGATCATCTTATATATGCTACCGTCGTTCTAAGCAAATAAGATGCAAAAACATGATAAACATCTCATGCAATCAAAATAGTGACATGATATGGCCATTATCACTTTGCTCCTTTTGATCTCCATCTTCGGGGCTCCATGATCATCATCGTCACCGGCATGACACCATGATCTCCATCATCATGATCTCCATCATCGTGTCTTCATGAAGTTGTCTCGCCAACTATTACCTCTACTACTACGGCTAACGGTTAGCAATAAAGTAAAGTAATTACATGGCGAATTTCAATGACACGCAGGTCATATAATAAATTAAGACAACTCCTATGGCTCCTGCCGGTTGTCATACTCATCGACATGCAAGTCGTGATTCCTATTACAAGAACATGATCATCTCATACATCACATATATCATTCATCACATCCTTTGGCCATATCACATCACAAAGCACTTGCTGCAAAAACAAGTTAGACGTCCTCTAATTGTTGTTGCAAGTTTTTACGTGGCTGCTATAGGTTTCTAGCAAGAACGTTTCTTACCTACGCCAAAACCACAACGTGATATGCCAATTTCTATTTACCCTTCATAAGGACCCTGTTCATCGAATCCGATCCGACTAAAGTGGGAGAGACAGACACCCGCTAGCCACCTTATGCAACTAGTGCATGTCAGTCGGTGGAACCTGTCTCACGTAAGCGTACGTGTAAGGTCGGTCCGGGCCGCTTCATCCCACAGTGCCGCCGAATCAAGATAAGACTAGTAACGGCAAGAAGATTGACAAATCGACGCCCACAACTACTTTGTGTTCTACTCGTGCAAGATACTACGCATAGACCTAGCTCTGATACCACTGTTGGGGAACATAGCAGAATTTTAAAATTTTCTACGCATCACCAAGATCAATCTATGGAGTCATCTAGCAACGAGTGAGAGGGGAGTGTATCTACATACCCTTGTAGATCGCGAGCGGAAGCGTTCAAGAGAACGGGGTTGATGGAGTCGTACTCGTCGTGATCCAAATCACCGATGACCGAGCGCCGAACGGACGGCACCTCCGCGTTCAACACACGTACGGAGCAGAGACGTCTCCTCCTTCTTGATCCAGCAAGGGGGGAGGAGAGGTTGATGGAGATCCATCAGCACGACGGTGTGGTGGTGGAAGCAGCGGGATTTCAGCAGGGCTTCGCCAAGCGCTACTGGAGGAGGAAGAGGTGTCACGGGAGGGAGAGGGAGGCGCCAGGGGCTGAGCTGTTTCTCCCATGCACCTCCCCACTATATATAGGGGTGGAGGGGGCTGGTTTCTTGCCCTCCAAGTCCATTGGGGCGTTGGCAAAGGTGGAAGGAAAGAAATCCCATCCTTTCCCTTCCCCACCGATTGTTATCCCCCTTTTTTAGGGATCTTGATCTTATCCCTTCGGGATATGATCTTATTCCTTCTAAGGGGGAATCTTGGTGCGCCTTGACTAGGGGTGTGGGGCCTTGCCCCCACTACCCACGTTCATGTGGGTCCCCCCATGCAGGTGGGCCCACTCCGGAACCTTCTAGAACCTTCTCGGTACAATACCGAAAAATCCTGAACATTTTCCGGTGGCCAAAATAGGACTTCCCATATATAAATCTTTACCTCCGGACCATTCCGGAACTTCTCGTGACGTCCAGGATCTCATCCGAGACTCCGAACAACCTTCGGGTTACCGCATACTAATATCTCTATAATCCTAGCGTCACCGAACCTTAAGTGTGTAGACCCTACGGGTTCGGGAGACACGCAGACATGACCGAGACGACTCTCCGGTCAATAACCAACAGCGGGATCTGGATACCCATGTTGGCTCCCACATGCTCCTCGATGATCTCATCGGATGAACCACGATGTCGAGGATTCAATCAATCCCGTACGCAATTCCCTTTGTCTATCGGTACGATACTTGCCCGAGATTCGATCGTCGGTATCTCGATACCTTGTTCAATCTCGTTACCGGCAAGTCTCTTTACTCGTTTCCGTAACACATCATCCCGTGAACAACTCCTTGATCACATTGAGCTCATTATGATGATGTCCTACCGAGTGGGCCCAGAGGTACCTCTCCGTTACATGGAGTGACAAATCCCAGTCTCGATTCGTGCCAACCCACCAGATACTTTCGGAGATACCCGTAGTGCACCTTTATAGCCACCCAGTTACGTTGTGACGTTTGGTGCACCCAAAGCACTCCTACGGTATCCGGGAGTTGCACAATCTCATGGTCTAAGGAAAAGTTACTTGACATTGGAAAAGCTTTAGCAAACGAACTACACGATCTAGTGCTAGGCTTAGGATTGGGTCTTGTCCATCACATCATTCTCCTAATGATGTGATCCCGTTATCAATGACATCCAATGTCCATGGTCAGGAAACCGTAACCATCTATTGATCAACGAGCTAGTCAACTAGAGGCTTACTAGGGACATGTTGTGGTCTATGTATTCACACATGTATTACGATTTCCGGATAACACAATTATAGCATGAATAACAGACAATTATCATGAACAAGGAAATATAATAATAACCATTTTATTATTGCCTCTAGGGCATATTTCCAACAGTATGAACCATGGAGAAGGTGTAATACAGTAGATATTACACCAATATAAATAAAGAATGAGTTCACAACAATACCAAAAGTGGTGATTTATTTTCTTATACTAACGGATCTCACGAGTTTTCTGTTGAGTTTTGTGTTGTGAACTTTTCAAGTTTTGGGTAAAGATTTGATGGACTATGGAATAAGGAGTGGCAAGAGCCTAAGCTTGGGGATGACCAAGGCACCCCAAGGTAATATTCAAGGACAACCAAGAGCCTAAGCTTGGGGATGCCCCGGAAGGCATCCCCTCTTTCGTCTTCGTCTATCGGTAACTTTACTTGAGGCTATATTTTTATTCACCACATGATATGTGTTTTGCTTGGAGCGTCTTGTATGATATGAGTCTTTGCTTTTTAGTTTTCCACAATAATACTTGCTGTACACACCTTTTGAGAGGGACACGCATGAATCGTGATTTATTAGAATACTCTATGTGCTTCACTTATATCTATTGAGCTAGGCAATTTTGCTCTAGTGCTTCACTTATATCTTTTTAGAGCACGACTGTGGTTTTATTTTATAGAAATTGTTGAACTCTCATGCTTCACTTATATTATTTTGAGAGTCTTTCTAAACAGCATGGTAATTTGCTTTGGTTATAAATTTAGTCCTAATATGATGGGCATCCAAGAGGGATATAATAAAAACTTTCATATAAAGTGCATTGAATACTATGAGAAGTTTGATTCCTTATGATTGTTTTGAGATATGAGGATGGTGATATTAGAGTCATGCTAGTGAGTAATTGTGGATTGTAGAAATACTTGTGTTGAAGTTTGTGATTCCCATAGCATGCACGTATGGTGAACCGTTATGTGATAAAGTCGGAGCATGATTTATTTATTGATTGTCTTCCTTACGAGTGGCGGTCGGGGACGAGCGATGGTCTTTTCCTACCAATCTATCCCCCTAGGAGCATGCGTCTAATACTTTGTTTCGATGACTAATAGATTTTTGCAATAAGTATGTGAGTTCTTTATGACTAATGTTGAGTCCATGGATTATACGCACTCTCACCCTTCCACCATTGCTAGCCTCTCTAGTACCGCGCAACTTTCGCCGGTACCATACACCCTCATTATTCCTTCCTCAAAACAGCCACCATACCTACCTACTATGGCATTTCCATAGCCATTCCGAGATATATTGCCATGCAACTTTCCACCGTTCCGTTTATTATGACACGCTCCATCATTGTCATATTACTTTGCATGATCATGTAGTTGACATAGTATTTGTGGCAAAGCCACCATTCATAATTTTTATACATGTCACTCTTGAATCATTGCACATCCCGGTACACCGCCGGAGGCATTCATATAGAGTCATATTTTGTTCTAAGTATCGAGTTGTAATTCTTGAGTTGTAAGTAAATAAAAGTGTGATGATCTTCATTTTTAGAGCATTATCCCATGTGAGGAAAGGATGATGGAGGCTATGATTTCTCCACAAGTTGGGATGAGACTCCGGACGAAAAAAAAGAGAGAGAGCCCAAATAAAAAAATAAAAAAATGAAATGAGAGAAAAAGAGAGAAGGGGCAATGTTACTATCCTTTTTCCACACTTGTGCTTCAAAGTAGCACCATGATCTTCATGATAGAGAGTCTCCTGTGTTGTCACTTTCATATACTAGTGGGAATTTTTCATTATAGAACTTGGCTTGTATATTCCAATGATGGGCTTCCTCAAATTGCCCTAGGTCTTCGTGAGCAAGCAAGTTGGATGCACACCCACTTAGTTTCTTTTTGAGCTTTCATAAACTTATAGCTCTAGTGCATCCGTTGCATGGCAATCCCTACTCACTCACATCGATATCTATTGATGGGCATCTCCATAGCCCGTTGATACGCCTAGTTGATGTGAGACTATCTCCTTCTTTTTTGTCTTCTCGACAACCACCATATTCTATTCCACCTATAGTGCTATGTCCATGGCTTACGCTCATGTATTGCGTGAAAGTTGAAAAGGTTTGAGAACATCAAAAGTATGAAATAATTGCTTGGCTTGTCATCGGGGTTGTGCATGATTTGAATATTTTGTGTGATGAAGATGGAGCATAGCCAGACTATATGATTTTGTAGGGATAGCTTTCTTTGGCCATGTTATTTTGAGAAGACATGATTGCTTTATTAGTATGCTTGAAGTATTATCGTTTTTATGTCAATATTAAACTTTTGTTTTGAATCTTATGGATATGAACGTTCATGCCACAATAAAGAAAATTACATGGATAAATATGTTAGGTAGCATTCCACATAAAAAATTCTGTTTTTATCATTTACCTACTCGAGGACGAGCAGGAATTAAGCTTGGGGATGCTTGATACGTCTCCAACGTATCTATAATTTTTGATTGTTCCATGCTATTATATTATCTATTTTGGATGTTTTATATGCATTAATATGCTATTTTATATTATTTTTGGGACTAACTTATTAATCTAGAGCCCAGTGCCAGTTTCTGTTTTTTTCCTTGTTTTTGAGCCTCGCAGAAAAGGAATACCAAACGGAGTCCAAACGGAATAAAACTTCACGATCATTTTTCTGGGACCAGAAGACACCCAGGGGACTTGGAGTCCAAGTCAGAAGAGCCACGAGGTGGCGACAAGGGTGGAGGGCACGCCCTAGGGGGGGCGCCCCCTGCCTTGTGGGCCCCTCGGTGACCTCCTGACCTAGGTCTTCCTCCTATATATTCACATATATTCCAGAACCGCCAGAGGCATCCACGAAAACACTTTTCCACCGCCGTAACCTTCTGTTCACGTGAAATCCCATCTTGGGGCCTTTTCCGGCATCCTGCCAGAGGAGGATTCGATCACGGAGGGCATCTACATCAACACCATTGCCCTTCCGATGAAGCGTGAGTAGTTTACCTCAGACCTACGGGTCCATAGCTAGTAGCTAGATGGCTTCTTCTCTCTCTTTGATTCTCAATACCATGTTCTCCTCGATGTTGTTGGAGATCTATCCGATGTAATCCTCTGTTGCGGTGTGTTTGTCGAGATCCGATGAATTGTGGATTTATGATCAGCTTATCTATGAATATTTTTTGAATCTTCTCTGAATTCTTATATGCATGATTCGATATCTTTGTATTTCTCTTCGAATTATCGGTTTGGTTTGGCCAACTAGATTGGTTTTTCTTGCAATGGGAGAAGTGCTTGGCTTTGGGTTCAATCTTGCGGTGTCCTCGCCCAGTAATAAATTAGGGGTAGCGAGGCACATATTGTATTGGTGCCATCGAGGATAAAAAGATGGGGTTTACATCATATTGCTTGAGTTTATTCCTCTGCATCATGTCATCTTACTTAAAGCATTACTCCGTTCTTTATGAACTTAATACTCTAGATGCATGCTGGATAGCGGTCGATGTGTGGAGTAATAGTAGTAGATGCAGGCAGGAGTCGGTCTACTTGACACGGACGTGATGCCTATATTGCATAATCAGTGCCTTGGATATCGTCATAACTTTGCGCTTTTCTATCAATTGCTCGACAGTAATTTATTCGCCCACCATATTATTTGCCTTCATGAGAGAAGCATCTGGTGAAATCTATGGCCCCCGGGTCTATTTTCCATCATATTACATTCCGATCTACTATTTTGCAATCTTTTATTTTCATATCTGTATACCAAAAAACCCAAAAATATTTTATCTTTTGTTTATCTATCACTATCAGATCTCACTTTTGCAATTGACCGTGAAGGGCTTGACAACCCCTTTATCGCGTTGGGTGCAAGTGTTTGATTGTTTGTGCAGGTGTTGGTGATTTGTGCGTTCTTCTCCTACTGGATTGATACCTTGGTTCTTAACTGAGGGAAATACTTACCTCTACCCTGCTGCATCACCCTTTCCTCTTCAAGGGAAAAACCAACGCAAGCTCAAGAAGTAGCAACGGGAAATTTAGAAAACGGACAAAACATGGCATTTTATTTTATTTAACTAAGAAAAACAGAAAAAAAAAGTTGGGAGCAGAAGGTTGTGCCTACTAGGTTCATCCACTTCATACATCTGAAAAATGATCCATTAATAAGGTTGATCAAGTCTTATTAACAACCACCTTCGATTAGCATGAAACCGAAGAACTTTCATAAAACACTAAGTTACCTCAACGGGGATATGCATGTCCCCAACAATAAGCATTTCATATTTCTTTCTGGCAGTAGGTAGAGGTAGTTGAAAACTTCCAATAGTGAGTGTCGGAGATTTTTCAATAACATTAAGACCATTCACTTGGAATTGTTTCTTCGGAAAGTGCACCGTATGTTCATTGCCATTGATATGAAAAGTGACATTGCTTTTATTGCAATCAATAATAGCCCTTGCAGTATTCAAGAAGGGTCTACCAAGGATAATCGACATGTTGTCGTCCTCGGGCATCTCAAGTATAACAAAGTCAGTTAAGATAGTAACGTTTGCAACAACAACGGGCACATCCTCACAAATACCGATAGGTATGGTAGTTGATTTGTCAGCCATTTGCAAACATATTTCGGTAGGTGTGAGTTTATTCAAATCAAGTCTTTTGTATAAGGAGAAAGGCATAACACTAACACCAGCTCCTCAATCACACAAAGCAGTTTTGACATAATTTCTTTTGATGGAGCAAGGTATAGTTGGTATTCCTGGATCTCCAAGTTTTGTAGGTACTCCATCCTTAAAAGAATAATTAGCAAGCATGGTAGAGATTTCAGCTTCATGTATCTTCCTTTTATTAGTGGTGATGTCTTTCATATACTTTGCATAGGGGGCCATTGATACGTCTCCAACGTATCTATAATTTTCTATTGTTCCATGCTGTTATATTGTCATTCTTGGATGTTTTACAATCATTTTATAGCAACTTTATATCATTTTTTGGGACTAACCTATTGACATAGTGCCCAGTGCCAGTTGCTGTTTTTTGCTTGTTTTTTACTTCGCAGAAAATCAATACCAAACGGAGTCCAAACGCAGCAAAACTTTTTGGTGATCTTTTTCTGGACTAGAAGACACCTATTGGGCCAAAGAAGTACCAGAGGGGGGCTCCGAGGGGAGCACAACCCACCAGGGCGCGCCTGGGGGCCCAGGCGCGCCTAGGTGGGTTGTGCCCACCTCGGCCGCCTCCCGCACCACCTCTTTGCTCTATAAATACCCCAATATTCCAGAAACCCTAGGGGATTCGACGAAAAACAATTCTAGCCGCCGCAAGTTCCAGAAACCACGGATCCAATCTAGACACCATCACGGAGGGGTTCATCATCCTCATTGGTGCCTCTCCGATGATGCGTGAGTAGTTCATTGTAGACCTACGGGTCCGTAGTTAGTAGCTAGATGGCTTCCTATCTCTCTTTTGATTCTCAATACAATCGTCTCTTGGAGATCTGTTTGATGTAACTCTTTTTGCTGTGTGTTTGTTGGGATCCGATGAACTTTGAGTTTATGATCAGATCTATGTTTTTTATCCATGAAAGTTATTTGAGTCTTTTGATCTCTTATATGCATGATTACTTATAGCCTCGTATTTCTTCTTCGAATCTTTGGTTTAGTTAGGCCGACTAGATCGATTTTTCTTGCCATGGGAAGAGGTGCTTTGTGATGGGTTCGATCTTACGGTGCTCAATCCCAGTGACAGAAGGGGAAATGACACGTATGTATCATTGCTATTAACGATAACAAGATGGGGTCTATTCCTACATGAATAGATCTTGTCTACATCATGTCATCGTTCTTATTGCATTACTCCGTTTCTCCATGAACTTAATACACTAGATGCATGCTGGATAGCGGTCGATGTGTGGAGTAATAGTAGTAGATGCAGGCAGGAGTCGGTCTACTAATCTTGGACGTGATGCCTATATAATGATCATTGCCTGGATATCGTCATAATTATTTGAAGTTCTATCAATTGCCGAACAGTAATTTGTTTACCCACCGTGTGATATTTTCTCGAGAGAAGCCACTAGTGAAATCTACGGCCCCCGGGTCTCTTCTTTATCATTTTTGCCTTTGAGATCTATTTTTATTCGCTTTTATTTTTAGATCTATTAATCCAAAATCCAAAAAATACCTTGCTGCAATTTTTTTTATTTATTTCATCTCACGTTCCCGCGAGATCTATTTATCCAATCTACTACAATTTTATCTATCTTTTTACCCGGGAGGGATTGACAACCCCTCTTTTACGTCGGGTTGCAAGTATTTGTTCTTTGTGTGCAGGTATCATTTACGTAGTGTTGCGTGGTTCTCCTACTGGTTCGATAACCTTGGTCTCATCACTGAGGGAAATACCTACCATAGCTGTGCTGCATCATCCCTTCGTCTTTGGGGAAATATCGACGTAGTTCAAGCCGCATCAGCCATCTTTACAATATCAGTCAAGTGAGAGCGCAAAAAGACTGGCCTAAGCATTTCAGCAAAGCATTCAAATTCTTCATCATCTTTTTTCTTAGTTGATTTAGGTGGAAAGGGCATGGGATTTTGAACCCATGGTTCTCTTTCTCTTCCATGTTTTCTAGCAACAAAGTCTCTCTTATCATATCTTTTATTTTTAGGTTGTGGGTTATCAAGATCAACAGCTGGTTCTATTTCAACATCATTATCTGGTTACTTATTATTGTCTGGTTGAGTGTCTTCATGAACATCATCGTTGTCTTTTTCATTATCACTAGATGAATGTTCATTACCAGATTGAGTTTCAACATCAGAAATAGAAACATCATTATTATCTTCAGGAGGTTTTTCTATCTCAGGTTCACTAGATGTACGCAAAGTCCTATCATTTTTCTTCTTCCTTTTCTTTTTAGAAGGACTAGGTGCATCAGTATTAATTCTTTGGGAGTCTTGTTCAATTCTTTTAGTGTGTCCTTCAGGATAAAGTGGTTCCTGAGTCATCTTACCTCCTCTAGTTGCTACTATAACAGCAAAGTCATTTATATTATTATTCATTTCATCAAGTAATTCTCTTTGAGATTTAACAACTTGTTCTAGTTGAGTTTGAACCATAGAGGCATGTTTTCCTACACCTCTAACATCATTGGAGATTCTAAATAACAAGTCACTCAAGCCAGCAATCATATCAGAATTATATTTCAATTGTTTCATAACATTGGCATTGAGGTGATCTTATTTCATAATGTAGTTGTCAAACTCATATAAGCACTGACTAGGATGTTTATTATAAGGGATATCACCTTCATCAAACTTTAATAAAGAATTTACCTCTACCACCTTTGGTGGTGGTGTGTCAAGTCCATGAATTTCTTTAATAGGTGGTAAATTTTTAACATCCTCTGCTTTAATACCTTTTTCCTTCATACTTTTCTTTGCCTCTTGCATATCTTTAGGACTGAGATGTAAGATACCCCTCTTCTTCAGAGTGGGTTTAGGCGGTGGTTCAGGAAGAGTCCAATCATCATAATTTTTCAATATATTATTCAATAATTCCTCAGCTTGTTCAACAGTTCATTCCCTGAAAACATAACCAGCACAACTATCTAGGAAGTCCCTAGAAGCACCGGTTAGTCCATTATAGAAGATATCAAGTATTTCATTTTTCTTAAGTGGATGATCAGGCAAGGCATTAAGCAATTAAAGAAGCCTCCCCCAAGCTTGTGAGAGACTATCTTCTTCAATTTGCACAAAGTTAAATATTTCCTGTAAGGCAGCTTGTTTCTTATGAGCAGGAAAATATTTTTCAGAGAAGTAATATATCATATCCTGGGGACTACGCACACAACCAGGAGTAAGAGTATTGTACCATCTCTTAGCATCACTCTTTAATGAGAACGGAAATAATTTCAGAATATAATAGTAACGGATTTTCTCATCATGAGCAAAAAGGGTAGCTATATCATTTAACTTAGTGAGGTGTGCCACGACAGTTTCAGTTTCATAGCCATGGAAACGATCAGATTCAACCAAAGTAATTAACTCTGGGTCGATGATACGTCTCCAACGTATCTATAATTTTAAATTGTTCCATGCTATTATATTATCTGTTTTGGATGTTTTATATTCATTAATATGCTATTTTATATTGTTTTTGGGACTAACCTATTAACCTAGAGCCCAGTGCCAGTTTCTGTTTTTTTCCTTGTTTTTGAGTTTTGCAGAAAAGGAATATCAAACGTAGTCCAAACGGAATAAAACTTTACGATGATTTTTCTTGGACCAGAAGACACTTACGAGACTTAGAGTCGAAGTCAGAAGACCCATGAGGCAACGGCAAGCCATAGGGGCGCGCTCTAGGGGGGCGCCCCCTAGCTTCTGGCCTCCTCGGGAGTCCACCGACCTACTTCTTCGTCCTATAAATTCACATATATTAAAAAACCCTAGAGGAGAGCCACGAAAATACTTTTCCACCAATGCAACCTTCTGTTCCCATGAGATCCCATCTTGGGGCCTTTTCCGGCGATCTGCTGGAGGGGGATTCGATCACGGAGGGCATCTACATCAACCCTATTGCCCCTCCGATGAAGCGTGAGTAGTTTACCTCAGACCTACGGCTCCATAGATAGTAGCTAGATGGCTTCTTCTCTCTCTTTGATTCTCAATACCATGTTCTCCTCGATGTTCTTGGAGATCTATCCG
The DNA here is from genome assembly GCA_011799875.1 of Thinopyrum elongatum. Taxonomy (NCBI): domain Eukaryota; kingdom Viridiplantae; phylum Streptophyta; class Magnoliopsida; order Poales; family Poaceae; genus Thinopyrum; species Thinopyrum elongatum. The sequence goes on along the minus strand of CM022297.1, from coordinate 486,584,909 downwards.
ATGTAATATTCTTTTGCGGTGTGTTTGTCGAGATCCGATGAGTTGTGGATTTATGATCAGATTATCTATGAATATTATTTGAATCTTCTCTGAATTCTTATATGCATGATTTGATATCTTTGTATTTCTCTTCAAATTATCAGTTTGGTTTGGCCAACTAGATTGGTATTTCTTGCAATGGGAGAGGTGCTTAGTTTTGGGTTCAATCTTGCGGTGTCCTCACCCAGTGATATAGTAGGGGTAGCAAGGCACGTATTGTATTATTGCCATCAAGGATAAAAAGATGGGGTTTTCATCATATTGCTTGAGTTTATCCCTCTACATCATGTCATCTTACTTAAGGCGTTACTCCGTTCTTTATGAACTTAATACTCTAGATGCATGCTGGATAGCGGTCGATGTGTGGAGTAATAGTAGTAGATGCAGAATCGTTTCTGTCTACTTGACACGGACATGATGCCTATATGCATAATCATTGCCTTGGATATCGTCATAACTTTGCGCTTTTCTATCAATTGCTCGACAGTAATTTGTTCACCCACCGTATTATTTACCTTCAAGAGAGAAGCCTCTAGTGAAACCTATGGCCCCTGGGTCTATTTTCCATCATATATTTTAATATCTATATATCAAAAATACCAAAAATACCTTGCTGCAATTTATTTACTTTTATTTTGTTTTACATTTTGGCAATCTTATATACCTATCTCTATCAGATCTCACCTTTGCAATTGACTGTGAAGGGATTGACAACCCCTTTATCGCGTTGGGTGCAAGTGTTTGATTGTTGTGCAGGTGCATAGATTGGGGACTTGCTTGTACCTCCTACTGGATTGATACCTTGGTTCTCTAACTGAGGGAAATACTTATCTCTACTTTGCTGCATCACCCTTTCCTCTTCAAGGGAAAAACCAATGGAAGCTCAAGAAGTAGCAAGAAGAATTTCTGGCACCATTGCCGGGGAGGTCTACATCAAGCCTACCAAGTACCCATCATAAACTCTCATCTCTTGCATTACATTATTCGCCATTTGCCTCTCGTTTTCCTCTCCCCCACTTCTAAAACATTTTCAGAAAATCACAAAAATATTTGCCTTTTTGTCTGCCTTCTTTCCGTTTGATCTTTTGTTTGCTTGTGTTACCATGTGCCTTCTTTTTGCTTGCATCTTTGCTTGCTAAAAGTTTATGGATCCTCATCCACTTGCTAATCTTTTTAAAAGATCCAATTATGATGAACCAATTTCTAGTGATTTGAGTGCACTAGATTATCTTTATGAAGTTTTGCTTAAAATTCGTGAATCTGAAAATTGTGATGAAGTGTTAAAAGAAGAAATCTATGAAGTGATTCATGATAGCTCCTTGGATGAAAAGTATGATTGCAATGGTTCTACTATAAATTCTATTAATGTTAGTTGTGCTAATGATTTGCAAAACCCTAAGCTTGGGATGCTAGTTTTCCTAGGTCCACTACTTGTTGCAATGATCATGATTGGGGTGATTTTTCTTATGATCTTGAAAATTTATTTAAGCCTCATGATGAATATGTTTGCAATAATATTGAAAGTGGGTTTGGAAGAGTGTCAACTCTAGGTAATAATGGTCCCACTATTTTGGAGTATGATCAATCTTATGAAATTTTTGATAAAAGTGGGCTTGGAGAGGTCATGATTTTATTTAATGATAATCCCACTATTTTGGAAGAGTGTCAACTTTGCATGCATGTGGATCATGAAGAGAATATTTTATGTGATAGTTATATTGTTGAATTTGATTATGATCCTACATGTAATTATAATGAGAGAGGAAAATATGGTTGTAGAAATTTTCATGTTACTAAATTACCTCTCGTTATGTTGAGATTACTATTGTTTCTTTCTTCTTCCTTGCATATGGTAGTTTTTGCTTGCCTTGATGATTTGTTTTCCTATAAAATGCCTATGCATAGGAAGTATGTTAGACTTAAATGTGTTGGTCACATGTCTTACGATGCTCTCTTTGTGCTTCAATCCTTGTCTTTCATGTGAGCATCATTAAAATTATCAATGCCTAGCTAAAAGGCTTTAAAGAAAAGCGCTTGTTGGGAGACAACCCAATATTTTTATTTTATGTTTTAGTGAAAATACACATGATTACCTCTGTAGTAATTGTGTTTTGGTGTTTTAATTAGTGTTTGAGCCAAGTAAGACCTTTGGGATGGCTTACGGTGATAGTTGATTTGATCTTGCTGAAAAACAGAAACTTTTGTGTCCAGTCGCAGAATTGTTTGAATTCACTGGAGGGCGGAAAAACCCTGTAATTTTTACACAAGATTTACATACAAATTTACTCCGTTTTCCTAATTTTTAGAATTTTTGGAGTTATAGAAGTATTAGATAAATTCAGATCTTCCTAGACTGTTCTGTTTTTGACAGATTCTGTTTTCTATGTGTTGTTTGCTTATTTTGATGAATCTATGGGTAGTATCGGGGGGTATGAACCATGGAGAAGTTGGAATACAGTAGATATTACACAAATATAAATAAAGAATGAGTTCACAACAGTACCAAAAAGTGGAGATTTATTTTCTTATACTAACGGATCTCATGAGTTATCTATTGAGTTTTGTGTTGTGAAGTTTTCAAGTTTTGGGTAAAGATTTGATGGACTATGGAATAAGGAGTGCAAAAGAGCCTAAGCTTGGGGATGCCCAAGGCACCCCAAGGTAATATTAAAGGACAACCAAGAGCCTAAGCTTGGGGATGCCCCGGAAGGCATCCCCTCTTTCGTCTTCGTCTATCGGTAAATTTACTTGAGGCTATATTTTTATTCACCACATGATATGTGTTTTGCTTGAAGCGTCTTGTATGATATGAGTCTTTGCTTTTTAGTTTGACACAATCATCCTTGCTGTACACACCTTTTGAGAGGGACACGCATGAATCGTGATTTATTAGAATACTCTATGTGCTTCACTTATATCTTTCAAGCTAGGCAATTTTGCTCTAGTGCTTCACTTATATCTTTTTAGAGCACGGCGGTGGCTTTATTTTATAGAAATTGTTGAACTCTCTTGCTTCACTTATATTATTTTGAGAGTCTCTAAATAGCATGGTAATTTTCTTTGGTTATGAATTTAATCCTAATATGATGGACATCCAAGAGGGATATAATAAAAACTTTCATATAAAGTGCATTGAATACTATGTGAAGTTTGATTCCTTATTATTGTTTTGAGATATAAATATGGTGATATTAGAGTCATGCTAGTGAGTAATTGTGGATTGGTAGAAATACTTGTGTTAAAGTTTGTGATTCCCGTAGCATGCACGTATGGTGAACCGTTATGTGATGAAGTCGGAGCATGATTTATTTATCAATTGTCTTCCTTATGAGTGGTGGTCGGGGATGAGCGATGGTCTTTTCCTACCAATCTATCCCCCTAGGAGCATGCGTGTAGTACTTTGTTTCAATAGCTAATAGACTTTTGCAATAAGTATGTGAGTTCTTTATGACTAATGTTGAGTCCATGGATTATACGCACTCTCACCCTTCCACCATTGCTAGCCTCTCTAGTACCGCGCAACTTTTGCCGGTGCACTACACCCACCATATACCTTCCTCAAAACATCCACCATACCTACCTATTATGGCATTTCCATAGCCATTCCGAGATATATTGCCATGCAACTTCCACCTTTCCGTTTATTATGACACGCTTCATCATTGTCATATTGCTTTGCATGATCATGTAGTTGACATCGTATTTGTGGCAAATCCACCATTCATATTTTTTATACATGTCTCTCTTGATTATTGCACATCCCGGTACACCGCCGGAGGCATTCATATAGAGTCATATTTTTGTTCTAAGTATCGAGTTGTAATTCTTGAGTTGTAAGTAAATAAAGGTGTGATGATCATCATTATTAGAGCATTGTCCCATGTGAGGAAAGGATGATGGAGACTATGATTCCCCCACAAGTCGGGATGAGACTCCGGACAAAAAATAAAAAAAAGAGAAAAAAGAGAAAAAAAAGAAAAAAAGAGAGGCCAAAGAGCCCAAAATAAAAAAATGAGAGAAAAGAGAGAAGGGGCAATGCTACTATCCTTTTTCCACACTTGTGCTTCAAAGTAGCACCATGATCTTCATGATAGAGAGTCTCCTATTTTGTCATTTTCATATACTAGTGGGAATTTTCGTTATATAACTTGGCTTGTATATTCCAATGACGGGCTTCCTCAAAGTGCCCTAGGTCTTCGTGAGCAAGCGAGTTGGATGCACACCCACTTAGTTTCTTTTTGAGCTTTCATACACTTATAGCTCTAGTGCATCCGTTGCTTGGAAATCCCTACTCACTCACATTGATATCTATTGATGGGCATCTCCATTGCCCATTGATACGCCTAGTTGATGTGAGACTATCTCCTTTTTGTCTTCTCCACGACCACCATATTCTATTCCACCTATAGTGCTATATCCATGGCTCACGCTCATGTATTGCGTGAAAGTTGAAAAAGGTTGAGAACATCAAAAGTATGAAACAATTGCTTGGCTTGTCATCGGGGTTGTGCATGATTTAACACTTTGTGTGATGAAGATGGAGCATAGCCAGACTATATGATTTTGTAGGGATTACTTTCTTTGGCCATGATATTTTGAGAAGACATGATTGCTTTATTAGTATGCTTGAAGTATATTTGTTTTTATGTCAATATTAAACTTTTGCTTTGAATCTTATGGATCTGAACATTCATGCCACAATAAATAAAATTACAAGGATAAATATGTTAGGTAGCATTCCACATCAAAAATTCTGTTTTTATCATTTACCTACTCGAGGACGAGCAGGAATTAAGCTTGGGGATGCTTGATACGTCTCCAACGTATCTATAATTTTTGATTGTTCCATGCTATTATATTATCTGTTTTGAATGTTTTATATTCATTAATATGCTATTTTATATTATTTTTGGGACTAACTTTTTAACCTAGAGCCCAGTGCCAGTTTCTGTTTTTTTCCTTGTTTTTGAGTTTCACAGAAAAGGAATATCAAACGGAGTCCAAACGGAATAAAACATTACGATGATTTTTGTTGGACCAGAAGACACCTACGAGACTTGGAGTCGAAGTCAGAAGACCCACGAGGCGACAACAAGCCGTAGGGGCGCGCCCTGGGGGGGCGTCCCTGGCTTGTGGCCCCCTCGGGAGTTCACCGACCTACTTCTTCGTCCAATAAATTCACATATATTCCAAAACCATAGAGGAGAGCCATGAAAATACTTTTCCACCGCCGCAACCTTCTGTTCCCGTGAGATCCCATCTTGGGGCCTTTTTCGGCAATCTGCCGGAGGGGGATTCGATAACGGATGGCATCTACATCAACCCTATTGCCCCTCCGATGAAGCGTGAGTAGTTTACCTCAGACCTACGGGTCCATAGCTAGTAGCTAGATGGCTTCTTCTCTCTCTTTGATTCCCAATACCATGTTCTCCTCGATGTTCTTGGAGATCTATCCGATGTAATATTCTTTTGCGGTGTGTTTGTCGAGATCCGATGAATTATGGATTTATGATCAGATTATCTATGAATATTATTTGAATCTTCTCTGAATTCTTATATGCATGATTTGATATCTTTGTATTTCTCTTCAAATTATCGGTTTGGTTTGGCCAACTAGATTGGTATTTCTTGCAATGGGAGAGGTGCTTAGTTTTGGGTTCAATCTTGCGGTGTCCTCACCCAGTGACATAGTAGGGGTAGCGAGGCATGTATTGTATTGTTGCCATCAAGGATAAAAATATGGGTTTTTCATCATATTTCTTGAGTTTATCCCTCTACATCATGTCATCTTACTTAAGGCGTTACTCCGTTCTTTATGAACTTAATATTCTAGATGCATACTGGATAGCAGTCGATGTGTGGAGTAATAGTAGTAGATGCAGAATCGTTTCGGTCTACTTGACACGGACGTGATGCCTATATGCATAATCATTGCCTTGGATATCGTCATAACTTTGCGCTTTTCTATCAATTGCTCGACAGTAATTTGTTCACCCACCGTATTATTTACCTTCAAGAGAGAAGCCTCTAGTGAAACCTATGGCCCCCGGGTCTATTTTCCATCATATATTTTCAGATCTATATATCAAAAATACCAAAAATACCTTGCTGCAATTTATTTACTTTTATTTTGTTTTACGTTTTGGCAATCTTATATACCTATCTCTCTGAGATCTCACCTTTGCAATTGACCGTGAAGGGATTGACAACCCCTTTATCGCGTTGGGTGCAAGTGCTTGATTGTTTGTGCATGTGCATAGATTGGGGACTTGCTTGTACCTCCTACTGGATTGATATCTTGGTTCTCTAACCGAGGGAAATACTTATCTCTACTTTTCTGCATCACCCTTTCCTCTTCAAGGGAAAAATCAACGCAAGCTCAAGAAGTAGCAGTCGACAGAGAATTCATAATCCTTATCATCAACAAAGATAGGTGAAGTAGCAAACTTAGGATCACATTTCATTCTAGCATTCAAAGATTTTTCCTTCAGTTTGCATAATAATTTCTTAAGATCATCTGTATCATTGCAAGCAAGAAAGTCTCTAGATGTCTCTTCATCTATAACATAACCTTCAGGTATCTTAGGCAATTCATATCTAGGAGAGCTAGGCCTAATAATTGTTTCAAGATTCTCAGTTTCAAGTTCTTCATCAATTTCAGTAATTTCATCAGTTTCAGCATTCTCAATATCTTTAGCTCTAGCAATTTGTTCATCAAGAAATTCACCCAGTGGCACATTATCAGCAAGCAAGGTACTGGCATCATCATGAGTATCATTCGTAGCAGAAGTAGCATCATCAATAACTTGTGACATATCAGGATTAATAGCTTGTGGTGGTGTTGCAAGTCTACTCAAAATATAAGGTGAATCAAGTGCAGAGCTAGATGGCAGTTCCTTACCTCCCCTCGTCTTAGAGGGAAAAATCTTAGTCTTGTTATCCTTCGAATTCTTTATAATGATAAATAGATAATAATCCCAAGTGACTCAACAAATATAGCTATGCTCCCCGACAACGGCGCCAGAAAAAGGTCTTGATAACCCACAAGTATAGGGGATCACAACAGTTTTCGAGGGTAGAGTATTCAACCCAAATTTATAGATTCGACACAAGGGGAGCCAAAGAATATTTGAAGGTATTAGCAGTTGAGTTGTCAATTCAACCACACCTGGAGATTAATTATCTGCAAAAAAGTGATTAGTAGCACAGTAATATGATAGTTTTGATAGCAGTGGTAACAGTAACAGTAGCGGTAACAGTGATAGCAATGATTTTGTAGCAAGTGTAACAGTAGCAATAGCAATACTAACTTAGCAAGAACAATATGCGGAAAATTCGTAGGCATAGGATCGGTAAATTTGTTGGATGATATTCATCATATAACAGTCATAACCTAGGGCGATACAAAACTAGCTCCAGTTCATAAATATAATGTAGGCATGTATTCCACAAATAGTCATACGTGCTAATGGAAAGAACTTGCATGACATGTTTTGTCCTACCCTCCCGTGGCAGCGGGGTCCATAAGGAAACTAAGGGATATTAAGGCCTCCTTTTAATAGAGAACCGGAACAAAGCATTAACACATAGTGAATACATGAACTCCTCAAACTACGGTCATCACCGGAAAGTATCCCGAATACTGTCACTCCGGGTTTTATGGATCATAACACGTAGCAAGGTGCATATAACTTGCAAGATCGTATCTAGAACATAGATATAATGGTGAAAACATAAACGGTTCAGATCTGAAATCATGGCACCCGGGCCCAAAGTGACAAGCATTAATCATGGCAAAGTCATAGCAACATCAATCTCAGAACATAATGGATACTAGGGATCAAGCCCTAACAAAACTAACTCGATTACATGATGAATCTCATCCAACTCCTCACCGACCAGCGAGCCTACGAAGGAATTACTCACTCCCGGTGGGGAGCATCATGGAATTGGTGATGAAGGAGGGTTGGTGATGACGAAGATCGAAGATTCCCCTCTCCGGAGCCCCAAACGGACTCTAGATCTGGCCTCCCGATGAAGAACAGGAGGAGGTGGTGGCTCTGTCTCGTGAAACGTGATAATTCTTCCTCCTTGATTTTTTCTCCGAAAATAGGATTTTATAGCATCGGAGTCAGGGTCTCCGGGGCCACCAGGTGGGCACAACCCACCTGGGCGCGCCAGGAGTGGGGGCGCGCCCTGGTGGGTTGTGATCACCCAGGGGCCCCCCCTCCGGTGGTTCTTGGCTCAAGTATTTTTCTTTCATTATATAAAAATTCTCCAAAAAGTTTCGTTCCATTCAGAGAACTATTATTTCTGCACAAAAACAACACCATGGTAGTTCTGCTGAAAACAGCGTCAGTCTGGGTTAGTTTCATTCAAATCATGCAAATTAGAGTCCAAAGCAAGAGCAAAAGCATTAGGAAAAGTAGATACGATGGAGACGTATCATCTCCCAACAAGCGCTTTTCTCTAAATCCTTTTAGCTAGGCATTGATAATTTTAATGATGCTCACATAGAAGACAAGAATTGAAGCACAAAGAGAGCATCATATAGCATGTGGAAATCACATTTAAGTCTAACATACTTCCTATGCATAGGAATTTTATAACCAAACAAATTATCAAGACAAACAATATCTAGCATATGCAAAGAACAAGAAAGAAGCAATAGCAATCTCAATATGAAGAGAGGTAATTTAGTAACATGAAAATTTCTCCAACCATATTTTCCTCTCTCATAATAATTACATGTAGGATCATAATCAAATTCAACAATATAATTGTCACATAAAATATTCTCTTCATGATCCACATGCATGCAAAGTTGACACTCTTCCAAAACAGTGGGATTATCATCAGCTAAAGTCATGACCTCTCCAAACCCACTTTTATCAAAAAAAATCAAAAGATTGATAATTCTCCAAAGTAGTGGGATCATTATTACCTAGAGTTGACACTCTTCCAAACCCACTTTCAATATTATCACAAACATATTCATCATGAGGCTTAAATAAATTTTCAAGATCATAAGAAGAATCTCCCCAATCATGATCATTGCAATAAGTAGTGGACATATCAAAATTAGCATCCCCAAGCTTGGGGTTTTGCATATTATTAGCACAATTGTCATTAATAGAATTTATAATAACATCATTGCAATCATGCTTTTCATTCGAGGAGCTATCGTGAATTACTTCATAAATTTCTTCTTTTAGCACTGCATCACAATTTTCAGATTCACGAATTTTAAGCAAAACTTCATAAAGACAATCTAGTGCACTCAACTCACTAGCAATTGGTTCATCATAATTAGATCTCTTAAAAAATTAGCAAGTGGACGAGGATCCATAAACTTTTGGCTTCTGATTTGGAATAAATATGCAATTATGCCAAGCAAACAAGCAAACAACCCAAGTAAGACATAAAGGCAAACGAAAAAAAGAAAATAAAAAGGGCAAATATTTTTGTGTTTTTCTGAAAATGTTTTAGAAGTGGGGGAGATTAAAATGAGAGGCAAATGACAAATAATTTAAGTGCAAGAGATGAGAGTATATGATAGATACTTGGTAGGCTTGATGTATATCCTCCCCGGCAACAGCGCCAGAAATTCTTCCTGATACTTTTTGAGCTTGCGTTGCTTTTTTCCTTGAAGAGGAAAGGGTGATGCAGCAAAGTAGAGATAAGTATTTCCCTCAGTTAAGAACCAAGGTATCAATCCAGTAGGAGGAACACCCAAGTCTCCAATAGATGCACCTGCACAAACTAACAAACACTTGCACACAACGTGAAAAAGGGGTTGTCAATCCCTTCACGGTCACTAGCAAGAGCGAGATCTGATAGAGATAGGTATAAAAGGTAAGTAAAAATGCAAAATAAAATAAAGGTAAATAAATTGCAGCAAGGTATTTTTGTATTTTTGGTTTTATAGATCTGAAAATAATATGATGGTAAATAGACCCGGGGGCCATAGGTTTCACTAGAGGCTTCTCTCTTGAAAGAAGCACATGGTGGGTGAATAAATTATTGTTGAGCAATTGACAGAAAAGCGCATAGTGATGACGATATCCAAGGCGATGATCATGAATATAGGCATCACGTCCGTGACAAGTAGACCAACTCATGCCTGCATCTACTACTATTACTCCACACATCGACCGCTATCCAGCATGCATCTAGTGTATTAAGTTAACAAGAACGGAGTAACGCCTTAAGCAAGATGACATGATGTCGAGGGATAGATCCAAACAATATGGTATGCACCCCATCTTTTTATCCTTAATGGCAACAATACAAATACATGCCTCGCTACCCCTTCTGTCATTGGGTGAGGACACCGCAAGCTTGAACCCATCACAAAGCACCTCTCCCATTGCAAGAAAAACCAATCTAGCTGGCCAAACCAAATCAACAGATCGGACAGAAATAGAAAGCTATCTTAATCATGCATAAAAGAGTTCAGAGAAGACTCAAATAATATTCATAGATAATCTGATCATAATTCGACAATTCATCGGATCTCAACAAACGCACCGCAAAAGAAGATTACATCGAATAGATCTCCAAGAACATCGAGGAGAACATTGTATTGAAGACCAAAGAGAGAGAAGAAGCCATCTAACTACTAGCTGTGGACCCGTAGGTCTGTGGTAAACTACTCACGCATCATCGGAAGGGAAGCAAGGTTGATGTAGAGGCCCTCTGTGATCGAATCCCCCTCCGGCAGGGTGCTGGAAAAGGCCCCAAGATGGGATCTCACGAGAACAGAAGCTTGCGGCGGAGGAAAAGTATTTTTGGTGTGCCCTCTGGCGTAGGGGGAATATTTAGGTATTTATAGAGCTGGAATTAGGGATAGGAGAGTCCCGAGGGGCCCACAAGCCCTGAGGGTGCCCCCTAGGGCGCGGCCAGCAGGCTTGTGGCCTCCTCCCGAAGCTTCGTGGGTTTCTTCTGGTCCAAGAAAAATCCTCAAAAAGTTTCATTTCGTTTGGACTCCGTTTGGTATTGATTTTCTGTAAAAGACAAAAACAAGGGGAAAATGACAGAAACTGGCACTGGGCACTAGGTTAATAAGTTAGTTCCAAAAAATGATATAAAATAGCACCAAAATGCATTTAAAACATTCAAGATGGATAATATAATAGCATGGAACAATAAAAAAATATAGATACGTTGGAGACGTATCAGCAGGCACTACCTGCATCAACGCCTCTCATCTGTGTAGTCCTCCTCGTCGGACGAGCCGTCAGACGACTCAACATAGTGCTCGTATATGTACTCCACATCCGAATCCATTGCTTCAAAGAAGAAGGAACAAAAAATTAGCTCGAGCAATTCACCGAACAGTTGCTGGGCATGGTGAACATTGTAGGAGCGGAAGGTACCTGCGCGATGGTCGGAGGAGAGGTGTGGAGCAGCGGCGTATGAGAAGCGGCGTAGAGCCTGGGTGTATCGTTGGAGATGAAGGACTCGTCGAGTTCCGGCGGGGGTGTGGCATGGCGACCGGGGTGGTGGAGTGGCGGCGAAGGCAAGAGAAAAAACCGAAGAAGAGAAAATGGAAGGATGGAGGCGCCGGTCTGGAGGGGTTTTTGGTGGACCAGGGGTGTCGGGGGAGCGGCGGCGAAGGCAAGAGAAAAAAACCGAATAAGATCTATAGATATACCTTCAAGCACTCACCTCCCCGGCAACGACACCAGAAAAGAGCTTGATGTCTACTACGAAACTTATTCTTGTCGACTCGTGTTGGGCCTCCAAGCGCAGAGTTTTGTAGGACAGTAGCAATTTTCCCTCAAGTGGATGACCTAAGGTTTATCAATCTGTGAGAGGCGTAGGATGAAGATGGTCTCTCTCAAACAACCCTGCAATCAAATACAAGAAATCTCTTGTGTCCCCAACACACCCAATACAACGGTAAATTGTATAGGTGCACTAGTTCGGCGAAGAGGTGGTGATACAAGTGTAGTATGGATAATAGATATAGGTTTCTGTAATCTGAAAATATAAAAACAGTAAGGTAGCAAGTGATAAAACAGAGCACAAACGGTATTGCAATGCTTGAAAACAAGGCCTAGGGTTCATACTTTCACTAGTGCAATCTCTCAATAGTGCTAACATGGTTGAATCATATAACAATCCCTTAATGTGCGACAAAGAGTCACTCCAAAGTTCTTATCTAGCGGAGAACATAAGAAGAAATTTTTGTAGGGTATGAAACCACCTCAAAGTTATCCTTTCCGAACAATCTATTGAGCTATTCCTATAAGTGTCACAAACAACCCTAGAGTTCATACTAAAATAACACCATATGATACGCATCAACCAACTCTAAAGTCACCTAGATACTCTAATGTCACCACAAGTATCCGTGAGTTGATTATATGATATGCATCAAACAACTTTAGATTCATAATATTCAATCCAACACAAAGAACTTCAAAGAATGCCTCAATATTTCTAACGGAGAAACAAGGACGAAAACGTGCATGAACCCCTATGCATAGATTACCCCAATGTCACCTCGGGAATCCGCGAGCTGAGTGCCAAAACATACATCAAGTGAATCAATATAATACCCCATTGTCACCACGGGTATTCGTATGCAAGACATACATCAAGTGTTCTCAAATCCATAAAAGTATTCAATCCGATAATAGTGAAACCTCAAAGGTAAAACTCAATTCATCACAACAAGATAGAGAGGAAGAAACGCCATATAATCCAACTATATTAACAAAGCTCGCGGTACATCAAGATCGTGCCAAATCAAGAACACGACAGAGAGGGAGAGAGATCAAACACATAACTACTGGTACATACCCTCAGCCCCGAGGGTGAACTACTCCCTCCTCATCATGGTGGCTGCCGGGATGATGAAGATGGCCTCCGGTGATGATTTCCCCCTTCGGCAGGGTGCCGGAACGGGCTCCCGATTGAATTGTCATGGATACAGAGGCTTGCGGCGGCGGAACTTCTTATCTAGGGTTCTTTTCGATGTTTGGGGCATTTATAGGAATTTTTGGCGTCGGTCTCACGCCAGGGGGGTGCCCGAGGGGCCCACAAGCTCGGGGGTCATGCCCCATGGGGGCCGCGCCCCCCAGGCTTGTGGCTCCCTCGGCCACTTCCTGGCCCAGCTCCGATGCTTCGGGGGTCTCTTTTGGTCCATAAAAAATCACCGTAAATTTTCAGCCCATTCCGAGAACTTTTATTTCTGCACAAAAAACAACACCACGGTAGTTCTGCTGAAAACAGCGTTAGTCCGGGTTAGTTCAAGTCAAATCACACCAAAACCATATAAAATTATTGTAAAGGTATGAATACTTCATAAATTATAGATACGTTGGAGACGTATCACCGGCCTCCCCTGGTCGTCCGTAGAAGAGAAGGATCAAGAGGATGGGGATGTGGGGGGGGGGGGGGGACAGCGTGCGGGGGCGGAGAAAGATTTTCTGTGTGGGGTTTCGGTACTGTATCGCTCAGGTACAATTGTATTCGCATCTGCATTCCAAAATAGTATGTGTTGCCAAAATATTAATTGGCACAAATCCCAAGCCAACATGTACCGCGTAGATTCCGGAAGCATATGGGCTCGGGAGTCATTTGGCTGCTCTCATGTACAATGGTGCTATATTAGAAGTGTCATGTGGGATAAATGTCGAGGTGGAGTAGAGAGAAATCATAAAAAAGTCTTATTTTCTCCTATTTAAGAGTTGATCTCTTAGCACAATATGTCTCACCTTGTTTTTAGGAATAACTAGTTATTGAAGATAAGACTAACAGATAACCTATTGTAGACATGCTTTTATTAATATTGTCATTTCTAAATTACATGTAAGACTTAAAATAAAACTTTCTTTTCAACCATTATACATGCCCTAATACGGAAGATTGTCCTAAATCACCGACACTTATTTTAGAATGGAGGGAGTACTTGGTAAGCTACCAACAAAATTTTGCAATCGATAAATTTGCGATCAATGATTTGATGTACTATAATTATGGTTATAAATAAGAAGAATGATAAAATGATGTTTTATGAATAATAAATGGATGTTCACTGTAATATATAAATTGGATAGTAGTAAAAAATATTTGATCTCAGTTTAATGGAAGCGCACGGACCGATAAGTACATGACAACGTAGGAAGACTTTAATGGAGACAGTGTTGATTAGTTGTAACAAAAAATTAAACTGTTTCAAAAAAGTTGTACTAAAATAAATTAGTTCATATTGCGTGCAGGACAAACTTTTGGTATAGATATGACACCTAACTAAAATATAGACCAAGCCATTAAATATATTTGGTCGTTGAGGCACCTGGCCGACTGGCATTAAATTTGAATTGGGTCCCACAATTTGGTATAGATATGACACATAACTAAAATTAGGATTGAGATCTCATGCGTGTACGGGACCTGGGAGCGGTTACATAGACTAGGAACCGGAGGAGGATAGGAATTAAATGCCGGAGTGATCGGTGTACCTTAAATACGTCTCAAATCGGGGACAATATGAGACTACCCAGTCACATCCGAACACCTTCACTCGACCCCATATACAGTCAATCAACGCCCGTCTCTCTTATTTTCTTTCCTGATGCACACCGTTCTCCGCGTGCCGGCCGCCGTGTATGCGCAATGTTGGATCACATCGCCAATAGGCTAGGACGTGCCATTAATTGTCATCCTAGTGTGAAGCAAAAAAGCAGTGTGTGATGACCATCTTCAGCTGTGTGCGCTCTATAGTAGTGCCATTAATTGCCAATCTAGTTCCCCGCAAAATTTTATTAGCCATACTGGTCCTTTTTATCAGCAACAAATATCAGAGGGGAGACTTGTGTGAGATCTCACATCAGATCTATGTGTTCGATTTTTTTTAAGAAAATACATGTTCAAACATTCTCAAAAAAAATATGGACACACATTAATGTTTGATGTACAATCTGGAAAAGTTTTAGCTCCTAATTCAACTTACATTAATAGAAATAAAAAGACAAAATTGGATGTGAATAGGGTCGAAGTACTATTCACCCCAACCTGCTACTATTCACATTCGAATTTGTCCTTTTGAATCTCTAAATCTACATCGTGTTTTGAGCTGATTTTTTTTTGGAGTTGTGGACATAGCCCACATGGATGTTGTCAAATAATTTCAGCTTTTTTTAAAATGTCTTAATATGATATTTTTTTGGTTGATGTCACGATCCCACCTAAATATCAGACCTCATACAAGACTTCCCCCAAATATCCAAACCCTATATATTACACCAGTCACGCCATATATGCATGCAGTGATCGATCGAGTGGCTAGTGACTCTTCTCGCAACTAAACTAGCCATGTGTAGTACTGGTAGCCCCTCCTCGGTAGCCGCTCTACCACCAAGCGGCCGGCCACTCCCGATACGCACGCCAAGATCAGCGGCCGCCGCGGCGGAGGAGCCCGTGAGCCCTACTGCAAGACTCATGGACGCTATATACATCGTGGTTACAGTCGGCCTTGGCTGCCCTGTAAACCTCCCCGTCTTCAGCGCCGGCATCGCTACCCAAATTGCGCGTTACCCGCGCTTCTGCAGCATTCAGGTACACCTCTTACCATTGAAACCTATGCTTAGCAACAATAGCTAGGTTTAACCCGGCCCATGGGCGCGCGCTTGCATGCACGGCAGGTGACAGACGGGTGCAAGAACCCGCGGTGGGAGCGCACGGCGGTGAACGTGGTCGACCACATGATCGTCCCGACACTGGACCCCGTCGCCGTGGAGGCCGACCCGGATCAGGCCGTGCAGGACTACGTGGCCTCACTGCCCGACCACCCCATGGACCGCTCCCGCCCGCTCTGGGAATTCCACTTCCTCGACTTCCCGACCTCCGAGGCCACCTCCACCGTGGTGATCCGCGTGCACCACTCCCTCGGCGACGGGACGTCGCTGATTATGCTCCTTCTGGCGTCCGCGCGCAGTGCCGCCGACCCGACACGCCTGCCGACCATGCGGGAGTTGACCGTGCGCACGGGCGCCATCTACAAGCCGCGGCGCCGGCAGCCACCGTCGGCGGGCGCCCTGGCGGCATTCGTGGCATGGGTCTGGCCGTATCTTGTGCTCGCGTGGAATACCGCGGTGGACATCGCCTTCTTCGCGGCGACGGCTGCGTTCTTGAGAGACCCACACACTTTGTTCAGACGTGCGGATCACGATGTTGCGTTCATCTCCCCCAGGCGCTTCGTGCGCCGGAGCCTTAGCTTGGACGACGTCAGGTTCATCAAGAATGCCATGAACTGCGTAAGTATCTAAGTATATACATGACCTAGCAATCTACCTACCAGTTCGATCGTATAAGGACAGCTCTAGCCCCCTAAATTTTAGAGCAGTAAAAACGGCCGAGTAAACCTTATTGAAGTATTTTTTTACTTCTCTAAATTTTGGTCGTTTCTAGCCAATTCCTAATTTTAGCGGAGTAATTTTTTTGACAAATTATTCCAATTCTGGTTTACATAATACATTGCAACTACATATTAGCACACATATAAAAACCAAACATAATAAACAAGTTTCACACAATTCATTACAAATTGATAGTTTACAAACCAAATTATTCAAATTCAAACACACTGCATGGTAAAAAATAAAGTAAATAACATGATAAAAGCACAACTACGAAGTGCTAAGGAGATGCCGACGACAATTTTGAAGTCATCGCCATCTTCTTCCTCCTCGGATGACGATGAGTCCTCGAAGATCATCTCTCTCTGCATCTTCATCTTCAATTGAAACGACTCGGTTCAATTCAGTTGGACAAAACAAAACGAGACAAACCCCCCCAAAAAAAACTCACATAGGCAAACCGTCGAACACTTGCAAGGCGGTGGAGGTGTACCGGCTGGCCGACGATGTTGAGCCCAAACTAGCGGGCGGTGAGGCGTGGGGATGACCAACAAAGGTGCGTAGGCATGGTAAGATGTTGGGTAGCCAACGAGGAAAAAGATCTGAGGTGGTTTCCGTCGAATCGCTCGATGCGGCGGCGGCGGTGTTTCAACTCGACTCCAGCGACGACGACGGACGGCAAATGGACATCCTATTCAAAGATTACACCACTATCCATGGGAGGAGAAAACCTTTCTAGCTGTATATGCTCCAGCCGTGTAGATATAGCCAGTCTCTTAATTTTGCAATTTTTTCTTTGTACTCACTTTTGTTATTATTTTGGTTTTGGGAGACCGTCAATGATGTGCTAGTCGGAGCGACTTCTGCTGCTCTGTCACAATACTACTTTCGCAAGTCTGGTAAGTGATCTATGTATGGCAACGAGGGGTGTACAGTTTCTACCATGGTTCGATCTATTTTATTTACTATATTCACATTTGCGTAACTTATCATCATTTTATGTTAGGTTACGCCAAGACAAGCAAACTATGTTTGCGGTCTATCCTATTCGTCAACACAAGGCCAACCACTAGCCTACAAGTAAGTTTTTATCGAAATATGTAAAAAAAAATCATCAAACGTGTGCCATCAATTATTGATTTTCATCCATTATATTTTAGTACCAAATGATTACTCCATCCTCATGTAATTGGATGACGATTTAGGACAATCTCCAATATATGTGCAAGTTTGGTCACTACTTTCCATACGAATTTGTTATTAAAACAATATAAAACCATGGTATTTATGAAATATGTTTCTTGACAAACTAATGATATTATATATGTTTAGCTGGCCAACCAAAACAGTTTCAGTGTATATTACTAGTCAATATTGGAGTAGCTAGTTAGATTACACACTTGGTGAAACTTAACTTATTTCTGAATGGAGGTTTTAATTAGATCATCTCACCACCAATTTGTAGCATATCCTTATTTTAGTTTAATGTTTTCTTATAACTATGTACAGGCATATGTTAATATGATAGAATCTGGTAATAATGATGACGTGGCATGGGGAAATCAACTGGGTTACATCCTTCTTCCATTTCATTTGACGATGCACGATGATCCACTGGCATATGTTCGCAAAGCGAAGAAGACAGTGGACAGGAAAAAGAGCTCCCTTGAAGTTATCTTCACATATAAGATGACTGAAATTTTTCTCAAAATGCTGGGTCTGAAGGTATATTTGATGCATATTGTACCCCTTTTCAAAATTTAAATTTCACAAAAGTAAGCCACACCTTGTTTAACAAACTAACACTGCTTTTATTTAGTAAGTGTTCATGTTTGTAATTGTTCAACTTGACAATCCTAGCAGGCGGGCGCTTTTATCTTCAAACGTATGTTCGCCAATACAACTATTTCGTTCTCGAACATGGTTGGACCAACTGAACAAATTGAGTTTTATGGACACCCAGTTGACTTCATCGCGCCTAGCGTTTATGGAATTCCACAAGTAAGACATCCACGATCTTACATCAAAACATTCAATATTAAGCAAACTTTTTTTTACTTTTATCAACAAAAATCATCTCCCAGACAACCTACAATGCAAGGAAATTTGTCCTCAACTGCTCATGTGTCGCTTTTGAACTGAAAATCTCTCTAGTTAGTATAAATTATCGAAACCAGTCAGTTAAGTTACTCTGGTCTACTGGAACACGGAAAAATGAGAATAAGAGTGCAAAACATCAACAACAACATGTGCATGCTTAATTTACCATTTCGCGTTATAGTTATCTCCAAAACGATGAAGCAGTTCAGACGAACAGTACTGTGAGATACTTCCTTCGTTCCGAAATATTTGTAGTTCCAATATTATCCTATGTCAAATTTTTTTTTTTTAAGTTTGAACAAGTTTATAGAAAAAATGCTAAGATCTATAGTATCAAATATATATAATATGAAAATATATTTCATAATGAATCTAGTGAAGCAAATTTGGTGGTGTATATGTTGATACATTTTTATGTAGACTTTGTCAAACTTAATGAAGTTTGATTTAGGACAAACCTAGAACTTCAATTATGTTGAAACGGAGGAACTACCCCCTCCGTCCCATAATATAAGAACGTTTTTAACACTAGTGTAGTGTCAAAAACGCTCTTATATTATGGGATGGATGGAGTAGTAAATTAAGCATGCACCTATTGTTTGTTTGAGCTATGGCTAAGCGGTTGTAGGTGTTGTGGGGAAGCTTTTGTGGCGAGGAAGTAGTTGTGATGAAGGTTGGTTTGGCAACTTGGCTATGTGAGTGGTTGTGAGCCGGGAAATTCTAAAATGTCTCTAGTGTGCCAAGATCATTGTAATCCGTTGATTCTAAGTTAATAGCATGATTTATTGGTATTTTCACCCACAATGGATACAATATTTCCAGTTAATCTTGCCTCCCTCTCTCTCTCTCATAACCCACTAGCTACTATGAAGTTGCTCGGGGAAGTTCGGGGAAGGCCGATGATGGGGACACGGCTACACCACAACTACCCACGAAAGGACGAGGTCTTTTCCAGCTTCACCTAGTCAGCACATCGGCGTGAGATGGCAAGGAAGGGGGAGGGGTGGAGGCGGCAACCAAGCTCGATGGGGTGGCATTGGCGTCAGAGCGCAATGAAGTGGTGGATGAGTGCGGTGAGATGGAGGTGGCACCAAGTGTAGTATGGTGACGACAATAATGTTTAAACAAGGTGTGGTGGTGAGGCCTAGCCCTACCTACAAGGATACATCCTCGCTTGAGAGGCGGAATGAGAGCGGTAAGGAAAACTCTTCGGCGGTTGATGATTTAGGTGGCAACTTTTTGGTAGTTCCCATGAAAGGCTAGTAGTAGTGCTAGGAAAACCCATTCTTAGGTACCAAAGTATCTTAGCAGATGGTTGTGGGCTTTATAACTGAAAGGAGCTTTGGGTTGTGACTTCACAATAGTGCAAAATAATATGTTTGATTGAGCTTTGGCTTTTTCCCGTTAGAAGTTGGTCAAGTCCAACTAAACAGTATATAATTAGCAGGAACATATTTGAGTTAAATAGTACTGAAAACAAGGTGAGGTGTATTAATACCTCTCGCCAATAGAGTGTTTAGAATAAGGACGATAAGTAGTGTTTAGAATAAGGACGATAAGTAGGAGTGTCTGTGTAGTTGTATTTCCTTCTTCTTCTCTTGTGAGTATGAAATTCAACCCCAAGACCAGCAAATGTTTAGAAGCAATTTTAAATACCATCTATCTGCATAGTTTTCCACTAAATGGCTCCCCATTTAAGGAGATGACTTGACTTTGGGTAGGCATAAAACCTACTAACCAAGTTAAGGTCATTTCCTTGGAGCAATACAAGTAAAACTTCATCACAGTAAAACCTATAAAATTAGCCATTCAGTGAACCTTTTTTTGTATTTAATCAACAAGGTTTATTTTGCAGGCATTGGTTGTGCACTACCAGAGTTACAATAACACTCTCAAAGTAATTCTATCAGCCGACGAGGAAGTATTTCCAGATTACACTGAACTTTTGGATGACTTTGTTGAGTCCTTTGGGCGAATTAGGGAGGCAGCTTCAAGGCTTTCAACATCTATCAAGAAAGAATGAATAACATGAAGATGCATGAGTGTGCTTTATAAATCTGTATGATGCTAGCAATATCCTCCTATATATTTTGTTTGTCTGAGACCTCTAGTTATGATTAATAAAAGGTTGTGAGGTTGTTGCCTCATAGTATTCTATGTATGTATCACAAGTCAGGTAATAAAAACCAAAAACTTTACCAACCTACTTACAAATCAAATGTATTGGGTACATTGTTATTGTTGGATAATCATGTATTGGGAGGGATAATATATAAAGCATAGCATTTGTACCATTACTACGCATTATAATCCTCTGACATTTTATTTTTATCTATTTAACTCCAAAAAAATATTTTTTTTCCATTAACACCAAAATAAATACTAGGTCACTCTACTGAAGGAAATATGCCCTAAAGGCAATAATAAAGTTGTTATTTTATATTTCCTTATTCATGATAAAGGTTTATTATTCATGCTAGAATTGTATTGATCGGAAACTTAAATACATATGTGAATACATAAACAAATACCGTGTCCCTAGTAAGCCTCTAATAGACTAGCTCATTGATCAAAGATGGTTAAGGTTTCCTAACCATAGACATGTGTTGTCACTTGATAACGGGATCACATCATTAGGAGAATGATGTGATGGACAAGACCCATCCGTTAGCTTAGCATATGATCGTTCAGTTTATTGCTATTGCTTTCTTCATGTCAAATACATATTCCTTCGACTATGAGATCATGCAACTCCCGGATACCGGAGGAATACCTTGTGTGCTATCAAACGTCACAACGTAACTGGGTGATCATAAAGATGCTCTACAGGTATCTCCGAAGGTGTCTGTTGAGTTGGCATGGATCGAGATTAGGATTTGTCACTCCGTATATCGAAGAGTTATCTCTGGGCCCTCTCGGTAATACACATCATAAGAAGCCTTGCAAGTAAAATGACTAAGGAGTTAGTTACGAGATGATGTATCACAGAACGAGTAAAGAGACTTGCCAATAACGAGATTGAACTAGGTATGAAGATACCGATGATCGAATCTCGGGCAAGTAACATACCGACAGACAAAAGGAATTACGTATGTTGTCATAACGGTTCGACCAATAAAGATCTTTGTAGAATATGTAGGAACCAATATGGGCATCCAGGTTCCGCTATTGGTTATTGACCGGAGAGGTGTCTCGGTCATGTCTACATAGTTCTCGAACCCGTAGGGTCCGCACGCTTAACGTTCGTTGACGATATAGTGTTATATGATTTGGTGACCGAATGTTGTTCGGAGTCCCTGATACGTCTCCGTCGTATCTATAATTTTTGATTGTTTCATGACAATATTATACAACTTTCACATATTCTTGGCAACTTTTTATATGATTTATTGGACTAACCTATTGATCCAGTGCCCAGTGCCAGTTCCTGTTTGTTGCATGTTTTTTGTTTCGCAGAAAATCCATATCAAACGAAGTCCAAATGCAATAAAATTTTACAGATAATTATTTTGGAATATTTGTGATTTTTGGGAGTTGGAATCATCAGAAGAGAGGGCCCACAGTGAACACAACCCACCAGGGCGCGCCTGGGCCCCCAGGCGCGCCCAGGTGTCTTATGCCCACCTCATACATCGGTTGGAGCTCTACTTCGGGCGCAAGGAAGCTTATATCCGGAAAAAAAATCGTGTTAAAATTTCAGCGCAATCGGAGTTACGGATCTCCCGGAATATAAGAAACGGTTTTCGGCCAGATCTGGGGAACGCGAAACAGAAGAGAACAGAGAGGGAGATCCAATCTCGGAGGGGCTCCCACCCCTCCGCCGCCATGGAGGCCATGGACCAGAGGGGGAACTCTCTTCCCATCTAGGGGGGAGGCCAAGGAAGAAGAAGAAGGAGGGGGGCTCTCTCCCCCTCTCTCCCGTTGGCGCCGGAGTGCCGCCGGGGCTAGGATCGTGACGGCGATCTACATCAACAATCTTGCTACCGTCTACACCAACTTTCTCCCCCTCCATGCAGCGGTGTAATACCTCTTCTCCCCGCTGTAATCTTTACTTAAACATGGTGCTCAACTCCATATATTATTTCCCAATGATATTTGGCTATCCTATGATGTTTGATTAGATCCGTTTTGTCCTATGGGTTAATCATGATTTTGGTTGGTATGATTGTATATTTTATTTATGGTGCTGTCCTACGGTGCCCTCCGTCTCGTGCAAACATGAGGGATCCCCACTGTAGGGTGTTGCAATATGTTCATGATTCGCTTATGGTGGGTTGCGAGAGTGACAGAAGCTTAAACCCGAGTAAGTGGGCTGCTGCGTATGGGAGTAAAGAGGACTTGATACTTAATGTTGTGGTTGGGTTTCACGACCTTAATGATCTTTAGTAGTTGCGGATGCTTGCTAGGGGTCCAATCATAAGTGCATATGATCCAAGTAGAGAAAGTATGTTAGCTCATGCCTCTCCCTCATACAAAATTACAAGAATGATTACCAGTATTTGGTTATCGATTGCCTTGGGACAAATGACTTTCTTGTTGACAAAAGCTATCCAGTTTTATTACCTTGCAATTTATTCGTAGTTTTATTCTCGCAAAGTACTCGTAATTTTATTCTTGCAAAATAGTTTCATACTTGTTTTAGGTAAAGCAAACGTCAAGTGTGCATAGAGTTGTATCGGTGGTCGATATAACTTGAGGGAATATTTGTTCTGCCTTTAGCTCCTCGTTGGGTTCGACACTCTTATTTATCGAAGAAGGCTACAAACGATCCCCTATACTTGTGGGTTATCAGTCCCGGATGAGACCACAGACATGACGAGGAGGTCTGAAATGGTCCGGAGGTAAAGATTGATATATAGGACGATGATATTCGGACACCGGAAGAGTTTCGGAGTGCACCGGGTAGTCATCAGGTCACCGGAAGGGGTTCCGGACACCCCCGGGAGGTATGGGCCTAATGGGCCAAGGGGAGAGACACACCAGCCCACAAGGGGGCTGGCGCGCCCCTCTCCCTGGCCGCCGGCCCTAGGGAAGGAAAGGGGGAGGGCTAGCCCCTCCTTCCTTCCCCTCCACATGGGGGAAAGGAAAAAGGGGGGGGGGGTGCCACACTCCCCTACCTTTCCCCGCGCGCCTAGAAAGGCAGGGGGCGCGGCAAGGGGCAGGACCCCAAGTGGGATTCGGCCCCACTTGGGGTGCCTCCTTGGCTGCTCCTCCCCCCCACCTAAATATATGTGGGAGGGGGCGCCACACAACACCACGACAATCTCTTAGCCGTGTGCGGCGCCCCTCTCCACAGTTTCGTCCCTCGGTCATATTTTCGTAGTGCTTAGGCGAAGCCCTGCGGAGATAGCATCACCATCACCGTCACCACGCCGTCGTGCTGCAGGAACTCATCCACTACCTCGCCGTCTTGCTGGATCAAGAAGGCGTGGATGTCACCGAGCTGAACGTGTGCTGAACGCGGAGGTGCCGTATGTTCGGTACTTGATCGGTTGGATCGCGAAGAAGTTTGACTACATCAACCGCGTTACTAAACGCTTCCGCTTACGGTCTACGAGGGTACGTAGACACACTCTCCCCCTCGTTGCTATGCATCTCCATGGATAGATATTGCATGTGCGTAAATTTTTTTTGTTTTTCCATGCAACGTTTCCCAACAGTGGCATCCGAGCCAGGTCTATGCGTAGATGATATGCATGAGTAGAACATAAAGAGTTGTGGGCGGTGATAGTCATACTGCTTACCACCAACGTCTTTTTTTGATTCGGCGGTATTGTGGGATGAAGCAGCCCGAAGCAACCTTACAAGTCCATGCACATGAGACCGGTTCCACCGACTGACATGCAACTAGTTTTGCATAAAGGTGGCTGGCGGGTGTCTGTTTCTCCTACTTTAGTTGAATCGAATTTGACTACGGCCGGTCCTTGAAGAAGGTTAAAACAACAAACTTGATAAATCACCGTTGTGGTTTTTGCGTAGTTAAGAACGGTTCTTGCTAGAAGCCCATAGCAGCCACGTAAAACTTGCAATAACAAAGTAGAGGTCGTCTAACTTATTTTTGCAGGGCATGTTGTGATGTGATATGGTCAAGACGTGATGTGATATACGTTGTTGTATGAGATGATCATGTTTTGTAATATCGACAACCGGCAGGAGACTTAGGGTTGTCTCTTAATTATTGTATGAAATGCAAGCGCCATGTAATTGCTTTACTTTATCGCTATGCATTAGTAAGAGTTGTAGAAGCAATAGTTGGCGAGACGACCCCGACGCAACGATGGAGATCAAGGTGTCGATCCGGGGACGATGGAGATCATGACGATGCTTTGGAGATGGAGATCAAAAGCACAAGATGATGATGGCCATATCATGTCACATATTTTGATTGCATGTGATGTTTATCCTTTATGCATCTTATTTTGCTTAGAACGGCGGTAGCATTATAAGATGATCCCTTTACTAAATTTCAAGATAAAAGTGTTCTCCCCGAGTATGCACCGTTGCCAAAGTTTGTCGTTTCCAAGCACCTCGTGATGACCGGGTGTGATAGACTCTACGTTCACATACAACGGGTGTAAGACAGTTTTTGCACATGCAGAATAATTGGGTTAAACTTGACGAGCCTAGCATGTACAGACATGGTCTCAGAACAATGAAGACCGAAAGGTCGAACATGAGTCATATAGTAGATATGATCAACATAGAGATGTTCACCATTGATGACTACCCCATCTCACGTGATGATCGGACATGTGTTAGTTGATTTGGATCATGTATCACTTAGATAACTTGAGGGATGTTTATTTAAGTGGGAGTTCATTAGTAATTTGATTAATTGAACTTAATTTATCATGAACTTAGTCTTAATAGTTTTGCATATCTATGTTGTAGATCAATGGCCCGAGCTACCATTCCCCTGAATTTTAATGCGTTCCTAGAGAAAGCTAAGTTGAAAGATGATGGTCGCAACTGCACGGACTGGGTCCGTAACTTGAGGATTATCCTCATTGCTGCACAGAAGAATTATGTCCTTGATGCACCGCTAGGTGACAGACCTGCTGCAGGAGCTACTGCAGAGGTTATGAACGTCTAGCAGGCTTGATCAGATGACTACTCGATAGTTCAGTGTGCCATGCTTTACGGCTTAGAACCGGGACTTCAAAGATGTTTTGAACATCATGGAGCATATGAGATGTTCCAAGAGTTGAAGTTAGTATTTCAAGCAAATGCCCGGGTTGAGAGATATGAAGTCTCCAACAAGTTCTATAGCTGCAAGATGGAGGAGAACAGTTCTGTCAGTGAACACATACTCAAAATATCTGGGTATCATAACCACTTGACTCAGCTAGGAGTTGATCTTCCAGTTGATAGTGTTATTGACAGAGTTCTTCAATCACTGCCACCAAGCTACAAAGGCTTCATGATGAACTATAATATGCAAGGGATGAATAAAACGATTCCTGAGCTCTCTGCAATGCTTAAGGCCGCAGAGGTAGAAATCAAGAAGGAGCATCAAGTGTTGATGATTAACAAGACCACTAGTTTCAAGAAAAAGGGCAAGGGAAAGAAAGGGAACTTCAAGAAGAATGGCAAGCAAGTTGCTACTCCCGTGAAGAAGCCCAAAGCTGGACCCAAGCCTGAAACTGAGTGCTTCTACTGCAAAGGGAATGGTCACTGGAAGCGGAACTGCCCCAAATACTTAGCGGATAATAAGGATGGCAAAGTGAACAAAGGTATATTTGATATACATGTTATTGATGTGTACCTTACTAATGCTCGTAGTAGCGCCTGGGTATTTGATACTGGTTTGGTTGCTCATATTTGTAACTCGAAACAGGAGCTGCGGAATAAAAGAAGATTGGCTAAGGACGAGGTGACGATGCGCGTCGGGAATGGTTCCAAGGTCGATGTGATCGCCGTCGGCATGCTACCTCTACATCTACCTTCAGGATTAGTTTTAGACCTCAATAATTGTTATTTGGTGCCAGCGTTGAGCATGAACATTATATCTGGATCTTGTTTATTGCGAGACGATTATTCATTTAAGTCAGAGAATAATGGTTGTTCTATTTATATGAGTAATATCTTTTATGGTCATGCACCCTTGATGAATGGTCTATTCTTGTTGAATCTCGATCGTAGTGATACACATTTTCATAGTATTGATGCCAAAAGATGAAAAGTTGATAATGATAGTGCAACATACTTGTGGCACTGCCGTTTAGGTCATATTGGTGTAAAGCGCATGAAGAAACTCCATGCAGATGGACTTTTGGAGTCACTTGATTATGAACCATTTGATACTTGCGAACCATGCCTCATGGGCAAGATGACTAAAACTCCGTTCTCCGGAACAGTGGAGCGAGCTAATGACTTATTGGAAATAATACATACCGATGTATGCGGTCCGATGAGTGTTGAAGCACGCGGCGGGTATCGTTATTTTCTGAGCTTCACAGATGATTTGAGTAGGTATGGGTATATCTACTTGATGAAACACAAGTCTGAAACATTTGAAAAGTTCAAAGAATTTTAGAGTGAAGTGGAGAATCATCGTAACAAGAAAATAAAGTTTCTACGATCTGATCGCGGAGGCGAATATTTAAGTTACGAGTTTGGCCTTCATTTAAAACAATGTGGAATTGTTTCACAACTCACGCCACCTGGAACACCACAGCATAATGGTGTGTCCGAACGTCGTAACCGTACTTTATTAGATATGGTGAGTTCTATGATGTCTCTTACCGATTTACTACTATCGTTTAGGAGTTATGCATTAGAGAAATCCGCATTCACGTTAAATAGGGCACCGTCTAAATCCGTTGAGACGACACCGTATGAACTATGGTTTGGCAAGAAACCTAAGCTGTCGTTTCTTAAAGTTTGGAGATGCGACGCTTATGTCACAAGGCTTCTGCCTGATAAGCTCGAACCTAAATCGGAGAAGTGCGTCTTCATAGGATACCCTAAAGAAACTATTGGGTACACCTTCTACCACAGATCCGAAGGCAAGATCTTTGTTGCTAAGAATGGGTCCTTTCTAGAAAAGGAGTTTCTCTCGAAAGAAGTGAGTGGGAGGAAAGTAGAACTTGATGAGGTAATTGTATCTTCTCTCGAATTGGAGAGTAGCACATCACAGAAAACCGTTCCCGTGATGCCTACACCAACTAGAGAGGAAGCAAATGATAATGATCATGAAACTTCAGATCAAGTTACTACTGAACCTCGTAGGTCGACCAGAGCATGATCCGCACCAGAGTGGTACGGTAATCTTGTCCTGGAAGTTATGTTATTAGACCATGGCGAACCTACGAACTATGAAAAAGCTATGATGAGCCCAGATTCCGATAAATGGCTTGAGGCCATGAAATTTGAGATAGGATCCATGTATGAGAACAAAGTGTGGACTTTGGTGGACTTGCCCGATGATCGGCAAGCCATAGAAAATAAATGGATCTTCAAGAAGAAGACTTACGCTGATGGTAATGTTACTGTCTACAAAGCTCGACTTGTCGCGAAAGGTTTTCGACAAGTTCAAGGAGTTGACTACGATGAGATTTTCTCACCCGTAACGATGCTTAAGTCTGTCCGAATCATGTTAGCAATTGCCGCATTTTATGATTATGAAATCTGGCAAATGGACATCAAAACTACATTCCTTAATGGATTTCTTAAAGAAGAGTTGTATATGATGCAACCAGAAGGTTTTGTCGATCCTAAAGATGCTGACAAAGTGTGCAAGCTCCAGCGATACATCTATGGAATTGGTGCAAGCATCTCGGAGTTGGAATATACACTTTGATGAGGTGATCAAAGCATATGGTATTATACAGACTTACGGTGAAGCCTGTATTTACAAGAAAGTGAGTGGGAGCTCTGTAGCATTTCTGATATTATATGTGGATGACATATTGTTGATTGGAAATGATATAGAATTTCTGGATAGCTTAAAAGGATACTTGAATACGATTTTTTCAATGAAATACCTCGGTGAAGCTGCTTATATATTGGGCATCAAGATCTATAGGGATAGATCAAGACGCTTGATAGGACTTTCACAAAGCACATACCTTGACAAGGTTTTGAAGAAGTTCAAAATGGATCAGTTAAAGAAAGGGTTCTTGCCTGTGTTACAAGGTGTGAAATTGAGTCAGACTCAAAGCCCGACCACTGCAGAAGATAGAGAGAAAATAAAAGTCATTCCCTATGCCTCAGCCATAGGTTCTATCATGTATGCTATGCTGTGTACCAGACCTGACGTGTGCCTTGCCATAAGTTTGGCAGGGAGGTACCAAAGTAATCCAGGAGTGGATCACTGGACAACGGTCAAGAACATCCTGAAGTACCTGAAAAGGACCAAGGATATGTTTCTTGTTTATGGAGGTGACAAAGAGCTCGTCGTAAATGGTTACGTCGATGCTAGCTTCGACACTGATCCGGATGACTCTAAGTCACAAACCGGATACATATTTATATTGAATGGTGGAGCTGTCAGTTGGTGCAGTTCCAAGCAGAGTGTAGTGGCGGGATCTACGTGTGAGGCGGAGTACATAGCTGCTTCGAAAGCAGCACATGAAGGAGTCTGGATGAAGGAGTTCATATCCGATCTAGGTGTAATACCCAGTGCATCGGGTCCAATGAAAATCTTTTGTGACAACACTGGAGCAATTGTCTTAACAAAGGAATCCAGGTTTCACAAGAGAACCAAACACATCAAGAGACGCTTCAACTCCATTCGTGAAAAGGTCAAGGATGGAGATATAGAGATTTGCAAAATACATACCGATCTGAATGTAGCAGACCCGTTGACTAAGCCTCTTCTGTGAGCAAAACATGATCAGCACCAAGAGTCCACGGGTGTTAGATTCATTACAATGTAATCTCTAGATTATTGACTCTAGTGCAAGTGGGAGACTGAAGGAAATATGCCCTAGAGGCAATAATAAAGTTGTTATTTTATATTTCCTTATTCATGATAAAGGTTTATTATTCATGCTAGAATTGTATTGATCGGAAACTTAAATACGTGTGTGAATACATAAACAAATACCGTGTCCCTAGTAAGCCTCTACTAGACTAGCTCGTTGATCAAAGATGGTTAAGGTTTCCTAACCATAGACATGTGTTGTCACTTGATAACGGGATCACATCATTAGGAGAATGATGTGATGGACAAGACCCATCCGTTAGCTTAGCATATGATCGTTCAGTTTATTGCTATTGCTTTCTTCATGTCAAATACATATTCCTTCGACTATGAGATCATGCAACTCCTGGATACCGGAGGAATACCTTGTGTGCTATCAAATGTCACAACGTAACTGGGTGATCATAAAGATGCTCTACAGGTATCTCCGAAGGTGTCTGTTGAGTTGGCATGGATCGAGATTAGGATTTGTCACTCCGTATATCGGAGAGGTATCTCTGGGCCCTCTCGGTAATACACATCATAAGAAGCCTTGCAAGCAAAATGACTAAGGAGTTAGTTATGAGATGATGTATTACGGAACAAGTAAAGAGACTTGCCGGTAACGAGATTGAACTAGGTATGAAGATACCGACGATCGAATCTCGGGCAAGTAACATACCGACAGACAAAGGGAATTACGTATGTTGTCATAATGGTTCGACCGATAAAGATCTTAGTAGAATATGTAGGAACCAATATGGGCATCCAGGTTCCGCTATTGGTTATTGACCGGAGAGGTGTCTCGGTCATGTTGATGTTGGCTTGAGCTACGTCGATATTTTCCCAAAGAGGAAGGGATGATGCAGCACAACAACGGTAGGTATTTCCCTCAGTGAGACCAAGGTTATCGAACCAGTAGGAGAACCAAGCAACACTACGTAAACATCACCTGCACACAAAGAACAAATACTTGCAACCCGACGTATTAAAGGGGTTGTCAATCCCTTTCGGGTAACGGCGCCAGAAATTGGCAAACGGACGTGAGATAAATTGTAGTAGATTGGATAAATAGACCGCGAATAAAATAAAGTGAAGCAAAATATTTTTGGGTTTTTAGAAATACAGATCTGAAAATAAAAGTGGCAAATAAATAAAAAGACAAATAGCAAAATAGATCTGAAAATATATGATGAGAAAATAGACCCGGGGGCCGTAGATTTCACTAGTGGCTTCTCTCGAGAAAAATAGCATACAGTCGGTAAACAAATTACTGTTGGGCAATTATTAGAATTTCAAATAATTATGATGATATCCAGGCAATGATCATTATATAGGCATCACGTCCAAGATTAGTAGACCGACTCCTGCCTGCATCTACTACTATTACTCCACACATCGACCGCTATCTAGCATGCATCTAGTGTATTAAGTTCATGGAGAAACGGAGTAATGCAATAAGAACGATGACATGATGTAGACAAGATCTATTTATGTAGAAATAGACACCATCTTGTTATCCTTAATAGCAACGATACATACGTGTCGGTTCCCCTTCTGTCACTGGGATGAAGCACCATAAGATCGAACCCATCACAAAGCACCTCTTTCCATGGCAAGAAAAATCGATCTAGTTGGCCTAACTAAACCAAAGATTCGAAGAAGAAATACGAGGTTATAAGTAATCATGCATATAAGAGATCAAAAGACTCAAATAACTTTCATGGATAAAAACATAGATCTGATCATAAACTCAAAGTTCATCGGATCCCAACAAACACACTGCAAAAAGAGTTACATCAAATAGATCTCCAAGAGACCATTGTATTGAGAATCAAAAGAGAGAGAGGAAGCCATCTAGCTACTAACTACGGACCCGTAGGTCTACAATGAACTACTCACGCATCATCGGAGAGGCACCAATGAGGATGATGAACCCCTCCGTGATGGTGTCTAGATTGGATCTGTGGTTTCTGGAACTTGCGGCGGCTGGAATTTATTTTCGTTGAATCCCTTAGGGTTTCTGGAATATTGGGGTATTTATAGAGAAAAGAGGCGGTGCGGGAGGTGGCCGAGGTGGGCACAACCCACCTGGGCGCGCTTGGGCCCCCAGGCGCGCCCTGGTGGGTTGTGCTCCCCTCGGAGCCCCCCTCAGGTACTTTCTTGGCCCAACTTGTGTCTTCTGGTCCAGAAAAAATCACCAAAAAGTTTTGCTACGTTTGGACTTCGTTTGATATTGATTTCCTGCGAAGTAAAAAACAAGCAAGAAACAGCAACTGGCACTGGGCACTATGTCAATAGGTTAGTCCCAAAAAATGATATAAAGTTGCTATAAAATGATTGTAAAACATCCAAGAATGATTATATAATAGCATGGAACAATAAAAAATTATAGATACGTTGGAGACGTATCAGCATCCCCAAGCTTAATTCCTGCTCGTCCTCGAGTAGGTAAATGATAAAAACAGAATTTTTGATGTGAAATGCTGCCTAACATGTTCATCACATATTCCTTTCTTTGTAGCATGGACATTTGGACTTTTATATGATTCAAAGCAATAGTCTAGTTTTGACATGAAGATTTCAATACTCAAGCATATCAACAAGCAACCATGTCTTTCAAAATATCAACACTAAAGCAAGTTATCCCTAGCCCATTATGCTCAATCATTGATCCATTCATGAAACACACTCGCATATTAGCTACACCCAATGCTCAAGTACGATCACAGTGCCCCTTAGTTGGTGCTTTATAAGAGAAGATGGAGACTCAAAATAAAAACTGCATAAAGTAAAAGAAAGGCCCTTCGTAGAGGGAAGTAGAGATTTGTAGAGGTGCCAGAGCTCAAAGCGAAAAAAGTAGAAATAAAACATTTTGGGTGGCATGCTTTTCCTGTCAACGAAAACGATCGAGTAGTTCCCAATACTTTCCATGCTAGATATATCATAGGCGGTTCCCAAACAGAAAATAAAGTTTATTCCTTTTTCCACCATACTTTCACATTCCACGGCTAGCCGAATCCACGAGTGCCTTCCATACCAACACTTTCCAAGGAATTTATTATTTGACAACATAAAGTAAATTCATTTTTCATTTCAGGACTGGGCATCCCTAATACCTTTGCCATACTCTCGTGCAATGACAAGTGAATAAACACTCATCTTGAGAATAACACATCTAGCATGGAAATATATCAGCCACCCCCTACCGTTTCATGAGCGGTACGAGCACACAAAAGAGAAATTTATTTTGAAATTAGAGATGGCACATACAAATTTGCTTAGAACGGCATGAAAATACCGCATATAGGTAGGTATAGTGGACTCATATGGCAAAATTGGTTTAAGGATTTAGGATGCACAAGTAGTGATCATACTTAGTGCAAATGAAGGCTAGCAAAAGATTGAGAAGCATCCAACCAAGAAACGAAAAATCTCATAAGCGAGCATTAAGCATAACTAACACCGAATAATGCACCACAAGTAGGATGTAATTTCATTGCATAACTATTGACTTTCGTGCTTGCATAGGGAATCACAAACCTTAACATCAATATTCTTACTAAGCCATAATTACTCATTAACATGACTCACATATTATATCATCATATCGCAAAACTATTACAAAGAATCAAGTTTATTTTGTCCAATGATCTTCATGAAAGTTTTTATTATATCCCTCTTGAATATCTATCACTTTGGGACTAATTTCATAAGTTGCTTTTGATAGCTCAAACAAATCTAAGTGAAGAACATGAGCATACAATTTTCTTCTCTCAAAATAATTTAAGTGAAGCAAGAGAGAATTTCTAAAAAAAAATTACTAACTCTCAAATAAATCTAAGTGAAGCATGAGAGCATTTCTTCAAAAATACTAAAGCACACCGTGCTCAAAAAGATATAAGTGAAGCACTAGAGCAATTCCATAGCTCATAAAGATTTAAGTGAAGCATAGAGAGCAATTCTAACAAGTCA
Source organism: Thinopyrum elongatum (assembly GCA_011799875.1). Taxonomy (NCBI): domain Eukaryota; kingdom Viridiplantae; phylum Streptophyta; class Magnoliopsida; order Poales; family Poaceae; genus Thinopyrum; species Thinopyrum elongatum. Next base: position 486,551,519 of record CM022297.1, on the reverse strand, counting down.
TAGCATAATTTTGGCTCCCTCAAATAGATGTGTCCAGTAAGGATTCATGACTTAAAATAAAAAGCAAAACAAGCAAAGACTCATATCATACAAGACGCTCCAAACAAAACTCATGATATATGACGAATAAAAATACAGCTCCGAGTAAAATACCGATGGTCGTTAGAAGAAAGAGGGGATGCCACTCGGGCATCCCCAAGCTTAGTTGCTTGCTTCTCTTTGGATAATGGCTTGGGGTGCCATGGGGCATCCCCAAGATCAGGATCTTCTTACTCCTTATTCCTTCGTCCATCATAATCTCACCCAAAACTTGAAAACTTCAATCACACAAAACTCAACAAAACCTTCGTGAGATCCGTTAGTATAAGAAAACCAATCTTTACTTTAAGTACTGTAGAAAACCCATTCAAATTTTGTTCTTGCATTATATCTACTGTATTCTAACTTTACCATGGCTTATAACCTCCAATACAAACCACAAATTCATCAAAATAAGCACACAATGCAAAGAAAACAGAAACTGTCAAAAACAGAACAGTCTGCCAAGATACGAATTGTTATCATACTTATGTAACTCCAAAAATTTAGGAAAACATAGGAAATTTGCATATAAATCTTGTGTAAAAACATCAGAATTTTTCGTTGCTTCTGTGAATTTTAAAAATTGTTTTACTGTAAGCAAAAGTTTCTGTTTTCCAACAAGATCAAATCAACTATCACCAAAGCTATCCCAAAGGCTTTGCTTGGCACAAACACTAATTAAAACATAAAGAACACAATAATAACAGTAGCATAATTGTGCAAATATCCAAGAACAGAAAGAAAAAGACAAAAATATATTTTATTCATTGGGTTGCCTCCCAACAAGTGCTATCGTTTTATGCCCCTAGCTAGGCATAAGATTTTATTGATGCTCACATAAAGATAATAATTGAAACACAAAGAGAGCATCTTTAAACATGTCACAAACACATCTAAGTCTAACTCTCTTCCTATGCATAGGCATTTTATAAGAAAACAAATTATCAAGACAAGAAAAACCTAGCATATGCAAGGGAGAATAATAAAACATTGACAATCTCAACATAACGAGAAGTAATTTAGTAACATGAAAATTTCTATAACCATATTTCCCTTTCTCATAATAATTACATGTGTGATCATATTCAAACTCAACAATATAGCTATCACATAACATATTCTATACATGATCCACATGCATGCAAAGTTGACACTCTTCCAAAATAGTGGGATTATCATCAAATAAAGTCATGACCTCTCCAAGCCCACTTTTATCAGAAATTTCATAAGATTGAACACTCTCCAAATATGTGGAATTATTTTTATCTAAAGTTGACACTCTTCCAAACCCACTTTCAATATTATTGCAATCATTATTGTCAATAACATATTCATCATGAGGCTTAAATAAATTTTCAAGATCATAAGAAGAATCACCCCAATCATGATCATTGCAATAAGTAGTGGACATATCAAAATTAGCATCCCCAAGCTTGGGGTTTTGCATATTATTAGCACAATTGTCATTAATAGAATTTATAATAACACCATTGCAATCATGCTTTTCATTCAAGGAGCTATCATGAACCACTTTATAAATTCCTTCATTTAACACTTCATCACAATTTTCAGATTCATAAATCTCAAGCAAAACTTCATAAAGATAATCCAGTGAACTCAATTCACTAGCAATTGGTTCATCATAATTGGATCTTTTGAAAAGATTAGCAAGAGGATGAGGATCCATAACAATAGATTTTTAGCAAGCGAAGATGCAAGCAAATAGAAGGCACATGGCAACGCAAGCAAACATGAGACCTGACGAGAAAAAGGTGAACGAAAAAGAGGGCGAATAAAACGGCAAATTTTTGTGAAGTGGGGGTGAGGAAAACGAGAGGCAAATGGCAAATAATCTAAATTGCTAGGAGATGAGATTTGTGATTAGGAACCTGGTAGATGTTGATGATGTCTCCCCGGCAACGCTGCCAGAAATTGGCGAGTTGACGGGAGACTATCTTGACTTGATCCTTTTGATGTTGGCTTGAACTACGTCGGTATTTCCCCAAAGAGGAAGGGATGATGCAGCACAACAACGGTAGGTATTTCCCTCAGTGATAAGACCAAGGTTATCGAACCAGTAGGAGAACCAAGCAACACTACATAAACAACACCTGCACACAAAGACAAAATACTTGCAACCCGACGTGTTAAAGGGGTTGTCAATCCCTTTCGGGTAACGGCGCCAGAAATTGACAAACGGATGTGAGATAAATTGTAGTAGATTTGATAAATAGATTGCGAATAAAATAAAGTGAAGCAAAATATTTTTGGGTTTTTAGAAATATAGATCTGAAAATAAAATTGGCAAATAAATAAAAAGAAAAATAGAAAAATAGATCTGAAAATATATGATGAGAAAATAGACCCGGGGCCGTAGATTTCACTAGTGGCTTCTCTCGAGAAAAATAGCATACGGTGGGTAAACAAATTACTGTTGGGCAATTGATAGAACTTCAAATAATTATGACGATATCCAAGCAATGATCATTATATAGGCATCACGTCCAAGATTAGTAGACCGACTCCTGCCTGCATCAACTACTATTACTCAACACATCGACCGCTATCCAGCATGCATCTAGTGTATTAAGTTCATGAAGAAACGGAGTAATGCAATAAGAACGATGACATGATGGAGACAAGATGTATTTATGTAGAAATAGACCCCATCTTGTTATCCTTAATAGCAACGATATATACGTGTCGGTTCCCCTTCTGTCACTGGGATTAAGCACCGTAAGATTGAACCCATCACAAAGCACCTCTTCCCATGGCAAGAAAAATCGATCTAGTTGGCCTAACTAAACCAAAGATTCGAAGAAGAAATACGAGGCTATAAGTAATCATGCATATAAGAGATCAAAAGACTCAAATAACTTTCATGGATAAAAACATAGATCTGATCATAAACTCAAAGTTCATCAGATCCCAACAAACACACCGCAAAAAGAGTTACATCAAATAGATCTCCAAGAGACCATTGTATTGAGAATCAAAAGAGAGAGAGAGGAAGCCATCTAGCTACTAACTACGGACCCGTAGGTCTACAATGAACTACTCACGCATCATCGGAGAGGCACCAATGAGGATGATGAACCCCTCCGTGATGGTGTCTAGATTGGATCTGTGGTTTCTGGAACTTGCGGCGGCTGGAATTTATTTTCGTTGAATCCCTTAGGGTTTCTGGAATATTGGGGTATTTATAGAGAAAAGAGGCGGTGCGGGAGGTGGCCGAGGTGGGCACAACACACCTGGGCGCGCTTGGGCCCCCAGGCGCGCCCTGGTGGGTTGTGCTCCCCTCGGAGCCCCCCTCAGGTACTTTCTTGGCCCAACTTGTGTCTTCTGGTCCAGAAAAAAGCACCAAAAAGTTTCGCTACGTTTGGACTTCGTTTGATATTGATTTCCTGCGAAGTAAAAAACAAGCAAGAAACAGCAACTGGCACTGGGCACTATGTCAATAGGTTAGTCCCAAGAAATGATATAAAGTTGCTATAAAATGATTGTAAAACATCCAAGAATGATAATATAGCAGCATGGAACAATCAAAAATTATAGATACGTTGGAGACGTATCACATGTCTACATAGTTCTCGAACCCGTAGGGTCCGCACGCTTAACGTTCGTTGACGATATAGTGCTATATGACTTATATGATTTGGTTACCGAATATTGTTCGGAGTCCCGGATGAGATCACAGACATGACGAGGAGCTCCGGAATGGTCCGAAGGTAAAGATTGATATATAGGACGATGATATTCGGACACCGGAAGAGTTTCGGAGTGCACCGGGTAGTCATCAGGTCACCGGAAGGGGATCCGGACACCCCCGGGAGGTCTATGGGCCTAATTGGCCAAGGGGAGAGACACACCAGCCCACAAGGGGGCTGGCGCGCCCCTCTCCCTGGCCGCCGGCCCTAGGGAAGGAAAGGGGGGAGGGCTAGCCCCTCCTGCCTTCCCCTCCACATGGGAGAAAGGAAAAGGGGGGGGCACCCCCACCCCTACCTTTCCCCGCGCGCCTAGAAAGGCAATGGGGGGGAGCGGCAAGGGGCAGGACCACATGTGGGATTCGGCCCCACTTGGGGTGCCTCCTTGGGTGCTCCTCCCTCCCTCCACCTATATATATGTGGGAGGGGGGTGCCACACAACACCACGACAATCTCTTAGCCGTGTGTGGTGCCCCTCTCCACAGTTTCGTCCCTCGGTCATCTTTTCGTAGTGCTCAGGCGAAGCCCTGCGGAGATAGCATCACCATCACCGTCACCATGTCGTCGTGCTGCCGGAACTCATCCACTACCTCGCCGTCTTGCTGGATCAAAAATGCGTGGACGTCACCGGGCTGAACGTGTGCTGAACGCGGAGGTGCTGTACGTTCGGTACTTGATCGGTTGGATCGCGAAGAAGTTCGACTACATCAACCGCGTTACTAAACGCTTCCGCTTACGGTCTACGAGGGTACGTAGACACACTCTCCCCCTCGTTGCTATGCATCTCCATGGATAGATCTTGCGTGTGCCTAGAAATTTTGTTGTTTTTCCATGCAACGTTTCCCAACATCTACTCTCTTAGACATGCTTCATTTATAATGTGGCATCAACGTCATATGATTTTCCATGTATTGTCACAATGTCACCCTCTCTTAGTACATTACATGTATCTCTACAATCAAGAATCCATGAGTTTTGGTGGTGGAGTTAACAAGGGGAGGGGCCAGGATATGAACAGGGGGGGGGGGGGGGGAAGGGACAATGCACGTGCAAGAAATGCAGGACCAAAGTGTATCAATTCTTAAATATAGCGCTGATATCAAACAAACAATGACAATATTTGTTTTGAAATTAAATTCCATTGAAATAGCTACATTTTTACTAGCTTAAATGTATATCCACGCATAACAGGCCCATCAAACGTTAAAGTTTGTAGCGATTTCATTCCTAAAATATGTACATGTAGCTTTGCGTTCTCATCGGTACAGTTGGAGGTTAAAACAAATGGCTTCAATTGCTGGTTATTGGTGATCTCTTCTTCATACTTTATGCAATTCTAGACTTCTAGATAGTACAAAAACAAGTATATCATTTATAATTGGTTCTAAATAGTAGTTTGTATAATCCAAATGTAAAATTAATATATCTATGTGGCATACCTTTGTTTAAGATTAGACAGACCCATAAGCCATACTGTGAGAGCCTAGAGGTGGAGATGTTTGCCAATTAGTAGATCAGTTTCTGTAGACCCACAAGCGTCGAAAGCACCGTCTTTGATCTTTTCCTTCCAGAGGAGAATCTAACCGTCTTGTGCCACTTTCAAATATGCCGGTGTAGTTTAAGCACACGGTTAGTCTGTAAATTGTGTTGTCATCAACTCCAAACACTTAGGGAGGGAAATGCCCTTTCAGGATTGCTTAGGGGTTGTTAACCTATGGTCTTCGCAAACAAGTCTCATTCAGTTGTGACGTCTATCTCAGATGAAATAGCGAAGAAATGGTCTACTTTTATTTCTTTCTCGGTTAGGCATATCTCGAGGGATGCTAATAACTCGGCAGACCTCTATGTGAAGCATGCACATACCCTGTCGGTCTCAGGGTCTCGAGGGATGTGCATGTCTCGAGGGAGAGCCCATCCTTTCTAGCAAGTTGCCTTTGGGCAGATTGTAACCGGATTTCTCTAAAGCAATAAAGCTCCCCATGTCCATGGCAAAAAAAGGCACTTCATGTGCTGCAAAGGAAAAAACCTACGTGTTCCAAGATGAGCTTTCATGTATCTCGTAAGATATATTCATCTATTTTCAAAAAATAAAAATAAAATAAAATAACTGATATATAAAAAGAAAGAAACTGAAGGTGAAATAAGAAAAAGGGCTATTTGGGTCCATCCAATCAGTTTTCACATCATATATGTATTTTGGGTATTGTAAAAATCATTAGCCAAAAGTCATGTTTTTTAAAACACTCAAAAGTCGTTGTATATTGACTTTGAGTTTCCTTGAGCCCTATTTTTTTAGGAAAAACAAAAAATTTATTACTAAGGGCCTGTTCTGAAGTTCTCCCACTCCACACTTCACAAACTCCTCATGCGGAGCTGAGCCGAACAAAATAACAGCAAGAAGCTAGCTTCAGGAAGTTGTGGTCGATCCTAGTGCAAAATCTAGAGCGAGGCCAGCCCAGCTTCACAAAAACGAGAATCTGGAGTTCACCCATATTACAGCCGAAATGCCACCGCTAAGTATAACGTTTCACCCAGCCACACGAAAGAAAACGATTCATCCTCTCGAGAGCCAATTGTCGCTACGAACAGGTACCACGTCTCCCCTCAGCAGCCACCCTAAGCTGGTTCTAGCCGGCCCAATATGGTGGTGGACAGCCCAACAACCGCTACTAGCCCAAGATGGCGATGTAGAAGCTGATTTAACTCCCGAATGGAAGGAAATCGCTACGTGGAGCAAGAAGCCACGAATAGAAGCTGGATTTGTGGAGTTTTCTGAAGTTGGAGGACTTCAGAATAGGCCCTAAAACTTAGTAGGCATATCGCCCACTACAATGACTGCCACCTGGGTAGGTACACAAAACTCCCAACATTTAGTCTCAACCGCATTCCAGTTGTTCCCTACTCTTGCTCGTTCATGGGTTACATGGTTCACCTCGACTGCAAGCCACTACCTTACACTTGGAAACCCACTGTTTCAACTTATAACATCCTCAGTGACAGTGATAGGTGCATAAGGTGATTAATCCACTCGTCTGAAGTTGAGGGCTTCAACAATTAATGATGAATCTGTTCTAAAGACAACTCCAAGAGCTCCTATATCAACAACATGGTCGACCTCATTTGCCATTGCACACAGCTCAACACCGAAGGCGTCTTGAATATTCTCTCCTATGTCGGCTCTTGCCTGCACCACATCCCCGAACCCATCCCGAGCCACAACACCCCATCCACATTTAGCTTTGTAACAATCCAAGAGGAATATATTTTAAGTTTGCATTTTTTTTGTTACATCTCATTTCATCATGCCTAATTTTGTTAACGTTGAAATGACGTGGATTCAAACCCTCAGTATTATCACATACATTGAGTTCAACCCCAAATAGTATTCAAATGGGATTTATTTCCTTAATAAATATAAATATGATTCCAAAATATTGAATATTTTTTGGGGCTTTGAAGTAATCCAGAGAGACTTTTTAAAAATATATTTGAAACTCATTTGAACCACCAAACCTATAAACCTATTAATAAATATGAGTCTTTCCCTTTTATTTAATAGAAATAGAAAAGGAAAAGGAGGAAGCTTGCACAGTGCCATTGCGGCCCAAGCAGCACATGCCCTGTTCTTCTTCAACCATCAGTACAACAGGGTCAAGTTGAGAGCTTTGCATTTCAATTGTATTTTTAGTTATGAAAATCGGTCGACTAACTATGAGGCTGACCTGTTAGCCAAGCATTCACACTCTTTAGATCGGGGGCGTCACATATGGTTGGGTCAACCCCACGATCCTAATTGTATCCCACTATCTGTACGGCAGGGCATCAGGAGAGGCCACGTCGTTGTAGCTTGGATTCGATGGACTCTAGAGCTCCCACTTGCCCTATAAGATGCACGGATGATGCCCTAGCCTCTCCTCCCTCTTTTTCCCTCCCAGCGCCATCGCCCCCATCTCTGCCGCCCGCCATCCTCGCGTTGTGGTTGATTAATGAAAATATTCTATTCACAAAAAAGGTTGAATTGATAAAACTTCTTATATTTAGTTAAAGAGGTAGTGTGTCTGAAAAATCCAAGAATGGTAAACGTTATGTGATTTTGGAAGAGCGAGTGGAGTGATAAAAGGAGTTCGATCTGTGGTTAGTTAGATATATCAATCTATGTTTAGAAGAACAGATTTTTTTTTCCATTGGAGAATGAACATTGCGCGCCTAGAAATAGGGCTCGGAAGAGAGATAACATGTAATTATATTTCTTTCAAGGAAATATTTTTTTGAGTGGTTTCAAGAAAATAAATACTACCATGTTTGTATATTCATCGCTTGGGCCAATAAAAAGACGCGGCACCTTCCAGTGGCGGCCCAAGACATCGCTGAAGGGCCCGAGTGGACTGAAGCACCCCACCCCGTCGCATGACCCTACTACACCCGCTGCCGCCCCAGACTCCTCCACCGCCGTCTCCCTCCCCTTCGCCGTCCAGCCACTCGAGCGCGCCGCCTCCATCCCCAATCGACCAGCTCCTCCCGCCTCCCCCGTCGACGTCCAGCGCCGCCTCGCTCCCCATCGACCGGCGACTCCCTCGTCTTCCAGATCCGCCTCACCGCCTCGCCCTCCTGTTTCCCTCCCAGCCTGCATTGCTCAAGGAAGACCCTGACAAAGGTAGCAGCAGCTTGTACACTTCTTTCAGTATGGGTGTCGAAACCCTAGCAGTAGCAGAGAGTTCACTACTAGCAGCAATTGGTCATTGTTTGGTAATATTTGACACTTCTCTTGAGGTTAAAAAAATGCTCTCTTTTTTGTCCTTTTGAAAAGATTGGAGTACAGCAACCCTGGAGACTGTGATTACTAGTATATGATTCAGTTCAAAACCTATTTAGTTTTATGATCCCAGTGCAAAGGAATTGACATTTTCGTTACCATCTCTCTATGTAGTAGTAGTGTGCTGTGAAACTTTAAGTTTGTATCATAGTTTTAAATAGCTGGCTATAGCCCCGCTATAGCTGCGCTATAGCTGTTTGAGCATGTTGCCGCTATTTGATTTCATATACAATTTGCCGCTATAGCCTCGCTATAGCCTGCTATAGCCCCGCTATAGCTGTTTTTTTATAGGATGCACTAAATTTAGCTGTTGTCCGTTGTTGTCACTAATACAGCTGCGATGCATATATTTTCTTGGCAAGATTTTTGAAAATTATTGTCATTGATAGAGCTGTGAAGCATATTTGTATGAATATCAATACCTGCAAGCTGTAGCTACTGTACCCTGGTTAGCAAGATGTAGCTTATGTTTGCATGTCTTATTGTTTTCTCTTTATTCAGAAGTGACAGTGCCACAGCGCAACCCTCTCCATTGACAGGTCCACTGCGCGCGGACGTCTTGTACGCACAGTCGGCAATGTGCACGCCACAACCAGCCGCCGGCCGCATCCGGCTGAACGTTGGCGGGCAGGTGTTTGAGACGACGGCCGACACTCGCCCGCGCCATGTTGGAACCCTGCTGGAATGCTGGTGCCACTGGGGGCGTGCCCGAGCACTTCATCGACCGCGACCCGGTTTGCTTCGCCTCGCTCCTCGACATGCTCCGCACAGGGGAGCTCCACGCCCCGGCAGGCGTCCCGGACCGGGTGCTCTTCCGAGAGGCATCCTACTACGGCCTCCTCGACCGCGTCCGCGCTGCTCGCATCGGCGAGTTCGACCTTGACAGGGCCCGGCTGGTCAGGTCAGTGCCACCGGGACGGGCGCCGATGGCCCACCCGGCGGTCCGCGCGGCCCCAGACGGAGGGTGCTGCGTCACGCACGGCCCCGTCGTGCGGGTCTACAATTGGATGCTCGAGGAGCCCCTGCCGGTCTCCCTAACGCCTACCGAGCCAGTCCGTGACGCAGCCTACCTCAGCGACTCCACGCTCCTCGTCGGTGGCGGTGGCTTGGCGGCTTTCTCCGCCCTCACCGGCGACCTGACTCAGCACTTCTGCTTAGGGCACGCCGGCGTGAAGAAGGCTCCACTTTTTAACGCGGGGGCAGTGGTGGCCTTTGACCAGCAAACCAAGGTTTTTGCTAGCTGCAATTCCAGGGATAGCGGCTACTACGGCATCGGTGTCTGGGACTGCATCACCGGCGAGCATACAGACTCTTTTTTGAACCAGAATCTTGACTACGTTCTGGGCAACGCCAGCAAGCTTCAGTGGCTGGCAAGCACCAACACGCTAATGGTGATCAAGGCATGCTCACCGGAAGATTCTTGGTCGTCGTCCTGCATCACTCTGGTGGATTTCCGGGATATGAGGGTTGTTTGGTCATGGTGCAGCGGCACCCGGGACAAGGATCACAGGCGCGTTGCCGATGCTGTTGTGATGGAGGACGAGAGGTCGGTCCGCTTGATCAGCCAGAACCATGATCTCGGGTTCCTCGACATCCGTTGCCAGAGCTCCGGCCTGCAGCCATGGCCGCGGACACCTCAGAGCAAGGTGACGGCCCCGACGTGCTATCCGAAGCTCGCCGTGCGCAGCGGACTGCTCTTAGCGTCCAAGGATGACACCATCTCGGTGTACCGTGTACGGCGGCCCAAATCATGACCACCTGAGGCTGGCGCTGCGAGGGAGCCAAGGCGGTGGCGCCATTGCCGACTTCTCGGTTGGGGGCGACCGTCTCTTCGCGGTGCATCATGAGGATAACGTGCTGGATGTCTGGGAGACCCTGCCGCGGCCACCTCCCATCGCCTAATGTGTACTCCCTATCGTCATTGATTCACATTCGTACTAGTCTACTGGGTTAGATAGTGAGCCGGCTGTCATGGTTGTTTGGTTGATTAGTGGTAGTCTATGTATTTGTGCTTTGGAGATGTATTGCGCTTTCATTATGAATTGTTGGGTGGCTAGTTGTACGTCTCAGAAGAGAATGAACTGAGATAAGATGAAGGGGTTAATTTGAGTCCCAGTTTTATGTGCTTGAAGTTCAGTTGCCTTGTTTCAACTTTAATAAAAATGGATGTGTGCATTGTAACCATGCAGAGGTTGGCGATTCCAGCCTCCTTTCCAAAAAAAAAAGAGTACGTTTTGTGTCACTCTGGTAAACTGTATTTGTTATGTCGCTTCAAACTTGCAAGACCACATCTCATAATGAAAACGATAAGAAATCACAGGCGCAGACACACATGCTCCTAGCACCTGGTATAGTTGCCTCCGGTGAATCAGACACTTATTTTGGGACAAAGAGGGTATAAAAGACGTAGTTCTCTGCTAGAACAAGTCCTGCCTCCAACAGTGAGTCTGTTCACTTGGGCAATATGAGAATATTTTGCAACATATTTCAATGTGATTCGTCGTATGAAACATGAATGTTTGAAGTAAATAATATAAAAAGCTAAAACTAAAAATACATATCATCTATTATGTTTGATTACTTTATAGGTGTAAAATGTTTACTAAATATAAAATAGCATAATCTATTCTCATGTATGTTTGCACGTTGAAATGGGTCTTTTTTACGCATGTTTCATGATGAAGTGGCATGCTTTCATATTGAGAGACATATGGCAGTGGGGATGGGTCTTTTCTCATGCATGTTATGTGATGATGTGTCATGCTTGCATGTTGAGAGATATAGTTAGTGTCGGCTAACTATTTAGATATAGAAGATATGAGACTTTACAGTGGCAAATGTGAAAAGAAAAAGAAAAAGGCCGTTTACCTTGCTGCTTCAAAATGGTGCCATTCACCAATGCAACAATATCAGAGGCATTCTATAATCTCCTTAGACACAATATTTCTGGTCTCGTCTGTTGGTACACCGTTGCCATCTTCAATACGCATTTTTTTTTTCAATCCTTCACGCGACTCGGCCACAAACAACTAGCCATGTGAAAAATACATGGTTCAAAAGATAAACACAAACCTTGGATAGTGTCTGCCCTTGAATTTTTTAATTTTCATATGATAACATAATAATATTATGACATTCTAAAAGTTGGCAGGGTCGTAATGTAAATGGCCACTTGGTACTCGCTGCACCCAAGACTATCTGAGGAGTGCAAGATCATGTCAATGTTTCCCCTTCAAGGATTCTTTCATCTAGTCCTTTAATGAGCCAGCAAGTATCATTGCACAGACTAAGAGACTGGTTAATATTCCTTAGAAGACCTTCAAATCGATTTTACGGTGTGGAAAATTATTAACTTCTACGGAGTTCGAAAATTAAGGACCATCAAGTAAATTAGCATCACCCAACTGAATAAGTGGACATGGATATATTCACAAATCACAACTCATAAGAAATTGCACTACAAGAAACACACTTGAAAACAGCTCTATTAATTTCATCAACCACGACATTTGTTGGGCACACAATAGGTCGCCGCACCAGATAGCTTGAATCAAACAATTAAACACAATGGGTAGCAGCTTTCATATTATCAGCCGTGGGCATCAATATCATATCTTAAGGAACTGTTATTCAAGAAGGTGAAGTCTCATCAGACTTAGAATATGCATTGAAACATTGACATCCCCAATGTCGAACTCCCATTGAGCAAATGCATAACGCCCAGCACGGAACTGCCGCGTCAATTCAGGAGACATGAGACGCATGTTAGTGCGCAATTTTAACATTTTAACATGGCGCCACTTGGGCGACATGATCAATGAAGCATGAGTAGTGGTCCCTCCTACAACAGGAAGATTTTGCCCAAAATCACGACTAAAAACCACCATCTTTCCCCCAAATGGAATAGAGGCCCTGTTGTTACTGCGAAATAGTTTTTTTACCGGAGCCCTTAGCTAGGAGCATCCACCGTTGGAGTGCTTTTAGGTATTTGGGCCCTTGTTTTGTGTATAAGAGAGATGAATAGGAATACATGTGGGCCTTCTCCGTGCTCTTGTCAGCTTTATGTTAGGAGAGAGAAAGGATGGAGAGAAGACCGGCTGCATGCATATGCTAAAATAATCTCTCTCCCCCATCAAAAGACTTCCATTTAATTTCATTGTGAAAATTTGGATGATAGATATTTTTTGAATACAAACTTCAATTTTGATATTTTTTATATATTTGAATTCATAGAAAAAGTTCTTCAGAACAAGATCAATTTTGGATACATTTGAACTAGTTTTAATTTCAGTGGTTTCAAAAAACAGATTTCACTCAATTCAAAACATAAATTTCACTAATTTCAAATGATTTCACTCATTTTAGATAATGGATTTCACTAATTTGAAATGATTTCACTCATTTCAAAAATAGTTCTCAGTCATTTGACATTTCAATGATTAGTTATCTCTCAGCTACATTCAAAATCCAATTTCACTTTGTTCCAAAAAATGATTTCCCTAAAATTTTAATAAGTGGAGTGAAATAACTTTCACGTGTCGACAAATGTAAGTTTCACATTTTGTAAATAACCAATTTCACATCTTTTCACACGCTGGAATAAGCAAACTTGACAAACACATTGAAATATGTTTCATAAAAAAAAGATAATTCCACTCATTTTAGAAAACGGATTTCACTCATTTGAAACAACCAATTTCGCTTATTTTGAATGATTTCACTCATTCAAAAAACATATTTCACTCATTTCCATGAAAAGTTACGTTACAATTACATTAAAAAAAATCCAATTTCACTCTGTGCCAGAAAATTATTTCCTAGAAATTGAAGAAGTTTGAAATATGTTTCGTAAGTATAAAAATACCCCATTTCATATATTTTCACACACTGGAATAAGTATAAGAACTGATTTCACTCATTTCAAAATTTCCGAAGAAAAGTCCAATTTCACTCATTTATAAAAATCTGAGTTTCGCATTTATAGATTTCACTCATTTCACTAGTTTTGGAAAACATAGTACACTCATTTACAAAATATAGATTTCACTCATTTCAGAAAACACATTACACTCATTTACAAAAGATGGATTTCACTCATTTCAGAGAACACATTACACTCACTCAATTCAAAAACTATATTTTCACACGTTTCAAAAAAATGACTTCACTCATTACAAAAGATAGATTCCATTAATTTCACTAGTTTCAGAAAACACATTACACTTATTACAAAAGATGGATTTCATTCATTTACGTTTCAATTTAATTCAAAATCCAATGTCACTCAGTTCCAAAAACTGGTTTCCTTGAAATTCAAAAAAGTTGAGTGAAATACGTTTCAGTTGTTGACAAATATAAGTTTCACATTTTGTAATAACCAGTTTCACATCATTTCACACACTGGAATAAGCAGACTTCAATATTTCAGAAAAGTGACATGTTGAAATTTAGTGAAATAGTGATATATTAAAACCAGTCAAAATAATGTGATAATTTATTTCAAATAAATTTATGAAATAGTACAATTTAAACAAGTTCAAAACCTATCCAATATTGATCTTGTTTTAAAGGTCTTGTTGCCAAAATTTTAAAAATATATAAATTTTTCAAAAATGGAGTTTCGGTTAAAAAGATATAAATCGTCTAAATTTTCAAAGCCAAATAAAATGAATGGGTTTTGGATGGGGAGAGAGGACAAAAAATTGGGGACCCAAGCATGCATGTGGAGTGTACTTCTCCGACGAAAGGTAGTAGTTTATTCTGGGAGAAAAGTTCATGGGACCCGCATTGCAGTTAATGTGACGTCTTAAATTTGCTATACAAGAGGGGATTTGCTGAATACAGAGACATACAAATGTGGTACTAGATGAGTTGGCTGCACCTTATTGGATGGGTGGGCACCGGTACCTCCCGCCACCGGTAAAAAGGAGTTTGTGTTGTTACTGCTGGAAGCAGACTGGACGCCCCTCAACTCCTATCGAAAGCCTCAAAAAACAATGAAGGTGAGTGACAGATGTCTCATCCCACAAGATGAAGCTTGCCTTTTTCTGATAAAGTGGCTAAAGATGAGCTTCTAAAGATATTGCATCGACTATCATAATTAGTATTAGCATCAAGTTGAATCCTAATTCGAGAATGAGCAGTTCGACCTCGACGGTTTATACACAACCATGCCTTGGAAGAAAATATACAGCTCCCAATGAAGCATCAATGGCTTGTATACTTTCTCTGTAAACAACCCCTTGATCATGATTTAACTTCCCCCACAACAATTCTGCCTAGACTATATTTCAATTCCTCGGCTACCAATTATAACAGTTCCGGTTGCCTGGAACTGTCTGTGAGTTAATTAAAAGACACAGGAGATACTCCATTTTTTTGAAGAGAACAAGTATATGATCAAGTTGAGATGAATAGAGTACCAGGAATTTGTGAGCATTCTTACACAAAAATATCATGCAACGTTCCCATGTCTGTACCAGGAAATCTGTTAATCAAACACAGAGGTAATGCAGCCAAAAGAGTAACCACTCTTGGCAACGGTGAAGTCTTTGTGATAATTCTCAATTGGCAGTCTTGGTAACCAGCAAACGACTATTTTTTAGTATCGTGATTAGTTAGGAAAGATAGGATAGCGTATGATATATTTCTACCTTGACTTGTACTCCAAGTTGATCATGTACTCTTATATATATATGGCCATGAGGCTCAAGCTATACATCAAAGAATTCCACCAAATCAAAGCCTACATGATATCAGAGCTAAGAGGTCTTGAGCTCAAGACCCAGCTGATGCAATTAAATTGAAGCCCATTTTTGGTCCATGCTTAGGCCCGAGGGAGCCACACGTGATGGGGAGTGTTGACGTATAAATGCATAGCCCACCTTTCCCCATTAGCTTAAGCTTTTGGGGAAAGGTGGGCTATGCATTTATACGTCAACAACTATCACGACACAAATCAAACAGATAAGCTTTACAAAAAGGATCAAATCACTCCATGTCTCCATCTAACTAGCAGCCCTACCACATCTTGGTTGGCTTGGTACCCTACTCTTCCCCCTCGCCCCCTTGCACGCCCTCACTCTCCACCCCTGAACCTCCGCAGGTCCAGAAACCAGCCCCAGCGCTTCCGTCTCCTACCCCACCATGGCCTCCACCTCCGCATCTTTATCGACGACGAACAAGGGTTTTGGTGCTTGGGCGACCGATGCGAGGACGGATCACAGCAGGCCTCCAAGGCCATATTCTCTAAATGTTGATAATGCAGGCATGTTTAAGTAAGAGAATCATGGCATGGGGTGACACTCTTTCGCAGGTTGGGAAGGAAATTTTGATCAAGTTTGTCCTGCAAGCAATACCCACGTACATAATGGGAGTGTTTGCTCGGGTTGCAATGACCTAACGCGCTCTATGAGAAACTTTTGGTGGGGCTCAAAACAGGGTAGCGGAAAACACACTAGAGAGCATGGAAGAAAATAATTGAGCCCAAGGGTAAAGGATGACTTGGTTTCCGTGACTCCTCATCTTCAACCAAGCCTTACTCGATTGCCAAGCATGGTGGCTACTCACCAAACCAGAATACTTATGTTCTCAGGTATTGAAAGAAAAATATTATTCTAATGGGTGCCTTGAGGACACGGTTTTTTTAGAAGATGTTGTTGGGGAACGTTGCATGGAAAACAAAATTAACATCCGTCAAGTTATCTAAGTGATACATGATCCAAATCAACTAACACATGTCCGATCATCACGTGAGATGGGGTAGTCATCAATGGTGAACATCTCTATGTTGATTATATCTACTATATGACTCACGTTTGACCTTTCGGTCTCCAGTGTTCCGAGATCATGTCTGTACATGCTAGCACTACTGTAGGATGCTACTAACGCGACACTACAATCAGAGACCCTTCGACGAAACTGTGTGCGATGCAATAATCGCAAACGGTGATGTAAAAAAACCATCAAAACAGTTGCAAAACGTTTGCGATGGCGGATACATCAAACACGGTTTGGATTTTAGTTGCGTGTGCGATGCGGGGCATACGGTTCAGTCCAATG
Organism: Thinopyrum elongatum; assembly: GCA_011799875.1. Classification (NCBI taxonomy): domain Eukaryota; kingdom Viridiplantae; phylum Streptophyta; class Magnoliopsida; order Poales; family Poaceae; genus Thinopyrum; species Thinopyrum elongatum. The sequence goes on along the minus strand of CM022297.1, from coordinate 486,534,860 downwards.
AACTATTTGTGATGAGGCAGAACGACAGAAACGGGCAGCCAGATGAAGGTGTGTGCGATATACGACATACAGTTCACTCGGATAAACTGTTTGTGAAGAGACTGAACAACAGAAACGGGTAGCCAGATGAAGGTGTGTGTGATATACGGCATACAGTTCACTCGGATGAACTGTTTGTGATTAGGCGGAATAAAAAAAATGGTCAGCCAGATCAAGATGTGTGCGATAGAGGGCAAACAGTTCACTCGGATGAACTGTTTGCGTTGAGCCAAGAGAACAGAAATGGTTTAATTTAACAAGATGTGTGTGATACGCGGCAAATAGGTTTGTAATCAGAAATATGTGCGAAGACCAATAATAACACAGAAGATTGCTGCTAATAAGACGTGTGTGTTGTGCGATGGGATTGCATATAGAACAACAACATATATATACACACACTTATAAGGACATGGTTGCATAACCAAAATAAACATCCAATTACATATGTGGCTACTACACACATGACATTTGCACACACCAAAGTAAACTATTACTGTAGGAGATATGCCCTAGAGGCAATAATAAATGTTATTATTTATCTCCATGCTCATTATTATGTTTATGTTCCATGCTATAACTGTTGTGGTTCCCGAGCCCGTATATCCATAAAGGCTCTGGGGAAAACCCATGTGCACGTGTGGAATAATAAACGGTAAAATGTATTCCTAGTCATGCCTCTAAGACTAGCTCAAGTGTTGCATGATGATTATGTTTTCCCAATCATGGGCATGTCTATGCCAGCAGCTTTGAGGGCACAATGTTAGAAGAACATTTGTGTTGAATCGACCCGATTGATGTTATGCTATGAGATTCATTCGTCACAAGTTTATGGTTAATAACACAGAGATGGTTAATGTTTGCATGATTCCTCAGACCATGAGAGTATCGAGTTTCTTCGTGCTTGATTCATGAACTTTGGGGTTTGTTAAACGTCATCCGTAACTGGATGGCTATTACGGCGGCTTACGGGTTCATGGGAAAGTATGTCAAGTAACTTGATAGCTCAAGATTGGGATTTGCTCCTCCGACGATGGAGAGATATCTCTGGGCCCTCTCGGTGTTACGGTATCCATCATCGTCTGGCCAGACACTATGTGATTTGATCACGGGGATGCCGGAACACGGTAACGAGAAAAGAGAACAATACCGGTAACGAGGTAACTAGCATAGTGGACAAGTTGTTGATCCACGGGAATGCCAACATGTCTCACCTCGGGTATTTGTAACATATCGCGAAGCAACAGGAATAGCACACGGAAACTGGAGGTTCACTCGAATATTCATTCGTGTGGGTATAGGGGTCAATATGGGTGTCCACGGCTCCGATGTTGATCATTGATCGGAAGGGGTTCTGTGTCATGTCTATACTTCACCGAACCTATAGGGTCACACGCTTAAGGGTCATCTATCTGCTGAATACTGGACAGGGAGTCTGAGAGAAAATTTCCAGAAAAAGTTTTTCGGAGACAGCGGAAAAGTCCCGACGAGAGAGGTCACCGGATGAGTTCCGGTGATACTGAAAAGTTGTTTCAGAGGATACCATAAAGTCAAATTGGTTTCGGCACATGCCTGATAATTCTTGGAGGGTGCCAGAATCATTTTGGAAACTTCTGGGAATTTTCCGAGATGAAAACCAGAAATGTTCCGGTGCTGCCGGAACAACTTCAGATGCTTTTCGCAGATGAAATCACTAAACTGGAATTGTTCCAGAACGCGTTGAAAATTATTTTAGTGGGTACTGGAAATGTTCTAAGCCCACATAAATATTTTCAGTTCGAACGGACGCTGAAAAATGTCGTCGTGAATAGTGAAAAGCACTTTTTGGGCTGATTTGCAAATGGGGTTTTTCTTCTAGAAGAAAACCACTTTTGGTGTGTGAAAGGGAGGTGGAGCCCCCCAAAGGGGTTGCACAATTTCGGCCATGGCATGGGGGGGGCCTCCTTGAGGTGTCCTTCCACCTCATGGTCGATATGTTCTACACACCCTTATGTGGCATGTGGTGGAAAGATCCTAGGAAGGTCCCTTTGGTCTTTCCTCTACCCCTTGTTCCTCCTATAAATAGGAGGTGAGTGGGCTGCCCATAAGCTCATCCCTTCTCACATACAAGTGCCATGCAATGATCTGGCTTCTCTCTCCCTCCCACGAAAAGAGTTTCGTAGAGCCGAAAGGCTGTCTGGGTTCCGGTGGGAACTAGTTCTGGATGGCGAAGCCCTGCAGGATAGGTGACACCGTATGTGTGCAACTCTATAGAGAGGTCGTAGTTTCGATCTTAGTGCCCGAGGGGCTATTCGAGAGTGCCTCCCGAAGGGCTGTCCAAGTGACGGTCCGAGTTCTGTGAGTCCTTCCGAAGGGCTGTCCGCGACACTGTCCGGGGGACTGTCCGACCGCCTCCCGGAGGGCTGTCCGAGTGGCGGATGAGGGTATACATCCTCGCGGTTGGGAGGTTGTAAATCCTAGCTGCGGGGATCTGCACCGCCGATCGTCATCGACTCTACTTCCGCTGCGCTACGAGTCGGTAACGAAAATGATCAAACCTTGTATGCAGTCTCCATAGTGGTCCTAGGCTGGTGCGTAGGTCGGAAATTTTTTGTTTTCTGCTGCGTTCCCCTACAGTGGCATCAAGAGCCGTGCTATGCGTAGATGCAGGTTGCGATCTATAATACATAGAGATGTATGGGTGTTGCACAATATAATTAGGTAGTAGATGAGTTCTATTACTGAAAATTATTTGTGCGGGTAGCAGATGAAATCTGTTACCCGATGTTCTTGTTGCTTCCCTGGAATTTGCATATTTCTGATCTTGATAACAGTATGGTGGAATTCAAAGTTCTGGCAATCCGTGATCCTGATTGATCAACGAAGTGCTAACAGTTCATTGAATTCCACCGTAGTTAAAAGGAAAGATGAAATTTCGCAGACGAAAGGGCAATGCAGATATGATCTGCACGGGGGTCATGCGTATGACGAAGTTTAGTATGGGGCTCGAGATTTTATTATCTCGGTTTTCATACACCCTGGAAAGTTAATCTAGCGACTTGAATTATCATACTTGATGATGGACGTTGGTAGCTTCGGTTTGTTTCGAAACCTTAGAAGCCATGTAAAACAAGTTTTTGCTTGAACCGATTAGAGACGTCTAACTTGGTTTTGCAGGAGGGTTTGCATGTGCATTTGATGTGGTATAGTAGTGCTCATAATAATTTGATTATGTATGAGATGACTATATGATGTAACTTGATTAACATGACCTGCGTGTCATGATTCGGCATGATGGCTGGAGCCATATGATTGTCACTTTATTGACCTGCGTGTCAACCTTAAGTAATGCATTATTTTATTAGCTATAGAGATAGCAATATTATCTGGTGCATCGACAAGGCGGTGGCAATCTTCGCAAAGGTGAACACCGACGCGAATGCCGAAGACGAAGAAATACAAGACTTCTCCGTCAGAAAGGGCTATACCATATCATGCTATTATGAATTGCCTGAGATGTTTATCCCTTATGATGCACCCTTCTTGATTGCGCAGTAGTCGCTTTTTATTAGGGTGATCTCACAAAAATATCAAGTAGTTAGTGTTCTCCCAAGTGTAGCACCGTCACGGCACCTAACTTTTCGGGGTGCGCCATGGATGCATGGGTACGAACGATTCGGGATGTGTGAGGCGGGTGAGGTCAGACCTCACAGCAAGATCACTTGGTTGTCTTGACGTTCATGGCAGGATCGTCCTGAGCTCGGAACACACGCATCGAAAGATGAACAAGAGTCACATAGAAATGTGATCGGCAAGTTGGCCTACCGATTAAAATTCCCGTCATGAGATGATGATTCTATGGTGATGAATTGAAGTCTGGATCTTGTATCACTCAAAATCAATTATGAGAGATATGGATTTGAGTGGGAGCACACTGTTGAATTAACTTGTTTAATTCTCAGTGCAATTATTTTTTAGCACTGTCTAAAGTGTATTTTGCATAATAGTTGTAGAATAATGGCTCGCATTTCCACCTTCCCTGTTAAAATTGAATAGCTATTGAATATCTAGTTAAAACTTTACGGTTGGTAACGTAATGTGAGGATTGTACTCAAGAGTGCCAAGAAGGACTTTGTCCTATCGCATACTTTCGGTATTCTCTCGCTTATGCTATGGATCATGTGACTCTCGTCCTTCGATCCAAAAGCTAGAATTCCGTTTCAGTCAAGTGCAATATGTTTACTTCCATGAGAACCGAACTTCGACAGTTTGGATAGTTATGTGATATTCATGGAATCTGAAAATCATTTTCAGAGACAGACAAAGGCTAAAAGATATGAGATATCCAAAGCAATGTTTGTTTGCAAACTATTAGTAAAGAAGTTTACTATGCATTAGACTGATAAGAGAGGGATCCAGAAGAACGCCTGTCATATGATGAAAGGTGAATAAAACAACAACTTAAAGAGAAAGGAAGTGTCCGAAGGGTGTTAGTGAAACTTTCACGCCTAGGAAGTCCGGGGCTAACGCCACTCTTGAGTTGGATGCTTCTTTTGAGAGAAGGAGAAATACTAAAAGTTAAACTGTTAGAAGTATAATGGCAATAAGAAAGAAGACTGGAATATCCAGCTCATGTATGAATGTGATACAAGTTTTTGATGTATAGAAAGCTGGTCAAAGATATAGTTCTTGGGAATTATGATTAAATTGTTAATCACTGATTCTTGGGTATTGTGAGTTAATCACAAAAAAACCCGCTCGATTGCATTCTGTTGCAACTCGATGTAAGAACTACTATGGCCTGAAAGACTAGCTAGGGATGAGGTTTAGGTATACACAGGGAACATAGTAAATGTTACTATACCTTCCATCGGTGTATTACTGTCTGTATTTATTTTCATAATTCATTTAGAGTTTTACAAACACTAGCCCATTGCATAAGGTATCTTGCAAGAAGGTTGTTCATAAGAGAACTTTTTATGTTCGAAGTTATGAATAACATAAGGGCCATACTTTCATTGAGAATGAGATGTATGTTATGAATAATGATATTAATATATTACCTCTGGATTTCCTTTCATAATTCATTTTAGAGTTTCATACACTCTAGCCCATTGCAAAATGTTTGTTGCAAAAGGGTTGTTCATAAAAGAACAATTGTTGTTCAGTATTATGGATAACATGAAGGGTCGTGCTTCCATTCTCGATGGGATGTATGTTATGAATATTGATGGTAATATGATACATTCATAACACTGACGCTAAATGTCGTAAGACTAAGAGAATACCACATAAGTGTGGCACTACATTTAGTCACATTGGAGAAACCCGCATGGATAAATTCCATTATGATGGATTTTGAAGTCATTTGATTTTGAATCATCTGACACTTGCAAATTTCCTCCAAAAAGTTTAGTGACTAAAATACTGTTCACAGGCCATAAGGAACGAGCAAAGAACTTATTGGTGATCATACATTTTGATGTATGTAGTTCAATAAATGTTATTGCAAGTAGTGGATTTATCTATATTCAGAAATGACTCAAGTAGATATGTGGATATTTACTTGATGAGACGTAAGTCTGGATCTTTTGAAATCATTTGAAAGGTTTTCAAATATGAAGTAGAAGTTATTGTAACAAGAAAATTATGTTTCTACAATTCGATTGCAGAAAGGAATATTTGAGTTACAAGTTTAGCGAATGTCTGATGAGTTGTGAAAGGGGTTTCATAACTTGCACCTCCCGGAACACCACTGCAAGTGGAAAGTCCATGAAGATGTAATCAAACCATTTATGACATGGTAAGATCAAAGATGACATAAATAAATTTGCCATTACCCCTTTTAAAGAGTGATGCTTTAGAGACTGCGGCTTTTACACTGAAAAGAGCTCCATCAGGTCTGTTGAAATGACGCCATGGTATGGTACGCCCAACCATGTTATATCTTTTCTTAAACATTTGGAATATGGGGCTTGTGTAAAAGGTTACAAACCTATTCCAAATCAGGCAAGTGCTACTTTGTAGGTTATCCCAAGTAATTGGGTATTCCTCCCTCACTATACCGAGGCAAATAGGTTTGCCACAAAGAATGGTATGCTTTTTGAAGAAAATGGTTCTTTCAAAAAGGTGAGTGGGAGAACAATGCAACTCGACAAGATAACAGTATCTTCATCATCAGATCAAAGAAAAGAGACCTTGGAAGTAATTCCAGAGTTTCCTACTGCGACTGATACAGAAGTCTCTACAATAAAATGTATGGACTTCGGTCGAACTTGCAGCTGAACCACGTAGGCAAAAGCTCGTGCAAACCTCTCAGGTGCGCAAACGAGATATTGTTGTTAGACAACAATATACCTACAATACACAAGGAAGCGTTGATGGGCCCTGACTCCGGAATTGGCTAAATGCCAATAGAACCCGAGTTAGTTTCCATATAAGTGATTCAAGATTCAAACCTTGATACACCTTTCGGAAGACTTAGAGTCTAACGAATATTTATGGAACTAAAAACTGATATGGATAAAAATGTTTAATCCTTAAAGCTCGACTTGTTGCAATAACAAGTTCAAGGAGTTGACTATGATGAGGTTGTTTCATCGTAGCGATGCTTAAAGTCGGTTCGGGTTGAACTAGCAATTAATACATATTTCAATCATGAGATATGAAACATGGATGACAATAGGATTTCCATCTGATGGAAATGAAACCAAGGACTTGCATGTGTTACAGTCCAAGGTATTTTGTCAATCCAGAGGATGCTAGTAAGTATGCAAACTTCAGAGTTCCAGCAATGGACAGAAGAGAGCAAAATGGAGTTGGAATCTTCGTGTTTTGATGAAATAGTCAAAGGGGTTTGACTTCATCAATGGGTAACGAAGATGCTTATGATTCAAGAAAGTAAGTGGGAGCATAATTAAATTTCTAAAAACGTTGTGTACTGGACACATTGTTAATTGGAAATAAATTTCTTGACACGAATTAGGACTTCATTTGAAAATAGTTTTTCAATGAAGTGCTTGGGCTAAATAGCCTTTATATTAGGCAGGATGATCTATGGAGATAGATTTACCTAATGGGGCTGAGCAAAGATACATATTGACAAGATGCTAAAACCTTTTAGCATTAAAAACGTAAAGGAGTGATTCTTGCCGAAGTCACATGGAAAGAGCTTTTGCAAGACTCGGTGTCCCAAAACACCGATGAGCAAAATACATGATGGAGATTCCACACACTCTTGTGTTTGGATTAATCATGTATTCCATGGTATGTAAAAACAACCAGATATGTCCAATACTCCCAAAGTTGTTGCGAGTATAGATACCAAAGTGATCAAAAGTACTGATCATGGGACAACAGTGAAAAAGGGTCATTGAGTACTATAGTAGCACTGATGACATGTTTTCTCGCAAGCGGAGATCGTGAAGAGTTCGTTGTAAAAGGTTACATCGATACAGTCTTCATCCATGCTCCAAGCGATTTTTGATTTAAGTTAAGGGTTTTGTGCAATACACAATATGGTGGCACGGTAGTTGGAAATTGTTCCAAACAAGTTACTGTGGCGAATTCTATAGCAGAGGCGAAGTATGTTGCCGCTTTTAAAAGCGACAAAGAAGATGTTGAATCATATAGTTCATTCATGAACTTAGTATGGTTCCAAGATGGCTTTTGTCAATGGGACACGACTGCAGGTAGTTGCTCCATAACTCAGTCTGAGGAATCCAGGTTCGACCTGTGATTCACATACATACAAAACCAAGTCCACACAAAATATGAATTTTGTGAAAGCGTGAAAACGCGAGGATATGCAAAGATACACACGGAGCTGAAGTCGTCAGATCCGTTGGACATCAGGCTATACCACAAGCTAAACATATTTACACCGGTGTGCCACAGGTGTAAAGTGCATTAGCATTAACTAGATTATTGACTCTAGTGCAAGTGGGAGTCTGTAGGAGATATGCCCTAGAGGCAATAATAAATGTTATTATTTATCTCCATGCTCATTATTATGTTTATGTTCCATGCTATAACTGCTGTGGTTCCCGAGCCCGTATATCCATAAAGGCTCTGGGGAAAACCCATGTGCACGTGTGGAATAATAAACGGTAAAATGTATTCCTAGTCATGCCTCTAAGACTAGCTCAAGTGTTGCATGATGATTATGTTTTCCCAATCATGGGCATGTCTATGCCAGCAGCTTTGAGGGCACAATGTTAGAAGAACATTTGTGTTGAATCGACCCGATTGATGTTATGCTATGAGATTCATTCGTCACAAGTTTATGGTTAATAACACAGAGATGGTTAATGTTTGCATGATTCCTCAGACCATGAGAGTATCGAGTTTCTTCGTGCTTGATTCATGAACTTTGGGGTTTGTTAAACGTCATCCGTAACTGGATGGCTATTACGGCGGCTTACGGGTTCATGGGAAAGTATGTCAAGTAACTTGATAGCTCAAGATTGGGATTTGCTCCTCCGACGATGGAGAGATATCTCTGGGCCCTCTCGGTGTTATGGTATCCATCATCGTCTGGCCAGACACTTTGTGATTTGATCACGGGGATGCCGGAACACGGTAATGAGAAAAGAGAACAATACCGGTAACGAGGTAACTAGCATAGTGGACAAGTTGTTGATCCACGGGAATGCCAACATGTCTCACCTCGGGTATTTGTAACATATCGCGAAGCAACAGGAATAGCACACGGCAACTGGAGGTTCACTCGAATATTCATTCGTGTGGGTATAGGGGTCAATATGGGTGTCCACGGCTCCGATGTTGATCATTGATCGAAAGGGGTTCCGTGTCATGTCTATACTTCACCGAACCTATAGGGTCACACGCTTAAGGGTCATCTATCTGCTGAATACTAGACAGGGAGTCTGAGAGAAAATCACCGAAAAAGTTTCGGACACCGAAAAGTTTCGGACAGCGGAAAAGTTCCGCAGAGAGAGGTCACCGGATGAGTTCCGGTGAAACTGAAAAGTTGTTTCAGGGGATACCATTAAGTCAAAATGGTTTCGGCACATGCCTGATAATTCCTGGAGGATACCAGAATCATTCTGGAAACTTCTGGGAATTTTCTGGAAGAAAAACCGGAAATGTTCCGGGGCTGCCGGAACCGCTTCAGATGCTTTTCGCAGATGAAATCACTAAACTGGAATTGTTCCAGAACGCATTGAAAATTATTTTAGTGGGTACTGGAAATGTTCTAAGCCCACATAAATATTTTCAGTTCGAACGGACGCTGAAAAATGTCGTCGTGAATAGTGAAAGTGCTTTTTGGGAATTTTATGGAAAGCACCTTTTTGGAAATTCCAAAAAGGGCCTTCTAGAAGGGGAAGGAGGGCATGGCACCTCATGGGGGGGGGTCCCCCCCCAAGGGTGGCCGGCCAAGGAGGTGGAGCACCATGGTGCTCCACATGGCACTCCCATAGGGCATATTCCCTTTTGGAAAGGGATATTCCAAGGGCACTTTGGGGTTTTTGTGTGACAATTTTACCCCTTGGCTAGCCTATATATAGGAGTGATCTTGGCAGCCATTTCCCCATCCCTTGCTCTCATACACATGCCAAGATGTTATCTGGCTTCTCTCTCCCTCCCACGAAAAGAGTTTCGTAGAGCCGAAAGGCTGTTTGGGTTCCGGCAGGAACTAGTTCTGGACGGCGAAGCCCTGCCGGATAGATGACACCGTATGTGTGCAACTCTGTAGAGAGGTCGTTGTTTCGATCTGTAGGAGATATGCCCTAGAGGCAATAATAAATGTTATTATTTATCTCCGTGTTCATAATTAGGTTTATGTTCCATGCTATAACTGCTATGGTTCCCGAGCCCGTATATCCATAAAGGCTCTGGGGAAAACCCATGTGCACGTGTGGTATAATAAACGGTAAAATGTATTCGTAGTCGTGCCTCTAAGACTAGCTCAAGTGTTGCATGATGATTATGTTTTTCCAATCATGGGCATGTCTATGCCAGCAACTTTGAGGGCACAATGTCAGGAAGGACATTTGTGTTGAATCGACCCGAATTGATGTTATGCTATGAGATACATTCGTCATGAGTTAATGGTTAATAACACAGAGATGGTTAATGTTTGCATGATTCCTCAGACCATGAGAGTATCGAGTTTCTTCATGCTTGATTCATGAACTTTGGGGTTTGTTAAACGTCATCCGTAACTGGATAGCTATTACGGCGGCTTACGGGTTCATGGGAAAGTATGTCAAGTAACTTGATAGCTCAAGATTGGGATTTGCTCCTCCGACGATGGAGAGATATCTCTGGGCCCTCTCGGTGTTACGGTATCCATCATCGTCTGGCCAGACACTTTGTGATTTGATCACGGGGATGCCGGAACACGGTAACGAGAAAAGAGAACAATACCGGTAACGAGGTAACTAGCATAGTGGACAAGTTGTTGATCCACGGGAATGCCAACATGTCTCACCTCGGGTATTTGTAACATATCGCGAAGCAACAGGAATAGCACACGGAAACTGGAGGTTCACTCGAATATTCATTCGTGTGGGTATAGGGGTCAATATGGGTGTCCACGGCTCCGATGTTGATCATTGATCGGAAGGGGTTCCGTGTCATGTCTATACTTCACCGAACCTATAGGGTCACACGCTTAAGGGTCATCTATCTGCTGAATACTGGACAGGGAGTCTGAGAGAAAATTTCCAGAAAAAGTTTTTCGGAGACAGCGGAAAAGTCCCGACGAGAGAGGTCACCGGATGAGTTCCGGTGATACTGAAAAGTTGTTTCAGAGGATACCATAAAGTCAAATTGGTTTCGGCACATGCCCGATAATTCTTGGAGGGTGCCAGAATCATTTTGGAAACTTCTGGGAATTTTCCGAGATGAAAACCGGAAATGTTCCGGTGCTGCCGGAACAACTTCAGATGCTTTTCGCAGATGAAATCACTAAACTGGAATTGTTCCAGAACGCGTTGAAAATTATTTTAGTGGGTACTGGAAATGTTCTAAGCCCACATAAATATTTTCAGTTCGAACGGACGCTAAAAAATGTCGTCGTGAATAGTGAAAAGCACTTTTTGGGCTGATTTGCAAATGGGGTTTTTCTTCTAGAAGAAAACCACTTTTGGTGTGTGAAAGGGAGGTGGAGCCCCCCAAAGGGGCTGCACAATTTCGGCCATGGCATGGGGGGGGGCCTCCTTGAGGTGTCCTTCCACCTCATGGTGGATATGTTCTACACACCCTTATGTGGCATGTGGTGGAAAGATCCTAGGAAGGTCCCTTTGGTCTTTCCTCTACCCCTTGCTCCTCCTATAAATAGGAGGTGAGTGGGCTGCCCATAAGCTCATCCCTTCTCACATACAAGTGCCATGCAATGATCTGGCTTCTCTCTCCCTCCCACGAAAAGAGTTTCGTAGAGCCGAAAGGCTGTCTGGGTTCTGGTGGGAACTAGTTCTGGACGGCGAAGCCCTGCCGGATAGGTGACACCGTATGTGTGCAACTCTGTAGAGAGGTCGTAGTTTCGATCTTAGTGCCCGAGGGGCTATTCGAGAGTGCCTCCCGAAGGGCTGTCCAAGTGACGGTCCGAGTTCTGTGAGTCCTCCCGAAGGGCTGTCCGCGACACTGTCCGGGGGACTGTCCGACCGCCTCCCGGAGGGCTGTCCGAGTGGCGGATGAGGGTATACATCCTCGCGGTTGGGAGGTTGTAAATCCTAACTGCGGGGATCTGCACCGCCGTTCGTCATCGACTCTACTTCCGCTGCGCTACGAGTCGGTAACGAAAATGATCAAACCTTGTATGCAGTCTCCATAGTGGTCCTGGGCTGGTGCGTAGGTCGAAATTTTTTTGTTTTCTGCTGCGTTCCCCTACAATTACATGCATAATTACATAGGTGGCTACTATACACATGACATTTGCACACACCAAAGTAAACTATATATGACATGCATAATTAACTAGGATAAACGATCATCTGATCATCATCTACTTCTTGTGACGCTTGCCGCTACTGCTCTGCTTGTGGCTCGATCTGGCCTCGTCAATTTCGGTAACAAGACACTTCCTCATGTCAATGATCCGCCTGTGCATCTCGTAGCATGTGTACACGCTCTTGGCCGTGAATCTGAGGTGAGGTTCATCCAGTTGCCGCATCCAGGCTCCGTGCCAAGATACGGGACTTGTTCTCTTGGCATCCTACTTCATCTTTTCGTAGTAGGGGTCGATGATGGCCGAGGCAAGTTCAACCAGGGAGTCCTTCTTCGTGTTGCCCAAGACCCTGTAGTGGTAAAGGATTTCGACAAGGTTCTTGCAGGCCAAGCCCGTAACCATGAGCGCCTTTACATCGTTGCAGGTTTCCACTGTAGCGAACTTGTAGTCGGTGCTGTTGACAAACATGGCAAAACGTCACAAGGCTCTGTGGCCATGCAGTAGTGGAAGATGAGGACATGATGGCGCACGCACAACTGGGCGACGGCAACCTTCTGATCTTTGTCGGGATGACCGCCGGTGTACGGGAGGTCGATGCCGACCACCTTGTACTTGTCTCGAGCAAGCAACTGCTCCACGGTGTTGATGTAGTCCTCCACCATGGCCGGGTTGATGGTGTACACCACCGAGAGATCCGTCTCCCTCGCGTGGGTCTCCACTTTATGCTCGCCGAACTCCATTGGAGTGCCGCTAGATATCCTCTCTGTATGTGTCGTCATGGGTATGCTTGTTGTGTTGTGGGGCGAGATCGAAAGGTTGAAGAGACTAAAGTTATAATGGCCGCGGAAATTAATGGGGAAGCCGGACGGCCTGGAATATCCTCACCCTCGGATGGCAGTTCTAATTTGCAGCGCGTAACTCCATCGTGCCGCACGTAACTGCATCGTGGCGACGCGCGCGGCGCAACTGCATGCATATGGGGCCCCCAACGTGATCGTGCGCAGGCCCCACCCGCTGGCAGAGCGTGCGCGCAGGGATGCGAGTAGAGCACTCCGCGGTCGCCTCAACGGCGAGCAACCATATATATGCATATAGCAGTTGAACATGCAAGAAAAAGCTGTCCACAAGCCGAGCGCGTGGAGGTACGCGAGCTGAGTGCACCGACGGACGCGAGCAGAGCATGTCGCGGTGCCTAACGGCGAGCAGAGCGCGCCGAGGGACGCGAGCAGAGGCCGACACAGTGATACGTGGCAAATAAGATGAACTGTGCGAGCGATGTCGGAGACATCAAGCACGAATTAGATTAGAGTTGCATGTGCGATACGTGGCATACAGTTGATCCATCTGAACTGTTTGTGATGGAATAAGTCGTGTGTGTTGTTGGCAAATGCTTGCTAGTATACAACCATCTGCGATTGATGAATTCATCACCGACGGGTTCCCTACTGTGGTCCGTGTGCGATGTGATATGCTCTGTCTGCACAACATCTATGCTCTATGTATAGAAGAACAGCATATATATACTTATAACAGGACATGATTGCAAAACCAAATTAAACATCCAATTGCGTTATATAACAAATACCACAAATATTGCAAGGTTCAAATTCCAGCATTACAAGGCCCAAATTCAAAGATTACAAGGTTCAAACTATTCAGACACATAAAATTCATCTTCTTCAAAATCTTTTCCATGCATTATTTCTGCGAAAGGATCAGCCATCGAGAAGTCATATAGCAGCTCGATACAGTGACTTCCGAATAATCTATCATATGAAGTTACAAACTGAAATTCAGCTTCTGCAGAGTCTTTTCCATTTAGCGGTAGACGCCTGCGCTCTTGAGCAATCCATTCACTTCTGCGCAGTAAATATAGGGCAAACATCATTACTTCGAGCAACCTTGCTTTCTCAACAAAGAACCTGGCGAATTTAATTTCTGGTGTGGTGCCTCGGTACTCGTTAAAAATAATTTCTGTGAGATGAAGATCAAGGCATTCAATGGGATTGTTATATTCCCCAACATTTTATACTTTCAGGCCTGCTAGTATCTGCAAACAAAGACAACATATTAGTGCCTAGCTGCAGATTTGAACACTTCGGGCCTCTTTGATTTGCAGGATTTCTAAAATACACGAAAAGAGTGAAATGCCACCTTCAATCTTTCATGATAAACTTTTATCACGAAAGCATGTCGGGCGAAGGAATAAAACATGTACAACACTAGCATCTCAAAAAATATATGTATTGAAATCCTCCAAATTTCCTTTAGAAATCATTCTACATTTGTCATTGTAATCATGGGTAAAAGTAACAAAAAATTGAGCTCCGTTGTGGTTAACAATTAACAGGAAAGGAGCATCACCTCGATGTATAGCTTCTCCGTGCAAGGAAAGCATCTAAAAAATCTAACAACTTCATCCAGATCGGGGCCGACAGATTGTAGTGCCAAGATCTTCACTGTGCGCAGAGGTCGGGTCAAGCTTGTGGGAATCATTTTTTGGATGACATGCGAACATATAGATCAACAAAAATTAGATAAAATGTGTTGTCCAATAATATATAAGAAGGAGAAGAAGAAGGTTGGTGTACCTGAACGGATAATGATCCAGTAACAAGTTTGTTGAATTCAGCACACGAATAGCCCAACACTGTCGATTTCGGTGCGTGAATGACCCTGATTCTTGCTGGACCTAATTTATCAAGTACATACAATCTCTCGAGGAAAGGCGTAATCTCAATGACCATATCGTGAAACACCTCAACTGACAGCCTTGGGCGGCACCAGCAATGCACATAAATCGCACGCACATTCGTTGAGGTGATGTGGAGGCTACTCAACCCATCCATCGCATGAAGATGAAGGTACTCGAGAGTTGTACAGCCGACGAGCAGGCGCTCCAAATCCTCCTTCGAGATGCGGACGGCAATGAGCTCGAGGTGCATAAGTTTAGGGAGATGAAGAGCGCGCGCGGCATCAATCCGAGGGAAAATGCACTGCCTGAATGTAGTGCGGTGCAGCGTGGGCGCGAGGCAGAGCGCTGACGGCGGCAGCGAGCGCGAACGCCCAGCTATAAAGCTGAGCTCCTCTAGTCGATCTAGTGTTGGGGATAGGAACCAGTAGTGAAACCTGGGTTCGGCCTTGCAGTGGGGACTGAACCTACCGATAGCAATGCGTCTGACCGGCCCAGGGTGCGTGGCGAGGACATGGGACAATGCGTCCAGGCGTTGCTGCTCCCCGCTGCAGAACTCATGGTCGACGATGAGGTCCAGGGGGTGGAGTGCCAGAGGGGCGCCACTGCCACGAGAGGGCAGTGGTCCGCACGCCAGATTTGATGGGAAGGTGGGATATGATGGTTACCAACATCTCATCGGGGAGGCTACTGATGAAGTCCACGTTCGCCGGAGGCTCTTGCGGTTCTGGCTCGACCCGCCCCTGCTTGTTGGCCGGCTCGTCCTCCATCTCGCAGCAGGCGGCGAACCTCGGCGGCGGTGCTTGTAGATGAGAATGGAGAACTGTTCTACGTACCTTCCCTAGGCGGCCGAAACAAAAGTCCAAACTAGCAATAAATTGCAGCGCTCGCGGCTCGCTTACCGGTATGGTGAGCGTGCGCGGCGGACTGCTCACAATCGTCCCGTCTAATCAAACAGCTGCCCGCAGTAGTAAATGGTTAGTTGAACGCCCACGGTTGGACTAATACGACTGTTTGCGATAATAACATGGTGGCTATTTGTTAAAAATGCCTAGGAAAATTAATGTATAAAAAGGCGAAACAAACCCTGAATAATTTCATATGTTTGGCACAGTTGCATGTTGCCTGTGTAAAATAAATCAAGGCGGGAAGATATAGCGTATGTCGTTTCGCACACAGATCATGTGACCAAGTTCGCGCTGCTGCCCGCGCGAGACCTTGTCGGCGGCGACAGCAACCTCTGCGCTCAGCTTCATGCGTTGCGCGGGTGCTTCACCAGCACCGGTGTCACCAATCCCTCTGGTGGTGCGCTTTGGCAAAATCCTAATACACTCCATGCGGCGATGACAACTGTGGACGGGGGGTGCTGCCGCCTATTATGACCAGTGGATCGGGCACGCCATTAATATGGAGCAGTGGGAGCAGGTGGGCGGCGATCAAAGGGCTGGCTCGTCTCCCGGTGAGCCTGCACAGCGGACAGCTGGCATGCCAACCGTCATTTCACACAGCTACTAGCATGCCCCGCGGTGAGTCCGTAGCGAACGCGCGCATGCCTCGGCCTCCCGGTCTGCCTGCGCGGCGGACTGCTAGCATGCGTCACGTCAACTCACGCATGCTCGTACGGCACACGGGACGCGTGGCGGCACGTATTATAGTGATTTTTCCTTTTTGATGATTAATTATGCAGCTTTATTGCTTAACCGAAGCACGGCACGTACATTGTTGGTCTAACGCACACGGTTCGAATAAAGAGTCCGTTTGCGATATTGGTTGATAATTATTGATAATTTCCTGTCTGTAAGAAGATTATATCAAAATTTGTCTCAAATTTGAACAAAAATATAATATCACAGTCTATTGGTGTCCATATGACACCACGATAAGTTTCATGAATTTCAACTTAGTTTTGGATTTACTAGATTTTAAAATCAAGATTCTCGATGTTAGAAATTTCTTGCATGGGGACTAAACATGCACCCAGGGACACATATGATTTTGCAATCCATTTTGGTGCACTATCACGGGTCTCATGTACATCAAATTTGATTTTTGCACATTAATTCCCCGGAAAATCAATCAATGTATAAAAACGGACAAATGTTATCTATTTTTTTCATTTTTTAACACTAAACTCCTTTGGTCGCATGTTCGCTGCAGAAAAAGTTTGACATGCATCTTTGGGCCACATGCACGCGGTGGTCCTAGGACACTCACTCGTGTGTGACTCTCTTTGTGGGCCCGCGAGGTCGTCGTCCAACACTATGACCTACGGTGACAGAGGTTAATTTGACCAATAAGGATGTCATTTTTTGGTTTTTGTTACGTACGGGAGGAGTATATATAGTACGCGTCGAAGAGGGTGGCCGGGGGCAACATATACTACGCGTCATATAGGACAGTCGCTCACGTGCGATGCTTCCATCCGTGGGCCCGCGAGGTTTTGTCCTCCATCACTTTGACCCAACGAGAGAGGTTAATTTGACCAATAAGGCGGTTTCTTTTTTGGTTGTGTTGTTGTAGGAGTATATAGTACGCGTCGAAGAGGGGAGGAGGGGGCATCACATACTACACACACGTCATGAACGATCTCGCTCTGTGTGGGGACTTTTCGGTTTCCGAGGCAGGTGCCACAAAGAAGTTGTGCATATTGGGTATTAAAAACATCACCAACACCTTGGGCCACGTGCAGACGATGGTTGTTACTCACTCACCTGCGATGCTTCCCTCCATGGGCCCGCGAGGTCGTCGTCCATCTAATATATGACACAACGAGAAAGGTAATTTGACGAACAAGGAGGATTATTTTTGGGTTGTGTTACGGTACGTAGGAGTATATATTACGCGTCGAAGAGGGGAGGGGGCCAGCGTATACTGCGCGCCATGAACCTTGCTTTGTGTGGGGTACTTTTCGGTTTCCGAGGCAGGTGCCACATCAAAGGTCTGCATATATATTAGGTATTCAAACATCACAACCACACATCTCCATACATGTGTTTGGCCCACATGCAAGCGATGGCGGTTGTCCTCTAGCACTCACTCACAGGATTTTCGGCGAGATGCTTCGTCCATCTGTATGTCCCCGCTGGTTGGTCAATCACTTTGACCGACATCGATAGAGGTTAATTTGACTTATAATTAGGAGGGGATTAAATTTTGGTTCGTCTTCTATGGTACGATATATGCATGTCATGATGTGAGAGATAACATATTATACTTTGAGCGCATGTGTACACATGAATCCCTCCCACCGGATCGGGGGAGGGGGGCACGCGACGCGTCATGAACCAGATCTGTGTGGGTTGTGCTATTTGCGACGCATGCATGCGCCACATCAAAATGTTGTGCTTTTGTTATTCAAACATATATGCATGCATCACGCATGTCCATACATATGTTTGGGGCACATGCATGCAGTGGTTGTCTTTGGACACTCTCCCTCGCTTGGTTATCATCGACGTCCTATATATTCGTGGGCCCGCGTGGACGTCCATCACTTCGACCAACAACGCGAGAGAGGTTACCAGGGTCGATTCTTCTCTTGGTCCGCGTTACCGTATAGTCGTACATCGATCATGGTGAGATTGGAGACCTAAGTTTGACGGCATGCATGCATACACATGAATCCCTATATATATAGTATACATGTCGTGAACCCTCGCTCCGTCTGGGGACTTTCCGGTTCCAAAAGCACGGTGCCACCACATCAAAGTTGTGCATTGGGTATATTCAAACACCACATAACACTTCATACATATGTTTGGGCCACATGCACGCAGTGGTTATCTTCAGGCACTCCCTCGCGTGGTTATCGGCGACAAGCTAGCCTATTTGTGGGGCCGCGTGTGGATGTCCATGCATGACTTTGACCCAACAACAAGAGAGGTTATACGACCAAGGTGGTGATTCTTCTTGGTCAGTGTTACAATACGCCTTGGTGTGATGCCCCTCCACCGACTCAAAGTGTGTGGGGGGGGGGGGGGGCATATATAGTACTACTTCACACTAAATGAACCTCCGTGGGGTCAGGGATGTCTGGTTAATTTGCGATGCACACGTGCCATATTAAATTTGTGATTTGGTTTTTTAAATATCAAACCACACTGTTCACACACACACACACACATCAGGCCACCCACAGGTGTGGTTCATATGTGGTCTCACCCATGTCACGCCACAAGAACACATCTGTGGCCCCGCACACGGTCCACATTTGATCGGAAGCAAAGAGGGGGGGGGGGGCTTGACCATGATGTACTCCTTTTCGGTTTTTTGTTACGGTAGGGTGAGATGTCAGACCTAGCTATTTGGGGGCATGCGTTCATAGCTAGGATTCCCCTCCCGCCAACACGAAGTGTGTGTGTGTGTGTGTGTGTCTGGGGTGGGGGGGTTGACCATGATGTACTCCTTTCAGTTTTGTGTTACGGTAGGGTGAGATGTCAGACCTAGCTATTTGGGGGCATGTGTTCATAGCTAGGATTCCCCTCCCGCCAACACGAAGTGTGTGTGTGTGTGTGTGTGTGTCTGGCGGGGGGGGGGGGGGGGTCAAGCAATAATAACATGCGCTTTGCACGACAAGTGCGACATCAAAGTTGTTCATTGGGTATTTGAACATCAAACCACCCTTCTCATACATATATTTGGTCCACATGCAAGTGTGTTCGTGTTCTAACCCTTTCCCAAGTTTTTTTCGGCAAATTTATAAACAGCAGACAAGTTGGACGCAGCAACCGTCTACGATCGGGTTCCCTAGGACAACCCATGTGCAGTGCCCCTGCCCCTGTCACCCACAACATCACAGTAGATTGGGCTCCACGAGGCTTCCCTCCCGCTCTCAAAAATATCTACTCCCTGCAATCTCGAAAATATCTACCTGTGTAGAGGGTTTTTCTGTTCGATAGCACATGATTCGTATGTGTGGACCGTGTGCGATGTCTATTACTCCCGCTCTGCTTCAATCAGTTGATCCAAATTTTTAGTAGCCCTGCATTTTTTTTGAACTGGAGCACCGGCATTTTATTCCCGCCTGCATCCCTCGCAATCTCAAAAATATCTGCTCGGCTGGAGTGGTTTTATGTTTGATAGCACACAATTATTATGTTTTAACCATGTGTGATGTTTGTTACTCCCGCCCCGCTTTGCTTCAATCCCTTGATCCAAATTTTCAGTAGCCCCGCCATTTTACTCCCGCCTAGTAAAATTTTCAATACCCACGGCATTTCCTCAAACACCACCTTGGACCCCCTCCACACACACACACCCCAAATCCTTCGCTCACCCCAAATCACCCGCTCACACACATACACACCACCCCTCCCTCGTTCGAAACCTAGCTAGGCCACCGTCGCCGCCACCGCGCCGCCTCCATCGTCAACTTCTGCCGGTCTGCCCGTGCAGTTTAACCACCGATATACATACCCTCGCCGCCCTGAGTTTATTAGATGACGCCTGCGAAACGCCCCCTTCCCACAGATCCCCATCCCCACCCCTTCCTCCACTCCAGAGCGTCGCAGCCTAAGCCCGGCTATGCTTCTCGGGGAGCTTGAGGAGCGAATGGCCCAAAAGAGCTTTACCGCGGCCTCTTCGCCCGACGTCGGCGAGGTGGCCACCGAGGAAGCTGACGACGATGACTGGACCTGCATGGAGCCTTTCAATCAGCGGGCTAAAGTATTCTGGCATGTCGCGGTCGTCGGCTACGACATCGAGGTCGTCGACAGCGGCGGCTTGACGTGGGCTATGTCACAGGTTAAGTTACCCACCCCCAACCCTTCGGGTTCGACAGCCGTTGATCTAATCGATGGCCCTGTCGCTGATCTCCTGCGGCTCGTTATGAACAATTTGCCATCCTTCATCGCCATGGAGCCCCTTTTGTCATTTCTGAAGGACACGTTCTGCAACGCTGGCTTGGGATCCTCAGCTGGCAAGTTAGGCCTCATCGACGGCGACCACGAGGAGGAGCCAATCTGTGACAAGTGAGGAAACCCACGATTTGTTTTCTCGAACCCCTTTTGTAGTGAGAACCTGTCCATTATTTATTACTATATTTGGTTGTTTGCATTATGCCTTGTTTATTTCTATGGTTTTTGGTTGTTCGGTTGTTTGTAGTTAGCATATGTCCAGTTTCAATTGCCATCTTTGGTTGTTCATAGTATGCCTTGTTTATTTCAGCTATTAAGAGTGTGATGTTCTATATGTGCTAGTATTAACTGTGCAGTTCAATTTCATCAATACCAATTTTAACAATAGCTCTATGAATGACTATATTTGGTTGCTGTTAAGCATGTTGTACTCCCTCCGAATCTTTTTAGTTCACATATAAGATTTGTCTAAAGTCAAGCCTCGTAAAATTTGGCCAACTTTATAGAAAAAATACCAACATTCACAATATGAAATCAATATCAGTACATGTGTCATGACTTAAAATTTCATATTGTATAACTTTAGCAGGATAGATGTTGATATTTTTTCATATAAATAAGGTCAAACTTTATGAAATTTGACTTTAGACAATTCTTATATGTAGAGTAAAAAGGACCGGAGGGAGTATTTAACACGCCTTTCCATTTGATTTAACAATGGCACTGTTTGGATACTCTAACTTAGCTAGAGGTTAGAGTTAGTTTCTAGCTCATGACAGTTAAAAAGGAGAGAGAGAGCACTACTGCAGGATGCTGCTAACGCGACACTACAATCAGAGACCCTTCGACGAAACTGTGTGCGATGCAATAATCGCAAATGGTGATGTAAAAAAACCCGTCAAAAAAGATGCAAAACATTTGCGATGGCGGATACATCAAACACAGTTTGGATTTTAGTTGCATGTGCGATGCGAGGCATACGGTTCAGTACAATGAACTGTTTGTGATGAGGTAGAACAACAGAAACGGGTAGCCAAATGAAGGTGTGTGTGATATACGGCATATAGTTCATTCGGATAAACTGTTTGTGATGAGGCGGAACAACAGAAACGGGCAGTCAGATGAAGATGTGTGCGATATACGGCATATAGTTCACTCGGACGAACTGTTTGTGATTAGGCAACGCAAAACAAATGGTCAGTCAGATCAAGATGTGTGCGATAGAGGGCAAACAGTTCACTCGGATGAACTGTTTGCGTTGAGCCAAGAGAACAAAAACGGTTTCATTTAACAAGATGTGTGTGATACGCGGCAAACAGGTCTGTAATCAGAAATATGTGCGAAGACCGATAATAACACAGACGATTGCTGCTAATAAGACGTGTCTATTGTGCAATGGGATTGCATACAGAAAAAGAACATATATATATATATACACACACACTTATAAGGACATGGCTGCATAACCAAATGAAACATCGAATTACATGGGTGGCTACTACACACATGAGACATGACATTTAATTGCACATACTAAAGTAAACTATTACATGCATAATTACATAGGTGGCTACTACACACATGACATTTCCACACACCAAAGTAAACTATATAATACATGCATAATTAACTAGGATAAACGATCATCTGATCATCATCTACTTCTTGTGACGCTTGCCGCTACTGCTCTGCTTGTGGCTCGATCCAGCCTCGTCGATTTTGGGAACGAGGCACTTCCTCATGTCAACGATCCGCCTGTGCATCTCATAGCATGTGTACACGCTCTTGGCCGCGAACCTGAGGTGAGGTTCATCCAGTTGCCGCGTCCAGGCCCTGTGCCAGGATACGGGATTTATTCTCTTGGCATCCTGCTTCATCTTTTCGTAGTAGGGGTCGATGATGGCCGAGGCGAGTTCAACCAGGGAGTCATTCTTCGTGTTGCCCCAGACCTTGTAGTGGTCATGGATTTCGACAAGGTTCTTGCAGGCCAAGCCCGTAACCATGAGCGCCTTTACATCATTGCAGGTTTCCACCATAGCGAACTTGTAGTCGGTGCTGTTGACAAACCTGGCGAAACGGTCGCAAGGCTCTGTGGCCATGTAGTAGTGGAAGATGAGGACATGATGGCGCACGCACAACTGGGCGACGACAACCTTCTGATCTTTGTCGGGATGACCGTCGGTGTACTGGAGGTCGATGCCGACCACCTTGTACTTGTCTCGAGCAAGCAATTGCTCCACGGTGTTGATGTAGTCCTCCACCACGGCCGGGTCGATAGTGTATACCACCGAGAGATCCGTCTCCCTCGCGTGGGTCTCCACTTTATGCTCGCCAAACTCCATTGGAGCACCGCTAGATATCCTCTCTGTATGTTTTGTCGTGGGTGTGCTTGTTGTGTTGTGGGGCGAGATCGAAAGGTTGAAGAGACTAAGGTTATAATGGCCGCGGGAATTAATGGGGAAGCCGGACGGCCTGGAATATCCGCATGCCCGGATGGCAGTTCTAATTTGCAGTGCGTAACTCCATCGTGTCGCACTTAACTGCATCATGGCGACGCGCGCGGCGCAACTACATGCATATGGGGCCCCCAACGTGATCGTGCGCAGGCCTTAACCGCTGGCAGAGCACGCGCGCAGGGATGCGAGCAGAGCGCTCCACGGTCGCCTCAAAGGCGAGTAACCATATATATGCATATAGCAGTCTACAAGCCAAGCACGTGGAGGTACGCGAGCAGAGCGCGCTGACAGACACGAGCAGAGCGCGCCGCGATGCCTAACGACGAGTAGAGCTTGCCTAGGGATGCGAGCAGAGGCCGGCACAGTGATACATGGCAAATAAGACGAACTGTGCGAGTGATGTCGGAGACATCAAGCACGAATCAGATTAGAGTTGCGTGTGCGATACGTGGCATACAGTTGATCCATCCGAGCTGTTTGTGATGGAATAAGCCGTTTGTGTTGTGGGCAAACACTTATTGGTATACAACCGTCTGCAATTGTTGAATTCATCACCGACGGGTTCCCTAGTGTGGTCCGTGTGCGATGTGATATGCTCTATCTACAAAACATCAACATATATACTTATAAGAACAGCATTGCATAACCTAATTAAGCATACAATTACATAAGTGACTACACACATAACATTTCCACACACCAAAGTAAGCAATTACATGCATACTAAACTAGAAGAAACGAGCATCTAATCATCTGCATCTTGTTGCGACGACGCTTGCCATTGCTCTGCTTCCGGCTGGATCCCTGGTCGTGAATGGTTAATAAAATCTAAGTCTATTGCATATTAAGGTCAAAATAGTACTACCAATATACGAGTCTCATACGATGCCATTTCAACGATTGTACCACAAAAGCCCGAAATATTACTAGGTTCAAATTCCAGAGTTACATGGCTCAAATTCGAAGGTTGCAAGGTTCAAACTGATATTACAAATGAAATTCAGCTCATTCAGCTGCAAACGCCCGTGCTGATTAGCTGAACATGGATATAAGAGAGGTTCAAACTAAAAATACAAATAGTAAGGCTGGTTTCGAAACCTCGTCATTTTTGCAAAGGGATCAGCCGCTGACAAGTCATGTATGGGGTTGACACAATGACTTCCAATTACTCTGTCATATGCAGTTCCAATATGAAGTTTAGCTTTTTTGGAGCCTCTTCCATTCTGTAGTAGCTGCCAGCTCTGATCAACAAACCATTCATATTTTCTATATAAATGCATGTTCAACCTCATTACCTTCAGCACCCTTGCTCTGACAACAAAGAACCTTGCAAATATAATCTTCGGTAAGGTCCCTCGGTAGGAGTTCAAAGTAATTTTTGAGAGATGCAGATCTAGGCATTCGATGTGATTGTCGTTATATTGTATCACATTATCCACCACCGGGCCTATTATTATCTGCAAAAGAAGAGAACGTGTTAGTGCCTACATGCAGTTTTGAACACTACTACATGCCTATTTGGTTTGCAGGATTTGTAAAATGCACCAACGTGACATCTTCGATCTGACATGATTAACATGGGCATTTGATTACAATCTACAAAGATGTAGCCTTCTTCACAAGAGGTTGGAGTGGATGAAAAATTCCCTAAGAAAACTAGTACAGATGAATCCAAAGGAGAAATGCTTATGGATTGTAACCATATGAATCAAGCAACCAATATGGGGTGGGGTGGGGGGGATGTATGTCCTGAAATCCTCCAAAATTCCTTCAGAAATCGTAATACATTGTCATTGTAAACTTGGGAAAAGGTGCCAAAAATTGAACTCCCTTATGGTTAACATTTAACAGGAAAGGAACATCACCTCGATATACAGCTTCTTCAGGCACGGAAAGCATCTCAGGACTCTGACAACTTCGTGCAGGTTGGGGCCGATAGATTCTAGTGCCAAGACCTTCACTGTGCGCAGAATCTGGGTCAAGCTTTTCTGGATGACAGAGGAATATACATCTTCAAAATTAGAAATAATGTTGATATCAAGAAGGAGAGGTAGAAGGCGACTGTTGCACGCCTCCCGGTGACACTGCGCAGCGAAAACCCCTCCCGTCAATTCACACACCTTCACGCACGCCTCCCAATCTGCCTGTGCGGCGGAATGCTCGCATGCGTCTCGTCAACTCACGCCTACTCGCACGCCACACGGGGCGCGTGACACGTATATTTTTTTTTGTTTTTTGATGATTCATTCTGCCGCTTTACTGCTTAACCGAAGCATGGCACGGTCTAACACACACGGTCCGAATAAATATTCCGTATGAGATATTGGTTGCCAGTTATTCACAATCTCCTGTTTGTAAGTAGATTAAATCAAAACTTGTCTCAAATTTGACGAAAAAATACAATATCACAGTCTACTGGTGTCCATATATGACACCACGATTAGTTTCATGAATTTCTACTATGTTTGGATTTACTGAATTTTAAAAATCAATATTCTCAATGTTTTGAAATTTCTTTCACGGGGAAACATTCACCGAGGGACACACATATGATTTTGCAATCCATTTTGGTGCACATGTAGCTCAAATTTGATTTTTGCACATTAAATCCCCAGGAAATCAATCAATGTATAAATCGGGTCGAATGATCTCTGTTCTTTTTTCAAACTTTAACACGACACTCCTTTGGTCACATGTTCACTGCAGAAAAAATTTGACATGCATGCCTCAGAGTGGAGGTGGTGGTGTGGGATGTGTGTCTGTGTGTGTGTGGGGGGGGGGGTCCATGAGTACACTACTAGTCGCGAGCCTCCATGACGTGGGATTATTGATCATTTTGTGAGTCATGTATATATGTCACATCAAAGTCGTGAATTGGTTATTTAAAGCATTACACAACCCTTTCATACATACATGTTCGGGACACATGCATGCATTGTTGGTCCTATCGGACACTCCCTCATGCGGTTATCAGCGACGTGCCCATTCGTTAACCCGCAAAGGTTTTCAGTTTCCACCGACAATGAGAGGCATCGGACCGAAGGTGGATTCATCTTGGCATCTGTGTTACGGTGTGGATCATGGTGAGATTCCATATCAAAGTTCGGGCACGTGCGTACACATGAGTCCCTCCCACCGGCTCGAAGTGAGGGGGCTAGCTACTACGCATCATGAACCTCTGTGTAGTGCGTTTCTGGTTTACGAACCATGTGCCACGTCAAAGTTGTGCATTGGGTATTCAAACATCACACAACACACGACAACATGCACGCGGTGGTTGTCCTATGACACTCGCTCGCGTGTGACTCTTTGTGGGCCTGCGAGGTCTTCATCGATCAATTGAATGTACAACAAGAGAGAGGTTAATTTGACCAACAAGGATGGTTCTTTTTTTTGTTTGTGTTACGTATATGCACGGTAGGAGTATGTAGTACATGTGAAAGAGGGGGCAACATGTATACTCTCTATATATATATATATGTGTGTGTCATAACCTCGCTCCATGTGGGGACTTTCCAGTTCCAGAGGCAGGTGCCACATCAAAGTTGTGCATTGGTATTCAAACATCACACAATACCATGCAGGCGGTGGTTGCCCTATAGGAACTCACTCGCGTGCGGCGCTTCCATCTGTGGGCCCGCAAGGTCGTCCTCCATCACTTTGACCCAACGAGAGAGAGGCACATTTGACGAACAAGGAGGATTAATTCTTTTAGGGCTGTGTTAGGGTAGGAGTATATATATAGTACGTGTCGAAGGGGAGATGGGACCAACATATACTAGGTGTCACACATGAACCTCACTCTGTGTGGGGACTTTGCGGTTTTTTAGGCAAATGCCACATCAAAGGTTGTGCATTAGGTATTCAAAACATCACAACCACACCCTCTCCATATATATGTTTTGGCACACATGCAAGCGATGGTGGTTGTCCTATGACACTAACTCACGTGGTTATCGGCGAAGCTTTCATCTGTCGGCCCGCTTGGTCCATCACTTTCACCAACAATGAGAGAGGTTAATTATTTTGACTTAGGAGGGGATTAATTTTTTTGTTTGTCTCGCGATATAGATCATGATGTGAGATTACATATATAATAGCGCATGTGTACACATGAATCCATCCCGCTGGATCGAAGGGGGGGGGGAGAGCACACGACACGTCATGAACCTCTTGCTCTGTGTGGGGACCTGTGCGATTTTGAACGCATTCACCACATCAATGTTGTGCATTAGGTATTCAACACATATGCATGCATCACACACCTAGCTCCATAAATATGTTTGGGACACATGCATGCAATGGTTGTCTTTGCACACTCTCACTCGCTTGGTTATGGGCGGCAAGCCTATATATATTTGTGGGCCCGCGTGGACGTCCATCATTTCGACCGACGACAAGAAAGGTTACCAGGGTGGATTCTTCTTCTTTGGTTCGTGTTACCATATAGTAGGTCAATCATTCTAGGCCTAATTAAGTTTGAGCGCATGCATGCTACGCATCGTGAACCCTCGATCAGTGTGGGAATTTTACGGTTCCAAAGCATGGTGCCACATCAAATTTGAGCATTGCGTATTCAAACACCACACACACCACTTCCATATACATAATTGGGCCACATGCACAGAGTGGGTTTTGTCTTCAGACAGTACTCCCTCGCGAGTGTATCGGCGACAAGCTAGCCCATTTTGCGGGGCCATGTGGACGTCCATCACTTTGACCAACAACAAGCGAGAGAGGTTGTATGATCAAGTTGGATTCTGTTTGGTCCGTGTTACAGTACGTCTTGGTGAGATGCCCTCCCCCCGACACGTGTGTGTGTGGGGGGGGGGGGCTACTTCGCACTACCCGCAAGCTCCGTGGGGTCGGGGAAGTTCGGTTATTTTGCGAGGCACAGGTGCCACATCAAAGTTGTGAATGGTAGTTAAATATCACACCATACCCTTTTCATACTTATAGTATAGGGCCACCCACAGGTGGTTCGTATGTGGTCTCACCCATCTCCCGCCACAAACACACATTTGTGGGTCGACACATGGTCCACCTTTGTCTGGAAGCGAAAGGAGGAAGTTTGACCATATATATGATGGACTCCTATAGGTTTTGTGTTACGGTAGGGTGAGATTTCAAACCTAACTATCTAGGGCATGCATTCGTAGCTAGGATTCCCTTACCGCTGACACGAAGTGGGGTTCATAGGGGGTGGCTGACTAGCAATACTATGCACTTTGTGCGATAGGTGCCACATCAAAGTTGTGCATTGGGTATTCGAACATCAAACCACCCTTTTCATACATATATTTGGTCCACATGCAAGTGTGTTCGTGTTCTGACCCTTTCCCGCGTTATTCTTTTTGCCAAATTTATAAACAGCACACGAGTTGGATGCAGAAACCGTCTGCGATTGGGTACGCAATAGACACGGTTCAGTCAGACTACCCGTGTGCCACGCCCGTGCCCCTGCAGTCACTCACATCAGCACAGTAGATTGGGCTCCACGAGGCTTGCCTCCCGCTCTTGAAAATATCTACTGCCTTGTAATCTTGAAAATATCTACCCGCGTAGAGGGTTTTTCTGTTTGATAGCACACGATTCGTATGTGTGGACCGTGTGAGATGTCCATTACTCCTGCTCTGCTTCAATCAGTTGATCCAAATTTTCAGTAGCCCCGGATTTTTTTTTTGAACTGGAGCCCCGGCATTTTACTCCTGCCTGCATCCCTCGCAATCTCAAAAATATCTGCTCGGCTCGAGTGGTTTTCTGTTTGATAGCACACGATTATTATGTTTTAACCATGTGTGATGTTCGTTACTCCCGCCCCACTCTGCTTTCAATCCCTTGATCCAAATTTTCGGTACCCCTGCCATTTTAATCCCGCCTAGTAAAATTTTCAATACCCGCAGCATTTCCTCAAACACCACCTTGGACCCCCTAAACACACACACCCCAAATCCTTCGCTCACCCCAAATCCCCCGCTCACACACATACACACCACCCCTCCCTCGCTCGAAACCTAGCCAGGTCGCCGCCGCCGTCTCCATCGTCAACTTCTGCCGGTCTGCCCGTGTAGTTTAACCACCGATATACATACCCTCGTTGCCCTGAGTTTCTTAGATGACGCCTACAAAATGCCCCCTTTCCCAGAGATCCCCATCCCCACCCCTCTCCCCCACTCCAGAGCGTCGCAGCCTAAGCCCGGCTATGCTTCCCGGGGAGCTCGAGGAGCGAATGGCCCAAAAGAGCTTTACCACGGCCTCTTCGCCTGACGTCAGCGAGGTGGCCGCCGAGAAAGCTGATGATGATGACTGGACCTGGATGGAGCCTTTCAATCAACGGGCTAAAGTATTCTAGCATGTCGCGGTCGCCGGCTACGACATCGAGGTTGTCGACACCGACGGCTTGACGCGGGCTATGTCACAGGTTAAGTTGCCCACCCCCAACCCTTCGGGTTCGACAGCCGTCGATCTAATCGATGGCCCTGCCGCTGATCTCCTGCGGCTCATTATGAACAATTTGCCATCCTTTATCGCCATGGAGCCCCTTTTGTCATTTCTGAAGGACACATTCTGCGACACTAGCTTGGGATCCTCAGCTGGCAAGTCAGACCTCATCGACGGCGACCACGAGGAGGAGCCAATCTGTGACAAGTGAGGAAACCCATGATTTGTTTTCTCGAACCCCTTTTGTAGTGAGAACCTGTCCAGTATTTATTGCTATATTTGGTTGTTTGCACTACGCCTTGTTTATTTCTATGGTTTTTGGTTGTTCGGTTGTTTGTAGTTAGCATATGTCTAGTTTCAATTGCCATCTTTGGTCGTTCGTAGTATGCCTTGTTTATTTCAGCTATTAAGAGTGTGATGTTCTATATGTGCTAGTATTAACTGTGCGGTTCAATTTCATCAATGCCAATTTTAACAATAGCTCTATGAATGACTATATTTGGTTGCTGCTAAGCATGTTGTACTCCCTCCGAATCTTTTTAGTTCGCATATAAGATTTGTCTAAAGTCAAGCCTCGTAAAGTTTGACCAACTTTATAGAAAAAAATACCAACATTCACAATATGAAATCAATATCAGTACATGTGTCATGACTTATATTTTCATATTGTATAACTTTAGCATGGTAGATGTTGAATTTTTTTCATATAAATAAGGTCAAACTTTATGAAGTTTGACTTCAGACAATTCTTATATGCAGAGTAAAAAGGGTCGAAGGGAGTATTTAACACACCTTTCCATTTGATTTAACAATGGCACTGTTTGGATACTCTAACTTAACCAGTGGAGAGAGATTGGTGGAATAGTTGATTGTATTGCTTGAGCCTCGTGGGCATATATATAGGAGTACATGGTCATCTTGTAGTACAAGTCAAGGTAGAATAAATCCTACGCTATCCTACGTTTCCTAAATAACAATGATACTCAACAATGACTAACCCTGAACTAACTCTAGCCAAAGAGGTGTTTGGATGACAGTGTTAGATTGACAATAAATGCACTAGGAGAACTAGCCCCAATCAACACCTCTTGGGTGGGATAGTTGTTTTGGGTGGGTTAGACGCAAATAGCTCAAACTAGCCCTCATGTTTGAATACTTTAGGGCTATTTGAGCCCAAACTAGCTCAAACTAACTCTAACCCATGGATCCAAACAGGGCCAATAACTAGTGTACTTAGACCTGCACAATACAAGTTTGAATGACTATGTTTGCTTGTTTTTAAATATTAGGCCTGTTGCAGTTAATAACATACCTTTCCACTTCTTGTTTTTAAATATTACGTTTTTAATAATTTGGTCTTGCACATGTAGGTCCTGCTATCAGAGGTTTTGACCTACTGTTCGACTCTTTTTACATATGTGAAAATGAGTTGTCCATAAATATCAGTCAAGTCAAGAAACTCAGAAAGATTGTTAGGATAAAGAAATTAGCGTCAAAAAACAACAAGATCTTTGTCTGCACAATCAAGAAGACATATGTTCACTAAAAAATGGTACTAATTGTTATACCGTGTCTTTTTAATTCCTTTGCGCCATTTCAAATCTAGAGAAGATATTTATGCATATCCTTGTTTTCAGGCCTTTCCAAAGCAGTTCACTGATGATTACCTCTCAAACCACCTGTATGGTCAGGAGGCGAGGAAGGTATTCATACAACACCCACGGTTCAATATTGAAGTCTTCCTGAAGAGGACGAAGGATGGACGGTCAATCATCCACATGCTCTGGCCTAAAGTTGCAAAGACGTTCAACATCAATGAAGGTTCAATATTCGCCTTCCGCTTCAGCAGTTTTCCAGATGAGATTCATCTGTCTATGTACTATCTATGATGCAAATTTCCAAAGGTTATAGATGTTGCATGTGAAACTTGGTGTTGCTGCAGTTGTGTAATGGGGTAGCTGAGCGCTGAACCTATATGATGTTGTACTCTGATGTATTTCAATTATCAAGTCCTGCTTCCTTAATACGAAAATGAAATATATTGTGTGCTTAATATGAAATGCAAATTAATAAATGGATTATGAATAATAGGACAATTAGCCTGCTAATGGCCAATTAGTCTGCTAATTAGGGTTTTCTATTGCAAACGGTTATTGAGAAAACACCGTGGGCGATGACCTCAGACAACGCACACAGTTTCTAGGAATAAAACATGTTGGATCAATGAACAATCACACACGACTTCCTCTTGAAATTTGTTTGCGTTAGGCCACCTTGCGCAAATGTTTATCACATAAAAAGTGTGTGTGTGATGGACAGCCTATGCCACACAGTTTCTTCTACGCACCGTGTGTGATGCATTCAACAACGCAAACGATAAAAGTGTTAATATCGTGTGCAATGGCAACACTATCACAAACGATTTAATGGAGAAAATTGGGTCTGATGTACCTGTGAACGAAAACGTTTTCCGTGGAGTGACTGTGTGGGATGTATATACGAACGGAAACGTACTTCTTGGATTGACTGTGTCGGATGTCCATTCTAACGGAAACGTATTCCTTGGATTGACCGTATGGAATGTACATACGAAGGGAAACGTTTAGCCGGGACTGATTGTGTGGGATGTACTTACGACCGGAAATGATTTGACATGTATAATTGTATTTTTTAGCATAACTGTACGTATAACCGTATTTGATCGCTCGCCCGTCGCACACGACCTCATTATGCCGAGCGTGTGTGCCAGGAGGGGCTATCCCCGACGGTTTTTGGGTCGTGTGGAAAGGACCCCCCTATCGCAAACACTCACTCGGCGACGGTTCGGAATGCCGCCGCGAAAAGGGGTTAAAAACCGTTTGTATAGCACCTCGCTGTACCAGTGGAGAGAGATTGGTGGAATAGTTGATTGTATTGCTTGAGCCTTGTGGGCATATATATAGGAGTACATGGTCATCCTGGAGTACAAGTCAAGGTAGAATAAATCCTACGCTATCCTACGTTTCCTAAATAACATTGATACTCAACAATGACTAACCCTGAACTAACTCTAGCCAAAGAGGTGTTTGGATGACAGTGTTAGATTGACAATAAATGCACTAGGAGAACTAGCCCCAATCAACACCTCTTGGGTGGGATAGTTGTTTTGGGTAGGTTAGACGCAACTAGCACAAACTAGCCCTCATGTTTGGATACTTTAGGGCTATTTGAGCCCAAACTAGCTCAAACTAACTCTAACCCATAGATCCAAACACAGCCAATAACTAGTGTACTTAGACCTGCACAATACAAGTTTGAATGACTATGTTTGCTTGTTTTTAAATATTAGGCATGTTGCAGTTAATAACACACCTTTTCACTTCTTATTTTTAAATACTAGGTTTTTAACAATTTGGTCTTGCACATGTAGGTCCTGCTGTAAGAGGTTTTGACCCACTGTTTGACCCTTTTTGCATATGTGGAAATGAGTTGTCCATGAATATCAGTCAAGTCAAGAAACTCAGAAAGATTATTAGAATAAAGAAATTAGCGACAAAAACGACAAGATCTTTGTCTGCACAATGAAAAAGACATCAGTTCACTACATGATGGTACTAACTGTTATACCTTGTCTTTTTAATTCCTTTGCGCCATTTCAAATCTAGAGAAGATATTTATGCATATCCTTATTTTCAGGCCTTTCCAAAGCAGTTCACTGATGATTACCTCTCAAACCACCTGTATGGTCAGGAGGCGAGGAAGGTATTCATACAACACCCACGGTTCAATATTGAAGTCTTCCTGAAGAGGACGAAGGATGGATAGTCAATCATCCACAGGCACTGGCCTAAAGTTGCAAGACCTTCAACATCAATGAAGGCTCAGTATTCGCCTTCCGCTTCAGCAGTTTTCCAGATGAGGTTCACCTGTCTATGCGGTAGAATAGATGTTGCATGTGAAACTTGGTGCTGGTGCAGGTGTGTAATGCGGTAGCTGAGTGCTGAAGCTATATAATGTTGTACTCTAATGTATTTCAATTATGAAATCCTGCTTCGTTAATACGAAAATGAAATATATTGTGTGCTTAATATGAAATGTCAAGTAGATTAATAAATGGATTATTAATAATAGGCTAATTAGCATGCTAATCGGGTTTATATTGCAAACGGTTATTGAGAAAACACCATGGGCGATGACCTCAGACAACGCACACAGTTTCTAGCAATAAAACGTGTTGGATCAATGAACAATCACACACGACTTTCTCTTGAAAACTGTTTGCGTTATGCCACCATGCGCAAACGTTTACCACATAAAAAGTGTGTGTAATGGACAGCCGATGCCACACAGTTTCTTCTACGCACCGTGTGTGATGCATTCAATAACGCAAACGGTAAATTTGTTAATATCGTCTGCAATGACAACGCTATCACAAACGATTTAATGAGAAAAATTGTGTGTGATGTACGTACGAACGGAAACATTTTTTCTGGATTGACTGTGTGGGATGTACATACGAACGGAAACGTACTTCTTGGATTAACTATGTGGGATGTACATACGAACGGAAATGTATTCCTTGAATTGACTGTGTGGAATGTACATACGTATGGAAACGTTTGTCTGGGACTGACTGTATTGGATGCACTTACGACCGGAAATAATTGGGCCTATATAATTGTATTTTTAACACAACTGTATGTATAACCGTATTTAATCGCTCGCCCGTCGCACACGAGCTCATTTTGCCAAACGTGTGTGACCGGAGGGCCTATCCCCCATGGTTTTTGGGTCATGTGGGAAGGACCCCCCTATCGCACACACTCACTTGGCGACGGTTCAGAATACCGTCGTGGAAAGGGGTTAGAAACCGTTTGTATAGCACCTCGCTGTACCAGTGTAGGCTCGTCAAGTTTAACCCAAGTATTCTGCTTGTGCAAAACTGGCTTACACCCGTTGTATGTGAACGTAGAGTCTATCACACCCGATCATCACGAGGTGCTTCGAAACGATGAACTTTAGCAATGGTGCATACTCGGGGAGAACACTTTTATCTTAAAATTAAGTGAAGGAATCATCTTATAATGCTACCATCGTTCTAAGCAAAATAAGATGCATAAAGAATAAACATCATATCCAATCAAAATATGTGACATGATATGGCCATCATCGTCTTGTGCTTTTGATCTCCATCTCCAAAGCATCGGCATGATCTCCATCGTCACCGGCGCGACACCTTGATCTTCATCGTTGTGTCGGGGTCGTCTCGCCAACTATTGCTTCTACAAATATTGCTAACGCATAGCGATAAAGTAAAGCAATTACATGACGCTTAATGATTGAGACGCAGGTCATACAATAATTAAAAGACAACTCTAAGGCTCCTGCCGGTTGTCGATATTACAAAACATGGTCATCTCATACAACAACGTATATCACATCACGTTTTGACCATATCACATCACAACATACCCTGCAAAAACAAGTTAGACGTCATTTACTTTGTTGTTGCAAGTTTTACGTGGCTGCTACGGGCAACTAGCAAGAACCGTTCTTACCTACGCAAAACCACAACGGTGATTATCAAGTTTGCCATTTTAACCTTCTTCAAGGACTGGCCGTAGTCAAATTCGATTCAACTAAAGTAGGAGAAACAGACACCCGCCAGCCACCTTTATGCAAAACAAGTTGTATGTCACTCGGTGGAACCGGTCTCATGTGCGTGGACATGTAAGGTTGGTCCGGGCCGCTTCATCCCACAATGCCACCGAATCAAAATAAGACGTTGGTGGTAAGCAATATGAACATCACCACCCACAACTTCTTTGTGTTCTACTCGTGCATATCATCTATGTATATACCTGGCTCATGATGTCACTGTTGGGGAACGTTGCATGAAAAACAAAAATTTTCTACGCACACGTAAGATCTATACATGGAGATGCATAGCTACGAGAGGGGAGAGTCTGTCTACGTACCCTTGTAGACCGTTAAGCGGAAGCATTTATCAACGCGGTTGATGTAGTCGTACACCTTCACGGTCCGTCTGATCAAGTACCGAACGCACGACACCTCCGTGTTCAGCACATGTTCAACTCGATGACGTCCTCGCCTTCTTGATCCAGCAAGACGGTCGAAATAGTAGATGACTTCTGGTAGCACAACGGCGTGGTGACGGTGATGGTATAACTATCCGCAAGGCTTCACCAAGCACAACGGACGTGGACGGAGTAGGAACTAGAACTAGAGGGAGACGGGGCGCCGCACACGGCTTGGGGATCATGGTGTATGTTGCCCCTCTCCCTCCTCACATATATATAGGTGGGGGGAGGAGGGGAGGCAGCCTAGGGTGCCCCAAGGGGGCCGGCAGCCGCCCTAGGGTGCCTGCCCTAGGTGCCCCCTTTCCTTCCTAGGGGGGTGGAGGAGAAGGCAGGAGGGGGCCCGGCGGCTCCCTTGCCTTAGCCCCCCTTTCCTTCCCTATAGGGCCGGCGGCCAGGGAGAGGGCGTGCCAGCCCCTTGTGGGCTGGTGTTCCTCCCCTTGGCCCATTAGGCCCATATACTCCCCGTAGGTCTCCCGGAACCCCTTCCGGTGGCCTGATGAATACCCGATGCATTCCGAAACCTTCCGGTGACCAAATAGCATCGTCCTATATATCAATCTTTACCTCCGAACTATTTCGGAGCTCCTCGTCATGTCCGTGATCTCATCCGGGACTTCGAACAACATTCGGTCACCAACTCACATAACTAATATAATACTATATCATCAACGAACGTTAAGCATGCGGACCCTATGGGTTTGAGAATGATGTAGACATGACCGAGACGCCTCTCTGGTCAGTAACCAATAGCGGGACCTGGATGCCCATATTGGTTCCTACATATTTTACGAAGATCTTTATCGGTCGAACCGTTATGACAACATACGTAATTCCCTTTGTCTGTCGGTATGTTACTTGCCCGAGGTTCAATCGTTGGTATCTCAATACCTAGTTCAATCTCATCACCGGCAAGTCTCTTTACTCGTTCCGTAATACATCATCTTGCAACTAACTCCTTAGTCACTTTGCTTGCAAGCTTCTTGTGATGTGTATTACTGAGAGGGCCCAGAGATACCTCTCCATCATACGGAGTGACAAATCCCAATCTCGATTCACGCCAACTCAACAGACAACTTCGGAGATACCTGTAGAGCATCTTTATGATCACCCAGTTACGTTGTGACGTTTGATAGCACACAATGTATTCCTTCGGTATCCGGGAGTTGCATGATCTCATGGTCGAAGGAATATGTATTTGACATTAAGAAAACAGTAGCAATAAACTGAACGATCATATGCTAAGCTAACGGATGGGTCTTGTCCATCACATCATTCTTCTAATGATGTGATCCCGTTATCAAATGACAACTCATGTCTATGGTTAGGAAACTTTAACCATATTTTGATCAACGAGCTAGTCTAGTAGAGGCTCACTAGGGACACGATATTTGTTTATGTATTCAAACATGTATTTAAGTTTTCGGTCAATACAATTCTAGCATGAATAATAAATCTTTATCATGATTAAGTAAATAATATAATAATAACCATTTTATTATTGCCTCTAGGGCATATTTCCATCAGATGCATCTCGAACATGGCACGCCATACAACATGGGCTCGAGCTGCTCAAATAGGGGCTTCCGCGGCGAGTGGGAAACTGCAAGAGGATCCGCATTTGGCGGGACCCCTGGATCCTACGGCCTACCACCTACATGCCAATCACGTGGCGCGGGACACATATGCCAGCTCCGGCGGGTGTCAGAACTCCTCAATGAAAATGGCGGGTGCACCTCCTTCAATAGTTTTTTTACCGCCGTCGTGGAACACATCATGGCGATCAAGACCAGCTCACATGGACTGGACGATGTCCTTGCCTACGCCTCAGACTCTCGTGGCCTCTTCAGTGTCTGTAGCACGTATAAACTCGCACTAGAAGACCGAACAAGCACCACCACGTGCACTACGAGCAGGGCATCAGACGACACAACACCAGACGACACTTGTGTCGTCTGGAAGGCAGTGTGGGGGTGCTCTGTTCCTCTGAAGGTACAATGCTTGCATGGCGTGTTGCGATGAACTCGCTGGCTACTCTTGAAAATAAACATAAGAGGAAACTCGAGGTTTCTGCCATGTGTATTTTATGTGGAATGGAATGGGAGACCACATTCCATGCCCTATGAATATGCCCCCTAGCTCGACGATTATGGACGGAGATAGCAAAGTTCTGGAACATGCCCAAGCTGGAATCCGTCAACAACACAGGGGCCGAGTGGATCCTCCACTTACTTGTTCGATGCACGGTCCATGAGCGCCTTCGAGTGATAATTACATTATGACAAAATTGACATGTCTGGAACAAGATGTGTCATTAGAAGCAAACGCCCCCTATAAAAGCGTCGAGCAGAGTCCTATGTGGCTACATCAACACACTACTCAACATCCAGTAGCACCCCACTGCTAACATTGCCAAAGGGAACACTGTGGTCTCATATGGCGAGCGACAAGCTAGGAGCAGCTGACATCAAATGACGATGGCCGCCAGCAGCACCCTGGAGCGATGGACGGAACCCCCTTTGGGATGGTCTAAGCTTAATATCGACCGCTCCTGGCAAGAAGAGGAGTGCACAAGAGGTGCCGACATGATCCTACGAGATCACACTGGCTCAATAATCTTTGCTTCATGTCATTCTATACAGAGATGTGTGAGTGCTTGGAAGCTAAAGCAGTTGAGCTACTGGAAGGTTTAACTCTAGCGCTTGATCAGAGTTCGGAAAAGCTCGTGGTGGAGACGGACTGCACAATACCCACACATATAATCAATGATCCCAAGCCTAACAAGCCGCCGATCATTGCACCGGTGGGGGAAGCCAGGCATCTTTTTTTTCTCAAATACGCACGAGTGTACGTATTATATATTAAAGAAGAGCCAAGACGGCTGATACAACGCCTTTCGGCAACGTGCTACCCCGCGAGGTTAGCACCCACATCCACCGTGACAACACAGACAACTAACCCGCCTTGCCCGTACTCAAGTGATGCGGAGCATCCTTCCATCATCCCCATGGACTCTACACCAACACATCAAGCACCACGTGGACCCATGACAAGAGCTAGAGCACGTGCAATGGAAACCGAGGTGAACTCCTTCCTACTTGATATGCATATGGACACAAACGGAACTTGGTTGCTACCTCACCAAAATACCCTATGCCTCATTAGGTACGAAGAGGAACACCCCCAAGCAGCTCAGGAGCATCACTAAGGAGTAGGAGGACCACCCCAAGGCCATGTGGAGCAAGACGGAGTGCTACAGCAGCAGCACTGGAAGTCCCAAGCTACCCCGTGCGCACGGTCCCCCGAGACCCCGTGCCCATGGACTATCCAGGGAGCTGGCGCTGTAGCACCCCGTGCGCACGGGCCCAACTTACCCCGTGCGCACGGGCCCTACAGGATGGGCGGCTGAGATTGCGTTTTGGACCTCCTCTTCTTCCACTTCGACCCCAAGCCTATATATTCCGTACCTAGGGTTATGTTTAGGGTTAGCAAAGACATCTATGAGATATTTGTGAGCTTTGCTCCTTGTACCCCTCCATTGGAGATCAAGGCCTCTTAGGAGAGGATCCACTTGTGGATTTCAAGACCTCCATCTTGGAGAAGACTACCATCATCAAGACCTCATCTCATAGGAGTGGGAAGAACTCTACCTAGTGCTTATTTCCTTGGATTGTGCTTGTAATCTTGTGGATCTCATGTATGCTATTCTAGTAGATGTGTGATTTGGGTTTTGTTTGAGTGATTTCCCCTTGTGTTCTTGTGTGATCATCTCTTTCCCCACCTCCAAGTGTGAAAAGATCCCTTCTAGGGTTCTACCCTACAACATCTTGGTATCAGGAGCAAGGTTGATTCACATCTTGGAGTCCCTACCCCCATTTGCTAGCTTGATTTTGTTGTTTTTTGTCCTAATCCGAAAATCCCCACCAAAAATAGCCCCAAAATTTTTCTTGCAATTTGTTGGTTCTTGTGAGATTTGGTTGATTTGATCCACGAATTTGGTGTTTGGCAAGTGGATCTACCCCCCTTCCATCTTTCCCACCCTTCCATCCATCAATTTTGGCCATAAAGTTGAAAATCACCACGGATCCAGAGCTGTTCGTCCGCTCACAGAGGACCCCGTGCACACGGGCCTCACTTACCCCGTGCGCACGGACCATCCAGAGCACTTCGGCCATTTCCTGTTTTGCACCATTTTTGCCCCCCACCACCACTTGTGTTCTTCCGCAATATTTCTTGTGGTTGTTTGAGTGTTGGGTTGCGGTTTCTCTCGTGTCCTAAGGTGTTTCGGCTACTTAGGCGTGATTTGACGTCATCATCACCGCCACTCGATCCTCGACTTGGACTCCACATCGGCTTCGACCACTCCATCTTCATACCAACCATAAGCAAGGACGGTAACCTCGACGACACCATAACTTTACCCTTGCCATTACCTTGATAGCCTCGAGCCTTCTTTTGCGTAGCTTACCCATCGAGACTAGCTTGTTGAGTATTGCCGGGCCACGCCTTTAGTGCACCATTAGTGTTACGTCTCTCCCGTGCATATAGTACTTGTTACCTCGTATAGTGGCTCGCATATCAAGCATTGCGGCACAGTCAAAAAAAAAGATAAAAAAGCTTTTAAGCAAAAGAAAAAGAAGGAAGAGAAGCAAAGAGCTTGTAAGAAATAGCATCGGACCTTATAGCATACTTCATCATCTTGGTTCATACATACATAGGCATACTTGGGATAGTGAGACGACCCGTTTCTCTATTAGGTTGGTGCACTAGCATATCTAGCCCTTTAGAGCAATCGAGCTGGCGTCTCTCTAGTATCCGTACAACAAGAGCATTTCCGTGGTTACCTCTCTTACAGCTCACCCCTTGGTTGTGCGGATCCCATCTTTCTTCCGCGTGTGTGTTCCTAGTGATATACTTGGGTTTGATCTATTTGTCTTACTTACAATTTGTGCATCTTTTCAACTTTTTCAACATCTTGACTAACATTTGCTTGAATTATTTGTGCTACTTCCTAACCGAGATCCTCTATAAGCCTTTACTGGTAGGTGTGAGAAACAAAACCCGGTACCAATTCTCCTATTATAGCATCACGTGGGATCATACTTGATACATCCACAATCTTCGAAAAAGGTAACTTCGGTTTTGTTCTCTCATTTCCTACTCACCACCACTTCTACATGATGGATAGGCCCTCTTCTTTGGCGAACCCTCTCTTCAAGGAACAAGATGACGAATGCGATTACGTCACCAAGAATCACTTCTTCATCGCACAATGAGCTCTACATCAAGAGAGTGAAGCTTTGGGTGATCGCATCGAGCAACTCGCCACCGACCTAAGGCAATCGGAAGCACGACATCGGGACTATT
Source organism: Thinopyrum elongatum (assembly GCA_011799875.1). Taxonomy (NCBI): domain Eukaryota; kingdom Viridiplantae; phylum Streptophyta; class Magnoliopsida; order Poales; family Poaceae; genus Thinopyrum; species Thinopyrum elongatum. The sequence goes on along the minus strand of CM022297.1, from coordinate 486,494,040 downwards.
TGGATGCCAAGCTCTCCAAACAAATGGACGAATTCCGCAACATGATGGTGAGCCGCGCATCTTCCTCAACTTCTTCAATAAGACGGCACCACTCAAGTCTCCACTCATCATCCTATTCTTCTTCCGATGCAAGTCCTCCTCCTCGAGCTCGTCCTATTCAAGATCGCCAAGCTCAAGAAAATCCCTTCCATGGAAATGGGCTACAAGACCAAGTTCGAGCACGAGAGCAAGCGCAACGCCAAGAGCAACAAGCCATGGATCAAGAACAACTACCGCCACATCGTCCACGTCAAGCATCTCAAGATGGCGATGCAATCCGGCAAGAGCAACAAAGTCGTGAAGCTCAAGCTCAAGCGGCTCAAGACGCACTCCGAGAGTCCACTCGAGCCGTTGCTCAATGCAGCCGCCTAGTACGTGAGCAAGAGGAAGCCCTTAGTCAAGCACGACAAGAAGAAGCCGCTCGGCGTGAAGAACAACAAGAACGGCAAAACCGGGCACACATGCCTCGACATCCTCTATGCCAAGAGGACAACCATGACGAAGACCCTCTTCCACGCCAAGGGCGACATCAACATCGTCACTATGATGAAGAACTCCGCTACGACAAGCTCAAGTTCACCATGCCCAAGTTCTCCGGAAGCAACGACCCCGAGGAGTACCTATCATGGGCATTGAAAGTCGACAAGATATTCCGTCTGCACAACTACGATGAGGAAAAGAAGATCGCAATGGCATCCCTCGAGTTTCAAGACTATGTCCTCATTTGGTGGGAGCAAGTGATCGAGCGACGCCGCGAGAAGAACGAGCCACCCATCACGACTTGGACACAAATGAAGGACGTCATGCAAGCCCGCTTCGTGCCCACATACTACACACGCGACCTCTTCAAGAAGTTACAACTACTCAAGCAAGGCACGAAGACGGTGGAAGAATACTATCAAGAAATGGAGATTGCCATGATACGAGCCAATGTGAAAGAAGATGATGAGCAAACAATGGCACGCTTCTTGAATGGCCTCAGCCACCCAATACGGAAGATTGCCGATTTCCAACCCTACTCCAACCTTCTCGAGCTCGTTCACCAAGCGACCAAGGCGGAACGGCAATTACAAGAAGACTTCAAGTACGCCAAGTATTCACCCAAGACCTACGGCTCCTACACTCAAGCTCCTTCTACTATGACTTCGGCACCTCCTACCTCGACTAGAGCATCACCAAGTACCGGTGAGAAGTCAAGTTTCAAGCAAGCGACGCCTTCTTCAACTCGACCTCCGGCAAGCAACTACAAGAAAAAGACTTCTTCATCGGCACCACCGGACGATACTGTCAAGACAAGTTCTATCAAGTGCTTCACATGTGGTGGCCGTGGGCACAATGTAACACCCTGGATTTTGCCCATTTCTTTTTCTTTTGATTTTGGTCTGGATTTTCTTTTTTGTGGCTTAGTAGTCTTGCAACCTGGAGGGATCACCCTTCATTTTTCTTCCCGAGTGGCTTGCCAACCTCAAAACCATCCCAAGACCTTGTCATTTCCATCTTGGACCAACCCCAATATTCTTTTTCTCGGGAATATTCCTTTTTCTATTAAAGGAATAACCCTGTTCGCTCTGGATTATGAAGCAACCCACATTTCCATCATTACCAAAATTCACAAATAATTCCCATAAATTGTTTGGGTCATATCTTCCACAAATATGTTAAACCCTTCCTCGACATGTTCAAAAATATCTCACAAATATTCCTTTTCCGATTCTGCCCCAGCTGGCAGTGTGTGAAGCAAGTACCCTTTATATTTGCTTCCTTGCTCTCAAACTTTTTGTGCACTCTTTCCTATCCATATAATTGCCACATGCCAAAATTCAACTTTATTTGGATAATAAATCTCTCTTGGCTAATTTCCAAAGTTTCTGGGCAACTTGAATCTTTGTGAAGCAAGTGCTAGCTAGGAGTATCCAAATAAGTTGAAATTTTGCAAGCATCTTCATATGCTCAAATAATGACTCTCCACCAAGTTTAAACCCTATCCAATCATCTATGTGACCACAACATTAAATCTTTATTTCTGGTCATATTTTCACATTGTGAAGCAACTATATTTTATATTGCTCCATAATTGCTGAAAATTTACCAGAGTATTCTCTTACCCATATAACCTATCTCCACAAAATTTGGACTCATTTCATATTCCCATTAATTCCCTATAATTTTCCTAAGATTCTGGTCAAAGAGGATAGCTGTGAAGGAAGTACCATTTTGGCTTGTCCAAATGGCATGAAATTTTAATGGCACTCTCATATGACCAAATAATCATCCTATGCTCAATTTCAGCTCAAGTTGCTACTATATGTGAGTGGCACATCAAAATCTAGTTCTGGACCAGATTGGTCAGTTGCAAAGCAACTACAATAAATATTGGTCCATTTCCCTCCAAATTTCATAGGATCATAGTCCTTCCTACCCTAAACCTCCCAGACATCTCCTTTTAACCTTATCACCTTCCTGTTGAGCACAGTTGCATGGACAAGTATGCTACAGCAAACTTTCAGTGAAGCCTCACATCCACTCTTGGCCTCTTTTGATGAACTACCACCTCAGAGGGGCCCTTTCTTGGATGTATTTTGCGCTAGACATGATTTGGCACACCAGAGTACACCGCATGAGCTAGTGCACGTGGTGACCACGCTGCTAGCATGCCAGCCAGCGCGCTCTGGCGATGGAACCCTTCGGCCTCGTCGCATTCCTCCTCTCCCTCGCCATCTAATCATGTCCAGAGGCTTCGCCTCGTCGTCGCCCTCGTTCTAGTCCCATCTTCCCCTCTAGTTTCTTGCACCTCGCGCCACGGCGATCACCGCCGAGGTACTGTGATGCCCGTGATCGTTGTTTTCTTCCTCTCCGAAGCCTCTCGAGCTCCCCGAGCCGTCCTCTCCCACTGTACATCGTCAGGTCGGCACCTCTCCTCGTTTGCCACCTCGCCGGAGCTCCAGGACGACGATAAGCACGCCATCGCGACCGTGCTTATCCGCACATCTCGGCCGGCTATAAAAAGCCGAGGCCGGAGCCTCCCTGAGCTCACCAAACCCCCTCAGCCTCCTTCCCACTCCCTCTAGTCCTCGCCAGCGCCCGCGCTCGGCCAAATCCTCTGCCGGAGCCCGGAAATTTAGCCGGAGCTCGCCCACGGCCTCCGCACCCATTCCCCCTCTCCGGCCGTCGCCGGCCCCGTCCGAGCCCGTCACCGAGCGCGCTGCTCTCCGGCGACCCTGCTCGTGCCCTTGCCCAGCTGTTTTCCCCACCCTAACCTCTCTTCTCACCGGAGCCGCCGCCTATTGCCTCTCTCCGCCGCGGCCATGGGCACGCACGTTTCCGCCTTCCCCGAGCTCCGCCACCTACCTGGATGGATGCGCCGTGCCGCGCTGATCTCTGCGGTGGCCGGAGGGTCGCCGGAGGTGGCCGGTGGCGCTGGAACGGCCGCCGACGCCGGCGCCCTTTCTCTGTCTCGCGGGTGCGAGCGGGAGAAGAAGGCAGGGGGGGCGAGAGGAGAGAGAAGGAGGCGTGGGACCCACCCGTCAGCGAGAGCGGCTCGGCCCCGCCCCGCCACGTCATTTAAGTGGTGGGGGTGGGTGCGGGTGGGCCGGCCCACTGGGGCAACAGCAGCCACGCCACCCAGTCGAGGCCAGCCGTCTCAGCCACTTTCGGCCCGTGCAGCCCAGCACAACAGTGGCTTTTCTTTTATTTCGCAGAAAAATAACCAGGGACCCAGAAGTAATTATCTATTTTACAGAAAGGTCCCTGCCCTTCAAACCCTTATATCTTTTTAACCGAGACTCCGAATCAGGTGAATCCAACGCCCACGTCTTCGTCTCGTCGAGCCCGTCGTGTTGGTATCATTTTCACTATGTGGTCACATAGTGGAAATGACCATTTTGCCCTTGTCCGTAAACAGCCCCCTCCGGGAGAGAACTGTTTCCGGCAACTCCTTCCGCGACCATTCCGCACTCCTTCCCGATGGTCCCTTCATCCCCAGGCAAGCCACAACTCTCATCTGCATCATCGCATTGCAATGTCATAGTTTAACTATTTACTTTATCGGCAAGTATGAGTATCTGTGAAATGAATTGGATTATGCAATGACCGAGTTAATTCTCGGATAGGTGACTACCATGTTGACTACCGGATTATTAGTGACTAGTAGCTTACCCACTTGTTGATGCTATGATGTTGAGATCACTGTCTATGATTATTTTGGAGTTCATACGACAGTTCGTAGAGATGAATTAATAGCAGTGGCTTAAGCATACTGGTTATCGGAAGGTCGGCTATGACGGAAATACTATTCGGAGATGTAATATTTAGTCGGTTGACCTAGAGTCACCTGTCCGGACTTATCCGTGGAATTACATTTGCCGGTATGGGACGGCCTTGACTTGGTCTGATCGCATGCTCTTTCACCGGTACCGCCCGACAGGGAAGGTTATGCGTGCGCGCTACCCTGGCACGGTAGGCGGCGGTAACCTTGTGAGCCCAGTTGAGTTATATGGTACCAGGTCCCCGGTTGGGACAGTTTCGTTTGGCCATGATGGTGGCAGGTGTCACGAGGTGACACAGGGACCACCCAGGGCAGGACTCCGAGGGAGGATGATTGCCGGTGGTACGATGGGAGAGTCACGGGTCAGGCATGTTTTGTTGGAGCAACGCTGGTCCACCCGAATGGGATCACGAGGTCAGTGCTCCATAGTGTGGGTAAAGTGTGCAACCTCTGCAGAGTGTGAAATCTATTCGAATAGCCGTGTCCACGGTATTGGACAGTCCGTCCAGACCTCTTTAGGTGGTCAACCATGGTAGTGATGTTAATGATGAAAGAACTAGTGGTAAGATCGGAAGTACTCGATGGATCGTGAGTATTCTGAGGGTTGTGAGACAGCCCGAAAGAGAGTAAGTTTGTCAGACTTGTGGTACAGTTGGTATCAGGTTTATGATGTGTCAGCCATGGGATGGCAATAAGATGAGTGGTCGGATGACCACATGATTGGGATTGGACTTGGAACTGATTCGGATTTGATCCTGAGATTTTTCGGAGTACAAATTAAATATGCTTTACCTTACTGCAGTTACTTCAGAAGTTATCTTGCTGGATAACCCTGTTTGTTAATCTTGACTGCTATGATGTTGTCTTGCCTTAATGTTGATGTCTGTTGTGAGCTTGTGAGTACATTCAAAGTACTCACCTGGCGTGTCATGCCAGTTTGCAGGTCATGCCGTGATTGCTTGTTTGTCGAGGATCCCGAGTTTGCGACCTAGGATACGCGTTCTAGCCAGAGTCCCTGCGGAGTGGAGTCCATCATCGTCGTCGCTGATCCGCTGCCGAGAGAGTTACTCCGCTGTTAGCATAGAGCTACCCCGGGCAGGCGTAGTGTCGCCGTGCCGATGTAATCCATGTACCCTTTGTAACCATATCCATTGTAATAAAGAGCTGATTTGTTCTATGCCAACAGTGCCGTATTCCAGAGGACTTGTCCCTGGGCTAGAATGCGGGGCGTTCCGGTCTTCTCTGAGTCAGGGTGCCACAGAAGTTGGTATCAGAGCAGGTCTGGCTATAGGACGCGCGTTCTAGACGCGAACGCTAGTAACCGGTAGTATAGGATCCAGTTGGTTTGCTACACTTGTTTGTTGCATTTGCTTGTGCATAGCATGCATATAGACTAGATATTTTATCACTAGCGATGGATCTGGTGAGTGTAGGTGGCATCGGTTTCGATTCACTACCTGCGCTCTCCAGTTTGCATATTTGTTCCTTGGTGTGGTGTCATCTCCGTCCCAGCGGAGTGATGCCAAGGTGCTTGGTGGTGTCGATCCCTTGTCGGATTGATGCACCGGTACCACACCAATATATTCTCTTCAGCCACCCCTATCGTTTCGGTGATAGACAAGTTCTATCCCGAATCGTGCCATTCCACTAGCCGCTTCGGCAACCCTTACTGATCCTTGTTATCAGAAAAGGGCAATGCCTGCAAGACTTTCTCTCCACCACTAACTCATTCCGCCACCTATTCTTTGGGCGTGTACGGTTTCCCTCCGTACGCTTGATGATGATGTGGTCGTAACTTCTGTGTTCCGATCCCCGATCACCAAGTTCATCCTCGCCACCGGTTCCATCCGTGTTAAGCCCATATTTGGTGTAGCCTTGTTTACACCAATTTTCTTCCACACATTGATTCACTTTCGTGCACATCGCCACAACATGTTAGACCATAATACCGGAGTTCTTGCGAGATTTGTGTGCTTAAGTAGGAATGCATATTATTGTTGTGAATAGCTTTAGAATGTGATATTGCTTGTGTGTGATCTTGCTGCTTTGTGTGCTTTTGTTTAGTCATTTCTTTTGCTTCTTTATTTGGGCCCTTGGTGTTACCTTATTCTCCCCTTAAGGAAGTTGCTCACCGATCCTGAACCCAAAGAGTCAGTGAAGAGACAGCCATTTGGAAGCTCAGCTCAGCAATATGGAATTTTCAGCAGACTGTGTTATATCGGGAATATTGGGCCTGAATATAAATGATATCCTAGCTGGATTGGTTATCAGCACCAAGTATACATCAGTGCAACTTTCACAGCAGTAATGATCGCATCAACAAGAAGGCAAATTGTGAATATGATCCACAGTGCATTCTGTGCCAAAGGTATGATTCATATATATATACAAGGTTTGAGTCTGCTACAATTTGAACCCTGCCAAGTCAGCATGTGCTATGAACCTAGTACTCAGCAAGAAGGATAGCCGAATACCCCGTACGCTTAATAGTAAGCTGTTTGGGACGCGGATGAACCCTTGCCCGTCTTTCTTTGGTGACGGCACCACGCCTGTGTTCTGAGCTGTTTTCGGTCGTCCGGGGTGGATGTCGATTTTTATTTCTCTTGTCAGCAACTGGCCCGTATTCTGAGCTGCTTTTCGGCCGTCTCGGGCAGCTATTGAATTTCTCTTCGTAGCAATGACCCTATGCTCTGAGCTATTTTTTGGTCGTCTTAGGGAGTTGCTACTTTCTTCTTATCGACACCGTCTCATGCTCTGAGCTGCTTTTCAGCCGTCTTGAGATGGGGTTGAGTTACTCCAGTGATGTCCCAGATCTGAGTTGTAAAGACCGTTCTGGTGGCTACTGGTTTATTTGCCGGTTTTATTCAAGGGTTCAGACGGTCGTTACCCTACAGCTACAACTTGTAAAATAATATGCCTACCGGAATATTGCACCTGACAACACCTATGGTCACACGGAGAATCAAGAACACATAAGGCCAAGTTCGTCAGCAAAAGAGTCCAGGCAAAGAGAACTATAATGAAAGAGCAAGGTTGTCCAAACAGGTAAGGTAATGGTAATGGTACAAATACTCTAGATAGTCTAGCTCGGTATCAGTCACCATGGATACACACCCACGGGGTCTATTCCATTTGCAAGGACCCCGTATCGAGACCACCCGCCCAGCCAACCAGATATGCTCAAAATGGTCAGAAGAGGGCAACCAAGCTGGTCAGGCCAGCCGAAAGATTAACTCAACAGTTCAAATTCAGTAACTATGCTAAAGCATTACACGGCCTACCATCCCTATAGAGATACCGACAGACTGAGTAATTAGAAGGATGAACAACATTCTCAAAGAATGTATCCTCATAGATGGGAATCAGTTAAGGACTAACCTGCCGTGAGCATGATTCTGCTGCCAGGACCACTGTCAGCCAAGTCTATGGATAATATGACCGTATACCTTTATGCTGGTCATGACAGGTGACAGTCAAATATTTGATAGGAGCCTTATACCCAAGACAGTGAAGATACCCAAGATGACTCAACAATCCGTGCAAGAAGTCAGATTCCACCAGGAGAACGGTATGATTCACCGTACTGTTATGAGCCTGGAGGACACACATCCATTTGAGGTCACCCAATGCAATGAATAAAAGATTTCGTGTCCACCAAGAGAATCTGTTCACAACTCAGTGAACGGTCGTTCGTATTGGACTCCGTCACGACACGTCCGTGAGGAACCACCCTCGGACTTACGAGCAAGGCACATAGTTTGGTCAGGATAAATTTATTGCCCCAGACAGGATAGCAGACACAAAAGGAATGAAGTCAGAGTAATATATGAGGTACGATTTGCCAGAATAAGGTCCAGTGAAGCAAACCACCCCGAAGCAAGGCATCCAGTCATATGAAACTCAGTGGGAGCATTATAGAAAAGTAAAAAGGAAACCCGAGTTGGAAACGGTTTCCTCAAGTGGAAATATTCATGTTTGATCCCTGAGCAACCAAATCTCGAGGACGAGATTTCTTTAAGGGGGGTAGGTTTGTAACACCCTGGATTTTGCCCATTTCTTTTTCTTTTGATTTTGGTCTGGATTTTCTTTTTTGTGGCTTAGTAGTCTTGCAACCTGGAGGGATCACCCTTAATTTTTCTTCCCGAGTGGCTTGCCAACCTCAAAACCATCCCAAGACCTTGTCATTTCCATCTTGGACCAACCCCAATATTCTTTTTCTCGGGAATATTCCTTTTTCTATTAAAGGAATAACCCTGTTCGCTCTGGATTATGAAGCAACCCACATTTCCATCATTCCCAAAATTCCCAAATAATTTCCATAAATTTTTTGGGTCATATCTTCCACAAATATGTCAAACCCTTCCTTGACATGTTCAAAAATATCTCACAAATATTCCTTTTCCGATTCTGCCCCAGCTGGCAGTGTGTGAAGCAAGTACCCTTTATATTTGCTTCCTTGCTCTCAATTTTTTTTGTGCACTCTTTCCTGTCCATATAATTGCCACATGCCAAAATTCAACTTTATTTGGATAATAAATCTCTCTTGGCTAATTTCCAAAGTTTCTGGGCAACTTGAATCTTTGTGAAGCAAGTGCTAGCTAGGTGTATCCAAATAAGTTGAAATTTTGCAAGCATCTTCATATGCTCAAATAATGACTCTCCACCAAGTTTAAACCCTATACAATCATCTATGTGACCACAACATTAAATCTTTGTTTCTGGTCATATTTTCACATTGTGAAGAAACTATATTTTATATTGCTCCATAATTGCTGAAAATTTACCAGAGTATTCTCTTACCCATATAACCTATCTCCACAAAATTAGGACTCATTTCATATTCCCATTAATTCCCTATAATTTTCCTAAAATTCTGGTCAAAGAGGATAGCTGTGAAGGAAGTACCATTTTGGCTTGTCCAAATGGCATGAAATTTTTATGGCACTCTCATATGACCAAATAATCATCCTATGCCCAATTTCAGCTCAAGTTGCTACTCTATGTGAGTGGCACATCTAAATCTAGTTTCTGGACCAGATTGGTCAGTTGCAAAGCAACTACAATAAATATTGGTCCATTTCCCTCCAAATTTCACAGGATCATAGTCCTTCCTACCCTAAACCTCCCAGACATCTCCTTTTGACCTTATCACCTTCCTGTTGAGCACAGTTGCGTGGACAAGTATGCTACAACAAACTTTCAGTGAAGCCTCACATCCACTCTTGGCCTCTTTTGATGAACTACCACCTCAGAGGGGCCCTTTCTTGGATGTATTTTGCGCTAGACATGATTTGGCACACCAGAGTACACCGCATGAGCTAATGCACGTGGTGACCACGCTGCTAGCATGCCAGCCAGCGCGCTCTGGCGATGGAACCCTTCGGCCTCATCGTGTTCCTCCTCTCCCTCGCCATCTAATCATGTCCAGAGGCTTCGCCTCGTCGTCGCTCTCGCTCTGGTCCCATCTTCCCCTCCAGTTTCTTGCCCCTCGCGCCACGGCGATCGCCGCCGAGGTACTGTGATGCCCGTGATCGTTGTTTTCTTCCTCCCCGAAGCCTCTCGAGCTCCCCGGGCCGTCCTCTCCCACTGTACATCGTCAGGTCGGCACCTCTCCTCGTTTGCCACCTCGCCGGAGCTCCAGGACGACGATAAGCATGCCACCGCGGCCGTGCTTATCCGCACGTCTCGGCTGGCTATAAAAAGCCAAGGCTGGAGCCTCCCCGAGCTCACCAAACCCCCTCAGCCTCCTCCCCACTCCCTCTAGTCCTCGCCAGCACCCGCGCTCGGCCGAATCCTCTGCCGGAGCTCGCCCATGGCCTCCACGCCCATTCCCCCTCTCCGGCCGTCCCCGGCCCCGTCCGAGCCCGCCATCGAGCGCGCTGCTCTCCGGCGACCCTGCTCATGCCCTCGCCCAGCTGTTTTCCCCACCCGAACCTCTCTTCTCACCGGAGCCGCCGCCTATTGCCTCTCTCCACCGCGGCCATGGGCACGCGTGTTTCCGCCTTCCTCGAGCTCCACCTCCTACCTGGATGGATGTGACGTGCCGCGCTGATCTCTGCGGTGGCCGGAGCGTCGCCGGAGGTGGCCGGTGGCGCTGGAACGGCCGCCGGCGCCGGTGCCCTTTCTCTGCCTCGCGAGCGCGAGCGAGAGAAGAAGGCAGGGGGGGCAAGAGGAGAGAGAAGGTGGCATGGGACCTGCCCGTCAGCGAGAGTGGCTCGGCCCCGCCGTGCCACGTCATTTAAGTGGTGGGGGTGGGTGCGGGTGGGCCGGCCCACTGGGGCAACAGCAGCCACGCCGCCCAGTCGAGGCCAGCCGTCTCAGCCACTTTCGGCCCGTGCAGCCCAGCACAACAGTGGCTTTTCTTTTATTTCGCAGAAAAATAACCAAGGACCCAGAAGTAATTATCTATTTTACAGAAAGGTCCCTGCCCTTCAAACCCTTATATCTTTTTAACCGAGACTCCGAATCAGGTGAATCCAATGCCCACGTCTTCGTCTCGTCGAGCCCGTCGTGTTGGTATCATTTTCACTATGTGGTCACATAGTGGAAATGACCATTTTGCCCTTGTCCGTAAACAGCCCCCTCCGGGAGAGAACTGTTTCCGGCAACTCCTTCCGCGACCATTCCGCACTCCTTCCCGATGGTCCCTTCATCCCCAGGCAAGCCACAACTCTCATCTGCATCATCGCATTGCAATGTCATGGTTTAACTATTTACTTTATCGGCAAGTATGAGTATCTGTGAAATGAATTGGATTATGCAATGACCGAGTTAATTCTCGGATAGGTGACTACCATGTTGACTACCGGATTATTAGTGACTAGTAGCTTACCCACTTGTTGATGCTATGATGTTGAGATCACTGTCTATGATTATTTTGGAGTTCATCCGGCAGTTCATAGAGATGAATTAATAGCAGTGGCTTAAGCATACTGGTTATCGGAAGGTCGGCTATGACGGAAATACTATTCGGAGATGTAATATTTAGTCGGTTGACCTAGAGTCACCTGTTCGGACTTATCCGTGCAACCACATTTGCCGGTATGGGACGGCCTTGACTTGGTCTGATCGCGTGCTCTTTCACCGGTACCGCCCGACAGGGAAGGTTATGCGTGCGCGCTACCCTGGCCCGGTAGGCGGCAGTAACCTTGTGAGCCCAGTTGAGTTATATGGTACCAGGTCCCCGTTTGGGATAGTTTAGTTTGGCCACGACGGTGGCAGGTGTCCCTGTTGACACAGGTGCCACCTAGGGCAGGACTCCGAGGGAGGATGATTGCCGGTGGTATGATGGGAGAGTCACGGGTCAGGCAGGTTTCGTTGGAGCAACGCTGGTCCACCCGAATGGGATCACGAGGTCAGTGCTCCATAATGTGGGTAAAGTGTGCAACCTCTGCAGAGTGTGAAATCTATTTGAATAACCATGTCCACGGTATTGGACAGTCCGTCCAGACCTCGTTAGGTGGTCAACCATGGTAGTGATGTTAATGATGAAAGAACTAGTCGTAAGATCGGAAGTACTCTATGGATCGTGAGTATTCTGAGGGTTGTGAGACAGCCCGAAAGAGAGTAAGTTTGTCAGACTTGTGGTACAGTTGGTATCAGGTTTATGATGTGTCAGCCATGGGATGGCAATAAGATGAGTGGTCGGATGACCACATGATTGGGATTGGACTTGGAACATATTCGGATTTGATCCTGAGATTTTTCGGAGTACAAATTAAATATGCTTTACCTTACTGCAGTTACTTCAGAAGTTATCTTGCTGGATAACCCTGTTTGTTTATCTTGACTGCTGTGATGTTGTCTTGCCTTAATGTTGATGTCTGTTGTGAGCTTGCGAGTACATTCAAAGTACTCACCTGGCGTGTCATGCCAGTTTGCAGGTCATGCCGTGATTGCTTGTTTGTCGAGGATCCCGAGTTTGCGACCTAGGATACGCGTTCTAGCCAGAGTCCCTACGGAGTGGAGTCCATCATCGTCGTCGCTGATCCGCTGCCGAGAGAGTTACTCCGCTGTTAGCATAGAGCTACCCCGGGCAGGCGTAGTGTCGCCGTGCCGATGTAATCCATGTACCCTTTGTAACCATATCCATTGTAATAAAGAGCTGATTTGTTCTATGCCAATAGTGCCGTATTCCAGAGGACTTGTCCCTGGGCTGGAATGCGGGGCGTTCCGGTCTTCTCTGAGGCGGGGTGCCACACACAAGTCTTTCCAATGCATCAACAAGCGAACCATGATCGCCAATGATGATGGCGCGTACGACTCCGTGAGTGAAGACGAGATGGAAGCTCTCGAACACGTCGCCATGCACCGTCAAGTGAACGAAGAAGAAGATGCTCAAGTCTATTGCGACAATGATTCAAGTCTCGCTTTCGTGGTCTCCAAGGTCTTGACACTCCAACACCAACAAGACGAAGACCAAAGGTGTCACATCTTCCACACCAAGGCCGGCATCAACGGACGCTCCGTGAAAGTCATCATCGACGGAGGAAGTTGCCACAACTTGGCAAGTGAAGAGCTATGTTCCAAGCTACAATTGCTCAAAAAAAGCATCCTCGCCCCTACAAGGTTCAATGTCTAAGCGACTCCGGCACCATTCAAGTGGAGCACACGGTGCTAGTTTCCTTCAAGATAGGCGCTTACGAGGACACCTTGTAGTGTGACGTGGTTCCTATGTCCGTGTGCCATCTTCTCTTGGGAAGACCCTGGCAATTCGACCGCGGCGTCATCCACAACGGAAGAACAAACCACTACAGCTTCAAGATGAAGGGAACGGAGTACGTGCTACGACCTATGTCTCCAAGCCAAGTGATCGCCGACAAGCAAGTATCCACCCATCGTGGAGAGCCTAGTGAGAGAGTGAACCACCACAAAGAGAGTGAGCGACACAAGCCCAAATTGAGTGACTGTTTGCCAAGAGAGAAAAACTCGGTCCTCCTAGCCACAAAAAGAGAGATGAGAGAAGTGTGTGAGAACCCATCAAGTGTCATGCACTACGTCCTATTGTGCAAAGATGAGGTGGCAAAGACTAACAATCCTAATCCTCTTCCTCTAGTGTTGTTTGAGTTGTTGCAGGAATTCGCGGATGTCTTTCCGGATGAGCTACCTCCCGGTCTTCCTCCTCTACGTGGAATCGAACATAGGATCGACCTCATCCCCGGTGCACCTCTTCCTAACAAGGCTCCATACCGTGTCAACCCCGAAGAAACCAAAGAAATACAAAGGCAAGTCCAACATCTCATAGATCACGGACATGTGCATGAAAATTTGAGTCCTTGTGCCGTACCGGTCATTCTTGTGCCAAAACGAGACGGTAGCTTTCGCATGTGTTCCGATTGTAGACCTATCAATGCTATCACCGTTAGATATAGGCACCCCATTCCACGCCTTGATTATATGCTAGATGAGCTTAGCAGCACCTCCACTCTAAAATTGATCTTAAGAGTGGCTATTATCAAATCCGCATACAAGAAGGTGATGAATGGAAAACCGCTTTCAAAACAAAATTCGGTCTATACGAGTGGTTAGTTATGCCTATGGGTTTATCGGAAGCACCCGGAACTTTCATGCGAGTTATGCATTATGTGCTTCGCCCTTACATTGGAGTGTTTGTTGTGGTTTACTTTGACGACATTCTTGTGTTTAGCAAATCCCTCAAGGAACATATAGATCATCTTAGGGCCGTTTTGCAAACACTTAGGAAAGAGCGACTTTATGCCAATATGGAAAAATGCACTTTTGGTGTTGACAAGGTTGTTTTCTTGGGTTTCGTTGTGTCTTCAAAGGGTGTTCATGTTGATGATTCTAAAATTGAAGCAATTAAAACTTGGCCACAACCCACTAATTTGCAACAAGTGCATAGTTTCCTTGGTCAAGCGGGTTTTTATCATCGCTTTGTGAAAGACTTTAGCACTATTGCCGCACTGTTGCATGCTTTGAGTAAGAAAAATGCACCCTTTGTGTGGGGACCTTCGCAATCTACCGCATTTGATGAGCTCAAATCTTTGCTTACTCATGGCCCAATTCTTGCATTGCCTAATTTCAACAAAACTTTCGAGGTTCATTGTGATGCTAGTGGTAATGGAATTGGTGGAGTTTTGATGCAAGAAAAGCGACCCATTGCTTTCTTTAGCGAAAAACTTTCCGGTGCTCAACTTAACTATCCAGTATATGACAAGGAATTATATGCTTTAGTGCGAGTTTTGCATGTTTGGGAGCATTATCTTCGCCCATATAAGTTTGTCATACATACCGATCATGAGACACTAAAGTACCTTAAAGGTCAAACCAAGTTGAATAAACGGCATGCTAAATGGAGTGAATTTATTGAGTCTTTTCCTTATGTGATCAATTACATTAAGGGCAAAGAAAACGTTGTGGCGGATGCTCTTTCCCGCATATGCATGCTTGTTACTCAACTTGAGTTGAATGTTATCGGCTTTGAGCATGTTAAAGATCTTTATGCCAATGATCCTATATTTGCGCTTCCTTATGCAAAATGTCATGCTCACACTTGTTGGGAGAAATATTATCTCAAGAATGACTACCTTATGCGCGCTAACAAACTTTATATACCCGAGTCTTCTCTTCGTTTGTTACTTTTGCAAGAGGCTCACGGAGGTGGACTTATGGGACATTTTGGACGCGACAAGACCTTTGCCACACTCTCCAACAAGTACTTTTGGCCAAAGATGTTCCGCGACGTCGCGCGCTTCACCAACCGATGCTCTACATGCCGCAAAGCTAAGTCAAAAGCTCAATCTCATGGTTTACATATGCCACTTCCAATTCCAAATCAATCATGGGAAGATATTAGTATGGATTTCGTGCTTGGTTTGCCTAGGACTCGCAATGGAAAGGATTCCGTATTTGTTGTTGTGGACCGATTCTCAAAGATGGCACATTTCATCCCATGCAATAAGATAGACGATGCTTCACATGTTGCAAATCTCTTTTGTAGGGAAATCTTGGGGTTGCATGGAGTGCCAAGGACCATTGTGTCGGACCGCGACGTCAAGTTCCTAAGCTACTTTTGGAAGACCATATGCGCCAAGCTCAGCATCAAGCTTCTATTCTCCACGGCCTATCATCCCCAAACCGATGGCTAAACGGAAGTCACCAACCGGACGCTATCTACTCTCCTACGCGTGTTGATAAAGAAGAACATCAAGGAGTGGGAGGAATGCTTACCCATCGCCGAGTACGCCTACAATTGAGCTCGACACACTACTACTGGCAAGTCCCCCTTCGAGGTTGTCTACAGCTTCAACCCATTGTCCCCATTGGACATTCTACCTCTTCTGCTCCAAGAACACGCTAACATGGATGCAAGTGCAAGGGCAAGTTTTCTCAAGAAGATGCATGAGGATACAAGGGCAACGATCGAGCGTCAAGTACATCGCATCTCCAACAAGCTCAACATCAACAAGACACCAATGGTGTTCCAACCGGGAGATTTCGTATGGCTTCATCTTCGCAAGGACCGCTTCCCCAATGAGCGCAAGTCAAAGCTACTTCCACGAGCCGATGGACCTTTAAAGGTGCTAGCACGCTACAATGACAACGCTTACAAGATTGACATCCCACGCGACAAGTAGAACGTAAGCGACATCTTCAATGTCAAAGACTTGGCCAATTACCATGGTGATGAAGATCATGATCCGTGGACGGATCTCTCCCAAGGGGGGGGGGGGAGATGATGTGGAGCATCCTTCCATCACCCCCATGGACTCTACACCAACACATCAAGCACCACGTAGACCCATGACAAGAGCTAGAGCACGTGCAATGGAAACCGAGGTGAACTCCTTCCTACTTGATATGCATATGGACACAAACAGAACTTTGTTGCTACCTCATGAAAATACCCTATGCCTCATTAGGTACGAAGTGGAACACCCCCAAGCAGCTCAGGAGCATCACCAAGGAGTAGGAGGACCACCCCAAGGCCATGCGGAGCATGACGAAGTGCTACAGTAGCAACACTGGAAGTCCCAGGCGACCCCGTGCGCACGGGCCCCCGAGACCCCGTGCCCACGGACTATCCAGGGAGTTGGCGCTGTAGCACCCCGTGCGCATGGGCGTGTACCGTGCACATGGGACCCCCGTGCGCACGGGCCCAACTTACCCCGTGTGCACGGGCCCTACAGGATGGGCGGCTGAGATTGCGTTTTGGACCTCCTCTTATTCCACTTCGACCCCAAGCCTATATATTCCGTACCTAGGGTTATGTTTAGGGTTAGCAAAGACATCTATGAGTTATTTGTGAGCTTTGCTCCTTGTACCCCTCCATTGGAGATCAAGGCCTCTTAGGAGAGGATCCACTTGTGGATTTCAAGACCTCCATCTTGGAGAAGACTACCATCATCAAGACCTCATCTCATAGGAGTGGGAAGAACTCTACCTAGTGCTTATTTCCTTGGATTGTGCTTGTAATCTTGTGGATCTCATGTATGCTATTCTAGTAGATGTGTGATTTGGGTTTTGTTTGAGTGATTTCCCCTTGTGTTCTTGTGTGATCATCTCTTTCCCCACCTCCAAGTGTGAAAAGATCCCTTCTAGGGTTCTACCCTACAACATCAAGCCAAACAATGGCGAAGAGGACGGACACAGAACACACAGGCCGCGTCCTCCTGTATCAAACACCTCAAAACACGACAAAAACACCTAACCAAACTAGATCAACACACTCTTCACCCTTAGTGCCTAGAGGATCGGCAGGCGGACAACGGGAGCTAGCCTAACTCGAAGAAGACGTCGTCGAAGAGGTGTCGATGATGGAGTACATAGCGCCCCGGATGCTCCTGCCCACAGCAACAACCCACACATGACAACTTGGCACCCCAAGACTCGCCGCTGAGGCGAGCGAGGCAGCCCACCAGTAGCTCCTCCGGACGCACCCTGAGCACCTAGGCAGCGCATCCAAGAAGAGGACGGCGCCGAGACGTCGCCGCTGCCCGGCCCGGCGAACCGAGCCTAGGGTTTCCCCCGGTGACAGAACAGGGGATGGACATGGGCATGGCAACGCTCCCAAGGAGGAGACGGCGCCCACAGGCGTCGTCGTTGCCCGCAGCCGCAGCCACGCCGGATTTCTCCTCAGCCCTATCCATCAAAATCCGAAGCGCGGCAAACTGGAAGGGAGGGCAAAGTTGCCACCTTGGGCCATCACCATGGAGAGGGGGGGAGCTGTATGCCGCCACGTCGCCGACCGGCGAGTCCACCGTAGTCCCTGGTCGAGGAAGACCAGGACCTGCATCCACCCGCTACAGCCCCTAAGCCCTCACGGCCAGGGAATGCAGCGCCGCCGCCTGATGCCCGGCTATCCACCTTGTCGCGACTCCGCCCCGGAAAGAGGAGGGCGAGTCTACCGCAGCCTGGGGCCACCGCCCCAGCGTACCAGCACCGGAGCAATGACGGGAGTCCCTGGCGGCCAGATCTGGCCAAGCTCGAGCAGGCCGACACGGCGGCCACGCGCAGCCCTTCATGCCAGCAGCCGCGCTGCCAGCCCCCACGCCGCTACCGCACCCCTCACGCTCCACCCGACCACCGCCGAGCCGCCCAACCCATGGCCATGACGCCAGATCCGAGCCACCGAGACGCCATGGCCAAACCACCATTGAGTACCGCCAGATCTGACCACTGCGCTGCCCCAACAGCCATAGGAGTCGGCACACCCCCGCCAGGTCCCGGGGCCGCCACCCCGGCGTCCGCCCGCCGCCGGCCGGGCGCCTCGTCCAGGGCCACCGCGCCGCGCCGACAGGGGATCCCCCCGTGTGAGAGGAGAGGGCCCGCCGCAGCCAGCCGCCGCGCGGGCTTTGCCCGCCGATGTTGCCCAGCGGCGGCGAGGGGAGGGGCCGGAGTAGGGGTGGCGGCGGCAGCACTAGGGTTCGCCCGAGCCCCCCCTCCCCCCTCCCCCGCGGGGGCGACGCGGACGCCAGGCTTCTTTTTATTGATCAAGCCAGGCATCTTTTAGGTAGCCGCCAGTATGGACTTAGATTGGTTCAGTGTTAGCAAATAAAGTTAGTAATACACACACTAACCCAGTTAGGCCGATCTTTGCCTAAAACTGCCCTTTTTTGCGGGTAAAGATTGACCTTTTGTGTCAACAAGACTAATGGTTGAGGTTGATTAATGAAAATTTTCCATTCGCAATTTTTTTTGAATTGATAAACCGTCTTAGATTTAGGTAAAGAGGTAGTGCGTGTGAAAAATCCGAGAATGGTAACTGTTACGTGATTTTTGGAGAGTGAAGTGCACTGTAGGTCCTCGAACTATTTCAGGGGTGTCACGTAGGTCCTCGAACTATGAAAATCGTCATTTAGGTCCTCGAAGTGCAGTAAGTGTGTCATTCAGGTCCAAAATCTCCCTGACCACCTCTAACCGGCCAGCTGGCGGCGTTAAACGTGAACTGTACAGAAATGATGTCGAAACTGGAACGCTCTTTTACTGTTCATGGTTTACTGTTCAGTGTTCACGGTTAACGGCGCCAGCTGGCCAGTTGGAGAGGTCAGGGAGATTTTGGACCTGAATGACACACTTACTGCACTTCAAGGATCTGGATGACGATTTTCATAGTTCGAGGACCTACGTGACACCCCTGAAATAGTTCGAGGACCTACAGTGCACTTCACTCATTTTTGGAAGAGCCAGTGGAGTGATAAAAGGAGTTCGATCTGAAGAACAGATATTTTTTCCTTTGGAGAATAAACATTGTGCTCCTAAAAATAGGGCTCGGAAGAGAGATAACATGTACTTATTTTTCTTTCAAGAAAATAAATACTCTACTCAGTACCATGTTTGTATATTCATCGCTTGGGCCAATAGAAAGACGAGGCACTACCCAAACTGATTTTTTCCAGTGGCGGCCCAAGACATCGCTGAAGGGCCCGAGTGGACTGAAGCTTGACCCTACACCCGCTGCCGCCCCCACTCCTCCAGCGCCGCCTCCGTCCCCTTCCCGTCCAGCCACTCCAGCGCGCCGCCTCCATCCCCAATCCACCGCCGCCTCCCGCCCCCCTCATCGTTCCAGCGCCGCCCCTCGCCGTCCAGCCACTCCAGACCCCCTGGACGTCCAGCAGACCCCCTCGCCGTCCAGCCACTCCAGCGCGCCTCGCCCCCCATCGACCGGCGCCCCCCTCGTCTTCAAGATCCGCCCCACCGCCTCGTCCTCCTGTTTCCCTCGCAATCCAGCGCCTCCCAACGTGCATTGCTCAAGCAATACACAGAAAAAGGTAGCAGCAGCTTGTACACTTCGTTCAGTACGAGTGTCGAAACCCTAGCAGTAGCAGAGAGTTCGCTACTAGCAGCAATGGTCATTGTTTAGTACTAAGATGCACTATATTTGGTTGCTGTCCATTGTTGACACTTCTCTTGAGGTTAAAAAAAGGCTCTCTTTTTTTGTCCTTTTGAGAAGATTGGAGTACAGCAACCCTGGAG
This sequence comes from Thinopyrum elongatum, assembly GCA_011799875.1. NCBI lineage: Eukaryota > Viridiplantae > Streptophyta > Magnoliopsida > Poales > Poaceae > Thinopyrum > Thinopyrum elongatum. The sequence continues at coordinate 486,474,302 of CM022297.1, read as the reverse complement.
ACTGTGATTACGTTAGTTTTATGATCCCAGTGCAAAGGAATTGACATTTTAGTTGCCATCTGTCTATGTAGTAGTGTGCTGTGAAACTCGATTGAAGTTTGTTTGTACTAGGATGCACTATATTTGGTTGCTGTCCGTTGTTGTCACTAATAGAGCTGGATGCATATGCAAGTTTCTTGAAAACTGTTGTCATTGATATAGCTGTGATGCATATGTTTGTGAATGTAACTACTGTGCCCTGGTTAGAAAGTTGGAGCTTATGCATGACTGTCTTATTGTTCTCTTTTTATTGAAGGTCTTACGAAATCAGGAAGGTGTAGCCCAACGACGTCCAAGTTTGAGAAGTGACAGTGCCGTAACACAACCCTCTCCATTGACAGGTCCACTGCGCCCGGAAGTCTTATACACACAGCCGGCCATGTGCACACCACAACCAGCCGCCGGCCGTATCCGGCTGAACGTCGGCGGGCAGGTGTTCGAGACGACAGCTGACACACTCACAGGCGCAGGCGAGGGAACCATGCTCGCCGCCATGTTGGAACCCTGCTGGAACGCCGGCGCCACCGGGGGCGTGCCCGAGTACTTCATCGACCGCGACCCGGCCTGCTTCGCCTCGCTCCTCGACATGCTCCGCACGGGTGAGCTCCACGTCCCCGCCGGCGTCCTGGACCGGGTGCTCTTCCGCGAAGCGAACTACTACGGCCTCCTCGACCGCGTCCGTGCCTCTCGCATCGACGAGCTTGACCTCGACAGGGCCCGACTGGTCGCGTCTGTGCCACCGGGGTGGGCGCCTGTGGCCTGCGGTACACCGAGATGGTGTCATCCTTGGACGCTAAGAGCAGTCCGCTGCGCACGGCGAGCTTCGGATAGCACGTCGGGGCCGTCACCTTGCTCTGAGGTGTCCACGGCCATGGCTGCAGGCCGGAGCTCTGGCAACGGATGTCGAGGAACCCGAGATCATGGTTCTGGCTGATCAAGCGGACCGACCTCTCGTCCTGACTCAACACTATCGTGCGGGTCTATCGTGCGGGTCTACAACTGGATGCTCGAGGAGCGCCGGCCAGTCTGCCTGATGCCTTTCAAGGCGGTCCACGACGCGACCTACCTCAGTGACTCCATGCTCCTCGTGGGGGGCCGTGGCATGGCGGCTTTCTCTGCCCTCACCGACGACCTGACTCAACACTTCCGCTTAGCACACGCAGGCGAGGAGACGGCTCCGCTTTTTAATGCCGGGGCACTGGCCTTAGACCAGCAAATGAATGTTTTTGCTAGCTGCAACACCTGGGGCATATGGCAAGGTAGCGGCTACAATGGCATTGGCGTGTGGGACTGCATGACCGGCAAGCAGACAGTCTCTTTCCTAAACCAGAAGTCTGGTATCGCCCTGGGTCACGCCAGTAAGCTTCAGTGGCTGGCAAGCACGAACGCGCTCATGGCGGTCAAGGCGTGCTCAATGTCGCATTCCATCACTCTGGTTGATTTCCGGGATATGAGCGTTGTCTGGTCAGTGGTCATGGTCCATCAACACCAATGTTTTAAATAGCGGGCTATGGAAAATAGCGGCGGGCCTTCAAATCAGCTATAGCGGCGGGGCTAAAGCGGGCTATTTGTGAAGGCAATCATTTAGCGGCACCCTGCTGAAAAGGCTATAGCGGCTATAGCCAGCTATTTAAAACTACGATCAACACCCAGTGGAATGGCAGCGGCCCTTTGTGCAAGGACAAGCTCGTTGCCAATGCCGTCGTGATGGAGGATGAGAGGTCGGTCTGCTTGATCAACAAGAACCATGAACTCGGGTTCCTTGACATCCGTGGCTCGAGCTACGCTGAGCCGTGGGCACATCAGAGAAAGGTGAAGACAAGTTCGACTTTCACGTGCTGTCCAAAGCTCGCTGTGCACAGCGGACTGCTCTTGGCGTCCAAGGATGACTCCATCTCAGTGTTTGGCGGCCCAAATCATGACGACCTGAGGTTTGCGCTGCGCGGGAGCAAAGGCGCTGGCGCCATTAGCGACTTCTCGGTTGGGGGCGACCGTCTCTTCGCGGTGCATCAGGAGGACAACGTGCTGGATGTCTGGGAGACACTGCCATCTCCCATCGCTTAATATTCACTCTTATCGTCATTGATTTACCTAGTCTTTTAGTGAGCAAGCATCATTGCATGCATGCACAAACCAAGGAACTGATTAATATTCCCTTAGAAAACCTTCAAATGGATTTTATGGTGTGGAAATTTAGTAACTTCTGCGGAGTTCAAAAATTTCTGCTTATAGCACCAAGCCCAGAAACAAAGCGGACGTACATTTGGGGTCGTGCGTTGGAGTTGCCCATAGTAACTTAGAGAATCTCCAACCTGACCCCCATTTGTCCGGGTGGACACATATGTCTGGGCTGTCCAGCAACCCCAAACCCATCCCATGTGTGGGGAGGATTTGGGGCCTCCTGGACGCATCTGTCACATCGAACTGACAATCCGGACCCACATAAAACCCAACGGCCGGTCTGCCTGGAAGCTCACCGATTTGCCTGCCCGCATTCATGGCCCAACCATGCCGCCCAAGGAGCCTAGCCCCAGCTATTAAAGCCATACGGCGAGGGCCAAACCCTAACCGCCCAGATTCCCCTCCCATCCGCGTCGCCACTTTGTCCCTGTCCGCGTCCGAGCTCACCGTCTGCCATGGTCCGCGAGGTCACCCACTAAAAGACGCTCACTTTGGAGCGTTGCACGGAGCTCGTTGCCGAGGAGGCAACTACCACGCGCGACGCACGGTCCGCATTGCGGCCGGACAGCCTCCGAGCTCTCCGGAGCCGAGCTCGGAGGAGGGCATGGAGGTTGACCCCGCCACCACAGCAGGGGGCGACGACAACTACCTCCTCTTGATGGAGGAAACGCAGGAGCAATTCTGCGTCGCTCAAGCCGAGGAGGCAGAGCACCTCACGCGGAGGCACCGCTCGAGGCCGATTGTGTGGACGCAACCTGCCTCACGTCTGACCCCAACCTCGTCGCCAAGAACCACGCCATCCTCGCATCCCTTCAGGATGAGAGGTTGGTGGCGGCAAACCGCCGCATGAGACGCCTTCGTGATGTCAAGCGAGAGCATCTCTTCATGGAGGACCTTGACAACGAGGAGAAGCCCTCGACTCGCCCAGATGCCAACGACCACGAGGCCAGCGACTTCAACAAGGGGGTCATCGAGCTCTCCTCCGATGAGTAGGGTAGTTTGTAGTTGTTCAATTGCAATTTTATGTAGTTTGTTGTTCTTTTTTATCTCCATCGTGTATGAAATATGTATGATGAAATTTAGGTTGCATCCTTTTGTACGAGCCTACAACCTAATAAATGGTAATATAAGTGGTAACATCACATTTATCTAGGCAAAATAGATGATGTGGCAAGTAATTAATGATGAAAGAGAGGCATGTATGCATGTAGCTAGTTACTCATACTACGAGTAACATCACACATACCAAGACAATATGAGCCTACAACCTAATAAATGAAGAGTCATGACACCACACATATATTACTCCCCAATATAGAGGTAGTATCATTAAAACTGATTTTCAGAACATGGGGGCAACAGAGCACTTTATTGAACTTCAAAATAAAGTGTTCCGTTGCCCCGTGCTCAGAACTCATTTTTCGAACTTACTCCCAACTATGAGTAGTCTTATATATAAGAAACCACCAATGTATGCACAAACTATTGATAAAAGTTCTAATAAGATCTACTAATTTGACTAAACTATAAGGTTCAATTTCATTGGTTACATCTATAAATTATGAAAAGTAAGTTTTCCCTTTATAGAAAAGAGTTTCTTTTGTTGCCTCCAGAGTTTATGGAACACCATATTCTAGGGTCACAAGTTATGTTATTGAAAATTCGTTCCTCTAGCAGTCCCGGTTTGAGCATTCCATTCCCCTTTTCAAACCCCACTTCTTTTCATATAACAATCCTTGACCGATGAGAGAACAATATCAATTTCAAAACATTTCTAACGGATTCCCGCCATTGTAGCTTTTGCGATAAATTCCAGCTATTCAAATGAAATTGTTACTGTTTTTGTTTGAAAAAGGAGGTTTCCTTATGAAATGATACATAAAGTCATTTCACGATACAACTTAAGGACCAATGGTCATCATATACTTTATTTATGATTATATCAATTTTCCAAAAGAACCGGGAGAGGTGAAGGCTTTTTCCACACCCCTTTAGGCAATTGGAAAAAAAGATAGGGGTCGACATTGGTAGGCTAATGAACACTGCATAAGAATCATAGAACAAGAGCTTGCCTTCCAAGTACAATCACCTACTCAAATCCTCCATCGAGTTCATTCCAATCCTTAATATGCGGCTTGTGGTAATGGATCAGGATGTTGAGGTATCGAAAAAGAAGAGTGTTATACTTAACCAACAATCCAAGAAAGTTAACCACCCTCTGGAGCCCGGGCGAACAAAAGTGTGAACATCTAAAACCTCGTTGCACCCTTGAATGACTGGACATGTCGTTTGCACAAACTTGCATTGGAAGGAAAGATATTTGATTGTCTTATCCTTATGGCAGAAACAACACTTTTTAGGGCAATTGCATGTGTCCGGTTGTCCTAAGTTAAGATCACGCCTTCGTGGATGCAAAGAAAAAAAACCTTGATTGTAAGGGCACCTTCATATTTCAAATTTGTTTACTATTCATGGCAGGATCATAAGGGGACAAGTGCATGGGAAAGAGGGCTATAGAGGGAAGGAGGGGCATACCGCATACATGATGTTGTTGAGCGGAACAAGACACTTCGAATTGGATGGGGTTTGAGGAAGGCGGTGGGGTTGTCTAGCACCGCCACATTGGTGATGTTCACCACGCCCATCAAAGCCATCGTTTTCCACCCACCCGATCGTGTCTATCATTGAAGAGACACACGGTGGCTTGAGATCAAGGGTCTTGGTACATGTGAAGGCGTGGCTAGGTCGGTGGGCACAACGCGGTGGGACCTTTTTGGGGGAGCGAGGAAGGAAACACGGGGTGGAGGGAGCAAAAAGTTGAAGTTGGTGAGAGACTTTGGAGACTGTAGAGAAGCGAAGCATGGATGACCCGAGCGCCACGACAGACGACTAGAGAGCCCTGAGTTTGTAAATGAAAAGAAAGTTCATGTGTTTGCGGATTCAAAAAAAATGTTAATGTGCTTTTTTTTTTGAGGAAGGCACTCGTATTAGAATAAAAGGAGCACGAACAGCACAAACACGAGCACACCGACACACACGAGCACCGCAGGTACGACCGGGACAGCTGTCCCACCAACTAAGACAGGGCACACTGAAGAAAAGAGAAAATGCACAAAAGTCCCTGGGACCCTGTTCATCTCCAACTCCATCAGGCCATCTCGAACCTCGTCGTCACTGGATTCAGAAGAGCCGATGGCCATGACGCCACGAGCAGCAGGAGCACCTTCGCCAACTATGGGCTTTGCGAGCCGCATAAGAGTGCCGCCCCAACGAACGGGAACTGGGATCGGGTTCCCGTACCTCGGCCGGGGACAATCCCCATACTGCTCTGCCCACAGAACCGCCACTGCCTCCGGCACACCGAAGAAGAACAGCAGCAGCCCCGCCCACCGCACCAACCACCTCACCTCAGCCGCCCGACGACCGGAGCGGAGGTACCTGGAGCCGCTCCTCCTATACAAGGATCCGAAGGACCTCTCGCCGGCGCCGGAGCCTGCGCCAACGAAGCGGGGGAGAAGCCCCGGAAGCAAAACCCCCAGCCCGACCGCCGCCGCCGCCTCGCGCGGTCAGGCCTGGGTCACCTAGCCTGGCCCCTCCACTAGAGAAGCAGGCAACTACGCCCAGAAGCTCGACGACGCCGCGACGAAGGTCGACGCCGGGAGGAAGCACGAGCTCGGGAAAACGAAGCAAAAACGCCGCCGCCACCTCCTCCAGATCGGCGACGCCACGCACACACTCCACTCTATGTACACACCAGGCAGGGAGATCCGGGGTTCCCCCACCCTCCCGCCGCCGGAGCGGCCGCCGGAGGGGGAGAGAACCCGCGGTTCCGCCGGCGGACGCGAGGGGAACGGCGGTCGCCTCCGGTTTCGCCTCTGTACTGTAGAGAGAGGGGAAAGCGGAACGAAACTGTGAGACTGATAAAATATTAATGTGCTATGAAATATTCGTGTATGTAGAAATAAATGTTCATGCATATCACAATAAATACATGTGTGTCTATCAAAAGATCTGTTCATGCGCCACAAGAAAAAATGCCCACATCTTTCAAGAGAAGTGGTCGTGTATCTCGTAAAAAACTTCATGTACTTATTTTTAAAAACATCATGTGCCGCTCCATCGATTTGCGTAGGAGAACCAAAAACATATTCTTCTAAAAAAACTTAAAAGATGTGGTATTTTTTATGTGAGCTTCCCTGAAGCTGAGGTTACCTGAAATTTTCTCCAAAAACATATGTATTTGCACATGAAACTACTCCCTCCGTTCCTAAATATTTGTCTTTCTAGATATTTCAACAAGTGACTAAATACGAAGCAAAATAAGTGAATCTACACTCTATAATATGTCTATATACATCCGTATGTGGTAGTCTATTTGAAATCTCTAAAAAGATAAATATTTAGAAACGAAGGGAGTATAATAGAAGTATATTAGCCTAAAAAAAATGACTACATAGAAGTAGAAGAACCGATGAAGCGGCTGACGAGACGCGTCGAATATATGGATGGCTAGTTTGGAATCTCCATCGGGCCTGCCCCATACCACGAGCTAGCAAGGCCCTCCACTATGTAGGCCAAAAGCGGTGCCAAATCCACTTTTGGTTTATTTGGTATCGATGCCCTCCATTGTCCAGCCGATGCCATAAATTTTTTCCAGGAACCGGAGCAAGTAGATGCCTCGATGTCCAGCCGGTGCCAAATGTAGAAAGCAATAAACAATCAGCTCATGGCCCACTGCAGAGAGCTAACCAGGCTGAGGAAACTCACGTGAATAAAGCATCTGGGTCCCATTTTTTGTCAAGCTACGAATGCAACATTGTGAGACCGGTGCTAAATTAAATCTTCAGGGCATCGCTGCCCAGCCGGTAGTATTTTAATGCATTGATCGACTACATAGTGGAAGGCCTAAAAGGATTGAACAACCGTACCTCCCTAGCTAGCTAGGTTCGCCTCGTGACGGCGCAGTGACCCGTCCCGTCGCCCACTGTCCGCGCTCCTTCGCAATAAAAACCTCCAGTCCTTTGGGCAACTACACGGCTGGCTCCACTGAAGATCTCGCCCACCAGTTTCTTGAAGGATCCCTGCTTGTGCTTGCTTGTGCTGGAAACACGGAGAAAGAGCTCTAGGGTTCCACTTAGCTGAAGAGGCCCGGTTAGTTGTTCAATCCACTCCGACTATGACTCCGCGCCCCCGCTGACGCCTGACTACGCCGGCTGACCATGAAGCAGATGCAGGCACACTTTCAAGCCGTCATGGCGAGGAGGTGCCTGCGCCCACACCTGTGTCTCCAACGGTATAACATGCTCCTCAAGCAGCACTGGTTGTTCGAGGGTCAAATCTACGGCGAGCGCGGAAGTCGTGGTGGGCATGGCCGCAGCGAACCCAAATTTTGTCTCAGAGTAGCGGACGATCTACGAGGCCGCCCACGCTCACGCCGCCGCCCGCCGCCGCTCGCCACAAAGACATAGCAGAGCCGGACGCGGGGCGGCGTTGGCAATCGCGGATGAGAACCCCGCCAACTGTGCTTCATATGCGCCGCCTGCGAAATTTTGTGTGCGCGGGTGGCACGAGGAGAGTGTCGGCCCGTCACACTTCCATCATGGACCTCCCGTCCACCAGCGACGGGCAGGTCGCGGACTCCGACGAGAATGAGTAGAGCATGGGAGGCGGCGGGCCTCAAGTCCCAAGTGGGCAGGTCTGTCTCTCATGTCATACTCTTCCTCGCTAACGACCGCACCTTCACTTCACGAGTTTCATGCCCGCCGGTCATGGAGACAGCCCTAAGCATCTCCTTGCACTAGTAGAAAACAGGGCTTTGGTCCAGGCCAGATAAGTGCATTAGTCCCGGGCGCGTTATGAACCGGGACTAATGGGTGCATCAGTCCCGGTTCGTGAGACCAGGACGCCGGCTGGGCCTTGGCAGGCACCAGTCCCGGTTAAGGGGTCAGACGAACCGGGACTAAAGGGGCTCGTGTCTGTAACCGGGACTAAAGGTCAGTCTTTAGTCCCGGTTCTAGCCACCAACCGGGACTAAAGAGATGCATATATATATGCTCGCCCCTGCCCGCTCACTCCTCTGTTTTTTGGCCCGGCCGGCGTGTGGGAGAAGTGTGTTGCTCTGCTCTCACCTCCTATGCACATGAGGTGTTCGATGAAATGCCCGAGCCACGCTTAAGCTTTCTCCTCTCCAAGCTCCATTTTCCCCAAGATTTGTCTAGGTTTGGCGGTCCGTTCCGTCCTCACCGTCGTCGATCGCCCGCGCCGATCTCGTCGCTGGCAACACCGTGGTGAGCCTCTTGTTCTTATCTTCTTTTTAAAATAAAAAATTTCTTACTTGTATGATTTAGATAGATACTTGTATAAATTTCTTACTTTTATTATTGTTTGTTATTATATAGTGCCATGTTTTTGGTATCCGCCCCCGTCGGCCCTCGTCCGGTCTATGATTCGGATGTGGTATATTATCTTTTATAACTATTTGTTTCATTTAGTGTTTATGACAATTATGCCGACCAACCTGACATAGATGTTTTTATCTAGGAGGTATGTGAACCGGAAATCCCAACAGACCTTCTTGTCGAGAGGTTAAATTTAGTTGAAAAAGAAAACGAGTATTTAAAATAAAAATTCAAAAGAATTGAGGAGGAGAAGATGAAATTGGAGTTGCATGTTTCCGATGTCGTCGATGATCACAAGATCAAGATGGATGCAATGCGCTTGAAGATTAGAAGGCAGACAATGGTGTATCTGACAACGGATTTGGGAAGCTACTGAAAATAATGAAGAAGAAGCTTCCAAAGGATAACGAATTGCCCGAAGTACGTACGAATCAAAGAAGGTTCTATGCCCTCTAGGATTGGAGGTGCAGAACATACATGCATGCCATAATGACTGCATCCTCTACCGCAGTGAGTACGAGGATTTGAACGCATGCCCGGTATGCGGTGCATTGCGGTATAAGATCAGACGAGATGACCCTGGTGATGTTGAGGGCGAGCGCCCCAGAAAGAGGGTTCCTGCCAAGGTGATGTGGTATGCTCCTATAATACCACGGTTGAAATGTCTGTTCAGATATAAAGAGCATGCCAAGTTGATGCGATGGCACAAAGAAGACCGTAAGAAAGACGGAAAGTTGAGAGCACCCGCTGACGGGTCGCAGTGGAGAAAAATCGAGAGAAGGTGGCGGGACTTTGCAGGTGACGCAAGGAACGTATGGTTTGGTTTAAGTGCAGATGACATTAATCCTTTTGGGGAGCAGAGCAGCAATCATAGCACCTGGCCCGTGACTCTATGTATCTATAACCTTCCTCCTTGGTTGTGCATGAAGCGGAAGTTCATTATGATGTCAGTGCTCATCCAAGGCCCTAAGCAACCCGGCAACGACATTGATGTGTACCTAAGGCCATTAGTTGAAGAACTTTTACAGCTGTGAAATGGAAAAGGTGTACGTGTGTGGGATGAGCACAAACAACAGGAATTTGACCTACATGCGTTGTTGTTTGTAACCATCAATGATTGGCCTGCTCTTAGTAATCTTTCAGGACAGACAAATAAGGGATACCACGCATGCACGCACTGTTTAGATGATACCGAAAGTATATATTTGGACAAATGCAGGAACAATGTGTACCTGGGACATCGTCGATTTCTTCCGACCAACCATCTCTTAAGAAAGAAAGGCAAGCATTTCAAAGGTGAGGCAGATCACCGAAAGAAGCCCGTCCTCCGTACTGGTGATGCCATACTTAATATGGTCAAGAATTTACATGTAATCTATGGAAAGGGTCCTGACGGACAATCTGTTCCGAATGACGCTGAGGGACGTGCACCCATATGGAAGAAGAAATATATATTTTGGGACCTACCCTATTGGAAAGACCTAGAGGTCCGCTCTGCAATCGACGTGATCCACGTGACGAAGAATCTTTGCGTGAACCTGCTAGGCTTCTTGGGCGTGTATGGGAAGACAAAAGATATACCGGAGGCACGGGAGGACCAGCAACGTGTGCACGAAAAAGATGGCATGCATCCAAAGCAGTATCAAGGTCCTGCCAGCTACGCTCTTACCAAAGAAGAGAAGGAAATCTTCTTTGAATGCCTGCTCAGTATGAAGGTCCCGTCTGGCTTCTCGTCCAATATAAAGGGAATAATAAATATACCAGAGAAAAAGTTCCAGAACCTAAAGTCTCATTACTGCCACGTGATTATGACGCAATTGTTTCTGGTTGCATTGAGGGGGCTTCTACCGGACAACGTTCGATTAGCCATTGTGAAGCTATGTGCATTCCTCAATGCAATCTCTCAGAAGGTAATCGATCCAGAAATCCTACCAAGGTTAAAGAATGATTTGGTGCAATGTCTTGTCAGTTTCGAGTTGGTGTTCCCACCATCCTTCTTCAATATCATGACGCACGTCCTAGTTCATCTAGTCGACGAGATTGCCATTCTGGGTCCTGTATTTCTACACAATATGTTCCCCTTTGAGAGGTTCATGTGAGTCTTAAAGAATATGTTCGTAACCGTGCTAGGCCAGAAGGAAGCATGTCCATGGGCCATCAAACAGAGGAGGTCATTGGGTTTTGTGTTGACTTTATTCCTGACCTTAAGCCGATTGGTCTCCCTCAATCGTGGTATGAGGGGAGACTGACTGGAAAAGGCACGCTAGGAGCGGATTCAATAATATGTAGGGACGGGCATTCTTGGGCTCAAGCACACTACACAGTTCTACAGAATTCTACCTTGATGACCCCGTATGTCAATGAACACAAGAATATTCTGCGCTCCAAACACCCGGAGCAGTCTAACGACTGGATTACATGTGAACACATCAGAACTTTCGGCAGTTGGTTGCAAACACATCTCATGGGTAACACCACTATTGCAGATGAGTTATACTCGTTGGCCAGGACACCATCTTCGACTGTATTGACTTACCAAGGGTACGAGATAAACGGGAATATATTTTACACGATCGCCCAAGATCAAAAGAGTACCAACCAAAACAGTGGTGTCCGCTTTGATGCAGCAACCAACAGGGGAAAGGACATATGGGAACTTGACTATGGACATGATTTTAAGGTCCCTTTGTTTCGTTGCAAATGGGTCAATCTATCAGGAGGCGGGGTACAGGTAGACCCGCAGTACGGAATGACAACAGTGGATCTCAACAATCTTGAGTACACAGACGAACCATTCGTCCTAGCCAATGATGTGGCGCAGGTTTTCTATGTGAATTCGAAGGACATGTCTACCAACCCGAGAAAAAGAAAAGATAAGTAAGCGAATACATCATACGATGAGCCAAAGGGCCACATAGTTCTTTCAGGGAAAAAGACATCGTGGGAGTGGAGGGCAAGCCAAACATGTCTGAAGATTAAGAAAAGTTTCATGAAATTCCTCCCTTCAATGTGAAGGCTGACCCAAGCATCCTGTTAAACGATGAAGATTATCCATGGTTACGGCGCAATAAGCAAGGGACACACGCGAAGAAAAAGTGAAGACTTTCTCTCCACAACTAATCTGATGATGGCTTTTATCTAGAATATCACTGCAGTTACATGTCAAGAAATGAAATGCCTTTTGTAACAGATGAGTTTTCGTCCGAAACCGTGAACTTCGAAAGAGATTGTCCATTTTGTACACGAAGTGCATCTAGTTTTTGCCGTAACCCTCTCAACTTTTTAGCACATGCTATGTGGGTGAAATGCTGATACCATGCCAACTTTCAACCTTTTCAGAGTTCATTTGTAGTGCTTTTCAATTTCAGGGCCATTTAGCTAAAAAAATCAGTAAATGCATGAAAAATAGCAAATGAAGTCAGAAAGGGTTGAAAATTGATGATGTGGCTTTGAATGATGCATGTTGAACGCACAAAAAGTCTGGAGTTGAAATAAGTTAAAAAAATAAAATGCCGTTGTAACAGATGAGTTTTCGTCCGAAACCGTGATACTTCGAAAGAGATTGTTCATTTTGTACACGAAGTGCATCCAGTTTTTGCGGTAACTATTGGAAATATGCCCTAGAGGCAATAATAAAATGGTTATTATTATATTTCCTTGTTCATGATAATTGTCTATTGTTCATGCTGTAATTGTATTAACCGGAAACCGTAATACATGTGTGAATACATAGATCACAGCATGTCCCTAGTAAGCCTCTAGTTGACTAGCTCGTTGATCAATAGATGGTTATGGTTTCCTAACCATGGACATTGGATGTCATTGATAACGGGATCACATCATTAGGAGAATGATGTGATGGACAAGACCCAATCCTAAGCATAGCACTAGATCGTGTAGTTCGTCTGCTAAAGCTTTTCTAATGTCAAGTATCATTTCCTTAGATCATGAGATTGTGCAACTCCCGGATACCGTAGGAATGCTTTGGGTGTATCAAACTTCACAACGTAACTGGGTGACCATAAAGGTGCACTACAGGTATCTCCGAAAGTGTCTGTTGGGTTGGCACGAATCGAGACTGGGATTTGTCACTCCGTATGACGGAGAGGTATCTCTGGGCCCACTCGGTAATGCATCATCATAATGAGCTCAATGTGACTAAAGAGTTAGCCACGGGATCATGCGTTACAGAACGAGTAAAGAGACTTGCCGGTAATGAGATTGAACAAGGTATAGGGATACCGACGATCGAATCTCGGGCAAGTATCATACCGGTAGACAAAGGGAATTGTGTACGGGATTAATTGAATCCCCGACATCGTGGTTCATCCGATGAGATCATCGTGGAACATGTGGGAGCCAACATGGGTATCCATATCCCGCTGTTGGTTATTGACCGGAGAGATGTCTCGGTCATGTCTACATGCCTCCCGAACCCGTAGGGTCTACACACTTAAGGTTCGATGACGCTAGGGTTATAGGGAAAGTTTGTACGTGGTTACCGAATGTTGTTCGGAGTCCCGGATGAGATCCCGGACATCACAAGGAGTTCCGGAATGGTCCGGAGGTAAAGCATAATATATAGGAAGTGAGGTTTTGGTCACCGGAAGTGTTTCGGGCGTCACCGGTAATGTACCGGGACCACCGGAAGGGTTCCGGGGGTCCACTGGGTGGGGCCACAAGCCCAGGAGGCTTGCATGGGCCAAGAGTGGGAAGGGACCAGCCCCTGAGTGGGCTGGTGTGCCTCCCACCAAAGGCCCAAGGCGCAGCAAAAGGGGAGAAAGGGGAAACCCTAGGCGCAGATGGGCCTAAGGCCCACCCTAGGGCGCGCCCCCCTCTCTCCCCCTCTTGGCCGCCCCCCTCCAACCCATCTAGGGCTGCCGCCCCCCCTAGGGTGGGAACCCTAGAGGGGGCGCACCTCCCTCCCCTTCTCCTATATATAGTTGTGGTTTTGGGGCTGCCAGTGACACGAATCTCTCTCCCTCTTGGTGCAGCCCTACCTCTCCACCTCCTCGTCTTTCGTAGTGCTTGGCGAAGACCTGCTAGAGAACCACGCTGCTCCAACACCACCACGCCGTCGTGCTGCTGCTGGAGTTGTCTTCCCCAACCTCTCCCTCCTCCTTGCTGGATCAAGGCGCGGGAGACGTCACCGGGCTGCACGTGTGTTGAACGCGGAGGCGCCGTTGTTTGGCGCTTAGATCGGAATCGACCGCGATCTGAATCGCTGCGTGTATGACTCCTCCAACCGCGTTCTTGCAACGCTTCCACATCGTGATCTTCAAGGGTATGAAGATGCACTCCTCTCTCTCTCGTTGCTAGTCTCTCCATAGATTGATCTTGGTGATGCGTAGGAATTTTTTTGATTTACTACTACGTTCCCCAACAGTGGCATCATGAGCCAGGTCTATGCGTAGTTTCTTTCACGAGTAGAACACAAGTTGTTGTGGGCGTCGATTTTGTCAATTTACTTGTCGTTACTAGTCTTATCTTGATTCGGCGGCATCGTGGGATGAAGCGGCCCGGACCGACCTTACACGTACGCTTACGTGAGACAGGTTCCACCGACTGACATGCACTAGTTGCATAAGGTGGCTAGCGGGTGTCTGTCTCTCCCACTTTAGTCGGATCGGATTCGATGAAAAGGGTCCTTATGAAGGGTAAATAGAAATTGGCATATCACGTTGTGGTTGTGGCGTAGGTAAGAAACGTTCTTGCTAGAAACCTATAGCAGCCACGTAAAAAAATTGCAACAACAATTAGAGGACGTCTAACTTGTTCTTGCAGCATATGCCGTGTGATGTGATATGGCCAAAAGGATGTGATGAATGATATATGTGATGTATGAGATTGATCATGTTCTTGTAATAGGAATCACGACTTCCATGTCGATGAATATGACAACCGGCAGGAGCCATAGGAGTTGTCTTAATTTATTGTATGACCTGCGTGTCAATGAAAACGCCATGTAATTACTTTACTTTATTGCTAACCGTTAGCCATAGTAGTAGAAGTAATAGTTGGCGAGACAACTTCATGAAGACACGATGATGGAGATCATGATGATGGAGATCATGGTGTCATGCCGGTGACGATGATGATCATGGTGCCCCGAAGATGAAGATCAAAAGGAGCAAAATGATATTGGCCATATCATGTCACTTTATGATTTGCGTGTGATGTTTATCATGTTTACATCTTATTTGCTTAGAACAACGGTAGCATAAATAAGATGATCCCTCGCTAAAATTTCAAGAAAGTGTTCCCCCTAACTGTGCACCGTTGCGAAGGTTCGTTGTTTCGAAGCACCACGTGATGATCGGGTGTGATAGATTCTAACGTTCGAATACAACGGGTGTAAGCCAGATTTACACATGCAAAACACTTAGGTTGACTTGACGAGCCTAGCATGTACAGACATGGCCTCGGAACACGGAAGACCGAAAGGTCGAACATGAGTCGTATAGAAGATACGATCAACATAGAGATGTTCACCGTTGATGACTAGTCCGTTGTGACGCCCCCGGCTCAATCGTGCACTAATCATACACGCAAATGCACACGATCAAGCCTAAGGACTCACGGGAAGATATCACAACACAACTCTAAAACATAAATAAAGTCATACAAGCTTTATATTACAAGCCAGGGGCCTCGAGGGCTCGAATACATAAGCTTGCGAACAAGCGTCAGCGGAAGCATCAGATATCTGAGTACAGATATGAAACAGAAACAGAAAGGCCTTTAGAAAGGCGGGGCAAAATAAAACACTACGATCGAAAGGCGTAGGCCTCCTGCCTGGGACCCTCCGATCCTACTCCTGGTCGACAGTCAACTCGTAGCAGTATCCATCCTCTGGGTAGTAGTAGTAGCGATCGTCGGCAGGGCAGTTGTCTCAGGGGGCTCCGTCATCTGGTCACGACACACTTTCCTGGGTCATGCCCGGCCTCGGCCAAATGACACACGGCAGCCCTACCTACAGCTCAGCAGAGAGGTCCCCGCCGGTCTACATCCTAAGCGCAAGGGGGTCTTGGCCATCGCCCCTCGCCCTCCGGGTCGTTGCGTGCCGGGCGAACCAGGCTCCACCCCTCAGGATGGTGCCGGCCCAGCCCGGCCGCAGTGCTGAACTGGACGTCTGACAGAGCTTTCGGCTGATGCATACGATGCAGAACGCCCATACTATGCCCACGTGATGGTTAGTGCTATCAGGCCAGAGGCCTGCTTACTAGGGGCTTGCGGTAACGAGCAGAGACTCACGAAAGATGTGACCCCGTCGCCCCGTCTCGAGGACTTGCTGCAAGGGTTAAGAATGCCCGGCCGCGCCTCGTATTCACCACTCGGGCACCACACTGGCACCCGTCTTCACAACACTCGCCTCTCAGGCGCACGCGGGTACCCCTCAGGGTCGACCCGCCTATCTAAGTAACATTGTAAAGTCCAAGTATCCGTGTGTCCATAACATCAGGGGAATCCAAGGTATCACCCTCGTTGGATTCCTACTCGGTGTGTCTGTCAAGGTGAACTCGGAGGATTCACCCTCGATGGGTTCACACTTGATGTGTTGCACGACAGCGTCGTTACCGGAAGTGGTGAAGGAGGAATCACCCTCGATGACCACGACCGAATAGCTACTCTACAGAGTTAACATCAGAAGTGCTACAAGAGGTTTCACCCTCGGCACTCGATAGTAATGCTGCAGTGTCGTTACAACTAAGGGGGGTGATGTGCGGTGTCGGGGCCTGGTCTTCAATTCCCGTTGATCGGGTCTTCTAACGATCCAGCGCGGCAGTCGGGATAAGTGGGTCACTGATAGGTCTCTACCCAGCCTATACTAAGCAGTTTAGGATATGCAGGTAATTATCAACAGCAGGTTACAATAAACAGGCTATGCATCAGAATAGGTAAAGCAGCAGCAGCAGCAATTCTAATGCAAGCATGAGAAATAGAATAGGCGATATCGGGATGATCAAAAGGGGGGGGGCTTGCCTGGTTGCTCGGCGGCAAGGGCAAGGTCGTCAATGGTGACTTCGGGCTCCGGAGCTGCGTCGGTCTCGGGGACGACGTCGAGGTCGGGGGGGGGGCTACCGAGAGAGAAGAGGGGGAGGAAACAGTATAAATACAGAGCAAACATGAGCAACACAAAGTACGACATGACAATATGCAGTGTCGGGTGTGTTCTAACTTGTGGTTGCACGTTACCGAGAAAGGAGGAACCCATCCGGGAATGTTTTCCCGGTTCCGGACATTTGTCACACAGATGACCGGAGAGGGACGGTTGCATGTTCAGATAGTTAGGGACGCGTGACGGACGAACGGACCGCGTATTCGGATTCGTCTCGTCGTTCTGAGCAAATTTCATGTACAAAGTTTTTCCACCGGAGTTACGGATTATTTAATATGATTTTCTAAAGTTTTTATTAATTTCTGGAATTTATTTATTTAATTAAATTAACATTATCCGAAACAGTGTTTTGCTGACGTCAGCATGACGTCAGCATGAGGTCAGCGGACTGTTAGGGTTAATTAGGATTAATTATTTAATTAGCATTTAATTAAACTAATTAATTAAATTAGATTAATCTAAACAGAGTTAATTAACTAATTAATTAGCTAATTAATTAATTATTAATTATTAATTATTTTTATTTTATTTTTTTATCGTTTTAGGGGCGTGGGCCCCTTCTGTCATCGTCACAGGGGGCCATGGGGCGGGGGGGGTTGGGGGTGTGGGGGGGGGGGGGGGGGTGGGGAACAGGCCCACTGGTCGGTGGCCCCGGGAGGGCCAAACGGGCACGGGGGGGGCGCGGGGCGCTGATGCCGGCGCCCGATGGGTGAACCCGGGCGTGCGGGCGCCGGGGGGGGGGGGGGGGCGACGAGGCGCAGGCCGGCGCCGGAGCGGCCGCCGAGGGGGGCGGTGCAGCGCGCCCGGCGAGGGGTGCGGCTGCGGCTGAAGTGGGCGAGGGGCGCGGGAGCAGGTGCGGGCGAAGCAGGCGCGCAACAGCGGACGACGGAACGCGGCCAGGCGCGCGACCCGGGCGGTGAGCGCGCGAGGAGGGCACGGGAGCGTGCGCAGCGCGGTGCATGGGCGCGCGACACGTGCGCCTGCGCGCGGTCACGCGGAAGGGAGGGGCCGCGGGGGGGGGGGGGGGGGGAAGCGAGCGAGGCAGGGGGAGCGGAGAGGGCGACTCACATCGGGGGGGAAAGCAAGGGGGCGAGCGGCGCTGGCGGTGTGGTTGGGGAGGCCGTTGAGCGGCAGGGCCGCCGACGGTGCGGGCGGTGGGCGCGGGGCGCCGGAGATGGCGTTGGGTGGCGGGGTCGATGAGGGGGCGGTGAGCAGGCACCGGGTCAGGACCAGGGCGAGCGGCGGTGGTGGTGACTCCGGCGGAGCGGGCAGTCCGGTGGAGGGCCCGCGGGCGGCGGCGGCGGGCGGCGACGGCCCGATCCCGATCCAGTTTTAGATCGGGTGAGGGAGAGAGAGAGGGAGTAGCGTGGGGGGGGGGGGAGTGAGGGTGCGTGGGTTAGGGTTCGGCCCCAGGGGGAGGCCAAATAGGGGGGGGGGGAGCTGGGCCGGGAGCTGGCCTTGGCCTAGTTTGGCCGAGGGGGAGGGGGGTTGTGTTTCTCTTTCTTTTCCTTTTTTTTCTGTTTTGTTTTTCTTTTGTCTTTTTCTTTTTATTAATCTTTGCATATATCTCTGTTTAGTAAATAGTTAGGCCCCAAACCGAATTTTGTAAAAAGGGAGACCTAGTCCATAAATACCAGTGCTTTATTCCCTAACACCTAAAATTAGTTTGGGCAAAACATCATTTCATACTTAAGTTAGATTTAATAAATGGTTATTAAATATTGTTTTTAGTCGCTGTTTGAAGATGTTTGAGTCACTTAGCCAACTCCAATGATGTTGGTTTCAATTTTAGAATTGTCTCTGATTTATTTGCTATTTAATGAACAATTTAGTTTCTATGTTGGACAACTTTTATTTTCCACTTTCATTTAAATTTGAATTTGAGTTAGGAGTTGAAATGCAATATGATGCAAATGATGATCATGCACTGTTAAACATGATGACATGGCATAATCAAAAGGGTGATTACTGTAGTTAACCACTGAGGGTGTTACAAATCTCATCTACTAACAAGAATTCTCGTCCCGAGAATTAAGAGGTAGAAGGAAAAAGTTCGGGGTATTCCGCACGAAGATTATCCTCGCGTTCCCAAGTGGCTTCATCTTCAGTATGATTTGACCACTGCACTTTGAGGAACTTGGTAACCTTCTGACGGGTCCGACGTTCAGCTTCATCGAGAATGCGGATCGGATGCTCCTTATAAGATAGATCATCTTGCAATTCGAGCACCTCGTGATCCACTGCTCGGTGCGGAGATTCTTTGAAGCATTTACGAAGTTGCGACACATGGAAGACGTCGTGGATATGGGAGAATTGAGGCGGCAACTCCAATTTATACGCCACCTGACCACGTCTAGCAATAATTTGGAAAGGACCAATGTAGCGTGGAGTTAGCTTGCCCTTGATTCCAAAACGGTGAGTGCCCTTCATAGGAGTGACTCGCAGATAAGCCTGATCACCAGGTTGATAAGTCAAACCCCATTGTTTGTGATCATAGTTGCTCTTCTGGCGGTCCTGAGCCGCCTTGAGATTTTCCCGGACAATACGGACTTGTTCTTCGGCGTGTTGAATAATATCCGGACCCACGAGCGGTCGTTCCCCAGTTTCTGACCAATTCAGAGGGGTTCGACACTTACGTCCATAAAGTACTTCGAAGGGGGCCATTTTCAAGCTGGCTTGATAGCTGTTGTTATAAGAGAACTCGGCATATGGAAGAGATTCTTCTCACTTCTTGCCAAAAGAAATAACACAAGCCCGAAGCATGTCTTCAAGCACTTGGTTGACTCGTTCGACTTGGCCTTGGGATTGGGGATGATAAGCTGAACTCCAGGTAATATGAGTTCCCATAGCTGTTTGGAAACTTTCCCAAAATTTGGAAGTGAAAAGGCCGCCACGGTCCGAACTGATCTCCTTCGGAATACCGTGGAGTGAAACAATTCTGGAGATATACAACTCTGCTAACTGACTAGCAGTGATAGTTTCTTTGACAGGCAGAAAGTGTGCAACTTTAGAGAGTTGGTCGACGACAACAAGAATAGCATCATGACCCTTCTGTGACCTGGGAAGTCCTGTAATGAAATCCATCTGAACCTTATCCCATTTTCATAGAGGAATAGGAAGTGGTTGCAGAATTCCAGCTGGTTTCTGGTGTTCTGCTTTAACGCGACGACACACATCACATTCAGCAACATAGCGAGCAATGTCCTGCTTCATTTTAGACCACCAGTACCTTTGACGGAGATCACGATACATCTTGGTGCTACCCGGATGAATAGACAACGGGGTATCATGTGCCTCCTTCATGACTTTGTCAGTCATGAGTTCGAAACGAGGTACGACAATGTGGTTTCTGAAATACAAGGTTCCATCTTCAGACAGCGAGAAATCCCTGTACTTTACAAGGTGAAGGTCTTTCTTCATCAGATCAATTTCAGCATCTTTAGCTTGCGCATCCTTAACAGCTTTCTCAAGATCTGGTTGTATCACAAGGTTATTCAGAGAGCCCCGTGGAACAATACGCAGATTCAGCTTGCACAGTTCTTCAAAAAGACGAGGTTGAGCTCGCCTAACCATGAGGTTGTCGCAATAGGACTTGCGGCTTAAGGCATCAGCCATCACGTTAGCCTTGCCAGGGGTATAGGAAATACCCAAATCATAGTCCGCAATGGCCTCCATCCATCTTTGCTGACGGAGGTTTAGAGATGGTTGAGTGAACAAGTACTTCAGACTTTTATGATCCGTGTAGATCTCGCAACGATTACCGAGAAGGTAATGTCGCCACAACTTCAGTGCATAGATGACAACAGCTAGTTCTAAATCATGTACCGGATAATTCTCTTCATGTGGGCGCAACTGACGAGAACCATAAGCAATCACCTTACGCTCTTGCATTAGGACACAGCCTAATCCTTCACGGGATGCGTCACAATAGATCACAAAGTCTTTGCGGGTATCTGGAGGAGATAGTACTGGGGCAGATGTTAGCTTGTCTTTGAGTGCTTGAAAACTTTCTTGACATTTTTCTGTCCATTCGAACTTAACGCCCTTGTGAAGCAGATCAGTCAAAGGCTTAGCAATCTTGGAAAAGTTCTCGACAAATCGACGGCAATAGCTTGCAAGGCCGAGAAAACTTCTCACTTGCTTGACGTTCTTCGGAGGAGTCCAGTCCAGAATAGCCTGAACTCGTTCTGGGTTAACGGCAATGCCTTCTTTTGAAATCACATGACCGAGATATGTCACTTCAGATAACCAGAACTCGCATTTGGACTATTTGGCATACAACTGGTGTTCTCGGAGCCTTTCCAGTACAAGACGGAGGTGTTCGGCATGTTCTTCCTTATTCTTCGAATAGACCAGAATATCATCTAGATAAACCACGACAAATTTGTCGAGGTAATCCATGAAGATGTAATTCATCAGACGGGAGAATGTGGCTGGAGCATTTGTTAAGCCAAATGACATGACAGTGTACTCATAAGAACCATAGCGAGTAACAAATGCAGTCTTCGGAATATCCTCTTCACGAACACGGATCTGATGGTATCCCAATCTCAAATCAAGCTTAGAGAATACTGAGGAACCGGCAAGTTGATCATACAAATCATTGATCCGGGGAAGCGGATATTTATTCTGGATTGTAGCTTGGTTAATGGGCCGATAATCCTGAACCAATCGGTTAGTTCCATCCTTCTTCTTAACGAAGAGTGAAGGTGCTCCTCAAGCAGAGGAACTGGGGCGGATGAAACCTTTCTTAAGTGACGTGTCGATTTCCTCCTTAAGTTCAAGAAGATGATGCGGAGGCATTTTATAAGGACGCTTCGCAATAGGAGTTGTGCCAGGCTTCAAGTCGATGACGAACTCAACAGCACTAGCAAGCGGTATTCCTGGAAGTTCTTCTGGAAAGACATCTTGAAATTCACGAACAACTGGAACGTTCTCGATGCCTTCAAGAGGTGAAGCGTTCAATGCATTTAGAACATATATCTGAGCTTCGGCGTCCTGCACTGTACGAGCTGAGTATCTGACAGTCTGACCGGAAGGGTGTGTGAGGCGGACTGTTTCAGTGGCATAGTCAATCAAAGCTTTATGAGGCTTCAACCAGCCCATACCGAGAATAATGTCTATGTTGGAGGTCTTGAGAGCAATGAGTGAAACGGGGAACATCAATCCTCCAATCACAATGTGATTACCGTGGCTTACCCTGGTAGTTTGCCAATTAGCCCCGAGTGACTGGATTACCAATGGGGTGGACATCTTGTCGAAAGGGATATCATGGCTTCGTGCAAAACTTTCGAACATGAAGGAGTGCGATCCTCCAGAATCAAAGAGGACTGAAGCTGGGATTGAATTCACTAGAAGGGTGCCCATCACAATGTTGGTGTCCTGTCGTGCTTCTTCAGTTTTAACATGGTTGACATGAACAAGCTGACTAGCAGGTGGTCTGGCATTACGATTTCTGCTAGGATGGTTTCGTTGGCCCCTTTTACGGTTAACGGAACAACGCGATGAATTTTGCGGCTGACCCTAAGGACAGTTGAAGGCACGATGCCCTGAGTGTCCACACTTGCGGCATAAACCATCATTATGGGGAGGAGCTTCAACATTGGGTTGTCCACCCTGAATCGTTAGCTGTCTCGGCGGCGGAGGCAGACGAGGTGCAACATAAGACGGCCTCGGTGCAAGGGCAGGTTGGTGATGAACATTGTGTGGGATCTAGACTCGACGTTTCTGAACAGGCTGACCCGAGGATGAGCCAGCTTCATGAGTGCGCTTGAGCGACTCCTGGCATTCAGTCAGAGCTGTTTCAATTTGGAAAGATTTGCTGACAAGCGTTGCGAAGTCTGTGCAATCAAGGACTGCAAGTGCGAGTTTTATGTCAGTACGGAGTCCTTCACGGAATTTATCCTGCTTGCGGGCGTCAGTGCAGACGTCATCTTCAGCATAGCGGGACAATTCAAGAAACTTCCTCTGATATTCATCCACAGTCATTGTGCCCTGGGTAAGTTTGCGGAACTCCGGCTTCTTCTGGTCCATCAGACCTTGAGGAATGTACCGTGCACGAAAAACTGACTGAAATCCCT
The DNA here is from genome assembly GCA_011799875.1 of Thinopyrum elongatum. Classification (NCBI taxonomy): domain Eukaryota; kingdom Viridiplantae; phylum Streptophyta; class Magnoliopsida; order Poales; family Poaceae; genus Thinopyrum; species Thinopyrum elongatum. Next base: position 486,451,485 of record CM022297.1, on the reverse strand, counting down.
GCCAAGTGGTTACTGTCTCTGCAGGCAACATACTCTTGTGGCTTTCCCACCATTGAGCAGCTGAACCCCTTAGGTGATACGTCGCATAGGTGACGTAACTATCAGGGATAACATTAGCCGACTTCAACTGAAAGGCAATGTCACGGAGCCAATCATCAGCATCCATTGGACCAGTCGAGCTGCGAAAAGTGGACGGATTGAGGCGCATAAATTCTAGCAGAGTTATTGGAGCAGACTGTTGCTGAGCATTTTGAGTTGGGAACTGAGCCAATACTCCGATCAGAAACTGACGGTTGAGTTCAAACTGCTCCATCATTGCGGCAATATAAGGTGGAGGTGGGGGATCGTCAGCCATCCTGCCAAATCAACAGGGGCAGTTTAGCAAGGAGAACTGCAGATGTATGGAATTATTCATGAACTAACACGCACGACAGAAGGAAGTGCAATAGATACTTCATCATAGTTACACCAGTCATTCAAATCCACACATAGTCTCGGTTACAAACCGGCATTACGACAGCTGAAAGGAGAAGGCTAGACAACTAGGCGGCGTGCGGGCACGCGGTAAGGAAGTACACAACGAGACATAGCAAAGGCTACATCAACGTCGGAGAAAACTGACGGAGCGAGGAATCTGCAAGTGACAACACAGGGTGCCCTCGATAAAAGGATCCTGTAAGCAGAACCTGGCCCACAATCTTAAAGCAAGGGGGGATAATTTCAGAACTCCGGGTGGATGTGATCACGAGAACCTAATGTTGGAGTTAGTAAAATTTTAACCCGAATAGGAGAGAGGTCAGAGGCCCAGAGTAAAGGTCGAGGAGTAAAAGATACTAATACCACCCAATTGGTGACGTGGGCCCGTAAGCCACACAGCCAAGTTAGTAAAACAGTTTTCGATTACTAGACTCAACTTCGGCCAAGGAGTTGGAAAGGGGGATTCCTACAGGCAGACGGCTGTGATACCAACTTGTGACGCCCCCGGCTCAATCGTGCACTAATCATACACGCAAATGCACACGATCAAGCCTAAGGACTCACGGGAAGATATCACAAACACAACTCTAAAACATAAATAAAGTCATACAAGCTTTATATTACAAGCCAGGGGCCTCGAGGGCTCGAATACATAAGCTTGCGAACAAGCGTCAGCGGAAGCATCAGATATCTGAGTACAGATATGAAACAGAAACAGAAATTCCTTTAGAAAGGCGGGGCAAAATAAAACACTACGATCGAAAGGCGTAGGCCTCCTGCCTGGGACCCTCCGATCCTACTCCTGGTCGACAGTCAACTCGTAGCAGTATCCATCCTCTGGGTAGTAGTAGTAGCGATCGTCGGCAGGGCAGCTGTCTCAGGGGGCTCCATCATCTGGTCATGACCAACTGATATGGGGAGAAAAGGAAAACAAAGCAACCGTGAGTACTCAGAAGTACTCAGCAAGCAAGGATCTACACTACATATGCAACATTTTCAAAGGGAGGCTGTATATGTGGACTGGGCTGCAGAAATGCAAGAATAGAGAGAAGGCCTAGTCCTATCGAAGACTAGCATCTTCAGCGGTCTTGCAGCATTAGAAGAGAGTAGAACAGTACAATATAATGTAGCAGTATCATTAAGTCTCAACCTCACCCAGAGATCCTTTCTCGACTCCCTGCGAGAAAGCAATCCCAGAGCCATACAGTCATCAACCTCGTCCGGAGATCCCTTCTCGACTCCCTGCGAGAAGCAATCCCAGAGCCATACATACAGGTCTCATCACAGGTATCCAGTTCTAGTTGTATCGATCGGGATACAACTCCGAGTGTCCTTTACCGTAGGACCGGCTATCGATAGAAGTATTCTTCCCTGCAGGGGTGCACCAACTTACTCAACACGCTCGATTAACTCCGGCCGGACACACTTTCCTGGGTCATGCCCGGCCTCGGCCAAACGACACACGGCAACCCTACCTACAGCTCAGCAGAGAGGTCCCCGCCGGTCTACATCCTAAGCGCAAGGGGGTCTTGGCCATCGCCCCTCGCCCTCCGGGTCGTTGCGTGCCGGGCGAACCAGGCTCCACCCCTCAGGATGGTGCCGGCCCAGCCCGGCCGCAGTGCTGAACTGGACGTCTGACAGAGCTTTCGGCTGATGCATACGATGCAGAACGCCCATACTATGCCCACGTGATGGTTAGTGCTATCAGGCCAGAGGCCTGCTTTACTAGGGGCTTGCGGTAACGAGCAGAGACTCACGAAAGATGTGACCCCGTCGCCCCGTCTCGAGGACTTGCTGCAAGGGTTAAGAATGCCCGGCCGCGCCTCGTATTCACCACTCGGGCACCACACTGGCACCCGTCTTCACAACACTCGCCTCTCAGGCGCACGCGGGTACCCCTCAGGGTCGACCCGCCTATCCAAGTAACATTGTAAAGTCCAAGTAACCGTGTGTCCATAACATCAGGGGAATCCAAGGTATCACCCTCGTTGGATTCCTACTCGGTGTGTCTGTCAAGGTGAACTCGGAGGATTCACCCTCGATGGGTTCACACTTGATGTGTTGCACGACAGCGTCGTTACCGGAAGTGGTGAAGGAGGAATCACCCTCGATGACCACGACCGAATAGCTACTCTACAGAGTTAACATCAGAAGTGCTACAAGAGGTTTCACCCTCGGCACTCGATAGTAACGCTGCAGTGTCGTTACAACTAAGGGGGGTGATGTGCTGTGTCGGGGCCTGGTCTTCAATTCCCGTTGATCGGGTCTTCTGACGATCCAGCGCGGCAGTCGGGATAAGTGGGGTCACTGATAGGTCTCTACCCAGCCTATACTAAGCACTTTAGGATATGCAGGTAATTATCAACAGCAGGTTACAATAAACAGGCTATGCATCAGAATAGGTAAAGCAGCAGCAGCAGCAATTCTAATGCAAGCATGAGAAATAGAATAGGCGATATCGGGATGATCAAAAGGGGGGGGGGGCTTGCCTGGTTGCTCGGCGGCAAGGGCAAGGTCGTCAATGGTGACTTCGAGCTCCGGAGCTGCGTCGGTCTCGGGGACGACGTCGAGGTCGGGGGGGGGGGGCTACCGAGAGAGAAGAGGGAGAGGAAACAGTATAAATACAGAGCAAACATGAGCAACACAAAGTACGACATGACAATATGTAGTGTCGGGTGTGTTCTAACTTGTGGTTGCACGTTACCGAGAAAGGAGGAACCCATCCGGGAATGTTTTCCCGGTTCCGGACATTTGTCAGACAGAAGACCGGAGAGGGACGATTGCATGTTCGGATAGTTAGGGACGCGTGACGGACGAACGGACTATTAGGGTTAACATTATCCGAAACAATGTTTTGCTGAAGTTTTTATTAATTTCTGGAATTTATTTAATTAATTAAATTAACATTATCCGAAACAATGTTTTGCTGATGTCAGCATGAGGTCAGCGGACTGTTAGGGTTAATTAGGATTAATTATTTAATTAGCATTTAATTAAACTAATTAATTAAATTAGATTAATCTAAACAGAGTTAATTAACTAATTAATTAGCTAATTAATTAACTAATTAACTAATTATTAATTTTAATTATTTTTATTTTATTTTTTTATCGTTTTAGGGGCGTGGGCCCCTTCTGTCATCGTCACAGGGGGCCAGGCCCACTGGTCGGTGGCCCCGGGAGGGCCAAACGGGCACGGGGCGCGCGGGCGCTGACGCCGGGCGCCCGATGGGTGAACCCGGGCGTGCGGGCGAGCGGGCGCCGGGAGGGGGGGCGACGAGGCGCAGGCCGGCGCCGGAGCGGCACGGCGAGGGGGGTGGTGCAGCGCGCCCGGGCGAGCGGCGGCTGCGGCTGAAGTGGGGCGAGGGGCGCGAGAGGCAGGTGCGGGCGAAGCAGGCGCGTAGCAGCGGCCGGATGGGACGCGGCCAGGGCGCGGACGCGCGGCGGTGAGCGCGAGCGAGGAGGGCACGGGGAGCGCGCGCAGCGCGTTGCGTGGGCGCGGCGACGCGTGCGCGCGGTCACGCGGGAAGGGAGGGGGCCGATAGGGGGGGAAAGTGAGCGAGGCAGGGGGAGCGGAGAGGGGGGCGCTCACATCGGGGCGAAAGCAGAGGGGGCGACGGCGGTGGTGGTTGGGGGCGCCGTTAGGCGGCAGGCGGCATGGCCGGCCGACGGTGCGGGCGGTGGGCGCGGGGCGCCGGAGATGGCGTCGGGCGGCGGGGTCGATGAGGGGGCGGCGAGCAGGCACCGGGTCAGGACCAGGGCGAGCGGCGGTTGTGGTGACCCGCGGCGGAGTGGGCAGTCCGGTGGGGAGGGCCCGCGGGCGGCGACGGCCCGATCCCGATCCAGTTTTGGATCGGGTGAGGGAGAGAGAGAGAGGGAGTAGCGTGGGGGGGGGGGAGTGAGGGTGTCGGTTAGGGTTCGGCCTCCAGGGGGAGGCCATAGGGGTGGGGAGCTGGCGGGAGCTGGGCCTTGGCCCAGTTGGCCGAGGGGGGGAGGGGGGTGTGTTTCTCATTTTCTTTTTTTCTTTTTTGTTTTTCTTTTGTCTTTTTCTTTTTATTAATTCATATATCTCTGTTTAGTAAATAGTTAGGCCCCAAACCGAATTTTGTAAAAAGGGAGACCTAGTCCATAAATACCAGTGCTTTATTCCCTAACACCTAAAATTAGTTTGGGCAAAACATCATTTCATACTTAAGTTAGATTTAATAAATGGTTATTAAATATTGTTTTTAGTCGCTGTTTGAAGATGTTTGAGTCACTTACCCAACTCCAATGATGTTGGTTTCAATTTTAGAATTGTCTCTGATTTATTTGCTATTTAATGAACAATTTAGTTTCTATGTTGGACAACTTTTATTTTCCACTTTCATTTAAATTTGAATTTGAGTTAGGAGTTGAAATGCAATATGATGCAAATGATGATCATGCACTGTTAAACATGATGACATGGCATAATCAAAAGGGTGATTACTGTAGTTAACCACTGAGGGTGTTACATCCGTCTCACGTGATGATCGGACACGGCCTAGTCGATTCGGATCATGTATCACTTAGATGACTAGAGGGATGTCTATCTGAGTGGGAGTTCATCAGATGAACTTCATTATCATGAACATAGTCAAAGTGTCTTTGCAAATTATGTTGTAGATAGCTCGCGCTGTAGCTCCCTTGTTTTATTGATACGTTCCTAGAGAAAAGTAAGTTGAAAGATGATGGTAGCAATAATGCGGACTGGGTCCGTGGTCTGAGGATTGTCCTCATTACTGCATAGAAGGCTTATGTCCTTAATGCACCGCTCGATGCGCCACCCCCTCAAGCGTCGTCTGTAGATGTTTTGAACATCTGACAGGCACGTTCTGATGACTACTTGATAGTTCAGTGCGTCATGCAATACGGCTTAGAATTGAGGCTCCAAAACATTTTGAATGTCACGGAACATATGAGATGTTCTAAGAGCTGAAATTGGAATTTCAGGCTCATGCCCGCGTTGAGAGGTATGAGACCTCCAACAATATTCTTTGCCTGCAAGATGAAGGAGAATAGCTCAATCAGTGAGCATATGCTCAGATTGTCTGGGTACTACGATCACTTGAATCGAGTGGGAGTTTATCTTCCAGATAAGATAGTGATTAATATAGTTCTCCAAGTCACTGCTACCTAGCTACTAGAACTTCGTGATGAACTATAACATGCCAGGGATGGATAAGATGATCCCTGAGCTGTTCGCGATGTTTAACACCGCGAAGGTAGAAATCAAGAAGGAGCATCAAGTGTTGATGGTTTGTAAAACCACTAGTTTCACAAAGGGCAAGGGCAAGAAGGGAAACTTCATGGATGGCAAGTCAGTTGCTGCTCCAGTGAAGAAACCCAAGGTTAAACCCAAACCTGAGACTAGGTGCTTCTGTTATGAGGAGAACGGTCGCTGAAGTGGAACAACCCTAGATACTTGGTAGATAAGAAAGCTGGCAACATCGACAGAAGTATATTTGATATACGTGTTATTGATGTGTACCTTGCTAGTACTCCTAGTAGCACCTGGGTATTGGATACCGGTTCGGTTGCTAAATGTTAGTAACTCGAAATAAAAGCTATGGAATAAACGGAGGCTAGCTAAGGGTGAGGTGATGATGTGTGTGTTTCCAAGGTTGATGTGATCACCATCGCACACTATCTCGGGATTAGGGATGAACCTAAATAAATGTTATTTGGTGTTTGTGTTGAGCATGAACGTGATTAGATCGTGTTTATTGCAATACGGTTATTCGTTTGAGTTAGAGAATAATGGTTATTTTGTTTACATGAATAATACCTTCAATGGTCATGCACCCAATGTAAATGGTTTATAGAATCTCGATCGTAGTAATACACATGTTCATAAAAGATGCAAAATTGATAATGATAGTACCACATACTTGTGGCACTGCCGCTGAAGGTCATATTGGTGTAAAGCGCATGAAGAAACTCCATGCTGATGGATCTTTGGACTCACTCGATTTCGAATCGGTTGCGACATGCGTACCATGCCTCTTAGGCAAGATGACTGAGACCCCGTTTCCGGTATGATGGAGCGGGCTAGTAACTTATTGGAGAAAATACATGTTGATGTATGCGGTCCAATGAGTGTTGTAACATGCAGTGGATATCGTTATTTTCTTACCTTCACTGATGATTTGAGTGGATATGAGTATATTTACTTAATGAAACACAAGTCTAAAACATTTGAAAAGTCCAAAAAAATTCAGAGTGAAGTCTAAGATCATCGTGACAAGAAGATAAAAATGTCTACGATATGATCGTGGAGGTGAATATCTGAGTTACAAGTTTTGTATACAACTTAAGACAATGTGAAAGTTGTTTCACAACTCACGCCACCTGGAACACCATAGTGTGATGGTGTGTCCGAACATCGTAGCCGTACTCTATTGGATATGGTGCGTACTATGATGTCTCTTATCGATTTGCCACTACCGTTTTGGGGTTAAGCATTAGAGACAACAACATTCACTTTAAATAGGGCACCATCTAATTCCGTTGAGATAACACCGTATGGTTTGGCAGAAACCTAAGCTGTCATTTCTCAGAGTTTGGGAATACGACGCTTATGTCTGATAAGCTCGAACCCAAAGCGGAAATATGCATCTTCATAGAATACCCTAAGGAAACATTTAGGTATGCCTTCTATCTCAGATCCGAGGGCAAAGTATTTGTTGCTAAAAACGGGTCCTTTCTCGAGAAAAGGTTTCTCTCGAAAGAATTGAGTGGGAGGAAGATAGAACTTGATGAGGTTGTTGAACCTTTGTTTCAACTAAAGAGTAGTGCATCACAGAAAGATGTTTCTGTGGAACCTACGTCAGTTGAAGAGGAAGTTAATGGTGATGATCATGAAGCTTCGGATCAAGTTACTATCGAACTTTGTAGGTCGACAAAGACGCGTACTGCTGCTGAGTGGTATGGCAACCCTGTCTTGGAAGTCATGTTGTTGGACAACAACGAACCTACAAACTATGGAGAAGCGATGATGGGCCCGAATTCCAACAAATGGTTAGAGGCCATGAAATCCGAGAAAGGATCCATGTATGACAACCAAGTATGGACTTTGGTAGACTTGCCCGTTGAATGGCAGGTCGTTGAGTACAAATGGACCTTTAAGAAGAAGACAGACACTGATGGTAAATGTTACCATTTATAAAGCTCGACTTGCCGCAAACAAGTTTCTAACAAGTTCAAGGAGTTGACTACGATGAGACATTCTCACTCGTAGCGATGCTAAAGTCTGTTGGAATTATGTTAGCAGTTGCTGCATTTTTCAATTATGAAATCTGGCAGATGGATTTCAAAACATCGTTCCCTTGAGGAAAGGTTGTATGTGATACAACCAGAAGGTTTTGTCGATCCTAAGGATGCTAAAAGGTATGCAAGCTCCAGCAATCCTTCGATGGACAGGAGCAAGCATCTCGGAGTTGGAATATATGCTTTGATGAGGTGATCAAAGTTTTTGAGTTTATACAAAGTTTATGAGAAACTCGTATTTGCAAGAAAGTGAGTGGGAGCACTATAGAATTTCTGATGAGTATATGTGGATGACATATTGTTGATCGGAAATGATGTAGAATTTCTGGAAAGCATAAATGGTTGTTTGAAAAGAGTTTTTCAAAGGAAGACCTGGATAAAGCTACCTAATTGATGGGCATCAAGATCTATAGAGATAGATCAAGATGCTTGATGAGACTTTCAATGAGTACATACCTAGACAAGATTTTGAAAGAGTTCAAAATTGATCATTCAAAGAAGGAGTTCTTACCTGATTTGAAAGGTGTGGAGTTGAGTGAGACTCAAAGCTCGACCGCGATGGATCAAACAGATAGGACGAAGGTCGTCCCCTATGCTTTATCCATAGGCTCTGTATAATATGCCATGCTGTGTACCGCACATGTGTCTGCCTTGCCATGAGTCTGTCAAGGGGTACGAGAGTGATCCAGGAATGGATCACTGGACAGCGGTCAAGATTATCCTTAGTAACTAGAGGACTAAGGAAATATTTCTCGGTTATGGAGGTGATAAAGAGTTCGTCGTAAAGAGTTACGTCGATGCAAGCTTTAACACCAATCCAAATGACTCTGAGTAGCAATCCGGATACGTATAGTGGAGCAGCCATTTGGAATAGCTCCAAGTGGAGTGTGGTAGCAGTATCTACAGTATGACATAGAGATTTGCAAAGTACACACAGATCTGAATGTCGCAGACCCGTTGACTAAAGACCTCTCTCACATGCAAAGCATGATCGAACCCCAGAACTCACTAGGTGTTAGATTCATAACAATGTAAATCACATGGTGATGTGAACTAGATTATTGACTCTAGTGCAAGTGGGCGACTGTTGGAAATATGCCCTAGAGGCAATAAAAAAATGGTTATTATTATATTTCCTTGTCCATGATAATTGTCTATTGTTCATGCTGTAATTGTATTAACCGGAAACCGTAATACATGTGTGAATACATAGATCACAGCATGTCCCTAGTAAGCCTCTAGTTGACTAGCTCGTTGATCAATAGATGGTTATGGTTTCCTAACCATGGACATTGGATGTCATTGATAACGGGATCACATCATTAGGAGAATGATGTGATGGACAAGACCCAATCCTAAGCATAGCACTAGATCGTGTAGTTCGTCTGCTAAAGCTTTTCTAATGTCAAGTATCATTTCCTTAGACCATGAGATTGTGCAACTCCCGGATACCGTAGGAATGCTTTGGGTGTATCAAACATCACAACGTAACTGGGTGACCATAAAGGTGCACTACAGGTATCTCCGAAAGTGTCTGTTGGGTTGGCACGAATCGAGACTGGGATTTGTCACTCCGTATGACGGAGAGGTATCTCTGGGCCCACTCGGTAATGCATCATCATAATGAGCTCAATGTGACTAAAGAGTTAGCCACGGGATCATGCGTTACGGAACGAGTAAAGAGACTTGCCGGTAACGAGATTGAACAAGGTATAGGGATACCGACGATCGAATCTCGGGCAAGTATCATACCGGTAGACAAAGGGAATTGTGTACGGGATTAATTGAATCCCCGACATCGTGGTTCATCCGATGAGATCATCGTGGAACATGTGGGAGCCAACATGGGTATCCAGATCCCGTTGTTAGTTATTGACCGGAGAGATGTCTCGGTCATGTCTACATGCCTCCCGAACCCGTAGGGTCTACACACTTAAGGTTCGATGACGCTAGGGTTATAGGGAAAGTTTGTACGTGGTTACCGAATGTTGTTCGGAGTCCCGGATGAGATCCCGGACGTCACGAGGAGTTCCGGAATGGTCCGGAGGTAAAGAATAATATATAGGAAGTGAGGTTTTGGTCACCGGAAGTGTTTCGGGCGTCACCGGTAATGTACCGGGACCACCGGAAGGGTTCCGGGGGTCCACCGGGTGGGGCCACAAGCCCCGGAGGCTTGCATGGGCCAAGAGTGGGAAGGGACCAGCCCCTGAGTGGGCTGGTGCGCCTCCCACCAAAGGCCCAAGGCGCAGCAAAAGGGGAGAAAGGGGAAACCCTAGGCGCAGATGGGCCTAAGGCCCACCCTAGGGCGCGCCCCCCTCTCTCCCCCTCTTGGCCGCCCCCCTCCAACCCATCTAGGGCTGCCGCCCCCCCTAGGGTGGGAACCCTAGAGGGGGCGCACCCCCCTCCCCTCCTCCTATATATAGTTGTGGTTTTGGGGCTGCCAGTGACACGAATCTCTCTCCCTCTTGGTGCAGCCCTACCTCTCCACCTCCTCGTCTTTCGTAGTGCTTGGCGAAGCCCTGCTGGAGAACCACGCTGCTCCAACAGCACCACGCCGTCGTGCTGCTGCTGGAGTTGTCTTCCCCAACCTCTCCCTCCTCCTTGCTGGATCAAGGCGCGGGAGACGTCACCGGGCTGCACGTGTGTTGAACGCGGAGGCGCCGTTGTTCGGCGCTTAGATCGGAATCGACCGCGATCTGAATCGCTGCGTGTACGACTCCTCCAACCGCGTTCTTGCAACGCTTCCGCATCGCGATCTTCAAGGGTATGAAGATGCACTCCTCTCTCTCTCGTTGCTAGTCTCTCCATAGATTGATCTTGGTGATGCGTAGGAAATTTTTTGATTTACTACTACGTTCCCCAACAGTAACCCTCTCAACTTTTTAGCACATGCTATGTGGGTGAAATGATGATACCATGCCAACTTTCAACCTTTTCAGAGTTCATTTGTAGTGATTTTCAATTTTAGGGTCATTTAGCTCAAAGAATGAATTAATAGCAAAAAAAATGAACTAAAAAGCTTTTATAAAACTCTAATAGCAAAAAGATTGAACTAAAAAGCTATTATAAAACTCTAATAGCAAAAAGAATGAACTAAAATGAATCAATTAAATATAATATTCTTCAATAGCAAAAAGAATCAACTAAAAAGAATCAAAATAATATTAACTAAAATTACCAAAGTATTTATTTGTTAAAAACTTTAATAGTAAAAAGAATTTTCATAAAGTATTTTTTGTTACAAACTTTAATAGAAAACTAAAAGGCTTTTATAAAACTCTAATAGCAAAAGGAATCAACTGAAAAGAATCAATGAAAAATAAAACTTATGCAACCAAAATTATATAAAATTTATGCAACTAAAATTATATAACTAAAAATAACATATGCAAAAAATAACATTAAAAATTAAAAAACATAACATATGCAAAAAAAGGCCCACCTACTAGCCACCACGGCCTACATACGACTAGAAACCCTGGAAATGGGCCAGGATGCAGGCCCGCAGTGCAAGCAGGCCCAACAGGGCGTCAGATAGGCATGTACTGCCTGCAGTAGAGAGGAGCTCGAGAGGGTAGCGGCAGCAGCGCTTATAAACCACTCCGAGCCCCTCTCAACTAGCGAGGTGGGACTAAACTTTTGGATGCGGCAGCACAGCCCTTTAGTCCCGGTTGGAGCCATCAACCGGGACTAAAGAGGGGGCTATATAACCAGCACTTAGAGAATTTTCCAATCCCCCATCCAGTTTCTTCGATCCTCCTCTCCCTCGACAGCGCCGACGACCACCTCGACGCCGCCAAGCTGCCGGATCGCGCCGTCGCCCTCGCCGACGCCCTCGTCGATGCCCTGCCGTCCCCGAGCCCGCTGACCGTCGCCGGCGCCGGACCTCCTCGCACGCCCTCCTCCCCGTCGCCACGTGCCCCCGAGCCGGCCAGTTCCTCGTCGCCGGCCTCCAGCTCCATCGCCGCGCCCCTAGTGAGCTCCCCCCTTTCCAAGGCCCCCTGCTGCCACTACTCCGGCCATGATCGCCCCTGCTGCCACTGCTCCATGGTCGTCGCTGCTGCCACTGCCACTGTCCTCTGTTTTTTTAGTTGCATAATGAGATGAATAGATAGATGAATTTTAGTTGCATAATGAGATGAGATGTATGAAATGTGCTCTGTTTTTTTAGATGAGATGAGATGAGATGTATGAGATGTTTTGTGGAGATGATATGAGATGTTTTGTGGAAATGTGCCCTGTTTTTTAGATGAATAGATAGATGGATGAAATGTAATAACTCAATGTGATAGATAGATGTTTTGTGGAGATGAGATGAGATGGAAGGGAAATTTTTTTAGGTTTTTTTGGATAGAGAAACAAATGTTAAATTTTGCATATGCATGATGAGTTAAATTTTGAAATGAATATGTGAAGCTCCCATTTTTTGAAATGAAAATGTGAAGGTAGTATTTTTGTTAAATAAAAATGTGAAGCAAGTCTTTTTTTGAAATGAAAATGTGAAGGTAGTATTTTTGTTAAATGAAAATGTGAAGCAAGTCTGTTTTTAAATGAAAATGTGAAGGTAGTATTTTTGTTAAATGAAAATGTGAAGCAAGTCTTTTTTTGAAATGAAAATTTGAAGGTAGTATTTTTTAATTGAAAATGTGAAGCAAGTCTTTTTTTTAAATGAAATGTGAAGGTAGTATTTTTGTTAATGAAAATGTGAATAAGTCTTTTTTTGAAATGAAATGTGAAGCTACTTTTTTAAATGAAAATGTGAAGCTCCCATTCCTATAGTTGATATATACTTGATGACAAAAATGTTATTAAATGGTTTATAGTTGGGGCCATTTCTAGACATTTTGGGGCAAAGGGGAATAATCATGGAAGTTCTATGCAGCCTAATTAGTTTCCCCGATAACTTCGACATGAGGGGGGTCGTTAAAACATAACCGCGATAACTTTGACATGTGGGGGGTCGTTAAAACATATCCCCGATAACTTTGATTTTGAGGCATATGAAAACATGATTTGCACGTCGGACATGCATGAGAGAGGCGGTCCGCAAAGTATCCTCTCTCGAAAGATAGGACGACTCATCAGACATGAGGGGGGAGGTGTCCTCGACGATCTTCTGAAACTGACTGTTATAAAACTTTTTTGGACTTTGCATGATGTTTGCCACTAGTCCATTGCTCATATGCATATGATTCCTTGTTGTGATTAGGTCTATGTTTGCCACTAATCCATCTCTCATGGTTGTATATTGCCATGTTGTAATATTTGCATAAACTATGGACAGAGACTTAGAAAAAGAAGAGTTGTTGGGGGAGATAATCCGCGACGGAGGTAATATCACCTTGTCGTTTCTCAACGACACCGATGGTTAGGAAAGAGGATGACGGCTCCGGTGATCCAATGGAGGAGGAAGGAGATCATGACGGCTTCGGTGACCGAATGGAGGAGGAAGGAGATCATGACGGCTCTGGTGACCGAATGGAGGAGGGAGCCTTAACTGTTGCAAAGTCCGGCGATGTATATATATATATATATATATATATTAATTAAGCCTCTGCTGACTTGATGCATTAATTGTTTTGTATGTACATATATTAACGCTTCTTTCTTCTTTTAGCTCTCCGAATCGAGCTAAACTTCCATAAGGAGACAAGACCCGAAGAAAAGGTTGGGCCAGGATGAAAGGTTCACGATCGAAGAAGTCGCTCGAGATGGCCAACCGATTGCTCCTAAGCGGACCAAGGACACATTTATACATCAGTGCGGAGTTATTGTTAGGGACAGCGTCTCGATCAGCATCCAAGAATGGAATAAGAAGAAGGACCCTAAAGTTTCTTATGTCCACGATAGACAGAAAGATAATCTTTCGAACTCGCTGATGACAAATTTCAGCCTACCGCCAGAGGAGGAGCCGAATAAGCCAGTTATTCTCCCGAAGGTCAAGGCATTTGCTCTTAAGAAGATGGCATGACTATTCAAGAACTGGAAGAAAGATTTGAACAAAAAGTTTGTCGACAAAGACATGACTCCAGAATTCACCGATCAATATGAGAAGATAAAAGATCACTGGCCCGCATTTGTGGCCTACAAGAAATCAGAGAAGGCCAAGCAAAGGTCAGAGATAAATAAGAAAAATGCTGCAAAGAAGAAGTATCACCATGTTATGGGGTCAGGTGGCTACAGCAAAGCCCGGCCTACGTGGGACAAAGCTGAGCAAGACCTGCTTGCTAAAGGGGTCCAACCAGCGACATTGCACTGGCCAGATTGGGCAAATACTTGGTTCTTCGGGGTTGGGGAAACTTTGGACGCAGGAAGTGTCATTTCACGAAAGCTCAACTTGCAATACCCGTCAAAAAGCTTGAGGAAGCAATCAAGAAAACGCAGGAAGGGAGGTTCCATCCCGACAGAGAGAAGGACGAGCTGTCCAAGGCCCTCGGGAATCCTGAACACCCTGGACGAACACGAGGCACATCAGGCTCTGTTCCGTGGGTGCATGGGTTTCCCGACAGCACTGGTTATAGAAGCCGAGAGAGAAAGAAGAAAGAGGAAGCAAGCGAAATGCAGAATATCAATGAAAGATTAGCGAAACTAGAGGAACTTGAGAGCTAGCGAGCAACCGGCCAAACATCTCAGCGGCATGAAGATCCTTCATTCGACACTACCCCCGAAGCTACCCCACCATCTCAGCGGAGAAGCAGCGTGGCTTCCACGGAGCTCGTTCAGCCTGATATCATGGCTCCTCGCTACCCCGTGGATCGTATCACGGAGAATGAACATTGTGTGCTAATGGCGAAATGCCATAACCTGACCTTGAAGGTGGCGGTCGGCTCTGTCTTACCTCCTCAAGCTGAGAGAACTTTCCATTGCCGTTCGATTCCACATGGCTTTGCTATTGTCGAAGTGGATGAAATAATGGACGGATTTGAGGGGCTGGAGCTTGAGTACCCTACAGGTGAAGGGGAGATGCTTCTGGAAAATGCCTTAAGGAGTACATGTCTATGGAGAAAGGAGCACATCAAGCTTCCAAACTAGACGCCGCCTCAGCAGACTCAGTCGGATCCTCAGCGGACTCCTCCTCACAGTCCAGCTCTACTATCTCCGCTGCCTGAGTCTTCTCCGGCGCGTCAGCCGTCTCCGCCGCCTCAGCGGACTCTAACGGAGGAGGCCCCTCAGCAGAATCCTCCTCCACCTCAGTTGTCTCCGGCGCGTCAGCCGTCTCCTCTGCCACAGCCGTCTTTGGCGCGTCAGCCGCCTCAGCTGGAGGAGGCCCCTCAGCAGACTCCTCATAGTCTAGCTCAGCCGTCTCAGCTGCCTGAGTCGTCTCCGGCGCGTGAACTATCTCCGCCGCCTCAGCTGTCTCCGGTGGAGGAGGCCCCTCAGCTGTCTCCGGCGCGTCAGCGGACTCCGCCTCCTCCGGCGCGTCAGTGGACTCCGCCTCCTCCGGCGCGTCAGCGGACTCCGCCGCCTCAGCAACAGCGGAAGAGAGGCGCCGCCGCTACGGCGGCTAGCAGTACAACAGGCAAGAAATTCAAAGGTGGTCCAAGCCTGAGGGCTCCTCCAAAGTTACCATATGAGAGGACTGACGAGGAAAACAAGGACATCGTGGATGCCGAAGTGCAGGCCCATGTTGAACGGAAACGTCCACCTTCAAAGGAAATAATAGATCCGGTGAAAGCGAAGCGCACTCTGGATGCCCTTAAGCGACCACCACCGCCTCCGCCGCAATCCAACTATGACCGCTGTATTGAAAAGACATATGATGAAGCGTGGTGGTCAGGAAGTACTACCAGTGCTGCAAGACAAAGTGGGAAAATAATTCCCTAGCTTGGCGAACAGGAGAAGCAATCGTGGCCCCCGCTCAAGGTGTCTAGCGATATCGCTAATCATCCGGGGCTAGCGTCCGGTACCACTCTTGATGATTACGTGGGCGATGATGTACAGTTTGAAATGACTGAGGTAGTAGCGCCCTTTAGATACGAGCACGGGAAGCCTCTCGTCAAACCTGATCAGCTCCCGCATCTACCAACGATGATGCGAAGATTGCATGACTGGTACTTGAAAACCTGCAGCAAGGATGGGACCGACAATATATTGCTGGGAATTAAAGATGAGCACGAATTCATTGGAGTTCACCTGATGCTTGTTGAATTTGTGGAATTATTTCAGTTATTCAATCAAGACGCCATCGACAAACAACTCATGACTTGCTACTGTCTATAAGTATTATTTCTGTAATTAAGTCTCTAGCTCAGCTCGTTCATTGCATGTATATATAATTATCCTCACTATATTATGCAAATTGAAGATCGTCGAATGCAAAAGAGGATAAATCTATGACATTGGGTTCATTAGCCCAAATACGGTAAATGAATGGACGGTACAAAACAGAGCCAAAGATACTGAGGAAAACTTGCTAAAAGCGTTCCTTCGACATCAAAACAAAAGGAAAATACTCTTTCCTTACAACTTCAAGTGAGTGTTACTGTCTTGTGCATATTCGGTTTTGCTTACTCGAGGTTAAGTACTGTAATTGATGAGTTATGCGTACGCAGGTTTCACTTTATTTTTCTATCCATTAAGCTTGACGGGAGAGTAGTAACTATTTTAGACTCGAGACGTAAAGATCCTAAGGATTATGCGGACATGAGTGAAATGCTCCAGAAGTAAGTTCAATCATTATCGCACCATATCGGCAACTTTCGTTCATTTCCTGATATCAAGTAATCATTTTCTTTGCCGGGCAGGGTTTGGAAAAAGTTCACCAGAATGGTTCCGGGTCTGAAGAAGGAGTTGCGATTTACACACCCCAAAGTAAGTAGTACTAGCTAGTTCCACGCATCTCTCATTGATTCTAGTTTCATCAACACCATTATCCTGCTTGATTATCAGTTTGATTGAATTCTATTCTCGTAAAATGCTTGTGGCAGGCAGGCGGGAATAATTTATGTGGATACTACATTTGCGAGTTCATGCGCCACTCGACCTCTAAGCGGGGCTTCTCTGACCAACAATTTGAAGTAGGTAAATAATATTCTCAATTTTATTTTATTACCATCATTTGTGTTGAGTTTCATTCATATATATGTATTGACCCCCTTCTTTAAATTAGATGTGGGAGATGCTGGAAGAACTCCTACCACATGATCGCATACGAGCAATTCAAGAGGAATTGGCGGGATTCTTTCTTAACCACGTCATACATGAAAAGGGAGAATACCATATGAAAATTCAAATGGATTTTCGGTAGATGATGTTAGGGATCGTAAGAGATGTTATATTGTATATAGGTAGTAGCGTCGGATAGATATACGAAAACTTGTTGTTCGACCAAGCACGGAGAAACAGAGGTCACTTCTCTCTATATATGTTCATGACGATCTTGTGTAATGGTTCCTTCATTGCTATATATGTAGTAGCTAGCGTCGAGTTGAATGGAAAACATTAAATAAAAATGAAACCCTAAATGTAAAAGAATTGAATGGTAAACAGAAAAATAAAAGGGGGAAACACAATATGAAAACCCCTAAACCCCTCCTTTAAAAAAAACAAAAACCCCAGTGTCTGTCAGCTGCTGACGCGTGGCTGCCTTTTAGTCCCGACCAGTGTTACCAACCGGGACTAAAGGTCCTCCTGCCTGGGCACCCCACAGCGGCCACATGGAGCTCCTTTAGCCCCGGTTCGTAAGCCAATCGGGACTAAAAGTAATGGGCATTAGTCCCGATCGTTTTGGTCCGGTTGTAGAACCCAGACTAAAGACCCTCTGGAACCAGGACTGATGCCCTATTTTCTACCAGTGTTGCTATCTCTTCTATCCAAGGTCCCGGAGCTGAGAGGTTTTTATTTTGTGTCATTATAGATACCGCCTCGTTGCTGTCAAGTTCAACTGTGGACCTTGTTATCTTCCCCTTCACCGCTACTTGGAGAGCTCGCCTGCATGCCATAATTTCCGTAAGCTCTGGATCAGCGATGTGTTGAAAGAGGTGGCATGCCCCTGCCCTGAAAGCACCATGATGGCCCTGGCAGCAACTCCAACCGTCGACGCTGAACGGGTCTGTTTTGTCTGTTTGAGGCGGCAAAACGGATGGCCGTGTCCGGTTTTAGACGTTCGCCTATTGATGCACCCAACCGGCCGCTCCATCTAAACTTGTCCGCACGGACATGTAATTTTTTTTGCAAATAAAAAGTAGATCGGCAGAGTAGACAAAGCACACTCCGGCACAGATTCGCTCGGCTCGTCGCATCGTTGGCGGCAGCGCGAAAATCCCGCGCCTGCTCCAGTGCGAGGGGAGGAGATGGAGGCTATGGCGCGAGCTCCGGCGGTGCTCCTGCTCTAGCGTGCGCCCTGACGAAGTGCTCGGCCGCCGTGCCCGCTCCCCGCGCCTGCACGCCTCGCCGCGCCCGTGGCCTGATTGCTGCGCTCGGCCGCCGCTTGCCCTCGCCCTGCCGCGCGCACCCCGCCCCACCCCGCAGCTCGCCCCGCCGTAGCCGCCTGTCCAGCGCGCGCCACCGCCCGTCCGCCCGCACTGTGTGGTGGTGTGGTGGGTCCATTTGCTTGGATGACAGATGGGCCATCATCTGCATGCAGCGAATACAGCCGAACAGGGGGACGCAGCAAACGTCCGGTTTGTGTCCGTTTTGGACCCAAATCAACACCAAATTTGATCAAGATATTGGGTTAAACGTGTTGAGTATATATGTTACGTGCATATTTTGTATCGGGCCCACCTCCTAGTTTCTTGTATAGCCGAGGCCGTGATCCACCGTTGTACATCATATATACGTGCGATTGCACCCGATCAATACATCGTGCAATTTCATCATTATACATGGTATCAGTTTTCGGGTTTCAACCCTAGCTTCCG
Source organism: Thinopyrum elongatum (assembly GCA_011799875.1). Classification (NCBI taxonomy): domain Eukaryota; kingdom Viridiplantae; phylum Streptophyta; class Magnoliopsida; order Poales; family Poaceae; genus Thinopyrum; species Thinopyrum elongatum. The sequence goes on along the minus strand of CM022297.1, from coordinate 486,432,857 downwards.
CCCACCGCCGCCGCCGCGCACCCACCCTGCGCCGCCGCCTCCCACCCTCGCCGCCGCGACCCCTCTCCCCGCCGCTACAAGCCGCCGCCGCACCCCCCTGCAGCCGCCGCTCCCTAAACCCTAGTCGCCGCCCCTAACCCTAATCTTCCCGCAATGTCTTCCGTCACCTCATCCGGTTCCAACCCGTTCGCCGACGCCAACCCCCCCGATGCCGCCGACATCCGCAACCTCAACATCTAAGAGCGGGTTTCGGTCCGCCTTGCTCAGACGGACTCCTCCTACTACGCATGGAAGACATACTTGTCCCTCGTGTTCCGGGAGTACAACCTCCTCGACCACGTGGACGGCTCCGTCGACTCCAGCCTCGTGCCCGCGCATCATGAGTGGTCCACCATCGATGCCACGCTCATCCGGTGGTTCTTCCTCACGATCTCGCCGGACCAGTTTCACACGATCGTGCAGGACGGTGATGACGCCCTCGCCGTTTGGACCAAGCTGAACGGACTCTTCACCGACAATCGTCTCCAACGTCACGTTTTTTTGCAGCAAGAGTTTTTTGGGTGCCACCAGGACAACTCCTCCGTCTACGACTACTGTCGCCGTCTCAAGACTCTCGCTGACGAGCTCCGAGATGTCGGCGCGAAGATCGAGGACGATCTCCTCCTCAGCACGCTCACCGCCGGCCTCAACGAGGACTTCGGCAACGCCGCGGCGAACCTCACGCTCATCCCCGAGCCCTCCTTCGCCAAGTTCGTGGCCTAAGGAGCGTCGGATGAAGCAAGTCAAGACTCGGGCCATGCACACCGTCCTCGCCGCCGGCACCACCCGCGGCGGTCCTCCACCACCACCCGCCGCCCCCGCCGCTCCTCCACAGCCGCGGGGCCCCGCGCACTACCCGCAGCAGCAGCAGCCGCCGCCCCCTACGGCGCGCCCGCCCCACCCGCCCCCCTGCTGATCGGCGCAGGGGTGGCTGGGCGGTGGCCAGCAGCAACAGCAACAGCAGCAGCAGCAGCAACAACAGGCGTCCGCGGGCCCCCCGCGTCACCACCACCAGCAGCAGCAGCAGCAGCAGGCGCCTCCCCCAAGGGCCGGCGGGTACAACCCATGGACCAGCGTTGTCCACGCGTACACCATGCCGGTCCCATGGGCGCCGGCCCCGACTCTTCCGGTGCCACGTCCCCCAACGCATCAGGCGTACTACGCGGCTCCGCAGCCGTATGGAGGGTACCCACCACCGCAGCTGAGTGGCGGCTACAGCTTCCCTATGGCATCTCCGTCACCTCAGCCGGCGCTGCCACCGGCGCCTTGGGACCCGGCGTTACTCGCCGTGCTGCACACCGCTCCTTCACCGAACAACTACACCGGCGGCGGCGATTGGTACATGGACACCGGGGCTACTGTTCACATGTTCGCTCATCCTGCTAATCTTGCCTCTTTCTCTCCCATCACCACCGCATCATTGTCGGTGACGGTTCCACCCTTCCCATCACACATGTTGGGCACACTTCGTTTCCTTCTAATTCCATGCCTTTATCCTTGTCTAACATACTTGTGTCACCTCATCTTATTTCCGTTCGTTGTTTCACTCGTGAAAATCCTGTTACTGTTGAATTTGACGAACTTGGTTTTTGTGTCAAGGACGCTCGAACCAGGACGATACTTCATTGATGTGACAGCCCCGACGAGCTTTATCCGGTGCATCCGCCTTCCTCCATCACCACCGCACCAGTTGCTCTCTCCGCTGGCGTCGATCTTTGGCACGCTCGTCTGGATCATCCCAACCCCGTCACTATTCGTCATATTCTTAGGAGTTTCAGTTTCAGTTGTAATAAGATAGAGGATCATACCTGTCATGCTTATCGTGTTGGCAAACACGTTCGTCTTCTGTTTAATAACTCCACCACCATTGCTTCTTTTCCTTTTCAGTTGATCCAACGTGATGTGTGGACCTCTCCAGTTCCTAGTAATTTGGGCTACTTATATTATCTGGTTATCCTTGATAACTATTCTCATTATGTGTGGACTTTTCCTTTGCGGCGAATGTCGGATGCGCTTTCCACCTTGACGGCTTTTTACTCCTATGTCAGCACGCAGTTTGGGTGTCCCATTCTTGCTCTTCGGACTGACAATGGAAAAGAGTTCGACAACCTTGCCTTCCGCACTTTTCTGTCGCACCATGGCACAATTTTTCGTCTCACTTGCCTGTATACTTCACAACAAAACGGTCGAGCCGAACGCGTCCTTCGCACTCTCAATGACTGCGTTCGCACGCTCCTGTTTCATGCCAACGTGCCGCCTCGCTTCTGGCATGATGCATTCGATACCGCGTCGCTCCTTCTTAATCTCCGGCCATGTCGCCCGCGTTGGAACTACGTGCCTCATCACCTCCTCTTCGGTACGCCATCCTCTTATGATGGTTTGCGTATTTTTGGGTGTTTATGTTATCCTAGCACTGCCGACACTTCTCCTCATAAACTTGCACCGCGCTTTGTCGCATGCATCTTCATCGGCTACCCTCCCAACTCCAAGGGCTATCGGTGCTACGATCCTGTCTCCCATCGCGTGTTCACTTCCCGGCACGTTTACTTTGATGAGCATGTGTTTCCGTTTCAGCAGGCACCTCCGGCCGTCTCTCCATCACCGGTCGCTGACGGCGTGGGATCATCGGCCCCTCGCCCGGGGCGCTTGCGTACCTCCCTCGGCCCGCCCCCTGGCTTTGAGACGCGTCACCCACCCGCGGCTGCCTCCGGGTCCGGCGCTGGGCTTCCTAGTCCCGCGGACCCCCCAACGCCGCCTTCCGGCTCGACGTCCGCCTCAACGCCGCCTTCTGGCTCAGCGTCACCTGCGGCTTCTCCCGCCGGCTCGGCGTCGCCGACAGCCTCTGCCACCTCATCGCCGCTGTCGCCCGGCGGGTCGGCCCTGCCCGCGGACTCGGCTCCCGTGGCGCCGTCCTCCGCCGACCCGTCGACCTCGGCCGCGGCCTCGACACCCTCTGTTGCATCCTCACCGGTGGCCGTGGGTCCTCCACCACCTGCGGTTGGTCCGGTTACCCGCGCTCGTGCGGGTGTCTTTTGACCGAGCTCGCGGTATGCTTCGGATGAGTACGTCCACACGGCATCCACCTCTACGCCGTCGCCTTTGCCGTCCTCCGTTTGAGCTGCTCTTCATGACCCGCTCTGGATGGCTGCGATGCAAGAGGAGTTTGACGCCTTGCAGCGCAATCGGACGTGGCAGCTTGTTCCCCGTCCCAAGCACGCTAATGTGATTACCGGGAAGTGGGTCTTCAAACAAAAGCTCCGTCTCGATGGTACCCTTGACCGCTATAAAGCGCTCTGGGTTGTTCGTGGCTTTCGGCAGCGTGCTGGCGTCAACTTCACCGACACTTTTGCTCCGATGGTTAAGCTCGGGATGATCCACACGGTTTTCCACCTTGCGGTCTCTCGTTCCTGGCCGGTACACTAGATGGACGTCTCCAACGCCTTCCTTCATGGTCATCTCGAGGCGCAGGTCTTCTGTCAGCAACCCACGGGGTTCGTTGATCCGACACATCCCGACCATGTGTGTCTGCTTTCGCGGTCCTTATATGGGCTCAAGCAGGCCCCTCGCGCCTGGTACCAGTGCATCGCGACGTTTCTTCACCAGCTTGGGTTCCGCTCTACACGCTCCGATGCGTCGCTGTTTGTCTATCACCAGGGCTCTGACACTGCATACCTGCTCCTCTACATCGACGACATCATCCTGATGGCATGTACGACTGGCCTCCTCAATCAGCTCACTGATCGTCTTCGCGTTGAGTTTGCCATCATGGACTTGAGTTCTTTGCACTACTTCCTCGGTGTTGAGGTGGTGCGCTGTTTGGATGGCTTCTTCCTTCACCAGCGGAAGTACCCTCATGAGCTTCTTGACCGTGCTGGCATGCTTAATTGCAAGCCCGCCGCCACGCCTATTGACACGAAGGCCAAGCTCTCTGCCACGGACGGTTCTCCTGCTTCGGATGCTGCTTTTTACCGGTCCATCGTTGGGGCTCTTCAGTACCTCACCCTCACTCGACCGGAGCTCCAGTACGTAGTTCAGTAGGTGTGCTTCATATGCATGCACCTCAGGACGTTCATTGGGCCGTTGTCAAGCGGATTCTCCGCTATATTTGTGGCACTATGGATCTCGGCATCACATTGCACGCCTCCACCGACACCGTCCTCACCGCATACTCCGATGTTGACTGAGCCGGCTGCCCCGACACCCGTCGCTCCACTTCGGGCTACTGTGTCTTCCTTGGACCATCACTTATCTCGTGGTCGTCCAAGCGGCAGCCTACGGTCTCCCGTTCCAGCGCTGAGGCTGAGTATCGCGCTGTGGCCAATGTCGTCGCCGAGTGCTCCTGACTTCGTCAGCTGCTCCAGGAGCTTTCGTGTCTTGTCGACAGGGCAACAGTGGTCTACTGCAACAACGTCTCGGCCGTCTACCTCTCCGCCAACCCGGTTCATCATCGTCGTACCAAGCACATTGAGTTAGATATTCATTTTGTTCGGGATCAGGTGGCTCTTGGCCATATTCATGTTCTACACGTTCCTACATCCCAACAATTTGCAGATATCATGACCAAGGGCTTGCCTACGACGTCATTCGAGGAGTTCCGGTCCAGTCTTTGCGTCAGGGTATATGTGTTATGTGCATATTGTGTACCGGGCCCACCTCCTAGTTACTTGTATAGTCGAGGTCGTGGTATATCATATATACGTGCGATTGCACCCCATCAATACATCGTGCAATTCCATCATCATACAAAACGGACACAAACAAAATAGACGAAAAAATGGGATGGGGTCTGCCGTTGGGTCAAGGACGAAATGGGTTCTAGCGTGGAAGGAAAGATTCATGCGTTTGCCCAACGGCTAGACGAACGAGTCGAATATGGAATCTCCATCGAGCCTCATAACTTGCTGCCCCATACCTCGAGCCGGTAAAAGGACTGAGCAACCGTGGGTTTCCTAGCTAGCTAGGTTCACCTCGTGATTGTGCAGTGACCCGTCCCGGCGCCCACTATCCGCGCTCCTTCCCGATGAAACCCTCCCGTCCTTTGGGCACCTACTACACGGCTGGCTCCATCGAAGACCTTGCCCACCCAATTTCTTGAAGGATCCCCTACCTGTGCTTGTGCTTGTGCCGGGAAGATGGAGAAAGAGCTCTAGCGGTTCCCCTCAGCTGAAGAGGCCCGGTTAGTTCTTCTTCTTCTTCCATCCCCTGCCTGTGCCTGTGCTTGTGTTTGTGCTTGTGCCGGGAATATTTTGCATTGGTACTCCTTCTTTGACTGCTTGTTATTTGTTATTTCCTTGAATCGGTGTTCTCCTCCTGCAACTATTTAAGCTCTGAGGAGTTTCTCCGGTTTCAATCTAGGGCAAAAGCCTACTTGTTCAGTAAAAAGACATACCATGGTCAGAATAGTGAGAGATTTGGCAAGAAAACATTTTAATGGTTGATTTAATTATTATTTTTGAGAGCCATGGTTGATTTAATTGTTCTCCGCATACTCTTTTTTTTTTACTACTGTGTATAAGAAATATACCTGAATAGTAATATGGTTTACTAATCTGACACAGATTATTCGTGTAGCACTAGCAACCCACAAGAAAAAACAAATTATTCGTGGATCAGGGATGGATGACTGCATAGACCTCTGTTCTTCATCAGAAGAGGAAGGAGGAGGAGTTCCTGCAGGGAGAGTCGAGTCAGAGTCAGATTCAGAATTTGGTGAAAATGCTGAAGGAGGAGTTGATTCAGAATCTGATTCAGAATTTGATGAAAATGCTGAAGGAGGAGTTGATTCAGAGTCTGAAGAAAATGGTAAAGGACATGGAGTAAATCATAATGGACATGGAAAAGGAGGAGTTCCTGGAGGGGCAGCTGAGAGTTGTGACGCCCCCGGCCCAATCGTGCACTAATCATACACGAAAATGCACACGATCAAGCCTAAGAACTCACGGGAAGATATCATAACACAACTTTAAAACATAAATAAAGTCATACAAGCTTTATATTACAAGCCAGGGGCCTCGAGGGCTCGAATACATATGCTTACGAACAAGCGTCAGCGGAAGCATCAGATATCTGAGTACAGATATTAAAAGAGAAACAGAAGGGCCTTTAGAAAGGCGGGGCAAAATAAAACACTACGATCGAAAGGCGTAGGCCTCCTGCCTGGGACCCTCCGATCCTACTCCTGGTCGTCAGTCAACTCATAGTAGTATCCATCCTCTGGGTAGTAGTAGTAGTCGATCGACGGGGCATCTGTCTCAGGGGGCTCCGTCCTCTGGTCACGACAAACTGATAAGGGGAGAAAAGAAAAACAAAGCAACCGTGAATACTCGGAAGTACTCAGCAAGTAAGGATCTACACTACATACGCAATATTTTCAAAGAGAGGCTGTATATGTCGACTGGGCTGCAGAAATGCCAGAATAAAGAGTAGGCCTAGTCCTATCGAAGACTAGCATCTTCAGCGGTCTTGCAGAAATAGAAGAGGGTAGAACAGTACAATATAATGTAGCAGTATCATTAAGTCTCAACCTCACCCAGAGATCCTTTCTCGACTCCCTGCGAGAAAGCAATCCCAGAGCCATACAGGCATCAACCTCGTCCGGAGATCCCTTCTCGACTCCCTGCGAGAAGCAATCCCAGAGCCATAGTATCCAAGTATTCAGTTCTAAATTGTATCAATCAGGATACAACTCCGAGTGTCCTTTACCGTAGGACAGGCTATCGATAGAAGTTTTCTTCCCTGCAGGGGTGCACCAACTTACCCAACACGCTCGATTAACTCCGGCGGGACACACTTTCCTGGGTCATGCCCGGCCTTGGTCAAACGACACACCGCAGCCCTACCTACAGCTCAGCAGAGAGGTCCCCGCCGGTCTACATCCTAAGCGCTCAGGGGTCTTGGGCCATCGCCCTGTGCACTCCGGGTCGTTGCGAGCAGGGTGAAACCAGGCACCCGGAGGGCGCCGGTCCGTCCCGGCCGCAAGGCTGAACTAGACGTCTGACAGAGCTTTCGGCTGATGCTACGATGCAGAAAGCCCATACTATGCCCACGTGATTGTTAGTGCTATCAGGCCACAGGCCTGCTCGGATCAAATATCCAAATCGCTAGTACCTTGGGCTTGCGGTAACGAGCAGAGACTCACGAAAGATGTGACCCCGTCGCCCCGTCTCGAGGACTTGCTGCAAGGGTTTAGAATGCCTGGCCGCGCCTCGTATTCAGCACTCGGGCACCATACAGACACCCGTCTTCACAACACTCGCCTCTCAGGCGCACGCGGGTACCCCTCAGGGTCGACCCGCCTATCCAAGTAACAGTGTAAAGTCCAAGTATCCATGTGTCTATAACATTAGGGGAATCCGAGGTATCACCCTCATTGAATTCCCACTCGATGTATCCGTCAAGGTGAACTCGGAGGAATCACCCTCGATGGGTTCACACTTGATGTGTTGCACGACAGCGTCGTTACCGGAAGTGGTGAAGGAGGAATCACCCTCGATGACCACGACCGAATAGCTACTCTACAGAGTTAACGTCAGAAGTGCTACACGAGGTATCACCCTCGGCACGCGATAGTAACGCTGCAGTATCGTTACAACTAAGGGGGTGATGTGCGGTGCCGGGGCCTGGTCTTCAATCCCGTTGATCGGGTCTTCGGATAATCCAGCGGGGCAGTCAGGACTAGTGGGGTCACTGATAGGTCTCTACCCAGCCTAAACTAAGAAGTTTAGGATATGCAGGTAATTATCAACAGCAGGTTACAATAAACAGGCTATGCATCAGAATAGGTAAAGCAGCAGCAGCAATTCTAATGCAAACATGAGAAATAGAATGGGCGATATCGGTATGCTCAAGGGGGGGCTTGCCTGGTTGCTCGGCGGCAAGGGCAAGGTTGTCAATAGTTTCTTCGGGCTCCGAAGCTGCGTCGGCCTCGGGGACGATGTCGGTGTCGGGGGCTACCGAGAGAGAAGAGGGGGAGGAAACAGTAAATACTAAGCAAACAAGTGCATGACATGTCAATAAGCGGAGCTAGCGGTGTTCTATCGTAGTGCTAGGTAATACCGGCGATAGAGAAAAATATCTGGGAAAGTATTCCCGGTGTCCGGCATTTCGGACAAACGAAAAGAGGGGAACGGATGCACGTTCGCTATGCTAGGGACGTGTGACGGGCGAACGGACCGCGTATTCGGATTCGTCTCGTCGTTCTGAGCAACTTTCATGTACAAAGTTTTTCCATCGGAGTTACGGATTATTTAATATGATTTTCTAAAGCTTTTATTATTTTCTGGAATTTAATTATTTATTTAAATCAAACATTATCCGAAACTGTGTTATGCTGACATCATCATGACGTCAACATGACATCAGCAGGCGTCATGACACGTGGGTCCCACATGTCATAGACTGTTAGGTTAATTAGTGATTAACTAATTAATTAACATTTAATTAAACTAATTAATTAAATTAGATTAATCTAAACAGGGTTAATTAACTTAATTAATTAACTAATTAATTAATTAATTAATTATTTTTATTATTTTTATTTTATTTTCATTTTCTATTTTCTTAAAACGTTTAAGGGCGTGGGCCCGTGATGTCATAGGCACATCTGGCCAAGGGTGTGGGCCCCCGTGGTCAGTGGCCTGGGGGGGAGCCTAGCGGGCGCGCGGGCGTAACGGGCGCGGGCGAGCGCCCGAGGCCACCGGGGCGAAAGCGAGGCGCGCGGCGGCGCGCGCCAGCTGCAGCGGTGGAGGTGGTGGCGGGGTGGCGCGGGCGGAGCAGTGGTCGGGGGCGAAGAGGCGAGGCCGAGGCGAGCAGCAGGGAGCGGGGCGAGGGGCGGGGCAGGGGAGCGCGAGCGGGGCACGGAGCGGCGCGGGACGGCCAGGGGAAGGCGGGCGCGAGCGCGTGAGAGCGCGGGCGGGGGCGCGCCAGGCGCAGCCTAGGCAAGGCGGTGAGCGCAAGCGCCGAGCGGTGGCGGACGTGGCGGGGCCAGCGCGGCGCACGGGGAAGCAGCGGCGGTGGTGGCCGCAGGCCGCTGCGGGCAGCGGCGACGGCAGCAGGCGCGAGCGATGCGTGGCGGGGCTGCGGGCGGTGGATGGCGCCGGCGACCAGAGAGGGAGAGGGGACGGAGGGAGAGCTCACGGCCGTTGCCGGGGTGCGTCGGCGAGGCTCGAGGGAGCCGAGTCGGGGAGGCGGTCGGGGAGGGGAGGGTCGAGGAAGCGCCGGCGTAGGCGACGGGGACGAGGGCGGCGAGCATGGCGTCGGCGCCGGGCGTCCTGGGCGCGGGGCAGTGGCGACGGCGACGGGCGCCGGGGCGGCGGCGTCCAGATCGAGACGGAGGGGAGTGGGGGAACGAGGGGGATAGGGTTTCGTGGTCCAGGGGATAAGGGGGTGGGGTGGGCCGGTTGGGCTGAGGCCCAGTTAGGCCGGGGGTTTTCTTTTTATTTTCCTGTTTTGTTTTCTTTTGCCTTTTTCTTTTTATTTATTCTCATGTCTCTGTTTTGTAATTTGTTAGGCCTCAAATTGAATTTTGTAAAACATGGCACTTGTTCCATTAAATGCTAGGCACTATCTACCACTGCCAAAAATTGGTTTGGAGACAACTGGAATTCACATAAATTTTATAATAAATAAAATGTATTAAACTTTGCTGTTTTGATAATGTTAGAGCCACCTAATTTATTTATTTATTGTTGGTTAGAATTTTAGAATGGTCTCTGCAATATTTGCTATTTATTGAACATTTCAGTTTCTATGTTGGATAACTTTTATTTTCCACTTTCAGTTTGAATTTCCAATTGAGTTTGAATTTGAAAAGAGATATGATACTAATGTTGATTAAGCACTGTTGATCATGATGACATGGCATAATCAAAAGGGTGGTTACTGTAGTTAACCACTGGGGGTGTTACAAATCTCCTCCACTAACAAGAATTCTCGTCCCGAGAATTAATAGGTAGAAGGAAAAAGTTCGGGGTATTCCGCACGAAGATTATCCTCGCGTTCTCAAGTGGCTTCATCTTCAGTATGATTTAACCACTGCACTTTGAGGAACTTGGTAACCTTCTGACGGGTCCGACGTTCAGCTTCATCGAGAATGCGGATCGGATGCTCCTTATAAGATAGGTCATCTTGCAATTCGAGCACCTCGTGATCCACTGCTCGGTGCGGAGATTCCTTGAAGCAACGACGAAGTTGCGACATATGGAAGACGTCGTGGATATGAGAGAATTGCGGCGGCAACTCCAATTTATAAGCCACCTGACCACGTCTTGCAATTATGCGGAAAGGACCAATGTAGCGCGGAGCTAGCTTGCCCTTGATTCCAAAACGGTGAGTGCCCTTCATAGGGGTGACACGTAGATAAGCTTGATCATCAGGTTGATAAGTCAAACCCCATCGTTTGCGATCATAGTTGCTCTTCTGGCGGTCCTGAGCCGCCTTGAGGTTTTCACGGACGATACGGACTTGTTCTTCGGCGTGTTGAATAATATCCGGACCCACGAGCGGTCGTTCCCTAGTTTCTGACCAATTCAGAGGTGTTCGACACTTACGTCCATAGAGTACTTCGAAGGGGGCCATTTTCAAACTGGCTTGATAGCTGTTGTTATAAGAGAACTCGGCATACGGGAGAGATTCTTCCCACTTCTTACCGAAAGAAATAACACAAGCTCGAAGCATGTCTTCAAGCACTTGATTGACTCGTTCGACTTGGCCTTGGGATTGTGGATGATAAGCTGAACTCCAGGTAATATGAGTTCCCATAGCTGTTTGGAAACTTTCCCAGAATTTGGAAGTGAAAAGGCCACCACGGTCCGAACTGATCTCCTTCGGAATACCGTGGAGTGAAACAATTCTGGAGATATACAATTCTGCTAACTGACTACCAGTGATAGTCTCTTTGACAGGCAGAAAGTGTGCAACCTTAGAGAGTTGGTCGACGACTACAAGAATAGCATCATGACCCTTCTGTGACCTGGGGAGTCCTGTAATGAAATCCATCTGAACCTTATCCCATTTCCATAGAGGAATAGGCAGTGGTTGCAGAATTCCAGCCGGCTTCTGATGTTCTGCTTTAACGCGACGACACACATCACATTCAGCAACATAACGAGCAATGTACTGCTTCATTTTAGACCACCAGTACCTTTGACGGAGATCACGATACATCTTGGTGCTACCCGGATGAATAGACAGTGGGGTATCATGTGCCTCCTTCATGACCTTGTCAGTCATGAGTTCGAAGCGAGGTACCACAATGCGGTTTCTGAAATACAAGGTTCCATCTTCAGACAGCGAGAAATCCCTGTACTTTTCAAGGTGAAGATTTTTCTTCATCAGATCAACTTCAGCATCTTTAGCTTGTGCATTCTTAACAGCTTTCTCAAGATCTGGTTGTATCATAAGGTTATTTAGAGAGCCCTGTGGAACAATACGCAGATTCAGCTTGCACAGTTCTTCAAAAAGACGAGGTTGAGCTCGCCTAACCATGAGGTTGTCGCAATAGGACTTGCGGCTTAAGGCATCAGCCATCACGTTAGCCTTGCCAGGGGTATAAGAAATACCCAAATCATAGTCCGCAATGGCCTCCATCCATCTTTGTTGACGGAGGTATAGAGATGGCTGAGTGAACAAGTACTTCAGACTTTTATGATCCGTGTAGATCTCGCAACGATTACCGAGAAGGTAATGTCGCCACAACTGCAATGCATAGATCACAGCAGCTAGTTCTAGATCATGTACCGGATAATTCTCTTCATGTGGGCGCAACTGACGAGAGCCATAAGCAATCACTTTACGCTCTTGCATTAGGACACAGTCTAATCCTTCACGGGATGTGTCACAATAGATCACAAAGTCTTTGCGGGTATCTGGAGGAGATAGTACTGGGGCAGATGTCAGCTTGTCTTTGAGTGTCTGGAAACTTTCCTGACATTTTTCTGTCCATTCAAATTTAACGCCCTTGTGAAGCAGATCAGTCAGGGGCTTAGCAATCTTAGAAAAGTTCTCGACAAATCGACGACAATAGCTTGCAAGGCCGAGAAAACTTCTCACTTGCTTGACGTTCTTCGGAGGAGTCCAGTCAAGAATAGCCTGAACTCGTTCTGGGTTAACAGCAATTCCATCTTTGGAAATCATATGGCCGAGGTATGTCACTTCAGAAAGCCAGAATTCACATTTGGAATACTTGGCATACAACTGGTGTTCTCGGAGCCTTTCCAGTACAAGACGGAGGTGTTCGGCATGTTCTTCCTTATTCTTTGAATAAACCAGAATATCATCTAGATATACCACAACAAATTTGTCGAGGTAATCCATGAAGATGTAATTCATCAGACGGGAGAATGTGGCTGGAGCATTGGTTAAGCCAAATGACATGACAGTGTACTCGTAAGAACCATAGCGAGTAACGAATGCTGTCTTGGGAATATCCTCTTCACGAACACGGATCTGATGATAACCCAACCTCAAGTCGAGTTTAGAAAACACCGATGATCCAGCAAGCTGATCATACAAATCATTGATCCGAGGAAGCGGATATTTGTTCTGAATTGTGGCTTGGTTAATGGGCCGGTAATCCTGAACCAATCGGTTAGTTCCATCCTTCTTCTTAATGAAGAGTGAAGGTGCTCCCCAAGCAGAGGAACTGGGGCGGATGAAACCTTTCTTAAGTGACGTGTCGATTCCTTCCTTAAGTTCAAGAAGATGATGCGGAGGCATCTTATAAGGATGCTTCGCAATAGGAGTTGTGCCAGGTTTCAAGTCGATGACAAACTCAACAGCTCTAGCAGGGGGTATTCCTGGAAGTTCTTCTGGAAATACATCTTGAAAAATCACGAACAACTGGAACGTTCTCGATGCCTTCAAGAGGTAAAGCATTCAATGCATTCAGAACATATATCTGGCTCTCAGCATCCTGAGCTATTCGGGCTGAGTATTTGACTGTCTGGCCAGAAGGGTGAGTGAGCTGGACTGTCTTAGTAGCGCAATCAATCAAAGCATTATGGGCGGTCAACCAGTTCATACCGAGAATGATGTCTATGTCGGAAGGTCCAAGAGCAATAAGGGAAGCAGAGAACATCAACCCTTCAATTTTGATCTGACTGTTGTGACTTACCATCTTGGTTTGCCACCTGGAACGGGGAGTGATAATCTCTAATGGTGTGGGCAATAACTCTAGAGGTAGCTCATGTCGCTGAGCAAATTGTTGAGACACAAAGGAATGTGATGCCCCGGAATCAAAGAGAACAGAAGCTGCAACTGAATTAACTGACAGAGTTCCCATCACGATTTTTGGAGACTCACGAGCTTCTCCCATTTTGACGTGAGTAACCTGGCCTTGGTCCATAGCAGACATCCTGGCCTTACGATTTCTGCAACGATGGGTTCGATGGCCCTTCGTACGACCATCAGGAGGACGTGGTGCAGCCTGAGGTGTAGCCATGGCATTGGACTGTCCACCCTGAATCGTTAGCTGTCTCGGCGGCGAAGGCAGACGAGGTGCAACATATGACGGCCTTGGTGTTGGAGCAAGTCGGTGGTAAACATTGTGGGGAATCCAGACTCGACGCTTCTGAACAGGCTGACCCGAGGATGAGCCAGCTTCATGAGTGCGCTTGAGTGACTCTTGGTATTCAGTCAGAGCTGTTTCAACTTGGAAAGATTTGCTGACAAGCGTTGCGAATTCTGTGCAATCATGGACAGCAAGTGCAAGTTTTATATCAGTACGTAGTCCTTCACTGAATTTCTCCTGCTTGCGAGTGTCAGTGTCGACGTCATCCGCAGCATAGCGGGATAATTCAAGGAATTTCCTCTGATATTCATCCACAGTCATTTTACCCTGAGAGAGTTTACGGAACTCCTGCTTCTTCTGGTCCATCAGACCTTGAGGAATGTACCGTGCACGAAAAGCTGACTGAAATTCCTGCCTAGTGGTTACAGTTTCAGCAGGCCACATAACCTTGTGGCTTTCCCACCATTGAGCAGCTGATCCCCTCAGGTGATACATCGCATAGGTGACGTAACTGTCAGGGATAAGATTGGCCGACTTCATCTGGAAGGTAATGTCACGGAGCCAATCGTCAGCATCCATTGGATCAGTCGAGCTGCGAAAAGTGGACGGATTGAGGCGCACGAATTCCGGCAGAGTTATTAGAGCAGATTGTTGCTGAGTATTCTGGTTTGGGAATTGAGCCAATACTCCGGTCATAAACTGACGGTTCAGTTCAAACTGCTGCATCATTGCGGCAATGTAAGGTGGAGGTGGAGGATCGTCAGCCATCCTGCCAAATCAACAGGGGCAGTTTAGCAAGAAAAACTGCAGGTGTATGGAATAATTCATGAAGTAACACACACAGCAGAAGGAAGTGCAATAGATACTTTGATGAGGACATCTCTTCTGCTGTTACACCCGCCGCAACTCCTATATCAGTTATGCCACTTGGTCCTATGACTAGAGCGCGTGCGCGACAAATAAATGGCCAGGTACTATCGCTCCTTTGTATACATGATTTGACTGACAAAAATACGATGCTACACTCATGTTCTGATTTACTTGTACTCAGGAATAAAGGAGAGATTAGAGACGAAGATAGCTGTTCATTAAAATCTGATGGAGCAACACTGCATGCATGTCGTCCACCAAATCCACCCATCATGTCACGTGCATGCACATGCACATGCACCAAGTGCACAAGGACCGAAGCACTTGATTTCATGGGCCAAAATCAGCCACGAACGGGGCCTTTTTTTTTTGACTCAGCCAAGTGCTGACATCAACTCGAAGCCTGCCTGCCACGTTCGGTCACCTGCAGTCTGACCCGCGGACGATTGCTGCAGTCCGGATCGAACACGACAACAACTCGGCCCTGCACGACGACTTTTAATAAATAGCTATCTTAGGTTAGGATTTGGACTTGGGTTTTATTGTATTGTTTAGCCATCGCTAAAATTCCGCATCTACGAGACGTGTAGGACTACCGCCTTGTCAGATCCACAGTGGAACCCCAACTTTTCATCTAGTTCGTGTATTCAAGTTATCATCCGCAATTTCAGTTGCAAATTCACCTTTGTTCTTGCTGGTTCTTCGGTTGCTTGCAGGAACTCGAACCTCGTTGTTCAGGTTGATCGTGCCTACGGCAAGGTCAATAACCATCGGAGATTGGTTTAGCGATTGTCGAGGCGTATCATCGGGTACGGTATAGCCGGATCGACAAGGTCAAAATCCACCAAATCGATAATTATCCCCACTCTCATCGAAAGATCGGGCCGCCGTCACATCAAGTGGTATCAGTTTTCAGGTTCATCGGTGAGAGATTTACAGTTTTCGTAGATTGGTTTATTTTTCTGTCCTATAAACCCATGAAAAAGTCAAAAAAAAAATTAGATTAGTTCATCCATTACACCTACCTTTTTAGCCTTTAGCAATTTTTGCATCTAGTATTTGCGTAGTTGAATCGTTGGTTGCATTCATCCTAGAATTAGTGCTGGTTTAGATTGGTTCGAGAGAAATTATCTACTAGATCGATCCGCTTTTGTCCACCATATTTTCCTCTGTCGTGGCCGTTCCAAAAAAAAAAAAACTCTTATTTCTCAACGCCTTTATTTTCCTTTGCTATATTTTTATCAGGCCTTGTTTCGGTCGCAGAGTATCATCGCGCGCACAGCGGTAGCTTACGCGAACGGCTAGACACACAATCATTCGTGTCTGACACCGCGCGTCCGCCCATCCATCGTTCCACCCACACTTCACCAGCGACATACGTCCACCTGTCCACCGCTGTTTCCTGTTCCATCCAGCGCTGCCGTACCCTCTGCTATCCACCACCGTTATTTGCACGATCTTGCATGCATGCAGGTAGCATACCGTAAGGACAGTGTCTTGTTTTATTTGATTAGCTTTTGCAGCTCTATTAGTTTTTCAACGCCAAGAATCCTTCCAAGTCTCTGTTGACTTTAATTGTGTACGTGACTTCTACTTCTGCTAGTAACCGGCCTGCAAAAAAAAAAAAAAGAGAAAAAAAAGAAAAAGAAAAAAGACAAGAAAAGGTACAAAAAAAAAAGTTACAAAGTTCAGGCCGGCTAGCACTTTTTGTGCAATTTCTTTTGCCGTTCAGAATCGTTTCTGCTACACAGGCCAGTTACAATCTTTTGGATACTATCTTTTATTGTTCTGAACTATTACTCTGTTCATATAAGTAATAGTTGCTGGACATTTTCTGTTTTAGTTGCGCCTACACTGCGTTTATACCTCACTTATATCTAGCTATTTAGAGCTATCATATGTTTCTCGGTTTCCACTCCCTTGATTCAGTATCTAGGCTTAGATTGTTTTATCTCTTACTAGTCGACTGCCAGCACTAGTTAGGAGTTTGAGCAATTATTCAGCTTGCATTACTTTTTGCTTAATTGTGCCACATATTGTGAGTTGAGAAAACCTTCACCAAGCTCCACTTCCTATATTGTATCTTGTTCGGTCACTTGGTAATCGCTATATCAATCTTTTGATAACTTTGACATCGCCAACGGCCGACAACCACTGCAGCACGGTAAGAATTGGTAAGAGCTTGGTAATTGCTCGAGAGTTGAGAGATAATTTCCACCGCCTCACCGTAGTTACTGTAGGAGCACTATACTTGTGATTTTGTTCTTGTTTCATCCTAACCATGGCAGGTGACGAAGACAACATGAAAGCCATGGTGGCCCGCCTTGAGGAGGATGTGCATGCATACACCGAGCGGTTCACATCGTTCGAGAGCGCACTTGATAAGCGCCTCAAGTCGATCGAGGATAGCAATGAGACGTTCACTCAAACACTTGCATCTATTATGAAACGTCTCGATGCCCAGGATGCCCGTCTGGGTGCCGCCTCCACTGCCGCTCCGCGTCTTCCAGCCACCAACACAGGTCTACAACGAGCTTGTCGGGTGCCCCCAGGAGACCCGAGGCACCCTCTTTCATACACTGATGCCGTCGACCAGCCCCGTCCTCGCAACGCCAACTCGATAGCTGGCCCGCATGAGGACATCCAAGATGACAACTATGATGGTGATTCCGAGGATCCTGATGCAGTGAATGATAACAATGATCATGATCATCGTCGACTACGCAATAATCAACAAGGTATGGGACGACACCAGCGTCCTCAGGTACGTGGCCATGACGACTCTTTGGGTAGAATTAAATTTGTCATGCCTCCTTTTGCTGGGAAATATGATCCGGATGTTTATCTTGACTGGGAATTATTAGTTGATCAAAAATTTGCTTGCCACGATTTTCCTGATGATAAAAGAGTTAGGGCTGCAACTAGTGAGTTTAGTGATTTTGCTTCTGTTTGGTGGAGAGCACATTGTCGTAAACATCCTAATAATATTCCTGCCACTTGGGAAGCTTTGAAATTAGTAATGCGTCACCGTTTTGTTCCCGGATATTATGAACGTGACTTGCTCAATAAACTACAACGCTTGAACCAAGGATCTAAATCTGTGGAAGACTATTATCAAGAATTGCAAATGGGCATGTTACGTTGTGGTTTAGTTGAGACTGAGGAAGCCTCTATGGCTAGGTTCTTGGGTGGATTGAATAGAGAAATTTATGACATACTTGCTTATAAGGATTATCATTCAATGACCCGTTTATTCCATCTTGCTATACATGCTGAACATGAAGTGCAGGGTCGTTCGAGAATGCGTTCTAATTTTTCTGCAGGTCGTACTTCCACATGGGCGCCACGTACCCCTGCTGCCCCGTCCACTCGCACCTCTACAACAACACCTGCAACCTCTCGACCAGGGCCTACTTCATCAACTTCGGCATCACACACTTCGGCACCAATGAAAAGTACTCAACCAACTACAACAAAAAGTTCGTCATCATCATCTGCTTCCTCCAAAAGAACAAAGGATATCCAGTGCCACACTTGTAAGGGATTTGGCCATATCATGAAGGAGTGTCCTAATAAACGTGTATTGATCATTCGTGAAGACGGTGAGTACGACTCAGCTAGTGATTTTGATGAAGACACATATGCCTTGCTCGCTGCACATGATGACGATGACACAAGGCCGGCGCAAGAGGAAGAACATGTGACCACCGAAGACGCCGATAAGTACATGAGTCTCATATCACATCGTGTCCTTAGTGCTCAGATTGTCAAAGCAAAGAAGGATCAACGTCACAACCTTTTCCACATCAAAGGAGTCGTCAAGGAGCGTTCTGTTCGCATAATCATTGATGGAGGGAGTTGTAACAATTTAGCAAGCATTGACATGGTGGAGAAGCTCTCCCTACCTTCCCGACAACATCCACAACCTTACTACATCCAATGGTTTAATGATGGTGGAAAGGTAAAGGTAACACGCATGGTGAGAGTTCCTTTTTCTTTAGGTTCATACCATGATACTATTGATTGTGATATTGTGCCTATGCAAGCTTGTTCTATGTTACTAGGAAGGCCATGGCAGTATGATAAACAATGTTTACATGATGGTAGAACTAATCAGTACACTCTCACACATAAAGGAAAGAAAATCATTCTACACCCTATGTCTCCTGAGCAAATTTTAAAAGATGATCTTGCTAGGGCTAGTAGAAACACAAATACTGAGCGTACTAAATCTGAAAATCAGAAAGTTGTTGATGAGTTAGAACAATTTAATAAGATGCACAAATCTGATCCTAGCACATCTACAGAAATTAAATTGAAAGGTGTTTCTTTCTTAGCTACACGTGCTGAAATTTTTGAGTTAGATGCTCACACTGATGAATGTTATGCTCTTGTTTGCAAAGAAGTTTTGTTTTCATTTGAGGATATGCCTCCTTCTTTGCCTCCTGTTGTCGCTAACCTTTTGCAGGAGTATCATGATGTTTTCCCAAAGGAAGTACCACCGGGGCTGCCACCTATGAGAGGAATTGAACACCAAATTGACTTGATACCTGGCGCCTCACTACCCAACCGTGCGCCGTACCGGACTAATCCAGAGGAGACTAAGGAGATTCAGCGACAAGTTCAAGAACTACTCGAAAAAGGTTACATTCGTGAATCCCTTAGTCCATGTGCTGTACCAATTTTACTTGTTCCTAAAAAAGACGGTACTTCGCGTATGTGTGTTGATTGTAGAGCCATCAATAATATTACAATTCGATATCGTCATCCTATTCCTAGATTAGATGACATGCTTGATGAACTCAGTGGCTCAGTTGTGTTTTCTAAAGTGGACTTGCGTAGTGGCTACCATCAAATTCGTATGAAACTAGGTGATGAATGGAAAACTGCTTTCAAAACTAAATTTGGTTTATATGAGTGGTTAGTTATGCCTTTTGGATTGACTAATGCACTAGTACTTTCATGAGACTAATGAATGAAGTTTTGCGAGCTTTCATTGGAAGATTTGTGGTAGTATACTTTGATGATATTCTCATTTATAGTAAGTCACTAGAGGAACACTTAGACCATTTGCGTGCTGTTTTTTCTGCTCTGCGTGATGCACGTTTATTTGGTAATATCGAGAAGTGCACTTTTTGCACGGATCGAGTCGCTTTTCTTGGCTATGTTGTGACAGCACAGGGAATTGAAGTTGATAAAGCCAAGGTTGAAGCGATCCAGAGTTGGCCGACCCCTAACTCGGTCACACAGGTACGAAGTTTTCTCGGACTTGCTGGGTTCTACCGCCGGTTCGTGAAGGATTTTAGTACCATCGCAGCGCCGCTCAACGAGCTCACAAAGAAAAATGTGCCATTTGTTTGGAGCGACGCACAAGAGGAAGCCTTCACTATTCTTAAAGATAAGCTTACACACACCCCTTTGCTGCAATTACCTGATTTCAATAAGATATTTGAATTAGAATGTGATGCTAGCGGCATTGGTTTACGCGGTGTTTTATTGCAAGAAGGCAAACCAGTAGCATACTTTAGTGAAAAACTCAGTGGGCCTAGTCTGAATTATTCAACATATGATAAAGAACTTTATGCACTAGTTCGAACTTTGGAGACATGGCAACATTATTTATGGCCTAAGGAGTTTGTCATACATTCTGATCATGAATCACTCAAGCATATTAGAAGTCAAAGCAAACTGAACCGTAGACATGCAAAATGGGTTGAATTTATTGAATCTTTTCCTTATGTTATTAAGCACAAGAAAGGGAAGGAGAATGTTATTGCCGATGCTTTGTCTAGGCGCTATACCATGTTATCACAACTTGACTTCAAAAATTTTGGACTTGAAACTATAAAAGAGCAATACGCTAATGATGTTGATTTTAAAGATATTTTGCTCAATTGCCGAGAGGGTAGAACTTGGAACAAGTTTGTCGTTAATGACGGATTTATTTTTCGTGCTAATAAGCTATGCATCCCAGATAGCTCTGTTCGTCTTTTGTTGTTACAGGAGGCGCATGGAGGCGGACTTATGGGACATTTTGGCGTCAAGAAGACAGAAGACATCCTTGCTGGTCATTTCTTCTGGCCAAAAATGAGAAGGGATGTGGAGAGATATGTTGCACGCTGCACGACATGCCAGAAAGCTAAGTCACGATTGAACCCACATGGTTTATATATGCCTCTTCCTGTTCCTAGCACTCCTTGGGAAGATATATCTATGGACTTTGTATTAGGACTGCCTAGAACACGACGGGGGAGGGATAGTATATTTGTTGTTGTCGATAGATTCTCTAAGATGGCACATTTTATACCTTGTCATAAAAGTGATGATGCTACCCACATTGCTGATTTGTTCTTTCAAGAAGTAGTTCGTTTACATGGTGTGCCAAATACAATTGTTTCCGACCGTGACACAAAATTTCTTAGCCACTTTTGGAGGGTGTTGTGGACAAAACTAGGGACTAAGCTTTTATTTAGTACTACATGTCATCCTCAAACAGATGGTCAAACTGAAGTGGTTAATCGAACATTGTCTACTATGCTTAGGGCTGTTTTGAAAAAGAACTTAAAAATGTGGGAAGAGTGTCTACCTCATGTAGAGTTTGCTTATAATCGTTCAGTTCATTCTACCACAAAGTTGTGCCCTTTTGAGATTGTCTATGGATTTATACCTCGGGCGCCTATTGATTTATTACCTATTCCATCTTCGAAGAAGGTAAATCTTGATGCTAAAGAACGTGCTGAGTTAGTGTTAAAAATGCATGAGATGACTAAGAAAAATATTGAACGCATGAATGCCACTTGATGTGACGGCGGCCCGATCTTTCGATGAGAGTGGGGATAATTATCGATTTGGTGGATTTTGACCTTGTCGATCCGGCTATACCGTACCCGATGATACGCCTCGACAATCGCTAAACCAATCTCCGATGGTTATTGACCTTGCCGTAGGCACGATCAACCTGAACAACGAGGTTCGAGTTCCTGCAAGCAACCGAAGAACCAGCAAGAACAAAGGTGAATTTGCAACTGAAATTGCGGATGATAACTTGAATACACGAACTAGATGAAAAGTTGGGGTTCCACTGTGGATCTGACAAGGCGGTAGTCCTACACGTCTCGTAGATGCGGAATTGTAGCGATGGCTAAACAATACAATAAAACCCAAGTCCAAATCCTAACCTAAGATAGCTATTTATTAAAAGTCGTCGTGCAGGGCCGAGTTGTTGTCGTGTTCGATCCGGACTGCAGCAATCGTCCGCGGGTCAGACTGCAGGAGACCGAACGTGGCAGGCAGGCTTCGAGTTGATGTCAGCACTTGGCTGAGTCAAAAAAAAAAGGCCCCGTTCGTGGCTGATTTTGGCCCATGAAATCAAGTGCTTCGGTCCTTGTGCACTTGGTGCATGTGCATGTGCATGCACGTGACATGATGGGTGGATTTGGTGGACGACATGCATGCAGTGTTGCTCCATCAGATTTTAATGAACAGCTATCTTCGTCTCTAATCTCTCCTTTATTCCTGAGTACAAGTAAATCAGAACATGAGTGTAGCATCGTATTTTTGTCAGTCAAATCATGTATACAAAGGAGCGATAGTACCTGGCCATTTATTTGTCGCGCACGCGCTCTAGTCATAGGACCAAGTGGCATAACTGATATAGGAGTTGCGGCGGGTGTAACAGCAGAAGAGATGTCCTCATCATACTTCATCATATTCGCACCAGACATTCGAATCTGCACATAGCCTCGGTTAGTATCCGGCATTACGACAGCTGAAAGGGGAAGGCTAGACATCTAGGCGGCGCGCAGGAACGCGGCAAGGAAGTACACAACGAGACATAGCAAAGGCTACATCAACGTCGGAGAAAACTATTGGAGCGAGGAATCTGCAAGTGACAACACAGGGTGCCCTCGATAAGAGGATCCTGCAAGTAGAACCTGGCCCACAATCTTGGAGCAAGGGGGGATATTTTCAGAACATCGGGTGGATGTGATCACGAGAACCTAATGTTGGAGTTAGTAAAATTTTAACCCGAATAGAAGAGAGGTCAGAGTCCCAGAGTAAAGGTCGAGGAGTAAAAGATACTAATACCACCCAATTGGCGACGTGGGCCCGTAAGCCACACAGCCAAGTTAGTAAAACAGTTTTGGACCACTAGACTCAACTTCGGCCAAGGAGTTGGAAAGGGGGTTCCTACAAGCAGTCGGCTCTGATACCAACTTGTGACGCCCCCGGCCCAATCATGCACTAATCATACACGCAAATGCACACGATCAAGCCTAAGGACTCACGAGAAGATATCACAACACAACTCTAAAACATAAATAAAGTCATACAAGCTTTATATTACAAGCCAGGGGCCTCGAGGGCTCGAATACATAAGCTTACGAACAAGCGTCAGCGGAAGCATCAGATATCTGAGTACAGATATTAAAAGAGAAACAGAAGGGCCTGTAGAAAGGCGGGGCAAAATAAAACACTACGATCGAAAGGCGTAGGCCTCCTGCCTGGGACCCTCCGATCCTACTCCTGGTCGTCAGTCAACTCGTAGTAGTATCCATCCTCTGGGTAGTAGTAGTAGTCGATCGACGGGGCATCTGTCTCAGGGGGCTCCGTCCTCTGGTCACGACAAACTGATAAGGGGAGAAAAGAAAAACAAAACAACCGTGAGTACTCGGAAGTACTCAGCAAGCAAGGATCTACACTACATATGCAACATTTTCAAAGGGAGGCTGTATATGTGGACTGGGCTACAAAAATGCCAGAATAGAGAGTAGGCCTAGTCCTATCGAAGACTAGCATCTTCAGCGGTCTTGCAGAAATAGAAGAGGGTAGAACAGTACAATATAATGTAACAGTATCATTAAGTCTCAACCTCACCCAGAGATCCTTTCTCGACTCCCTGCGAGAAAGCAATCCCAGAGCCATACAGTCATCAACCTTGTCTGGAGATCCCTTCTCGACTCCCTGCGAGAAGCAATCCCAGAGTCATAGTATCCAAGTATCCAGTTCTAAATTGTATCAATCAGGATACAACTCCGAGTGTCCTTTACCGTAGGACAGGCTATCGATAGAAGTTTTCTTCCCTGCAGGGGTGCACCAACTTACCCAACACGCTCGATTAACTCCGGCCGGACACACTTTCCTGGGTCATGCCCGGCCTCGGTCAAACGACACACCGCAGCCCTACCTACAGCTCAGCAGAGAGGTCCCTGCCGGTCTACATCCTAAGCGCTCAGGGGTCTTGGGCCATCGCCCAGTGCACTCCGGGTCGTTGCGAGCAGGGTGAAGCCAGGCACCCGGAGGGCGCCGGTCCGTCCCGGCCGCAAGGCTGAACTAGACGTCTGACAGAGCTTTCGGCTGATGCTACGATGCAGAACGCCCATACTATGCCCACGTGATGGTTAGTGCTATCAGGCCAGAGGCCTGCTCGGATCAAATATCCAAATCGCTAGTACCTTGGGCTTGCGGTAACGAGCAGAGACCCACGAAAGATGTGACCCCGTCGCCCCGTCTCGAGGACTTGCTGCAAGGGTTAAGAATGCCCGACCGCGCCTCGTATTCAGCACTCGGGCACCATACAGGCACCCGTCTTCACAACACTCGCCTCTCAGGCGCACGCGGGTACCCCTCAGGGTCGACCCGCCTATCCAAGTAACAGTGTAAAGTCCAAGTATCCGTGTGTCTATAACATTAGGGGAATCTGAGGTATCACCCTCATTGAATTCCCACTCGATGTATCTGTCAAGGTGAACTCGGAGGAATCACCCTCGATGGGTTCACACTTGATGTGTTGCACGACAGCGTCGTTACCGGAAGTGGTGAAGGAGGAATCACCCTCGATGATCACGACCGAATAGCTACTCTACAGAGTTAACATCAGAAGTGCTACACGAGGTATCACCCTCGGCACGCGATAATAACGCTGCAGTGTCGTTACAACTAAGGGGGTGATGTGCGGTGCCGGGGCCTGGTCTTCAATCCCGTTGATCGGGTCTTCGGATAATCCAGCGGGGCAGTCAGGACTAGTGGGGTCACTGATAGGTCTCTACCCAGCCTAAACTAAGCAGTTTAGGATATGCAGATAATTATCAACAGCAGATTACAATAAACAGGCTATGCATCAGAATAGGTAAAGCAGCAGCAGCAGCAATTCTAATGCAAGCATGAGAAATTGAATGGGCGATATCGGTATGCTCAAGGGGGGGGGGGGCTTGCCTGGTTGCTCGGCGGCAAGGGCAAGGTTGTCAATAGTGTCTTCGGGCTCCGGAGCTGCGTCGGCCTCGGGGACGACGTCGGTGTCGGGGGCTACCGAGAGAGAAGAGGGGGAGGAAACAGTAAATACTAAGCAAACAAGTGCATGACATGTCAATAAGCGGAGCTAGCGGTGTTCTATCGTAGTGCTAGGTAATACCGGCGATAGAGAAAAACATCCGGGAAAGTATTCCCGGTGTCCGGCATTTCGGACAGACGAAAAGAGGGGAACGGATGCACGTTCGCTCTGCTAGGGACGTGTGACGGGCAAACGGACCGCGAATTCGGATTCGTCTCGTCGTTCTGAGCAACTTTCATGTACAAAGTTTTTCCATCGGAGTTACGGATTATTTAATATGATTTTCTAAAGTTTTTATTATTTTCTGGAATTTAATTATTTATTTAAATCAAACATTATCCGAAACAGTGTTATGCTGACATCATCATGACGTCAGCATGACATCAGCAGGCGTCCTGACACGTGGGTCCCACATGTCATAGACTGTTAGGTTAATTAGTGATTAACTAATTAATTAACATTTAATTAAACTAATTAATTAAATTAGATTAATCTAAACAGGGTTAATTAACTTAATTAATTAACTATTTATTTATTTATTTATTTATTTTAATTATTTTTATTTTATTTTCATTTTCTATTTTCTATTTTCTTAAAACGTTTAAGGGCGTGGGCCCGTGATGTCATAGGCCCATCTGGCCAGGGGCGTGGGCCCCCGTGGTCAGTGGCCTGGGGGGGAGCCTAGCGGGCGCGCGGGCGTAACGGGCGCGGGCGAGCGCCCGAGGCCACCGGGGCGAAAGCGAGGCGCGCGGCGGCGCGCGCGAGCTGCAGCGGTGGAGGTGGTGGCGGGGTGGCGCGGGCGGAGCAGTGGTCGGGGGCGGAGAGGCGAGGCCGAGGCGAGCAGCAGGGAGCGGGGCGAGGGGCGGGGCAGGGGAGCGCGAGCGGGGCACGGAGCGGCGCGGGACGGCCAGGGGAAGGCGGGCGCGAGCGCGTGAGAGCGCGGGCGGGGGCGTGCCAGGCGCAGCCTGGGCAAGGCGGGGCGCGGGCGGTGAGTGCAGGCGCCGAGCGGTGGCGGACGTGGCGGGGCCAGCGCGGCGCGCGGGGAAGCAGCGGCGGTGGTGGCCGCAGGCTGCTGCGGGCAGCGGCGACGGCAGCAGGCGCGAGCGATGCGTGGCGGGGCTGCGGGCGGTGGACGGCGGCGGCGACCAGAGAGGGAGAGGGGACGGAGGGGGAGCTCACGGCCGTTGCCGGGGTGCGTCGGCGAGGCTCGAGGGAGCCGAGTCGGGGAGACAGTCGGGGAGGAGAGGGTCGAGGAGGCGCCGGCGTAGGCGACGGGGACGAGGGCGGCGAGCACGGCGTCGGTGCTGGGCGTCCTGGGCGCGGGGCAGTGGCGACGGCGACGGCCGCCAGGGCGGCGGCGTC
Organism: Thinopyrum elongatum; assembly: GCA_011799875.1. Classification (NCBI taxonomy): domain Eukaryota; kingdom Viridiplantae; phylum Streptophyta; class Magnoliopsida; order Poales; family Poaceae; genus Thinopyrum; species Thinopyrum elongatum. The sequence goes on along the minus strand of CM022297.1, from coordinate 486,406,749 downwards.
CAGATCGGGACGGAGGGGAGTGGGGGAACGAGGGGGATAGGGTTTCGGGGTCCAGGGGATAAGGGGGTGGGGTGGGCCGGTCGGGCCAGCTGGGCTGGCCGGCTGGGCTGAGGCCCAGTTAGGCCGGGGGTTTTCTTTTTATTTTCCTGTTTTGTTTTCTTTTGCCTTTTTCTTTTTATTTATTCTCATGTCTCTGTTTTGTAATTAGTTAGGCCTCAAATTGAATTTTGTAAAACATGGCACTTGTTCCATTAAATGCTAGACACTATCTACCACTGTCAAAAATTGGTTTGGAGACAACTGGAATTCACACAAATTTTATAATAAATAAAATGTATTAAACTTTGCTGTTTTGATAATGTTAGAGCCACCTAATTAATTTATTTATTGTTGTTTAGAATTTTAGAATGGTCTCTGTAATATTTGCTATTTATTGAACATTTCAGTTTCTATGTTGGATAACTTTTATTTTCCACTTTCAGTTTGAATTTCCAATTGAGTTTGAATTTGAAAAGGGATATGATACTAATGTTGATTAAGCACTATTGATCATGATGACATGGCATAATCAAAAGGATGGTTACTGTAGTTAAACACTGGGGGTGTTACAAGAGTTTGATTCAGAAATCGAAGAGCATGACAAAGGACTTGCAAAGAACACTTACATTGGATCAAAGTGCAGCGTGAAGAAAATGTACAACTTGATCCATGGATTAGATGAAGAGAGGAAAGGTTATGTGAGAGAGATTGGTTTTGCGGGTCTGCTTCTCCTGCCAAAGCTCATGAGGACAAATCGGCACTTCCTCATGTGGCTGCTAAGCAAAGTTGATGAAGAAGCAAGCTCTATCATCACAGGTTACCGCAGGGACATACCTTTCCATGATAAAGATGTGGAAACTGTGCTGGGAATTCCATGTGGCGGCGCACCGGTGCAGAGTGAACAACACGGTGTTCCTGAGAATGTGATAGCAGCGATCCGAAAGACTCTCGGAATATCTGAATCGGAGCGCCACATAGGTCTGGTGGTTGCGATTGTGAAGAAGAAGGTCAGGGGCCAAAAGATGACAAAAGCAGAAATATCAAAATTCAAGATTGCTTTTGTTATATGCGCAGCGACGTACCTGTTTGCCCCAACAATGAAAAATGACTACTTTGTGACAGATTACTGGGGCGCGCTTACAAACCCTGACATAATTTCTCGAATACGCACAAGCATGCGGATCATCTCATTAAAGAAGAAGCGGCAAAGAAGCCGGATACAAGGCCATTCGGCCATTACAACGCTAATCACGAGAATTAGCCGCCACACCCACCACACACACACTGCCTACTATGATACATGCTACCCTAGTCCAACCTCATGCCGATGGTGATGAGGCGAGCCTCAGAGCAACCAAGCCGCGTCACAACCAAACCGAGACCTCTACAACAAGACCAAGATCCAATTCCAACACAAACCAACGTACCGCCACCCATTGTGCCAAAAGGAAGTCGGCAAGTGAACGGCAGGGCCTGGGCAGACTTAGGGAAGGTGCCGTCGAGATAGCGCCGGTGATGGCGTACATTGCGCCTCGGAGGCCCACGCCCAGAGCAGCAGCTGACCATGACTCAAGCCACACCGTTGAGACTCCTCGAGCAACAAGACGACGCCTTCAAGAAGGGAACGCCGCCATGACGCCGTCGCCGCCTGGTCCGGAGGCCGGACCGAGGGTTTCCCCCGAGCTCGAGGAAGGAAGCCCGATCTAGACCAAAAACAACGCCTTCAAGAAGGGAAGGGCGCCCACGGGCGTCGCCGTTGTCAGCCTCATTCGAAGCAGGGATTTCTCCCAACCCAGATCGAAGAACCCAGCGCACCGGAGTTGCTCAAGCATGCCAAACCCACAACCGGAAGGGTTGCAATCGTATCACAGTAGCCACCACTAGTAAGCCGGCCAGATTAGACCATGGCACGCCCACCCCCGGCCCGCCTGCCAAGCAGAGCACCACCACCATCGCGGCGCCGCCGCGCCGCCGTCCAAAGCTGCAGCTCGCCGCCGCCACCACAACTCCCCCGGCCGAGGGAGGGGATCCCAGGCACCCCAGCATGCAGGTCAGGGCGCCTCCACCGCTAGATCTGGGCGCCGGGCGCCAGATCGACGACGTCGGCCTCAACACCGCCCCACACGCCCCCCAGCCGAGGGAAAGGAGGAGCAGCACCGCCGCCGAGCCCGGGGCCGCCGCCCCGGCTTGCCCACGCCGTCGAGGCGCAGCCGCCGCCTGTAGTGCTGCCCTGTCCGGGGCTGAAGCAGCGCGGTGCGCGACAAGGAGGCCCCGCCGCCGCCGTCCGCCGAGTGGGCTTTGCCTGTCGGCATCCTCCGGCGGCGGTGGGTGGAGAAAGGAGGGAGGAGGGAGCCGGGGCGGCGGCGGCTAGGTTTTCGCTCGAGCCGCCCCCCCGGGAGCGACGCGAGCGAGTTCTTTTTTTCGCCAAACAACTCCCCAACCCTGACATAATTCATTTGCACAATTGGACCGGTTACGTGAGGTCGGAGACTTTAAGAGCAGCAAAGAGGGTTAAAGCTGATCTGCTTGGAGGTAGCAAGAAGTCTAACCTATCTGGATGTCTGCCGTTCATTCAGGTAAAGTATGCGTCCATCGGTCAAATGTACCAGCCAGTCGATGTCTCTGATAATATACATGATGCCTCTTTTATTGTTTGTGCAGACGTTCTATTTGGATAACTTGGAGGTGACTGGTGGAAGTATCCCACACGACGAATTCCCCAGGATACAGTTTTACACGACGGAGGTGATCAACGCGATAGTTGAAGACGACACGAGGTCACGCAAGGGAGCAGAACTTGTCACATATGGCCGATTGCTGGTCAGGACAAATAGAACCTATGCACCAAATACTGAACTTTTTTTGTGTGTTATATCATATATTCACATGAACCTTTGATCATTTGTCACGGAAAGCCACGTCACGAAGCACTGGTCTGCTATCAGAGGAACCCCGCGAACAGGAACAATGTTGCTGGCACATCAAATGTGTTTAATAGAAGCGAATCTAGGTGCGCCGAGACTGGGTCTATGACCATAGATGAGGTAAAGTCGGTGAACAAAAAAGATCTTTATTAATCAGTATGAAGATTGAATCGCTAGTTATGGATAAGGTTTCATAATGTATTATTTTTCAGATTAAATCGCTAGTTATGAATAAGGTTTCAAAAATGTATTCTTTTTCAGATTGAATTGCTAGTTATGGATAAGGTTTCATCCTTCGCAACGGCTTGTGAATATGTTTTGACAGGTTTTTCAAGGAAGAAGGAAGAGGAGAACCGGAGGCACCAAGCTGCCTTGACAGACCTCGAGAACCAGTCGCAGCAACAGGTCAAGAATGAGTCGAGGAAAGTGAGAGATCAACTGAAAATACTGTTTGCTGGAATTAGGCATCAGGATGGAGTAAGCTGGAATATGAAGGGAAAACGCCCTTTATATGGAGATCCAGGTAAGACTGCCAGCAAAGCATAATTATAATGGTAGGAGCTGTTTTTTTTTTCGAAACGGAGGTAGGAGCTGTTTTGGGTAATATATTTGAGGACTGTAGCGGTCTTGGTGCTGCAGGTTAGTTTGCTTAATTGATATTACAACTGTTACGGTGATTGGCGATTTTATACAACACATTTCTTCAAATTCACAGCTCCAACTGAGGATGCTGATGTTGGTTGCCCTAACTCCGATATGCCTCAAGATAGCCATTCATCACCAACTGTGGAGATACCTGGCCATGGATCTGAACTGGCGCGTCTTGGTATCAAGAGGGTAATTAAAAGAAGGAAAGAGTGATATTTTATCGTGGCTTGTCCAGTTCATATATATATTAAGGCCGGAATAATTCTCTCTTTCTGTATTGTGAAACCTGGTGCATACATAACCTGAGCGGAGGCAAAAGAAGTGATGATGGCTGCTTTTGTTATGTCTGAGCACCTGCGTGTGTGGTGATCTAGGGGTAAAAGGGTGTGGTTTGCCCCCTTTCCCTTTGTAAGTTGGAGGGCATGTGGCCTTTGAGAACTTTCAGATTGTCTCTGGTAGGGAGTTTAAAACTTTGTTCTTCACCCCTCCTTGTAGCGGTGCATGCAGCATGTTGGCTACCCTTTGCTGGGTGATAACATGGGGGTGTTTCGTTTTGTGCGGTTTTCATTTTTGTGTTTTTCTAGCGTTGAGACGCTATTTTACTCTATGTTTTGTTCCGTTATCTGATGATAGTGGAACCCGATCCAATTTGGATCATAGGGAAAAATACATAACCAAATAACCTGGAATTATTCTCACTTTCTGAATGGAGGGTCCTCTATATGCATTTGAGAAAGAAACAGAACCAGGTCCTCTATATGCCAACTTGCCAAGATGGCTTCTGTTATATGCGCAACGACTTGTTTGCCCCAACAATGAAAAATGACTACGTTGTGACAGATTTCTGGGGCGCGCTAACAAACCCTGACATAATTCATTTGCGCAATTTGTCAGGTTACATAAGGTCGGAGACTTTAATAGCAGCAAAGAGGGTTAAAGCTGATCTGCTTGGAGGTAGCTAGAAGTCTAATCTATCTCAATGTCTGCCGTTCATTCAGGTAAAATATGCATCCGTTGGCCATTTTTTCCGATAAAGAGTGTATTTTATTGACTTAAAATGAAGCATTGAGAAGATATAAAACACGATGAGCCCATATCCGACTTCTGCATAATTAAGATGCACACAACCAACACCAATACACACAAACATATCTGCAGCTAGCAAAGTAATAAGACCAAAGCTATGCTTAGGCGAGGAATAAAGGAAAAAGTTCCAAAGCAATTAGATCCACTATCGTCAGAACTACAACAATGACCATATCTGCACCGACCATATCATGACGCCACATGGACGACGAGGTCTTCAACAACAACGCCTTCAGAAAGGGAGCGACGCTTAAGCGACGCCGTCACCAGATGCAGCCACTAAGGCCAGAATCTGGGTTTTCACCCTGAAGAATCAGTTCGAAGCATGTCCGAGCAATGTCTTCAATAAGGTAACGATGTAAAAAAAACATCGTCATTGCCAGGTATAACCAACTCCGGTCTAACCTAGGCTTTCACCACAGAGCTCTAGACCGGGTGCTCGAGTAGCACCACCATCAAAGTCACTCATGTATTATCGCCACCATTTTTCCGCGAACCCAGCAACTACATGCGACGTGTCACTGCTCCACAACCATCCCTCTGCATCAAGACGTCGTCTGTAGTTTTGCATCTCACCGCCGAAGTCAGCCGCCGGATCTCGAGAGATGAACCCTCCATAAGACCTTCGGATGATCACCACCGTTGTGGAGCCATAGGAGATCACTGCACCACAGTCTTCAGTCACAACCAAACAGTCGACCAGATCTGGATCACCACCACCAAGCCTTCCAGATCTGAATCAAGGCAACCACACCGGGCCATATCAAGCTGTGGCCGCCTAACTACATATCCGACCGTCTACGAGGCCGCAAACAGTTGTTGGTTGCAAGACTACGGCCGCCCACACACCGGCACCAGGCCAGGCCACCGCCGAGTAGAACCGCATTGGGTCGGCGTCCGCACGTGCACTGCAGATCTGTGCTGGGAGACACCACATGCGCCCGCTACCTCAGATCAGCCGGCTGCCACCGCCCCACGGCAGTCCGGCCGCTAGCCCGCGAAGCTGGGATCCGATCGAACCTAGCTCACATGCATGCTGCGCGTGCCGTACGTGCCGCACCAACCAACGACTCCGCCGATTCGCATGGCCTTGTGCCTCTGCCAGGATGAGCAGCCCCCCCCACCCCAAACCCACACACAAGCAGAGAGGAGAAGCTCCCGCCGCCACTGATGCCGAGCGGGCTTTTCCCGGCAACGCTCGCCGGCGGCGGCAGGGAGAGGGATGATGGGTCGTGGCGGCTCGCGGCGGATAGGGTTGCACACTCGGATCCATCGTGCAAATGTACCGGCCAGTCAATGTCTCTGATAACTTCGAGGTGACGAAAATATCCCACACGACGAATTTCCCAAGATACAGTTTTACACGACGTAATGATCATTGCGATAGTAGAAGACGACACGAAGTCACACAAGGGAGCGGAACTTGTCACACACGGACGGATGTTAGTAATGGTTCCTGATACGTGGACGGAAGACTTTCTAGCCGCCACCTCCTCCTCCACAAAAAAGTTAGGTTTTCTGCCTCCCGCCGGCGCCACCGCAGGTCCGCCTCCTCTTCGGTGGCCCTAGGGTCATGGGGGCGCGGTGGACCTCGTCAAGGGCCGACGGGAGGGCACCGTTTTTAGTTGTTTCTTTCAGTTTTGCTAGGGTTTGTGTCTTGATCAGAAAGACGAGACGGCAGCGGCTCCCTGAAGATGGAATAAAGGTCTCCGCGCCTAGCCCCCATTCCGGCGATGCGTCTAGCACCATTGGTGGGCGTGTGCAGGTGTGTCTCCGGCGGATCTATCTTTGGTGGATTTGCTCTGACCTCATCGTTGTTCGTCTACATTCGTGTGTCTTCGGATTGGATCCTTCCGATCTACGTTATTCTTTATCTGCGGTGATTGCTGTTCTGATGCGCTGGTCCTACGGGGCCTTAGCACGTCGACTTCCCGACTGTCTATTACAACAAGTTGTGCTCGATTCCGGCGATGGAGGGGCGATGACGGCGGCGCGCCTTCGGCTTGCTTCAGTGTTTGTAGTCGTCGCTAGGTGGTCTACGGATCTGGTTGTAATTTTTATTATTTCTGGTATTCGTTATACTGCCATGTTTGAAGATGAATAGATCAAAAAAATTCTCGCAAAAAAAGGACAATTTTTTCTTCGATAAAGGGCTTTTCATTGAATTGAAATATCAAGTTGATACAATCGCATCATAGAACGCCTGGCCTCTGCATAACTAGATGCACGTAGCCAACAAGTCCAAAAACCGAAAAGGAAAAAGAAAAGGCTCAAACAGCCAGTACGACAAAATCAAGATAAAGCCAGCCTAAGATGTGGCCGATCCTATCCGAAGATCACACCGCCATCCATGGGGGTAGAAAACCTCCCTGGCTGAACGCTCCAGCCGAGTAGACGCCATCATAAAAAGGTCTCTGTCCTCCGGCCTCTGCAGGGTAGACCACATACGGAGCCATCGCGAACATATATGAATAACCTGCATAGGAGATGAAACACATTTATGGTTAAAAACTATGTCATTCCTGGTGAGCCACAGAGCCCAACATAAGGCAGCCGCCCCCACTAGAATGTGTGCAGAAAATTGTTTATCTATTCCCCACAACCAATTGCCGAACATGTTCCGTGCACTACGAGGGGGATAAAGATTCGAAGCTATTTGAACAATGGTCCATACAGACCGAGCAAATTTGCACTAAAAAAAAAGTGTTTAATGGACTCGTCATGATGGCAGAAAACACATTTTTTGCACCCTTGCCAGTTACGTCGTGCCAAATTATCCCTAGTTAAGATCACCCCTCTATTGAGAAACCAGAGAAATATCTTCACTTTTAGAGGGATTTTGAGCTTCCACAATTTCCTGTTATCAAATACAACCTATGCACCAAATACCGGATGTATCTCATCAGTGAGAAGGGCGGAGGAAATAGAACGTTTTCCATATATAACTCGTTATGGCCTTCTAAATGAATTATGAGGTAAGTCGTGAATTCAATGGACTTTATTTTTCTCCTAATATTGATTGGTTGAGTTTTTTTTAACACGGTTGAGTTTGATTTAGTTATACTCAAAGTTAAACTCACATCTGAACTGGTGGCACGAATTCTTTCAGTAAATAAGAATAAGATAAGATTGGCCGCATCGGATTTCAACTCACTTTTTTATTTGCAATAATATATAAACTCAGAAAAAGGTAGTACCAATCAACACACTATCTTATAGTAGTGTATTCTGTTAACGCCCACCCGTATTGGCAAGTATGGGCTGCGGTATACTTGGGCACTTATTTTGACACTCTTCGTAGGAATCATAACACGGTACGTCTGGCAGAGTGACACAGCATATGCATTTCGCGTACCAGGTTCTAAAGTTTTCACCTTTGTCCTTACAATCTCTATCAAGACAAAATTTCAAGGTAAGTTTGCTCTCATCAAGTGACGAGACCAGCGTGGTCGTGTTGGCATGGTCATCTTTGTAGGTGCTCTCGGGCTCACGACGACCTATTACATAGATGATATTATACAGTTATGAGTCCATAATATGCAAATAAATATAGAAAAACAATCCGATAGTGATGTGTACTTACATTGTCCAACCATAAGAAGGCACCCAATGAAAAAAACAGCAATTGTGTACACAGCGCTCCCCTTCATATTTTCCACGAACCGTATGCGAGATTATGAGGTAGTTTTATAAGCAATCTGATGCAATGGCACAACTCACCCTCGCCTCAGTATATATATATATATAGGCATATGCATTAATTATGGCATATGGATTAATTGTCGACGATCACGTTCCATATACAGAAGCATGACACATATGCGCCGTATGAGACGCTCCTGGCTAGAATGCGTATAATCACCATAAGTACCCGGTGATTAGTGGTGGTGCCGCGGGCCCGGTGGCTCTCGACGCGGCGGTGCGGCCGTTGGCCGTGGGGCGGCGCAGTGGCGCTGTGGCTGGCGGTGCCCGCCCAGACCAGATCTGGGCCCATTTGGGCCCCATCTGGGTTGGGGCGGGCCGGTGGCTCGGTGTTCGGCGGCGACGTTCCCTGGTGGTGGCGTGGTGGCGGCGGTCTCGGGCGATAAGGACTTCGTTGGTCGGCGTGCTGCAGCGTGGTGACAGGACTGTCCAGGTACAAGTGGGCCCGGCTGGGCCGTCGTGGCTCGGCAAGTCCTCGTTGCTGCGCCCGGTCGGCTCCGCTGCGGCGGTGGAGGTTGTCCCCTCCCTCCGGTCGAGTTGTGTTCGCTCCTGTGGCCGGTGTCTCCTCTCCCTCTCTAGGTTTGGTGTTGACAGCTCCAGTGAGGCATTGAGGGTTGTCCGGTAATCGTGGTGACACAAGTTGGTGGGTGGCTGAGGGGGTGATGCATTTTGAAATGCCTGGGGTGGTGGTGGTGGTTGTGGGTCGGGAGAAACCCCTATCGTCTTGTCCGGCACCGTTGCGATGACGCCTGCGGGTGGCGTCGGACCTTCCTGAGGGGCATCGGGTATACCCCTTCCCCACTATCCCTCGCGTACCGGGGAAAACCCTAGAACTTGTTCGGGCAACAGTGGCGGCATCGTCGCATTCCTTCTTGAAGGTGTTGCTTGGGGCGCGGCGCTTCGGGATGCTGGGAGCGTGGTAGTACTTCTTTGGAGGGTGCAGCAGTTGCCGGTCTTCCTTTCTTCATTGATCTGCCGGTGTCGGCATTTATTTCTCTTTCTTCTTCTTCTTGTTTTTCTTTTGGGCTTATTTGGGCTGCGGCCCCAGCGAGCTGGATGTATCGGATGTTTGCTTTATAATATAAAGCGGGGTAAAAAAGGAGCATTTCTTTGCGAGGACTGAACTAACCTAAACCGTCAATTTACTACAAAAAAATAACTTCCGCTGTATCATATAGTATATGAGGTTCACTTACCTGAATACAAGAGATACAAGAAAGCAGCCAATAATGACAGAAACAGCTGAACCGATCATGATCTGATATATGTTCTGTGCTAGCACGTTAGCTTCTGCTCCACATATTTGAGTGAGAGAGAAAGAAAGAAAATAGAGAAGATGAATCTGACATGTGGACCAGTGTAGTTCGTGAGAGCATACTGTAATACCCACCGGAATCATCCTTTCCCGGTGCGCCAAATAAGTATTTTGCAGAAATCAACCGGAATAGACCGGGATCAGAGAGTATAGGGTGCCAATTTCAGGGATTTCAACGTTGGAGTTTAATTCAGACTTAGAGTATGAATTCAAGGTTTATTTTAGACTTTTCTCATTAGTAATCATAATAATATACACATCAGTGCTAGGATCTGCGAGGGAGGTTACCACGCATCAGCGCTGGGATCGGCAAGATTAGTAATCATAGTATACGCATCAGTGTTCCCTCAAAAAAAAAAAGTATAGGCATCAGTGCTGGGATCTGCGAGATTAAACCACAATATACGCATTATTGCTGAGATCCGTGAGGATAGGCCATCTCCAACAGCGATCCGTAAATTTTCTTTCACATCCATCCACGGATAAGGGGGGATCAGTTCACAAACACGGATGCGGGAGGCCGCCATCCAATGATGTCCGCATACATTTCAACAACAATACGAACAAACCGGACAAAATTCGTTCAAACCGGACGGATTTCATATAAACACGTCCGGATTTCATATAAACATGACGAAATTCATTACATTTCGGACATATTTCAACTAAAAGCGGAGCTCGTTCGACTATAATACCTAAACTAAATGAGCGCCGGCGCATGTTTCCCATGTCGGCCATGAGCCCCGAGAACTGAAGCTTCGCCTTCTCCAATTCCGCCTTGGAACTGAAGTTGTCCGCCTCCATGTTGCCGCCAAGCGACTAATCGGCTGACGATGCTCAACCCACCAAGCTTGGCGTCGATGGGAGGGGAGGAGCAGTGGCCTTCCTGAGACTAGAACGGCGGCGACCTACCGTGCACTACTCTTTCTCACTACCGGCAGCGTCCGTGGACGTGTCGGCTTTGTGGTCATGGCCTTGGCGGTGTCCTCGTCATCGTCGGTCTTGCCGCACACTTCGTCCGCCGCCTCGTCGAACTCCATGTAGGCAGCCTCCAATTCCGCCTGACACTAGCGGTACCACCAGTTGGCGAGGTGGATGTCGCGGGCGGAGCAGTAAGGCTCGAGCAGCGCCTCCTACTCCGCCACATCCACGTCCGATGCGATCTCCCTGCTGGCGATGATCAGCTCCTCTGTCTGCAGGTGCTCGTGGATGAGCTGGTGGTTGTAGGAGGCATCACCCCGCGCCTCCCAGAACTGCTTCTCCCACACCATGTCCATGTAATGGGCACGAGCCTCGCAGATGGCCATGGTGCAATGCACCAGCGGGGGTGGCTAGACAAGGAGGGTGGTGCCGGCTCATCGTCGGTCGCGTCCTCCATTTGGACGTCGTCGTTCTCCGGCTGGTTGCTGGCCTGCCAGCCGACAGCAATGGCGGTCATCTCCTTCTACTCTGGCGTGAGCCCGTCCCAAAGAGCTTTGGCACGCGAGGAAGCCATGGTGGGAGTGGTGCGAAGAGGAGAAAGGGGTCGGAGGCGGATGACTGTGGCAATGGCTGGGGTTCCAGTTTATATAGCAATGGTGGGCGCCAGAGGGACGGACGGGTGGCGCCAGAGTAGATGGGAGGTTCGGGCCTCCGGAGAGTAATACCCTACATCCTGCTTGTGTTTGTTATTCATGGTGGAGGGATACCTCATGCGAAGAGTTACAATGGCATAGATGAGATTGCTACCGAGAGTTGTTTCTACAGGAGTAGATGGGAATGAGAGCTCCCTAACCTCTCCTTCTATACTCGGTGGAGGCAAGGGTTTTACAGAGGGAGATGCGATATAGTGTTGCCGCCACACCAACTTGGAGGTTAAGTTGTTTGCATGGTGCTTATCTTCTTATTTGGGCTCCCTCCGCTGCTGGACCTTGTGGGCCCTCTAGCAGGCCTTCTGCTGCGCTCACCTCGGTGAGTCATCCCCGGTGTATGACACCGTCAGTTGCCCCCGAGCATGGCGGAGGTCACATAAGTGGGTCTTTGAGACATCTGGCGGGCTCCTCCCTTTGCAGTGCTTGTCCTTGTGGTTTTTCCTTCAGGGAGCCCGAATCGAGGCCTCTGTGACTGATAGCCCCTTATGAGGACTGCGCCGACTGAGCTCCCAAGGCTTTGACAATTGTTGACATGGTCCACCCGATCGAATCGGTGTCTTCTGAGAAACCGTTTGAGTGGATCCCGTCAATTAGGAAACATGATGTTGATGGCTTCCGAATCCGCGCGCCCGCGCCTCGCAAAATGGGAAACAACAGGAGACGTGAGGCACATGTCGTGCCGTGGGGTCTGGCGCTTCGGTTTTGAGCCGGCTATAAGGAGGGAAAAAGTGGAGGGTTTTCTCCTTGGTCCGCTCTCACCTACTTCTACCTCTCCGCCTTCAGTCTTCAAGCGCACACCGCCGCCACAACTCCCCTACCGCTCGCCTGCACAACTCTTGTCGACTCCATCCTTGTCGTCGACATGGCCAAGACCAAGAGCGAGAAGATTGCTCGGGCCTTCAGCCAGGTTCCACCCATCGCCGGAGCGGACTGGAAGTGGAAGAGGGCTGCCTCAAAAGGCGGCGAGAAGGAGCCGCGAGAAGCCCCCAAGACCACGAGAAAGTGGTTCCCCTCAATGGCCTTGTCCGAAGAGCTTTAGGTCTTCGTGGATGAGAGATTGATGCCAGCGGATCTGGAGCACCGCCTTTCGAAGGGCGAGGCTCCGCCGACTCCTCGTGCCAGTGAACACGCCCTCTGCCTAGAGTATTTTGGGAGGGGACTCGGATTTCCCCTCCAGAGCTTCGTTCGTGGGCTGCTAGCTGCACCACATTCCGCCCAACGGAGTTCTTCATATCACCAACTTCATCACTTTCTGCAAGTGCTTCCTCGGAACAGCTCCTCATTTTGAGTTGTTCTGGTATTTCTTTTGGGTCTACATCCAGACAAATGGGGACGCCATCTATGACCTCGGGGGAGCCATCCTGCAACTCCTCCCGAACTCCAAGTTCTTCGCCAAGGACCTCCCGAAATTTGTTCTGGAGTGGCACAAGTCGTGGTTTTACGTAAGTGGGCTCAGAAACGACCTGCCTGCCTTCGTGAACGAGCCCCTACAGCAGTTCCGGTCCTGGGCTCCAATGACCAAGCTATCACCGGAGGCCAAGATGCTAGCTGAGGCCACCACCCGCCTGAAGAAAGGCGGCTCCAATGACCAAGCTGTCACCGAAGGCCAAAATGCTAGCTGAGGCCACCACCCGCTTTAAGAAAGGCGGCTCCATTGACCAAGCTGTCACCGAAGGCCAAGATCCTAGCTGAGGCCGCTGCCCGCCTGAAGAAAGGAGGCATGATGGGCGGTCATATTATCAGGACGTGGGTGGAGCACCGCGTCCTTCCACTTCAGGCCCGGCCGTCCCCAATGTACAAGTACATGGGACCTGAAGACCCGACGCGGGTGTCCAGGGACGAGCTGGGGTCGGAGGAGGTCGATACCCACCTCAACTTCCTGATGGGGCCCAAGGTGATTGCAGACTCCAAGAAGGCGGTCATGAAGGCCTTAAGCGTTGACCACCCTCCGAGCGGCATAAGTGTCAAGACCTGATCGACGGTGACTTTAAGAATGATGTTGGCATCCTTCTACTGTCCTTTGAATTGCCCATGCCATGTTGTACAACAGTTCTTCCACCTCCAGTGCATGCAATCAATTGAGCCAAGCATACCTAGAAACCCATGAGCTTTGTTCATCTCCAAAAGTCTCTAAGTGTCCTGAGGATTATGTGCTTTCAAATACTCTGGCCTGAACACTTCAGACACCGCCTTTAAAAATTTCTTGACGCACACGATTGAAGTGCTCTCTCCTACAACCAATTTATCATCAATAAAATAGGCCGAAATACAATATGCCATCATGCACAATGCGGCAGTCAAAAATTTCTTGACGCACAAGATTGAAGTGTTCTCTCATACTGCCAATTTATCATCAATAAAGTAGGTCGGAATACCATATGCCATCATGCGCAATGCGGCAGTCACCCTCTGGATAGTGATATGTCCAAGATCTCTGGCGCAATCCTCCTCTACTCGAAGAAGTTGGCAATGTGAAGGAACAAATCCGAAGATATCCTAAACCGCGTCTAAAGTATCACTCTGGATACACCAAATTTGGAGCAAAATAGTTGAGCATCAATCTATTGTGACCATCTCGCATCATCCTCCTCATGGCCAAGAATGAAACCACCATGCTTCGGCCTCTTGTTGTTTTATTAAGATCAAAGCAATGTCCTCCAGTTTGTTCATGTCATAGTTCTCAATCATCCCATGAAGAGGATTCAAATGAACTCATCTACAATACAATAATTTCCATTACAATCTACTTCTTTGTGCACAACAAAAAAGCGAGAAATGATAGGCAATTCCTAAAACACCTAGTGTGCGAGGAATAAACCGGTCGGCCGCTCGTCAGAGCCGAGGTGGTCACTACGCCGAGTCAAAATGGCCTTGGGAGGGCCTCGTTAACGCCAGGAAGGTCAAGCTTGTGGCAAAATAGGGCGATGCTGCTCCGTTGACGCCGTCCGGAGCAGCGGCGGCCTGGCTTGGTTGCGTGGTCAGCAACGGCAGCCACTACCTGACCTCAACGGCCAGTAGCAGCACTCCTGCGGCCATCATGGGTCCGGAGCTGAGGGGTCGAGCGGCGGAGTCAGGGGTGGACCGGCGGCAGTGATGTTGGCAACCGAGATTGAGCTGGCGGCGGTCGTGTGCCCGAAGTTTCTCGCTGGCAGTTGGGCCACGCGCGCTGCGGGGTTTGTTTTGCAACACCCCTTGCAAATTTGCAGCACAAGAGGAAAAAAAATTGGGGTTGGCAAAAAAATTACAGCACAATATAGAGATAGGGCAGCTGTTGAAGCACCATTTTTAGGCCCAAATGCCCTAAAAATAATCTTTCGGTAGCTGCACTATTATACATCATTTGTTCTATTGAAGATGCTTTTAACCGGTCGCACCAAAGCTACAAGCTCTTTTGTCTCCGGACGGGGGACACCACGGCTCCTCTCTTCTCGAGAATCCCTAACTTCCCCTTCTCTACTCGTATCTTCTTTGTTCTGGAAACATGTCAAATTTTATTTTGAGTTTGCTTTCAGCTGAACATGTTAGGAAAGATTTCGTTAAAATTGTTCGTTCGGAAATTTCCCGACTTCAGTAATTTCAAGTCCCATAGTTTGGCGCGTTCTAAAGCAGGCACCAACCACCATACCGGCGCATACCAGAGATGCCGCCTGTCAGATTGGCGTGTCATCTGACAATTAGTCCGCCATATCATTGGCACATCTCACCGGGCCTACCCATCGCCATATGTACATGATATGCCAGCAGCACAATGACACGTGTACATGCATGCCACCATGATAGGCGCGGCAACGGGAGGTGCCACTTACCCTGGCGGAACATTTTTTAACGACAGCACCAGCTGCCATGGCGAACCTTCATGTGCTACAGCGCCAATGGAATTGGTTTTTTTTTTTTTTTTTTTGCGGATGGAATGGAATTGGCTTTGTCTCAGACAAAACATGCCACACGGTATAACCAAGCTTGTTATTGGCGGATGAACTTGGTTGCGATTGTCTTCAAGAGTGGGTTGCCTGGTCACAGACAAAACATGCCACACGGTATTAGCTTTGTCTTAAGTTAAACTTGTTTATAAAAAAGTATCAAGATTCACAATACCAAATCAATATAGATTTATGATGGAATATATTTTCATATTCCATTTATTTGATAATGTAGATGTTGATATTTTTAATATAAATCTGGTCGAAGTTTACAAATTTTGACTTAAGACAAACTTGATATGCGAAGTAAAAAGAAACAAGTGAGTAATTAAACCCTTCGTTTCAGAATAAGTATTGTGGTTTTAGTTCAAATTTGAAACCATGAAACCTATTTTGAAACGGAGGGAGTAAGTTTAAACAAAGGTCATGTAGTAGTGGCACACTCATCAGTATCTCTATCCACCGACATCCGTACTACTAGCATTTGATCGTCATGAGCCGGATCCCAAGATCATTGCACAACCCATCTATTTCTCCATCTACCGACCCTGGTACTACTCCCTCTGTTCCATAATGTAGTGCGTATCGATTTTCTGAAAAGTCAAACTTTGCAAACTTTGACTAAGTTCATAGAGAAAACTATTTATATCTGCCATACCAAATGTATAAATATGAAACTAAGTCTTATGATGAATCTGATGCTATATGTTTGGCATTCTAGATGTAAATATTTTTCTCCACAAACTTGGTTAAAATTGGTGAAGTTTGACTTTTCAGAAAATCAATATGCAATACATTATGGAATGGAGGGAGTACAAACTACAGCGTTTGATTGTCATTAGCCGATCCCGGATCATTGCACACCCCATCAATTTCTCTATCCATCCACAGCATTTCCGCATCTACGGGTATCTTGACAGTTGAGGCAGTAAATGCAACCAACCAATGTGATGGTGCACAGCATGTGAACGCCCTTGACGACACCGTTCGTCAAGTCAAGATATTTTGTGGTTCTCCCATGAGAAAGCATCATACATTCTGGAGAGGTTCTCCCATGTGTGCATCATAGTCACCACCCGGATCATTGCACACCCCCATCAATTTCTACACCGACAAGATTTCCGGCGTCTAGTGGCTCGGGTACCTTGGACAGTTGAGGCAGTAAATGCAGCCAGCCAATGTGACAGTGCACAGCATGTGAACGCCCTCATTCTTGAGACAAGATATTTGGTGGTTCTCCCATGAGAAAACATCATACATTCTGTGGTTCTCCATGTGTGCGTCATCGCCACCACCCAGCTTAGCTGACCTCCATCGGCGAGACCAATTCAACTAGAGTAGAAACCACCAGCCAAGCACCCGGCCGGCGGAAGGAGAGAGGGAGCATGGCTGAGCTCGCCACCGGCGCCGTGAGCTCACTGTTGGTCGTCATCCGCAGCGAGGCGCTGCTACTGGGTGGCGTCCGGGACGACGTGCAGTTTATCAAGGAGGAGATGGAGAGCATGAAGAGCTTCCTGGCGCACCTGGCCAGGTCGGCCCCCTCTGGTGGCGAGCATGACGAGCAGGTGCGCACGTGGATGAACCAGGTGCGGCTGCTCGCCCAGGACTGCAACAATTGCATCGACCTGTACCTGTATCAGAGGAACCCCGAAATCCACCGCGCGAGAGGCGGTCTCCGGCGCTACCTCTGGTGGGCAACCTGGTTACTGCACAAGCTGGTCGCGCAGCACCGCGCGGCCGAGCAGCTGCGCGAGCTCAAGGAGCGGGCGCGCGACGTCGGCGAGCGGCGGTTGAGGTATGGCGTGGAGGTCCCGACCAAGTCAGGGGAGGGGCAATCACCTCCAACGGATGGGCTAGCGGCGGCGGCATTGTTGTCCACGGGGACTGCTGCACCTGGTGGCTATGCTGCTGGGGATGACGACAGTGAAGAAGACGGTGACGATCAACTCGTGGGGGCACTCACGACCGGCAGTCATTCTAGCCGTCGGAGAGCCTTCATTGAGCCTCGCACATTGGACGACTACGTCAAGGCAAAGCTACGTGATTGGGTAGATGGAACTCCTACAGAAGCCGGCGAGACTTTGTCCGTTGTCCTTGTGGCACCGGACACTTATCAGGACCTCCTGGCTCTTATACAAGAATATATGTGGTTTTTTCGTCGGACCCAGACCCTGCGTTTTGATTATCGGTTTGTGCTTTTTTCGTCCTTGGCCGAAATGGCTGAATTTCGGGAATTTTAAAATTTTCAGCAAAATCTCGAACGAAATTGCAAAATCAAAATTTGACCGAAATTCGAACAAGATTTGAAATAAAACAGAGCATAAACATAGCAGCGCAACGACCATCAAGATTGATCATATAAACTTCAGCAAATAAGCTCTAGGGATTAATAAAACTGCCTTTGTCCAACAGCACAAACACACATTAGTTATAAAGTTGCCTCCAACATAACCCTTAACAGTCCAACACCAGTTCAACCATCGCAACGTAGTTCAGAGTTTAAATAGTCCGGTACAGCCAACATGATATCCTTGGTTACATCCAAAAGCTTCTCGATATCCTTGGTTATTCTTCACGTGCCATTTCTGGTTTAGAGAAAACAGAGGAAGGGTCAGGATGGAGGTAGTTCTGCATCGGAATTATCTTCTGCCACTTTGTGCATAAAAAAAAATAAAATGGACTAACAGGACAAGTAAGTAGCTAGTAGAACAATAGTCAAATGTTATGCATGCTCATGAATCGAATAACAAATCTACTGCAGCAAGCAAACTTGTTTAGTCGCTTTCTCAAACTATGTTTCATTCATATGATAGAATTTTAATATAGTTTTTTATTCACAAAAAGCTTCAGGAGCAAAGGTTAAATGCCTCCATATACTAGAATGATGAATTCTAGTTTATAGTTTGTACTCCAGCACAACAAAACTCTTAAGGATACAAAGAAAGCAACATAGACACAAACAGTCCACTGTTGGCTTGGACTAGCCATTTGTCAATTGTCATACATAAGGAAAATCCACGGTGAAAAATGTGAATCAAAAATCATGCATAAGCTCAAACATATTGCAGGATAAATACAGTGGTTAATATACCTATAAAACAACAGCTCCAAGCTTGCATACATCCAAAAGCTTCTTGATATCCTTAGTTCTTCAAGTGGCATTTCTGGTTTAGAGAAAACAGAGAAAAGATCAGGATGGATGTAGTTCAACATCAGAATTTTCTTCTTCCACTTTGTGCATAATGAAATAAAATGGACTAACAGGGAAGTGTCTAGTGCAACAATACTCAAGTGGTAACATTTCAGGATAATATAAATACATTGCTTAACATGATAACGAGGCTAGGCATGGATAGAAAGTGCATACATCTAAGTAACTAGCAGCTCCAAGTATCTAAAATTTTCTAAGCAATTATCATGAATCATAAAACACTAAAAAGAAGATACTTACCAGCAGATTTCTAAGCAACAGCGTATAGGCTGTTGACGTCCTTGGTCTTCTTCTTGACAAGCCGTACAGATCTACGGGTCTACAAATTGCCATCTCTTGGTGGTGCGTACTTTTCCACTTGAATTTGTGTCTCTTTTTCCACTTGCATTTGCGCCTCTTGCTGATCTTGCATTGATGGATCATCTTCCTCATCCTCACTCACCCCATCATTATCCTCACTCTCACTATCAACAAATTCATTCTCTTCAACATCATCCTCACTCTCGGTGTCTACATACTCATTCTCTTCATCATCGTTCCTCTTTCTTTTATTGTTATTACCCTTACCAACATATGAAGCTTTCCTGCTTGAGTTGAGGCGCCTTATTTCCCAAAAACAGCACTAGCAGCATCGGCTCCATCAATAATTGGATCCTCTTCATCCTCATTCAACCACTCCATTATTGGGTGTGTTTCATCAAACATTGTTGTATCCATTAATAATGCACTTGGATCAATTTGTTTATCAATATCTCTCTCTTGATCTTGATCTTCTTCAGCACGTATCTTCAAGGTATGGATAGTAAACTAAGTAAATTATTTGTTCTAATTTTATACATGGAAGGACAATACAAGATAGAAAGCAAAATGTGTTGTAGCGGACAGAAACTAGCTTGTGGAGCTTGTCATATAAAAAACGATTTCTTTGCTTTGTGTGCACCAAAGCAAAAGCGCTCCAATTCCTTTCACACCCACTAGATGAGACACATTGTGAGCAAATTCTCATTGCACACTTCTACAATGCAGGAACCTCCCCTCCAAACTAAAACCACCATTGGGCTGCAAGATATCACCAATGAAATTTTCAGAATTTCAAACCAAAAGGAAATGGAAATTCTAAAACTAAAAGACTACGACTTATTTGGCCCCATTCTCGCTGCAGCTTCTTCCACTAATCTGGTCCCAAACCTTCCTTGGCGCTCCCTAAACTTACTTACTTCATCAATGGCTGAAAGAGCACTCTTTGGATCTAATATCTTCGTTATCGCATCTGTTAGTGAAGTAGCATAATCTGTATAGTTGCAAAGGTTGAGCTTGTAATGTGTATATGGATCAAGGACGGCAGCTGCATAACAATAGAGAAACATGAATTAAAAAAAGAAAAAAAAGAACATATATTGCAAAGGCCCATTCATTTTCAATACCTGCAACCATAAATGAATCTTGTTCCATTGCATCTATCCTCTTGCCCACCTTGCGCATGGAGCTAAGGTACAACCTTGATGTAGGGCCAAGATAGGCTTCCATCCTTTGTATAGCGAGCATCATACTTTTTTCGAAGCCAGAAAGAGTGCATTGTTTTAGTGTATCAGCATACCTCATGGCCTTATAAAGTGGCCTCAACGAACCCAATACCCGCTCTATTGCATTCCACCAAACATTACTAGATAAACACTGTTGAGCAAACACGTAGCCACACTCATACCTCCACTGACACTCCTTCCAATCCTTCGAAACCATCCACTCCCTAAATTTATCTTTCTTCAAATGGTAACTCTCAAGGAAGATGAAGACAGTCCCAAAATGGGTGGCATTTGGTCTAATTAGTTCACCACCTATGTTCTTCTTCTTATGCATGAACCTACAAATTGTCTTGGCACTCTTGACAATCACATCAACCTCGGGAAACTTGGCTATGTCTTTTAACATAATATTGACCGTGTTGGCAGCACACGGTTGCCAAACAATATGAGAGTATTTTGGTTCTTCTATAAGGGTTTTGCAAGCTTTCTTATAATTGGCCCCATTATCGGTTACTATTTGAACTATATGTTCATGGCCTATCTCTTCTACAACCTTTTCAATCTCTCTATAGATAAAGTCTACAAAATTATGTAAAATGCATATACCTAATTAGAACAAAGCATTAAGAACATAAAACAATTATAGGATAGATCCAAGTATTCAAGAAGCAAGCATTCTAAGAACATATGTAATATGCATATATACCTAATTAGAACAAGGCATTAAGGACATAAAACAATTATAGGACAGATCCAAGTATTGAAGAAGCAAGCATTCTAAGAACATATGTAAAATGCATATATACCTAAGACAATTCTAGGACAAATCCAAGTATTCAAGAAGCAAGTAAAATGCGAAGAAGGGGAGGAAGACGTAACCTGAATTCTGAGTCTGACCGGATGCATCAATTGTATTGAGGAAGAACATTCCTGTATTACAATACACCATGAAATTTATGAGGCTCATTCTTGTAGGACCAGTCCAAGAGTTGCACATAAGTGTAACACCGAAGTTCTTCCAATCTTCTCTGAATTTTTCAAGAAACGAAGTAGCTTCATCATAATTGGCCTCCAAATATTTTTCATCAATCTCCTTCGCGGTTGGTATAGGAGCAGACCCTAATTGTTGAGTGATCTTCACAGCAGCTCGGAAGTACGGACAATCAGCTTTACGTCCAGCAATATCATTGGCATGAAAAAACTTGGACCAAGCTAGACCAAGTGCATCTCTCGAATTAGGATCCAAAGCACTATTGATCTTGGGTTGCATGGATACTTTGTTGCTGGATAATTGTTTGTCAAAATGGGCAGTGATACTCTTTTTGCCAACAGAGACCCGCACATCACCCACACCCCTATGCCAATCCTCCTTTCAACTCTGCGAGAGACATTCGGGTCACGCAATGCCTCTCTAATATTCATCTGAATTTCTTCTTCTTCATCATCTAGTACATTAATCACCCCTCCTTTTGATACAGCCCTTCCATAATATTTCTTTCAATTCTGAGCCTGCTATTTTGTTTGTCTCTTTTCTTCCTCTTTGATTCATCCCGGACCTCTCTCATTGCTTCTCTCACATTTCTTTGCACATTCGGGCAGCTCCTCACATTACCTACAATACAACCAAGGTGATCCGTGGCACGGGTTGCACCTCCACCTTTGTGTTTTAGTCAGCAATACATACAATCAAAACCACCATAATACGGCCTTGCATGGTTCCAAGGATCATATAAGTTATTGTCTTTAATTCCTGCATTGCAAAGTTACGAACAACATCACTTTAATTGAACCTAGCAAATCAAGATCATGGTTCCATTTGCATCGTGTGAACAAGCATAGCATAGTAATACCTTTCCAAGATCTTTGGGAACCACTTGCATTTGCATCGTGATTGCCACTGCCACTCATATTTTCAGTTCCAGAACCTGAAAATCACATGACAAAACAACAACAGTTAGTTATGAAGAGTAGGTAACTAAGGAAGCAACCCTTGCTTACTTGGGTGTCCTCATATGAATGATAAAAAAAAACAGTACAACTCAATGCTCTAGTTTAGATACTAAGGAATAGGTAATTTATATACAACCTGATGCTCTAGTTTGCCAAACAGACAAGTCACAAACTATAATCTATTCTTGAGAAAGATACTTCGAAGCTTAGTTCTAGAACCACCACTTAATGGTACCGCTGAACATTGAAATTAACCATCGGTCAACATCTACTTAGTTAAATACACAAGTAACACAACCGAATTTTTATTGGACGTGCTGTAGATCTAAATAAATGATCAATTCAAACATGAGATGCTTCTGCAAACATACAAGCCAGTGGTTGGATGTGATAAAAAAAAACTTTAATATTACACACAAGCATCATCTCAACAGATCAAAAACAAGCACACAACCCAGATCTATGGAATGATTATATATTTTAGGATGTTCAGAATAACATTTGTAACCCACTTTTTTGTTGGACCAAATTTAATATTACCAGATCGTGAGCATCCTTAGTGACTACCAGATGCATGTATGTTTCAGATTATATACCAAATCAAAACATTGTGAGATTCCTTGGTGGCTACCAGATGCATGTATATTTCGGATTAATAATGTCACTGTTGTACGTTCAACTCATCAAGACTCACTTTTTCTTACCCCCGTATAATATATGAATTTGCCAAGTCATTTAGGAGAGGTCCCTGGTATATGACTTGGCAAATTCATATATTATACGAGGGTAAGAAAAAATGAGTCTTGATGAGTTGAATGTACATCAGTGACATTATTAATCTCAAATATACATGCATCTGGTAGCCACCAAGGAATCTCAAAATGTTTTGGTTTGGTATATAATCTGAAACATACATGCATCTGGTAGTCACTAAGGATGCTCACGATCTGGTAATATTAAATTTGGTCCAACAAAAAAGTGGGTTACAAATGTTATTCTGAACATCCTAAAATATATAATCATTCCATAGATCTGGGTTGTGTGCTTGTTTTTGATCTGTTGAGATGATGCTTGTGTGTAATATTAAAGTTTTTTTTATCACATCCAACCACTGGCTTGTATGTTTGCAGAAGCATCTCATGTTTGAATTGATCATTTATTTAGATCTACAGCACGTCCAATAAAAATTCGGTTGTGTTACTTGTGTATTTAACTAAGTAGATGTTGACCGATGGTTAATTTCAATGTTCAGCGGTACCATTAAGTGGTGGTTCTAGAACTAAGCTTCGAAGTATCTTTCTCAAGAATAGATTATAGTTTGTGCCTTGTCTGTTTGGCAAACTAGAGCATCAGGTTGTATATAAATTACCTATTCCTTAGTATCTAAACTAGAGCATTGAGTTGTACTGTTTTTTTTATCATTCATATGAGGACACCCAAGTAAGCAAGGGTTGCTTCCTTAGTTACCTACTCTTCATAACTAACTGTTGTTGTTTTGTCATGTGATTTTCAGGTTCTGGAACTGAAAATATGAGTGGCAGTGGCAATCACGATGCAAATGCAAGTGGTTCCCAAAGATCTTGGAAAGGTATTACTATGCTATGCTTGTTCACACGATGCAAATGGAACCATGATCTTGATTTGCTAGGTTCAATTAAAGTGATGTTGTTCGTAACTTTGCAATGCAGGAATTAAAGACAATAACTTATATGATCCTTGGAACCATGCATGGCCGTATTATGGTGGTTTTGATTGTATGTATTGCTGACTAAAACACAAAGGTGGAGGTGCAACCCGTGCCACGGATCACCTTGGTTGTATTGTAGGTAATGTGAGGAGCTGCCCGAATGTGCAAAGAAATGTGAGAGAAGCAATGAGAGAGGTCCGGGATGAATCAAAGAGGAAGAAAAGAGACAAACAAAATAGCAGGCTCAGAATTGAAAGAAATATTATGGAAGGGCTGTATCAGAAGGAGGGGTGATTAATGTACTAGATGATGAAGAAGAAGAAATTCAGATGAATATTAGAGAGGCATTGCATGACCCGAATGTCTCTCGCAGAGTTGAAAGGAGGATTGGCATAGGGGTGTGGGTCATGTGCGGGTCTCTGTTGGCAAAAAGAGTATCACTGCCTATTTTGACAAACAATTATCCAGCAACAAAGTATCCATGCAACCCAAGATCAATAGTGCTTTGGATCCTAATTCGAGAGATGCACTTGGTCTAGCTTGGTCCAAGTTTTTTCATGCCAATGATATTGCTGGACGTAAAGCTGATTGTCCGTACTTCCGAGCTGCTGTGAAGATCACTCAACAATTAGGGTCTGCTCCTATACCAACCGCGAAGGAGATTGATGGAAAATATTTGGAGGCCAATTATGATGAAGCTACTTCGTTTCTTGAAAAATTCAGACAAGATTGGAAGAACTTCGGTGTTACACTTATGTGCAACTCTTGGACTGGTCCTACAAGAATGAGCCTCATAAATTTCATGGTGTATTGTAATACACGAATGTTCTTCCTCAATACAATTGATGCATCCGTTCAGACTCAGAATTCAGGTTACGTCTTCCTTCCCTTCTTCGCATTTTACTTGCTTCTTGAATACTTGGATTTGTCCTAGAATTGTCTTAGGTATATATGCATTTTACATATGTTCTTAGAATGCTTGCTTCTTCAATACTTGGATCTGTCCTATAATTTTTTATGTCCTTAATGCCTTGTTCTAATTAGGTATATAAGCATATTACATATGTTCTTAGAATGCTTGCTTCTTGAATACTTGGATCTATCCTATAATTGTTTTATGTTCTTAATGCTTTGTTCTAATTAGGTATATGCATTTTACATAATTTTGCAGACTTTATCTATAGAGAGATTGAAAAGGTTGTAGAAGAGATAGGCCATGAACATATAGTTCAAATAGTAACCGATAATGGGGCCAATTATAAGAAAGCTTGCAAAACCCTTATAGAAGAACCAAAATACTCTCATATTGTTTGGCAACCGTGTGCTGCCAACACGGTCAATATTATGTTAAAAGACATAGCCAAGTTTCCCGAGGTTGATGTGATTGTCAAGAGTGCCAAGACAATTTGTAGGTTCATGCATAAGAAGAAGAACATAGGTGGTGAACTAATTAGACCAAATGCCACCCATTTTGGGACTGTCTTCATCTTCCTTGAGAGTTACCATTTGAAGAAAGATAAATTTAGGGAGTGGATGGTTTCGAAGGATTGGAAGGAGTGTCAGTGGAGGTATGAGTGTGGCTACGTGTTTGCTCAACAGTGTTTATCTAGTAATGTTTGGTGGAATGCAATAGAGCGGGTATTGGGTTCGTTGAGGCCACTTTATAAGGCCATGAGGTATGCTGATACACAGAAACAATGCACTCTTTCTGGCTTCGAAAAAAGTATGATGCTCGCTATACAAAGGATGGAAGCCTATCTTGGCCCTACATCAAGGTTGTACCTTAGCTCCATGCGCAAGGTGGGCAAGAGGATAGATGCAATGGAACAAGATACATTTATGGTTGCAGGTATTGAAAATGAATGGGCCTTTGCAATATATGTTCTTTTTTTTCTTTTTTTAATTCATGTTTCTCTATTGTTATGCAGCTGCCGTCCTTGATCCATATACACATTACAAGCTCAACCTTTGCAACTATACAGATTATGCTACTTCACTAACAGATGCGATAACAAAGATATTAGATCCAAAGAGTGCTCTTTCAGCCATTGATGAAGTAAGTAAGTTTAGGGAGCGCCAAGGGAGGTTTGGGACCAGATTAGTGGAAGAAGTTGCAGCGAGAATGGGGCCAAATAAGTCGTAGTCTTTTAGTTTTAGAATTTCCATTTCCTTTTGGTTTGAAATTCTGAAAATTTCATTGGTGATATCTTGCAGCCCAATGGTGGTTTTAGTTTGGAGGGGATGTTCCTGCATTGTAGAAGTGTGCACTGAGAATTTGCTCACAATGTGTCTCATCTAGTGGGTGTGAAAGGAATTGGAGCGCTTTTGCTTTGGTGCACACAAAGCAAAGAAATCGTTTTTTATATGACAAGCTCCACAAGCTAGTTTCTGTCCGCTACAACACATTTTGCTTTCTATCTTGTATTGTCCTTCCATGTATAAAATTAGAACAAATAATTTACTTAGTTTACTATCCAAACCTTGAAGATACGTGCTGAAGAAGATCAAGATCAAGAGAGAGATATTGATAAACAAATTGATCCAAGTGCATTATTAATGGATACAACAATGTTTGATGAAACACACCCAATAATGGAGTGGTTGAATGAGGATGAAGAGGATCCAATTATTGATGGAGCCGATGCTGCTAGTGCTGTTTTTGGGAAATAAGGCGCCTCAACTCAAGCAGGAAAGCTTCATATGTTGGTAAGGGTAATAACAATAAAAGAAAGAGGAACGATGATGAAGAGAATGAGTATGTAGACACCGAGAGTGAGGATGATGTTGAAGAGAATGAATTTGTTGATAGTGAGAGTGAGGATAATGATGGGGTGAGTGAGGATGAGGAAGATGATCCATCAATGCAAGATCAGCAAGAGGCGCAAATGCAAGTGGAAAAAGAGACACAAATTCAAGTGGAAAAGTACGCACCACCAAGAGATGGCAATTTGTAGACCCGTAGATCTGTACGGCTTGTCAAGAAGAAGACCAAGGACGTCAACAGCCTATACGCTGTTGCTTAGAAATCTGCTGGTAAGTCTCTTCTTTTTAGTGTTTTATGATTCATGATAATTGCTTAGAAAATTTTAGATACTTGGAGCTGCTAGTTACTTAGATGTATGCACTTTCTATCCATGCCTAGCCTCGTTATCATGTTAAGCAATGTATTTATATTATCCTGAAATGTTACCACTTGACTATTGTTGCACTAGACACTTCCCTGTTAGTCCATTTTATTTCATTATGCACAAAGTGGAAGAAGAAAATTCTGATGTTGAACTACATCCATCCTGATCCTTTCTCTCTTTTCTCTAAACCAGAAATGCCACATGAAGAACTAAGGATATCAAGAGCCTTTTGGATGTATGCAAGCTTGGAGCTGCTGTTTTATAGGTATATTAACCACTGTATTTATCCTGCAATATGTTTGAGCTTATGCATGATTTTTGATTCACATTTTTCATCGTGGATTTTCCTTCTGTATGACAATTGACAAATGGCTAGTCCAAGCCAACAGTGGGTTGTTTGTGTCGATGTTGCTTTCTTTGTATCTTTCAGAGTTTTGTTGTGCTGGAGTACAAACTATAAACTAGAATTCGTCATTCTAGTATATGGAGGCATTTAACCTTTGCTCCTGAAGCTTTTTGTGAATTAAAAACTATATTAAAATTCTATCATATGAATGAAACATAGTTTGGAAAAGACGACTAAACAAGTTTGCTTGCTGCAGTAGATTTGTTATTCGATTCATGAGCATGCATAACATTTGACTATTGTTCTACTAGCTACTTACTTGTCCTGTTAGTCCATTTTATTTTTTTTATGCACAAAGTGGCAGAAGATAATTCCGATGCAGAACTACCTCCATCCTGACCCTTCCTCTGTTTTCTCTAAACCAGAAATGGCACGTGAAGAATAACCAAGGATATCGAGAAGCTTTTGGATGTAGGCAAGCTTGGAGCTGCTGTTTCAATGTCATGCTTTGATGGTTGTCTTTTGGAGCTGTTGTTTCTATGTGTAATCCTTTAAGTCTGTTGGCTGTACCGGACTATTTAAACTCTGAACTACGCTGTGATGGTTGAACTGATGTTGGACTGTTAAGGGTTATGTTGGAGGCAACTTTATAACTAATGTGTGCCTGTGATGTTGGACAGAGGCAGTTTTATTAATCCCTAGAGCTTATTTGCTGAAGTTTATATGATCAATCTTGATGGTCGTTGCGCTGCTATGTTTATGCTCTGTTTTATTTCAAATCTTGTTTGAATTTCGGCCGAATTTCGGCCAAGTTTCGGTCAAATTTTGATTTTGCAATTTCGTCTGAGATTTTGCTGAAAAATTTAAAATTCCCAAAATTCGGCCATTTCGGCCAAGGACGAAAAAAGCACAAACCGATAATCAAAACGCAGGGACAGACTGTCAGACAAGCAAGCTACAAACACCACAACGGCTGAACTGGGCGAGGATCAAATCAAACCAATGATCCACAACGCAAAGGAAGGCATCTTACGGGAGCTACAGAAAGGCGAGTATGACAAGAGTGAAGGGACAACTGAATCTAGTGGTGTTCCAGATCAAAGCCCAGAAAGTGTTTCTGAAAAAATTGGTCAGATGATGGACAAAATAAAGCAGGAGTTCAAAGAGCAGCTCAAGATCAAAGGGTTAGTGGACGAGATTAAACATAACTTGAATTATCGTCCGCAGCTGGGTAATTATTAATGTCCCCTGTTTATCGTCAAAGTTGATGAGCCCATGGATGCTTCCACATGGGAGGATACCAGAAATGCTTCGAGCCTGTTAAACTGCAGCGCCAATTTAATGATGGTCATTACCACAAAGGACATCCAGCTAGCAAAAGAATATTGCTATCCACAGCGAGAACCTATATACTATTCTCTTGCTGGACTCTACCATGATAGAGTGCTCCATCTTACTAGCGAGCAAAAGAATGAACACAGCTACAACCCCAAAAAAATTCATGATATCTTGTACGAGTGTGAGCCACATGAAGATCTTCACTCATGCTCTGTATGCTAACCCCATAAGGAGCAATGAGGAGTTACTCAAGCTGCGCAGCACCCTACGGACTTCGCCAACATCACTCACCAGCATCGCTGAGGTGATGTTCAAGTTCTCTTACAACGATCTGCCTGAAAAATACAAGTCCTGCTTGTTGTACCTAGCTATCCTCTCTCCGGGACACAAGATCAGGCGGTCAACCTTGATTGGAAGGTGGATTGTCGAAGGGCTGACATCCAAGGAAGATTGGGCCCATTCTGTGCATCAGGCCAACCGATGTTTTGACTCACTCATTGATCGGTGTCTCGTTTATCCTGCTGATATTGGTGCCAAGGGAGATGTAAAGAGCTGCATCGTAGATGATATAATTCATGGATTCATTACCACCATTGCCAGAGAACAGCACATCGTGGAGACACACCTGTCACACCACTTGGCTCACCACTTCTCCCTTTTCAACGACCTCCAACTCCGTGGCTATCATAGAATTGATAATTTTTTCCAGGGGCTCTCTAAAGTATCCCTGCTCAAGGTGCTAGATCTAGAAGGCTGTCAGTGCTTTGTTGGGAACCGGCGGTACCTCAGGGACATTTGCAGCAAGATGATACTACTCAAGTATCTGAGCCTAAGACGAACAGATATTACCCAGCTACCTATATTGAAATAAATAACCTCCACGAGCTAGAGGTATTGGATATCCGACAAACCGAGGTGCCTTGACATGCAACAGCAAATATCCTGCTGTTGAAGCTGAAGCGTCTGCTTGCTGGTCACATTGGTCTGAATGCGAGCAATTTCGGCTCTAGTGGTCGGATTCCTCGTAGGATCGACAAAATGGTAAACATGGAGGTCCTATCTAATGTCCAGGCCAAGCATAGTCATGATTTAAAACATATTCGAAAGCTATGTGAGCTGAGGAAGCTAGGTGTGGTTATTGATGATAAGGATAGGCACCTCAGGATTTTGCTTCAGACAATCAGTGGCCTACATGAGTCCCTCGGTTCTCTGACAATCACTGCTAGTGTTCTGGTAGCCACACCATGCGAGGGTACTCTTTCCAGTGCAGAGTTACCAGATGGCATTGGCTCTCTCTTAGAAAACCATCCGAAAAGTCTTGAGAGTCTAAGCATCAGGGGAATCAGTCTTGTTCCATTGTCCATGAAAGGTGACAACAACAAACTTGCCAAGGTAACTCTTAGTAGCACCCTGCTGAGCCAAGATGATCTGAAAGTCCTTGCCAAGCTGCCGAAGTTACGGTGTGTCAGGCTCCAACATATTACATGCACGGAGCCCATGCTCAACTTCAAGAAGGGTGAATTCAGATGCCTCAAGTACCTTCTTGTTGAGGGCTCGGGCTTGACTATCACTTTTGAGGATGAAGCTGTTAGATGTGTATAGTCCCCTTTTCTGTATATCCCCATTGTATAAGTGGTTTCTTGCACTTTACCACACATGTATATGTATTGGCCTTTGGTCCTCTTTGAAAGTCAGTTGCTGATTATCCAACATGGTATCAGATGCCAGGTTAGCCTCTCTCCCGCACGATGCAACTCCATGCGTGCTCCACCCTCATCGCTGCCGCTGCTAGTCCCCGTTCCTAGCTCTGGCCGCGTCCTGCCCAGACCAGCTCGCCGCTGGCCGTATCCCGCTCTGCCTTGCCCGGATCCGTTGCCGGCAGGCCGCCTCCCCGCGCCCTCGCCCGGATCCGCCGCCGGCCGACCGTCTCCTGCCCGGCCGCCGCCCGGTCGCATCCCGCTCGGCCACCTCGTCTGGATCCGCTGCCCGGCCGCTACCCCTTCTCCACCTCGACGCCGATTGTCTCCAGCCATCGCCCGGCCGCGCCAGCCCCCGTCTGCTCGCCTCCTCTTCTGGATCCGCGGGCTGGCCACCGTCCTTGCGCTGCCTCGTCGCCTGCTCGCCTCGCCCCTGCGCTCGCTTGCCCTCGTTCGGCCGAGGCCTTGTTCGATCTGGCACTCGCCTCGCTCGCTCGCGATTTGGGCTCGGGTGCGCCTCGGCCGATCTAGCTCAGGTCTCCTCTGCCTGACTGCCTGTTGACTTCCAAAAAAACAGAGAGCTCTTCATGTCCTCTTCGGGCTATGTCGTTGTTCCTCGGTGCTCGGTGATTTTCGATGGCACCAACTATGTTGAATTTGTGGGCTTTATGCGTATCAATATGTGCGGTTATTCAGGATCTTCTTGCTCGAGCCGCTCTCGGTGATGAGCGCACTGTTGTGACTCCTATGGAGCTCAACGTTCAGCTTTGTGCTTCTGACGGTGACCCTCTTCCTAATCCCACTCGCTATCGCCACCTCGTTCGGAGCCTTGTCTATCTTGCTGTTACGCGTCCTGACATCTCCTATCCTGTCCACATCCTCAGTCAGTTTGTTTCAGCCCCCACCTCTATCCACTATAGTCACCTACTCCGTGTTCTACGATATCTTCGTGGCACGATCTCTCATCGCCTTTTCTTTCCCCGCTCCAGCTCTCTCGAGCTCCAGGCCTACTCTGATGCTACCTGGGCTAGTGATCCTTCTGATCGACGCTCGTTGTCTGCTTACTGTGTCTTTCTTGGTGGCTCTCTTATTGCCTGGAAGACAAAGAAACAGACCGTCGTTTCTCGCTCGAGTACAGAGGCTGAGTTGCGAGCGATGGCTATGTTGACAACTGAGGTGATCTGGTTACGGTGGTTACTTGAGGATTTTGGTGTGTCTGCTACTACCTCGACTCCCTTACTGTCAGACAGTACTGGTGCTATCAGTATTGCGCGTGACCCGGTGAAGCATGAGCTCACCAAGCACATCGGTGTGGATGCCCACTTTATGCGTGCTGCTGTGCAGGATCAGACTCTCGCTCTTCACTATGTGCCTTCTAAGTTACAGTTGGCGGACTTCTTCACGAAGGCACAAACTCGATCGCAGCATGGCTTCTTTCTCTCCAAACTCAGTGTTGTTGATCCACCATGAGTTTGAAGGGAGGGGGGGGGGGGGGTGTTAGATGTGTATAGTCCCCTTTTCTGTATATCCCCATTGTATAAGGGGTTTCTTGCACTTTACCACACATGTATATGTATTGGCCTTTGGCCCTCCGTGAAAGTCAGTTGCTGATTATCCAAGAGAAGCAGCCCCTGAGCTCGAGAAGATGGTTTTGTCTTTCACCAGCACAGGTTCTATTACTGGAGTTGAGAGGCTTCCAAACTTGAAAGAGCTTGAGTTGACCAACAGCTTCTGCAGCAGGTTGCTATCATCATTTGGCAATGTCTCACAAATAGCCAAGCTGACTCTTCGTGACACATTGCTAGAGCAAGACGCTCTACAAATACTCGCCAAGAAACCAAATCTACGATGTCTGGTGCTCTTGGACAAGTCTTTTGGTGGACTACAGAACGAGATTACATTAAAAGATGAGTTCTCATGGCTCAACCTTCTTGTTGTTGACTGCTCGGCCATCACCAAGATCGTCTTCACCAGCGGATCTACTCCTAGGCTCGAGAAGATTGTCTGGTCATCTTTCACATCCCTCTCCGGTATCCACAAACTCCCCAGTTTGAAGGAACTCGAGTTCAACTGTGGCCAAGTCCCCAATGAGGTGAGAGAGGGCATCGAAAAGCATAAAAGCAAGCTTAGCCTTAAACTTATGGAAAAAACTTTAAGACTGAGCAAAAGGAGATGAACAAGACGACGACGACGATGCTGCAAGAAGGGCCTCTCCTCCTTTGATCCCATAGTGTGGTTTGCGTGTGATAGTGTGGATTGCAACCTGTTCTGCTTGTATGTTAATTTCTTTCTGCTGTACAGCTAAGTATGTGTGTTTACTTTCTCCACATGGGTGCCTTGTGACTCTGACTGGGTCTAAATGGTTGTATCTATGCTTGGAATTGAATTTGTGTGGCTTTCCTCTGTATCGAACATCATATGTATTCATGTAATAAGTGCAATGTTTGTGCACACATTTGACTTCTTATTAATGTAAAGTGTGATTTCAGTATGTTTTGATTAGATTCTGCAACTCAAAGATGAATTGGTGTGTGTCATGAATCATGATATAGTTACCTGTAATGTATTTAGGCATCCGTTGCTTCAGACCAGCTGAGTAGCTGTTGCACTAATGCCTGCCTGTGTACTTGAAGCAGAGCTTTATGCGGATTAAGCATGTGCGATCCACAATCTATCTGCATCTTCTGGTTGCCAGGCAACAAGCATTATTCAGACACCTGCATTGTTTGATACTCCTTCCGTAAAGAAATATAAGAGTGTTTAGATCACTAAATTAGTGATCCAAACGCTCTTATAGTTCTTTACAGAGGGAGTAGTATAGTTCAGAAGTGTATTGATGAAGTTGGTGATTTGGCCACCTGCATGGGTGCCTTAATCGATGATGCTGAGCCCGTTTATTCAGACATAGGAATAATGCGTGCAGAAGAACAGTTTCAACCCGAGCATTTATCTAGCGAAGCATTGGATATATAAATGGTTACCGGAGGTAGAAGAACAAGCATGAATCATCTTCAACCAGTGAGGCTGCCGATGCCGAGAGAGTTGCATGAGAGGCAGTAGAGCGAAATGATGGCACTGCACCTAAGTGGCTGCCTTGGGCACGACGACATCGAAGAGCTGGAGCCTGGAGGCTTGGTTTGTTTGGGATCGCGCCCTTCTCCGCCGTATTGTTCACCGTCGACTCAATGAGAACCAAGCCGTCACAAGCCCTGCAAGGCTGCAATGCAAGGTGTTTAAGCCTTTAAGGTGCTATCAGTTCCTCTGCTTCTAGGATAGGATGTGTGCATCTAACATTCAGTCACCCATTTCTCATTCCTTAATTAGGCGGAACTAATAAACAGTACACACGCGTAAATTCATCTAGTGCAATTCAGAAAAAGAAATTGTATTCCTACCAATCAATCCATTTGAAATGTGCAAACAAATGCAGCAATCACGGCCCTCCAGTTCCTCATGTAGGAAATCAAATCGAAGCACGAGACCTGCAGAAACAGAAACATGTAGGAAATTGTTTTCAGCTGTATGTTGGCGTGCATTTGGTAGCTTGTGTGGTTTCTACCCTTGTTTGCTGGCCGAAAAGCCGGTATAGTTCAGAAGTTAATAATGAAGGTGCTAGAAGTTCCTCTGCTTCTAGGATAGGATGTGTCACCCAATTTAGAAGGTGCTAGAAGTTAATAAAAAAAATCTAGTCACCCAATTTTCACTACTGAGATCAAAACCTGACCATGGAACTAATTAACAACAGAAGTGCAGCAATTCAGAAAAAGAAATTGTGTAGCGATCTACAGCGGTGAAAAGGAACACTAGCACCTACCAATCAATCCATTTGAAACTATGTTTGTGAGACTTTCTGTGTGTGTGTGTGAACCTTGTTGGATGTTTGGCTTGGGCAGTTTGCTTTATAATATAAAGCGGGGCGAAAGCCTTTTTCGGTAAATGTGCAAGCAGATGCAACAATGACGGCGCTGCACTTCCTCATGTAAGGAAATCAAATCGAAGCACCACTGCACCAGACCTGCAGAAACAGAAGCACACACATTAGGCATCCGATAGAAATCAAATTAGCAGGAAAAATGTAATGTCTGATGCTCTTATTCCTCTTGAGATCAGAACATCCGAGGGGGTTGCAGGCGCGGGACGTGCCCCCATCTTCTCTTACCTTGGAAAATCCGTGACCGACGACGAGTAGCAAAACACGACACCGACGGTGGCTTGTCCTTCCTCTCCGTCGGCGCCGCGCGATCTTGCCGATTTCGATTGGGGCCGCGAAGGTGGGGCAGGTGCCAGCAATGGCAAAGGGAACCGGAGGCCGCGGCGACGGCGCAGTCGCGTCTGTCGGCAGCCGCCGACCATGGCCGTAAGCCCGTAACCCGTAAGAGGAAAACAGAGAAGGGTGTGTGGTGTCGACGGCGGCTGCGTGGACACGGATGAGACGAGCAAGTCCATTTTCCTCCATTGGATAATTTAATAATCTGGGTGCACAAATAATCCATTTTTTTAGAAAATTATTCACGCCTTATTAACAAAAATTTGGCTTAATCTGGTAGAAATAGGACTCGGAAGATCATCTCCTACCTCACTGTCAGTGACCACGCAGGGCAGTGCTATTGGGGTTGATATTCTTTACTTAGGGCATCTCCAACGCCGTGCCGCAAAACTGAGCAAACGTCCAAACCATTTTTTTCATTCAACACGGTGTTGCATAATGCCGGCGAACGAGTCCGCATGTCCTAATTACTATAAACCGGATGCTAAGCTGGGGGAAGTTTGCAATGAATTATGGTATGGATGAGATTATTAAAGGAAAAATGTTAGCTCAGGAGGAGGTTCAGCCGATGGTGCAGCACACTATGATTCCAGGCCATTGGCCGCCTCCTGCTGCTAACTGGTCTGCACTATTGGTTGACGGCTCATTTTCCTCTCAAGATGGCAGTGCGGGTATTGGTATGATTTTGCGTCGGGAGGACAGGATGGTGATCTTTGCTTCTTATCGTGTTATCTTTAATTGCAATGAGGCATTGGAGGCGAAGATACGTGCATTAATGCAAGGAATGACCCTAGCTTTACAACATACTGCTCGTCATGTAGTTGTGCAATCTGATTCTTCTGTTGTGCTTTCAATCCTATTAGGCGATAGTTTGGCTAGATCGGCTTATGGACACTTGGTAGCGAAGATTAAGTCAATGATGGAGGTTAGGGAGTTTGTTCCTCAGAAGATTAGTAGAGCTCAAAATAGGGTTGCAGACTGTATGGCAAATTATAGCCGTACCGAGTTTTGTACTGCGGTGTGGATGAGCAGATATCCTCCATGTTGTGAGGACTTATTGTCTCTCGATTGTAACCCCATGACTTTGGAATAAAACTCCCCTATGTTATCGCAAAAAAAAGAAGTTTGCGGAAGTGTGGACCTCCGCCACGTAGGCCTCTGACACCTCCGGCCCACTCAAAACCTCACCTAGAACCTGCGTCTTTCTCGCCCCGTCCGTCTCCCTTGCTCTGTATCCGCTCCATCCCAACTGACATTGTCGTTGTACCACCTCGGCCACTCACCCAGGTTTGGCGGACCTCCGTCACTCCACACGGGCACCAGTGCCCCCCCCCCCCTCTTCCGTCCGCCGCCCAGTTACCCTCCGCCCCTGCAGCTGTCGTCCAAGGCGGACACCACGCCCGACAAGTATTTGTCCAAATGCCGACATACTATGTGCACTTTTATGAAAAGATTATGATTATCCTTTATGAAAACATACATTCCTTCATGATTGTCTTTTGGCACAATAATATAAAATATCTTAACATATTATTAAGAACAACGAGGGCTTTATTCCATGCAGGAACCAATATCTCTGCTTTAATTTTGGCACCATTATCATACATTACATATGCTTACTAATTCTTCTTGGATTTTAGCTCTGCTACTCTTTCCACTATGGCTTTCAGAGCTTCTCCATATATGCTCACCAACTAAAAAGCAGTTTCAATATCATGAGTCATGACATATCAACTATGCTTTCATCTATGACCATAAAAGAGATACATAGAGGCTATGACGTGAATTTTATTCTTACTTTATCAATTTCTTCATGGGTTATTATCAGTGGTGGGGACATCACTATCATGTTTCCAAGAACCTTAACCATCATACCAAGTTTCTTACACTCCGCTCCAAAGATTTCACCAATTCCTGAAAATGCCATGCAAAATCGTTATAACTTACTATGTGTGGATATACCTTAACTGACCCAACTAACGAGAGGTCCATGGGTAGATGAGGGCCCCAATCATTACAACTTTTATTCATGTGTGTCCAGATGAATGAAAAGCTTCTTCTCGCCCTCAAATATAGGGGCTAAATCTGACAGATATTCGAAATAAACAAGGTCGACATTGGATTTGGTCCACCATCATCGATATACTATTGACCTATACATGGTGTGAGCATGTGCCCACACCACAAGATAAATATAAATGTAAGAACAAAAGGAGAACATATGAATTCACAAATTCAGAAAAGCCTTTAATGATAAACTCTTTTTTTTAAATCCAAATGGGACTTGTTAGACATGACCAAATAAAAGTGCAATAATGTTTTGTGCAACACTCAATTGAATTAAAATAAATTAAACAATAATGCTCAGTTGATCCCACTAACATAAGGCACTAGATTTTGGATGAGGGAACATAAGTTATTCTCTTTATTACTTCCTTCCCATGGACATTAAAGGCAACCCGAGGAGTTACCCTAGTTCAAAATTTGCACTCCACAATCAATGGCTCACTTTTTGTCTAAGAACATGGTTAGGCTTTAATAACTCAGAATCTCAACCTACTAACATAAAACTTCTGTTTAAATAGTTATCATGTACTTCCTCCATAAACAAATATAAGACATTTTGTAAACAAATATAAGACGTTATGTCTTATATTTCCTACTCTAAGGACATACATTCTTAGTTGTCATTGTGTTAAAGTTTCAGGCAACATTGGAGGGCCAAATTTGGTGTTTTGACCCTTTTGCGAAAGTTTAGCGAGATCTGACCCTGGTTTGAAAGTTTTTCGAGATCTGACCCTTTTTCTACCGCCAGGGGGGATGGCGGTAGGGTATAACAGCCTACCGTCAAGGACCCTGGAGGTAGGCAACTTATCCACGTCAGCGCAGTGCTGCCCTACCGCCAAACAGACTGGCGGTAGCCTGTGTACCCCTACTGCCGAGGTGCCCGGCGGTAGGTGAGTACACGCATTGTATTTGATACTTAGAAACTTTTTGCGGTAGGGCGTGCGTCCCTACTGCCGAGGGCCCCGGCGATAGGCTGTTATACCCTACTGCCATCGACCCTAGCAGTACAAAAAGGGCCAGATCTCCAAGAACTTTCAAACCAGGGTCAGATCTCGCTAAAGTTTTGCAAAAGGGTCAAAACACCAAAATTGACTACATTGGAGAGAAGTTGATAAATGACTAAATATGATCATGTAGCTAGTCACTACTATTACTTACCCCACTCAGCAGGGAATAGCTCATATGGTGATTTGTTGTTGGTGAACTCAGTTGCTATCAGCAATCCTACACCACGTGTCTGCATACAAGAGCACACCAGATAAACCATGATGTTTACATGTTTAATAAGAAAGATACATTTATGCCTATGGTACGAGAGCACCAGGAGAAACTTAGAAATGTTTGGAAAATCTGAACATAGAGATGAATACCTCCCCAACAATTGTGACTTTCAGCTTCAAAGGCCTTGATTCCCTCTTGGAACCTTTGAGCAACATGTGTTACATGACCAGGAATATCTCTTTCCCTGATACCAGCTATTTTGTGAAACTTTCATCATAAAGAAATTAAACCTATATATGTCTCTATAGTGGCTTCGAGAATAGGAAAGTGAGTGTACCGATAAATTTTCAGTGCCTCTAAAGCCACAGCACAGGAAACAGGATGGCCAGAGTATGTAAAGCCATGAGCAAATGTACCTTCACAAAAGGCAAGAACTCAACATGCCTTCATTTTTTAGACTATATACAAACCACATGATGAGTTCATATAATGGCATTTAACTTACCAAGTTTATTGCTACGAGCACCAATCACATCTGCTATTTCTGGACTAACAAGTATTGCTCCAATGGGGACATAGGCACAAGAAAGAGCCTATCATGGTGAATTAACACGAGTCATCTTGAATCAGATAATAAATGTTAAGTGTTAATGGTAGTTTGGTACCAGAGAACTCACCTTTGCCAAGGAGACAAGATCGGGCTTGATGTTATAAAAATCAGATCCAAACATAGTTCCCAACCTTCCAAATCCAGTAATGACCTGGAATGGATGGTGGTAATTAAGTTCACACCTTTTGCCCAATAATATTATTATTGTTTTCCACCATATACTGTCTAATTCGGTAAGAAACAATGTAAACATACCTCATCTGCTATGAAAAGGATGTCATGCTTCTTAACCACCGCTTGAATCTGTTGGCAGGCAACAAAATAGCACATATGGAACATGCAAAATTCAATTTTGATGTTGGGTGAACAGTAAAACACTAGCGCTAGCAACTCTATGAAACATCAACAGTTTTGTGGAACCCTTATAGTGTAGTGAAGCCCACAAATTTCTGAGTGGGCAGCTATCAAAAGTTCCACATATGGATAATCTTAACTTTGTATAATTTCAGGGTGACATTAAGTAAATGAATTTAGATGGGTTTCTAATTGGAAAATACAACTTTAACTTATAACATGCAAAACCACCTTCTCAAAATATGTCTTTGGAGGAAGGATGACACCACCAGCACCAATCACAGGTTCATCTATGAAGGCAGCGATCTAAGGGGGGGAAATTAGATTAGTAAGGTTTGGCATTAATTATAAGCTTTGAGGCCCATCAACGGAGGTCTACCGTTTCTGGTCCTTCTTTGAGGATAAGATTCTCTAAATTAATGGCAAGTCTAGTTGCGAATTCTTCTTCTGTCTCACCTGTCACCCCACAAAAAATATTTCATCAGAAAAGTGCATTGGGTCAATCATAAAGAATTTTTTTGAGGTGTACCAGGAAGATGGAAACGCCAGTAGTGAGGACAGTCTGTGTGCAGAACAAAATGTCCTGGCAGATCGAAATCCTGGTGCAACAAAGGAAGACTAAAGATGGAGAAGGAATCAGTGAACGATTTTAGGGAAATTTCGAGCTTTGGATATCTTTTATCTCAAGCTGATTTTTCAATAAGACAATACCCACCTGGATAGACTTGTTGATATGAATGTTGTGCCATGATATCTACAATAGACATTAAGCATGATAATAAAACCAATATCATAAATGTTATTTAGAGAATATCATAAATGTTATTAAGCATGATATTAAAACCAATATCATCTCAAGAATATCATTATGACCAGGTGGGGTGTACTCCTTTGATGCCTACGAAAATTGTTATTTAGAGAGGATCAATTAACATAAATTACCATAGATATGTTACATGAAGGGACAAAATGGGAAAAACATGAAAGCATAAGAACTACACTCTTGGTGTGAGGAACACAAGTGGTAAACAATATGTAGCTTACGATTGTGATCTTGCAATGATTTTCTTCTTGCCTGGTCTCCCCAACGCATTGTTATAATACCATATTAGCTTGACCTGCAAAAGAATTGAATATAGAAAAAAATATAATAGTAGCAATTCAAAGAAATAAACAAAATACAACATTCAAGATCTTTGTATTTATTATGTCTCTTGCATCCAGTATAGTTATAAAAAAGGACATAAACATATTGAAGGAAAAAAATAGATATGCGGTGACATTCCTGAAAAAGTACAACTAATAAACCAAGCGACCCTCATTCAAACCTAGATCATTAGATATGCAGTGATATTTTAAAACCTAGATCATTTCTACCATGTTTCTAAATAATTCAAAAAAATGCGCACATTCAAATTTGAACTTCAAAAGTTTCAGACTGCTGGTATTGCTTTTAGTTGATCTAACTTTTCCTGGTGTAAACTACATGCCTGATTGCTTGGTACTTTAGCAAGCTTACCTAAGAGTCATTTGCTTCTAAACACTAGTAGAAAACAGGGCTTTGGTTGAGGCAGGATAAGGGCATTAATCCCGGTTCACTCACGAACCGGGACCAAAGGTGGCATTAGTCCCGGTTCGTGTGACGCAGGCATCAGTCCCGGTTCGAACGGGACCTTTAGTCCCGGTTGGAGACACCAACCGGGACTAAAGGGTCTGCGACCGGCCTCGAATGGTGCCAGCCCCTTTAGTCCCGGTTGGTATCTCCAACCGGGACTAAAAAAAAATTCAATTTTTTTTTTCAAAATTTTTTTTTTCAATTTTTTTCCCAGCCCTTTAGTCCCGGTTGGTGTCTTCAACCGGGACTAAAAGTCTATCTTTAGTCCCGGTTGGAGATACCAACCGGGACTAAAGGGGGGCCCCTAAACCCTAAACCCCTTTACCACATTAATGTTAGAAAAATCATAACTAAATCATTGTAATTCAGAAAAATACAAATAATATATCAAAATTTGCAGAAAAAAAAGTTTTGTCCGATGAAACAACAAGTTTTCTGTTTCGACGAATTTTTAAAATCACCAAATTCCAAAGGGAAAATAGAGTTTTTGGACGTTTTAGACGTTTTTAGGGTTTAGGGCAAGGGTTTAGATTTCTAAGTTTAGGGTTATGTTTTAGAGTATGACCCTTTAATGTTTACTGTTTAGAATAGACTTTCAGATGTTTTAAGTCCCGGGTTTAGGGTTTTCAGAGTTCATTTGTAGTGCTTTTCAATTTCAGGATAATTTAGCTCAAAAAATCATTAAATGCATGAAAAAATAGCAAATAAAGTCAAAAAAGGTTAAAATTTAAGGATGTGGCTTTGAATGGTTCATATTGAACACCCAAAAATTCTGGAGTTGAAATAAGATTAAAAAAATGAAATGTCTTTGTAACAGCTGAGTTTTCGTCTGAAACCCTGTTACTTCAAAAGAGATGGTCCAGTTTGTACACAAAGTGCGTCCAGTTTTTGCCATAACCCTGTCAACTTTTTAGCACAAGCTATTTGGGTGAAATGGTGATACCATGCCAAGTTTCAACCTTTTCAGAGTTCATTTGTAGTGCTTTTCAATTTCGGCCTAATTTAGCTCAAAAAATCATTAAATGCATGAAAAATTGCAAATGAAGTCAGAAATGATTGAAATTTGAGGATGTGGCTTTGAATTGTTCATATTGAACACAGAAAAATTCTTCAGTTAATATAAGTTTAAAAAAATGAAATGTGGTCAAACTCTGGTCAAACTACTAAATAATTATTGTTTTTTAGAATAATAGTTTCAAACTCAAATGGTGAAGCGTGTGACATCATGGTCACATTTTCCTGATAATAATGGATATATTATTTGTCGAATTTTGATTTACAGATTTAAAGATATTAATTATGCCATATTAAATGATAACTGCAGTAAATAATAATATAATAATAATAATAATAATAATATTTTTTTTATTTTCATTGAAATTCAATATTATTATTACTTATTTTATTTTGAACTTTTTGTATTATTTTGGATTTTTGATTTTTTTTTTGTTTTTGAGAATTTTTTATTTTTTTTGAAATTTGTCATTTTTTTGAAGTATTTTTTAGTTTTTAAATTAATCATTGTTGTTTATTTTAATAATTGTTTAGAATTCAAAAAATTAAATCATGTGACATCAAGACCTAAGGGTTAACAGGATTGATAACTTACTATTGTCAGGAAAACAACAAGTGCAGACTTGGAAACTAGGGGGAATAGAACCTGAAAGTTAAGCGTGCTGGGTGACCGGTCGGGAAGTTAGACGATTTGAAATGAGCGCTGATTAAAGATTAGAGATTAAATTCTGAAGCAGTGAGGAGGGGTGATTAGAGATTAAATTGTCAAATAATTCAAAGATTTGAAAATCGGAAAAAAATTTAAAAAAAAATTTGAAAAAAAATTTTGAATTTTTTTTTCGAAAAAATTCCTTTAGTCCCGGTTGGTGTTACCAACCGGGACTAATAACCGGGACTAAAGGTCCTCCAGCCCCCGCCCAGCCAGCGGCCACGTGGAGGGCCTTTAGTCCCGGTTCGTAACAGAACCGGGACTAAAGGGGGGGATCTTTAGTCCCGGTTCCAGAACCGGGACTAAAGGCCCTCTGGAACCGGGACTAAAGGCTCTTTTTCTACTAGTGGAACCACTGCTAGTAAAGACCACTTTCTCCATTTCCCGGGCAGTAAACATGCTAATAAGTTCGTTCGCAAGATCCTGCAAGTAGCAGCAAAGCTCCAATCATTGATGTTTAGTGTTTACAGCAGAACTAAGTCAGCGATTGCTAGCATTCCATCTTGTATTGATACTTGGGGAAGAATGAGTACTCAAATGAACCAAGGATTGGTGAAAGATGCAGAATATGTACCAAAGAGGGTCTGGTTGTACGGTTCCAAAAGGAGTGGTAGAAGGGCA
This sequence comes from Thinopyrum elongatum, assembly GCA_011799875.1. Lineage (NCBI taxonomy): Eukaryota > Viridiplantae > Streptophyta > Magnoliopsida > Poales > Poaceae > Thinopyrum > Thinopyrum elongatum. The sequence goes on along the minus strand of CM022297.1, from coordinate 486,364,126 downwards.
GCTTGTTTAATTGCTCAGTTGCAGCTTTGACTAATCGAGGCTCACTACCACCTGTAGAATAGCATGAGTGGTATATATCTATGAAACAAGCCCAGTTTGCAATCAAGCCACTGTTTCGTCATACTACCATAAATCCACTGTTTCGTCAACACCCAAAGGATTAGCCTAATTGGTGAGGGTGGGCCCCAGCTTCTATGTTTTTCTCCCCCATCATCAATTTCTGATGTGGGACTAATTAAACCGAACGAAAAATTTATTGGTGCTCTGGTTGTTTTTAAAATAATTAAATGCGCATTCGAACGCATGCACATACCTAAAGCTGTAGAGAACAATCCTGCAAGGGCATCCAGATACTTGTTCCCGTTGGCATCATAAACATAACAACCCTGCATATATATGCTACTTAATGTGTGTGTATGTACAAATCAATCAATACTTTGAAGAATGCTTGCTACCACCTCCGTTCAGAGCTAAGGGAGACGTCCTAGTAAATGTGATGTCAGCCTTCTTTTTTAATTTAATGATTTATTTGTCAGAAAAATATATTTGGATTACTCAAGTGAAAAAACAATATCATTTGGTTTGCGATGCAAAATAAGTTCATAATCATAATTCTATAAATTAAGGAAAAGCATTGAAATCAACCGGCTGATTTTCCTGGCTCATAAGTCACGTGGCGCGCCGTCGGATCACGCGTGATCAAGCGCTTCAATTTGGCTGGCGCGTTTGTGCTCCACCAACGTAGTGAACTTGTGGGCTCCACCCACGTGGGAAGTAACATGCCTTTTTATGTGTATATACCTCGGACTAGGCTGTATATTTGCTGTGTAAATCAGGTTTTGGCAGAGGTCTTTCAGGTGAACTGTAGTAATTATTTGGGATAGAAAATGTTGGAAATCAAGATGTTCACCCATACATTGTTTCGAGTGGTGATGTTCACCCATACATTGTTTCGAGTGGTGATGTTCACCCATACATGATCGAGCAAACATTTTTTTTTGGGAAAAGGCTTCTCCTCAACCGACTAAAAGTTGACGTGCGTCGACCGTCCAATTAGTCTCTACCCATGTGGCGCACAACAACTCCCCACAACACACGCGTGCTTTTGCAACATGAGCCCTGGTCGTTTCGCAAGACAGCCAAGTGCAACATACACTATGTTGCGGACTAACCAGGTCGAGCGAGAGCGGCGGCGGCTAGATCCGCAGCGATGCGGCAATGTAGGTTCCAATGGGTGAGGACGACGAAATAGTGTCCGAAACATTACACAACATGGGTCATGTTTCATACCCACCGAGCCTAACATGGGTCATGTTGGAAACTCGTCGAGCGTTTGCATTGCGAGCGCCAACTTGTAAACCTACCAAGTGCAACATGGATCATGTTACAAATGGCATGTCGCATTCAACATGGGTCTTGTTGCGAACCTACCGAGCAGAACATGGGTCATGTTGCAAACCCGTCGAGCGTTTGCAACGCGAGCACAACATGAATCATCTTGCAAACCTATCGAGCGCAACATGGACTATGTTGTAAACACACTATGAGCGTTTGCATTGCAAGCGCACACGGGTCATGTTGTAAACCTACCAAGTGCAACATGGATGATGTAGCAAATGGTGTATCGCATTCAACATGGGTCACATTTGCAAACCTGCCAAGTGTTTGCAATGCATGCGCAATATGAGTCGTATTTTAAACCTACCGAGCGCAACATGGACTATATATGTTGTAAACGGACTGAGTGGTACCGCCGTGTTGTGAAACCAAGCAACAATGCAAGGATGATCAATGTTAGTGCAAGCTAGACCCTCGGCATTGCAAGACATTGCAAGCCGACCAAATTTTCTTTTTGCTGCTACAAAAGCTAGGCCGCCATGTTGCAACACCATGTGACACTGCAAGGCCGGCCGACGCTACTGCAAGTTGGACAATGTTGCAATGCCAGCCAGTTTTCCTTTTGCAGCAACAAAAGCCGGACATGCGTGTTCCAACACCATGTGATGCTGCAAGGCTAGCCGATCGACGCTACTAAAAGTTGGACAATGTTTCAAGGCCGGCACTACTGCAAGCTAGATGCTCATTATAAACCGGACACACAATGTTGTGAGGTCAGACAACTTTCTTTTTTGCTTCAAAAGATTGATCGTCAAGCTACAAAACCACACGACACTGTAGGACCTACTAGTGACGTTGCAAAGCCAGACGCTCGACATTGTAAGGGGACATGCAATGTTGCAAGGACGTTCATCATTCTTTTTTGTTGATGCAAAATCCGAACTGGGTCGAGGGAACATACTACTGTTACAAAGGTCAATTGGCATGCGTCAAGCGCGGGACACGCGTTGTAGTGCCGACGACGTTGCTACTGCAAGCGGATATCCCACTTGCTGCCGCAAGCGGGGCCGCAATGCCACAAAGCGCTCATGCTATGCGTTAGTCGGTTGATGTTTGGCAAAGATTGGACGGGTCAAAAGATGTTGGGTTGGTGTGATCAAGCAGCTCAACACTGCGTCTTGAGGCCTAGCGACACATCTACCAGCTGCCACAACATTGGTCATGTTGCAATCTAGCAGCAACACCGGTCATGTTGCAATTTGCTGCACATCGGTCATGTTGCAATGTCGGACCAAACGCCCAACTCCTTAGCTGTGAGGACGTTGCGGCCGTCGACCGCAACTTCGATGGTGCTATCATGGCCATGTCGGTCGCCTTCTCTTGTCTCATACTCCCCCCCCCCCCCCCCCCCCCCCCCCCCCTCCCCGGGGCATGCTGACAGAGGGAGTATCTGAGATGGGATGATGAAGGAATGGATGAGAGCCTTCTCGACAAGGGGAGGATAAGACACTATGTGAACTGGGACGTGACCCATACGACACGTTGCCGACGCGGGAGGCGACTGAAGCTACGTAACACGAGCTGTGTTGGCATGTGGCCTCGGGTGATTGCAGCATGGCCATATGTGAGAGCGGTCGGTACGTTTACATGTACTAGGCTTGTTATACGATGGCTTGCCTTTCTTTCGAATGGAATGCATGGCTTGATACGCTAAAAAAGGAACGCATGGCTTGATACACACACACAAAAAAAAGGGAACGTCATGCTACGTACTCGTACATGGCTACGACTAGTATTAGCTGACTTCGTCCGCCTCGTGTCTTCAGCGCTTAACTCGGGCAGATCTGAGCGGCCCGATTCCCTTGAATCGTACGGCAGATGGGGCGGCTTAATTTTGGTAGTTATCATCCGACTTATTGGTAGCAGCCGCCATAAATTAATACTGAGATATTCCTACAATACTAGCTAGAAACCTTCACCTTTCTGTCATTTAAATATTTTAATCCCTTAGTACAATTTTATCCTAACGGAAAAAACCTTCTGGTGAGATTTTTTTTTTGGGAAATCTCCCTGCCTTATGTTTATGTACAAAATTTTAGGGATAGTAGGCTAGAATAACAACTCCCCCGGCGGCGTGGGGGTGGTTTACTCCAATTGTTATAGCGGCCAACCACCTTTTTTTCTTTTTGAGAAATCCCACAGTTTATTTTTTGTTGTGAGTGGAGAATAATAGAGTACCTACGATTGTAAAGGTGTTCCTCAGTACTAATTTTCGCTGTAGAAAAAAAGAGAGGATTTATGGTAGTCACATAAAAAGGAAATGTTAAAGTTGTATGTTGAAAACAAGGTCTATATCTAAAACATCATCTGTTTACGAACTTAGAGATCATGTTCAAAGTAGAAATAAACCAAAGTAATGTCACATGTGCGCATATAATAAATCTCTGATCTCTCGATAACCAACGGAGGCGAGTTTGCAGTCTGCCATCCGGCTGTGAACGGTGCCAGCATGGCATGCTCCTTATTAACCCTAGTAGAATAAACCAATAAATCGGTGAACAACCTATAAATAATGCAGATCATGAAAACGTCTACTTTAAACTTTTTTTTATTTTCATACCCATGTTCATGAACAGAGTCTGGCCGTGCGGAAGCCTCCTGTCGGACAAGGCATCTGGTTGGAGCAGGCCACGAGGAGTCGTCATCTTCCCCAAGATGAATTAACGTTCGCTCTCGCGAGAGTATTTTGGCGGGTACTCTCGCGAGAGGGGATGCATAGCTGTATATATAGTGTAGTAGCAATAGAATTACTTCGCGAAAGCAGCCAAAAATCAACAGGTAGCGTATTAACGACAACGCCACCTCGGCCTTATTTATTCTTCTTTTGCAAAAAGTACCATGCTCTATCAGATAGACAACAACAGTACAAAGGACGCGTCCCCTCGATCGGCCTTATCCTTGACCAACCTGTCCATGAGCTAGCCCTTACGTGTACGTAATTAACCACGGCCCGACGCCGGCCGCTTGATGTCTTCTGATTCTGATCTTCCAGTTTGACAGGGAGAAATTCTAGAGCCGTCGCCACGCCAAAGGATGCCATTGCCAAGTGCCACTTACCAAACGCACAATTTCATTATGTTCAGTACACAGCAACAACAGTACCATGCTCTATTTCGCCAAAAAAAAAAAGTACCATGGTCTGTTAGATCAACAACAACAGTACACACACCGTACAAAGGACGTGTTATCCTTGACCAATTTGTTCGTGAGCTAGCCGTTACGTGTACGTAATTAACCACGGCCCACCGCGCGCCGCTTCATGTTTTTCTGATCGGCAGCGTCGGGAAGGTAGCCCTTGTGTCTTGTCGGACTTTGGTACTGATGATGTTAGTTGTGGTGGCTGGTGCTTGGCGTCTTCTCAAGCTACAACGTCGGCTATTATAAAGTATGCGGATGTCTTGGAGTGGGGTGTGCGGATGGCGTTTTGAAGCTATGCTCCTCTTCTTTGATCATGTTGGATGAAGACGATGACGTCGGGGTCTCGTGGATTTCAGGATGATCCCCGGCTGATGTGCCACAAAGACTCAGTTTCGTCACCTCCGACAAGTCGTTTAATTGGTTCCGAGCTTTTTCAGATTTGGGTGTGGAGGCTTCTCGTGTCCTTCTCCTGCGGTACCACAGAGTCCACGGTGGCGGCGGTGATCGGCGATGGGCAATGGTTAGATTGGACACATGGATCTTGCAGGGTAAAGTTGTAAAATTTATATTTTTGGGATCTTCTGTGCAAATCTCCAAGACATTAAGCTCTGTTTGTCTCTTGGAATAACCACATATGTACTCATTGTAATTTGTTTGTTTAGTGTACATGTGGTAATTACGCTTTAAAAAAAGGTGGAGTCCAATTTTATTGTGGGCAAGACCACCAATACTATATTAGCTGAGGGCAATACATACTAAAACACACTCCACGAGTTGCCCTGCATCTTGGACAATATACATATTTCTAATGTTTTTAATGTTACTAGAATAATGCCCGTGTGTTACAATGGGATATAAATATTTTAGTACGTTAGTTTGTGATTTACCTGTCAATAATAATGCGATTGTGTAAATAAATGTTCATCAAATTCTACCCGTGAATTACCTTGTATTTTGATTAAAAGTTTGGTAAGTAAATTAAAGTGAAATTGATTCAGAAGATAAGTAAATTAAGGTGATTGATTATCATATACATGAAAAGTTGGACGAAGAGATGGTGGAAAGAAATGTGAAATAGGAACCGTTCTTTTTAAGTAGTAGAAGTAGTAGAGAATACCTGTATCTGTTTGTTTTGAAACGAAGAGGCAAGATGAACCCATTGTTTTTAACATTAAAATGACTGCTCTTAGCAATACTATCTCAAAACAGCAACAGCAGAAAATTGAGGGTAATGGACATCAGAATACATTCGAAGATGCCCCTCGCACCATGTCGAGCATCTGGGCAAGGTAGGGATTCCTTACCAAGCGAATCAGTCAGAGGATGCCCACGATGAATAGTCCCTTAGCTTGGAGGATTGGGGTTACGGCCGCTCGGCTGAAGAAACACTGGATTTTTCTCGTTCGACGAACGGCGAGGGCACCCTGTTATATCAAGGAGATGTAGTGTGTCGGGGCACTATTTCCCAGTTCTTTTCAACTAGATTATGAGAAACGGCCCTGAGAATCGGTTGTGTGCAGACCCCCTGAGAATTTGCTGTTCGGTTGCAGTATAAAACTGTCGTATGTTCAAATGTCTGTAATACACTTGGACTGACATTTTGTGCTGAGTAGCCAACAAGAAGTTCTCTCGTGCTCATCATCGTCAAACGCGTCAAAATACTCATCATGTAACTTGCTATCAGTCAAATCATCGGAATAAATTTCATAAATGTAGAGTTTGTCACTCGTCTTGCATCTATGTATAAAACTACCGTAGTTCCTATTAGCGTTGATCCTGAGTGGGCCTCTGCGATGGCATCCTCCTTGGGTGCTGTTATTGCTTTCCCTCAAAAATACTTGGGTCTTTCCCTCTCCCCCCATAAACTCCCCACCTCCCCCCCCCCTCCTAGTTTCGGCCGTTTGGGGGGGGGGGGGGGGGTGTGGGGAAGCAAGTGCCTGGTTGCGTGGGATCGGGTACGTACGACTAAGCTAGGTGGTGGTCTTGGGGTTAAAAACTTGTGAGCACAATATTTTTGCCTTATATTGAGATTTGCATCCAAATTCTTCCACTCCCCCCTTTTTCCTTGGAAGCCCCCCCCCCCCCCCCCCGTTGCATATAGGTCTAGGTGTCGGTTCTAAATTCGGCATATCTCGTAGTAGGGGTCCGAACTGTTGGGAAACGTAGCATGCAATTTCAAAAATTTCCTACGCTCACGCAAGATCTATCTAGGAGATGCATAGCAACGAGAGGGGGAGAGTGTGTCCACGTACCCTCGTAGACTGAAAGCGGAAGCGTTTGACAACGCGGTTGATGTAGTCGAACTTCTTCTCGTTCCGACCGATCAAGCACCGAACGTACGGCACCTCCGAGTTCTGCACACGTTCAGCTCGATGACGTTCCTCGAACTCTTGATCCAGCAAAGTGTCGAGGGAGAGTTCCGTCAGCACGACGGCGTGGTGACGATGATGGTGAAGTGATCCGCGCAGGGCTTTGCCTAAGCACTACGTGAATATGACCGGAGGCGTAAACTATGGAGGGGGGCGCCGCACACGGCAAACAATTGTTGGTGTGTGTTCTAGCGGTGCCCCCCCGCCACGTATATATAGGTTGGAGGGGAGGAGAGGCAGCCAAGGGGACGCCCAAGTAGGAGGAATCCTACTTGGGCCCCTAGTCCAATTCGGCCTCCCCTCTTTCCTTTTTACCGGAAGGGGGAAAATGGAAGAAAGGGGGGAGGAAGGAAAGGAGGGGCCGAACCCCCGCCTCCTTCTCCTATAAGGCCTCCTTCCTTAGGGGAGGGGGCGCACCACCCCTTGTGGGCTGGTGTGCTTCCCTCCTATGGCCCATAAGGCCCATTATTACCTCGGGGGTTCCGGTAACCCCCCCCCCCGGGTACTCCGATATGTACCCGGTATGCCCCAAAACACTTCCAGTGTCCGAATATCATCGTCCTATATATGAATTTTTACCTCTCGACCATTTCGAGACTCCTCGTCATGTCCGTGATCTCATCTGGGACTCCGAACAACATTCGGTCACCAAATCACATAACTCACATAATACAAAATTGTCATCGAACGTTAAGCGTGCGGACCCTACGGGTTCGAGAACTATGTAGACATGCCCGAGACACCTCTCCGGTCAATAACCAACAGTGGAACCTGGATGCTCATATTGGTTCCCACATATTCTACGAAGATCTTTATCGGCCGTACCGTGATGACAACATACGTTATTCCCTTTGTCATCGGTATATTACTTGCCCGAGATTCGATCATTGGTATCTTCATACCTAGTTCAGTCTCGTTACCGGCAAGTCTCTTTACTCGTTCCGTAATACATCATCCCGCAACTAACTCATTAGTCACATTCCTTGCAAGGCTTATTATGATGTGTATTACCGAGAAGGCCCAGAGATACCTCTCCGATACTCGGAGTGACAAATCCTAATCCAACCCTGTTGGAAATATGCCCTAGAGGCAATAATAAAATGGTTATTATTATATTTCCTTGTTCATGATAATTGTCTGTTATTCATGCTATAATTGTGTTATCCGGAAATCGTAATACATGTGTGAATACATAGACCACAACATGTCCCTAGTAAGCCTCTAGTTGACTAGCTCGTTGATCAATAGATGGTTACGGTTTCCTGACCATGGACATTGGATGTCATTGATAACGGGATCACATCATTAGGAGAATGATGTGATGGACAAGACCCAATCCTAAGCCTAGCACTAGATCGTGTAGTTCGTTTGCTAAAGCTTTTCCAATGTCAAGTAACTTTTCCTTAAACCATGAGATTGTGCAACTCCCGGATACCGTAGGAGTGCTTTGGGTGTACCAAACGTCACAACGTAACTGGGTGGCTATAAAGGTGCACTACGGGTATCTCCGAAAGTGTCTGTTGGGTTGGCACTAATCGAGACTGGGATTTGTCACTCCGTGTGACGGAGAGGTACCTCTGGGCCCACTCGGTAGGACATCATCATAATGAGCTCAATGTGATCAAGGAGTTGTTCACGGGATGATGTGTTACGGAAACGAGTAAAAAGACTTGCCGGTAACGAGATTGAACAAGGTATCGAGATACCGACGATCGAATCTCGGGCAAGTATCGTACCGATAGACAAAGGGAATTGCGTACGGGATTGATTGAATCCTTGATATCGTGGTTCATCCGATGAGATCATCGAGGAGCATGTGGGAGCCAACATGGGTATCTAGATCCCGCTGTTGGTTATTGACCGGAGAGTCGTCTCGGTCATGTCTACGTGTCTCCCGAACCCGTAGGGTCTACACACTTAAGGTTCGGTGACGCTAGGGTTGTAGAGATATTAGTATGCGGTAACCCGAAAGTTGTTCGGAGTCCCGGATGAGATCCCGGACGTCACGAGGAGTTCTGGAATGGTCCGGAGGTATAGAATTGTATATAGGAAGTCCAGTTTCGGCCACCGGGAAGGTTTCGGGGTAATCGGTATTGTACCGGGACCACCGGAAGGGTCCCGGGGGTCCACCGGGTGGGGCCACCTATCCCGGAGGGCCCCATGGGCTGAAGTGGGAAGGGAACCAGCCCCTGGTGGGCTGGTGCACCCCCCTATGGGCCTCCCCTGCGCCTAGGGTTGGGAAACCCTGGGGGAAGGGGCGCCTCCACTAGGCTTGGGGGCCAAGCCACCCCTTGGCCGCCGCCCCCCCCCCCCATCTAGATGGGATCTAGAGGGGCCGGCGCCCCCCCCCTCCCTAGCCTCTATATATAGTGGGGGGGGAGAGAGGGCAGCGACACCCCAGCCCCTGGCGCCTCCCTCTCCCCCCGTGACACTTCTCCCTCTCGTTGGTGCTTGGCGAAGCCCTGCCGAGATCCCCGCTGCTTCCACCACCACGCCGTCGTGCTGCTGGATCTTCATCAACCTCTCCTCCCCCCTTGCTGGATCAAGAAGGAGGAGACGTCTCTCCCAACCGTACGTGTGTTGAACGCGGAGGTGCCGTCCGTTCGGCGCTCGGTCATCGGTGATTTGGATCACGACGAGTACGACTCCATCAACCCCGTTCTCTTGAACGCTTCCGCTCGCGATCTACAAGGGTATGTAGATGCACTCCCCTCTCACTCGTTGCTAGATGACTCCATAGATTGATCTTGGTGATGCGTAGAAAATTTTAAAATTCTGCTACGTTCCCCAACAGTGGCATCATGAGCTAGGTCTATGCGTAGTATCTTGCACGAGCAGAACACAAAGTAGTTGTGGGCGTCGATTTGTCAATCTTCTTGCCGTTACTAGTCTTATCTTGATTCGGCGGCATCGTGGGATGAAGCGGCACGGACCGACCTTACACGTACGCTTACGTGAGACTGGTTCCACCGACTGACATGCACTAGTTGCATAAGGTGGCTAGCGGGTGTCTGTCTCTCCCACTTTAGTCGGATCGGATTCGATGAAAAGGGTCCTTATGAAGGGTAAATAGAAATTGGCATATCACGTTGTGGTTTTGGCGTGGGTAAGAAACGTTCTTGCTAGAAACCTATAGAAGCCACGTAAAAAAAATTTGCAACAACAATTAGAGGACGTCTAACTTGTTTTTGTAGCAAGTGCTTTGTGATGTGATATGGCCGAAGGATGTGATGAATGATATATGTGATGTATGAGATGATCATGTTCTTGTAATAGGAATCATGACTTGCATGTCGATGAGTATGACAACCGGCAGGAGCCATAGGAGTTGTCTTAATTTATTATATGACCTGCGTGTCATTGAAATTCGCCATGTAATTACTTTACTTTATTGCTAACCGTTAGCCGTAGTAGTAGAAGTAATAGTTGGCGAGACAACTTCATGAAGACACGATGATGGAGATCATGGTGTCATGCCGGTGACGATGATGATCATGGAGCCCCGAAGATGGAGATCAAAAGGAGCGAAGTGATAATGGCCATATCATGTCACTATTTTGATTGCATGTGATGTTTATCATGTTTTTGCATCTTATTTGCTTAGAACAACGGTAGCATATATAAGATGATCCCTTACTAAAATTTCAAGAAAGTGTTCCCCCTAACTGTGCACCGTTGCGAAGGTTCGTTGTTTCGAAGCACTACGTGTTGATCGGGTGTGATAGATTCTAACGTTCGAATACAACGGGTGTAAGCCAGATTTACACAGCAATACACTTAGGTTGACTTGACGAGCCTAGCATGTACAGACATGGCCTCAGAACACAAGAGACCGAAAGGTCGAGCATGAGTCGTATAGAAGATACGATCAACATGGAGATGTTCACCGTTGATGACTAGTCCGTCTCACGTGATGATCGGACACGGCCTAGTCGATTCGGATCATGTATCACTTAGATGACGAGAGGGATGTCTATCTGAGTGGGAGTTCATTATATATAATTTGATTAGATGAACTTAATTGTCATGAACTTAGTCTAAAATCTTTACAATATGTCTTGTAGATCAAATGGCCCACGCTAATGTTGCCCTCAACTTCAACGCGTTCCTAGAGAAAACCAAGCTGAAAGACGATGGTAGCAACTATACGGACTGGGTCCGTAACCTGAGGATTATCCTCATAGCTGCCAAGAAAGCATATGTCCTTGAAGCACCGCTAGGTGACGCACCTGTTTTCCCAGCAACTCAAGATGTTATGAATGTCTGGCAGTCGCGTAGTGATGATTACTCCCTGGTTCAGTGCGGCATGCTTTACAGCTTAGAATCAGGGCTCCAAAAGCGTTTTGAGCAACACGGAGCATATGAGATGTTCCAAGAGCTGAAAATGGTTTTCCAAGCTCATGCCCGAGTCGAGAGATATGAAGTCTCTGACAAGTTCTATAGTTGTAAGATGGAGGAGAATAGTTCAGTCAGCGAGCACATACTCAAGATGTCTGGGTTGCACAACCGCTTGTCTCAGCTGGGAGTTAATCTCGCGGATGACGCGGTCGTTGACAGAATCCTTCAGTCGCTTCCACCTAGCTACAAGAGCTTCGTGATGAACTTCAATATGCAGGGGATGGAGAAAACCATTCCTGAGGTATATTCAGTGCTGAAATCAGCGGAGGTGGAGATCAAAAAGGAACATCAAGTGTTGATGGTGAATAAAACCACTAAGTTCAAGAAAGGCAAGGGTAAAAAGAACTTCAAGAAGGACGGCAAGGGAGTTGCCGCGCCCGGTAAGCAAGCTGCCGGGAAGAAGTCAAAGAATGGACCCAAGCCTGAGACTGAGTGCTTTTATTGCAAGGGAAACGGTCACTGGAAGCGGAACTGCCCCAAGTACTTAGCGGATAAGAAGGCCGGCAATACCAAAGGTATATGTGATATACATGTTATTGATGTGTACCTTACCAGCGCTCGTAGTAGCTCCTGGGTATTTGATACCGGTGCGGTTGCTCATATTTGTAACTCAAAACAGGAGCTGCGGAATAAGCGGAGACTGGCGAAGGACGAGTTGACGATGCGCGTCGGGAATGGTTCCAAGGTCGATGTGATCGCCGTCGGCACGCTACCTCTACATCTGCCTACGGGATTAGTTTTAAACCTCAATAATTGTTATTTAGTGCCAGCTTTGAGCATGAACATTGTATCTGGATCTCGCTTAATGCGAGATGGCTACTCATTTAAATCTGAGAATAATGGTTGTTCTATTTATCTGAGAGATATGTTTTATGGTCATGCCCCGCTGGTCAATGGTTTATTTTTATTGAATCTCGAACATGATGTTACACATGTTTATAATGTGAATGCCAAGAAATGCAAGGTTGATAACGATAGTCCTACATACTTGTGGCACTGCCGCCTTGGTCATATCGGTGTTAAACGCATGAAGAAACTCCATGCAGATGGACTTTTGGAGTCTCTTGATTATGAATCATTTGACAGATGTGAACCATGCCTCTTGGGCAAGATGACCAAGACTCCATTCTCCGGAACAATGGAGCGAGCAACCAACGTATTGGAAATCATACATACTGATGTGTGTGGTCCAATGAGTGTTGAGGCTCGCGGTGGTTATCATTATGTTCTCACCCTCACCGATGATTTGAGTAGATATGGGTATGTCTACTTGATGAAGCACAAGTCTGAGACCTTTGAAAAGTTCAAGGAATTTCAGAATGAGGTTGAAAATCAACGTGACAAGAAAATAAAGTTCCTACGATCAGATCGTGGAGGAGAATATTTGAGTCATGAATTTGGCACGCACTTAAGGAAATGTGGAATTGTTTCACAACTCACGCCGCCTGGAACACCTGAGCGTAACGGTGTGTCCGAACGTCGTAATCGCACTCTATTGGATATGGTGCGATCTATGATGTCTCTTACCGATTTACCGCTATCTTTTTGGGGTTATGCTTTAGAGACTGCCGCATTCACTTTAAATAGGGCACCGTCAAAATCCGTTGAGACGACACCGTATGAATTATGGTTTGGGAAGAAACCTAAGCTGTCGTTTCTGAAAGTTTGGGGATGCGATGCTTATGTGAAGAAACTTCAACCAGAGAAGCTCGAACCCAAGTCGGAAAAATGCGTATTCATAGGATACCCTAAGGAAACTATTGGGTATACCTTCTACCTAAGATCCGAGGGCAAGATCTTTGTTGCCAGGAATGGATCCTTTCTAGAGAAAGAGTTTCTCTCGAAAGAATTAAGTGGGAGGAAAGTGGAGCTTGATGAGATGACCCTCGAACCGGAGAGTAGCGCAGCACAGGAAAATGTTTCTGTGGAGCCTGCACCGGCTAGAGAGGAAGTTAATGATAATGATCATGATCAAGCTACCACTGAACTTCGAAGGTCCACAAGGACACGTTTCGCACCAGAGTGGTACGGCAATCCTGTCCTGGAAATCATGTTGTTAGACAACAGTGAACCTTCGAACTATGAAGAAGCGATGGCGGGCCCGGATTCCGACAAATGGCTTGAAGCCATGAAATCCGAGATAGGATCCATGTATGAAAACGAAGTATGGACTTTGACTGACTTGCCCGATGATCGGCAAGCCATAGAAAATAAATGGATCTTTAAGAAGAAGACTGACGCGGATGGTAATGTGACCATCTATAAGGCTCGGCTTGTCGCTAAGGGTTATCGACAAGTTCAAGGGGTTGACTACGATGAGACTTTCTCACCCGTAGCGAAGCTGAAATCCGTCAGAATCATGTTAGCAATTGCCGCATACTATGATTATGAGATATGGCAAATGGACGTCAAAACGGCATTCCTTAATGGTTTTCTTAAGGAAGAGTTGTATATGATGCAACCGGAAGGTTTTGTCGACCCTGAGAATGCTGACAAGGTATGCAAGCTCCAGCGCTCAATCTATGGGCTGGTGCAAGCATCTCGGAGTTGGATCATTCGCTTTGATGAGATGATCAAAGCATTTGGGTTCACACAGACTTATGGAGAAGCCTGTGTTTACAAGAAAGTGAGTGGGAGCTCTGTAGCATTTCTCATATTATATGTGGATGACATACTGCTAATGGGAAATGATATAGAATTCTTGGAAAGTATAAAGGCCTACTTGAATAAGTGTTTTTCAATGAAGGACCTTGGAGAAGCTGCTTATATATTAGGCATCAAGATCTATAGGGATAGATCGAGACGCCTCATAGGTCTTTCGCAAAGCACATACCTTGATAAGATATTGAAGAAGTTCAATATGGATCAGTCCAAGAAGGGGTTCTTGCCTGTATTGCAAGGTGTGAGATTGAGCTCGGCTCAATGCCCGACCACGGCAGAAGATATAGAAGAGATGAGTGTCATCCCCTATGCCTCAGCCATAGGGTCTATTATGTATGCCATGCTGTGTACCAGACCTGATGTAAACCTTGCAGTAAGTTTGGTAGGTAGGTACCAAAGTAATCCTGGCAAGGAACACTGGACAGCGGTCAAGAACATCCAGAAGTACCTGAAAAGGACTAAGGATATGTTTCTCGTATATGGAGGTGACGAAGAGCTCGTCGTAAAGGGTTACGTCGACGCTAGCTTCGACACAGATCCGGATGACTCCAAGTCACAAACCGGATACGTGTATATTTTGAATGGTGGAGCGGTAAGCTGGTGCAGTTGCAAGCAAAGCGTCGTGGCGGGTTCTACATGCGAAGCGGAGTACATAGCAGCCTCGGAGGCAGCACACGAAGCAGTATGGATGAAGGAGTTCATCACCGACCTAGGAGTCATTCCAAATGCGTCGGGTCCAATGGCTCTCTTCTGTGACAACACTGGAGCTATTGCCCTTGCCAAGGAGCCCAGGTTTCACAAGAAGACCAGGCATATCAAGCGTCGCTTCAACTCCATACGTGAACATGTTCAAGATGGAGACATAGATATTTGTAAAGTGCACACGGATTTGAATGTAGAAGATCCGTTGACTAAACCTCTTTCACGGGCAAAACATGATCAACACCAGAACTCTATGGGTGTTCGATTCATCACGATGTAACTAGATTATTGACTCTAGTGCAAGTGGGAGACTGTTGGAAATATGCCCTAGAGGCAATAATAAAATGGTTATTATTATATTTCCTTGTTCATGATAATTGTCTGTTATTCATGCTATAATTGTGTTATCCGGAAATCGTAATACATGTGTGAATACATAGACCACAACATGTCCCTAGTAAGCCTCTAGTTGACTAGCTCGTTGATCAATAGATGGTTACGGTTTCCTGACCATGGACATTGGATGTCATTGATAACGGGATCACATCATTAGGAGAATGATGTGATGGACAAGACCCAATCCTAAGCCTAGCACTAGATCGTGTAGTTCGTTTGCTAAAGCTTTTCCAATGTCAAGTAACTTTTCCTTAGACCATGAGATTGTGCAGCTCCCGGATACCGTAGGAGTGCTTTGGGTGTACCAAACATCACAACGTAACTGGGTGGCTATAAAGGTGCACTACGGGTATCTCCGAAAGTGTCTGTTGGGTTGGCACTAATCGAGACTGGGATTTGTCACTCCGTGTGACGGAGAGGTACCTCTGGGCCCACTCGGTAGGACATCATCATAATGAGCTCAATGTGATCAAGGAGTTGTTCACGGGATGATGTGTTACGGAAACGAGTAAAGAGACTTGCCGGTAACGAGATTGAACAAGGTATCGAGATACCGACGATCGAATCTCGGGCAAGTATCGTACCGATAGACAAAGGGAATTGCGTACGGGATGGACTGAATCCTCGACATCGTAGTTCATCCGATGAGATCATCGAGGAGCATGTGGGAGCCAACATGGGTATCCAGATCCCGCTGTTGGTTATTGACCGGAGAGTCGTCTCGGTCATGTCTACGTGTCTCCCGAACCCGTAGGGTCTACACACTTAAGGTTCGGTGACGCTAGGGTTGTAGAGATATTAGTATGCGGTAACCCGAAAGTTGTTCGGAGTCCCGGATGAGATCCCGGACGTCACGAGGAGTTCCGGAATGGTCCGGAGGTAAAGAATTGTATATAGGAAGTCCAGTTTCGGCCACCGGGAAGGTTTCGGGGGTAATCGGTATTGTACCGGGACCACCGGAAGGGTCCCGGGGGTCCACCGGGTGGGGCCACCTATCCCGGAGGGCCCCATGGGCTGAAGTGGGAAGGGAACCAGCCCCTGGTGGGCTGGTGCGCCCCCTATGGGCCTCCCCTGCGCCTAGGGTTGGAAACCCTGGGGGTGGGGGTGCCTCCACTAGGCTTGGGGGCCAAGCCACCCTTGGCCGCCCCCCCCCCCCCCATATAGATGGGATCTAGAGGGGCCGGGCCCCCCCCCCCTAGCCCCATTATAGTGGGGGGGGGGAGAGAGGGCAGCGACACCCCAGCCCCTGGCGCCTCCCTCTCCCCCCGTGACACTTCTCCCTCTCGTTGGTGCTTGGCGAAGCCCTGCCGAGATCCCCGCTGCTTCCACCACCACGCCGTCGTGCTGCTGGATCTTCATCAACCTCTCCTCCCCCCTTGCTGGATCAAGAAGGAGGAGACGTCTCTCCCAACCGTACGTGTGTTGAACGCGGAGGTGCCGTCCGTTCGGCGCTCGATCATCGGTGATTTGGATCACGACGAGTACGACTCCATCAACCCCGTTCTCTTGAACGCTTCCGCTCGCGATCTACAAGGGTATGTAGATGCACTCCCCTCTCACTCGTTGCTAGACGACTCCATAGATTGATCTTGGTGATGCGTAGAAAATTTTAAAATTCTGCTACGTTCCCCAACAAACCCAACAAACACCTTCGGAGATACCTGTAGAGCATCTTTATAATCACCCAGTTACGTTGTGACGTTTGTTAGCACACAAGGTATTCCTCCGGTATCCGGGAGTTGCATAATCTCATAGTCAAAGGAATATGTATATGACATGAAGAAAGCAATAGCAATAAAACTTAACGATCATTATGCTAAGCTAACGGATGGGTCTTGTCCATCACATCATTCTCCTAATGATGTGATCCCGTTCATCCAATGACAACACATGTCTATGGTTACGAAATTTAACCATCTTTGATTAACGAGCTAGTCTAGTAGAGGCTTACTAGGGACACGGTGTATTGTCTATGTATCCACACATGTATCAAGTTTCCGGTTAATACAATTCTAGCATGAATAATAAACATTTATCATGATATAAGGAAATATAAAATAACAACTTTATTATTGCCTCTAGGGCATATTTCCTTCAGTCTCCCACTTGCACTAGAGTCAATAATCTAGATTACATTGTAATGATTCTAACACCATGGAGTCTTGGTGCTGATCATGTTTTGCTCGTGGAAGAGGCTTAGTCAATGGGTCTGCCACATTCAGATCCGTATGTATTTTGCAAATCTCTATGTCTCCCTCCTTGACTTGATCACGGATGGAGTTGAAGCGTCTCTTGATGTGTTTGGTTCTTTTTTGAAATCTGGATTCCTTCGCCAAGACAATTGCTCCAGTATTGTCACAAAAGATTTTCATTGGACCCGATGCACTAGGTATTACACCTAGATCGGATATGAACTCCTTCATCCAGACTCCTTCATTCGCTGCTTCCGAAGCAGCTATGTACTCCGCTTCACACGTAGATCCTGCCACGACGCTTTGCTTGGAACTGCACCAACTGACAGCTCCACCATTCAATATAAATACGTATCCGGTTTGTGACTTACAGTCATCCGGATCAGTGTCAAAGCTAGCATCGACGTAACCATTTACGACGAGCTCTTTGTCACCTCCATAAACGAGAAACATATCCTTAGTCCTTTTCAGGTACTTCAGGATGTTCTTGACCGCTGTCCAGTGATCCACCCTTGGATTACTTTGGTACCTCCCTGCTAGACTTATAGCAAGGCACACATCAGGTCTGGTACATAGCATTGCATACATGATAGAACCTATGGCTGAGGCATAGGGAATGACTTTCATTTTCTCTCTATCGTCTACAGTGGTCGGGCATTGAGTCTGAATCAATTTCACACCTTGTAACACAGGCAAGAACCCTTTTTTTGACTGATCCATTTTGAACTTCTTCAAAATTTTATCAAGGTATGTGCTTTGTGAAAGTCCAATTAAGCGTCTTGATCTATCTCTATAGATCTTAATGCCTAATATATAAGCAGCTTCACCGAGGTCTTTTATTGAAAAACTCTTATTCAAGTATCCTTTTATGCTATCCAGAAATTCTATATCATTTCCAATCAACAATATGTCATCCACATATAATATTAGAAATGCTACAAAGCTCCCACTCACTTTCTTGTAAATACAGGCTTCTCCAAAAGTCTGTATAAAACCATATGCTTTGATCACCTCATCAAAGCGTATATTCCAACTCTGAGATGCTTGCACCAGTCCATAAATGGATCGCTGGAGCTTGCACACTTTGTTAGCACCTTTAGGATCGACAAAACCTTCTGGTTGCATCATATACAACTCTTTTTTGAGAAATCCATTAAGGAATGCAGTTTTGACATCCATTTGCCAGATTTCATAATCATAAAATGCGACAATTGCTAACATGATTCGGACAGACTTAAGCATCGCTACGGGTGAGAAAGTCTCATCGTAGTCAACTCCTTGAACTTGTCGAAAATCTTTCGCGACAAGTCGAGCTTTGTAGACATTAACATTACCATCAGCGTCAGTCTTCTTCTTGAAGATCCATTTATTCTCTATGGCTTGTCGATCATCGGACAAGTCAACCAAAGTCCATACTTTGTTCTCATACATGGATCCTATCTCAGATTTCATGGCCTCAAGCCATTTTGCGAAATCTGGGCTCATCATCGCTTCCTCATAGTTTGTAGGTTCGTCATGGTCTAGTAACATGACTTCCAGAACAGGATTACCGTACCACTCTGGTGCGAAACATGCTGTGGTTGACCTACGAGGTTCGGTAGTAACTTGATCCGAAGTTTCATGATCATTATCATTAGCTTCCTCTCTAGTTGGTGTAGCCATCACGGGAACGGTTTTCTGTGATGAGCTACTTTCAAATTCGAGAGAAGGTACAATTACCTCATCAAGTTCTACTTTCCTCCCACTCACTTCTTTTGAGAGAAACTCCTTCTCTAGAAAGGATCCATTCTTAGCAACAAAGATCTTGCCTTCGGATCTGTGATAGAAGGTGGACCCAACAGTTTCTTTTGGGTATCCTATGAAGACGCACTTCTCTGATTTGGGTTCGAGCTTATCAGGCTGAAGCTTTTTCACATAAGCATCGCAACCCCAAACTTTAAGAAACGACAGCTTAGGTTTCTTGCCAAACCATAGTTCATATGGTGTCATCTCAACGGATTTAGATGGTGCCCTATTTAACGTGAATGCAACTGTCTCTAATGCATAACCCCAAAACGATAGTGGTAAATCGGTAAGAGACATCATAGATCGCACCATATCTAATAAAGTACGGTTACGATGTTCGGACACACCATTACGCTGTGGTGTTCCAGGTGGCGTGAGTTGTGAAACTATTCCACATTATTTTAAATGAAGGCCAAACTCGTAACTCAAATATTCGCCTCCGCGATCAGATCGTAGAAACTTTATTTTCTTGTTACGATGATTCTCCACTTCACTCTGATATTCTTTGAACTTTTCAAATGTTTCAGACTTGTGTTTCATCAAGTAGATATACCCATATCTGCTCAAATCATCTGTGAAGGTCAGAAAATAACGATACCCGCCGCGAGCCTCAACACTCATCGGACCGCATACATCGGTATGTATTATTTCCAATAAGTCAGTGGCTCGCTTCATTGTTCCGGAGAACGAAGTCTTAGTCATCTTGCCCATGAGGCATGGTTCGCAAGCATCAAATGATTCATAATCAAGTGATTCCAAAAGTCCATCCGCATGGAGTTTCTTCATGCGCTTCACACCAATATGACCTAAACAGCTGTGCCACAAATATGTTGCACTATCATTATCAACTTTGCATCTTTTGGCATCAATATTATGAATATGTGTATCACCACGATCGAGATTCAACAAAAATAGACCATTCTTCAAGGGTGCATGACCATAAAAGATATTACTCATATAAATAGAACAACCATAATTCTCTGATTTAAATGAATAACCGTATCGCATTAAACAAGATCCAGATATAATGTTCATGCTCAATGCTGGCACCAAATAACAATTATTCAGGTCTAAAACTAATCCCGAAGGTAGATATAGAGGTAGCGTGCCAACGGCAATCACATCGACCTTGGAACCATTCCCGACGCGCATCGTCACCTCGTCCTTAGCCAATCTTCGTTTAATCCGTAGCCACTGTTTCGAGTTACAAATATGAGCAACTGAACCGGTATCAAATACCCAGGCACTACTATGAGCATTAGTAAGGTATACATCAATAACATGTATATCAAATATACCTTTGTTCACTTTGCCATCCTTCTTATCCGCCAAATACTTGGGGCAGTTCCGCTTCCAGTGACCAGTCCCTTTGCAGTAGAAGCACTCAGTTTCAGGCTTGGGTCCAAACTTGGGCTTCTTCCCGGGAGTGGCAACTTGCTTGCCATTCTTCTTGAAGTTCTCCTTCTTTCCCTTGCCCTTTTTCTTGAAACTAGTGGTCTTGTTAACCATCAACACTTGATGCTCCTTCTTGATTTCTACCTCCGCAGCTTTGAGCATAGCTAAGAGCTCGGGAATTTTCTTATCCATCCCTTGCATATTATAGTTCATCACGAAGCCTTTATAGCTTGGTGGCAGCGATTGAAGAACTCTGTCAATAACACTATCATCTGGAAGATTAACTCCCAGCTGAGTCAAGTGGTTATGATATCCAGACATTCTGAGTATGTGTTCACTGATAGAACTGTTCTCCTCCATCTTGCAGCTATAGAACTTGTTGGAGACTTCATATCTCTCAACTCGGGCATTTTCTTGAAATATTAACTTCAACTCTTGGAACATCTCATATGGTCCATGACGTTCAAAACATCTTTGAAGTCCCGATTCTAAGCCGTAAAGAATGGCACACTGAACTATCGAGTAGTCATCAGATCGAGCTTGCCAGATATTCATAACATCAGCATCTGCTCCTGCAGCAGGCCTTTCACCTAGCGGTGCATCAAGGACATAATTCTTCCGTGCAGCAATGAGGATAATCCTCAAGTTACGGACCCAGTCCGTGTAGTTGCTAACATCATCTTTCAACTTAGCTTTCTCTAGGAACGCATTAAAATTCAAGGGAACGGTAGCACGGGCCCTTGATCTACATCATAGATATGCAAAAACTATCAGGACTAAGTTCATGATAAATTAAGTTCAATTAATCAAATTACTTAAGAACTCCCACTTAGATAGACATCCCTCGAGTCATCTAAATGATCACGTGATCCATATCAACTAAACCATGTCCGATCATCACGCGAGATGGAGTAGTCTTCAATGGTGAACATCTCTATGTTGATCATATCTACTATATGATTCACGTTCGACCTTTTGGTCTCTAGTGTTCCGAGGCCATGTCTGTACATGCTAGGCTCGTCAAGTTTAACCCGAGTATTCCGCATGTGCAAAACTGTCTTGCACCCGTTGTATGTGAACGTAGAGCTTATCACACCCGATCATCACGTGGTGTCTCAGCACGACGAACTGTCGCAACGGTGCATACTCAGGGAGAACACTTATACCTTGAAATTTTTAGTAAGGGATCATCTTATAATGCTACCGCCGTACTAAGCAAAATAAGATGCATAAAAGATAAACATCACATGCAATCAAAATATGTGACATGATATGGCCATCATCATCTCGTGCCTTTGATCTCCATCTCCAAAGCACCGTCGTGATCTCCATCGTCACCGGCTTGACACCTTGATCTCCATCGTAGCGTCGTGGTCGTCTCGCCAACTATTGCTTCTACAACTATCGCTAACGCATAGTGATAAAGTAAAGCAATTACATGGCGTTTGCATTTCATACAATAAAGCGACAACCATAAGGCTCCTGCCAGTTGCCGATAACTTTTACAAAACATGATCATCTCATACAATAACGTATATCACATCATGTCTTGACCATATCACATCACAACATGCCCTGCAAAAACAAGTTAGACGGCCTCTACTTTGTTGTTGCAAGTTTTACGTGGCTGCTACGGGCTTCTAGCAAGAACCGTTCTTACCTACGCATCAAAACCACAACGGTGATTTATCAAGTTTGCTGTTTTAACCTTCAACAAGGACCGACTGCAGTCAAATTCGATTCAACTAAAGTTGGAGAAACAGACACCCGCCAGCCACCTTTATGCAAAACTAGTTGCATATCTGTCGGTGGAACCAGTCTCATGAACATGGTCATGTAAGGTTGGTCCGGGCTGCTTCATCCAACAAAACCGCCGAATCAAAATAAGACGTTGGTGGTAAGCAGTATGACTATCACCGCCCACAACTCTTTGTGTTCTACTCGTGCATATCATCTACGCATAGACCTGGCTTGCATACCACTATTGGGAAACGTAGCATGCATTTAAAAAAAATTCCTACGCTCACGCAAGATCTATCTAGGAGATGGATAGCAATGAGAGGGGGAGAGTGTGTCCACGTACCCTCGTAGAACGAAAGCGGAAGCATTTGACAACGTGGTTGATGTAGTCGAACTTCTTCTCGTTCCGACCGATCAAGCACCGAACGTATGGCACCTCCGAGTTCTGCACACGTTCAGCTCGATGACGTCCCTCGAGCTCTTGATCCAGCAAAGTGTCGAGGGAGAGTTCCGTCAGAACAACGGCGTGGTGACGGTGATGGTGAAGTGATCCACGCAGGGCTTCGCCTAAGCACTACGTGAATATGACCGGAGGCGTTGTGACACCCTGGATTTTGCCCATTTCTTTTTCCTTTTTTATTTTGGTCTGGATTTGCTTTTCTGTGGCTTAGTAGTCCTGAAACCTGGAGAGATCACCCTTGATTCCTCTTCCAAGTGGCTTGCCAACCTCAAAATCATCCCAAGACCTTGTCATTTCCATCTTGGACCAATCCCAATATTCTTTTCTTGGGAATATTCCTTTTTCTATTAAAGGAATAACCCTGTCAGCTCTGAGTTGTGAAGCAACTCATATTTCTATCATTCCCAAAATTCCCAAATAATTCTCATATATCCTTTGGGACATATCTTATCTAGATATGTCAAAATATTCCTTGCCATGTTCAAAAATAATCCACCAAAATTCCTTTTCTGATTCTGCCCTAGTTGTCAGTTTGTGAAGCAAGTACCCTTTATATTGGCCTACTTGCTCTCAAACTTTTTGGGCATTCTTTTCTATCCATATCATTGCCACATGCCAAAATTCAAATTTATTTGGATATTAAATCTCTCCTGGCTAATTTCCAAAGTTTCTGGGCAACTGGAATCTTTGTGAAGCAAGTGCTAGCTAGGAGTATCCAAATGAGTTGAAATTTTGCAAGCACCTCCAATTGCCCAAATAATGACTCTTACACAAGTTTCAACCCTATCCAATCATCTGAGTGAGCAGAGCATCAATTCTTAGATTCTGGCCATATTTTTCAGTTGTGAAGCAACTATATTTTATATTGCTTCATTTAAGCTGAAAATTTACTAGGACATTCTTAAATCCATTTCAACTCCTTCCACCAAGTTTTGGCCCAATTCAGTAATCCAATTGCCCTTGCAAATTTTGCAAGTTTCTGGACAGAGAGGATGCTTGTGAAGCAAGTACCATTATGGCTTGTCCATTTGGTATGAAATTTCCACAGCATCATTATATGTCCAAATAATCAAGCCTTGCCAAATTTCAGACCAATTGGACACTCCATGTGAGTGGCACTTCAAGATTGGCATTCTGGACCAGGTTATGCAGTTGTTAAGCAACTATGTTAAACCCTGGTCCATTTCCCTTAAAATTCAACAGAATAGTAGTCCTTCCTATCCCAAACCTCCCAGACATCTTAGTTGGACCTTATACCTCTTCTATTGATCACAGCATTCATCAAACAGTTTGCTACAGCAACCTTTCAGTGAGAATTCCCATAAACCCTTGGACTTTCTCGTTGATCTATCACCTTCACGGTGCCTTGGGGAGCAAGGTCCCTTAGCTAGACAACATTTTGGGTGCCAGAAAGCACTGCATGCCACTGTGCACGCGGTGACCACCGTTTTGGCACGCAGTGGACGCGTGCCGAACGCCGTTTGCTCGGGGCCCCTCCTCTCCTTGTCGGTTTCGCGCGATTAGTTTTGTCCCACAGCTTTCCCTCGCTGTCTTCTTCTCCCCAGACCTCTCTCCCCCTCCAGTCCCATCCTCGCCGCTCCGCGACGAGCTCCGCCCTATTCTGCCCGTAGCCGCCGTTGGCGTTTTCTCCGTCTCGAGCCTTCCCGAGCTCGCCTGAGCCCTCCTGAGCGCTCCCGAGCCTTCTCAGCTTCTCTCCGATCTCTCTGGTCGTCTCTCCCCTCCTCCATGAGCTCTCCCGAAGCTCCGGCACGCTTCGCCGCGGCCGTGGCCGAGCCCTGCGCCGTCCGGCTATTTATAGGCTGCCCCGAGTCCTCCCGAGCTCACGAGAGCCTCTTCCGTCCTCCTCTGTCACTCCCCATTCCCCTACCCGAGCCCCGGAGCTCCTCTCCGCCTCCAATGGCCGTCGGGGCCGCCGCTCAGCTCCGGATAAATTCCGGCGAGCTGCGCCCGGACTCCCCCTCCTTTCTCCACCGCAAGAACCCCTGTGGTCCGGCGGTCCTTTCCCCCTTCTTGCCCCGTCGTTTGGGTGCCGGAGACGCCGTCTTCGAATCTGGCCGACGACCACCGCCGTGGGCGCTCTAACCGCCGCCGTCTTGGGCCCCTCCGGCGTCCGAGCCCAGGCGGGATGAATGCGGCGCCTCCTTCCGGTTCCGTCGGTGGTCCTAGCTCCACCGGGGACGGCTGGAGCCGCCCGGACCATCGCCGGCGGCGATCTGCCTCACCTCGCTCCTGTCCCCGATCGGGAGGAGGAAGACCCAGGAGCCGGCCCCGCCACTGCTGAGGTGGATAAGTGGAGGCGTATTCCTCTGGAATACGTCTTCCTCTGGGGAAAACGCATTTTATTTGAATGCGCAAGCGGCTGAGCTGCTCAGGGACCCGGATGCAATTATCTCTTTTGCTGATTGGTCCCTGGCAGAAAATCATTCATATCTTTTTGCCCGGGACTCCGATTCAGACGAAACCAGCGCCCACTTCTTCGTCTCATCGAGCCCGTTCCGATGGTGTCATTCTCGTGCTGTGTTGACACAGCAGAAATGACCATTTTGCCCTTGCCGTAAACAGCCCCTCCGAGAGAGAACTGTTTCCGGCATTCGTTCCCGCGACATTTCCGCACTTCATTCCGATGACTCCTTCATCTCCAGGCAAGCCACAACCCTCATCTGCATAATTGCAATGCAATATCATAGTTTAATTAATTACTTTAATAGCAAGAATGTTATCTGTAGCATGGATTGGATTATGACATGCATGAGTAGATGTTGAATACCGGATTGTTAATGACTAGTAGTTTACCCACTCGTTGAGGTTATGATGTTGAGATTACCGTCTATGATTATTTTGGGATTTCATCCGGCATTTGTGGATATGAACTAGTAGCAGTAGCCTAAGCATGCCGGTTATTGGATTACTATGATACCGGAGTGTCAGCTGTGACAGAAAGATTGTTCGAGGATAAGATGCCTAATTTGACCAACTAAGTTAACTTGATGAAACAACCTGGTAATAGGTGAACTTAGTTGGTTGATCGAGAGTCACCTGTCCGGGCTTATTCGTGCAACCACATTTGCCGGTATGGGACGGCCTTGACTTGGTCTGACCGCGTGCTCTTCCACCGGTACCTCCAAAGAGGGAGGGTTATGCGCGCGCGCTACCCTGGCCCGGTAGGCGGCGATAACCCTGTGAGCCCA
Source organism: Thinopyrum elongatum (assembly GCA_011799875.1). Classification (NCBI taxonomy): domain Eukaryota; kingdom Viridiplantae; phylum Streptophyta; class Magnoliopsida; order Poales; family Poaceae; genus Thinopyrum; species Thinopyrum elongatum. The sequence continues at coordinate 486,338,283 of CM022297.1, read as the reverse complement.
GTTGAGTTATTGGATCCAGGTCCCCGTTTGGGACAGTTTGTTTGGCCAGGACGCTGGCAGGTGTCTTGAGGACACGGGGCCACCCAGGGCTTGACTCCAAGAGGGAGTATGATTGCCGGTCGTACGATGGAAGAGTCACGGGTCAGGCGGGTTTCGTCGGAACGTCGTTGGTCCACCCGAATGGGAGCACGAGGCCATGAGTTCCGTGGTGTGGGTAAAGTGTACAACCTCTGCAGAGTGTAAAATCTATTCGAATAGCTGTGTCCACGGTATTGGACAGCCCGTCTAGACCTCTATAGGAGATCAACCGTTATAATGACAGTAATGATGGGAGAACTCATCTGAGTATGGTAACGGTCGGATATCATGCCATAGGCAAGTATTGGTAACGATCTCGAGGATGATCGTTGGATGTTCTTGGAGTGATCATGAGTTGGTCACCAGAATGCAGGAAGAGTAGCCTGTTATTGCTCATTTCAACCATTCCTTCGGTAACAATAAATCTTAACTTAATCTTGATTGTTGTGATGTTGTCTTGCCTTAATGCTGATGTTTGTTGTGAGCTTGCAAGTACATTCAAAGTACTCACCTGGCGTGTCATGCCAGTTTGCAGGTCATGCCATGACTGCTTGTTTGTCGAAGATGTTGATTGCGCGAGCTAGGATACGCGTTCTAGCCAGAGTCCCTGCGGAGTGGAGTCCATCACCGCCGACGCTGTTCCGCTGCCGAGAGATACTCCGCCTCCTCAGGTCGATCCGCTGTTAGCATAGAGCTATTTTGAGCAGGCGTAGTGTCGCCGTGTTGATGTAATCTTTGTAACCATATTTATAGCAATAAAGAGCTGATTTGTTCTATGCCAACAGTGCCGTATTCCAGTGGACTTGTCCCTGGGACTGGAATACGGGGCGTTCCGGTTTCCTCTGAGCCGGGGTGCCACAGGCGTAAACTATGGAGGGGGGCGCCGCACACGGCTAACAATTGTTGGTGTGTGTTCTAGCGGTGCCCCCCCCCCCCACGTATATATAGGTTGGAGGGGAGGAGAGGCAGCCAAGGGGGCGCCCAAGTAGGAGGATTCCTACTTGGGCCCCTAGTCCAATTCGGCCTCCCCCCTTTCCTTTTTACCGGAAGGGGGAAAAGGGAAGAGAGGGGGGAGGAAGGAAAGGGGGGGCCGAACCCCCACCTCCGTCTCATATTCGGCCTCCTTCCTTAGGAGGGGGGGGGCGCACCACCCCTTGTGGGCTGGTGTGCTTCCCTCCTATGGCTCATAAGGCCCATTATTCCCCCGGGGGGTTTCGGTAACCCCCCCGGTACTCCGATATGTACCCGGTATGCCCCGAAACACTTCCGGTGTCCGAATATCATCGTCCTATATATGAATCTTTACCTCTCGACCATTTTGAGACTCCTCATCATGTCTGTGATCTCATCCGGGACTCCAAACAACATTCGGTCACCAAATCACATAACTCATATAATACAAAATCGTCATCCAACGTTAAGCGTGCGGACCCTACGGGTTCGAGAAGATTCGATCGTCGGTATCTTCATACCTAGTTCAGTCTCGTTACCGGCAAGTCTATTTACTCGTTCCGTAATACATCATCCCGCAACTAACTCATTAGTCACATTGCTTGCAAGGCTTATTATGATGTGTATTACCGAGAGGGCCCAGAGATACCTCTCCGATACTCGGAGTGACAAATCCTAATCTCGATCTATGCTAACCCAACAAACACCTTCGGAGATACCTGTAGAGCATCTTTATAATCACCTAGTGACGTTGTGACGTTTGATAGCACACAAGGTATTCATCCGGTATCCAGGAGTTGCATAATCTCATAGTCAAAGGAATATGTATATGACATGAAGAAAGCAATAGCAATAAAACTTAACGATCATTATGCTAAGCTAACGGATGGGTCTTGTCCATCACATCATTCTCCTAATGATGTGATCCCGTTCATCAACTGACAACACATGTCTATGGTTAGGAAACTTAACCATCTTTGATTAACGAGCTAGTCTAGTAGAGGCTTACTAGGGACACGGTGTATTGTCTATGTATCCACACATGTATCAAGTTTCCGGTTAATACAATTCTAGCATGAATAATAAACATTTAACATGATATAAGGAAATATAAAATAACAACTTTATTATTGCCTCTAGGGCATATTTCCTTCATGAATTGTGGATCTTGGATCAATGGTAACACGGACACATGATTTTACCCAGGTCCGGGCTCTCTCGAAGAGATAATACGCTACGTCCTGCTTTTGATTGTATTGATATGGGTGTAGTACAGAGTACATGTATCTACCACGAGATTGTTCTAATGAATATCAGATGACCTATTGACTAGCCTAGCCTCGATTTATATAATGCACCGGAGGCCTACGATTTAGAGGAGTCCTTGTCTTGTGCGCCAAGTCTTGTGGAATCCTCCTTGTATGCGTCATGGGATGCCCGAAGTGGCCCATGAGTGAACCGCCATGGGGGTCCTCGGCCCGATCCACCTGGTCGGGAGACGACATGGTGAGTACCCCCTAGTCCAGGACACCGTCAGTAGGCCCCTGAACCGGTCTTCAAATTGGGGACGCTCCTTGATTCTTCCGAACCGTTCTTCATCTTTGGTCATCGGTCTTGAAAACTGGTTCAACAAATCTTCTTATCTTGGATCTTGAGGATTGCCGAGCTAAATCCGAAGGGTTCACACGTCGGGCATCCGAGGAGCCCCTTTAGGTCTTCGGCCTTTATTAATGCCTTGTTATTTTTTATGCCACACCTCGGGTTTGAAGTGTTTCCCATGCGGCGGTATCCTCTGGCGTCCGAGCTACAACGTCGGACTGCATCCGAGTTGTCTTTTTGCAGTCGAGCTCCAACGCCGATCTGCATCCGAGATGTCTATTTGCAGCCGAGCTCCAACGCCGATCTGCATCAGAGGTGTCATAAATTACCTCATTCTTGAAAAACTCTGAAGGAGTTCAGCCGAGCTTAATGCCAGAAATGCGCTCTATGGAGCCAGCTACTTGCATCCGAGCTTTATGCTGGACTGCTTCCGAGGTGATGCACCACCTCGGTCTTGGGCTGATTTTTTGCGGATATATTTTCTTGATTGGTGCAATTTATTCTTTGCCGAGATATATAGCCAGTAGCCCTCAAGGTGTGTGTCGGCCTAAAATCCTAGATGCTCCTGAAGGAAAACTTAAAACCGCTGATCCCAGTAGCCCCTGAGACTCAGGTCGATTCGCGAAATCGGCCTAAGGACCAACTCATAGCTCGGTAGCATACTTAGGAACGGAAACGCGGTGTGCATAGCCCTCGAGACTCAGGTTGGGTCCGGCCGACCAACCTGAGGATCGTAATCTCCTCGAAAACTATTTTGCACTTTGAATACTCTGCATTAAATAGGCAATGCAGTAGCACCCGAGCCACTAGCCCGGTGGCAACACCAGATCAGGGGATTGATGCAACCCGTTAATGGCTTTTAAGTTAGAAGCGCGAAGCCCAGTAGCCCTCGAGCCTTAATTTGGGCAAGGATGGCTGAACTAAGGATCGATATCCAGAGTTTAATTGACTTTAACCACAATTCATGTGTAATGATCCTATGTATTCAAGTACTTTACATCATTAAAGCTCGGATCCGCATTGTACAAAACTTTGTTGACCGACCATCGGCTTCAACCTCCTCGGCCAGTGGCCGGGGAGTGTTTGTCCTACTTTATAAAGCCTTTATGAGGGCAAATATTTATGGCAAACAAGACAATCCGGCCATACGGTTTTATAAGCAAAGGTACACGGAGAGATATGTTATATTACTATTTAACGTAAGAAACAACTTCTGGGAAAAATAGTTCTTTTATAAATTCTTTTTTCCCTTAGGTTGATCATGATCATGAAACCTCACCTCCGATCAATGTGGGAGGAAAATATTGAGAAGTTAGTTTGGGGAAAATTCCCGAACTCTGTGGTCTTAATGAACCAAAATTTTCACTTCTTTCGTTGCCGACCAATTATATTCTTAAGATAGCTAGCTTTTGCCTTCACACAGTCTGAGGTACTAACCCGGATGACCCGGTAGTAACAATCACAGAGGTGCTCCCTTTACCCCCTAGCCGAAGAATCGGGAACGTAGGGTGAAACACAAGAGCCAGGCAACCCAGCTTGGCCAAAATGTTAAGTCAAATTGATGCATATTTATGGTTTTATAACGATAATTACGGAAGGCAACGCTTGTATATTGAATACAAATGCTAATGATATATGTTTATTTTAACTCTGTTGTGACCGTTTATCATTTGAAAGTGGCCCATCGTCGGCTTCTACCCCTTTGTAGATGCTACGCCGGGTGTTTCCGCGGTAACAAGACAACCCTTACTCGATGTTTTGGTGCCCGGAGGCGGTTGCGTTAGCGGAAACGAGGCAATCAGATATGCAGACTTTATAACTTTCACTTAGTCATAGGAGCTTAAAGTTGGGAGGCCAGTTACTAGCCCTCGGTTAGTGTTCGGCGTCAGCCGAGGTCAAGCCATTAACACTTCGGCCAATTTTATGAAAGGTTCATCGTTTAACATAGGGTAACCTCTATCGATTTATAGTTTGACACAGTCATCAGATCGCTTACCAGTTTACGCTCATTGTGACAGTCAGTTTTTGGCTTTCGCCACCGAGGTACTTGACCAGTTAAACCGAAAGTACAATCGCAGTGGTTCTCCCTTTGCACTCCTAGCCGAACAAAGCGGAACGTAGGAGGCAAGCACAGGAGTCGGGCAACCCAACTATTGACCAAAGATACAATTCAAAACTGATGCATATAAAGCAATATCTGAGAACGTTGTGCCGAGGACTCCACGGAGTACCTTGGCTTTTGGTGGGTTCGGCTCTAGTCGCAGCCCCCCGTTGATATTGCCGATGCTTTAAAGGCATCTGGCATTGTACTGTGAGAGTTATGCTGGAGACACACAGTAGCTCCCGAGACTCAGGTAGGATGCGACCGACCAACCTGAGGATCAAATCTCCTTGGGAACTAGTCTAGATGTCATGTGAGTTTCGCCAACACCGAGGTGTAGGTCGGCAGGAAAGATGCCGAGCTGCGGGTCGGAAAAGATCTCCCGAGCTGAATTATTACGCAGGGCACCTCGGTCATGAGGATGTCCCGCCTCCTGAAAGAAAAACATGCAAATAGCTTAAGAGTGCCATAAGCTCGAAAAGCCAAAAAACTTATTTAAAAACTTGACGTTCGAAGTAAAACAAGCTTTTTTGGTGCCAATCCGAAAATTGGTCTTCAAAATAATTTTTCCTTCCATCGTGCTTTAACATGACACATCCGATCTCTAAACTTCAAGTAGGCCAGCTTTTGGCTTCAACCTCCATATCCTGAAGGCGGAGTGCTTCTCAGAGGCCAATTTAGCGAACTAAAGTTGAGCGGCTTTAGAGAGAAACCAGGCTATCCGGCTATTGACCATACACTCGAGTTGAAAAAGGAGTGTTAGAAAAAGACTTTGCAACGACTTAGAAAAAAATATTTATTATAAAATGGCTCATATAAATTTAAGAGCCCCCAGTTAACCTAGGCAAAGAAAGTTTTTTTTAACAGACATCATTTTTGACAAATAACCCTTTTTTTAAAACACAAATATAATGTTTGGTCGAACCGAACGAAAATTTAACATTTAAAAAAAATTGAGCAAGAAAGCGACTTAGCTGGTTAATATGCTCGGTGTTGATAACGTGGGCCGAGCTTGCAGCGGGTCGAGGTCCCAGCCCCCAAGCCAGTCCCGAGGTGTCCGAGTGAAGAGCTCGGATTGATGAAGAGGCGGCGCAGCACGGTCGATGTGGCGAGGCGAAGCACCTGGTCCAGCCGAGGTGACGAAGCTGATCGGCTGGTGACGCTGAAGTCCCTAGACTAGGTTCATGAAGAAATAGCGAAGCCCCCGATCCAGCCAAGGTGTCGAAGCCTCCATGTTAGCCGATGAGTCGAAGCAGGTCGGCGTGTTGGATGTTGGCTTGGAGAAGAGACGGCACAGCGATGCCGACGTAGGTCAAAATTTGTGACGCGGTCGATGCCAGCTTGATGAAGTAACCACGCGACGATGACAGTGTTCCCGTCCCGTGTAATCCGTGGGGCAACGATGTTGGTGATAATTTAGCCTTCACAATGCCGAACTCTTGGTCGGCGAGGCTCGCCAATGTGATGATCCGGTGAGTTTGACCTCGGCTCAACGAAGCGATGATCTGTCTAGCGCAGGTCGGCAGCAGTGGAGCGATGTTGTCGGGCTGGTTTGACACCAACGCGATAGTGAAGATTACCCCGGAAAAGATTTTAAAATTTGTGGGCACATGTGTGAGAACAACACACAGTACACTAAGAAAAAAAAACCCTCCAAAAAGGACGTCCAATATCCCGTTCATGAAGAAAGATGAACTCGGGTTGGATTCGTTTTCACGCAAAAAATGGATCCGAAAATTGATGCACTCCTTGGACGTTTCCCAGAGTTTGAACGATCGGATCGAGCTGAAATTTTGAGGGGTGATAGATATGGGAATTCCACAGCTGATGAATGGTTGGATCTTCCAATGGACGTCCGATCTAACTGCTGGACTCCTCGCCCTAAACTCATCAAGATTCCCATGCAGATTCGACAGGGCTCCGGTATTTCGGAGATCGCCGGAGATTCCTCCATCGGAACACGACAAAATTTTATAGGGTACTTGTAGACTCAATTCCGCACAATTCCACTGAAGAAATCGTCAAAGCGACGCTAGAGGAGGCGGTGGTGGTGGATACAAATTCGCTGTCCAGAAAAACAGCACGGTCGCTCGAGAGTAATGTTGACGTTGAGCCCCCGAGCTCCATGAATGATTCCTCCATGATCTTCATAGAGATCGGAGTTGACGTTGATGAAGGCCCTCGTCCGAACATGACGATATGAGGCGGACCACAGTCCTCGGTCGAGCCAAGGTGACTAGTCGAGCCGGCGACGAAGATGCCGACGTCGCAGTTGATCTGTAGGCGAGCCATTGATCCTTCGTCGATCTCACAACGGAACTCTCAATGAAAGCACCAATGTCAGTTCTAAATCCGGCATATCTCGTAGTAGGGGTCCGAACTATGGATCTTGGATCGATGGTAACAAGGACACATGATTTTACCCAGGTTCGGGCTCTCTCAAAGAGATAATACCCTACGTCCTGCTTTTGATGGTATTGATATGGGTGTAGTACAGAGTACATGTATGTACCACGAGATTGTTCTAATGAATATCAGATGATCTATTGACTAGCCTAGCCTCAGTTTATATAATGCACCGGAGGCCTACGATTTAGAGGAGTCATTGTCTTGTGCGCCAAGTCTTGTGAAATCCTTCTTGTATGCGTCATGGGTTGCCCGAAGTGGCCCATGTGTGAACCGCCATGGGGGTCCTCGGCCCGATCCACTTGGTCGGGAGACGATGTGGTGAGTACCCCCAGTCCAGGACACCGTCACTAGGTAAAAAAATGCTTCCTTCCTTGGTAGAGCTATCTTTAGACACCTAAATGCTCTCCGTGAGGTTTCACAAGTGACTATTGGAAATGGCTCCTCTACCTTCTTTTGGTTAGATCGTTGGATTCTTCCCAGACCCCTCTGCATTGCTATCCCTGCTCTCTTTTCACACCACACCAAACCAAATGCTCTTGTAGGTAATATCACGATCAATGGGATTGATCTGGGCTTGCGTAGCCGGCTAACCTTAACTACTTCCAATGAACTTGCTTCCTTGAGATTTCGGTTGCAGGATGTGTGTCTGACAGGTGCACCCGGCGCCAGGACCTGGCTTAATGGACCCCCTTCTCCACCAAAGGTGCTTGATGCCCTTGCTTCACATCTTGCTGACCCCACACTTGCATAAATTTAGGACTCGCGTGTCCCTAGCCATGTGCGGGTCTTCGGATGGCTCTTCTACCTCAATAGGCTTAACAATAGGGCTAACTTACACCGTAAGACCATCATTGAGTCTTCCACCTGCCCTAGATGTGCAGCTGCACCTGAAGACCGAGCTCACTTCTTCTCATAGTTTTAAATAGCCGGCTATAGCTTCGCTATAGCCCGCTATAGCTTTTTTAGCAGGGTGCCGCTAAATGGCCGGCTTCACAAATAGCCCGCTATAGACCGCTTTAGCCCGCTATAGCTGATTTGGAGGCCCGCCGCTATTTTCCATAGCCCGCTATTTAAAACATTGTTCTTCTTCAATTGTATGGCCACCTGCAGCATTTGGGACACCATTGGGCTCCACCCATGTTCCTCACCCTTTGCAGATCTCTGGTCGTCCTCTGGTCATGCAGGGCTCCTAGGGAAAGTGTGGCCTTTCTTTCTTCTGCTCATCATCTGGAAAATTTGGGACGCGCGCAATGCTAAAACTTTTCGCCAGGTTGATGTCTCGCCCAATGATGTAATTAAGGGTATCATTGCGGACCTCACCATGTGGTCTCACGGCCTTAATTAAGAAGGTGGAGGACAAGGTCCATGCCGGCTTGTGGCGGGACTTCTTTTCCTCTCGACTTACCTAGTCTGTAAACACTTTAATCAGGTTGGGAGCCTTGCATCGTACTCATACATGAAATCCGGTACACAGTTTACACCTTAGTTTTACAGTACAATATCACCGCAGTACAGAGAGCAATGGTAGTTGCGAGATGCAAACAAATAGCACCTCTACCTAGGAGAAAAAAACAGCGAGCAAGCATATCTGTTCGTAATGGCATTTGCTACAGATTAAAATCAACCTGAACCTACTGTCTGACAGAAAATTATTTAATAAAAATAAATCAATCGGCAGTTAAGCCACACTCTGTGCACAACCAGTGATTTGGAGGCAGTACGAGCAGCTGGTCACATACTCCGTATATGTTAAATGTACAAGGCTGTTGGTTGGTTCTCACAAAAAAAAAAAAAAAAAAAAAGCTCCACCTTGCCATGGTTGCACAGGCCATCAACAGCCTGGGTTGGGTATAACCGCATAAGTCCAGCGATCTGGAGCAGGCAATTGCTTATCTACTGTATGATGAACTGAACTAGCATGACTAGAAATATATTCAGGATAGATCCAATCTGCTGACAACCCAGTTACCCCAAGGCAATAATCAATTGCAGGTCCCCTATTTGTACATCAACTACTACACAGAACAGAAAAGTGTCTCAGCCCTTTGAGACGCGTAGGGGCATCATTTGAGACGTACAGCAAGTATCTCATTCTGTGAAAATTCGATTCTCCAACCTTTCATTTTAAAGAAAATCTCAAATTAAATCAACAAAATGCCTATGGAGTTTACCCTCCACGAGCAGCGTATGAACGTGGAGACCTTGCGCAGCCGCCGGCATTGCGGGTGGAGACCTCTATCAACATGCTTGTGCTCCCCCCGATGATGGAGGTCATCATCCACACGAGATTGCTAGTGGTGCATGTTAGGTTGATCTCCTCTGTGCAGGCCCAACGGCCTGCCAGCCCCTTGCATCGCGCCCTGATCGGGGGCGCCCAACCCTCATATGGTTGGTGGGCCCCTGTGACCCGCGCTATATTATCAGAGGTTGGGGGCCGGGGCACGGGACACGAAGTTCACCGCCGCCACAAACCCCACCGATATTCCCTACCGATCTAGGGTTAGTGTGGTGCTCACGGGAAGCCTCCACCACCACGCCATCTCTCTGTCTTCACCGCCGCCATCCCACCATGGCCACCGGCGGCAGCTCCTCAGGCCAGGCAGAAGGTAGTCCACCGTCAGATTCCTAAACCTAACCGATCAACAGATCACAACAATGATATCAGCCAAGTTTTTGGTTTAGGATTTTCGGTACAAATCAAAGTCTTTCCCCCTTCCCCAAAGAACCCTAAAGAAGACAGGACAAAAGAACTCACCGGAGCAGGGCCTTGGGCCCGCCGGCAAAGAGCGCCGCCGTTATGGCCGCGCCTGTTCCTCTCGATCCGGACGCGCATCGGCAAGCCGAGGCGTCGGACGAAGAACCTACCCCGGAAGGGGCAAAGAGCACCGCGGCCAAACCGCTCGACGGCGGCGCGCTCACCACAAGGGGAACGCGCAACCGGCGAGGGGGATGGCAACGGCGCCGCTGCAAGACTGCTCCGCCGTAGCCGCGGGCAGGAAGGAGAACAGAATGGGGAAGGAAATAGAGAAGGCGGCCAGGCTCGCGCGGCAAGGTGGTTTGCTGCCGACGCCGGCGGTCGGCGCAGCCATGCCCCGTCGAGGCGTATGGGAGCCGAGGAGGGCGCAGTAGGCGTCCCTCTCTCTCTCTCTGCCAAAGGAAAGGAAGGGGAAGGAAAAGAGCTCGCGTGGCGCGGCGCGGTGGCCGTCGACGCCGTCGACGGCGACCAGCACAACGCGGTAGCCGAGCGGCCGGAAAGAGCCGCGTGCGAGACGAACAGAGGAAGGGGAGAATGGGTTAGGGTTTGCCCGAGCGGCGCGGCTGGATCGTTTTGATCGTGCGAGATCGGCGCTGGATTGTTGGATCGCCTCCGACGGCCGTGATCAAAACCCTAGCCTCAGCGCGGGCTTTTGGGCCGAAAAGGAGCTGAGGCCGCAGCCGCGGGCGGCCCACCGGGTCGAGGCGGCTCGGCTCGCGCGAGCGCGTGGGGGAGCAGGCCGTGGGCCGCTGCGGGCCTCCCGCGCCAGGCGGAGGCCGGCTGGAGCTGGCTATTTTTTTTATTTTATAGTTTTCCTATTCAAATTTAATCCAACGAAAATTTTTGTTTAGAAAATAGAAAAGTAAACAGAAAAAGTTTCTGAAAATGAAAATAGAAAATTTTCAGAAAAAGAAATGTTCATGAATTTTATAAAGAAAATAATAAAGTTCATGAATTTTTATTTGGTCAAAGAAAAGTTTCTGTAAAGAATAAAAAGTTCATGAATTTTATATTCATGTTTTTCCGCTGCAAAATAAATTATAGTGCTCTTTTACAAAGAAAATAAAAGTTCTAAAAAGAATTATATTTAAAGAGCATATTAAAGTGATTATTAAAATAAATATGATTCTGTTATTTTTATGACCAACGTTGTTAATAACATGATCATGTTTTATTGTTGCTATAAAAGGTGCATTTATTTCTATTTTTGGCCCAACGGTAATATAGATTTAATTGCATAGACAATTGTATGTTTAATTTGACCAACGTTAGATTAATGCATATGATTGTTACAATGATCTCACTTCAATTGTGATTTCAGGAGGCTACCACTTGATGAGTTGCCTAAAAGATGTTCCGACACTCAGAGGTGACAACTACACTGAGTGGAGGAAGAAAGTAGACCTGGCATTTGTCTGTGCTGAGGTGGACTGGGTTGTGGATGAACCACAGCCGGTCAGACCTACAGAGCCAATCAGAGAGGCCACTGATGATGATACTGCGTGGGAGAAAAAGAAAAAGGATAATGCTCCAGTGGAGATGTTATATTCCATCGAAAACCAAAAGTGGGTCAATGCAAACAAAAAGTGCATGGCATTTATAAAGAATACAATTGAGAATGCCATTGTGGGCTCAATTGAAGAGTGCACTTCCGTAGGGGAGTTGCTTACAAAGATAAAGAGCCAGTTCACTGGTTCTTCAAAGACATATGCCACCCAGTTGATAAAGCAACTGGTGACAGAGAACTACACTGGCGATGGTCATGGAATAAGAGAGCACATCCTCAGGATGAGCAACATGGCAGCAAAGCTCAAGCCCATGGATACGGATCTGGAGATCAAACCAGCGCTCCTGGTCCACCTGGTCATGGCTTCACTGCCAAAGGAGTTTGAAACCTTTGTTGTAAACTACAATATGTCACCTGGAACATGCGACATTGAAAAGACAATAGCAATGTGTGTCCAAGAAGAGGACAGACTCAAAGCCTCACATGGTGGTTCACTCAACTATGTGAAGGATAACAAGAAAAAGAATTACAATCAAAATAGCAAAGGTTCTCCTTATAAGCCACATGGAAAAGCTCAACATCAGCATCAGCAAAAGTCTTTCCCAGCGGACAAAGACACATGTCTCCATTGTAAGAAGACTGGGCACTATAAGAAAGATTGCCCTGATTGGCTAAAGTCCATAATGGCAAAGAGAGGGAACAACATTGTTTTCTTTGCAAATGAATCCTTGTATACACAGTTTTCGAAATCTACTTGGTGGATTGACTCAGGAGCAACTATTCATGTTGCAAATTCGTTACAGGGATTCCATTTGACGCGGACTACACAAAGAAGCGAAAGACGCATTGAAGTGGCAAACGGAGTTGAAGCAGAAGTTGCAGCTGTCGGCGACATCTCCCTGGAGTTAGCTGATCGATTCAAGCTTCTGCTTAGAGATGTTTTATATGTTCCATCATGTCATAGAAACTTGATTAGTGTTTCATGTTTGGACAAAGATATTTATGAATGTTATTTTGGACATGGCAAGTGTGCCATATGGTTTAATAATGCTTATGTGGGTGATGCTTTACTATACGATGAGCTTTATTTATTATCACTACGTGAAAAAGTGCATTCTGTGTGTAATGTGAATGAGCATGTCGCGTCGAATAAAGAACAAAAGAAAAGAAAGAGAACTCACGACTCATCGAAATTATGGCACTGTCGCTTGGGCCATATTTCCAAGGGGAGAATAGAAAGATTAGTCAAAAGTGAAATTCTTCCTTCGTTAGAGTTCTCAGACTTAGAACAATGCATAGATTGCATTAAAGGAAAGTATGTAAAACAAATCAAAAAGGGTGCAAACCGTAGCACAGCAACACTAGAAATCATTCACACTGATATTTGTGGACCATTTTCGTTGAAAAGCGTGGATGGATATGACTCGTTCATAACATTCATAGATGGTTACTCTCGCTATGGTTATATTTATCCAATCAAAGAAAGATCTGAAGCGTTGGATAAATTTAAGATATTCAAAGCTGAAGTTGAAAATCAGCATGATAAAAGAATAAAGATAGTAAGATCCGACCGTGGGGGAGAGTACTACGGTCGGCACACTCCATATGGCCAAGTCCCTGGACCTTTTGCAAAGTTCTTGCAGGAGACTGGCATAGTAGCCCAGTATTCAATGCCGGGCGAGCCTCAGCAAAATGGAGTAGCTGAAAGGCGCAACCATACACTTATGGATATGGTGCGCAGCATGATGAGTTAATCCACCTTGCCATTGGGATTATGGATGGAGGCGCTTAAAACTGCCATTCACATTCTCAATAGAGTACCAAGCAAGTCGGTGCCTAAAACACCGTATGAGCTATGGACAGGAAGAGTGCCCTCCCTACAACACTTCAGGGTGTGGGGGTGCCCTGCTAAGGCCAAAATGTTTAATCCAAACATTGCAAAGTTAGATACCAAAACAGTGAGTTGCCACTTCATTGGCTATCTAGACAGATCAAAGGGTTTTCGTTTCTACTGTCCAGACAGATATACAAAGTTTGTAGAAACAAGACATGCAGTCTTCTTAGAGGACGAAATGATGAGGGGGAGCATGGTAGCTCGAAAAATTGAACTTGAGGAGAAGAGGGTGCATGCACCTAATCCGATGATTCAGGAGCCATTTTTCTCACTACCAGCTGCAACTCCACCCATGACAACTATGGGATAGACCCGAAACCTGTCCGTCAGGAGTCGACTGAACCCGTTGTTGAGCATGAGAGGGAGGTGCAACAGCAAATTTTAGAAGAAGTGCCAGAAGTTGAGGCACAGAATGTGCCAGAAACTGAGGCCCTTAGAAGATCTAATAGAACAAGAAGATCAGCTATTTCTACTGATTATAAAGTTTATAACACAGAAATGGTTCATACGGAAAAAGATCCCACCTCATATGAAGAAGCCATTAGAAGCCCTAACTCATCAAAATGGCTAGAGGCAATGGAAGATGAGATGAAATCGATGAGTTCCAAAGATGTTTGGGATTTAGAGTAAATTCCTAAAGGAGCCAAAACAGTAGGCTGCAAATGGGTCTACAAAACTAAGTATGACCCTAATGAGAATGTAGAAAAGTATAAAGCCCGACTTGTGGCAAAAGGATTTACACAAAGAGAAGGGATAGACTACAATGAGGCTTTTTCCCCAGTCTCATGTAAGGACTCCTTTAGAATCATAATGGCATTAGTTGCACATTTTGATTGAGAGTTACATCAAATGGATGTTAAGACGGCATTTCTGAATGGTGATTTAAAAGAAAAGGTCTACATGAAATAACCCAAGGGTTTTATCATGGAAGGCAAGGAAAATATGGGATGCCGCCTGAAGAAATCCATTTATGGATTAAGACAAGCCTCTAGAGAGTGGTATCTAAAGTTTAATCAAACGATTAAAAGTTTTGGTTTTAAAGAAAATATTGAGGATGACTGCATTTATGCAAGGTTTAAAAATGGGAAATATATTTTCCTAATCTTGTATGTGGATGATATCTTGCTTGCAGCAGTGATGTTAGTCTACTACTAGAAACAAAGAAGTTCTTATCATCAAATTTTGATATAACAAATCTTGGTGAAGCATCATATGTTTTGGGCATAGAGATTCACCGAGATAGGAACAATGGAGTCTTAGTACTATCGCAGAAGGCATATTTAGAAAAGGTTCTTCAAAAGTATAATATGCATGCGAGTAAAGCCACACCTGCTCCTATAGTCAAGGGCGATAGTTTTGGGAAATTCCAATGTCCCAAGAACCAGTACGAGATCGATCAAATGAAAGCAGTACCATATGCTTCGGCTGTTGGAAGCTTACAGTATGCACAAGTGTGCACTCGCCCTGACTTAGCTTTTATCACCGGGGTACTCGGTAGATATCAAGAGAATCCAGGCATAGAGCACTGGAAGAAGGTAAAGAAAGCATTGCGTTATGCGTAAGGCACGAAGGACTATATGCTAACATACAGGAGATGTGATTCCCTAGAGATAAAAGGGTATTCAGACGCAGATTTTGCGGGGGACAGAGATGATAGAAAATCCACGTCAGGATACGTATTCACTCTCGCTGGGGGAGCTATTTCGTGGAAAAGCTCCAAACAGTCGATAGTTGCATCATCCACGATGTATGCAGAATTCATAGCATGCTTCGAGGCCACGGGGCAGGCGATATGGCTAAAAAAAATTATACCCGACTTGAAAGTGGTAGATTGTATTCACAAACCACTAAAGATGTACTGTGACAACTAGCCCACAGTATTCTATGCTCACAACAACAAGTCGAGTAATGCTGCCAAAACAATAGAGATAAAGTATTATGTTGTGAAAGATAAAATCCAGGATCACACTATAAGTCTCGAGCATATAAGGACAAAGAATGTGCTTGCGGATCCGCTTACGAAAGGCTTACCACCCAATGTGTTCATGGAACACTTAGCTGGCATGGGTTTAAGGGAAAGTCTTATGATTCCTGGATCATGAGAGGCCCAAAAGGAACAGAATTTGTTTCTGAACAAAATGTATGTTGTAGCTGTATGATTCTATCGGCAATTAACCTGCGACGATGAAACATGCTCTATGTACCAATATGTGATGAAACAAATAAACTAGAAAGTATAAGGTTAAAAGTAAAGTTGAGATCAAGGGGGAGAATGTTAGGTTGATCTCCTCTGTGCAGGCCCAACGGCCTGCCAGCCCCTTGCATCGCGCCCTGATCGGGGGCGCCCAACCCTCATATGGTCGGTGGGCCCCTGTGACCCGCGCTATATTAACAGAGGTGGGGGGCTGGGGCACGGGACACGAAGTTCACCGCCGCCACAAACCCCACCGATATTCCCTACCGATCTAGGGTTAGTGCGGTGCTCATGGGAAGCCTCCACCACTACGCCATCTCTCTGTCTTCGCCGCCGCCACCATCCCACCATGGCCACCGGCGGCAGCTCCTCAGGCCAGGCAGAAGGTAGTCCACCGCCAGATTCCTAAACCTAACCGATCAACAGATCACAATAGTGCAGCACTTGAGATCCCATCCGGCAGCCTGCTCGTCGGCTCCACGGCACACGGTGGTTCGCTGCCAGCTGCATTCATCGGGACAGGGCTGACGCTGTCTCTCCCACCACACCAGCGCATAGATGATTTTTTTTCTTTCTCCTATCACACTAGGGGAGCAGCAAACTTAGGCCCAGTTCTTTTGGGTGATTCTCCCAGAATCTTGAGAATCACGCCTTCCTCAGCTTCTCCCAGAATCTTGAACCTATATTTTTTTGACAATCCTAGTTATGTACATCCTAATTAGCTAGGATTGTGAAAGAAATATGAGTTCAAGATTCTGGGAGAAGCTGGGGGAAGGGGTGATTCTCAAGATTCTGGGAGAATCGGCCAAAAGAACTGGGCCTTAGATGCCCCTGGTTATTTTCTGATACTAGTACATTGACATACCTTGGAAGAATTACTAAATTAGTGACGAGTGCTGCGAACTGACGTTCTTGTCGAGTGCTAACGGGGTAATTACTATGCCGTCTAGTACATGAAAAGTTGATTAAGAACTGCCCCTGATGCCAAAATAATAATAATAACAAGAATTCATGTGCATATTGTCATATCTGGTCCATTGAATCACAAAAATAAACAGCTCAGAATAATTTGATGTACCGTAAAAGGGCTCAAGTTTTTACCTGAAGAATAGTCTGTTTTAGCCTCACGTTAGTTTATTCTTCAGATCTGCATTAGCTCTATCCACCTGCATTTATCGTTTTATCAGACATCAAGCATTGTTGAGACAACTGTCAGAAGAAAGAACAAAAAATGATGGTTGCCAGAGTACCAACCTTGCCTATCCAATTCCTGGTGATCTCAACAATTAAGTACGGTACACATAATCAACACATAACTAGAAAAGAAGCACAGGACACAGCCCCATTCATATCCGATGCCATGCTCTTCAGAGTTGCCAGCCCTTCACACTAGTAGAAAACAGGGCTTTGGTCCAGGCCTACCCAGCCCATTAGTCCCGGTTCAGTCACGAACCGGGACCCATGGGGGCATATGTCCCGGTTCGTGCGCCCAGGGGGCCGGCCGGGCCTCGTGGGGCATTGGTCCCGGTTCGTCTGGACCCTTTTGTCCCGGTTCCAAACACGAACCGGGACCAATGGGCCTCGATCCTGGCCCACATCCATTGGTCCCGGTTCGTGGCTAGAACCGGGACCAAAGGGAGGCCTTTAGTCCCGGTTCCAGCCATGAACCGGGACCAATGTTGTGCCTATATATACCCCCTCGCCCGCAAGCAGAGCACTCCACTGCTCTGTTTTTTCTGGCCAGCTAGGGGAGGGCTTTCTGGTGCTCTAGCTCACCTCCTATGCACATGAGGTGTTCGATGAAATACCCGAGCCACACTACTTAAGCTTTCTTCTCTCCAACCTCGACCTCCAAGCTCCATTTTCCTCAAGATTTGTCTAGGTTTAGCGGTCTGTCACGTCCCGTCCCCGTCTTCACCGCCGTCGATCGCCCGCGCCGATCTCGTCGCCGGCACCACCGTGGTGAGCCTCTTGTTCTTATCTTCTTTCTAAAAGAGAAAAATTCTTACTTGTATGATTTAGATAGATACTTGTATAACTTTCTTACTTTTATTATTGTTTGTTATTATATAGTGCGATGGTTTTGGTATCCGCCCCCGTCGGCCCTCGTCCTGTCTATGATTCGGATGTGGTATATATTATATTTTATAACTATTATGGTCACATAGTGGTTACATAGTGCACATATGGTAACTTGACTACGGACATGATTTTAAGGTCCCTTTGTTTAAGTGCAAATGGGTCAATCTGTCAGGAGGCGGGGTATAGGTAGACCCACATTACGGAATGACAACAGTGGATCTGAACAATCTTGGGTACACAGATGACCATTCGTCCTAGCCAATGATGTGGCGCAGGTTTTCTATGTGAAGGACATGTCTACCAAACCGAGAAAAAGAAAAGATAAGGAAGCGAATACATCATACGATGAGCCAAAGCGCCACATAGTTCTTTCAGGAAAAAGAGACATCGTGGGATTGGAGGGCAAGACAGACATGTCTGAAGATTATGAAAAGTTTCATGAAATTCCTCCCTTCAAAGTCAAGGCTGACCCAAGCACCCTGTTAAGCGATGAAGAATATCCATGGTTACGGCGCAATAAGCAAAGGACACAAGCGAAGAAAAAGTGAAGACAGATGAAGTCAGAAAGGGTTGAAAATTGATGATGTGGCTTTGAATGGTTCATTTTGAACACACAAAAAGTCTGGAGTTCAAATAAGTTAAAAAAATGAAATCCCTTTTGTAACAGATGAGTTTTCGTCCGAAACCTTGATACTTCGAAAGAGATTGTCCATTTTGTACACGAAGTGCATCCAGTTTTTGCCGTAACCCTCTCAACTTTTTAGCACACGCTATGTGGGTGAAATGATGATATCATGCCAATTTTCAACCTCTTCAGAGTTCATTTGAAGTGCTTTTCAATTTCAGGGTCATTTAGCTCAAAAAATCAGTAAATGCATGAAAAATAATAGATGAAGTCAGAAAGGGTTGAAAATTGATGATGTGGCTTTGAATGGTTCATTTTGAACACACAAAAAGTCTGGAGTTCAAATAAGTTCAAAAAAATGAAATCCCTTTGTAACAGATGAGTTTTCGTCTGAAACCCTGATACTTCGAAAGAGATTGTCCATTTTGTACACGAAGTGCATCTAGTTTTTGCCGTAACCCTCTCAACTTTTTTGCACATGCTATGTGGGTGAAATGATGATATCATGCCAATTTTCGACCTCTTCAGAGTTCATTTGAAGTGCTTTTCAATTTCAGGGCCATTTAGCTCAAAAAAATCAGTAAATGCATGAAAAATAACAGATGAAGTCAGAAAGGGTTGAAAATTGATGATGTGGCTTTGAATGGTTCATTTTGAACACACAAAAAGTCTGGAGTTCAAATAAGTTCAAAAAAATGAAATCCCTTTGTAACAGATGAGTTTTCGTCCGAAACCCTGATACTTCGAAAGAGATTGTCCATTTTGTACACGAAGTGCATCCAGTTTTTGCCGTAACCCTCTCAACTTTTTAGCACATGCTATGTGGGTGAAATGATGATACCATGCCAATTTTCAACCTCTTCAGAGTTCATCTGAAGTGCTTTTCAATTTCAGGGTCATTTAGCTCAAAGAATGAACTAATATAAAAAAGAATGAACTGGAAAACTTTTATGAAACTCTAATAGGAAAAATAATAAACTAAAAGAATGAACTAGAAAACTTTAATGAAACTCTAATAGAAAAAAGAATGAACTAGAAAACCTTAATGAAACTCTAATAGCAAAAGGAATCAACTAAAAAGCTTTTATAAACCTCTAGTATTATTGAAACTAAAATTATATAAAATTTATGCACCTAAAATTGTCAAAGTATTTTCTGTTCAAAACATTAAAAGCAAGAAGAATTTTCATAAAGAACTTTTTTTGTTAGAAAATTTAATAGCAAAAAGAATTATCATAAAGATTTTTTTTTAGAAACTAAAATAACAAAAACTGTTTTTGAATATAATGATAAAACACAGTAATATTAAATAGCAGGAAAAAGAATCACTCCAAAATCTATTTTCATAGTAAAGTTAATCACAAACTAGTGATTCACACAAATTTCAAAGAATTCAAATTTAAACTATTCAAATTGGAAAACTAATGGCACTAACAGTAAGTTTATAATTTTTATTACCTAAAAGCAAAAAGAATCACTTGAAAACTGCAAAAAAAAATAAAAAAGCAAAAAAGAAAATAGAAAAAAATGTAACCTACTGGGCCACCACGGCCTGAATACGACTAGAAACCCAGCTAATTGGGCCAGGATTCAGGCCCGTAGAAGGCCCAGCAGGCTCACAGGCATATACACAGTCTTTAGGCCCGTAAGCCTGCTTTAGAGAGGAGCTCGAAAGCTCAGGCGCACCGCACCTTATAAATAGGTGCGGCTCTCTCTCAGCTAGCGAGGTGGGACTAAACTCCCACCACCACGCCGCTGTGCAAGCCCATTGGTCCCGGTTGGTGCCACGAACCGGGACCAATGCTCACCTTTGGTCCCAGTTCGTGGCACCAACCGGGACCAATGCCCACCTTTAGTCCCGGTTGGTGCCACCAACCGGGACTAAAGGTGGGCATTGGTCCCGGTTTGAGCCACCAACTGGGACCAATGCTCTGGCTATATAAGTAGCACTTACGAATTTTCAGTCCCAGTTCATCTTCCCCCCCCGACGCCGCGCCGAACAGCACGACGCCGCCAGGCTGCCGGACCGCGCCCTCGCCCTCGCCGACACGCTCTCCTCCCCGAGCCCTCGCCGACGCCCCCTCGCCGACGCGCCCTCGCCCGGCCGCCCGCGCCCCGGCCCGCCCCCGTCGTCACCGTCGCGGTCGCCGTCGTCGTCCCCGACCCCGCGCCCCTGCCCCCGCCGGCCTGCTGCCCCGCCCCCGAGCGGGCCCGGCCGCGCACGCCCCTGCCCCGCGCCGTCCCCGCCCCGGTCCGCGCCGCCCCGCGCTACGGTCCGGCCGGCCCCCTTAATTTGTTCATACACATTTTTTTTCATATGATTTTGTTAGATGATGTTGATGATAGATATGCTGATGTTGATGATAGATGTTGTATGCTTTTTTTGTTCATATAATTTTTTTTGTTCATATAATTTTTTTTGTTCATATGATGATTTGTTTCATATATGTATTAATTTTTTTTATTTAGGTTGTTAGTAGATATCGATTTTAGGTTAGTTGACTTAGTGCATTTTAGGTTAGTTGTACTGTTAGTGCATTTTAGGTTAGTAGATTTTAGTTTAGCAGAGAGGAAAAAGGAAAATAAGGAAAAAGAAGAAAAGAGGAAGAAGGAAGAAGGAAGAAGAAGGAAGAAGGAAGAAAAAGAAAAAGAAGGAGAGGAAAAAGGAAAATAAGAATAAGAAGAGGAAGAAGAAGAAGAAGAAGGAGAGGAAGAAGAGGAGAAAAAAAATAAGAAAAGGAAGAAGAAGAAGAAAAAAAGATCGCCGAGGGGTCGAGAGGGGGAGGGTCGAGGATCGCCGAGGGGTCGAGAGGGGGACCTCGATCAACCCCCTCCCCGATAACATTTTTTTCCATGTATGTATGTCGTTGTCGATATACCCCCTCCCCGATAACTTCGACATGATGGGGGGGTCGATATACCCCCTTCCCGATAACATTTTTTTTCTAAGTTACTAAGGTAAATTGTTCAGCCCCCTCTCGATATACCGGGCGACCAACTCTCGAGGCCACCCAAACCCTAGGAAAAAAAAGCGTTGCCGATCTCCTACCCCCTCCCACCCCTACCCGACAAACTCTCGAGGCCACCCAAACCACTAGAAGAAAACTCCGGTAACTTCGACATAAGGGGGGACGTCGATCAACCCCCCTCTCGCCCGAACAAGTCTATGTATCATTTTATATCGCGGTGGACATATATCAAAGTTTGATCATGCGCCTGTTTTCTGCACATCCAGAATGGCGTCATTTTGTTAAATCCCTTGTCGGTCCGGACGTCGGACATTCATGAGAGAGGCGGTCCGGCCCAAACCCTAGAAGCGTTGTCGAGGCCACCCCAAACCGTAGAAGCATTGCCTAGGCCACCCCAAACCCTAGAAGCGTTGTCGAGGCCACCCCAAACCGTAGAAGTGTCGAGCTAGCTAGGTCTACGTTTGCACTAATATATCCATCTGTCATGTTTGTATATTAATTGCCATGTTGTAATATTTGCAGAAACTATGGAGCACCGAGACATTGAAGCAGAACAGTTGTTGGGAGACATAATCCTCGGCGGAGGTGATGTCTTGTCGTATCTCAACGACACCGATGGTCTGGAAGAAGAGGGTGAAGCAGGCTCCGGTGATCGAACAATGGAGGTGGAAGGACATGATTATGATGGCTCCGGTGACAGAATGCCAGTGGAAGAAGGAGACCGTGATGACTGCTCCGGTGAGCGAACGGAGGAAGGAGCTGTTGCAAAGTCCGGCGAGGTATATATATTAATTAAGCCTGTGCTGACTAGCTAATTCATGCATTAATTGTTTTGGTATGTACACATATTAACTCTCTTCTTTCTTCTTTTCTAGCCCTCCAGATCGAGCCAAACTTCGGTAACGAGACGAGGCCTGAAGAAAAGGTTGCGCCAGGATGAAAGGTTCACGATCACAGCAATCAAGGGTGATGGCCAACCGATTGAACCCAGCCGGACCAAGGAAGCATTTTCTGCTCAGTGCGGGGTTCTTGTTAGGGACTGATCTTGGCTCATGCTCTTAAGAAGATGGCAGATCTATTCAGGAGGTGGAAGAATGAGTTGAAATCAATGTTTGTCGACAAAGGGAAGACTCCAGAATTCACCGGCCGATTTGAGAAGATTAGAGATCACTGGCCCGCATTTGTGGCCCACAAGACATCGGAGAAGAGTAAGAAGATGTCAACGACAAACAAGAAAAATGCTGCAAAGAAGGAGCATCACCATCGCACGGGGTCAGGTGGCTACCTCAAAGCCCGGCCATTGTGGGACAAGGCTGAGAAGGACCTGCTTGATAAAGGGGTCGAACCAGAGACATTGAACTGGCCAGACCGTTCAAGGACTTGGTTCTTCGGGGTTGGGGGAACCTTGGACCCTGAAACAGGGAAGTGCCGTTGGACGGAGGAGCAACTTGAAATACCCGTCAAGAAGCTTCAGAAGTATATCACCGCAGTGCAGCAAGGGACGTTCGTTCCCGACAGAGAGAACGACGAGCTCACACAGGCCCTCGGGAATCCTGAGCACCCAGGACGAACACGAGGCATGGCAGGCTCCGTTGCATGGAAGGTTGGGTTTCCCAGCGTAGGCGGTTACAAAACCCGGGAGAGGAGGAGGAAAGTGGAGCAGACCGAACTGCAGAAGCTGAATGCAAGGGTACGAGCGCTAGAGGAACAAGTTCAGAGCCAGCAACCTGCCGGAGCTACCCCAGAAGCTACCCCGCCATCTCAGCGGAGAAGCAGCGTGGCTTCCACCGAGCTTCTTTAGCAGCCTGACTTCACGGCTCCCAGCTACCCCGTGAATGCTATCACGGAGGCTCAAGATTGCCACCTTATGACGCGATGGCAGCACCTCAAAGTCAAGGCGGCTGTCGGCTCTGTTGCACCTCCTGAACCCGGCGCAACTTTTCACTGCCTTCCGATTCCAGAAGGCTATGCTGTTGTGATGGTCGATGAAATAACAGAGGGATTTGAGGAGCTCGAGCTTGACCACCCTACCGGTGAAGGGGAGACTCGGCTGGGTCTTGCTCTGAAGACTCCATGTTTATGGCGGAAGGAGCTCATCAACCTTCCGAACTGGACGCCTCCGCCTCCTCCTCCTCCTCCGGCGACTCAGGGCACTCCGCCTCCTCCTCCGGCGAGTGATCAGGGCACTCCGCCTCCTTCTCCGGCTGCTCCGGCGCGTGGCGGCACTCCGCCTCCTCCTCCGCCGAGTGATCAGGGCACTTCGCCTCCTTCTCCGGCTGCTCCGGCGCGTGGCAACACTCCGCCTCCGTATCCGCCTGCGCCGGCGCGTCCGAGCAGCCCGCCTCCTCCTCCGCCTCGTCAGCAACAGCAGAAGACAACCGCCGCCGCTCCGGCTGCTCCGGCGCGTCGTAGCACTCCGCCTCCTTCTCCGCCTCGTAAGCAACGAAGGAAGACAGTCGCAGCCGCTCCGGCTGCTCCGGCGTCTAGCAGTACAGCCAGAGGCGGGAGGCAATACAAATTCGGTCCATCTCTCAAGCCTCTAGAGAAGTTACCATATGAGATGACCGAGGAGGAAAACGCGCAGATATGTCAAGCCCAAGTGAAGGACTTTTTTGCAAAGAAAAATCCACCTCCGGAGGAGAAGATAGAACCGGTGAAATTGAAGCGCACTTTGGATGCCCTGAAGCGACCACCACCGCCACCGCCGGATGACAACCATGTCCGCGCTCTTAAAAAGGCAGTGCAAGGAGCGCGCCGATCGGGAACTTCTTCAAGTGACAAAAGGTTACAAGAACGAAGAAGTGGGAAAAAATTCCCCAGCTCGGCGAACAGGCGAACCAATCGTGCCCCCCGCTCAAGGTGTCTAGCGATATTGTCGCAAATCTGCCGGGGATGGTGCCCGGTACCAATCCTGGTGATTACCTGCCCGACGATGCACATTTTGATATAATGGAGGTGGACGAACACAAATACTGGCATGGGAAGCCTCTCGTCAAACCTGGTCATCCTCCTCTAACAACGATGATGCGAAGATTCCATGAGTGGTACATGGACACTTGCAGCGAGTCTGGGAAGGATACTTTGACGCTAAGAGTTAAAGAGGAGCACGACCTCGTTGGAATTGATCTGTTGTCTGTTCCATTTGAGGAGTTCTTCCAGTTTTTCAATCAAAAGGCCCTCGATAAAATAATCGTCACTTGCTACTGTCTGTAAGTACTACTTCTGTAATTAAGTCTCTATATATAGCTCATCTCTTTCATTGCATGTATATATAATTATCCTCACTATATTATGCAGATTGAAGATCGTCGAATGCAGAAATGCACAAATCTATGATATTGGGTTCATTAACACAAATCTGATAGATGAATGGACGGTTAAATATAATGCCAAAGAAACCGAGGCCAACTTGCTACAATCGTTGCTTCGAAATCAAAACAAAGATAAAATACTCTTTCCTTACAACTTCAAGTGAGTGTTACTGTCCTGTGCATATTCGGTTTCCCTTATTACTCGAGGTTATAGTAATGTAATTGATGAGTTATGCATGCGTGCGCAGCTTCCACTTTATTCTCCTAGAGATTAAGCTTGAGCAGGGACTAGTAACCGTCTTAGACTCGAGACGAAAAGATCCCAAGGAGTATGCGTCCATGACTAAAATGCTCGAGAAGTAAGTTCGATCGATCGTTATCGCACCATATCGGCAACTTTGTTCATTTCCTGATATCAAGTAATTGTTTTCTTTGTCCGGCAGGGTTTGGAAAGAGTTCACCGCTAAAGCTCTCCGGGACTGCCGGGGAAGCTCCGATTTACACACCCGAAAGTAAGTACTACTAGCTAGTTCCGCGCATCTCCCATTGATTCTATCTAGTTTCATCAATACCATCTATATATAATGCTTGATTATCAGTTTGATTGACCTCTATTTCTCGTAAAGTGGTTGTGGCAAGTGTGACGCCCCCGGCCCGATCGTGCACTAATCATACACACAAATGCACACGATCAAGCCTAAGGACTCACGGGAAGATATCACAACACAACTCTAAAACATAAATAAAGTCATACAAGCTTTATATTACAAGCCAGGGGCCTCGAGGGCTCGAATACATAAGCTTGCGTACAAGCGTCAGCGGAAGCATCAGATATCTGAGTACAGATATTAAAAGAGGAAAAGAAAGGCCTTTAGAAAGGCGGGGCAAAATAAAACACTACGATCGAAAGGCGAAGGCCTCCTGCCTGGGACCCTCCGATCCTACTCCTGGTCGACAGTCAACTCGTAGCAGTATCCATCCTCTGGGTAGTAGTAGTAGACGATTGACGGGGCATCTGTCTCAAGGGGCTCCGTCCTCTGGTCACGACAAACTGATATGGGGAGAAAAGGAAAACAAAGCAACCGTGAGTACTCATAAGTACTCAGCAAGCAAGGATCTACACTACATATGCAACATTATCAAGGGAAGGCTGTATATGTGGACTGGGCTGCAGAAATGCCAGAATAGAGAGAAGGCCTAGTCCTATCGAAGACTAGCATCTTCAGCGGTCTTGCAGCAATAGAAGAGAGCAGAACTTTACAATATAATGTAGCAGTATCATTAAGTCTCATCCTCACCCAGAGATCCTTTCTCGACTCCCTGCGAGAAAGCAATCCCAGAGCCATACAGTCATCAACCTCGTCCTGAGATCCCTTCTCGACTCCCTGCGAGAAGCAATCCCAGAGCCATAGTATCCAAGTATCCAGTTCTAAATTGTATCAATCAGGATACAACTCCGAGTGTCCTTTACCGTAGGACCGGCTATCGATAGAAGTTTTCTTCCCTGCAGGGGTGCACCAACTTACCCAACACGCTCGATTAACTCCGGCCGGACACACTTTCCTGGGTCATGCCCGGCCTCGGCCAAACGACACACCGCAGCCCTACCTAAAGCTCAGCAGAGAGGTCCCCGCCGGTCTACATCCTAAGCACTCAGGGGTCTTGGGCCATCGCCCTGTGCACTCCGGGTCGTTGTGTGCAGGGTGGATACCAGCACCGCCTCGGAGGGTCGGTACGATCCGACCGTGCCACAATGCTGAACTGGACGTCTGACAGAACTGTCGGCTGATGCTACGATGCAGAACGCCCATACTATGCCCACGTGATGGTTAGGGCTATCAGACAAGAGGCCTGCTCGGATCAAATATCCAAATCGTTAGGACTAGGGGCTTGCGGTAACGAGCAGAGACTCACGAAAGATGTGACCCCGTCGCCCCGTCTCGAGGACTTGCTGCAAGGGTTAAGAATGCCCGGCCGCGCCTCGTATTCACCACTCAGGCACCACACTGGCACCCGTCTTCACAACACTCGCCTCTCAGGCGCACGCGGGTACCCCTCAGGGTCGACCCGCCTATCCAAGTAACAATGTATAGTCCAATTATCCGTGTGTCCATATCATCAGGGGAATCCGAGGTATCACCCTCGTTGGATTCCTACTCGATGTATCCGTCAAGGTGAACTCGGAGGAATCACCCTCACTGGGTTCACACTTGAGGTGTTGTACGACGGCGTCGTTATCGAAAGCGGTGAAGGAGGAATCACCCTCGATGACCATGATCGAATAGCTACTCTACAGAGTTAATATCAGAAGTGCTACAAGAGGTTTCACCCTCGGCACTCGATAGTAACGCTGCAGTGTCGTTACAACTAAGGGGGGGTGATGTGCGGTGTCGGGGCCTGGTCTTCAATTCCCATTGATCGGGTCTTCTGACGATCCAGCGCGGCAGTCGGGATAAGTGGGGTCTCTGATAGGTCTCTACCCAGCCTATACTAAGCAGTTTAGGATATGCAGGTAATTATCAATAGCAGGTTACAATAAACAGGCTATGCATCAGAATAGGTAAAGCAGTAGCAGCAGCAATTCTAATGCAAGCATGAGAAATAGAATGGGTGATATCGGGATGATCAAGGGGGGGGGGGCTTGCCTGGTTGCTCGGCGGCAAGGGCAAGGTCGTCAATGGTGTCTTCGGTCTCCGGAGCTGCGTCGGTATCGGGGACGACGTCGGTGTCGGGGGCTACCAAGAGAGAAGAGGGGGGAGGAAATAGTATAAATACACAACGAACAAGTGCAGCACAAAGCATAACATGGCAATACGCGGTGACGGAGGTGACCTAACGCAGTGCCGGGTGATACTGGCGAAGGTGGGATTCATCCGGGAATGTTTTCCCGTCTCCGGACATTTGTCAGACAGATGACCGGAGAGGAACGTTTGCATGTTCGGATAGTTAGGTACGTGTGGCGGACGAACGGACCGCGTATCCGAATTCGTCTCGTCGTTCTGAGCAATTTTCATGTACAAAGTTTTTCGATCGGAGTTACGGATTAAAAGATATGATTTTCTAAAGTTTTATTAATTTCTGGAATTTATTTATTTTATTAAATCAACATTATCCGAAACAGTGTTTGCTGACGTCAGCATGACGTCAGGACCAGTGGGTCCCACCTGTCATACTCTGTTAGGTTTAATTAGGGTTTAGCTAATTAATTACTGATTAATTAAACTAACTAATTAATTAGACTAATTAAACAGAATTAATTTACTAATTAACTAATTATTTATTTTATTAACTATTTTTATTTTCTTTTCTTTTTTTATTTTTTTTAAATACTGGGGCGTGGGCTCCGGCTGTCATAGGGCCGGGGCGGACACGTCCGGGCCGTGTCTGTTCGGGCACCGGACACGTCCGGGCCATCGCGCGCGCGTGCGCGGGCAGAGGCGAGCGAGGCGGCGACGGCGCGGCCAGGGTAGGCGCCGGGCTGGGCGGCGTGCGGACGGGAGAGGCAGGCGAGCGGGGCTGCGGCAGCAGCGGCGACGGGCACGGAGGGGCGCGGCGCGCGGCGGCAGGCGGCGTGAGAAGGGGGTAGCGGGGGCGCGGCAGAGGCGCGGCCAGGTGCACGGGCGGCTCGGCACCGGCGAGCACGGCGCGGCCGGCGTGTGCGTGCACACGCGGTCGTGGGCGCGCCCGATGCGCGGCGATGGGGAGGGCGGTGGCGCGAGCGGGCGTGGCGAGGCGGCGCGGGGAGCGCGTGGCCGGGCTCGCGCGGGCGCAGCCAGCAGGGGTCGCGGCGGTCCGGCGCGTGCTGCGGGGAGCAGAGAGAGGGGGGAGGGGAGGCGGCGGCTCACAGGGGGCCGGTCGTGGAGGGCAGCGGGCTCGGGGAGGCGTCGGAGCGCGGGGCGGCAGTGGTCGAGGCCGCTGGCGTCGTTGACGAGCGGCGATGGGATCGAGGACGGACGAGGCGACAGGGCGCGTCGAGGGCGGAGGGCAGGTCGAGGGCAGAGGCGAGCGGGCAGTCGGCGAGCGCGGGCGCGGCTGGGGGGCGCGGGCCGCGGCGACGGCGACGGGCGCCGGGGGGAGGAGGAGTGGGGGGGGGGGGGGGGAAGTGGTGGGTGTTGGTCAGGGTTTGCGGGGGTGAGGGGATAAGGAGGAGTGGGGGTGGGCCGGCCTGGCATGTGGCTGAGCCGAGGCCCGAGAGGAGAGGTGCCTTTTTATTTTTTTTTCTTTTGCTTTCTTTTTTTCTTTTCTCTTTTCTTCTCTTTATCCTATTCTCTGTTTTGTAAATTGCGAGGCCTCAAAATGACTTTTGTAAATACGAGAACCTAGCCCATAAATCACAGTGCATTATACTCTAACTCCAAAAACTAGTTTGGGCAAAACATAATTTCATATTTGTTTTAAATAAATTAAAAGGTTACTAAAAGTTATTTTCAGCCACTGTTTTAAGTTGTTTGAGTCACTTATCCAATTTTAATAATGTTGTTTACAATTTTAACATAGCCTCTGATTTATCTGCTATTTAATGAACAATTTAGTTTCTATGTTGGACAACTTTTATTTTTCACTTTCATCTAAATTTGGATTTTGAGTTAGGAGTTGAAATGTATTATGATGCAAATGATGATCATGCACTGTTAAACATGATGACTTGGCATTATTGAAAATGGGATTACTGTGGCTAACCACTGGGGGTGTTACAGTAAGAAGACGGGAATAATTTTTGTGGATACTACGTTTGCGAATACATCTACAACGCGACGACCTCTAAGCGGGGCTACTCTGAAAAACAATATGAAGTGCGTAAGCAATAATATTCACAATTTTATTTTAGTACCATCATTTGTGTTGAGTTTCATTCATATATATGTATTGACCCCCTTCTTCAAATTAGATGTGGCAGATGCGGGATGAACTCCTACCACAAGACCGCATAAAAGCAATTCAAGAGGAATTGGCGGGATTCTTTCTTGACCACGTCATCAAACCAGCCGGAGAATACCATGTGGAACTTGACATCAGATGTTAGGAATTATAAGAGATCTTATATTGTATATATGTAGCTAGTAGCGTCGGATAGATATACGAAAACTTGTTGTTCGACAAATCTCTCGGAGAAAGAGAGGTCGATCACTTCTCTTTGTATATGTTCATGACGATCTTGTGTACTTAATGGTTTCCTTCATTTGCTTACTAGCTAGTGTGTCGAGTCCTCTCTATACGTATAGTACGTAGCGTCGACCAAGCATGGATATAAGAGAGGACACTTCTCTCTATTAGCTAGCTAACACAATATATGAAACCCCTAAATTAACCCTACAAAACCCTCAAAACCCCCCCCCCCCCCTTTCAAAAAAAAAACAAAAACCCCAGCCCCTGAACTGCTGACGCGTGGACGCTTTTTGGTCCCGGTTGGTGCTACCAACCGGGACAAAAGGCCCCCCTGCCTGGGCAAGCCGCAGCGGCCACGTGGAGCCCCATCTGTCCCGGTTCGTATAATAACCGGAACTAAAGGTATTGGGCTTTAGTACCGACCCTTTAGTCCCGGTTCCCGAACCGGGACAAATGGGCCTTATGAACCGGGACAAATGGGCCTTTTTCTACTAGTGTCACCAATAACATCCAAACCTTCATCCTGCAGAATATCATTGCCTAAAACAGGTCTGGTTAGACGGAAGTTCTCACATCCAGTGGAGGCGCAAAATGAAACTGAAGATTACATTGGTGAATCAAAATTTTACATATGCTTCATTCTACGCATCTTATATTCCTGATGAAACTTATTTGATTCTTCAGTCCCCTTACCGAAAAAGGGTTTCCCCCCGCTTTGTATTCCAAAGCAACAACACCGATACATAGACAATGCTGGGGCGAGCAGCACAACAAGCCTAAAGGTAAATGGAAAAGGAAATAAATGCCAACAACGGCAGCTCGACAAAGGGAGGATGACCCGCCACCGCAGCGCCCTCAGGGATCGACCCACCACGATACAAGGCTCCGCTCCGCCGCGTACCAAGCAGCACCTCCAAGAAGGAATGCGACGCCGACGACGCTGCTGCCCGGACGAGTCCTAGGGTTTCCCCCGGCACGCGGAGGGGAGTAGGGGATGGATACCACCGACACCCTTCAGGAAGGACTGGCGGCACCCTCAGGCGTCGCCGCATCGGAGCCAGAAGACCCGGCAAGTATTCCTCCCGTACTCCATACCACACCGCCCAACCGGACCGAAGCCAACCAGCCAACTCGCCGCCCACCAACATGTGCCATCGCAGTCGTGACGCCACCCACGCCGCCTCACTGAGATCACCACCACGAGGCCAAGAGGACTAGGAGAGAAGCGCCGGGCGACGGGAGCAGCAGCACCGTAGCCGACGTCAAAGTTTCACTCAAACTACAATCTATCTGGAAAAGGCCACGATTTAATCTTGCCTCTCATCAATCACTCTCTGGCCCAATCTTTTAATATCTTCAGATTTTAATTTCCAACCACCCTGCAAGCTGCAATATAACATCCTTTTTCATGTCAATTAGTAAATTAATCTCATGATTTAAGCGGATGAGCTGCCCGCTGTCACCGCTGAGACTTCCATCTAGAGAAACAGGAGCAGTGGTGCAAGCCTTTTCTCTAGCCGTTGTATTTCTCTCATGAACACCCAATCAGTTTGGTCCAATGGCCAATCCCTATTGTTTGAACAAAAAGCCGATGTGTACATGTGTAAATCTATGACCGCTGCTCTGTACGCGAGAGACAAGCCACTTTGACCATGGAAACAAGCCGAGTTTGTTTATATTTTTATGTGCACAGACATAATGTTGTATCTTACATTGTTGCTTTGAACATATGCTAAATTTCTTTAGTTGGAAGGGGGTAATCCTCCTTTTCAAAAAATATGCTAAATTTCTTATTATATCAAACCGTTCTTCCTTTCACCATACAGACAAGGTACAATAATGCCTGCACTATTAATATGTTTCCCATATATTTGGCATTTAACATGATGACAACTTCTCAAGATTTCTCAAAATCATGTCTAATAGAGTACTGTTTAGTTCCAGGTTTTAAATTGTCCGTGATACAATTAGTTGCATGGAGTACTTGAGTTACACATGAGGTTTCTTAATTACATGGTTCCTGATGCCTGGCCAAAAGGCACCGGACTGACGCACAGGAAACAATTCATATGAAGTTTTTCCTTGCTATTCTAACTATGGACATGTGAGGCATATATGGCAGTGTTATATTTATATATAGCCTGCACCAAATAAGTTCGGTCCATTCCAAATCTGCAGATCTGCTAATGGAACTTTATTTTATTCAGTTGTATTCCTCTATTGGCACTATCCTTTGCAAATTCCACACTCCAAATAATTATTCTGTCATTGCTAACTATGGTCAGTGCATAGTCCATACCGTTATGTGAGCAAGTCTTTTCATTGCTCTTAGAACATTCAGAATTAGTGCTCTCTCTAGCTTTGTAAGGTGTTTTTTCAGGAGTAACTTTTTTTTTTTGAATGAAAGGGGGTCGCCCCCCCTGCCCCATTTTTATTTCAGGAGTAACTTTTTTAACCATTAATTCACATGTTAGCATGTTCTGCTTAATAAGATAGTACTAGGTGACATAGATGACTATTAAATAATTTTGCTCATGTAGCCCATTGGTCTATCGTGTTGTTGGCACCTTTATGGTCTACATGTAGTTCAGTGGTCTATTGTGTCATGGATATTAACTGTTCCTGTTGAAAGTCTGACATAGAATCCAGTTCTATCTGTGTTACACCTGTTAGTTACGAGCACTTTTGGTTGCCTGCTGCTTGCTTATTTGGTTGCGTGCTGCAAGCGAACTACAATTGTGGTCTCAATAAATTACATTTACTAGCACTTTTACCTCACTTTGAGAACAAAGTTCTGGTCTGCTGCTGTTATATTCAAACTTCATTTCAGATGATCATATTTGTGTTCTTGCCCTTTTTATATGTACAATTAGTTTGCAATTATTTCTCTTCCTGTTATATAGAATTATTTGTCCTTTGCCGCTGATACATATACTGCCTATGATGATCAGTTGGCTTTGCGAAGCTAAAGAGTGTAGTATGCACTGAAGTTCAGTTTCTTAGATGCAAAATATGGGCCTACGAGAAGTGTCAATCAAAGTTTGGCAAATACCCTAACAACTTCTAGGTTTTGGTTTGTTTACTAATAAAGTATTTCTCTTTTTTGCTTTAGGTTCGCATAGCATTCGATTTGTATTTTTTCTCCCGGTGCAACGCACGGGCATTTTTCCTAGTGAAACTGAAGATTACATTGGTGAATCAAAATTTTACATATGCTTCATTCTACGCATCTTATATTCCTCATGAAACTTATTTGATTCTTCAGTTCCCTTACCGAAAAAGGGTTTCCCCCCGCTTTGTATTCCGAAGCAACAACACCAATACATAGACAATGCTAGGGCGAGCAGCACAACAAGCCCAAAGGGAAAAGGAAAAGGAAACAAATGCCAACAACGGCAGCTCGACAAAGCAAGGATGACCAGCCACCGCAGCGCCCTCCGGAATCGACCCACCACGATACAAGGCTCCACTCCGCCGCGTACCAAGCAGCACCTCCGAGAAGGAATGCGACGCCGACGACGCTGCTGCCCGGACGAGTCCTAGGGTTTCCCCCGGCACGTGGAGGGGAGTAGGGGATGGATACCACCGACACCCTTCAGGAAGGACTGGCGGCACCCTCAGGCGTCGCCGCATCGGAGCCAGAAGACCCGGCAAGGATTCCTCCCGTACTCCATACCACACCGCCCAACCGGACCGGAGCCAACCAACTAACTCGCCGCCCACCAACATGCGCAATCGCGGTCGCGACGCCACCCACGCCGCCTCACTGAGATCACCACCACGAGAACAAGAGGACTAGGAGAGAAGCGCCGGGCGACGGGAGCAGCAGCACCGTAGCCGCACGGGAGGGAACCACCTCCACCGCCGTCGTGTGGGAGGCCCGTGCCTCCGGCACCATCGCGGTCGCCGTCCGAACGCGGCAGCAGGGCATACCAGGCCACCCTTGGCCCGGCCAGGCCCGAATTGGGCCCGCTAAGCCCCGCCGGCCACGCTGCAGCAGGGCGGCAGCAGCGCCGCCAGCACCCCACCGACCAACGTCGCTCCCCCGCCTCCTGGAAGTCGCGCCGCAGACCCGCCCGCCGTCGGCCCGCCCAGACCCAGATGGGGCCCAGATCTGGGCCGAGCGGGCGCCGCCAAGCCGCGCTGCCGCGCCACCCCGCCGCCAACGGCACCGCCGCCGTCCAGCCGATCTCCCGCGTCGCGCCAGGATGCCCCGCCGCCGCGCCGGACCGCCGCCGCCGAGGAACACCCCCCCGGAGCCGCTCCGCCCCGCGCCGGAGAGCACCCGAGAGGGGAAAGGCCGGAGGGCTGCTGCCGCCAGCGTCGCCCGGGCCAGGCCCAGCGGCGGGCGCCGACGACGGCGGCGGGGACTGAGGGGGTGATGGGGAGCTGGGGGAAGAGGTATCGGGGCTCGGCCGGTCGCCCGCGGGGGCGATGCGGTCGCGAGAGCTATGGGGGTGGGGGGGTGGGGGGGATCAACCTCTCTTCAGTCCCCTTCAAGTACTCATCATCAAAGTTTCCCGTTGTATGTGTCATGTTGTAAGAGAAAACTAAAAGGTTCAGTTCGTGACCCTCGAGAGGATAAGAGAAATTTTAAGAAGGGCATTTAACAGGCTCATGCCAGAGATGATGAGGAAACAGACACAATGTACATTGCTCAACCAACTTTATGCATGGTGGCATGCATGTTCGATTCAAATATTTATAATGCTAACCTACTTCGTCCATCTAACGCTAATATGTAAAGCAGAGTTGAGTGCTGAAACAATGAAGGAAGATGTGCACATGGAAATCGAAACTGACAAAATTTGGCACAAAACAATGTTAACCTTGAGATAAATAACCACTCACAGCGTGCACAGCGTGTGAACGCTCTTGACAACACCGTTGGTCAGGTCAAGTCGAGATAATCCTATATAATTTAATTGGCGATCCACATTAACATATTTCTCTCGACATACAAATGTGTCACATTAACATGTAACCATGTATAGAAAAAAGCCACAATATGCAACCGTGTATGGGAAAGACTTTCCATTCTATTATGCTATTTATATTCAATAGTATTTTTACAACTATACGATAATAATCAAATACAATAAACACATACTCCCTCCGTTCACAAATATAAGATATTCTAACTTTTTTGTGAATTGGATGTATATAGACACGTTTAGTGTGTTTGTTCACTCATTTCAGTCCGTATGTAATCCATATTGAAATATCCAAAACATCTTATATTTGTGAGTGGAGGGAGTACATTTTATTTTCGGTTCTCATATTACTAATCAATATTAATACTCCATTGCACTCAGCATCGCGTGAGGTATCATCTGGTGTGAATAGGTCTCGGTACTTATTTCTAAATGTACTTATCGCAGTCCGGCCCTATCCCATTAAACAATCGATGACACTTGCTTAATTATTTAGGTAGACATACAGCTCACCTTCAGGAAGGTTTAAACTAATTGAGGGATCGATCAGTCATTACAGTGGCTCGTGAGTCATGACAAACAGACAATCCTTGCATAATTGAGTAGATAAGTGGCAAATTGAGTAGATATTATTTCATAAACACGTTGAATAGGTATGCAACGCTTGCGTTAATATTACCAACTGCTAGTATTTTAAAGACCAATGGGGGGTTGGTATTTTATTCAGTCAAATAAAAGATCCCAACATATTCATAAGTACTCAATGAAACCCACCTTATAAAACTTAAGGTACGAACACTTACGTTCATCATTGATGCTAATTGAGATAAGCCACGTATTAGTTGGCTAATTGGATGTTTAGGCCCAATTATACAGGGAGACACCAATCCAAAGCCATACCTATCTCTATTTACTACTCCCTCCGTCCCAAAATTCTTGTCTTAAATTTGTCTAGATACGGAGGAAGTATTCATTGGGCTCATCCTGAAAAGGATTTCCTTTGAGACTGATGGGACTTGCTACGGTGAACTAGCTGCTCTGTCAAACCATCTTTCCTAGTTCTACAAGCGCCCTCGTCCCCCATTTTGGACCCCGTTGCCTCGGTAGCTTACCGGCACTTGACTAACCACGACACTCATGGATCTCCTTCCCTGCAAATAGTGGTTGTGCAAGCTGCCCACAGCCGGCGCATACATGATTACAGCGGAATCCCCACAGCAACATGCCGGTCCACGCTTCCTAATGGCCATTAATTACAGTTACTCCTATACAGCCTGGTCACCGGTTACCTTGATTTTTCGTGAATTTCAAATGGGCTATGCAAATTCAGTGTTGCAATAACTAATGCCCCACCAGTTTTAAGTTTTCCTTGGCGGTTTAATTTGGTAAAACAGACTAAACTACATTTTCTAATGAAAAGGTATCTTCTAATCTCCACCATTGATTTGCATCGATATTTGTAAACATTTTTAGTGGGGCGTACTGAAGCACATCCCAGTTAACAAATTGGAAGGGCAAGTTCCAAAAATAAGAAATTTGATGAGCATGTGTGGACAGCTAACCTCCAAATTAACAAATTGGAAGAGCAGGTTTTTTAAAATAAGAAAATTGATGGGCATCATGTGGACAGCTAGCCTCCCAGCTCAAGTAAACAGTCCCAGACAAAGCCAAATTAACAAATTGCCGGGCATCTCGACATGTTACCTGCTCTCTTCGGAAGTCTTCCTTCTTTGTTTACTAGGGATGATGCCATGATGGGTTGGACCTCGGGTACCTGTTGAGGCGCCGTCCATCAAGTCAAGATAATTATATGTCCTTGACGCAAGAGAAGGCGCACAGAGATTTGAACGCCCTCGACTGCATCGAAAACACAAAACCACACCTAGCTGGACGTCGAGGACCTATCCACGCCATTCATTCCATCGAGATTGGTGCAATCCTTTTACAGCAACGCCCCTTTGTTCTGTACAGTTCTTGTCTTGAAGCCCCTGCCAGTTTGCTAAAGTCTGCCTCAAATTCAGTGGATTCTCAAGTATCTATACATGTTTCCAATCCATATACAAACGTCTTTACGAAGAGCAAAGAAATCTTTTTGGTTCGGTTCCCATGTACTATGAAGCAAATTTCTTTCCTAATTCAGATCCATGCACAAGTTCATTTTCTTATGAGACACCTTCATTTTGTATACGAATTGAACCATGTACAACATTGAGAACCACACCATGGCTTCCTACAAACTCTTCCTTGACCTTGATCTTCTTCTCTAAGCATCTTCTTTGCCATCAATTTCATCTTGCCAGGTTGTATGTGCAAACAATTTAAATCAGCCATTGGATCCAAGATGTGTGGACAGGATAAGGGGACGTCCAGTTAGGTGTGGGAAACCATTTTCTGCACTGCACCTCTCGTCAAGTCAAGATAATTAAATTAGTGCATGGCGCAAAGAGAACATGTGCAGAAGAATGGGTGCATCGTCGCCTCCACCCAGCTCAGTTAGCCTGCTCCCCCGGCCAGACCAATTCAACTAGAAACAACCGATCACGCACCCTGGCCGGCGGAAGGAGAGGAAGCCATGGCTGAGCTCGCGGCGGGCGCCGTGAGCTCACTGTTGGTTGTCATCCGCAGCGAGGCGCTGCTACTGCGTGGCGTCCGGCACGATGTGCAGTTTATCAAGGAAGAGATGGAGAGCATGAAGAGCTTCCTGACGCACCTGGCGAGGTGGGCACCCCCCGGTGGGGAGCATGACGAGCAAGTGCGCACCTGGATGAACCAGGTGCGGCTGCTCGCCCAGGACTGCAACAACTGCATCGACCTCTACCTCTACCGGGGGAACCCCGATATCCACCGTGCCAGAGGCGGACTCCGAGGCTACCTCTGGTGGGCAAGCTGGTTACTGCACAAGTTGGCCGCTAAGCACCGCGCAGCCGAGCAGCTGCGGCGGCTCAAGGAGCGGGCGCGGGACGTCGGCGAGCGGAGGTTGAGGTATGGCGTGGAGGTCCCGGCCAAGTCAGGGGAAGGGCAATTGCCTCCGGCACCTGGGCTAGCAGGGGCGGCACCTTCAGCACGGACTGCTGTGCGAGGTGGTCATGCTGCTGGGGACGATGACGGTGAAGAAGAGGGTGACGATCAACTTATGGGGGCAATGACAACCGGCGGTCATTCTGGTGGTCGAAGAGCCTTCATTGAGCCTCGCACTTTGGACGACTACGTCAAGGCAAAGCTACGTGATTGGGTAGATGAAACTCCTACAGAAGCCGGCGAGACTTTGTCCGTGGTCCTTGTGGCACCGAACACTTATCAGGACCTTCTGGCTCTCATACAAGAATATTTGGTTTTTTCGTCGGATTCAGACCTCGACTCTCATCCCTCGGTTTTGCCGGTGGAGAACGGCTACAATCGCTTTGTGTTGGTTGACATCCCGGCCGTGCACCCAAAGTTTACGCGGCTACGACCCAAGGATGTTCTCTTCTACATTCTGCGCGAGCTCAGGCAAAGCACAAAAGGCAGAGTGGGGAAGAAGTATCTTGACCCTTTGGAAGTTCATGTAAGAAGATTCCAAATTTACAATCAAATTCACAGTGAAAAGAAGAGGGCTCTTGCTCTTCTCAAAATCAAGGAGAAGATCAAAAAGATGAAGATTTATGAAAAGCTTGACAAAATCAAAAGTGATATTCAAGGTCGACTACAGAGGGGCGACAAACTACCACAGCTGCAGGGTGAGTTTCACCAGCTGCACCTAGACGTACTCCTTCAGCTGCTGCTCCAGGCAGCTGTTGCTGCGTCTCAACAAGACCAAGGGAAGAACAATGACATGCAAATGTTACCAGAATGGGACAACAGCAACAATAACATCATCGTCAAGAAGCTTAAGGAGCATATGGAGGAGGGGGGCGGAGGAGGAGGAGGGGAAATCGGAAGTCAGCAGACGACATGGATTCACCTTGATGAGGCACAATATGCACACATCCTGTGGAAGCTGTTCTCCAAGGGCTGCTCCAGCAGCAAGCCCCTGCAGGCTCAGGACAGATGGTCGGACAAGCAAGCTACAAAGACCACAACGGCGGACAAGCAAGCTACAAAGACCACAACTGCTGAATTGGGTGAGGATCAAATCAAACCAATGATCCACAATGCAAAGGAAGGCACCTTACAGGAGCTGCAGAAAGGCGAGTATGACAAGAGTGAAGGGACAGCTGAATCTGGTAGTGTTCCCGATCAAAACCCAGAAACTGTTTCTGAAAAATTCGGTCAGATGATGGAGAAATTAAAGCAGGAGTTCAAAGAGCAGCTCAAGATCAAAGGTCTCGTGGACGAGATTAAGCGTAATTTGGAATATATTTCAGACTGGAATTGTTATGAATGTCCCCTGTTTATCCTCAGAGTTGATGAGCTGATGGATATTGCCACATGGGAGGGTACCAGAAATGCTTTGAGCCTGCTAAACTGCAGTGCCGATTTAATGATGGTCACTAACACAAATGACGTCCATCTGGCTAGAGAATATTGCTATCCACAGCGGGAACCTATAGCTATAGACTATTCTCTTGCTGGCCTCTACCATGATACAGTGCTCCAGCTTACTAGCCAGCAGAAGAATAAAGACAACTACAACCCCCAAATTTTTCATGATATCTTGTCCGAGTGTGAGCCACATGAATTCTGCATGAAGATCTTCACTCATGCTTTGTATGCTAACCCCAACAGGAGCAATGAGGAGTTACTCAAGCTGCACAGCACCTTGCAGGCTTTGCCAAAATCATTCAACAGCATCACTAAGGTGATGTTCAAGTTCTCTTACAACGATCTGCCTAAAGAATACAAGTCCTGCCTACTGTACCTAGCTATCTTCTCTATGGGACACAAGATCAGGCGGTCAACCTTGATTGGACGGTGGATTGCAGAAGGGCTGACATCCAATGAAGATTGGCTCAGTTCTGTGCGTCAGGCCAACCGATGTTTTGACACACTCATTGACCGGTGCCTCATTGATCCTGCTGATATTGGTGCTGCAGGAAATGTCAAGAGCTGTGTCGTAGGTGATCTTTTCCATGGATTCATTACCACCATCGCCAGAAAACAACACATCGTGGAGACACGGCTGTCACATCACTTGGCTCGCCACTTCTCCATTTTCAACGATCTCCAGCTCCGTGGCTCTGATAGAATTGATAAATTCTTCCAGGGGCTCTCTGAATCATCTCGAGTATCCCTGCTCAAGGTGCTCGATCTAGAAGGTTGCCAGTGCTTTGGGAAGAACCGGCAGTACCTCAAGGACATCTGCAGCAAGATGTTACTTCTCAAGTATCTAAGCCTAAGGAGAACAGATATTACCGAGCTACCTAGTGAAATCAACAACCTCCGTGAGCTAGAGGTATTGGATATCCGAGAAACCGATGTGCCTCCACATGCAACAGCAAATATCCTGCTATTGAAGCTGAAGCGTCTGCTTGCTGGTCACCTTGATCTGAATGCAAGCAAGTTTGGCTCTAGTGGCCGGATTCCTCGTAGGATCGGCAAAATGGTTAACATGGAGGTCCTATCTAATGTCCAGGCCAAGCATAGTCATGATTTAAAAGATATTGGAAAGCTATGGCAGCTGAGGAAGCTAGGTGTGGTTATTGATGATAAGGATAGCTACCTCAGGAATTTGCTTCAGACAATCAGTGACCTCCATGAGTCCCTCCGTTCTCTGACAATCACTGCTAGTGTTCCGGTAGCCACACAATGCGATGGTACTCCTTCCAGTGCAGAGTTACCAGATGGCATTGGCTCTCTCTTAGAAAACCAACCCAAGATGCTTGAGAGTCTAAGCATCAGGGGAATCAGTCTAAATCCATTGTTCATAAAAGGTGACAACAACAAACTTGCCAAGGTAACTCTTAGGAGCACCCTGCTGAGCCAAGATGATCTGAAAGTCCTTGCCGAGCTGCCAAAGTTACGGTGTGTCAGGCTCCAACATATTACATGCATCAAGCCCGTGCTCAACTTCAAGAAGGGTGAATTCAGATGCCTCAAGTACCTTCTTGTTGAGGACTCGGACTTGACTATCACTTTTGAGCATGGAGCAGCCTGTGAGCTCGAGAAGTTGGTTTTGTCTTTCACCAGCAAAGGTTCTATTTCTGGAGTTGAGAGGCTTCCAAACTTGAAAGATCTTGAGTTGAACAACAGCTTCTGCGGCAGGTTGTTATCATCATTTGGCAATGTCTCACAAATAGCCAAGCTGACTCTTCGTGGCACATTGCTAGAGCAAGACGCTCTACAAATACTCGCCAAGAAACCAAATCTGCGATTTCTGGTGCTTTTGGACAAGTCTTTTGGTGGACTACAGAACGAGATTACATTAAAAGATGAGTTCTCATGGCTCAACCTTCTTGTTGTTGACTGCTCGGCCATCACCAAGATCGTCTTCACTAGCGGATCTGCTCCTAGGCTCGAGAAGATTGTCTGGTCATCTTTCACATCCCTCTCCGGTATCCACAAACTTCCCAGTTTGAAGGAGCTCGAGTTCAACGGTGGCCAGGTCCCCGATGAGGTGAGAGAGGGCATCGAAAAGCATAAAAACAAGCTTAGCCTTAAACTTATGGGCCAGATACTTTAAGACTGAGCAAAAGGAGACGAACAAGAGGATGGTGACGATGCTGCAAGATTCTCTTTCTGCTGGGAAGAAACAGGTTCGATGCTCGAAGGGCCTCTTCTCCTTTGATCCCATAGTGTGGTTTGCGTGTGCTAGTGTGGATTGCAATCTGTTCTGCTTGTATGTTAATTTCTTTCTGCTGTACAACTAAGTATGTCCATTTATTTTCTCTACATGAGTGCCTTGTGGCTCTGATCGAGCATAAATGTTTGTATCTATGCTTGGATTTGAATTTGTGTGGCTTTCCTCT
Organism: Thinopyrum elongatum; assembly: GCA_011799875.1. Taxonomy (NCBI): domain Eukaryota; kingdom Viridiplantae; phylum Streptophyta; class Magnoliopsida; order Poales; family Poaceae; genus Thinopyrum; species Thinopyrum elongatum. Next base: position 486,296,884 of record CM022297.1, on the reverse strand, counting down.
GTATCGAACATCATATGTATTCATGTAATAAGTGCGATGTTTGTGCACACATTTGACTTCTTATTAATGTAAAGTGTGATTTCAGTATGTTTTGATTAGATTCTGCAACTCAAAGATGAATTGGTGTGCGTCATGAATCATGATATAGTTACCTGTAATGTATTTAGGCATCCATTGCTTCAGACCAGCTGAGTAGCTGTTGCACTAATGCCTGCCTGGGTACTTGAAGCAGAGCTTTATGAAGATTAAGCATGTGCAATCCACAATCTATCTGCATCTTCTGGTTGCTAGGCAACAAGCATTGTTCAGACACCTGCATTGTTTGATAGTATAGTTCAGAAGTGTATTGATTAAGTTGGTGATCTGGCCACCTGCATGGGTGCCTTAATCGATGATGCTGAGCCCAGTTATTCAGATATATAGGAATAATGCGTGCAGAAGGACAGTTTCAACCCGAGCATTTATCTAGCGAAGCATTGGATATATAAATGGCTACCTGAGGTAGAAGAACAAGCATGAATCATCTTCAACCAGTGAGACTGCCGATGGTGAGAGAGAGAGTTACATGAGAGGCAGTAGAGTGAAATGATGGCACTGCACCTCAATGGCTGCCTTGGGGGCGACGACATCGAAGAGCTAGAGCCTGGAGGCTTGATCTCCACCGTATCGTTCACCGTCGACTCAGTGAAATCAAGCCGTCACAGCCCTGCAAGGCTGCAAGGTGTTTATGGTGCTATCAGTTTCCTCTGCTTCTAGGATAGGATGTGTCCACATAAATTCAGTCATCCAATTCTCGTTCCTTAGATCAAAATCTGACGGTGGAACTAATAAACAGTAGAAGTACCGTATCTGTTCTAGTCATCCATCTGCTGCAATTCAGAACAAAGAAATTGTATTCCTACCAATCAATCCATTTGAAATGTGCAAACACAGGCAGCAACCACGGCTGTACACTTCCTCTTGTAGGAAATCAAAAAATCGAGGCACGAGACCTGCAGAAACAGAAGCACACATATTAGGCATATATCCGATGGGGAAAAAATAGCAGGAATAATGTAATTTATGCTGCTCTTATTCCTCTTGAGGAGGCACAATACGTACCCCATCTTCTCCTACATACCTTGGAAAATCCGTGACCGACGACGAGCAGCAAAACACGACACCGACGGTGGCTTGTCCTTCCTCTCCGTTGGTGCCGCGAAGGAGGGCCAGGTGCCAGCAATGGCAAAGGGAACCGGAGGCCGCGGCGACGGCGCAGTCGCGTCTGCAGCCGCCGACCATGGCCGTAAGCCCTGTAACTCGTAAGAGGAAGAGAGAGCAGGGTGTGTGGTGTTGACGGCGGCGGCCTGGACACGGATGAGACGAGGAAGTCCATTTTCCTCCATTGGACAATTTAATAATTTGGGTGCCAAAATAATCCATTTTTTTAGAAAATTATTCACATCTTCTATTCACACCTTATTAACAAAAAATTGGCTTAATCTGGTAGAAATAGGACTCGGAAGATCATCTCCTACCTCACTGTCAGTGACCAGGCAGGGCAGTGCTATTGGGGTTGATATTCTTTACTTAAGGAATATCCAACGTCGTGCCGCAAAACTGCGCAAACGTCCGAACCAATTTTTTCATTCAACACGTGTGTCGCATATGTTAGATAATACCGAGAATAAAAGAGACACGAGAGACACAGATTTAACGTGGAAACCCTTGCGGGAGAAAACCACGGACGCACGAAGGCGCAATCACTATGAGGAGGAGTATTACAAACATGAGACGACAGACCGTCTTAGGTGCGACTACATGGGGTATATATAAGGGCAATACATGAGAGTTCTTGGAGGACAAGTAAACGAGTAGTACTCGTACGCGTCGGTACCAACGCAAAGGCCCACACCGTTTGTACTACGTTTAGTCCAATACGGTAGAATTTGGATCACAATTTAACAATCTCCACCTTAAGCCAAATTCCCTCCAGTAGTCGAAGAAAGTAAATAACTCCATCCAAATCAGCATAAACACTTTGTGCGTCAAAGTCCATAGGACTAGTGAGAAATACCAACTAAGCCTGAGCAAAGCTCAAACTTATTGGTAGAAACTGGCTTTGTCATCATATCAGCAGGATTATCATGAGTACTTATCTTGCATACTTTCAAATCACCTTCAACAACAACATCTCGAATATAGTAATATCTGACATTAATGTGCTTTGTTCTCTCATGATACATTGGATTCTTTGTAAGATATATAGCACTTTGACTGTCACTAAATACGGTAGGGCAAAATGAATCTCCACAAAGCTCAGTGTATAAACCTCTCAACCAGATAGCTTCTTTGCATGCCTCGGAAATAGCCATATACTCGGCATCAGTAGTGGAACAAGCCACGATAGACTGCAAAGTTGCTCTCCAACTCACAGCACAAATACCAATGGTGAAAACATAACCTGTGAGTGATCTTCTCTTATCCAAATCACCAGCAAAATCAGAATCAACAAATCCAACAAGTCCATCTCTAGTTTTCCCAAACTGTAAATAAGCATTAGAAGTACCTCGCAGGTATCTGAAAATCTACTGAACTGCTTTCCAATTCTCTTTTTCAGGATTAGCCATGTATCTACTAACAGCACTCAATGCATATGATAAATCCGGACGAGAACAAACCATGGCATACATAAGTGAACCAACTGCACTCGAATAGGGAACTCTAGACATGTACTCAATATCTGCAGCTGACTTAGGACATAAAGCTTATGATAATTTGAAGTGTGCAGCTAACGGAGTACTCCCCGGCTTGGCATTATGCATATTAAAACGACGAAGAACTTTATCAATATATCCTCTCTGACTTCGATATACTTTTCCAGACGGTCTATCTCTGGATATTTCCATGCCAAATATTTTCTTTGCTGCACCCAAATCCTTCATCTCAAATTCATTACTCAATTGCTTCTTTAGTTCATTAATCTCTGACATATTCTTTGCAGCAATTAGCATATCATCAACATAAATGAGCAAATAAATAGTTGAACCATTGACAGTTTTCAAATAAACACAACTATCATAATTAGATGTTTTGAAACCTTGAGAGAGCATAAAGGTGTCAAATCTCTTGTACCACTGTCTAGGGGATTGCTTCAATCCATAAAGAGATTTCTTTAACTTACAGACAAGCTTTTCTTTTCCAGGAATAACAAAACCTTCAGGTTGTTCCATATAAATATCCTCTTCTAATTCTCCATGTAAGAATGCAGTTTTAACATCCAATTGTTCAAGCTCAAAATCATTCATGGCAACAATACTGAGTAAAGTGCGAATAGAGTTATGCTTCACAACAAGAGAAAATACCTCATTACAGTCAATACCTGGAATCTGGCTATAACCTTTAGCAACTAACCTTACTTTATATCTTGTCTCATCATTAGGAGAAACACCTTCTTTCCTCTTGAAAACCCACTTGCAACGAATAGATTTCTTCTCTGTAGGTAATCTTACTAAATCCAAAGTGCCATTCTTTTCAAGTGATTCCATCTCATCATGCATAGTGGTCATCCACTTATTAGAAATAATAGCCTCGGAATATGAAGAAGGCTCAGCATTACCTTCGATTTTTTTTGCAACAGATAAAGCAAAAGAAACAATATTGCACTATTCAATTAACCTGTTAGGTTTATTAATACCCCGCCTAACTTTGTCACGTGCGAGATTCCAACTAGGTGGAACAATATGCTGATTTGGAGTAGGAGTGACATGTTCATCATCAACAACGGGTTCATCATGTGCATCGACATTTTCATTACCGGATGTGTCACCTGAATCAATAGCATGCTCCACCTGAACAGTAGGTTGATGTTCACTCTCAACAGAAACATTAGTAGATGAAACATCATGTAACATAGCAGATTCATTAAAGATAACATTTCTGCTAATAACAACCTTCTGGGTTTCAGGATTCCACAATTTAAAATCTTTAACGCCAGACTTATAACCAAGAAAGATGCACTTAACAGCCCTAGGCTCCAATTTTCCATTATCAACATGAGCATAAGCAGTGCAACCAAAAACTCTCAACTTTTCCATTATCAACATGAGCATAAGCAGTGCAACCAAAAACTCTCAACTGTGAATAATCAGCAGGTGAACCAGACCATACCTCAATTGGAGTTTTCTTATTAAGAGCAATAGATGGTGAACGGTTAATGAGATAACAAGCAGTGGAAGCGGCCTCGGCCCAAAAACGCCTATGCAAACCTGCATTGGACAACATGCAACGGACTCTGGAAATAATGGTCCTGTTCATATGCTCAGCAACACCGTTTTGTTGAGGAGTATAAGGAACGGTGTAATGTCTGACAATGCCTTCAGACTTGCAATATTTCTTAAATTGCTTAGAGCAGAATTCCATACCATTATCAGTGCGAAGTATTTTTACCTTATTTTCAGTTTGTCTTTCAATCATAATCTTCCACTCCTTAAATGCTGAGAATGCTTCATATTTATGCTTCAAGAAATAAGGCCAAACTTTTCTCGAATAATCATCAATAATACTCAACATGTAACTAGCACCACCTAGTGACTTTCTGCGAGATGGTCCCCATAAATCAGAATGAACATAATCAAGAATACCTTCGGTTGTATGAGTCGAAGTGTTGAACTTCACCCTCTTGTGGTTGCCGAAAATACAATGCTCACAAAATTTCAATTTATCAGTTTCATATCCATCAAGAAGACCTCTCTTATTTAACTCTGCCAAACCAAGTTCACTCATATGTCCAAGACGCATATGCCAAAGGTTAGCAGCATCACAATCAGAATTCTTTGAAATAGCTGGAGTAGCGTTACCTGAAATAGTAGAACCTCGAAGGTAATAAAGACCATTTGTCGAACTTAAGTCACCTTTCATCACAATAAGGGAGCCTTTGGTGACCTTCAAAACACTATCTTCACCTGAATATTTGTACCCCTTTGCATCAAGGGCACTCATAGAAATAAGATTTCTCTTCATCTTCGGAATATATCGAACATCTGTCAAAGTTCTGATTGTGCCATCAAACATCTTAATTCGAACGGAACCTATGCCTTCAATCTTGCATGGTAAATTATCAAAACCCAAAACGGAACCAGCAACAGTAGTAGAATCAAAAGTAGTAAACCAATCTCTATGCGGGCACATATGAAAAGTACATGCAGTGTCAAGTACCCACTCGTCATTGGTCTCAGCACATCCAGCAATAACAACAAGAGCATCATCGGAACTATCATCACGAGCAACATTAGCAGAATTTTCACCTTGTTTGTTACCTTTCCTCTTTTCTTTATTCTGCAACTTGAAACATTCTGAGATGTCATGCCCATCTCTCTTGCAATATCTGCAATATTTCTTGCCTCTGGATTGTGACCGGCCCCTGTTGCCGTTCTTACTTTTGCCTCTGTTTCCATTATGTGAGTTCTTCTCCTTTGTCCTGCCACGGACAGATAATCCCTCGGCTTGGGATGAACTTGAACCATCATGAGGCACCATTAGTTTCATCTTCTCCTTAGAGTTCAACGCTTCATAAACTTCATTAAGTGTGAAAGTATCACAACTGTATAATATGGTGTCTCTAAAATTGGTATAAGAACTTGGCAGTGAACAAAGTAACATTAAAGCAGTATCTTCCTCTTCATACTTAACCTCCATTGCAGCTAGATCAGATATGATCTCTTTAAATTCTGAAATATGATTCAAAACATTACCTCCCTCGGGTAACTTGTGCAGGAATAATTTTTGCTTCAAATGCATCTTGCTGGTGAGATCTTTAGTTATGCAAATCCCTTCCAGCTTTAACCATAGAGCGGCGGCAGTTTTCTCACTCAAAACTTCCTGCAAAATATTATTATGCAAATGGAGTTGAATTTGTGACAAAGCCTTACGATACCTTCTTTTCTCCTCATCAGTCCAGTCCTGAATTCGGTTCTTTCCAAAATTATCTAGTGCTTCATCATAGTCGGCCTGTGCCAACAACGCCCGCATCTTGACTTGCCATAGGGTAAACCTTGTGTCACGATCCAGCAGCGAAAGATCATATTTCATGGATGCCATGAGTAGATAAAACTGTGTACACAAAGTAGTACAAGCCAGTAGAAAATTCTTGAAGAATTAATTTGCGGAGCAAAGAACAAAAAAAGATAGCACCTGGTAGCTTTTGGGGTGGACGTAGCAACCGAAGATGGAAAGAACAAATAATCTGATCTGTAGATCAGCCTTGACCACCACGTGAGATGTAATCTACTAGTACTGTAGTACTACTTGTTTGGTTGATAATGGCTTGATGGGAAGCAGCAGCAGCGTAACCTCGTCGGGACTTGATCCTGTACGTGGACAGAAAAAACGTGGCCGCGATGGAACACCAGTAGCGGAACAGCGGCTGCCTTGGCGCTGTCTTTATGGCCGGTGTACCGATTTGACGGCGGCTCAGCGTGTGGAGATCGCGTCGGATTCGGTGGACTGCTGCGGCGGAATATCTTGTCGATCTCGGCGACTTTGCGGCGGCTGCAGACCGCAACCCTAACTCCGGTCTCAAATCTCGTATCTAAACATCAGCTCTGTATACCACTTGTTAGATAATACCGAGAATAAAAGAGACACAAGAGACACAGATTGAATGTCGAAACCCTTGCGGGAGAAAATCACGGACGCACGAAGGCGCAATCACTATGAGGATGAGTATTACAAGAACGAGATGACAGACCGTCTTAGGTGCGACTACATGGGGTATATATGAGGGCAATACATGAGAGTCTTTGGAGGACAAGTAAATGAGTTGTACTCGTACGCGTCGGTACGAACGCAAAGGCACACACCGTTTGTACTACGTCTAGTCCAATACGATAAAATTTGGATCATAATTTAACAGCATAATGCCAGCGGATGAGTCCGCACGTCCGAATTACTATAAACCGGATGCTAAGCTGGGGAAGTTTGCAATGAATTATGGTATGGATGAGATTATTAAAGGAAAAATGTTAGCTCCGGAGGAGGTTCAGCCGATGGTGCAGCACACTATGATTCCAGGCCATTGGCCGCCTCCTGCTGCTAACTGGTCTGTGCTATCGGTTGACGGCTCATTTTCCTCTCAAGATGGCAGTGCGGGTATTGGTATGATTTTGCGTCGGGAGGACAGCATGGTGATCTTTGCTGCTTATCGTGTTATCTTTAATTGCAATAAGGCATTAGAGGCCGAGATACATGCATTAATGCAAGGAATGGCCCTAGCTTTACAACATACTGCTCGTCATGTAGTTGTGCAATCAGATTCTTCTGTTGTGCTTTCAATCCTATTAGGCGATAGTTTGGCTAGATCGGCTTATGGACACTTGGTAGCGGAGATTAAGTCAATGATGGAGGTTAGGGAGTTTGTTCCTCAGAAGATTAGTAGAGCTCAAAATAGGGTTGCAGATTGTATGGCAAATTATAGCCGTACTGAGTTTTGTACTGCGGTGTGGATGAGCAGATGTCCTCCATGTTGTGAGGACTTATTGTCTCTCGATTGTAACCCTATGACTTTGGAATAAAACTCCCCTATGTTATCGCAAAAAAAAAAAGAAGTTTGCGGAAGTGTGGACCTCCGCCACATAGGCCTCTGACACCTCCGGCCCACTCAAAACCTCACCTAGAACCTGCGTCTTTCTCGCCCCGTCCGTCTCCCTTGCTCTGTCTCCGCTCCATCCCAACTGACATTGCCGTTGTACCACCTCGGCCACTCACCTAGGTTTGGCAGACCTCCATCACTCCACACGGGCACCAGTGCCCCCCCCCCTCTTCCGTCTGCCGCCCAGGTACCCTCCGCCCCTGCAGCTGTCGTCCAAGGCGGACACCACGCCCGATAAGTATTTGTCCAAATGCCGACATACTATGTGCACTTTTATGAAAAGATTATGATTATCCTTTATGAAAACATACATTCCTTCATGATTGTCTTTTGGCACAATAAGATAAATATCTTAACATATTATTAAGAACAACGAGGGGTTTATTCCATGCAGGAACCAATATCTCTGCTTTAACTTTGCCACCATTACCATACATTACATATGCTTACTAATTCTTCTTGGATTTTAGCTCTGCTGCTACTCTTTCCTCTGTGGCTTTCAGAGCTTCTCCATATATGCTCACCAACTGAAAAGCAGTTTCAATATCATGAGTCATGACATATCAACTATGCTTTCATCTATGACCATAAAAGAGATACATAGAGGCTATGACGTGAATTTTATTCTTACTTTATCAATTTCTTCATGGGTTATTATTAGTGGTGGGGACATCACTATCATGTTTCCAAGAAGCTTAACCATCATACCAAGTTTCTTACACTCTGCTCCAAAGATTTCACCAATTCCTGAAAATGCCATGCAAAATCATTATAACTTACTATGTGTGGATATACCTTAACCGACCCAACTAACGAGAGGTCCATGGGTAGATGAGGGCGCCAATCATTACATCCTTTATTCATGTGTGTCCAGATGAATGAAAAGCTTCTTCTCGCCCTCAAATATAGGGGCTAAATCTGACTCATATTCGAAATAAACAAGGACAATAAAAGTCGACATTGGATTTGGTACACCACCATCGATATACTATTGACCTATACATAGTGTGAGCATGTGCCCACACCATAAGATAAATATAAATGTAAGAACAAAAGGAGAACATATGAATTCACAAATTCAGAAAAGCCTTTAATGATAAACTCAAAAAAAATCCAAATGGGACTTGTTAGACATGACCAAATAAAAGTGCAATAATGTTTTGTGCAACACTCAATTGAATTAAAATCAATTAAACAAGAATGCTCGGTTGATCCCACTAACATAAGGCACTAGATTTTGGATGAGGGAACATAAGTTATTCTCTTTATTACTTCCTTCCCATGGACATTAAAGGCAACCCGAGGAGTTACCCTAGTTCAAAATTTGCACTCCACAATCAATGGCTCACTTTTTGTCTAAGAACATGGTTAGGTTTTAATAACTCGGAATCTCAACCTACTAACATAAAACTTCTGTTTAAATAGTTAGGATGTACTTCCTCCATAAACAAATATAAGACATTTTGTAAACAAATATAAGATGTTATGTCTTATATTTCCTACTCTAAGGACATACATTCTTAGTTGTCATTGTGTTAAAGTTTCAGGCAACATTGGAGGGCCAAATTTGGTGTTTTGACCCTTTTGCGAAAGTTTAGCGAGATCTGACCCTAGTTTGAAAGTTTTTCGAGATCTGACCCTTTTTCTACCGCCAGGGTGGATGGCGGTAGGGTATAACAGCCTACCATCAAGGACCCTGGAGGTAGGCAACTTATCCACGTCAGCGCAGTGCTGCCCTACCGCCAAACAGACTGGTGGTAGCCTGTGTACCCCTACCGTCGAGGTGCCCGGCGATAGGTGAGTACATGCATTGTATTTGATACTTAGAAACTTTTTCCAGTAGGGCGTGCGTCCCTACTGCCAAGGGCCCCGACGGTAGGCTGTTATACCCTACCGCCATCGACCCTGGTGGTACAAAAAGGGTCAGATCTCTAAGAACTTTCAAACCAGGGTCAGATCTCGCTAAAGTTTTGCAAAAGGGTCAAAACACCAAAATTGACTACATTGGAGAGAAGTTGATAAATGACTAAATATGATCATGTAGCTAGTCACTACTATTACTTACCCCACTCAGCAGGGAATAGCTCATATGGTGATTTGTTGTTGGTGAACTCAGTTGCTATCAGCAATCCTACACCACGTGTCTGCATACAAGAGCACACCAGATAAACCATGATGTTTACATGTTTAATAAGAAAGATACGTTTATGCCTATGGTACGAGAGCACCAGGAGAAACTTAGAAATGTTTGGAAAATCTGAACATAGAGATGAATACCTCCCCAACAATTGGACTTTCAGCTGCAAAGGCCTTGATTCCCTCCTGGAACCTTTGATCAACATGTGTTACATGACCAGGAATATATCTTTCCCTGATACCAGCAATTTTGTGAAACTTTCATCATAAAGAAATTAAACCTATATATGTCTCTATAGTGGCTTCGAGAATAGGAAAGTGAGTGTACCGATAAATTTTCAGTGCCTCTAAAGCCACAGCACAGGAAACAGGATGGCCAGAGTATGTAAAGCCATGAGCAAATGTACCTTCACAAAAGGCAAGAGCTCAAAATGCCTTCATTTTTTAGACTATATACAAACAACATGATGAGTTCATATAATGGCATTTAACTTACCAAGTTTATTGCTATGAGCACTAATCACATCTGCTATTTCTGGACTAACAAGTATTGCTCCAATGGGGACATAGGCACAAGAAAGAGCCTATCATGGTGAATTAACACGAGTCATCTTGAATCAGATAATAAATGTTAAGTGTTAATGGTAGTTTGGTACTAGAGAACTCACCTTTGCCAAGGAGACAAGATCGGGCTTGATGTTATAAAAATCATATCCAAACATAGTTCCCAACCTTCCAAATCCAGTAATGACCTGGAATGGATGGTGGTAATTAAGTTCACACCTTTTGCCCAATAATATTATTATTGTTTTTCACCATATAATGTCTAATTCGGTAAGAAACAATGTAAACATACCTCATCTGCTATGAAAAGGATGTCATGCTTCTTAACCACCGCTTGAATCTGTTGGCAAGCAACAAAATAGCACATATGGAACATGCAAAATTCAATTTTGATGTTGGGTGAACAGTGAAACACTAGCGCTAGCAACTCTATGAAACATCAACAGTTTTTTGGAACCCCTATAGTGTAGTGAAGCCCACAAATTTCTGAGTGGGCAACTATCAAAAGTTCCACATATGGATAATCTTAACTTTGTATAATTTCAGGGTGACATTAAGTAAATGAATTTAGATGGGTTTCTAATTGGAAAATACAACTTTAACTTATAACATGCAAAACCACCTTCTCAAAATATGTCTTTGGAGGAAGGATGACACCACCAGCACCAATCACAGGTTCAGCTATGAAGGCAGCGATCTAAGGGGAAAAAAATTAGATTAGTAAAGTTTGGCATTAATTATAAGCTTTGAGGCCCATCAACGGAGGTCTACCGTTTCTGGTCCTTCTTTGAGGATAAGATTCTCTAAATTAATGGCAAGTCTAGTTGCGAATTCTTCTTCTGTCTCACCTGTCACCCCACAAAAATATTTCATCAGAAAAGTGCATTGGGTCAATCATAAAGAATTTTTTTTAGGTGTACCAGGAAGATGGAAACACCAGTAGTGAGGACAGTCTGTGTGCAGAACAAAATGTCCTGGCAGATCGAAGTCCTGGTGCAACAAAGGAAGACTAAAGATGGAGAAGGAATCAGTGAACGATTTCAGTGAAATTTTGAGCTTTGGATATCTTTTATCTCAAGCTGATTTTTCAATAAGACAATACCCACCCGGATAGACTTGCTGATATGAATCTTGTGCCATGATATCTACAATAGACATTAAGCATGATATTAAAACCAATATCATAAATGTTATTTAGAGAATATCATAAATGTTATTAAGCATGATATTAAAACCAATATCATCTCAAGAATATCATTATGACCAGGTGGGGTGTACTCCTTTGATGCCTACGAAAATTGTTGTTTAGAGAGGATCAATTAAAAGAAATTACCATAGATATGTAACATGAAGGGACTAAATGGGAAAAACATGAAAGCAGAAAAACTACACTCTTGGTGTGAGGAACACAAGTGGTAAACAATATGTAGCTTACGATTGTGATCTTGCAATGATTTTCTTCTTGCCTGGCCTCCCCAACGCATTGTTATAATACCATATTAGCTTGACCTACAAAAGAATTGAATATATAAAAAAACCTACGATTGTGATCTTGCAATGATTTTCTTCTTGCCTGGCCTCCCCAACGCATTGTTATAATACCATATTAGCTTGACCTGCAAAAGAATTGAATATATAAAAAAAACCAACATTATAATAGTAGCAATTCAAGGAAATAAACAAAATACAACATTCAAGATCTTTGTATTTATTATGTCTCTTGCATCCAGTACAGTTATAAAAAAGGACATAAACATATTGAAGGAAAAAAATAGATATGCAGTGACATTCCTGAAAAAGTACAACTAATAAACCAAGCGACCCTCATTCAAACCTAGATCATTAGATATGCAGTGATATTTTAAAACCTAGATCATTTCTACCATGTTTATAAATAATCAAAAAAATGAGCACATTCAAATTTGAACTTCGAAAGTTTCAGACTGCTGGTATTGCTTTTAGTTGATATAACTTTTCCTAGTGTAAACTGCATGATTGGTTGGTACTTTAGCAAGCTTACCTGAGAGTCATTTGCTTCTGAACCACTGCTGGTAAAGAACACTTTCCCCATTTCCCTGGCAGTAAACATGCTAATAAGTTCGTTCGCAAGATCCTGCAAGCAGCAGCAAGTCTACAATCACCGATGTTTCATGTTTGCAACAGAACTAAGTCAGCCACTGCTAGCATTCCATCTTGTATCGATATTTGGGGAGAATGAGTATGCAAATGAACCAAGGATTGATGAAAGATGCACAATATATGTACCAAAGAAGGTCTGGTTGTACGGTTCCAAAAGGAGTGGTAGAATGGCAACTTGTTTAATTGCTCAGTTGCAGCTTTGACTAATCGAGGCTCACTACCACCTGCAAAATAGCATGAGTGGTACTATATGAAACAAGCCCAGTCTGCAATCAAGCCACTGTTTGGTCAACCCGAAAGATTAGCCTAGTGGGTGAGCGAGGCCCCACCTTATATGTTGTTCTCCCCCATCATCAATTTTGATGTGGGACTAAACTGATCGGAAAAAATCATTGGTGCTCTGGTTGTTTATAAAAGAATTAAATGCGCATTCGAACACATGCACATACCTAAAGCTGTAGAGAACAATCCTGCAAGGGCATCCAGATACTTTTTCCCGTCGGCATCATAAACATAACAACCCTGCATATATATCAATGAAAAAACTAACAAAATAGAGTGACCCTTAAAATATGCTATTAGCATGCTATAGCGTACTATTAGCGAGACATTGTACATTGATTTATTTAGTGAGGCATTTCTCGTAACGCTATAGCGTGCTATTTTATTCATATATGCTACTTGTTTTTAACACAGTACAGACACAGACACATATATATGCTATTGTGTGTGTGTGCGCGCACGCGCGTGCTCACGCTTGTACAAATACATCAAAATAATATTTTTAAGAATGGTTGCTACCACCTCCATTCAGAGCTAAGGGACGTCCAAGTAAATGTGATGTCAGCCTTCTTTACATTTAATGATTTATTTGTAAGAAAAAATATATTTGGAGTACTCAAGTGAAAAAACAATATCCTTTGGTTGGTATGCAAAATAAGTTCATAATTATAATTATATAAATTAATGCTGGCATATTCCTACAATACTAGAAACCCTCACCTTTCTATCCGTTAAATATGTTGATCCCTTAGGACAGGTTTATCCTAACGGAAAAAAATCTCATCTGCCCCCCCCCCCCATCCCTGGCCGGCACTGACGGTAGTCAATCTCGTCTGGCCTTAGGGACATGAAGACGTGGTGGTCCGGGCCCTTGCCAGCAGGAGGGCTCCGTTTTTAGATGTATTTTTGAGTTTTGTTAAGGCTTATGTCCTACTCAGAGAGGTGAGGCGACGTAGGCTCCGTGATGATGGAATATGCTTCTCCCCGCCTAGCCCTCTTCATGGTTGTGCCTCTAGCATCGTCGGAGGGCGTGTGAAGGTTTGTCTGGCGGATCTCGTGGGATTAGTTCGGCTTTTGTCTTCGGTGGATCCGATTGAATCTAGTCTTTGTTCATCTGCGCTCGTGTGTCTACAAGTTGAATCTTTCTAATTTACGCTTCTCTTCGTCGACGGCGGTTGTTGTTCTCGTGTGCTGGTCCTGTGGGGTGTTAGCACGACGTCTTCTTGACTCTCTACCACAACAAGGTTTTCCCTGCTCTGTTGAGGGAGGGACGATGACAGTGGCACGCCTTCGGCTCGCTCCAGTGCTCGTAATCATCACTAGGTGGTCTACGGATCCTGATGTAATTTTACTTCTGGTGTTATTTGTACTACCTTGACAATTCATGAATAGATCAGAATTGTTTCTACAAAACGAAGAAAAAAATCCCTTCTGATGAGATACAAAAAATTGGAAAAGAAAATACTCCCTGCCTTATGTTTATATAAAATTTTAGGGATAGATAAAGGCGAGAGAAACAACTCTCTCCGGGCGTGGGGGCGGTTTCCTCCAATTGTTATAGCGGCCAACCACAATTTTTTTCAAGCAATCCTTTTTTTGCGGGTAACAAAAGGGATTACTTGAAAAAAAATGTGGTTGGCATTTCTTTTGAATAATAGTACGCCACTAGTTTTTTGCATTTCAAGCAATCCCATTTTTGTTGCGAGTGGAGCAATACCACCTCATTTTGTAGCTGCACTCAAAACAAAACACCACTCGCTTCTCAGTTTATTATATCTACTGACTTTTCCCTTGAAGGTCGGTTAGGAAACCATTTACCTATGATTGTAAAGGTGTTCCTTAGTAATTTTTACCGTAGAAAAAAAATGTGAATTAATGGTAGTCACATAAAAGGGAAATGTTAAAGTTGCATGTTGTTAACAAGGTCTATATCTAAAACATGGTCTGTTTACGAACTGAGAGATCATGTTCAAAGAAGAAATAAACCAAAGTAATGTCACATGTGCGCATATAATAAACCTCTGATCTCTCAGATAAAATAAAAATAAACCTCTGATCTCTCGATAACCAACGGAGGCGAGTTTGCGGTCTGCCATCCGGGTGTGAACGGTGACAGCATGGCATGCTCCTTACTGACCCTAGTAGAATATAAATGATAAATCAGTGAACAACCCTGTAAATAATGCAGATCATGAAAACGTCTACTTTAACCACTTTTTTTCTTTTCATACCCATGTTCTTGAACAGAGTCTGGCCGTGCGGAAGCCGCCTGGTCGGACAAGGCATCTGGTTGGAGCAGGCCACGAGGAGTCGTCATCTTCCCCAAGATGAATTAACGTTCGCTCTCACAAGAGTAGTTTCTATTTTTTTGCGGGAGAGTACTTGGAGTAACATATGATATGAGGGGATGCATACCGGGTATATATAGTGTAGTCAGGGGCGAGTCTACTAGGAGGGCTTAAACAGGCTCAAGCCTACCCTCCAAATAACAACATTTTTTTACTACTACTACTAGTACTTTCATTCTAGCTCAATAGTACATCTACTATCGAGTAGCAAACACACAACACCAGACACGCACAACGAACAAACACCACACATGAATGCCCAGCCTCTACTGTAATCACTTGTTCATGTACTGTTAACTAATTTAGTGTCCAATGCAACTTATTTGCAAAAAAGAAGTGTACAAAAATGAGTATGCATGCATGTACTCCTCGCACTGAACCTGAACCTATCCCAGCTAATCTGAACTCAGATACCCTTCCCTTAACTATTGTGATTGTAATCCCTCCTCCAACTTATATGGACAACAAGATGGGGAGATAATTATTATTTTGCAAGATAAATCCAAATTTTGGTTCAAAATTTCGTATATATTTTTTTCAAAAATCTAGTTAATACTACATGTTTTAAGTAGTAATTTGGGAAATTCTGAGCTTATTTTCACAACAAGGTTAGGACATCATGTTTTTTTTTTAAAAGAGAGCTTAGTTTTCTCGCTGTTGACTTTAGCCTACCCTTCATTTTCTTTGTAGATTCGCCTACCCGTCAGTCGGAATTACTTCGCGAGGGCAGCCAAAGATCAACAGGTATTAACGAGCACGGCACCTCGGCCTTATTTACTTTTCTTTTGTAAAAAGTACCATGCTCTATCCGATAGACAACAACAGTACTGAGGACGCGTCACCTCGATCGGCCTTATCCTTGACCAACTTGTACGTGAGCTAGCCAATTAACCTTTAACCACGGCCCGACGCCGGCCGCTTGTTGTCTTCTGATCTTGCTGTTCCACACCACATCTTCCAGTTTGACAGGGGAGAAATTCTAAAGCCGTTGCTACGCCAAAGGACGCCATTGCCAAGTGCCACTTACCAAACGCACGATTTCATTATGTTCAACAACAGTACCATGCTCTGTTAGATCAACAACAACAGTACACACAGAGTACAAAGGACGTGTTATCCTTGACCAATTTGTCCGTGAGCTAGCCGTTACGTGTACGTAATTAACCACGGCCCACCGCCGCTTGACGTTTTTCCCGATCTTGCTATTCCAACCTTGTGATGTTTCAATCGGCAGCGCCGGGAAGCACGTAGCCCTTGTGTCTTGTCGGACTTCGGTACTGACGATGTTAGGTTGTGGTGGCTGGTGCTTGGCGTCTTCTCAAGCTACAACGTGGGCTAGTGTAGAGTATGCGGATGGCGGCTTGAAGCGACGCTCCTTTTCTTCAATCACGTTGGATGAAAACGACGACATCGGTATCTGGCGGACTTGGGGATGATCCCGACTGACGTGTCACAATGACTCAGTTTCGTCATCTCCGACAGTCCGTTTAATCAGTTCACAAATTAATGTGGTCTACAATGAAGCGAGGGCATCCTGTTATATCGAGGAGATGTAAGGGCTGTTTGGATTGTGACTAGCTTTGCCCTATTTTACCACATTATTTTTGTCACACTTGCCTTAGCATCTCCAGCAGCTCTTCTATATGGTTGTGTATATGCGATTTGGACAACGAAGTAGCAAAACGAGCCTCCAGCAGCTCGTGTATATGGTTGTGTAAATATAGACATCGTGTATATCCGGCTTGACGTCGTCCACGGGTGGACGACGCGTGGACATCGTCGATAGCAAAAACTGTTCGCTCGACGCTCTCTCTCCCGCCACATGCGTGGATTTTTGCTGATACAGAAATGTGTGCCGCTCCTATATACTATTGATTGCTACTGATTGCTAATTCTGATACAGAGATGTGTGCTACTGATTGCTAATGCTGATACACAGATGTGTGCTGCTACTATATACTAATGCTACTGATTGCTGCTGCTTCTGACGAATCGTTTGTATTATACTTGCTAAAATTGTAGTTGAAAGATAATATTAAAATATATGAGAGAGAATATAGACAATCTGCTGAAAAGCTAGTTGTGTATATAAGGGAATTTTTTTAGATGATTGTCTATATGAAAATTTAGACAACCAAATATAGAAGAGCTGCTGGAGATGCTCTTACTTGAGTTCAAATTGTTAGCCACACTTTGACTTACCTAAGGTAATCTTACAACACCTTTTGTGTCTATGACATGTGGGGTTCACTGCTCATTAAAAAATTCTTGCCGCCTTAGGTGTGGCTATAACCAAACACCCACCTAACTTGATCAAACTTGCCGAAGTTGAGGTGTGGTAAAGTGTGTCAAGGAACCAAACAGCCCCGTAGAGTGGCGAGGCACTATTGCCCAGTTCTTTCAACTGCAGATTCTGCACAAGTGGATTATGAGAAACTGCCCTGGGAATCGGTTGTGCACAGAATCCCTGAGAATTTGCTGTCCAGTTGCAGTATATAAGATTTTTGTATATTGAAATGTTTATACTGCCCCTGGACTGAAATTGTGTGATGAGTAGCCATACTCGTCATCGTCAAACATGTCAAAATGCTCATCATGTGACTTGCTATCATTCAAATCATCGAAATAAATTTCATAAATGTAAAATTTGTCACTCGCCTTGCATCTATGTATTCTTTGTCACTGTCGTATCATTGAAGTCGCAGAAATTTCCACTGCATCCTACTCATACATGAACTCCAGTACACAGTTCACACCTTAGTTTTACATTACAATATCACCGCAGTACAGAGAGCAATGGTAGTTGCGAGATACAAACAAATAGCACCTCTATCTAGGAGAAAAAACAGCGAGCAAGCATATCTATTCGTAATGGCATTATGCTGCAGATTAAAATCAACCTGAACCTACTGTCTGAAAGAAACTTTTTTTTTTTTAGAAAGCATGCCTGTATTCATACCATCATGCATCGTACAAAGCCGCAACACATACAAGCACACCAGACGCATACAACAGCACATACATAGCAGCTGAACATCTGCGGAGAGACCCCAGCAAAATAAGAAGAAACAACAAAGCCCAGCCAGTCGCCAGCTTCAACCCCGATCGCGTCTCCGCCGCGCGAGATCCAGTCTTCCTCCAACAGCGAGCACCACTGAAGAGCAGCAGCAAAGAAGCCACCAAGCAGCCTGCAAACGCCATCGCCACAAAGGGCTTTGAGGACCGCATATGTGTCCCGTCCCAACGGACGAGAACAGAGGACAGGTTCCAGAACATCGGCCGGGGATCCACCCCGAGCTCAGCAGGCCTCCTCAGCAGCAACGCCGCACGGAGAAGAAGAAGCAGAAAACTCGTGAACGGAGACGAAAACGAGTAAGAAGCAGCAGCCTTTCCACAGATCAGCCGCAAATCAGGCCCTCTACCGGCCCAGAACGACGGCACCAGCTCCTTCACCGTAGCTCCAGCACGCCGGAGCCTCGAAGGACATCGAGCCGCCTCAAGACCACAGCCCAAAATAGGGCCCCGGATCGACCACCTTCCGGCCAGAAGCCCTGTTGTGAGCACGCCATCGCCCTGCAAAAGGTCGCCTCGTCCACTCCAAAGAGCAGCCAAAGCCGACCAACTCCTATACAAGGGACCCCTCCAGATCCTCGGTGACACCGGAGCGCGCACCACCGAAGCAGGGAAGGAACTGAAGGCCAAAATCTCCTGACGAAGCCACCGCCGCCGCCTCGCCGACCTCGCCCGAGAAACACCTAGCCTCGCCGCCCCAAGGGAACGGCAGGAAACTACAGCCGCAAGCTCCCCAGCGCCAATCCAAGGACCAACGCCGAGAGGAGGACGGAGCTCCGGCAAGAAAAGCAAGAACGTCGCCGCCGCCTCCTCCAGAGCGCCGACGGCACGCACACCTAGCTCAAACCCCTGTACACGCCGAGATCGAAGATCCGGGGTTCCCCCACCCTCCTGAGTGTGGCTTTCCTGCCGATTGATTTATTTTTATTAAATAAGTTTCTTTCAACCTGTAATTACTAGTAGTTCAGTGAGGTCTTCGCTCCACTTTCCCCTCTCTACTGTTCAAAGAGGCGAAACCGGAGGCGACTCGTCTGCCACCCGCGTCCGCCGGCGAAGCCGCGGGTTCCTCCACCTATCTTCGCTCCACTTTCCCCTCTCTACTGTTCAAAGAGGCGAAACCGGAGGCGACTCGCCTGCCACCCGTGGAGGAACCCGCGGCTTCGCCGGCGGACGCGGGTGGCAGACGAGTCGCCTGTGGAGGAACCCGCGGCTTCGCCGGCGGACGCGGGTGGCAGACGAGTCGCCGAGGAACCCGCGGCTTCGCCGGCGGACGCGGGTGGCAGACGAGTCGCCTCCGGTTTCGCCTCTTTGTACAGTAGAGAGGGGAAAGTGGAGCGAAGACCTCACTGAACTACTAGTAATTACAGGTTGAAAGAAACTTATTTAATAAAAATAAATCAATCGGCAGGAAAGCCACACTCTGTGCACATCCATCGAGAAATAAGATCGACGGGGAACCTCCCGGCTCCTCACCGCTCGGGATTCCTGGCCGTTGGATCGAAGTGCTTGATGCGATCTGGGTCGTCGGATCTCGTCTCTGGAGGACCACGGCCGTCGAATCGAATCAGAGAGACTGTTGCAATGAATAGTTACCACCAGCGGCTGCCACCGCGTGTAATTACAGTGCCCCGCCAAGGGCATTTTGGAGATTTCACATTGTTGGAAAAGTGCCCAACTAGGGTTGAGACCGTGAGAGGTTGAGAGCGTGCTGGTCGTTCCCCTCCCCCTCGAGCCCGCCTCCTCTCTTATCCTCCTCTCCTCTCCTCCCCACCGCCTCCCGCCGCCTCTCCTCCCCACCACCTCCTGCCTCCCGAAGAAGCAGCAAACCCCGCCCGCGCCCAAAAGCCCAAGCCCGCCACCAAGCGGCAGTTCCAGGCGTTGCAGGGCGGCAGGGGGCTCAGTCTCAACCCGCTAACCCTAGCTGCACCCCACGCCGCCGCCGGCTCCTTCTCCCGGCCTGCCGGTCCCTGCCGGTCCCCGCCGTCCGCGTCCACGGCGTCGTCGCCATCGTCCTCGCGTGCACACGGCAGGAGGAGCATGGGAGAAGTGGCCGCGCCGCCGCCTCCGCTCGCCCTCGCGCCGCCGCCTCTGCCTCTGCTCGCCCTCGCGCTGTCGTGCCGTTTCCTCCTCCACGCCCCCTTGGTGCTCATCAGGAAGAGCGCGGCTCGCAGTCGGCCCTCACGAGGGAGTGGCGGACGCGCGCAGGAGGGAGCGGTGGAGCAAGGTGGCGCCGGTCGAGGTGAGCTGCCTTTCCTCATCGCGCGTTGGTTTTCCACGCTGTTCTTCGTTGATCTGTGATCTTGTTTGCGTGCAGGTCCCATCAAAATTCATTCACTCTGCCAATCTGCTGTTGCGGTCATCGATGTGCTATTGTGGTCATTGATTTGCAGGTATATATGTATGTATGTCCTCTTCTTGGCTACTGGCTTCTCCTCACCTCTGATTTTCCCCTTGTTTTCCTTGCAGATTCGTCTGCTATTGCCGGTGCCTCCTTTGATCTGACCCGGTTGCGTCTTCGTTCATGGATCTGCGGTTAACCCCTCTTCTTCTCCTCCTTTGGTCCTCTCGTGTTAGAGTGCTAGGTATACGGTGGCATGGCCAAGTGTTGTGTGTTTGGCCAGCATGGGCCATTTGTTGTTTGTCCTGCCTGTGGTAAAGGCCAAAGGTGCTACTGGTTGTTTTTGGTGGGGTGTAGTTTTATGTCTTTTCCTCTTTGTCTGGTCCTGGTAGTGCCTGCAATTGTTGCTTCTCCCTTGGTGGAGTATTTGTGTTTTTGTTGCTTTTAGTCTAGCTAGGTTCCAAGGAAGGGGACATTTAGGCTTTTCTTGTTCTGTTGGTGGCTTATTATGCACTCAAACATTGCATCTACATGCGTTCTTGCAATTGATGTATTATGTTGCCAGTCTGTAGCTTCCCTTATAAGATGCAACATAGATTAGTTGTTGTGATTTCTTATTAGACGATTCTGTTATGTGTTGATATCGTTGGATTTCCCATTGGAATTCCTTTCTGAGCGTCCTGATATAGACTGAAAATGTTGCTACTGTTGATTATACCAAAAAAAGATGAAGAACCATACTAAATGCTGGAGCCAAGTCTGTGATGTTACAATGCCAGAGCTATCGATTCTGCGTCCATTATTGCTCCACCTTGCTGGTTGTTTCAACCTTCATCATTTAATTCAGTAGCGTTGTATTCTCATAGTGCCATATAAGTGATGATTATAAGTTCATCCTTATCCGCCTCTCCCCCAAGACGAGACTGAAGGCCGCCGATCGCGTTGCTGACCCGCAGAGAGGCGTCGGTGGGGGTCTCCATGGTTACTGGCGACCGAACGCCACCAC
Organism: Thinopyrum elongatum; assembly: GCA_011799875.1. Classification (NCBI taxonomy): domain Eukaryota; kingdom Viridiplantae; phylum Streptophyta; class Magnoliopsida; order Poales; family Poaceae; genus Thinopyrum; species Thinopyrum elongatum. The sequence continues at coordinate 486,275,372 of CM022297.1, read as the reverse complement.
TGCTAACGAAGCCGCCGTCGCCGTCACCACCGGCCCACAACACAGGTTTGTATGCCTCATGCTCACCCACTGCTTCTCTTGCCTCACTGATTCCTTCTTCCTTGCAATCGAGATTCATTGGTGTCGCGCTCCTCCCTGTTAACCAACCATTCTGAAGTTCCTTTGTTGTAGAGGCTGCATCATACTAACAGGAGCCATTATCATGGAATTATGTAGAAAGAGAGAGAGCCATTTGACGTGATTGTTCATGATGTGAGGTTGATATACATGCAAGGCCATGTACGTTGGCCAGGTGAACAACTACTGAATCCATGCCATTTCATTGATACATTGATACAAATATCTTAGACCTTGGCAATGTTCCTTCAAATAATGATGCACTAAAATGTATGGGACATGCATCTGTCTATTGCAGGTGAACTGGAGCTTGCAATGTCAATGCTGCTTGTGTAAAATATAGACATAGCTTTTCAGGAAATTCTGCTTTGTTATGGAGAAGAAAAGTAATTATTTTGGTGTGGTGAATCAATTATATGAAAACTGCAGATCTTGCATAAGATGCTGTCGATCACATGAACACTTATTCTCTTTGTGCTTACTGTTTTACAGATGTTGAGGTTTGACCCTGAATGCTTGGGTCCAGGTAGCTGGAGATTGTTATGCTGGTGGTGACAGTGAGCAACATTGGCGAACAAGGTTTCAGTTGTTGTGCAAGACATGATACAGGTGTGCCCCAATCCTCCCCATCTCTCTTAGATGCTTCTCGATTTTGCACAACTGTAATTCTCAAGTGGTCTATTTCTATCAGGATTCATCTATGAAGCCTGAGAAAGTAGGTGTCGGTGGGGGTCTCCATGGTTGCTGGCGACCGGACGCCACCACCGATGCCGATGCCGTCGTCGCCCTCGCCACTGCCCCACAAACATAAATAGATGAGGAAGAGGCAAGCTGCCACTAGCCCCCAGTGGCGTGCTGCATCTCCCATCGGTGCTTGCGACAGGAGAACCACATCCCCGGCCTCTTCATCTACGCCTTGGTTGTTGTCTCCCCAAGCAACACCAAAGGCTACAATAGCAAGGTGAGGCCCCTACTCGGAAAATAAGGTTCAGGAGGTGTTCTGTGATTCGGTAACTTAACATTCTAATCTTATTTGTCTTCTGCTCATGGGGCATGGTGTCTTCAGGTTTATTAAAGGGAAATAGTATATGAATGCTGACATCCAGACTGTGGTCAGCTAAGAGTCTATATGCATCACTATGTAGGTAATTGCTTATCTGGTATGGTGATACAAGTCTATGCACGTAGCAGTCCCTTTCTCTGTCTATGATAAGGTTGCTCATCTATTTTTATAGGATTGAGCAATTGTTTGAAGAACTTCCTGATATTCTAATTCATTCAAGACGTGTGATCGACCTACACATGTGTTTAGATTGTCTCATTATATACACATTTCTAGGATCTGCTACTGTTAGATCTCTTTCATATATATTTCATATCCCTTGCAAAAAAAAAGATCTCTTTCATATATATTTCACTACTTCCACTTGCTACTGTTATATAGTTTGTACTGCCTTTTTGACTTGCTGAGGCGCATAATAGATGTATTAAGATGTTAACCAAAGAAATGTTACATCTCTTCTGATTTATTATATATATGGCTTACTGATGCTCTTATGGTACTGAACAACATATTCTCATTTAGTGCACTGTAGATTTAGATGCTCTTATGGTATATATGGCTTAGTGATGCTCTTATGGTACGACACACTTCGGTGATTTGTTCCAATAAATATCAGAGTTCTATTTTTGTTCAACTGTGTCCAACTCTTGTTTTTTTTGTTTGCTGAGAGACAGTGTGGCCAAGAAGTCCGTGATCTGGATTTTTTTTGTTTCTTCGATTTGGATGCAGCCATGGACGAAGAGGACATGGGCCTGGACCTTGAGGGTGAGGTCGTCCACCCCTACCACCACGACTCCTTCCCCACACTAAGCCCATCCCTCTCTCTCGGTTGTGAGATTTTTATCAAGCTATGGTTGCTCTGCTCTAGGTTGCTCTCCTATGGCATGCTTTGTTTCAGTTTAGTTAGAACACTAGCGCGTGTACTCCAGGAGCCCAACCACATACGTACTCAAGCACACACACAGCCAGCTTGATTGATTTCTTTATATACTAGCAGCAGTATGTGTATGTGCATGTCCTCTTCTTCCTTCTCTCCATGGATTGATTGATCCCCTTACATGTTTCTTCAATTCGGAGCAGCAAGAACCCTCCATGGATGAGGACGACCACCGGGACCTCCACAGCGACGTCGACGCCCTGCACATGGTTGAGCTGGACGGAAAAACGGTGCCTTGGTCGCTCGCCGTGATCACGGTCGTCTGCGCTGGTGTGGTGCAGCCGAGCTGGCCCAGCAACCACGTCGTGTACAAGGGCCAACTCCACTACGGCTCCTCAGGTAAGCAGCAAACCATGGTCCTTTCAGTTTTCAGAGTTTTTTTTTTGGTTTTTATGGTGCCGATGTCTTCTCTTCTCCATTGAGGATCCTCATCAGGCAAGAAGAAGTGCCACCACTGGTATGAACTCATGCCAGGGGAAGGGATTCCATCACTGCCTTTTGATCCGCAAGTGTAATCTCCATTGAGGATCGTCCCTGTTCGGCATTCATCAACACAATGCCATCTTCAGTGCCCCTCTCTAGGCCCTCACTCTGAATTCTTTCGGTTTTAAGCAAGGAAACAATCTATATGCATCTAAACAATTTTTTTCCAAGTTATTGCTGCTCTGCTATGACAATGTTTCTAGCTCTTGTTCATAGTGTTCGAGTTTACGTAGTCTCGATGTTCACTGAATAATATGAAAGGATTGATTGATGCTATATATACAGCAAAGTTTCTACACACTTGCATCAGTTTGTAGATATTTCCAGTTAAAAGATTGTGCTCTGCTCTGGTCTGAGCTGGGCATTCTATTTCTCTGTAAAAAAAATTGCTTGCTCTGTTTGTCAACCCTTGCTTATTTATTTTTGTTCGTTTTGGATGCAGTAGGTGCTCTCCTTCCATGGACGAGGAGGACATTGACCTGGACCTTGACGGCGACGTCGTCCACCCCAGACAAGGTTGCTGCCACCCAATAAACTTTTTTTCTTCTTCCATTCCAAGTTGCCGCTGCTCTGTTTTTGCAATCCGCTCATTGTTCACTAGCCATAGATCCCTATGCTGCTGTTGGTGGTGGCTGGTGAGGCGACGCTGGAAAGCATGGAGGCGTCGTCGATGAATAAGAGAAAAAGGAGAGGACACACCGTACAGCTGCCCACCGCTGCTCACCTCGATGGCTCGACCACCTCTGCTGCGCCGCCGATGACACATGGGGAGGCCGAGGTGAACAGGCTTGCGTGGGCAGAGGACCAGCGATGGGGTCGACGGTGCTCACCCCGACCCCCTTGGGATCTAGGGGAAGGGGCTATGGCGGCGGCGGCACCGGGAGAGGCGGCGGCGCTCGGAGAGGAGGCACCTACTTTATTTCTACTTCTACTTTTCTTCTGCACATGTAGTTTGGATGCTTTATCTGTTCGTGGAGCTATGCTTCTATTGCACTGGGCTAAGATTTGATTGCTTGAAGGTGTATGCCAGGGTGTAAGTGCAGACTCATTGTTGATGTTGAATAGGAGTAAGAATGATGATCAATGCTCTAATGAACCTGCATGATGTAGCATTACTATTAAGATATAGGGTTAGGCACATACCTTTTTTGACAATGGGTACTTTTTTTGATAATGGGTAGACAAGTGTGGTTTTCAGGTGTAGTTGCCTATTGGTTTATTTAGTTTTCCTATGTCGATTTCTCTTTTACTATAAAGCAGAGGCTGATTGCTCGTGGCAGCGCTGGATCTGGTGGCCAGCCGTCGCCGTTGCCTGTCCTCTTTGACGCGAGAGCACATGGAGAAGGGGCTTGTGGCAGTGCTGGATCCGGTGGGCAGACGTTGCCATTGCCTGTCCTCTTTGACGTGAGGCTTGCAGGTCGCCGGCTTCGTGGAGCTTGACGAGGTCTCCGGTCAGTTCGCAACATAACTTGCAGTCCAGGTCCTTGACATATTTGGGTTCACAGAAACAAAAATTAGGGTTAATTGATCTGCCTCAACAATTTCCTGCATTAGATATCTTTTTGTGCTTAGTTTTTTTTTGTGAATTCTACATTTTGTAGCTGATGTTTTCAAACTGATAATATTTTCGTAAGTTCAGGTTTGCACTTGGCTTTATCAGAATTAGAATATAGAATATGTGTTGGAGAAGTGCCTATTTTGAAGCTTCATTGCTTTAACCATTTGTTTTTATGAAATAATATTCAGCCAGTTTAAAATTATTTTCATGTAGATTGGATTTTGTTATAGGAACGCTTAAAGAAACTAAAGTTTGATCATGGAAAGGTCCAGCTTAAAATTATTTATTTGTATTAACAAACTTCTCAGTGATCATAATTTAATAGCGCGTGCTAAACCTGAATTACTACTAACTTAGTATTACTCGCTTGACTAAAACGTTGGGACCGGCACCTTCGCGCCAAGGCGCGATCCCGATCTAGTTGATATGGAGGCAATACGAGCAGCTGGTCACATGCTCCGTATATGTTAAATGTACAAGACTGTTGGTTGGTTCTCACCGCCACTACGCTGATCAGAAAGCTAATCGTGCAACACTTTGGCACCATGCTCCACCTTGCCATGGTTGCACAAGCCATCAACAACCTGCGTTGGGTATAACCGCACAAGTCCAGCGATCCGGAGCAGGCAATTGCTCATCTACTGTATGATGAACCGAACTAGCATGACTAGAAATACATTCAGGATCCGATCTTCTGACAACCCAATTACCCCAGGGAAACAATCAATTGCAGGTCCCCTACTTGTACATCCACTACTCCACAGGAAATTTGCGGGGCACCACCCATTGCCCCAAACTTCCCGCACGCAGCTCCGAAAAAACTGAGCAGAAACACAAGTAAAGAAAATGTGGTTCATGTCTTCCTCGACCTCGCACAGAGGGCATTGCCCATCCCAGGCCCATTACGCTTCAACACTTGATCTCCGGACGGAAGTCTTTCACGAATAAGCTGCCACAGGAAAGTTTTAATATGAGGAGACAGATAAACCTACCAAAGTTCAGTCAACTCATCTAGGCCCTACCTGCCCACTATTTGATTATATAGAGATTTGGTGGAGAATTTACCCGAGGGCTCCAACATTCACGAGGATATGTCTGGCGATACGGAGAGCGAGAGATACCTTGATCTAGCGGAGCAGAGGGCGTCGGCGAGCACTGGTGGCGGAGCACACCTTGGGCTAGTGGAGCAGAGGGGCTAGCAGAGGTATCGGAGCAGAGATGGGGGACTAGTCGGGAGCGGAGAGACAGGCTGCGTGGGGAATCTAGGGGATGTGCACGGGTTTTGGCTCTGGGAGAATTTGCTGCAAGGATGAATAGTAAATTCAGAAAAATAATAAATAAATTTTACATATTTGCTGTGGACTAGCTGTGACCTTTATGCCACTGGTATTGGTCGAATGTGTATATGACTCATCTAGATGTGATATAATTGTGTCACATCTAAATATGATATCAGCCCACCTCACCTTAAAAACAGCCACATGCCATTATCCTTGTTTGTTTGTTTTTCCTTTCTTTTTTCTGCCGTGCCTCTTCAGCCCAGCTCATCCTAAACTTGGTCAGCGCGTCGCCTCCTCCATGTCTCCTCTTTTCTACTGCTCTGCTTTCTCAAATGGATGGATGGTGGGCATGTGCTAAGTGGCTTTCTCACATGCAAAGCTGTAGCTATGTTGCTAGTACGCACTGCTACGCCAATTGCTATTGCTACCTGATGCATTGCTAAGTGGCTCCATGTGTGATATTTTGTAGTTGTTGCAGATGGTTAAGTCAACCTAACTTACTTTAATACCCTTCCTGTTTCTTTGACCATGGTCGCCGAACAAACAAAACACTGTCAAAGCTAGCTACGCATCATCATTTTTGCCACTGTCTGCATGTAGGCACATTTACACGGTCACTCAATCTATCCAATAGCTTATCCACGCGTCACTTGCCTACATGCATGCACAGTAGCACAAATCACTCAATACGAATTCATAAAAAGTTAGCGAATACAAAAAATTGTTTGTGAAATTAAAAAAATGTCCATGAATTTTAAGAAAAGATCATGATTTACAAAAAATAAAAACATGAAAAAACATGATTTTGAAAAATATCATTATTTAAGAGAATGTTCATGACTTAAAAAAAATCATGAATAATTTATTAAATGTGGAGATGCAGCTGACAACCCTCCTCCGCCCTTACTTTTTGCCTCGTTGTGGGCATGTCGTTGTGTGGCGAGTGTGGACTTACTACTGGGACAAAGATGGGTCGGGCCTAGTTGCGTATCAAGGGTGGAATTGCAACTGCGACAAAAAAGGGCCTCCAGTTGTGTATAGAGGATGGAGTTGCAACTAGGATAAAATTGATCGGCCCGCCAGCTACGTATTGAGGGTGGATTTACAAGTGGGATAAAAACAACGGTCCCCAATTGCATGCCATGGCTGTAGTTGAACTTGCAACAAGGACAAATATGGGTTGGGCTCCAATTGTGTGTCGATGATGAACTTGTAACCTGGACAAGAAAAAGGAGGGGCAAAAATTGAACTCGGCGAAGCAAATTAAACTTCGCAGACGAACGAAATCGACAAGGAGGAAAAAGTTGTGAAATATGTGCTGCCATTACTTGCAAATGGGATAACTACATAACTACGAGCCGAGTTGCGAGTCAAGAGTGGACTTGCAATTGGCATGAAACAAATTACGAGCCAAGTTGCGAGTCAAGGGTGGACATGCAACTAGGATACCTACACAAAACTACGATACCATTTGAGAGTCGATGACAGACTTGCAACTAGGACAACAACAAACTATGAACCCAGTTCCGAGTCGAGAGTGAACTTGCAACTAGGATGAAAAAAAAGTAGGCCCAGTTGTGTGTCGAGGGTGGACTTACAACTGGGATAACAACAAACTATGGGCCCAGTTGCAAGCCAAGGGTGGACTTGCAACTGGGACAAGTACGAGTCGAGTTATGAGTCAATGGTGGACTTGCAACTGGGACAACTACGAGCCCAGTTGCAAGTCGAGGTTTGAGTTGCAATTAGGAAAACTACGAGCCCAGTTGCGAGTCGAGGGTGGACTTGCAACCGTAACAACTACGAAACTACGAGCCAAGTTGTGAGTCGAGGGTGGACTTGCAACTGTGACAACTACAAAACTACGAGCCAAGTTGCGAGTCGAGTGTGGACTTGCAACTGGGATAACAACAAACTACGAGCCCAGTTGCGACTCGAGGGTGGACTTGCAACTGAGACAACTACGAGCCTAATTGCGAGTAGTGGTTTGAGTTGCAACTGCGAAATCTAAGAGCTCAGTTGCGAGTCGAGGGTGGACTTGCAACTCGGATAACAACAAACGACATGCCTAGTTGCGAGTCAAGGGTGGACTTGCAACTAGGACAACTACGAGCCCAGTTGCGAGTCGAGGGTGGACATGAAAATGTGACAACTACGAAACTACGAGCCAAGTTGTGAGTCAAGGATGGACTTGCAACTGGGATGGAACAAGGCCCAATTGTGAGTCAATGGTGGACTTGCAGCTGGGATGAAAAACAAAACACAGACCCAGTTGTGAGTCGATGGCGGGCTTGCAACTGGGACAACTATGAGCCCAGTTGTGAGTCAAATATCGACTTGCAAATGGGATGAACAAACTACCGACCCAGTTGCGGGTCAAGGGTGGACCTGCGACCGGGATGAAAAACAAAACATAGGCCAAGTTGCGAGCAAATGGTGGACTTGCAACTAGGATGAAACAAACTACGAGCCCAATTGCGAGTCAAGGGCGGACATGCAACTGGGGCAACTACACAAAACTTCAATACCATTTGCGAGTCGAGAGTGCATTTGCAACTAGGACAATAAGAAACTATAAACCCAGTTCTAAGTCGAGGGTGGAATTGCAACTGGATTGAAAAACAAAACGCAAGCTTAGTTGCGAGTCGAGGGTGGACTTGCAACTGGGACAACAACAAACTACGGGCTTAGTTGCGAGTCGAGGGTGGACTTGCAACTGGGACAACTATGAGCCCAGTTGCGAGTCAAGGGTGGACTTGCAACTGTGATAACTACGAAACTACGAGCCAAGTTGCGACTCAAGGGTGCACTTGCAATTGGGATGAAACAAACTATGGGCTCAGCTGTGAGTCAAGAGTGGAATTACAACTGGGATGAAAACAAACAAAAGAAAGGCAAGCCCTCCAGTTGCATGTTAGGGGTGGAGTTGAAACTAAAACAAAAAGGTCGTCCCTTCTTTAGTTGTGTGTCGAGGGTGAACTTGCAGATGAGAGAAAAATGGATCAGACCCAGTTGCGTGTCGATGATATACTTGCAACTCGGACAAATTTTTTTTGCTTGTTAAGGGTGAAATTACAGTTAGATAAGAAAGGGGCAGGCCCCTAGTTGCATGTTGAGGGCGAACTTGCATCTCAAAAAAATGGCCAAGCAAGTTGCATATCGAGTGCAAGTCAGAGCCACAAAACCTGTCTCTTCGACTTCAAACTTGAAAACAAAATAGAGATAGGCAATGACAAGCGACATAGGTTATCTCCTCCACTTCTATAAAGCAAGCAAGATGAAATGGGCCCAAAGAGCACAAACATAAAAAGGCTCGACAGAAAAAACAAACATGCATCGCAAACTATCAAACAAGTGGAGAAAACAGAACAAGGCAACATAGAAATACATGGGCTAAAGACGTGCGATCAAGAGTTTGCACGAAAATTGCAACAACAAGATCCAACAAACGGTGACTTAGATGACACATTGCGAAATCTCATCTTGGTGAAACTTAGAAGAAATGGGAGACAATGTCAAAATAAACTGAAAAGGCAACGACCGCGATAGAGCTCCCCTTTATTGTCTCTTCCAATTCTACATGGTGGCTCAGAAATAATGCAATGTAACAGGCCGTTAGTGCGCCGCCATAACGAGACATCAAAAGTGAAGCCAAACAGGCCAACAAAAGGATGCGCGACAAACAAACTGTGACTATCAACGCGGGGATCGAGTGTTGACACGAAATTTACACAAACTAAATTGAAGGATGAAATAGCTAGATGTGACATAGTTAAAAATCATTTAAATGTGATTTATAATTCTGTATAAGAAAATATTCATAATTTAGAAGGTGTTCACAAAAATCTAAAAAAAAATCACATTTTATAAAAGTATTCAAAACAATATTATTCATGAACTTGAAAAAGGAGAAAAAAAGACAAAATAAAAAATAAAAAAACCAAATAGAGAAAATACTGAAAAAGGAAAAACAAAAATAAAAATAAATTTTTTATGGGTTTTACAAAAAAAATAATTCAAAAAATGTATAGAAAACACAAAAGCTCAAAAACAAAAATGAAAAAACAACAGAAACAACAGGAACCAGCGCACATACTAAAAAAAAGGTCTACATACCCACATCATACAGATAAAAGGACAAGGTTTCCTAAAAAAAAGATAAAAGACCAGGCAGACGCAGACCCTCACGAGCAGTTTCAAAGAAAAGGTAGACCCGCACGAGCAGTTTCGTGACCAGGAAAACAACACGAAGGACACTAGTGCACAAGGCACATCAACATGGCAAAAAAAAGGGGACAGTTTTGCACGAATCTCATAGCCTTTAATCATGTGGTGTACAACTTAGATGTGACATAACTAAAAAATATCTAGATGTGAATTTGTCATTCCGTTGGTCGAAACCCACGAGAAAGTTTCAGTCCAGAGTGAAAAATCTCAGAGAAGGCCTGAGGGAACGGAAATATACATGGCCAGGGTTTAGAACAAAAGAATGACGTTTGTACTCTTGCTAAGCAATTTACTTCCAAATACACCAAAGCATGGCCAGAGATTTGTAGTATCTGCTACATGTATGTATGTATGAGCTCACCAATCTACCCAAGCATCACTCAAGGAAAGTAGAAAGAAAAGAGTGGACACCGACGCAGCAATTCATTTTGATGGTGGCAACGGTGGAGCGGGAGGGGTGGCTCGCTCAGCAGGTTGCCTCTTGGGAGCTTGGAGCAAACCCCTTGTGGGTGTCACTGATCCTCTTATAGCTGAAGCCATGTCTGTTCGGGAAGGCGTGCGCTTTGCGAAGCTCAGGGGCTTTCAGGAGGTGATCATCGAAATAGATTGCCTGGAGGTTTTGGAACTCTGGAAAAATCGCCACAATTCCTTTTCGGTTGTGGCACCTTTGTTTTATGAAATAGGAGAGCTAGCTACTGTTTTTTCTTCCTTTGATATTCTTCATGTAATCCGGTCAGCAAACTATCCAGCTCATCTCTGTGCCAAGCGTGCTTGCACACTGAGTGTGACTGAAAGTTGGCTGGAAGAGACCCCTAGCTTCCTGGTGAGCAGCCTGTTGGCTGACGATCCAGCGAATGCATTTATTTGAATAAAGCTCTCATTATTGCCTGAAAAAAAAAGAGTGAACTTTTACCTGAAGAATAGTCTGTTTCAGTCTGACGTTGGTATTCTACAGATCTGCGTTGGCTCTATCCACCTGCATTCATTGTTTTATCAAACGTTAAGCATTGTAGAGATAACTTTCAGAAGAACATAAAAATGGTGGTTGCCAGAGGACCAACCTTGTCATCCATTTCATCCATCAAGGGAACCTGCCTATCCAATACCTGACGATCACAACAATTTGGTACTACACATACTCGTTGCAAAACTAGAAAAGAAGCAAAGGGCGCAACCTCGTTCATATCTGATGCCATGTTTTCGGGCGAGGCGAACACTAGCGCCCCTCCTCCAGCCTCCTCCCCCCCCCCCCCCCCCCCCCCTCCCTCGCCGCCACTGGCTTGCGCCGCCGGTCAAAGCCCGGCCGGCGTCGATTGCGGCGGGGCATCTTCCTCTTCCTCGCGGTGGGCCGGCGCAGGACGGCGACTCGGCGCGGAAGCGCGCGGTTCTGCAGGACGGCGCACGGCGTGGTGGCGGCCGGGGCGGCACGGAGGTGGCGTCCTGGGTTGGCGGCGCGGGCGGCTGCTCATCGGGGCGTGGCGATGCGTGCCTGCGCGGGTGGCGGCTGTGGGCGTCCTGGCCAGATCGGGCTGGTGCTCTGGCCGGTGGCCAGCAGGCGGCAAGGGCTAAGGCGGCAAGGGCCTGCCGACGGCGCGCGAGGGCTGGTGCGCTCGTCGGCGGCGGCATGGTGGCGGTGGTGGTGATGCGTGCCGGCCGGATCTGTCATTTTTTTCCGGTGGGCGGCGCGGGTTTTGGGCTCCGGCCCGGCGTGGCTGCGGCTCCGGCTGTGGGCAGCGGTGGCAAGGTGGCTTCGTCGTGCCGGCTTCACGGCAGCTCGGCAGGCCGGCTGGGGCGGCGGCTCGATTTCCGGCGTCGGCTCGTCTATAGGCGGCCCGTTTTGACCTTCAGTCACTCGCCTCGTCGTCTGGTCGCTACCCTCGTCGAAGGTTTGGCCCTCCCCCGACTACGGTCCGTCGCTCGTCTCACGCTCGGTAGCAGGACTGAGCTCGTCTTGCGCTCGGCAGCAGGACCGACGTCGTCTCGCGCCCGGCAGCATGACTGACCTCGTCTCACGCCCGGCAGAAGGACCATGCTCGGCTCGCGCCCAGCGGCAGGACCGAGCTCGTCTCGCGCGCGGTGCCGCAGGACGGGTCGGTGGATGCTAGTTTTGGCAGGCCTATTGGGTTTCGGCGTTGGGGACAGCCCAGGGGTGCGAAAGGCGGGTCCTTTCCGCTCGTATCGTTGGTTGGGGTAGCGGTGGGTCTCGAGTGAGGTGGTGTCGAGGTCTTGGATGCCAGGGCGGCGACCCTGGTGGTGGTTCCGCGGTGCTCATGGGCAGAGCCCGTGGTTAGGTGCTGCCCGGTGGCCATGCCGTGTGGGCGGCGTGGTCGTTGGGGTGTGGCGTCCGGGGGTGGTGAGTGTTGGCCGGGGTGAAAACCTGTTCTATCTTCGGACGGACCGGCGGTGGTGTCGTCATTTTGTCACGGCAGATATCCTAGTGTGAGGACTTAGTCGTGAAACCATCGCAACTTGGTAGTAGCTTGAACAGGGTTGATCGGAATCAAGAGACGCGAGTTTTACCCAGGTTCGGCCCCTCACGGTGAAGGTAAAAGCCTACATCCTGCTTATGTATTGCTTGAGTATCAATTACAAGGGGCCTATCTTGCTGCCTCTATCTTGAGAGCTATCAAATCATCTGTCTCGAGACCTACCAAAACGTCTGTCTCGAGGCTTGTCTGTCTAAGACCTGTCTATCTTGACCTGTCCCTCTTGGGGTGCCCTGCCCCTCCTTATATAAGTTGAAGGGACGGCTTACATGTAGAGTCCTAGTAGGATTAGGACTTAACCTATTCTGGCTTCTTACGACGGGCTTCTTACAACGGGCTTCTTATCTCCAGGACACAATCTGCCTGGTTACACAATCTGCTAGGTTAGGATGCCGGGTTACACAATCTGTCGGGTTAGGATGTTGGGCTACACAATCTGCCAGGTTACACAATCTACCGGGTTACACAATCTGTCGGGTTAGGATGCCGGGTTACACAATCTGCCAGGTTAGGATGCCAGGTTAAGTCTAGAGATGACTTAACAGGGCTGCTTAAGTCCAGAGATGTCTTAACGTCATGAGCCGGGTTTAACCGCGGGTAATTCCCCCGACATTAGCCCCCAGATTAGCTTGAATACAGGCTTGGCATGCATTCATACTAAGCTTCTTGAAATAAGAATAGATAGTGAACCGGCTCCTGAAAATCTGGGTCTCTGTCATATCAATATGCCAATAGTAATTCCATGCAGAAAAAATAACCCATATGATATCTTGAATTTTCTTCAAAAACGCCTTGGCTTTAATAAAAAGAAAATTCCATCTGATGTTGTACCAACTTTCAACACTTCAGACTTTGATAGAAATCCATATGATGTTGAGCTGACTTGTCTGAATAGCTTGGAAGAGATAATCTTTGCAAATTTCTTCACCGAAAATATGAGAATTTGAAGGTGTTCCACCCTCACCTGTAGCCCCCAAGTCTTGAGTGGAACAAAGTGATAGCTGAAGACTTGTTTAAACATAAATGTTGCATCTTTTGGAGAAAACCAGTTTGGCCATCCAAGTCTCCAATCATAAACTGAATGTTTTGCAATTTCACATGTGTAGCCCCCAAGGGCCGGCTCATCAGTATGTGATGGGTCGGGTCTTTAATTTGGACCGTATAATCCGGGTAAACAACTGAATGTTGTAGCCCCCAAGTGCCAGGTCATTTGCCTGCAGTGACCTGGGACTTACATGTACTTCTTTGAACATAACATCATATGATGCAGCCCCCAAGCTTCGGGTCACTTTTGATATACTGGATTAAGGCTTGTGTACTTTGAATTTTTGACAGGAGCAATTGGTAGCCTCCAAGGGCTGGCTCATCATCATGCGATGGGTCGGGTCTTTAGTGAGACTAGTTGAAATGACCATGCATTAGCCCCTAAGTGGCGTGGTGCATGCTTGCAGCGACATGAGACTTGCATACTTGATGTAATCTTGATTTGAATAATGTAGCCCCCCATTGTAGAATAAAATTATATCCACCATCTGGATGATGTTGCTGAATGCCTTGCATATCAATGTTGAACCATGCTCCTTGCTATAAGCTGGCATTTTTGGATGAGGGAATAATAGTCATTTCTCTAAAGCGGCTTTGAAGACCTCAATCATCCAATACTGGTTATGATAACCATAATGAAAATCCAGCCATGTTGGCTATTAAAGATTTGAATAATGTAACCCGGTTTGAAAACCGGCTCCTGCAACATAAACCAATATATCCATGCATATATGATGCATTGTATGATGATGCAAAGTATGATGCAATGTATGATGATGTATGTGTATGATAACAGAGTATAAAAAGACCGGCTTTCAAGGCTAGAGTCTTGCTTCAGTGAAGCTGGCATGATAGCCTTGGTTTATCCTCGCTTTCTGTAAGCCAGCTCTCACGTGACTCAATCCGCCGTTTTAACTTTGACAAGTTCAAGGTCATAAAGATTGACTGTCAAGAGTACGGGGGGTCACCTTTTCGGAGTAGCATCATGCAGACAGGCGGGTTTAACCAAAAACATTGTGGCATTTTTTGCCGGGTCAAGAGGGTGAGAAAGCTAAACTCGCTGAGTTGAAAGCCCCCAAGTGACCTATGATCAAGAATAAAGGCTCGTACACAATATATTGGACGAAACGACAGAGGCCCCGAGTTTCGAGGATGCCGGCTTTATTATCATTGATCATAATATGATGAGCCAATAAGCACTGGTGCAGAGACGTGCTATACAAACGGTTTTTACCCCCTTTCCGTGATGGAGTTTTAAACCGTGTCCTAGTGAGTGTGTGCGATAGGGGGGTCCTTCCCACACGACCAAGAAATCGGCGGGGATAGGCCCTCCGGTCGCACTCACAGGGCAAAATGAGCTTGTGTGCGATCGGGCGAGGCATCAGAGACAATTATACAGGCCAAATCATTTCTGTTCGTATGTACATCCCACACAGTGAATCCCAGAAAAACTTTTCCGTTCGTATGTATATCACACACAATTTTGTATGTGGAAACATTTGTGCAAGGTGGACTAACGCAAACAGTTCTCTAGCAGAAGCCGTGTGCGATTGTTAATTGATCCAACACGCCTACTTTCCAGAAACCGTGTGGGTTGTATGAGTTCATCGCCCATGGTGTTGTCAGAGAAACCGTCTGCAATAGAAAACCCCAATAAGCACGGTAATTGGCCTATTATTGATAATCCATGTAGCAATCAAATTGACATTTCTTATAAAACACACCATATATTTCATATCCGTATAATGGCAACCAGGATTTCATAATCGAATTACATCAGATAGCTTCAGCACTCAGTTACACCATATAGGGATATAGCTAGCTACGCCATTACACAGTAGCACCAAGTTTCACATGCAACATCGAAAACCTTTGGAAAGTAGCATCATACATGGTAAATAGACAGATGAATCTCATCTGGAAAACTGCAGAAGCGGAAGGTGAATATTGAGCCTTCAGTGATGTTGAATGTCCTTGCAACTTTAGGCCAATGGCTATGGATAATTGCCCGCCCAACCTTCGTCCTCTTGAGGAAGACTTCAATATTGTACTGTGGGTGTTGAATGAATACCTTCCTCGCCTCTTGACCATGCAGGTGGTTTGAGAGGTAATCATCGGTGAACTGCTTTGGAAAGTACTGAAAACAAAGATATGCATAAATCGCTATTATAAAGTTTGAAATGGCACAAGGGGAAAAACAAGGTAAAAGAGTTAGTACCATCCTATAGTTAACTGATGTCTTCTTCATTATGCAAACAAAGATCTTGTTGTTATTCGTCATAAGTTTCTTTATCCTAACAATCTTTCTGAGTTTCTTGACTTGACTGATATTCATGGACATCTCATTTCCCCATATGCAAAATGGGTCAAACAGTGGGTCTAAGCCTCTGACAGCAGGACCTACATGTGCAAGACCAAATTGTAAGAAACCTAAATATTAGAATGATTCCTGCAACTGCAGAATAATGTGTTATTAGCGAAAAGATCATGCATGAGCAAACCTCGATGGTAAACCGCAGTGCCTCCCATTGTTTCCCTGCAACACATATAAGGAAGATCTTGATCAGATAAACTGAGAGTTGTCATACTATCAGTACAATATATTAATGAAAAATAAACAAATTACAGATCCAACAGATTAACTCGAGACGCATGGAAAAGCCAGTTAACCTAACCAAGCATGCTAAACAACTTGGAAGTAGAGCAATTATATATGTTCTCGTATATTGAGTACAGCCAAATTCGATTTATTTCTCACATGCATAACAATATAAAATTGTATCCACAACAAATGAAAATCAAATTGCAGAATTGAATCAAACAATTAACTAGACAGCAGAACAAATGAACCAAAACAGTTAACTGAGCACGACATTGCAGAATAGAACATATACTAGAAGATAAGACAGTTAACGAAACCAAGAATGCTTGAGAACTACTACAAAATGTAGCAATTGTTGGACCAAACTGTTAACTGAACATTACATTTCAGAATATCAGATTGCATATTAACATTACAGAGTACAAATCACTAGAAGGCACTGGCGGTGGCCTCGAGAAAACAACATGAACTGTATTTTAAAGTAGACAACCGCGTGGCTATGTCGACGGTGGCCTCGAAGACGAGGTGCTCCTCCAAGATCTGGCGGTCGGCACGCATGGCAGCCATCGCGACCTAATCCGCGCGTGTGGCCGCGATTTGCTTCTCCGCTGCCAGATGCTACTGAGCTCCATGCTATACAGCGTGCAAAATGGTTGTGGGCGGCGATTGATTGGAGGACGGGGCAGTGATTTGGGCGGAAGGTGTCACGCCGTCGGTCGGGGCATGTGGGATGGGGAAGGAGGAGGATGGTGTGGGTGGGGTGTCGATTACCTGACCATATCGACGAGGCCGCGCAGCAAGAAGAAGGGTCGCCGGCGAGGAGGCGGCGCAGAAAGAAGAAGGGTCGCCGGCGAGGAGGCGGCGCTGCCAGTAAGCAGCAATGAAGGTTTGAACTTGGAAAGTAAGGAGGAACGGTGGAAATGTGGCTTTTGGTGGGGGGCGGGGAGATAGATATTTCCGCGGTGGCAGAAATTTTTTCGCTCGGTGCCGTGAGAAACTGGCGCACAAGTGTAGTTCAAACGCGGGCGATGGACTGTAGACGACGAAGCTTCCTGCGTAAGCCAGACAAGATGGTGCCCCAAGATATTTTATATCACATCCCACACGATTCTTGCTAGTAAACTGTTTGTGGTATACCTGATTTTTTCATTCTGTTTTGAAAGACAAAATGGTGTTACAGAGGGAAAGGATGGTGTTCGAATTGCTAGAACATTTATCTGTAGTGAACATGCAACTATATGAGTGTCGTGTTAAAATTTGGAATTATTCCGGGTTCATTTGGCCTTTTTATGCATTAATTGAGTTTCTAGGCATTTAATGTGCATAATTCAAATTTGAACTGCAAGCACATGCTCTAGTGCACCAAAATTTATTGAAAAATCACATGTGTGTCTTTGGGTGAATTTATAGGT
The DNA here is from genome assembly GCA_011799875.1 of Thinopyrum elongatum. Taxonomy (NCBI): domain Eukaryota; kingdom Viridiplantae; phylum Streptophyta; class Magnoliopsida; order Poales; family Poaceae; genus Thinopyrum; species Thinopyrum elongatum. The sequence continues at coordinate 486,258,163 of CM022297.1, read as the reverse complement.
CCCTTGCAAGAAATGGGAATGAAATTTAAACATCTGGATGTCATGGCTCCGCCAGAAACATGGAGAAACTTGATTTTAAAATTCCTGTAAATCCGAAACTTGCCTGAAAATCATGAAACTTGGCATGGTGTCATGTCATGGCACCAACATGCTGTGGTAAAACTTTAGGCCGAATTGGGACAAGTTTTGGTATAAGCTTCTTGCAAAATCGGAGCTTCTCTCAAGAAGGCTCGTGGTTCCGAGAGGGAAAAATGTCACCTTTGTCATGGTTTTGTCACGACAGATGTCCTAGTGTGAGGACTTAGTCGTGAGGCCAACGCATCTAAGTGGTAGCTTGAACGGGGTTGAGCGGGACGAGAGATGCGAGATTTTACCCATGTTCAGCCCCTCACGGTGGAGGTAAAAGCCTACATCCTGCTTGATTGATATTGATGATGATGACGACGATCTCGGTTACAAGGGCGGTGTTTCGCTACCTCTATCTCGAGAGCATCTACTTTGATCTTGTCTAAGACTTGTCTGTCTGTCTAAACTTGTCCCTCTTGGGGTGCCCTGCCCCTCCTTATATAAGTTGAAGGGGCGGCTTACATGTAGAGTCCTAGTAGGATTAGGACTAGTCTATTTTCTTATTTACAAGTGGAATCCTAGTCCATATCTTGCTTCTCTTGTAAGGGAAATATTCCTTATGCCTTCCCTCTTAAGCCGGCCCACCATAACATGAATCGACCTTCCCATGAGCCACCTTCTGGGCTGTTGGGTCTTCTCGTTCGTCTGACCCGCCTGCCGGGTTACCAATAAGTCGCCAAGTTCGGGCGGGTCATACTTCAGGCTAGGTTAAACCGCGGGGTATATCCCCAACATTAGCCCCCAGTTTAATTTGGATTTATCCATGTTAAACTTATCCTGCAAAATAAACAAAAGAACAAATTTGATAGGTTGTGTGCCGGGTCAAAGGTTCTTCTGATCCGGCATCTGTTCATCCTTAAATCCTTGTCATTTCCTTCTGTGAAAATACTCAACCGAATCAATCTTTGCTGGGTCGTGCAATTCTTGAATTATTCCATATTGTGTCTCTTCGTTATATTCAAGGGAATCCCTCCTGTAAGTTTGGGTCTCTTCTTTATATCATTGGCCCGGCTTCAAAATCAATTTGTTGAGACTGCTTTCTTGCAGAAAAATATTGGGGAAAAATAACCATTTGAGTCGGCTTCCAATGATCTGGCTACAAAAAATATTGGACTTAAGATATCCTTCTGGTGCTGAGCTAGCTTTTGAATACTCCGGCTTGATAAAAATATTAAACTTTAAGATATCCTTCTGATGTTCAACCGGCTTGAGGATGTTAGAGCTTGTCAAGTTGCGATCGTCGAAGTTGCCGGGTTATGATTGATAATGCCGGGTCATGATTGATAATGTTGGGTCATATAATTGGTCTTCCTGAGTTCTTAAGGTCAAGTCCTTATACCTTGTGATGACTTGGTGCTTGCTTTTGTAAATATAGCTGGTTTGCTCAAAACTGAAAACTTGAAGGTGTACCTCCCTTATATGCATATCACTTGTAGCCCCCAAGTCTTAAGAAGGAAACGTAGTGATAGCTTAAGACTTGCTTCAATATAAATGCTGCAACTTTGGAGAAATCCAGGTTGTTCATCTAAGCCACCAGGCATAAACTGAACATTTTGTACTTCACATGTGTAGCCCCCAAGTGTCGGGTTGTCTTGCCTGCAGCAACCTAGGACTTGTAATTGCCTTGTGCTCATAAAACTTCAACAAGTGTAGCCCCCAAGGGCCGGGTCATTATGCAATAATGAGCAGGGACTTTTGCAGAATTATATAGACTTAAAGAGCAATGTGTAGCCCCCAAGGGCCGGCTCAGTAAGATAATACTGGGTTGGGACTTAGAAAATGATGAAAGGTTGGCTCATGTCCCTGAGATAACCGGGTCTATTGACAATGTGATGAAAAGCTACTTGCATTAGCCCCCAAGTGCCATGGTGCATGCTTGCAGCGACATGGGACTTGTATATTTGATATAATCCTGACTTGAGTAATGTAGTCCCCAAGTGTCGGGTCGTGATCCTGCAGCGACTCGGGACTATTCCTTCCAATATAAAATAAAATCATATCCATCGTCTCGATGATGTTGCTGAAAGCCTTGCATATCAATGTTGACCCATGCTCCTTGCTGTGAGCTGGTATTTTTGGATGAAGGAATAATAGCCATTACTCTGAAGGGGCTTTGAAAACCTCAACCATCCAATACTGGTTATGACAACCAGAATGAAAATCCAGCCATATTGGCTATTAAAGATTTGAATAATGTAACCCTGGTTTGAAAACCGGTTCCTGCAATATAAACCAGTATATCCATGCATATATGATGCATGCTATGATGATGCCATGATGATGCAATGTATGATGATGTATGTGTATGATGATAGAGTATAAAAATATCGGCTTTGAAGACACGACCAAAAGAGACTAACTTTGTTTTGTTTTTAAAAACTCAAGTTTTTCTTCAAATAAGCTTGGCATGATAGCCTTTCATCCCGTAAGCTGGCTCTCTCGTGACATAAATCCGTCGTTTTAACCTTAACTAGTTCAGGGTCATAAAGATTGACTGTTAAGACTACGACGGGCCACATAGCGGAGTAGCAACAAGCAGACAGGTGAGTGTTGGAAATATGCCCTAGAGGCAATAATAAAATGGTTATTATTATATTTCCTTGTTCATGATAATTGTCTATTGTTCATGCTATAATTGTATTAACCGGAAACCATAATACATGTGTGAATACATAGACCACACCATGTCCCTAGTGAGCCTCTAGTTGACTAGCTCGTTGATCAATAGATGGTCATGGTTTCCTGACCAAGGACATTGGATGTCATTGATAACGGGATCACATCATTAGGAGAATGATGTGATGGACAAGACCCAATCCTGAGCATAGCATAAGATCGTGTTGCTAGAGCTTTTCTAATGTCAAGTATCATTTCCATAGACCATGAGATTGTGCAACTCCCGGATACCGTAGGAATGCTTTGGGTGTATCAAACATCACAACGTAACTGGGTGACCATAAAGGTGCACTACAGGTATCTCCGAAAGTGTCTGTTGGGTTGGCACGAATCGAGACTGGGATTTGTCACTCCGTATGACGGAGAGGTATCTCTGGGCCCACTCGGTAATGCATCATCATAATGAGCTCAATGTGACTAAGGAGTTAGCCACGGGATCATGCGTTATGGAACGAGTAAAGAGACTTGTCGGTAATGAGATTGAACAAGGTATAGGGATACCGACGATCGAATCTCGGGCAAGTAACATACCGATGGACAAAGGGAATTGTATACGGGATTGATTGAATCCCCGACATCGTGGTTCATCCGATGAGATCATCGTGGAACATGTGGGAGCCAATATGGGTATCCAGATCCCGCTATTGGTTATTGGCCGGAGAGGTGTCTCGGTCATGTCTGCATGGTTCCCGAACCCGTAGGGTCTACGCACTTAAGGTTCGGTGACGCTAGAGTTGTAATGGGATCTGTATGTGGTTACCGAAAGTTGTTCGGAGTCTCGGATGAGATCCCGGATATCACGAGGAGTTCTGGAATGGTTCGGAGGTAAAGATTTATACATGGGAAGTCCTATTTTGGCCACCGGAAAATGTTCGAGATTTTTCGGTATTGTACCGGGAAGGTTCTAGAAGGTTTCGGAGTGGGGCCCACCTGCATGGGGGGACCCATATGAACGTGGGTAATGGGGGCAAGGCCCCACACCCCTAGTCAAGACGCACCAAGATCCCCCCATTAGAAGGAATAGGATCATATCCCGAAGGGATAAGATCAAGATCCCTAAAAAGGGGGTTTAACAATCGGTGGGGAAGGGAAAGGATGGGATTTCTTTCCTCCCACCTTTGCCAACGCCCCAATGGACTTGGAGGGCAAGAAACCAGCCCCCTCCACCCCTATATATAGTGGGGAGGTGCATGGAGCTGCACCCCTTGCCCCTGGCGCAGCCCTCCCCCCTCCTACTCCTCCTCCTCCGTGGTGCTTAGCGAAGCTCTGCCGGAGAACCACGAGCTCCACCGCCACCACGCCGTCGTGCTACCAGAGTTCTCCCTCAACTTCTCCTCTCCCCTTGCTGGATCAAGAAGGAGGAGACGTCCCCGGGCTGTACGTGTGTTGAACACGGAGGCGCCGTCCGTTCGGTGCTTGGATCGGATCTTCCGCGATTTGAATCGCTGCGAGTACGACTCCATCAACCGCGTTCTTGTAACGCTTCCGCTTAGCGATCTTCAAGGGTATGAAAATGCACTCCCTCTCACTTGTTTCTAGCATCTCCTAGATTGATCTTGGTGACACGTAGGAAAATTTTGAATTATTACTACATTCCCCAACAGTGAGTTTATTCTAGCTCTCTGTAAGCCGGCTCTTTCGTGACATAAACCGCCGTTTTAACCTTGACAAGTTCAGGGTCATATAAAGATTGACTGTCAGGAGTACGGCGGGTCACCTGGCGGAGTAGCAAGTTGCAAACAGGCAAGTTTAACCCATAATATGGCATATAAAGCCGGTCAAGAGGGTATGAAAGCTAAATTCGGTGAGTTGGAAGCCCCCAAGTCTTATGACCAATTAATAAATACTCATACCAGTAAATATGGGATGAAACGACGGAGGCCCCGAATTTTGGGGATGCCGGCTTTATTACGTTTATCATAATATGATAAGCCAATAAGGTAGGATACCCATGTTTGAACTGCGCATCATGGCAGCAAGTTCCCCTTGGCAACCTTTAATTGTTTCTGAGAACTCGAACTTGCGAGAGATGGATTCCTCTTGAACCGGATGTTTGAGCCAGATATTGAGAGCTCAAAACTTTATGAGAGATAGATTTCCCTTGAGCCGGATTCTGAGCCGGAATTTCTTCTGATAATCCGGAATATTTCTTTTGAGCCGGAAACTTTTCTGATTGCTCGGCACTTTTTGAGCTGGAAATTTTCTGATAGCCTTTAAACTTTCACCAATGTGGCAGTAGCCCCCGAGACCGGGTTATTTTTCCTCCAATGACCCGGGGTTCTTGAATTTGCTGAAATTGGCAAAATTTGCAGAGTCATGTCTGTGTAGCCCCCGAGTCTTAAGACGACTCGAGGAATTGGCTTGAGATTCTCCATACTTGTCTGTGATATAAAACGGTATATAGTTGAACAGCGGAACGCTGGAATGTGTTGAAGCTGGAAGCGAGGTGGCGAGTTGATGATCTTTGCAACACTCATTATATATCCTTGGCATTGATAACGCGATGTGAATCCACGGAAGGTTGAGGTCGACCGTGGCGGGTTATAAATGATTCCGTATGAGTTGTATCAGTAACCCGGTCAATGGTTTGTCCCGACTGGTTGTTGAAGTTAACCAATCCGCAGTGGCGGTGACTTGTGCGCCTGTCCATTGAGCCATCCGGTGCAGACGAAAGCTGATAATATATTATGATTTGCTCCAGAGTTGTTGGAATAGACGGGCCGCAGGAGCGGCGACTTGCGTGCACTCACTAAGCAGCTCGTGCAGACGGGTGCGGCTCCAGTGTGTTGATGTAGACCAGACCGCGGGGGCGGACGGTAGAGACGGCCGCGGCGTTGGAAGCGGCTCAGACGTGGGTGAGTTGGCCGCGGGCGCGGACAGATGAGTCCGCCGCGGCATTGTAAGCTTGCACGGTCAGGCGAGTTGACCGCGAGCACGGTCCCGGCGAGTTGATGTAGACCAAGCCGCAGGGGCGGCCGCTTACGCACATCCGTTGAGGAGCGAAGCAGGCGCGGTCCCGGTGAGTTGATGTAGACCGAGCCGCAGGGGCGGCGACTTGCGCGCGTCCGTTCACCGGGTAGTGCGGCATGAACGAACACAGGTGCAAAATGTTGCGAGCGCGTGCTTCGTACCCGCGGTATAAACCACTTTTGTCGTGAATAATTGTTATGCATAAAAGATATTGCAGGCGAAAGTAACTGTTCTCGAAAAAATAAAAATGTATCAATAAAAATTGACTGAATGGACTTCACCTGATATGTTTGGCCGGAAATTATCCGCCGCAATGTTGATGATCACTGTGGTGGAACTGAAGTCAACTGCGGGCGAGTCATAGATGCTTGCAATCCTTGGCGTGTATACACTGATAAATATTAAGCCACCCTTTTTCCTTTTTTTTCTTTTTGTTTCTAGGCACTAAGGCCTTTTTCCTTTCCTCTGTTTCTTTTCCTCACCCTTGCGCGGTACGGGTTTACTTCTCTTGGAGGCACGGATTTGCTTCCGCGAGAGGTACAGTCGTGCCTCTTTCGGAAAAAGAGAAAAAAACATGCTCCCGCTTCAGTTTTTTCGTTTGGTTTTTTTGTCCGGTTTTTTCTGTGAAATCTATCAACATGGGATCTAGTTTTAAATATCTCGACGCGAGGAATCCAATGGTGAAAACGTCTCGAGATTTAGACGCGTGGTTTAAGAGATAAAACGTTTTGACTAAACAAATCTACGAAAAAAAAGGAAAACTCACAGGTTACGACAAGTGGCGCACATGCAGTGCGTCTGTCGTGGTTTTCTCACGGCAGATGCCATGGGTAGGCTTATCGAACGTTGTTGGGGCCAGAGGACGTCGGTGGGTTCCGGAGGCGAGATTGGGGACAAGCGAAGCGGGACTCGCGATGTACCCTGGTTCGGGGCCCTCTAGGGGAGGTAATGCCCCTAGTCCTGCCGGATCTGCTAGATGGATCACCAAGGAGGTTACAGACACTGGATACAGCGAGGTGCTATACAAACGGTTTTTAACCCCTTTCCGCGACGGTGTTCTGAACCGTCGCCTAGTGAGTGACTGCAATAGGGGGGTCCTTCCCACATGACCCAGAAACCATCGGGGATATGCCCTCCTGGCACACACGCTCGGCAAAATGAGGTCGTGTGCGACCGGCGAGCGATCAAATACGGTTATACATACATATGTGCTAAAAAAATATAATTATACATGCCAAATTGTTTCCGGTCGTAAGTACATCCCACACAGTCAGTCCCTGCTAAACGTTTCCGTTCGTATGTACATTCCACACAGTCAATCCAAGGAATACGTTTCCGTTAGTATGTACATCCCACTTAGTTAATCCAAGAAGTACGTTTCCGTTCGTATATACATCCCACACAGTCACTCCAAGGAAAACGTTTCTGTTCGCAGGTACATCACACACAATTTTTCCCATTAAATCGTTTGTGATAGCGTTGCCATTGCACACGATATTAACAATTTTATCATTTGTGTTATTGAATGCATCACACACGGTGCGTAGAAGAAACTGTGTGGCAAAGGCTGTCCATCACACATACTTTTTATGTGGTAAACGTTTGCGCAAGGTGGCCTAATGCAAATAGTTTTCAAGAGGATGTTGTGTGTGATTGTTCATTGATCCAATACGATTTATTCCGAGAAACTGTGTGCATTACCTGAGGTCATCGCCCACGGTGTTTTCTCAATAACCGTTTGCAATAGAAAAACCAATTAGCAGGCTAATTGGCCATTAACAGGCTAATTGCCCTATTATTAATAATCCATTTATTAATCTAATTGACATTTCATATTAAGCACACAATATATTTCATTTCCATATTAAGGAAGCAGGATTTCATAATTGAAATACATCAGATTACAACATTATATAGCTTCAGCACTCAGCTACCCCATTACACAACTGCACCAGCACCAAGTTTCACATGCAATATCTACAACCTTTCGAAATTAGCATCATAGACGGAACATAGACAGATGAATCTCATCTGGAAAACTGCTGAAGCGGAAGGCAAATATTGAGCCTTCATTGATGTTGAAGGTGACGGAAATATGCCCTAGAGGCAATAATAAAGTTGTTATTTCATATTTCCTTATTCATGATAAAGTTTTATTATTCATGCTAGAATTGTATTGATCGGAAACCATAATACATGTGTGAATACAGAGACAAACATCGTGTCCCTAGTAAGCCTCTACTAGACTAGCTCGTTGATCAAAGATGGTTAAGGTTTCCTAACCATGGACATGAGTTGTCATTTGATAACGGGATCACATCATTAGGAGAATGATGTGATGGACAAGATCCATCCGTTAGCTTAGCATAATGATCGTTCAGTTTTATTGCTATTGCTTTCTTCATGTCAAATACATATTCCTTCGACTATGAGATTATGCAACTCCCGGATACCGGAGGAATGCCTTGTGTGCTATCAAACGTCACAACGTAACTGGGTGATTATAAAGATGCTCTACAGGTATCTCCGAATGTATCTGTTGAGTTGGCATAGATCGAGATTAGGATTTGTCACTCCGAGTATCGGAGAGGTATCTCTGGGCCCTCTCAGTAATACACATAATAAGCTTGCAAGCAAACGACTAAGGAGTTAGTCATGAGGTGATGTATTACGGAACGAGTAAAGAGACTTGCCGGTAACGAGATTGAACTAGGTATGAAGATACCGGCGATCGAATCTCGAGCAAGTAACATACCGATGGACAAAGGGAATTACGTATGTCGTCATAACGGTTCGACCGATAAAGATCTTCGTAGAATATGTAGGAGCCAATATGAGCATCCAGCTTCCGCTATTGGTTATTGACCGGAGAGGTGTCTCGGTCATGTCTACATAGTTCTCGAACCCGTAGGGTCCGCACGCTTAACGTTCGATGACGATATAGTATTATATGAGTTATGTGATTTGGTGACCGAATGTTGTTCGGAGTCCCGGATGAGATCACAGACATGATGAGGAGTCTCGAAATGGTTGAGAGGTAAAGATTGATATATAGGACGATGGTATTCGGACACCGGAAGTGTTCCGGAGGGTACCGGGTACATATCGGATCACCGAAAGGGGTTCCGGGCACCCCCGACAAAAGATATGGGCCTTATGGGCCAAGAGGGGAAACACACCAGCCACAAGGGGCTGGTACACCCCCCGTATGGGCCGGCCAAGGTGGAGAAGGAAAGGGGAAGGAGGAAAGGAAAGAAAGGGAATAGGATTCCCACTTCCCCCTCTTTCCTTCCCCCTCCGATATATATGGCAGGGGGGGCGCGCGGCTTGGGAGGAGCCCAAGTAGTATTCGATCCTACTTGGGGCGCCTCCTAGCCTCTCCCCTCCCCCTCCCACCTATATATATGTGGGAAGGGGGTGCCTAGCACACACCAGACAATTGCCTAGCCGTGTGCGGCGTCCCCCTCCACTGTTTACTACCTCGGTCATATTTTCGTAGTGCTTAGGCGAAGCCCTGCGGAGATAACTTCACCATCACCCGATCACCGTCACCACGCCGTCGTGCTGACGGAAATCATCTACTACCTCGACGTCTTGCTGGATCAAGAAGGCAAGGGACGTCACCGAGCTGAACATGTGCAGAACTCGGAGGTGCCGTACGTTCGGTACTCGATCGGTGGAGCGCGAAGAAAGTTCGACTACATCAACCGCATTGTGAAATGCTTCCGCTTACGGTCTACGAGGGTATGTAGACACACTCTCCCCCTCGTTGCTATGCATCTCCATGGATAGATCATTGCGTGTGCGTAGAAAATTTTTGTTTTCCATGCAACGATTCCCAACAGAAGGTCTTTGCAACTTTAGGCCAGTGCCTGTGGATGATTGACCGTCCATCCTTCATCCTCTTCAGGAACACTTCAATATTGAACCGTGGGTGTTGTATGAAAACCTTCCTCACCTCCTGACCATACAGATGGTTTGAGAGGTAATCATCAGTGAACTGCTTTGGAAAGGCCTGAAAACAAGGATATGCATAAATATCTTCTCCAGATTTGAAATGGCGCAAAGGAATTAAAAAGACAAGGTATAACAGTTAGTACCATCCCGTAGTGAACTGATGTCTTCTTCATTGTGCAGACAAAGATCTTGTTGTTTTTTGTCACTAATTTCTTTATCGTAACAATCTTTCTGAGTTTCTTGACTTGACTGATATTAATGGACAACTCATTTCCACATGTGCAAAAAGGGTCAAACATTGGGTCAAAACCTCTGACAGCAGGACCTATATGTGCAAGACCAAATTGTTAAAAACCTAATATTTAAAAACAAGAAGTGGAAAGGTGTGTTATTAACTGCAACAGGCCTAATATTTAAAAACAAGCAAACATAGTCATTCAAACTTGTATTGTGCAGGTCTAAGTACACTAGTTATTGGCCCTGTTTGGATCCATGGGTTAGAGTTAGTTTGAGCTAGTTTGGGCTTAAATAGCCCTAAAGTATCCAAACATGAGGGCTAGTTTGAGCTAGTTGCATCAAACCCACCCAAAACAACTATCCCGCCCAAGAGGTGCTGATTGGGGCTAGTTCTCCTAGTGCATTTATTGTCAATCTAACACTGTCATCCAAATACCTCTTTGGCTAGAGTTAGTTCAGGGTTAGTCATTGTTTAGTATCATTGTTATTTAGGAAACGTAGGATAGCGTAGGATTTATTCTACCTTGACTTGTACTCCAAGATGTACTCCTATATATATGCCCACGAGGCTTAAGCAATACAATCAACTATTCCACCAATCTCGCTCTCCCTTTTAACTGTCATGAGCTAGAAACTAACTCTAACCTCTAGCTAAGTTAGAGTATCCAAACAGTGCCATTGTTAAATCAAATGGAAAGGCGTGTTCAATACTCCCTCCGGTCCTTTTTACTCTGCATATAAGAATTGTCAGAAGTCAAACTTCATAAAGTTTGACCTTATTTATATGAAAAAATATCAACATCTAGCATGCTAAAGTTGTACGATATGAAGATTTAAGTCATGACACATGTACTGATATTTATTTCATATTGTGAATGTTGGTATTCTGTTCTATAAAGTTGGTCAAAATTTACGAGGCTTGACTTTAGACAAATCTTATATGCGAACTAAAAAGATTTGAAGGGAGTACAACATGCTTAACAGCAACCAAATATAGTCATTCATAGAGCTATTGTTAAATTTGGTATTGATGAAATTGAACCGCATAGTTCATACTAGCACATATAGAACATCATACTGTTAATAGCTGAAATAAACAAGGCATACTACAAACAACCAAAGATGGCAATTGAAAATGGACATATGCTAACTACAAACAACCGAACAACCATAAACCGTAGAAATAAACAAGGCGTAAAGCAAACAACCTAATATAGCAATAAATACTGGACAGGTTCTCACTACAAAAGGGGTTTGAGAAAACAAATCATGGGTTTCCTCACTTGTCATAGATTGGCTCCTCCTCGTGGTCGCCGTCGATGAGGTCTGACTTACCAGCTGAGGATCCTAGGCCACCGTCGCAGAATGTGTCCTTCAGAAATGACAAAAGGGGCTCCATGGCGATGAAGGATGGCAAATTGTTCATAACGAGCCACAGCAGATCAGCGGCAGGGCCATCGATGAGATCGACGGCTGTCGAACCCGAAGGGTTGGGGGTGGGCAACTTAACCTGTGACATAACCCGCGTCAAGTCGTCGGTGTCGACGACCTTGATGTCGTAGCCGGTGTCCGCGACATGCCAGAATACTCTAGCCCGCTGATTGAAAGGCTCAATCCAGGTCTGGTCATCGTCGTTAGCTTCCTCGATGGCCACCTCGCCGATGTCGGGCGAAGAGGCCACAATAAAGCTCTTTTGGGCCATTCGCTCCTCGAGCTCCCTAGGAAGCGTAGCCGGGCTTAGGCTGCGACGCTCTGGAGTGGGGGGGGGGGGATGGGGATCTCTGGGAAAGGGGGTGTTTCGCAGGCGTCATCTAAGAAACTCAGGGTGGCGAGGGTATGTATATCGGTGGGTAAACTGCACGGGCAGACCGGCAAAGGTTGACGATGTAGGCGGTGCGGCGGTGGGGACCTAGCTAGGTTTGGAGCGAGGGAGAGGTGGTGTGTATGTGCATGAGCGGGGGATTTGGGGTGAGCAAAGGATTTGGGATGTGTGTGTGGAGGGGGTCCAAGGTGGTGTTTGAGGAAATGCCGCGGGTACTGAAAATTTTACTAGGCAGGAGTAAAATGGCGAGGCTATCGAAAATTTGGATCAAGGGATTGAAGCAGAGCGGGCGGGAGTAACGAACATCACACACGGTTAAAACATAATAATCATGTGCTATCAAACAGAAAAACACTCCAGCCGAGCAGATATTTTTGAGATTGCGAGGGATGGAGGAGGGAGTAAAATTCCGGGGCTACTAAAAATTTGGATCTACTGATTGAAGCAGAGTAGGAGTAACAGACATCGCACACGGTCCAGACATACTAATCGTGTGCTATCAAATAGAAAAACCATCTACGCGGGTAGATATTTTCGAGATTGCGAGGGAGTAGATATTTTTGAGAGGGGGAGGGAAGCCTCGTGGAGCCCAATCTACTGTGATCATGTGGGTGATAGGGGCAGGGGCGCGGCACACGAGTAGTCCTAGGGAACCGTGTCTGTTTCATACCCGATCGCAGACGGTTGCTGCGACCGACTCGTCTGCTGTTTATAAATTTGGCCAAAAAATGCGGGAAAGGGTCAGAACACGAACACACTTGCATGTGGACCAAATATATGTATGAAAAGGGTAGTTTGATGTTCAAATACCCAATGCACAACTTTAATGTGGCACCTGTCGCACAAAGCACACGTTATTATTGCTAGCCCTCTCCCTCCAAACACACACACTTCGTGTTGCCGGGAGGGGAATCCTAGCTATGAACGCATGCCCCCAAATAGCTAGGTCTGACATCTCACCGTACCGTAACACAAAACCGAAAGGAGTGGCACATGTGCATCGCAAATTAACCGGGCATCCCCGACCCCATGGAGGTTCATCTAGTATGAAGTAGTACTGTGCCCCCCCCCCACACACACACACACTTTGAGTCGGTGGGAGGGGGCATCTCACCAAGGCGTATTGTAAGACTGACCAAGAAGAATCACCACCTTGGTCGTATAACCTCTCTTGTTTGTTGGGTCAAAGTCATGCATTGATGTTCCACACGTGGCCCCACAAAATAGGCTAGCTTGTCACCGATAACCACGCGAGGGAGTGCCTGAAGACAACCACTGCGTGCATGTGGCCCAAACATATGTATGAAGTGTCATGTGGTGTTTGAATATACCCAATGCACAACTTTGATGTGGGTGCGTGCTTTTGGAACCGGAAAGTCCCCACACGGAGCAAGGGTTCACGACGCATAGTATACTATATATATAGGGATTCATGTGTATGCGAGCCCTCGAACTTAAGTCTCGAATCTCACCATGATCGATGTACGACTATACGGTAACGTGAACCAAGAGAAGAAGAATCCACCCTGGTAACCTCTCTCGCGTTGTTGGTCGAAGTGATGGACGTCCACGCGGGCCCACGAATATATAGGCCGTCAATGATAACCAAGCGAGGGAGAGTGTCCAAAGACAACCACTGCATGTATATATGTGCCCCAAACATATGTATGGACATGCATGATGCATGCATATATGTTTGAATACCAAAAGCACAACATTTTGATGTGGCGCATGCATGCGTCGAAAAACACACAGTCCCACATAGATCTGGTTCATGATGCGTCGCGTGCTAGCCCCCCCCCCCCCACTTCGACCCGGTGGGAGGGATTCGTGCGTACACATGCGCGCGAAGTATAGTTGCATGTACCGAACCATATAATACGAACCAAAATTTAATCCCCTCCTAATTATAAGTCAAATTAACCTCTATCGCTGTCGGTCGAAGTGATTGACCAAGCGGGCACATAGAGATGGACGAAGCATCTCGCTGATAACCCCGTGAGTGAGTGCTAGAGGACAACCACCATCGCTTGCTTGTGGGCCAAACACATGTATGGAGATGTGTGGTTGTGATGTTTGAATACCCAATATATATGCAGAACTTTGATGTGGCACCTGCCTCGGAAACCTTTAAGTCCCCCACACGAACCGAGGTTCATGACACGTAGTATATATATGTTGCCCCCCTCCCCTCTTAGACGCGTAATATATACTCCTACGTACCATAAAACAACCCGAAAATAATCCTCCTTGTTCGTCAAATTACCTTTCTCGTTGTGTCATATATTAGATGGACGACGACCTCGCGGGCCCATGGAGGGAAGAGTCACAGGCGAATGAGTGACAACCATCGTCTGCACGTGGCCCAATGTGTTGGTGATGTTTTTAATACCCAATATGCACAACTTCTTTGCGGCACCTGCCTCAGAAACCGAAAAGTCCTCACACGGAGCGAGATCGATTCATGACGTGTGTGTAGTATATATGTGCTGCCCCGGCCCCCTCCTCCCCTCTTTGACGCGTACTATATACTCCTACCGCAACACAAACCAAAAAGAAACCTCCTTGTTGGGTCAAAGTGATGGAGGACAACCGTGCGGGCCCAAGGATGGAAGCATCGCACGCGAGTGAGTGTCCTATATGACGCGTAGTATTGCCCCAGGCCACCCTCTTCAGCGCGTACTATATATATACTCCTACCGTACGTATAACAAAAACCAAAAAATGACCATCCTTATTGGTCAAATTAACCTCTCTAATCGCATGTCATAGTGCTGGACGGCGACCTCGCGGGCCCACGCGAGTGAGTGTCCTAGAACCACCGCGTGCATGTGGCCCAAAGATGCATGTCAAACTTTTTCTGCAGCGAACATGTGACCAAAGGAGTTTAGTGTTGAAAATAAAAAAAAATGGATAACATCTATGCGTTTTTTATACATTGATTGATTTCCCAGGGATTTAAATGTGCAAAAATCAAATTTGATCTACATGAGACCCGTGATAGTGCACGAAAATGGATTGCAAAATCATATGTGTACGTGTCCCTGGGTGCATGTTTAGTCCCCATGCAAGAAATTTCTAACATATAGAATCTTGATTTTAAAATCCAATAAATCCAAAACTAAGTTGAAATTCATGAAACTTATCGTGGTTTCATATGGACACCAATAGACTGTGATATTTTTTTTCAAATTTGAGACAAGTTTTGATATAATCTTCTTACATACAGGATATTATAAATAATTATCAACCAATATCGCAAACGAACTCTTTATTCGAACCGTGTGCTTTAGACCAACAATGTAAGTGCAGTGCTTCGGTTAAGCAATAAAGCGGCAGAATTAATCATCAAAAAGGAAAAATCAATATAATACGTGCCACACACGCGTCCCGTGTGTCGTACGAGCATGCGTGAGTTGATGAGACGCATGCTAGCATGCAGACCGGGAGGCCGAGGCATGCGCGTGTTCGCTACGCACTCACCGTGGGGCATGCTAGTAGCTGTGCGAAATGACAGTAGGTGTGCCAGCAGTCCGCTGCGCAGGCTCACCGGGAGGCGAGCCAGCCCTTTGACCACCGCCCACCTCGCTCTCACTACTCCATATTAATGGCGCGCCTGATCCGCGGCCGCACACCCCGTCCACAGTTGTCACCGCCGCATGGAGTGTATTAGGATTTTGCCGAAGCGCGCCATCGCGGGGAGTGGTGATGCCGGGGCTGGTGAAGCACCCACGCAACGCATGAAGCTGGGCGCAGAGGTTGTTGTCGCCGCCAACGAGGTCTCGCGCGGGCAGCAGCACGACCTTGACTTCGTCGCCGTCATCGTGCCTCCCCTGCCGGAGCCGGAGGTCCATAGCTACTCCGGCAACGACTCTGACTCCGACGGAAAAACCGGTTAGTCCCTACCCCCTTTGTTGGGAACAGAAACCCTTGGTTATGTTCACCCAGTCCATGAAATCAGAGTAAGATTCGTTAGATCCGTGTGGTGTATTGATTGTTTGAATGGTATCTATGGTTAGTGATTAATTGTTTGTTCTGTACAAACAATTTTTTGCTAATAATCCGACTAGGGTTAGCGTGCGTGCTAATAATTCATAGCCAGATCTTGAGAATTAATTTTGAATGTCCTACATATATGTTTGTGCCTTTTTTTCTTCCAGATCTTGAGAATTGATTTTGAATGTCCTACATGTATGTTTCTCCCTTTTTTTTCCTTCCAGATTGCTATGTACACAGATGAGGCTCCGGCCAGCAGCGCCGCCGGCTGTAGATCCTGCACCCGGCAGCGCGGGCAGAAGCGGCCACGCCCCCTGGATCTGAGGAACCCGTAGAATATCGGGCGGACCGCATCAGCGATCTCCCGGACGCCATCCTTGGGGAGATCATCTTCCTTCTCCCCACAAAGGATGGCTGTCGCACACAGGTCCTCGCATCTCGATGGCGCACTCTGTGGCGCGCCGCACCTCTTAATCTCGACTATCGTCGGCTATCTGTCGTTCATGATTTTGAACTCCACGGAGCCATCATCTGCTCCCACCAGGGCTCCGTTCAACACCTATGCATCCCGGCATGCTGCCTGCTGCACATACCCTTCACGATGAATGCCTGGCTGACATCCCGTCAATTCGAAAAACTCCAACATCTTGAGTTCTACCATTACTATGCAAATAGCTGTCCACCAAGCGTTGTAGCTATGCCCTCACCACCAGTGTCCATCTCATGGTTTTCCTCCTCTCTCCACACCACCACCCTGGCCCGGTGTCATCTACCAGACAATCTGGTACAAATGCTTCGACTCCCATTGCTAAAAAAACTCGTGCTTGTGGTGGTCGATCTGTCGGAGGCCTCACTGCACAGCATCATCCACTCCTGCTGCCCTGCCCTGGAGCGCTTGCTGCTTGTTTTTGGAAAAGAAATCCATATCCGTTGTCTCCAAATAAATTCGCCTCGCCTTGTAAGCATTGGAATTTGCTTTAAAGGAGAGGAGCTCATCATCAAAGACGCCCCTTCACTCCAAAGGCTGCTCCTTGATTATCGTTATGCACCTTCGCAAATAACTATGGTCTCTGCGCCTAAACTGGAGACCTTGGGTGTAATTCCTGATCCGTTTGAAGGTTACAAGATGGTGGTTGGCTCCACACTTATTCAGGTATTGTATATTATCATCAACACTTTTGTAATCATAAGCTGCATTTTTCATTTGTGTGCGTAAGTTTTATATCATCAACACTTTTGTAATCATAATCTGCATTTTTCATTTGTGCGCATAATCTTTATATAATCTTGGAGTACGCTTTTGGTACTAATATTATGTTCTATGCTCAATGAAGAGTTTGTCCATGGGTACCCTATCAATGGTGCTGGATTCTCTCAAGACCTTACATATCAGTACGTGGTGTTTTGATCTGAACATGGTTATCGGCTTGCTGTGATCCTTTCCATGTCTGGAGAATTTGTATATACAGGTGATGATATCAAGCACATTGATATACTTTACTAGAACTAACCGTTCAGCTGTACTATTTTTTTTAGACATTAACTGTTTTCAGTCTTCATGTCTATTTAGGCTAAAGGACATGGACAAAAAGGTATAACCAATCGGTGGCATAAGAAGCACCGGGATTTTCTCAGTTCTCATGACATTCGTTTGAGGACAATAATGCTGGAAGGATATGCATCCAACTATGCAAACACTAGCTTTGTCACATTCTTCTTGTTGAATGCGAGAGTACTATTGTCCATGAGGATTAAGTTTTTTAACAGACACTTTCTCACGGATGGACACGTTGAACAGCATAAAAAGAAGTTTCAGGTGGACAAAAGGGCTTCTGAACGTGCTCGGCTTCTATTTACAACAACTTGTCTTCATGTACCAGTAGATTTTCTGGTCCAGGATCTTGATTTTATGGATCAGACCGATCCATTTGACTGTGACTGCTCAAAACTTTGGTTGAGTTAGTTGTTATTGTCCTGTTCAATCTGGATTTTGTGTAAACCTGATGAACAATTAATCATCGTGCTTTTGTACCTTCTGTAAACTGGGGTTAGATATTGCTGCCCTTTTCAACTCGGCTTTGACCCATATTTTCTTTCATGCAAACCGGAGCTTCTATCAAGAAGCCTCATGGTTCCGAGAGCGAACTTGGTCGCATGATCTGGTCGCGAAACGACATACGCTGTATATTTCCGTCTTGATTTATTTTACAGAGGCAACATGCAACTGTGCTAAACATATGAAATTATTCAGGGTTCATTTCGCCTTTTTATACATTGATTTTCCTAGTCATTTTTAACAAATAGCCACCACGTTATTATCGCAAACGGTCGTATTAGTCAAACCGTGGGTGTTCAACTAACCATTTACTACTGCGGGCAGCTGTTTGATTAGAAGGGACGACTGTGAGCAGTCCGCAGCGCACGCCGCGAGCGCTGCAATTTATTGCTGGTTTTGGACTTTTGTTTCGGCCGCCTCGGGAAGGTACATAGAACAGTCCTCCGTTCTCATCTACAAGCACCGCCGCCGAGGATCGCCGCCTGCTGCGAGATGGAGGACGAGCCGGCCAACAAGCGGGGGCGGGTCGAGCCAGAACCGCAAGAGCCTCGGGCGAACGTGGACTTCATCAGCAGCCTCCCCGACGAGATGTTGGTAACCATCATATCCCACCTCCCCATCAAATATGGCGTGAGGACCACTATCCTCTCACGGAGATGGCGCCCCCTCTGGCACTACACCCCCCTGGACCTCATCGTCGACAACGAGTTCTGAAGTGGGAAGCAGCAACGCCTGGACGCATTGTCCCATGTCCTCGCCACGCACCCTGGGCCGGTCAGACGCCTTGCTATCGGCAGGCTCAGTCCCCACAACAAGACCGAACCCAGGTTGCACTACTGGTTCCTATCCCCGGCCCTGGATCGGCTCGAGGAGCTCAGCCTTCATGCTAGACGTCCTTGCTCGCTGCCGCCGTCCGTGTTCTGCCTCGCGCTCACGCTACGCCGTGCTACATTCAGGCGGTGCATTTTCTCCCGGATCGATGCCGCGCGCGCTCTTCATCTCCCTAAACTTAAGCACCTCGAGCTCATTGCCGTCCGCATCTCGAAGGAGGATTTGGAGCGCCTGCTCGTCGGCTATACAGTGCTCGAGTACCTTTGTCTTCATGCAATGGATGGGTTCAGTAGCCTCCACATCACCTCGACGAATGTCCGTGCGATTTATGTGCATTGCTGGCGCCGCCCAAGGCTGTCAGTTGAGGTGTTTCACGATATTGTCATTGAGAATGCGCCTTTCCTCGAGAGATTGTATGTACATGATAAATTAGGTCCAGCGAGAATCAGGGTCATTCACGCACCGAAATTGACAGTGTTGGGCTATTCGTGTGCTGAATTCAACAAACTTGTTACTGGATCATTATCCGTTCAGGTACAACATTCTTCTTCTTCTCCTTCTTATGTATTATCGAACAACACATTTTATCTAATTGTTGTTGATCTATATCTTCGCCTGTCATCCAGAAAATGATTCCCACAAGCTTGACCCGGCCTCTGCGCACAATGAAGATCTTTGCACTACAATCTGTCGGCCCCGATCTGAATGAAGTTGTTAGATTCCTTATATAGATTCTTTCCTTGCACGGAGAAGCTATACATCGAGGTGATGCTCCTTTCCTGTTAATTGTTAACCACAACGGAGCTCAATTTTTTGTTACTTTTACCCATGATTACAATGACAAATGTAGAATGATTTCTAAAGGAAATTTGGAGGATTTCAATACATATATTTTTTGAGATGCTAGTGTTATACGTGTTTTATTCCTTTGCCCGACATGCTTTCGTGATAAAAGTTTATCATGAAAGATTGAAGGTGGCATTTCACTCTTTTCGTGTATTTTAGAAATCCTGCAAATCAAAGAGGCCCGAAGTGTTCAAATCTGCAGCTATGCCCTAATATGTTGTCTTCGTTTGCAGATACTAGCAGGCCCAAAAGTAGAAAATGTTGGGGAATATAACAATCCCATTGAATTCCTTGATCTTCATCTCACAGAAATTACTTTTAACGAGTACCGAGGCACCACACCAGAAATTAAATTCGCCAGGTTCTTTGTTGAGAAAGCAAGGTTGCTCAAGGTAATAAGGTTTGCCCTATATTTACTGCGTAGAAGTGAATGGATTGCTAAAGAGCGCAGGCGTCTACAGCTGAATGGAAAAGGCTCTGCACAAGCTGAATTTCAGTTTGTAACTTCATATGACAGAATATTCGGCAGTCACTGTATCGAGCCGCTATATGACTTCTCGGTGGCTGATCCTTTCACAAAAATAATGCATGAAAAAGATTCTGAAGAAGATTAATTTTATGTGTCTGAATAGTTTGAACCTTGTAATCTTTGAATTTGGGCCTTGTAATGCTGGAATTTGAACCTTGCAATATTTATGGTATTTGTTATATAACGTAATTGGATGTTTAATTTGGTCTTGCAATCATGTCCTATTACAAGTATATATATGTTGTTCTTCTGTACACAGAGCATAGATGCTCTGCAGACAGAGCATATCACATCGCACACGGACCACACTAGGTAACCCGTCGGTGATGAATTCATCAATCGCAAACGGTTATATACCAGCAAGCGTTTGCCCACAACACACATGGCTTATTCAATCACAAACAGCTCGGATGGATCAACTGTATGCCACGTATCGCACACGCAACTCTAATTTGATTCGTGCTTGATGTCTCCGCCATCGCTCGCACAGTTTGTCTTATTTGCCACGTATCACTGTGCCGGCCTCTGCTCGTGTCCCTCGGCGCATTGTGCTCGCCGTTAGGCACCGCAGCGCACTGTGCTCGCCGTTAGGTGCCGCGACGCGCTCTGCTCGCATCCGTCGACGCGCTCTGCTCGCGTACCTCCACGCGCTCGGCTTGTGGACAGCTTTTCCTTGCGTGTTCAACTGCTATATCCATATATATGGTTGCTCGCCGTTGAGGCGACCGCGGAGCGCTCTGCTCGTGTCCCTCCATGCGCGCTCTGTCAGCGGTTGGGCCTGCGCACGATCACGTCGGGGGCGCCATATGCATGCGGTTGCGCCACGCGCATCGCCACGATGCAGTTACGTGCGGCACGATGGAGTTACGCGCTGCAAATTAGAACTGCCATCCGGGCGTGCCGATATTCCAGGCCATCCGGCTTCCCCTTTAATTCCCGCGGCCATTATAACCTTAGTCTCTTCAACCTTTCGATCACGCCCGAAAACACAACAAGCACACCCACGATGACACATAGAGAGGGGATGTCTAGCAGCACTCCAATGGAGTTCGGCGAGCATAAAGTGGAGACCCACGCGAGGGAGACGGATCTCTCGGTGGTGTACACCATCGACCCGGCTGTGGTGGACGACTACATCAACACCGTTGAGCAGTTGCTTGCTCGAGACAAGTACAAGGTGGTCGGCATCGACCTCCAGTACACCGGCGGTCGTCCCAACATAGATCAGAAGGTTACCGTCGCCCAGTTGTGCATGCGCCACCATGTCCTCATCTACCACTGCTGCATGGCCACAGAGCCTTACGACTGTTTCGCCAGGTTTGTCAACAGCACCGACTACAAGTTCGCTATGGTGGAAACCACCGACGATGTAAAAGCGCTCAGGGTTACGGGCTTGGCCTGCAAGAACCTTGTCGAAATCGGTGAGCACTACGGGGTCTGGGGCAGCACGAAGAAGGACTCCCTGGTTGAACTCGCCTCAGCCATCATCGACCCATACTACGAAAAGATGAAGTAGGATGCCAACAGAACACGTCCCGTATCCTGGCACGGGGCGTGGATGCGGCAACTGGATGAACCTCACCTTAGGTTTGCGGCCAAGAGCGTGTACATATGCTACGAGATGCACACGCGGATCGTTGACATGAGGAAGTGCCTCATTACCGAAATCGACGAGGCCGGATCGAGCCACAAGAAGAGCAGTAGCGGCAAGCGTCATAAGAAGTAGATGATGATCAGATGATCATTTATCCTAGTTAAT
Organism: Thinopyrum elongatum; assembly: GCA_011799875.1. Taxonomy (NCBI): domain Eukaryota; kingdom Viridiplantae; phylum Streptophyta; class Magnoliopsida; order Poales; family Poaceae; genus Thinopyrum; species Thinopyrum elongatum. The sequence continues at coordinate 486,236,358 of CM022297.1, read as the reverse complement.
TATGCATGTAATATATAGTTGACTTTGGTGTGTGGAAATGTCATGTGTGTAGTAGCCACCTATGTAATTATGCATGTAATAGTTTACTTTGGTGTGTGCAAATGTCATGTGTGTAGTAGCCACCTATGTAATTGGATGTTTAATTTGGTTATGCAACCATGTCCTTATAAGTGTGTATATATATATATATTGTTGTTCTGTATGCAATCCCAACGCACAACACGCACGTCTTATTACCAGCAATCGTTTGTGTTATTATCGGTCTTCGCACACATTTCTGATTATAGACCTGTTTGCCGCGTATCACACACATCTTGTTAAATTGAACCGTGAACTGTTTGCCCTCTATCGCACACACCTTGATCTGGCTGTCCATTTCTTTTGTTCCGCCTCATCACAAACAGTTTATCCGAGTGAACCGTATGCCGTATATCGTACACGCCTTCATCTAGCTGCCTTTTTCTTTTGTTCTACCTCATCGCAAATAGTTCATTGAACTGAACCGTATGCCCCGCATTGCACATGCAACTAAATTATGAACCGTGTTTGATGTATCCTTCATCGCAAACGTTTTGCATCTTTTTTTATGGTTTTTTTACATCACCGTTTGCAATTATTGCATCGCACACAGTTTCGTCGAAGGGTCTCTGATCATAGTGTCACGTTAGCAGCATCCTGCAGTAGTGAGAGGTGCTCCTGGAGCTGTCTTGGGGGAGGGAGGAGAGCTAGCTCTCTCCCTCTCCTGGTTTTCGTGTGTGAAGGTGGTAGGGAGAGGATACAGAGTGTCGACCCCCTGCCTGGGGGGCTCCTCGGGGGTTTATAGCCTAGCCCCCCAGGGTTACAATGGTAAAAGCATACGGGCGTGGGGCCCAGGTGTCATCATCTTGAGCCAAACAGCGGGGCCCGCCGGGTGCAGGCCCTGCCGGCTGCCCACCACTGTGGCACGCTGATGCCCACGTCAGGGTGCGACAAGCGCTATGCAGCTATAGTGCTGCGCCGGGTCGTCGCCGCGGACCCCGGGCCATGGTTCCGGGGCGCGTTTTAGCCATGCGTACCTCGATCGGCGGCGGCATCTTGTAGCCACGCACGTCCCCGGCAGTTTACATTCAAGCGAACGAAAAGTACGATCCTACCGGCCCGCTGACCGCCATCAAAGAACGTGCCACCGTGCGTCGGCCGCACGCCACGTGGGGGCCGCGGCTGAGGCCAGCCCTGCCAGGCCACGCGCACGACGAGACGTAGACGCGGGCTCAAATCGTCATTCGCCTCTTGTGACAATCCCGGCTTAATCGTGCACTAACCATACACGCAAATGAACATGATCAAGCCTAAGGACTCACTTGAAGATATCACAACACAACTCTAAAACATAAATAAATTCATACAATCTTTATATTACAAGACAGGGCCTCGAGGGCTCGAATACATAGCTCGATGGCATACAAGTGTCAGCGGAAGCATCAGATATCTGGGTACAGATATATTACAGAAATGAAGATAAGCCTTTATAAAGGCGGGGCAAAATAAAATACTACGATCGAAAGGAGTAGGCCTCCTGCCTAGGACCCTTCGAATCCTACTCCTGGTCGTCTGTCGGCTCCTCGTAGTAGTACTCGCCGGGAGGGTAGTAGTAGTAGCTGTAGTCGTCGACGGGGGCTGCTATCTCAGGGGCTCCGTCATCTGGCGGCGTCAATTGGATATGGGGAGAAAAGAAAATAAAGCAAACATGAGTACTCATCCGAAGTACTCAGCAAGCAAGGATCTACACTACATATGCAACATTTTCAAAGGGGGCTGTATGTGCGGACTGGGCTGCAGAAATGCCAGAGTAAAGGGGAAAAGCCTAGTCCTATCGAAGACTAGCATCTTCAATCATCTTCATCGGTCTTGCAGCATTAGAAGAGTGCAGATTACACAATGTAAAGTAGTAGTAGTGTATCATCAACCTCGGCCAGAGATTCTTCCTCGACTCCCTGCGAGAAAGCAATCCCAGAGCCATACTATCCAGTTCATCTCAAGTCACCAGTTCTAGTTGTACTGATCGGGATACAACTCCGAGTGTCCGTTACCGTAGGACAGGCTATCGATAGATTAGTTCTTCCCTGCAGGGGTGCACCAAGTTACCCACCACGCTCGCTTAACTCCGGCCGGACACACTTTTCTGGGTCATGCCCGGCCTCGGCTAAGCAACACGCCGCAACCCGACCTAGGCTCTAAAGAGAGGTCAGCACGCCGGACTAACCTATGCCCCCAGGGGTCTTGGGCCTTCGCCCTGGGAACCCTGCATGTTGCGAGGACGCTCCGGAAGCAGACCTAGCAACCCCTTATACAAGCGCGGTTGTGTTCCCAGTCCAATCCAAAGCGGGCCGCTCCTCGCTGACGTCAATAGAGCTTCAGCTGATGTATACGACGCAGAACGCCCATACTATGCCCACGTGATGGTTAGTGCTATCAGGCCAGAGGCCCCTCGGATCAAATATCCAAACCGTTAGTGTGTTGATAGTGCGGAAACAAGCAGAGACTCATGAAAGATGTGACCCCGTCGCCCCGTCTCGAGGACTTGCGGCAAGGGCTAGGAATGCCCGGCCACGCCTCGTGTTCAACCCTCGGGCACCATCCAGGTCCACCCGATTCCACACCACTCGCTAATAAGCTCGCGCAGGTACCCCTCAGGGCCGACCCGTCTTTAGTATCATGTTACAGTGTACAGTCTTAGCAACCAAGTATCCGTGTGTCTGACACCAAAGGGACCCTGAGGAATCACCCTCGCTGGAATTTCCTCTAATGTTACCGTCAAGGTGAACGGAGGAGGAATCACCCTCGAGGTCCACACTTGAGGAGTTGCGCTACGACGTCGTTATCGGGGGTGGTGTAGGAGGAATCACCCTCGCTTACCACGACCGAATAACTAACCTACAAGCTTATCATCAAAAGTGCTGACGAGGTATCACCCTCGGCACTCGATAGTAACCCAGCAGTGTCTGCAACTAAGGGGGATGTGACGTGCGGTGTCGGGGCCTGGTCTTCAATCCCGTTGCTCGGGTCTTCTGATAATCCAGCAGGGTAGTCGGGATAATGTGGGGTCTCTGATGGTCTCTACCCAACCTATTCTAAGCAGTTTAGGATAACAGGTAATTATCAACAGCAGGTTACAAGTAAACAGGCTATGCAGCAGATATAGGATACAGTAACAGCAGTAACTTCTAATGCAAGCATAAGGGAGAAGAGAGTGGGCGATATCGGAATGCTCAAAAAGGGGGTGCTTGCCTGCAAGCTCTGGGGCAAGTGGCTGGTCGTCGGGGACGTAGTCATTCTCCGGAGCGGCGTCTGCCTCAGGAGCTACGTCAACGTCGGGGTCTAATCGAGAGAGAAGAGGGGGAGGAAATAGGTAAATATAATGCAATCAAATGCAACAGGGGCATGGTAAGCCTAGTATGCAGTGCAGGGTTGCCTAAATATGCATCTAAGTCATTTTAGTTATTTTTAGGATTATCGCGGGATTTATTACCCGGTGTGTGTGCACTATTCATCTACCGGAATCAGGCCCGGAGTTACGAGTTCTCCTACGTAGGAGGTTCCGACATGGAAACAGACAGCACAATCAGACTCGTCTCGTCGTTCTGAGCAACTTTCATGTTTTAAGTTTTTCAATCCGAGCTACGGTTTAAAAGTTATTAATTTTCAAAGATTTAATTGATTTTCTGGACTTATTTATTAATTCGAATTTAAAGAGTAACCGGAATCGCTGGGTGCACCCGGTGCACTGCACCCAGTGTGCACCAGAGAGGCTGACAGTGGGCCCAGTCAACTGCATAGTCAGCAATTGACTGGGTCAGCGCTGACTGGTCAAATGGGCTGTGGGACCCAGCTGTCATAGGCACAGGGTTAATCTAAACATTTTAATTAGACTAATTAACTAGGTAGGGTCTACTGCCAGTGGCACAGGGGCTCTGTTAGAGTTAAACTAATGATCTACAGTGTTCGGGCCCACACGTCAGTGTCACAATTAACCGAAACGTTAATAACCAGGGGGCCCAGTTGTCAGCGGCTGTTAGTGGCTAACTACGTGATTAGCCCCTAACCTAAACTAGCTGGGGCCCGCTGTCAGTGAGCCGGCCCGCTGGTTGAACCAGCGCGCGCCGACGGCGGCCTACAGGAACGGCGGCTGAACGCCGGCGGCCGAATCCGGCGTCCCTATGGACTGCCGCGACTACTCATCGAACGGGCACAGAGCGGCGAGTGCAGTGGCGCAAGTGGCACGGTCGGGCATGGCCGGAGTCAACCAGACCCACGATGGCTGACGGCGACTACGGGCGGCGCCCGGTGGTTCGATGCATAAGGGGGGCACGGGGAAGAGAGAGGGAGGCCGCGAGGGCCGGATGCTCACAGCGGGGCGCCGGTGAGGTCGAGGGGGCCGGAGGAGCTCGGTCGGCGGCGGATCGAAGCCGTGGCCGTGGCGGATGTAGCCGACGGGAGTGGGCGTAGGCGGCATTGCTGGGGCCTCGGGATCGAGCTCGTGGTCCAGGCGACGGAGAAAGGCACGGCGCGGCGGATGGACATGCTCCCGGAGCTCAGAGAGTCCAGTGGTCGCGGTGGAGGCGAGCGACGGCGACGGCTGCGGTGAGCTCCTCTGGATCGAGCAGAGAGAAGGGGAACGAGGAGGAGCGGGGCTAGGGGGAGGGAGAGACTGAGCAGGGGGGAGGAGACGGCGAATGAAGGAGGGGCCAGAGGAGATGGATGGGGACGACCCTTATCCTCCCATCCACCCGCCTCGTCGCGGTGGCGAGCAGCGCGTGGAGGAGGCGAGAGCGACCATGGAGACGGCGACACGACGGCAGAGCAGGTGAGGAAGGGCCCTGGTGGGCTGGGCTTCGCCCTATAGCAGATGGGCCGGGGGCACAGGAGGTTTTAGCTATTTTCTGTTCCAGAAAACCAGATGAGCTACTGTTGCAATTAAAAGGGCTAGCAAATGATTTTTGCTGTGAGTGAAACTTTGCTCAAAATTATGGCTCAATTTTCTCAAGTGGCACAAAAAGTTTGGGGCTAAAAGGAGAAGGTTAGGAATTTTTGGAAAATGAAAAGAGCGAAAATAATTGCTGCTGGTCCACTAAATAATTTCTAGGAGCAATTTGGAATTTTCAAAAATGTTGGTTTCAATTTTATAATTGCCTTAGGAATATTTTCAACATGGTGAACTATTTTGATTTGCTGTTTGAAGAAATAATTATTTTGACTTGAGTTTGGAATTTGAAATTGAGTTTGGATTATTCCTTAACTTTTTTTATTAGGGTGTAATGTTGATGACTTGGCATGATTAGTGGGAGAATACTGTGGCATGATTCTCCGGGTGTTACAAATCTCCTCCACTACAAGAAATCTCGTCCCGAGATTTAAGTGGGGAAATAAAGAGTAACTCCAGGAGAACTAACCCTTATAGGGTCAGTTATCGGGTGGACAACTCAGGGAATGTGGCAGAAGTATCACTTGAGTTGAAACTTAAGAAAGCATCGAGAGCAAAATAAGAAAGTACGATAAAAAGTTTCACGCGAATGGACATCCGATCGATACCTGAACAGAGTGTGAAAAGGGGTTCAGTGCATCTGGTATAGATCGTCTATCGAGGGGTGGCTCGGGTTAATACACAAAGTCAAGGGCAAAGGATGCTTCAGAATCAAGAATATTACAGGAGAGTCAGGTTCCGATCCTGTGGAATTGAGGAGGGGTGTTGATCAAAAGTAGGAAGAACGGTGAGATTTTACCGGTCACATCAACAAGGTATGTCAGAAGGTAGCTTGTCAGCTATGCCGTTAACATCGTCGGTACCAAGGGCGAGGGACGAAGAGAACCATTCTCCTACTCGTTAAAACGAGGCGGACCACTAGGCAAAGTTCTCGTCCATCGGTGGTTACTGAAATGTCATCATCAATAGTAACATGGTCTTACTGACAAAGTTATGCACCGAGGGTGTTTACATAAGCAGGGAGTTATTTCTGCATACATCACATAGATCACAAGAAAGGTTAAACAAAACAATGGAAAGGAAAAATGTGTTTACCACAAGTATTGGGAGTATATTCTGTCTTAGGAAAAGTGGAATAGGATATACATGATAGGGCAGCAAGTTCAAAAGCATTTAGATAAAGGGGCGAAGGAAGAATCATGATATTACCCATACAACGATGTTTGGATAATTGATGAAGGGACATGCAACGCTGCGTTTTCACTGTTCTCAATGATATTCGGAATACCATAGTCATACTCCGAGGTAGCGATAACATGGTGTTTCAAGTAAGGTTGGATCGAAAGATCACAATAGATACGAAGGAACAATTTCAAGATTATCAAGGAACTCAATGTATGAGCAAAACATCATCGGTTGAGTGTTGGAGGAAGTCAAGGATGTGATCGATGATAACACAGATCATCGAGGGGCAAGGATGGTATTACTAACCATGAATTCAATTGACATCTCTAAAGAAGTTATTATATTGATGGTGATCACGACAAATTTGTCGAGGTACTATGAAGGGGCCATCGAACAGTGACGGCATCATACATAAACAATGATGAAGCGAAAGGTTATGGGAAACACGGATGCGACACAAGCTCGAAATCAAGCTTGTTGTTTGAGGTGATATGACAAGATGAGGAAGATCGACGTAAGCTTAGCTCATCGTCGAAGATTGTGCTCCGGGAAGAAGGACCAGGTAGCACAGTTAAAAGTTGGCACGATAATGATATTGCCGATCAGGCTAGGAATGATGTAATGGAGTATTTAACTTCCCAGTAAAAAAAATACTAGGGATAATACCAGAAGGTAAATCGGAGTAGAGGTTGGACGGGTGAATTGATCTGCTGAGGACAAGTATTTTAACTTATCCGGAAAATGGAATCAAGAAGGAAATATGGTGGGAACCACGATTGCAAAGGATCAATTCATAGATACAAGATGAACTAGTACCAAGGGAATAATTATTTTTTACGAGCAGCTTGCATGATAAGTTCTACATCGGGTCCATGGGCATGAACGCAAAGGTTCAAGGTCGACCCCCACTTCTTCAATGAACAACTTCTCATTCACTGCTCTCTGTTAAGAATGTTTAGAGTTTGAAAGTTTAACTGGTGGAATACCAGAAGGTATGGCACATGAAGCCTTATGGGTTCTCACAGATGGCAGAAGCATAGATACAACCCATTGGGACAATTTTACGAATCCATACCACCATCAACCCAAGCAAGGGATGTGAGTTCGAAAGTAGAGTATCGAAGTCAAAGCAGATGATACAATTTACCGGAGGTATTAATTACCAAGGGAAGAGCTCATAAGATGTTTGAATATGAAGGATACTGCCGGATATTAATCCAACAAAGGATTCAGCAGTCCTCAATGGATCTGATGTGAGTATCAGTACTCAATCAGAAGAAGGAAAGAATGGAACGGCATCAGATTATAGGAACATCGGAATAATCCGACGTTAAAGTACAAAGGGGGTTATGGTTCAGAAACGAAGGATCAGAAGCAAAAGCTCTAACCAAAATTGAGTAGGTTGAATAGAACTTTAGTGTTCCGTCTTGCAGAGATCTCCACCTATGGTTACGGGACATGTCCTGGTCAGTAGTCAGTCCCAAGTCAATAAGGAGAAGGAATGCACTGTCTCTCCGTGCCATGCAAGCAGGGCGGATATACAGACGGCAAGAAGTAGAGATTGCTTCAGTGCCAAAGGCAATGTCAACGGGGAAGGAACCGATAAGGTTCTTAGAATAGAAAAGAATCGGTCGGATAATTGTCCACAAAAAGGAATCAAGTGATCTGTGAGAACTAACGGGGTAAGGTTTTAACAACTTGTTCCACCTGAGAGTTCCCTGAGGAAGAACAGGAGGCAAGCACATCTGATTGAGGAAATACTTGAATAACTCAAGTACAATATCCAGATGGATCACGACCTCCATAGTGAGTAGTGGCAGGTAGTTCACCTGGGCAAAAGGGCAAGCAAATTGAACAGGCTTAGTTGGACAATCAACCAATACTTGACTGACTAAGAACCAGCTCATGTCCGGAATGATGATTGAGCTGGAAGGACAAGTTCTAGGAATCGACTGATGATTACGAGCATTCGCAGCATATTGATTCAAGGGATCCAAAATGGTAAGGGCAAAGGATGTTGACGGGGATTACTAGACATATGGAGTTACCCATAATGCAAGTAGGCAAGAATTTCAAAAGCAATAGGGTGCAGAGAATTTTCGGAAGATCGATGAACAATGAGAAGGATGTTGCGAAGCACAAGATCAACTAGAGATAAACGAATCCCTGATAAGTGCGATGAATTATCCGCAGTGCAAAAGAAGCTGCACGACAGTAGGCTCAAATAATTCCCGGATTAAAGAGGGGTAATTTGGGGTAACTCGTAAATAAAGGAGTAACTGGGAATAAAGATTCAAACGGCAAAGATGTGTAGCTGTTCTCGGTGATCATCGGTAGCAGGGAACTTGCAAGAGCAGTGTGCATAATGGTCTCGGGAAACTACGAGGAGTATCTTCGGAGTCTTCTGATGATGGCACACCATCTTCTGGAATGAGGGGCTCTCCGGAAGAAGGCGGTTACGAGAACCTAATGTCGAAGTTAGTAAAATTATTTAACCCGAATAGAAGAGAGATCAGAGTCCCAGAGTAAAGACGAGGAATAAAAGATCCTAATACCACCCAGTTGGTGACGTGGGCCCGTAAGCCACACAGCCATGTTAGTAAATCAGTTTTCGGATACTAGACTCAACTTCGGCCAAGGAGTTGGGAAGGGGGTTCCTACAGGCAGTCAGCTCTGATACCAACCTGTGACGACCCCGGCTTAATCGTGCACTAACCATACACGCAAATGCACACGATCAAGCCTAAGGACTCACTTGAAGATATCACAACACAACTCTAAAACATAAATAAATTCATACAAGCTTTATATTACAAGCCAGGGCCTCGAGGGCTCGAATACATAGCTCGATGGCATACAAGTGTCAGCGGAAGCATCAGATATCTGGGTACAGATATATTACAGAAACGAAGGTAAGGCTTTATAAAGGCAGGGCAAAATAAAATACTACGATCGAAAGGCGTAGGCCTCCTGCCTAGGACCCTCCGAATCTTACTCCTGGTCATCTGTCGGCTCCTCGTAGTAGTACTCGCCGGGAGGGTAGTAGTTGTAGCCGTAGTCGTCAACGGGGGCTGCTATCTCAGGGGCTCCGTCATCTGGCGGCGTCAATTGGATATGGGGAGAAAAAGAAAATAAAGCAAACATGAGTACTCATCCAAAGTACTCAGCAAGCAAGGATCTACACTACATATGCAACATTTTCAAAGGGGGCTGTATGTGTGGACTGGGCTGCAGAAATGCCAGAGTAAAGGGGGAAAGCCTAGTCCTATCAAAGACTAGCATCTTCAATCATCTTCATCGGTCTTGCAGCATTAGAAGAGTGCAGATTACACAATGTAAAGTAGTAGTAGTGTATCGTCAACCTCGGCCAGAGATTCTTCCTCGACTCCCTGCGAGAAAGCAATCCCAGAGCCATACTATCTAGTTCATCTCAAGTCACCAGTTCTAGTTGTACCGATCGGGATACAACTCCGAGTGTCCGTTACCGTAGGACAGGCTATCGATAGATTAGTTCTTCCCTGCAGGGGTGCACCAAGTTACCCACCACGCTCGCTTAACTCCGGCCGGACACACTTTTCTAGGTCATGCCCGGCCTCGGCTAAGCAACACGCCGCAACCCGACCTAGGCTCTAAAGAGAGGTCAGCACGCCGGACTAACCTATGCCCCCAGGGGTCTTGGGCCTTCGCCCTGGGAACCCTGCACGTTGCGAGGACGCTCCGGAAGCAGACCTAGCAACCCCTTATACAAGCGCGGTTGTGTTCCCAGTCCAATCCAAAGCGAGCCGCTCCTCGCTGACGTCAATAGAGCTTCAGCTGATGTATATGACGCAGAACGCCCATACTATGCCCACGTGATGGTTAGTGCTATCAGGCCAGAGGCCCCTCGGATCAAATATCCAAACCGATAGTGTGTTGATAGTGCGGAAACGAGCAGAGACTCACGAAAGATGTGACCCCGTCGCCCCGTCTCGAGGACTTGCGGCAAGGGCTAGGAATGCCCGGCTACGCCTCGTGTTCAACCCTCGGGCACCATCCAGGTCCACCCGATTGCACACCACTCTCTAATAAGCTCGCGCGGGTACCCCTCAGGGCCGACCCATCTTTAGTATCATGTTACAGTGTACAGTCATAGCAACCAAGTATCCGTGTGTCTGACACCAAAGGGACCCTGAGGAATCACCCTCACTGGAATTTCCTCTAATGTTACCGTCAAGGTGAACGGAGGAGGAATCACCCTCGAGGTCCACACTTGAGGAGTTGCGCGACGACGTCGTTATCGGGGGTAGTGTAGGAGGAATCACCCTCGCTTACCATGACCGAATAACTAACCTACAAGGTTATCATCAAAAGTGCTGACGAGGTATCACCCTCGGCACTCGATAGTAACCCAGCAGTGTCGGCAACTAAGGGGGATGTGACGTGCGGTGTCGGGGCCTGGTCTTCAATCCCGTTGCTCGGGTCTTCTGATAATCCAGCAGGGCAGTCGGGATAATGTGGGGTCTCTGATGGTCTCTACCCAACCTATTCTAAGCAGTTTAGGATAACAGGTAATTATCAACAGCAGGTTACAAGTAAACAGGCTATGCAGCAGATATAGGATACAGTAACAGCAGTAACTTCTAATGCAAGCATAAGGGAGAAGAGAGTGGGCGATATCGGAATGCTCAAAAAGGGGGTGCTTGCCTGCAAGCTCTGGGGCAAGTGGCTGGTCGTCGGGGACGTAGTCGTTCTCCGGAGCGGCGTCTGCCTCAGGAGCTACGTCAACGTCGGGGTCTAATCGAGAGAGAAGAGGGGGAGGAAATAGGTAAATATAATGCAATCAAATGCAACAGGGGCATGGTAAGCCTAGTATGCAGTGCACGGTTGCCTAAATATGCATCTAAGTCATTTTAGTTATTTTTAGGATTATCGCGGGATTTATTACCCGGTGTGTGTGCACTATTCATCTACCGGAATCGGGCCCGAAGTTACGAGTTCTCCTACGTAGGAGGTTCCGACATGGAAACAGACGGCACAATCAGACTCGTCTCGTCGTTCTGAGCAACTTTCATGTTTTAAGTTTTTCAATCCGAGCTACGGTTTAAAAGTTATTAATTTTCAAAGATTTAATTGATTTTCTGGACTTATTTATTAATTCGAATTTAAACAGTAACTGGAATCGCTGGGGGCACCCGGTGCACTGCACCCAGTGTGCACCAGAGAGGCTGACAGTGGGCCCAGTCAACTGCATAGTCAGCAGTTGACTGGGTCAGCGCTGACTGGTCAAATGGGCTGTGGGACCCAGCTGTCATAGGCACAGGGTTAATCTAAACATTTTAATTAGACTAATTAACTTGGTAGGGTCTACTGCCAGTGGCACAGGGGCTCTGTTAGAGTTAAACTAATGATGTACAGTGTTCGGGCCCACACGTCAGTGTCACAATTAACCGAAACGTTAATAACCAGGGGGGCCCAGCTGTCAGCGGCTGTTAGTGGCTAACTACGTGATTAGCCCCTAACCTAAACTAGCTGGGGGCCGCTGTCAGTGAGCCGGCCCGCTGGTTGAACCAGCGCGCGCCGATGGCGGCCTACAGGAACGGCGGCTGAACGGCGGCGGCCGAATCCGGCGTCCCTATGGACTGCCGTGACTACTCATCGAACGGGCACAGAGCAGCGAGTGTAGTGGCGCAAGTGGCACGGTCGGGCGTGGCCGGAGTCAACCAGACCCACGATGGCCGACGGCGACTACGGGCGGCGCCCGGTGGTTCGATGCGTAAGGGGGGGCACGGGGAAGAGAGAGGGAGGCCGCGAGGGCCGGATGCTCACAGCGGGGCGCCGGTGAGGTCGAGGGGGCCGGAGGAGCTCGGTCGGTGGTGGATCGAAGCCGCGGCCGTGGCGGATGTAGCCGATGGGAGTGGGCGTAGGCGGCATTGCTGGGGCCTCGGGATCGAGCTCGTGGTCCAGGCGACGGAGAAAGGCGCGGCGCGGCGGATGGACATGCTCCCGGAGCTCAGAGAGTCTGGTGGTCGCGGTGGAGGCGAGCGACGGCGACGGCTGCGTCAGGCTCCTCTGGATCGAGCAGAGAGAAGGGGAATGAGGAGGAGCGGGGATAGGGGGAGGGAGAGAGTGAGCAGGGGGGGAGGAGACGGCGAATGAAGGAGGGGCCAGAGGAGATGGATGGGGACGGCCCTTATCCTCCCATCCACCCGCCTCGTCGCGGTGGCGAGCAGCGCGTGGAGGAGGCGAGAGCGGCCATGGAGACGGCGACACAACGGCGGGGCAGGTGAGGAAGGGCCCTGGTGGGCTGGGCTTCGCCCTATAGCAGATGGGCCGGGGACACAGGAGGTTTTAGCTATTTTCTGTTCCAGAAAACCAGATGAGCTACTGTTGCAATTAAAAGGGCTAGCAAATGATTTTTGCTGTGAGTGAAACTTTGCTCAAAATTATGGCTCAATTTTGTCAAGTGGCAAAAAAAGTTTGGGGATAAAAGGAGAAGGTTAGGCATTTTTGGAAAATGAAAAGAACCAAAATAATTGCTGCTGGTCCACTAAATATTTTCTAGGAGCAATTTGGAATTTTCAAAAATGTTGGTTTCAATTTTATAATTGCCTTAGGAATATTTTCAACATGGTGAACTATTTTGATTTTCTGTTTGAAGAAATAATTATTTTGACTTGAGTTTGGAATTTGAAATTGAGTTTGGATTATTCCTTAACTATTTTTATTAGGGTGTAATGATGATGACTTGGCATGATTAGTGGGAGAATACTGTGGCATGATTCTCGGGGTGTTACACCTCCGCCCCGCTGTCTCTTCTTCTTCTCGCCACCATTCGCGCGCGCACGCTTGTTACGTAGGGCTGCACCCCCGTACATGCCAGGGCAACCGCGTTGCCGCTCCGGCCGCGCTAAGGCAGGATCTCGCCGCTTTTTGTTTCGTCGTCACGCCCGTGCCCACGCCGCACTTGGAGATGGCGGCGCCGAAATGTTCATGGGAGGGCTCCGACGCCTCGGAGGAGTTCATCGGGTTCCTCCGCTTCCGGTGGATGTTGCCGCCGGAGGAGCTCGTGGAGGCACGAACTGCTGGGAGCAAAATCGCGCCCCGGCCGCTGACCGGGGAGGTCGTCGTCTTTGCCGAGCATTTGTCCCGCGGGTTCGGCCTCCCCGCCAGCGCCTTCTTTCGCCAGTTTCTCAATCCTTACGGTCTTCAGCCGCACCATCTTGGGCCCAACTCAATCCTGCAGTTGGCCGTGTTCGTCACCTTTTGCGAGGGCTACGCCGGGCTTGAGCCGTCGGGGGACATATGGAATAGGCGTTTCCCCCTCAGGCCGCAGACGGTCCCGACGTCGGAAGGGCCTGCTATGACCGCCTGTAGGGCGGCCCTCGTGACCGTTTGGCCGGTGGAGGGCTTTCCTAAGGTGCCGCTGCATGAGTCGTTCAAGAAGTGGCAGTGGTCGTTCTTCTACGTGAAGAACATGGATACGGCGGCGGACTACATAAACTTGCCACCGTTCGCGAATGTTGCACCGGTGGAGAGGCAGAACTGGACCTTCGAGCCCCACAGGTCGACAGCGGAGGCCGTGGCAGACTGCGGCCGGCTGGGGCAGATGGCGGCCGACGAGCGCTTGGTCGGCACGGACCTCGTTGCGGCCTTCATTGACTGCCGGGTGCAGCCGCTTCAACATCGGCCACACAGGATATGCGGTATGAGTGGCCGGTTCGACCCGTGTCGGCTGGCGACCGCGGAGCTGACGCCAGCTCAGGTCGTCAGGCGGGTGAACCGGATTTCTTCTGCCAAGCTCAACCCGGAAAACTAGAGCTATGGCAAGGAGCCGTACAGCTGCACCAACCCGGCACCGCAGGTGCGTGTCCAGCCGGCCCGATCTCAGCTTTCTCACCCGCCGCCACCTTGCCTTGATGTGCGGCCTAGCCTTTGGTGCAGAGGTTCTCGCGCCAGATATCTCATGACGGGGCGAGCCCGCCGGTCTTCGAGCCGGACTGGGAGGTTTCAGACGGGGAGGTTGGGCCGGAGGACGAGGTGGACAAGGAGGGCGATGAGCTCCTTGGAGACACCGGGGCCGGAGGGTCCAACCGCGCCGGTGAGCCCCTTCCGTCCTGCCCCTTGCACAGCTGGCTGGACGACGACGCAGACGACCTTGACAAGGTGTCCGACGCCACATTACCGACCACGATGGTAGTGGCGAGCGGCGGCGCCCCTGCACAGAGGAGGTGGCTTCACAAGACGGCGGACGTGGCGCCAGCCGGGCGTCCGGTGGCCGTGGCGCGGCCGTATGGGAAGCAAGCGGTCGGGGCGCCGGCCGGGAAGCAGTCGGCAGGAGCGCAGCCGGAGGGCGAACGTGAGGGCTTAAAGAAGGCGCGCCGCATCGCCCCGACACCGACCCCGACTTGGGCGATTCCGACGAGCGTTGGGTAAGAGCCCTCGTCCTGGTCTTGGGTTTGGCCCGCGCCCCTCATTGTGTTCTCCTTGTGCTCCCTCAACCTCTTGCGCGCTGGCAGGACACCCCTCAGCCTCGGAACGCGAGAAAACTAATAAGTACATGATGATTTATACTCACACAAGCATTACCATGAGAGTTTAGCAATCAGCACAATGCTTGGATAACATATTCTTAACATTCCAATTAGGTAGGTGATCATGTAAATCAACAATTGGAATGGCTTCAATCAAACATTTTCCAAGTATGGTCTATAAGATAAACCATGGATAACACCGCACAAGAATATCACCCTCAAACAGAGCATTGCATGCCACAGAGATATAAGATAATCTCAAATATAAATTCTAAGTGGCATTCCTCAATTATTCACATATACAAGGATTGCGGTGTGCACAAGGCATATATCACTCCCCCATAATGTGACAATCCATGTATTGTCCAGAAGAGGCAAATGAAACCCAACTAAGGATAATTAATGAATGAGAATTTGAGTTTCAAATGAGCTTTACATACCACCTAGTAACTAGATAGTATTGCACTAACCATACTAGGTGGTATCCCACATATATACACATTTAAGGTTTGTGATATGCGTAAAACATAGCACTCCCCCATAATGTGATGTTCCATAAATATCTCAAAAGAGCCAAATAAGATTCAACTAATGAAGCAATAAAGGCTCGAAACTACACACACTATATGACGTGCATAGCAACCTACACATGCTAGATAACACAAATCAAGCATACTAGGAGGCACAACATATACAAACACATGATAGGTACAAAACCTAAACATGAGAGGGGCTAGTAACTTTCAATGTAGACAATATATAAAAGTTACCGCCAAGAGAGGCATCAGAATGACAATATGATGATAATCTTCTTGACTTGGCTTGAACCATAATAAAAGGCGAAAATCATTTTTCTTCATGAACTAGCCATGTCTCCAATGCCCTCCACACACCTATTGATCAAGTTTGAGCTTGATGGTCCCCAACCAAATTGGGTCCTAAGAAGTTAGTAACAAAAGGCTTGGCAACCCAAATGGTCTTATCCACTTCCAAACCACTTTGGGCACCCACAAACTTGGCAAACACATTGCCAACAATATCCTTCCTTAGCGAATAATGATTATTGACTATAGGAGGCTTAGATATGTTACCATTGGGGCATGATGAAGCTATGTGTCCCTTTTGATGGCAAACATAGCAACATTTCCTCCCTTTTCTCTTCTTCTTTATTTTCTCAACTTGGGGAGAAATAACATGGTTCATCATGGATAGTGGTCGTTCTTCAACTTGAGATTGAGCTTGAGGCCGCTTCCCATGTAGCTTCTCTTTATAAGCCCTTTTCTTCAATGGATAAGATCTCACATGATGTCCAATCTTTTTGCACTTAAAGCAAGAAATGTTGGACTCATTCTTGGCTTGCTCTTGTCCCCTTTTCTTGTTCTTGGACTTCTTCTTGTTGGAGTGAAAAATATGTCCATCATCGCACTTTTCCAAGTCTTTCTTCAAACTAGTGACTTGGGCCTTGAACTCATTAATTTCGTCTACATGGTTAGTTTTAACACTAGAGACAAGAGGATTAGTGGAAGTAGACACTTCATGGTTAGAGGAACAAGACAAGGTGAGCAATTCATCATGAGATGTACCAATATCATGTAGAGAGGAATTGCAAGGACTAGCACATGACAATAAGGCATTTCGAGTAGAAGATGTGTGCTAATATCCACATGAGACTCACACGATTTTACCTTGGTGACCATAGCCTCATGAGCTAACTTTAGCCCATCATGGGAGATTAGAAGATCCTCATAAGTGCCCGAGAGCTTTTCATGACTTTCTTCCAATTTCCCATAATTTCTAGTTAGCAAATCAAGTTGAGTCCTTAGCTCAACATTCTCCTTCAAAATTGATGCTTCACATGAAATCGAGTTAGTAGCACAAGCATCATTATCAATATCATAGGAGCAAGTAGCAATTAGAGACTTCTCATGAGTTGATTGAAGCTCCTCATGAGACTTAGAAAGTTTGATGAGCTCTCCCTTGACATTATTGCATTCAAGGAGAAGGAGCTCAAAATCCTCTTTAAGTTTACCATGAGTAATTTCAATCTCTCCTTTTGAAGATCTTAAGTCTCTAATCGTTTGATAAGCCTTAGCAAGTTCATGTTCAAGTTGTTCACTTTTAGCTTGCTTGTTAAGAAATGAATTATTACGTTTTTCAAAGCAAGAAGAACATCTTGGAACCTTTTATAAGTGTTATTTTTAGCTCTATGAAGAGTTTTCCCAATCTCATAGAGATTTTGAGTCAAGTCATCATCATCCTCATTACAACTATCATCGCTATCACTAAGAGACCTCATCATTACCTTTTGCCATGAGGCACAAGTGAACAAAGGAGGTTGATGATGATTCTTTTGGAGAAGAGGGTTCTTATTCAATCAAGCATGCCTCATATTTCTTGATTTCCTCTACATTTTTAGTCATAGAACAACTAGAGGAAACCAAAGCATTTCTATCATGGCAACACGGGAGATCAAGCATATCATCACTAATGAGCTTAACACCATCATCACAAGATATTTCTTCACTCACCATGTCATTACCTTGTGGCATGCCACATGTTGGTGAAGTAGAAGATATTGAAGTGTGCAAGTAATCGGAGGTGGAAGCAATAGAGAGCTCTTCATGATTTAAAAATGTGGAGAACTCCTCCATCAACTCCCCCAACAGAATATTATCTTCATCAAGATTGGACCCACCATATATATCTTCAAGTTTGGTCCAAGTCTCATGAGCCGACTTGCAAGTCGCGACTGCCTTAAACACTTCAAAGGTTAAAGCTTGATGAATGACAAGAGAAGTATCACAATCAAGATACATATCCTTAATAGATGGAGAAAGCCCATCCTTTGCAATAGAAATTCCTACAAGAACAATGCGCAAAGCATGCGAATTCTCCATAGGTAATAATTTGTGCCATCCAAATCAAAAGTGTTGCTGTGCACTAAATCACTAGTCGACATCGATACTCTCTAGGCGGTAAAGCCTAATAAGGAGAGACCTAGCTCTACTACCAATTGAAAGGACCATGATGTCTCCTAGAGGGGGGTGAATAGGCGTTTTAAAAACTTCTATGGATTTGGCTTTATCCTAATGCGGAAATAAACTAAACGGATACTTTTCAAGCACAAATCCTAAATATACTAGGCTCAACTAAGTGCACCAACAACTTAATGTAAATGAGGCGAGCACAACAAGGATACAAATAAGCACAAGTAAGTTACACAAACCTACTTGAGCAATATCACAAGATATGTAAGTGTATGCCACAAGTTAGCAATTCACACTAAACACAAGATATATCAATAGTAGCAAGTATGAATTGCGGGATATAAAGTGTAGGCCTAAATAATCGCTTCAAGGAAATAACCAACACAATATAATGAGGACAACAATATATAGTGAATGCAAGGTCAAGAGACCAAAGTAAACCACAAGTAGTGGCTAGGGTTAGAGATAACCGAAGACACGGAGACGAGGATGTATCCCGATGTTCACTTCCTTGGAGGGAAGCTAGTCACCGTTAGAGAGGTGGATGTTACCACGAAGGCACACCAGCGCCACGAAGGCTCACCCTATTCTCCCTTTGAGACAACACCACAAAGGCGTTTCTCAACCACTAGTGGTAGACCTTGAGGCGGCCTCCAAACCTTCACAAACTTTTCGGGGGCAAATCACAAGTTGATTCCTCATCGGAGCACTCCTACCGCCTAGGAGTCTCCAACCTCCAAGAGTAACAAGATCAAGGGGGAAATGCTCAAGACTTGCTCAAATCACGAATTCCTTTGGCCACAAGAGGGAGAGGGAGTGGATCTATCACTTGATTGGAAAATCTCTCAAGAACTCTCACGAATCTCTCCGGGATCTAAGATTTGGTGTAGGAGAAGTGAGAGGGAGCCTTTTTGTGTTCTAGGGTTCATATGAATGTGTTGCTCAACCCTCTACAGGATTGGTAGAGGGGTATATATATAGCAAGCCTAGAAAACTAGCCGTTTGTGAGAAAGTGGCTGTGTTGGGCCGGACATCCGGACAAGGGCCGAACATCAAGCGGCTGAGAAATGCACACATACGCATGTGAAAAACATATGCCAGAGTACAGGGGCCGGACATCTGGCCAAGGCCCGGACATCTGGCCCAAGTTGGGGCCCCGGACATCTGGCCCAAGTTGTTGTACATCCGGTGGACACAACCAGCATTTTAACACGGTTCTGGAGATCTACGGCCGGATTTCCGGGCCAAGTCCCGGATATCCAGCCAACACAAAAACTTCAGGCGTCCCAAAAGTAAAACATACATAACTTTCTCATCCAGACTCCGATTTTGATGATCTTGGGCTCGTTTTGAAGCTATGGAAAAGCTCCAGGCCCTCACATAGAGAACCACCCAAGATAAACCAAAATGGAGGGTGCAAAGTATGGAAAGGTAAGATCATATACTTTGGGGAACCTAGTTGGCTATGGATTTATTTGGTATATAGGATAGGAGTGGAATTGTGTATAGAAGATATTGACTTGAGCAAATCCATCATAAACCCCTTTGATCCCCTCTTAATAGTGTGGGATCCCTATAACTCAAGAATAATAAAAGAGCTACACTACATAGCTGTCGAGAATCCATTCTTGAGTGTATATGTTTCTTCGGTGGTCATCACTCCACGGTTGGATTGGCCTGACTCTTCAAGACCAAAGATACTCGGCTTCCTCTTCATCAAGTCACGAAATTCGCTAAAGGAACTAATACCTTTGACTCGAGCCTTTCACTTGAGCTTGATGTTGATGTTTATTCTTGGCTCAAGTTAAAGTCAAGACATTGGTGAAGTCTTCAAGTAGCTCTCCCATACACAAATGTGGGAAGCTTTGCTTTGTATTCAACTTCACTTGTCCATCAGGTGATCATCCACAAGCTTCAAGCATGTAATCCTTTGGGATGGTTATCTTGAACTTGCCTTGTCAACCATGATCATGAACACTTGATGTCATCCTCTCATGGACACTTGGAATGTTTCTCTCGATGCAAGTCCATGAGAATAACCTAACCCTCATAAACATAGACAACACATAGCATGGGTTAGTACACAAAGTGCAATTGACAATTTCTTATCATACCACAAGATCCTATGTGATGCATCGTTTGCACTTGTGTGTTGACCATTTAGAGTTTGATTCTTTGATCTTTATCTTGGTCAACCTTTATCTTTACTCCATGCTTAAACTTGATGTCTTGAAGGCCATATTGAATTCTTCACTATGCTTCATTTCTTCAAGACATGATTACCCGTATCTCAATTATCATATGACCATATAGAGTTTATCCATGAATACCATATTGGTCATCATTTGTTCTTCTTCATGCTCCATCAAAATCTCTTGAGAAGCACAACGAAATATTCACATGAATTACTTGCTTCAAGACATAATCATCCATGACTCAACATATGAGCTCATCATGATCCTATCTTCAAGCCATATGTAGAATTCTTCTCTTTAATCATTCTCTCAAGATCATGATCCATCATGGCTCACCCCATAAGCCTAAGCATGAAAACCTCCGAGATCCTTCAGTGAACTCCATATAGATCACATCTTGTTCGTCACATGGAATTCATCTTGATCATATTTGATTCAATCATTGAGCTCAATCTTGATGCACAACTATATGTATATGGCATTCATTACGAATCCATTCAATCTCCTTCTTGCATCACCCAAGGAACAAACCTTCATATATAACTTGATGCCATTGTTTCTTCATAGGAATTGACATTCATTATCAAGTCTCAATGCATATATTTGTGTTGATGGATTTCATCCTTTAATTCATCCAGTATTCTTCATGCATTGCAAATGGAAATTTCCTTCACATGTATATCTCAATGCAAACATTAGTCAATAAGGATTGTCATTAATTACCAAAACCACACATGGGGACTACATGCACTTTCAGTCGTGCTTGGAGTTGCTGGCACCATTGTAACCTCTTCCAGGCCGTCAAGGAGCGGGGCCAGCGTGGGTTCAGCGGCCCAGCTACAAGGGGACCGGGCGGGTGCCGGCGAGGCCACCAGCGAGGCGCCCCCGAGGAGCCGGACCCCCGCCCTGGACAGGGTGCGAGCGTAGTTCGCCAGTTTTGGCAGTTTCTTGCAGACGGCTGCCCCGGGGGCATAGAGCCGGCTCGTCCAACTCGAGAAAGCCATTGCGGTGAGTGCTTCGGTTTATTCGGTGTAGCCCCTAAGGCTCGGGCCGGCTGGGGAGCAGGCGGCACGAGCCTCCCGAAATTTCTTTTCGCCGTTCGTGACCCTTCCTCCGCAGGCCCTCCATGACGTGTGCGCGGGGAGCTACACCAAGCTGCGTGGCGCGTACCAAGTGGTCACTGCCGAGCTTGCGGTGAAGGAGGCGAAGCTGCAGCTTATTCATGGTAAGTAATCTGCCTTTTTCCAGTGGGGACGCGCCAGCGCACCCACTGGGTGTAGCCCCTGAGATTCGGGCCGGCTGCCCAGCACCCGGGTCGGATCTTCCCGCACGCATTCCTGCCGCCTCTTCGCCTTCTGGCTTTTGTCGCGCCACTGACCAATGCACCCGCCCATTTCAGCAGCCACCGGTGCTGACCCAACAGGAACCCAAGACCTCCTCCGTAGGCTGGCGCAGGCCGACCAGCAGTGCGGTCTGCTACAGGAGCAGGTGAGCCGGCTCGTGGCGGAGCGGGACCAGCAGATGGCCGCCCATCAGGCCGAGCTGAGCTGGCTGGCGGAGGAGCATCGAAGGGCAGTGGAGGGGAAGGCCGAGGCGGTGAGCAAAGTTTCCCAAGAGGTCGTCGATCTGAAGGCGGACCGCGACAATCGGATCGCCGCGTGGTCGGTGAGGGAGCAGGGAATGCTGGTCGGGGTGCATCACATCGACACGCTCCTTGCTGGTGAGCCTTGCTGCATCTTCTTTAGTCTTTGCCTCGACCAGTCTTGTTTTTCTCTTACTTCTTTTTCTTTCAGGGGCCTTCCCGGAGACGCAGGAGATGGCCTAAGGTGCCATGAACACCCATCGGGACGACCAGCGGGCGGCCGGGGTTCGCATCGGGCAGTCCGACGCCTAGATGGTGGAAGAGACGGGCATTGCCACCGACGCCCGCCTGCAGGTGGTTACGCGCGACCTGAACCGGCTCCGAGACGTTGGCCTGTTGACGGTGCACGCCCTCTGGCCAGACGCGGTGCAACCGACGACAGTTAGCCGGTTGGCGAGGTGGCTAGAGATGGCGCCGACCTGGATCAACGCTTGGCGAGCCTCCGCCGCGCGGGCCAGCACGTCGATGGTGCTGCGCCTTATGCTTTCTTGGTCTCCGGGGTTGAGACTGGACCAGCTGACCACCCAGCGGGCCAAGGCGGAGGCGGATCTGGCGGCGCGAGCCAAGCCGCTCGTGAGGCGTGCGAGCGAAATTGCCACCTTCACCCCCTATGACGAGTTCTTTGGGAAGCGAGCTGCTGTAGGTAAGGAGATACCGGAGGACACCTATGAGCTGCTTCTGGATGACCCGGATGGCAGCCAGGCCGAGACGCTCGACGAAGGGACCGACTCGACCAGTGGGGCGTACGCCGATGATGATGCCGAGGCCGATACCGGCATCACGAAGGGGGAGGGGCGATCCGAAGCCGGTGGCTCCACCACCTAGGACGCCATGCTCTCCCTCTGTTCTTCAGGCTTCGAATAATCGTAATTAGTTATTCCACAGTTCCACCCACTGGGGGTGTATTGTAAACATGTTGAATTTCGGCCGTGGGCCTCCTGTAAATATGAACGCGCGCGTTTCTTTTTATGCATGCGGTTGCCAATTGGTGGCTCGCTTTTGCTTTCATCCTCCGACCCTTTCTTGTTCACCTGCTCTTTTGACCATTCCCCCCGCCAGCCAGACAGCCGGGAGCCGGTCTGTAGCTGGGACGGGAGGTTGGTCTCGGAGCAAAACGCACAGTACTTAGGTTTAGGACTTGAGCGCTAGCAAAACACCCAATGGGCCGGCTGGCCGCAGGCGGCGAAGCTGGTTGGGGCGCAGCCAGTTTGGGCGGCGACGGGCGAGAGTGGCGGCCGGGTCGCCCGAGCCGGGCACTCCTTCAAAACCTTCTTTCACATGGGGGTGCTTTCGGCCTTTGGCTCTTGCCAGCCGGACAGCCGGGAGCCGGTCTGTGGCTTAGGGCGAAGAGAGGGCTTGGGCGAAGCGCATGCTACTAGGCCGATTGTGGAAGAGCGAGGAGCGGGCTAGCCAGCTAGCCCCCGAGATGGTGTTGCCGACCCGGAGGTGGAAAAATAAGATGTAGAAAGTGTGCGAGAGCATGTTCGATGGAACCGAAAAGGTAGCCCCCGAGTGTCATTCGGGGGACCCGCTGCTTTCATTAAAAGGCCAAAAGTGGCGATACAGACATACGCTGATTCAACCGAGCCGGCGGGTATGCGTGTCCTGGGCCAGAGTTGGCAGCCCCCGGGCTTGGATCCACCGGGGTGGGGCTGGTGCTTCGTTCGTTACCCGTTGAAGATGTAGCACGTGGCGCCGCGCCGATTCTTGCAGCCGTTTCCCCCGAGGGAAAAGTGTAGGCTGACCCTCCGGCCCCCGGTCTGAGGTGCAACTACATGAGTCGCTGGTACCCAGCGCTGGTGTTGGCCAGGGCGAAGGGCATGGGGGCACGGGGGTAGCCCCCAGGCGGGGCGCAAGGCGACTTTGCCTGCTCGGCGAGGCCCGGCGCCGGGTCGTCGAGGCGGTGACCGCCGCCGGCAACCGGGGTCACGGGCGGGTCTGCCGGTCCCGACGGGCCTTGCTACATGCGCGGGAACCAAGGCGCCTGCTTGGGACAGACCTCATTCACCGGCTTTAGGGGCGGACCGCGTCCGCGCTTGGATAGGCCAGCCCGCATGCGGCTGTTGCGAGACGGCATTGGCCATGCCAGAGGCTGCTCCGCGGGGCGGGTGCCGACCCTTAGCTTGCCCATGCAGGAGCAGAGGTCCGTGTCGCCGCCGTCGCTGTCGCAAGTATGCACAATGCAGACGAGGTGGTTATCGAGGGGGGCGGAGCCCCGACCAAGACCGGCTGGGACCGAATCCGCTGGGGCCAGGTCCTTGGGTGGCCGGGCGACCGCTCCGCCGGCTGATCTTGGGCATGAGGGCGGGACCGGCATGGCCGGCCGCTCACGGGACAAGGCCAGGAACCAATCGAGCTGGCGCTTCTCCTCCGTGATGACCAAGGACTTGACCAACTTGGAGCCGGCCTCCGCGCACTCGACGGACTTCTGTAGTCCCCGGTTACTATGATGATGCCCTTGGGGCCTGCAGCTTCAAGTAGGCGTAATGGGGGACTGCCATGAACTTGGCCAGCGCGGGCCGACCCAAGAGTGCATGGTAGGGACTACTCAGGTCCACCACTTCAAACCAGATTGGTTCGCGGTGGAAATCACGCGAGTTGCCGAACAACACGTCCAGCCGGACCTTGCCAATTGGGGAGCAGGAGAGGCCCGGCACGATGCCATGGAAGGTCATCCGACTGGGCTGTAGTTGCTTCTCCTTGAGGCCCAGATTGATCATGGTGTCACAATAGAGGATGTTGATGCTGCTGCCGCCATCGATAAGCACCCGCGTGAAGCAGCAGGTGCGCTTCTCGGAGACGAAAGTGGGTCGAGGATGAGGGAATAACCGCCCGATGTGGGCATTACGGCCGGGTGGTCATCCCGGCTCCATGTGACCGGCTTCTCGGACCAGTGCATGAATTGATGAGTGTCGAGGGCGACGGCGTTCACCTCGCGGGATCGCCGGCGCTAACTGTGCTTGTCGTCCGCCTCGCTGGTGAAGACGATGTAGGACGCGTCTGGGTGCGGGAAGTCATCGCGGAGTCGGCTGGTGACCGGAGCCAGAGCCGGGGCCGGAGGACCCGGCGGAGGTAGCAGAGGCGGGGGGAGGGGGCCCCTCGCCCCGTGCCACGTGCCAGACATTGTGTCCAACTGCAGTTTCGGGTCGTGTGCCCAGACGGCTTCGCGCCACTGTGGTGCTTGCAAGGAGCGTCGAGCATCTGCTCGAAGGTAAGCTTGGGTAACCAGACCCCTTTACTGGCTCGCTGCCGCTGGCTGCCGCCCTGCTCGGCAGGCGGCTCCTCTTCAACGGCTGCCACCTGTCGGCTGCTATAGCGAGGGTCTGGCTGCTCGCCCTTGCGCTTGCTGTTGTTGCTCTACTGCCGGCCGCCATCGCTAGCCGGACGGTTGCCGGCTTGCGGGGCCGGCACCGCCTTGCCAGACGCGTCCAGCTACACTTGTATCTTCATAGCAGATTCGGCCATGGCGTACTTGTCCGCCGTGATGATGAGCGCGGACATGGTGGCTGTAGGGTAACGCAGCAGAAAACGAAAATTTTCCGACCTACGCACCAGCCCAGGACCACTATGGAGACTGCATACAAGGTTTGATCATTTTCGTTACCGACTCGTAGCGCAGTGGAAGTAGAGTCGATGACGATCGGCGGTGCAGATCCCCGCAGCTAGGATTTACAACCTCCCAACCGCGAGGATGTACTCCCTCATCTGCCCCACGGACAGCCCTCCGGGAGGCGGTCGAACAGTCCCCCGGACGGTGTCACGGACAACCCTTCGGGAGGACCTTCGAAACTCGGACGGTCACTCGGACAGCCCTTCGGGAGGATTCACAGAACTCGGACCGTCACTTGGACAGCCCTTCGGGAGGCACTCACGAATAGCCCCTCGAGCACTAAGATCGAAACTATGACCTCTCTATAGAGTTGCACACATACGGTGTCATCTATCCGGCAGGGCTTCGCCGTCCAGAACTAGTTCCCACCGGAACCCAGACAGCCTTTCGGCTCTACGAAACTATTTTGCGGGGAGGGAGAGAGAAGCCAGATCATTGCAATGGCACTTGTATGTGAGAAGGAGTGAGTGTGGAGGGCTGCCCCTCCACCTCTATTTATAGGAAATCCCAAGGGGTAGGGTGGTTTTACAATAAAACCCAAAAGCACATGAATGAAGTCCTTCCACCAAGGGTATAAGGGTGAAACCATGGAACAAGAGGGGCTCCAAGGTGGAGCCCCAAGTGTGGCCGGCCACACCCCATGAGGGCCCCCCCAAGGGGGCTCTCATCCATCCATGTCACCCCAAAAGATCTTGGGACAAAGCCCAAAATAATGGCTTTCCATAAAGTAACCCAAAAAGCACTTTCACTATTCATGACGACATTTTTCAGCGTCCGTTCGAACTGAAAATATTTATGTGGGCTTAGAACATTTCCAGTACCCACTAAAATAATTTTCAATGCATTCTGGAACAATTCCAGTTTAGTGATTTCATCTGCGAAAAGCATCTGAAGCGGTTCCGGCAGCTCCGGAACATTTCCGGTTTTCATCCCGGAAAATTCCCAAAAGTTTCCAGAATGATTCTGGCATCCTCCAAGAATTATTAGGCATGTGCCAAAACCAATTTGACTTTATGGTATCCTCTGAAACAACTTTTCAGTTTCACCGAAACTCATCCGGTGACCTCTCTGCGGAACTTTTCCGCTGTCCGAAACTTTTTCGGTGATTTTCTCTTCAGACTCCCTGTCTAGTATTCAGCAGATAGATGACCCTTAAGCGTGTGACCCTATAGGTTCGGTGAAGTATAGACATGATACGGAACCCCTTCCGATCAATGATCAACATCGGAGCCGTGGACACCCATATTGACCCCTATACCCACACGAATGAATATTCGAGTGAACCTCCAGTTGCCGTGTGCTATTCCTGTTGCTTCGCGATATGTTACAAATACCCGAGGTGAGACATGTTGGCATTCCCGTGGATCAACATCTTGTCCACTATGCTAGTTACCTCGTTACCAGTATTGTTCTCTTTTCTCGTTACCGTGTTCCGGCATCCCCGTGATCAAATCACAAAGTGTCTGGCCAGACGATGATGGATACCGTAACACCGAGAGGGCCCAGAGATATCTCTCCATCGTCGGAGGAGCAAATCCCAATCTTGAGCTATCAAGTTACTTGACATACTTTCCCATGAACCCGTAAGCCGCCGTAATAGCCATCCAGTTACGGATGACGTTTAACAAACCCCAAAGTTCATGAATCAAGCATGAAGAAACTCGATACTCTCATGGTCTGAGGAATCATGCAAACGTTAACCATCTCTGTGTTATTAACCATTAACTTGTGACAAAAGTATCTCATAGCATAACATCAATTCGGGTCGATTCAACACAAATGTTCTTCTAACATTGTGCCCTCAAAGTTGCTGGCATAGACATGCCCATGATCAGGAAAACA
The DNA here is from genome assembly GCA_011799875.1 of Thinopyrum elongatum. Lineage (NCBI taxonomy): Eukaryota > Viridiplantae > Streptophyta > Magnoliopsida > Poales > Poaceae > Thinopyrum > Thinopyrum elongatum. The sequence continues at coordinate 486,209,427 of CM022297.1, read as the reverse complement.
GAACCATCATGCAACACTTGAGCTAGTCTTAGAGGCCAGACTAGGAATACATTTTACCGTTTATTATTCCACACATGCATATGAGTCTTCCTCCGAGCCTCGTTTTATTTGTAGACTCGAGAACCATAGCAGTTATAGCATGGAACATAAACCTAATTATGAACAGGGAGATAAATAATAACATTTATTATTGCCTCTAGGGCATATCTCCTACAGACTCCCACTTGCACTAGAGTCAATAATCTAGTTAATGCTAATGCACTTCACACCTGTGGCACACCGGTGTAAATATGCTTCGCTTGTGGTATAGCCTGATGTCCAACGGATCTGACGACTTCAGCTCCGTGTGTATCTTTGCATATCCTCACGTTTTCACGCTTTCACAAAATTCATATTTTGTGTGGACTTGGCTTTGTATGTATGTGAATCACAGGTCGAACCTGGATTCCTCAGACTGAGTTATGGAGCAACTACCTGCAGTAGTGTCCCATTGACAAAAGCCATCTTGGAACCATACTAAGTTCATGAATGAACTATATGATTCAACATCTTCTTTGTCGCTTTTAAAAGTGGCAACATACTTCGCCTCTGTTATAGAATTCGCCACAGTAACTTGTTTGGAACAATTTCCAACTACTGTGCCACCATATTGTGTATTACACAAAACCCTTAACTTAAATCAAAAATCGCAAGGAGCATTGATGAAGACTGCTTCGATGTAACCTTTTACAACGAACTCTTCATGATCTCCGCTTGCGAGAAAACTTGTCATCAGTGCTACTATAGTACTCAATGACCCTTTTTCACTGTTGTCCCTTGATCAGTACTTCTGATCACTTTGGTATCTATACTCGCAACAACTTTGGGAGTATTTGACATATCTGGTTGTTATACATACCATGGAATACATGATTAATCCAAACACAAGAATGTGTGGAATCTCCATTATGTATTTTGCTCATCAGTGTTTTGGGACACCGAGTCTTGCAAAAAACTCTTTCCATGTGACTTCGGCAAGAATCACTCCTTAACATTTTTAATGCTAAAAGGTTTTAGCATTTTGTCAATATGTATCTTTGCTCAGCCCCATTAGGTAAATCTATCTTCATAGATCATCATGCCTAATATAAAGGCTATTTAGCCCAAGCACTTCATCGAAAAACTATTTTCAAATGAAGTCCTAATTCGTGTCAAGAAATTTATTTCCAATTAACAATGTGTCAAGCACACAACGTTTTTTTTTAGAAATTTTATTATGCCCCCACTTACTTTCTTGAATCATAAGCATCTTCGTTACCCATTGATGAAGTCAAAACCCCTTTGACTATTTCATCAAAACACGAAGATTCCAACTCCATTTCGCTCTCTTCTGTCCATTGCTGGAACTCTGAAGTTTGCATACTTACTAGCATCCTCTGGACTGACAAAATACCTTGGACTGTAACACATGCAAGTCCTTGGTTTCATTTCCATCAGATGGAAATCCTATTGTCATCCATGTTTCATATCTCATGATTGAAATATGTATTAATTGCTAGTTCAACCCGAACCGACTTTAAGCATCGCTATGATGAAACAACCTCATCATAGTCAACTCCTTGAACTTGTTATTGCAACAAGTCGAGCTTTATGGATAAAACATTTTTATCCGTATCAGTTTTTAAGTTCCATAAATATTCGTTAGACTCTAAGTCTTCTGGAAGGTGTATCAAGGTTTTAATCTTGAATCACTTATATGGAAACTAACTCGGGTTGTATTGGCATTTAGCCAATTCCGGAGTCAGGGCCCATCAACGCTTCCTTGTGTATCGTAGGTATATTGTTGTCTAACAACAATATCTCGTGTGCGCACCTGAGAGGTTTGCACGAGCTTTGCCTACGTGGTTCAGCTGCAAGTTCGACTGAAGTCCATACATTTTATTGTAGAGACTTCCGTATCAGTCGCAGTAGGAAACTCCGGAATTACTTCCAAGGTCTCTTTCCTTTGACCTGATGACGAAGATACTGTTTTATCTCGTCGAGTTGCACTATTCTCCCACTCACCTTTTTGAAAGAACCATTTTCTTCAAAAAGCATACCGTTCTTTGTGGCAAACCTATTTGCCTCGGTATAGTGAGGGAGGAATACCCAATGACTTGGGATAACCTACAAAGTAGCACTTGTCTGATTTGGAATAGGTTTGTAACCTTTTACACAAGCCCCATATTCCAAATGTTTAAGAAAAGATATAACATGGTTGGGCGTACCATACCATGGTGTCATTTCAACAGACCCGATGGAGCTCTTTTCAGTGTAAAAGCCGCAGTCTCTAAAGCATCACTCTTTAAAAGGGATAATAGCAAATTTATTTATGTCATCTTTGATCTTACCATGTCATAAATGGTTCGATTACATCTTCACGGACTTTCCACTTGTAGTGGTGTTCCGGGAGGTGCAAGTTATGAAACCCCTTTCACAACTCATCAGACATTCGCTAAACTTGTAACTCAAATATTCCTTTCTGCAATCGAATTGTAGAAACATAATTTTCTTGTTACAATAACTTCTACTTCATTCTTGAAAACCTTTCGAATGAATTCAAAAGATCCAGACTTACGTCTTATCAAGTAAATATCCATATATCTACTTGAGTCATTTATGAAGATAGATAAATCCACTACTTGCAACAACATTTATTGAACTACACACATCAAAATGTATGATCACCAATAAGTTTGTTGCTCGTTCCTTATGGCCTATGAGCGGTATTTCAGTCACTTTACTTTTCGGAGGAAAGTTGCAAGTGTCAGATGATTCAAAATCAAACGACTTCAAAATCCATCATAATGGAATTTATCCATGCGTGTTTCTCCAATGTGACCCAATGCAGTGCCACATTTGTGTGGTATTCTCTTAGTCTTACGACATTTAGCGTCAGTGTTATGGATGTATCATATTACTATCAATATTCATAACATACATCCCATCTAGATGGAAGCATGGCCCTTCATGTTATTCATAATACTGAACAACAATTGTTGTTTTTATGAACAACTCTTTTGCAACAAACATTGTGCAATGGGCTAGAGTGTATGAAACTCTAAAATGAATTACGAAAGTAAAAACAGAGGTAATATATTATTATCATTATTCATAACATACATCTCATTCCCAATGAAAGTATGGCCCTTATGTTATTCATAACATCGAACATCAAAAGTTCTCTTATGAACAACCTTTTTGCAAGATACCTTATGCAAAGGGCTAGAGTGTGTAAAACTCTAAATGAATTATGAAAATAAATACATACAGTAATACACCGATGGAAGGTATAGTAACATTTACTATGTTCCCTGTGTATACCTAAACCTCATTCCTGGCTAGTCTTTCAGGCCATAGTAGTTCTTACATTGAGTTGCAACAAAATGCAATCGAGCGGGTATATCTTTGTGATTAACTCACAATACCCAAGAATTGGTGATTAACATGTTTAACCATAATTCCCAAGAACTATATCTTTGACGAGCTTTCTATACATCAAAAACTTGTATGACATTCATACATGAGCTGGATATTCCAGTCTTCTTTCTTTCTGCCTTTATACTTCTAATAGTTTAACTTTTAGTATTTCTCCTACTTCCAGAAGAAGCACCCAACTTAAGAGTGGCATAAGCCCTGGACTTCCTAGGCGTGTAAGTCACACTAACACCCTTTGGACACTTCCTTCCTCTTTAAGTTGTTGTTTTATTCACCTTTCATCATATGACAGGCGTTCTTCTGGATCCCTCTCTTATCAGTCTAATGCATAGTAAACTCCTTTACTAATAGTTTGCAAACAAACATTGCTTTGGATATCTCATATCTTTTAGCCTTTGTCTGTCTCTGAAAATGATTTTCAGATTCCATGAATATCACATAACTATCCAAACTTTCGAAGTTCGGGTCTCATGGAAGCAAATGTATTGCACTTGACTGAAACGGAATTCTAGCTTTTGGATCGAAGGACGACAGTCACATCATCCATAGCATTAGCGGGAGGATACCGAAAGTATGCTATAGGACAAAGTCCTTCTCGGCACTCTTGAGGACAATCCTCACATTACGTTACCAACCGTAAAGTTTTAATCAGATATTTAACAGCTATTCAATTTTAATAGGGAAGGTGGAAACGCGAGCCATTATTCTACAACTATTATGCAAATCACACTTAGACAGTGTTCAAAATTAATTGCACTGAGAATTAAACAAGTTAATTCAACAGTGCGCTCCCACTCAAATCAATATCTCTCATAATTGATTGTGAGTGATTCAAGATCCACATTTCAATTCAACGCCATTGATGTGGACATCACTGATGACGAGAATTTCAATTGGTGGGCAAACATGCCGATCACATCTCTATATGACTCCTGTTCATCTTTCGATGGGCGTGTTCCGAGCTCAGGACGATCAAGCCAGAACGTCAAGACAACCAAGTGATCTTGCTACGAGGTCTGACCTCACCCGCCTCACACTTCCCAAATCGTTCGTACCCATGTGGACATGGCGCACCCCAAAAAGTTAGGTGCCGTGACGGTGCTACACTTGGGAGAACACTAACTACTTGATATTTTTGTGAGAGATCACCCTAATAAAAGCGACTACCGCGCAATCAAGAAGGGTGCATTATAAGGGATAAACATCTCAGGCAATTCATAATAGCATGATATGGTATAGCCCTTTCTGACGGAGAAGTCTTGTATTTCTTCGTCTTCGGCATTCGCGTCGGTGTTCACCTTCACGAAGATTGCCACCACCTTGTCGATGCACCAGATAATATTGTTATCTCTATAGCTAATAAAATAATGCATTACTTAAGGTTGACACGCAGGTCAATAAAGTGACAATCATATGGCTCCAGCCATCATGCCGAATCATGACACGCAGGTCATGTTAATCAATTTACATCATATAGTCATCTCATACATAATCAAATTATTATGAGCACTGCTATACCACATCATATGCACATGCAAATCCTCCTGCAAAACCAAGTTAGACGTCTCTAATCGGTTCAAGCAAAAACTTGTTTTTCGTGGCTTCTAAGGTTTCGAAACAAACCGAAGCTACCAACGTCCATCATCAAGTATGATAATCCAAGTCGCTAGATTAACATCGCGGGGTGTATGAGGCACGAGATAATAAAATCTTGAGCCCCATACTGAACTTCGTCATATGCATGACCCCCGTGCAGATCATATCTGCATTGCCCTTTCGTCTGCGAAATTTCATCTTTCTTTTTAACTACGATGGAATTCAATGAACTGTTAGCACTTCGTTGACCAATCAGGATTGCGGATTGCCAGAACATTGAAACTCCACCATGCTGTTATCAAGATCAGAAATATGCAAATTCCAGGGAAGCAACAAGAATATCGCGTAACAGATTTCATCTGCTACCCGCACAAATAATTTTCAGTAATAGAACTCATCTACTACCTAATTATATTGTGCAACACCCATACATCTCATGTATTCTAGATCGCAACCTGCATCTACGCATAGCACGGCTCATGATGCCACTGTAGGGTAACGCAGCAGAAAACGAAAATTTTCCGACCTACGCACCAGCCCAGGACCACTATGGAGACTGCATACAAGGTTTGATCATTTTCGTTACCGACTCGTAGCGCAGCGGAAGTAGAGTCGATGACGATCGGCGGTGCAGATCCCCGCAGCTAGGATTTACAACCTCCCAACCGCGAGGATGTACTCCCTCATCTGCCCCACGGACAGCCCTCCGGGAGGCGGTCAAACAGTCCCCCGGACGGTGTCACGGACAGCCCTTCAGGAGGACCTTCGAAACTCGGACGGTCACTCGGACAGCCCTTCGGGAGGACTCACAGAACTCGGACCGTCACTTGGACAGCCCTTCGGGAGGCACTCACGAACAGCCCCACGGGCACTAAGATCGAAACTACGACCTCTCTACAGAGTTGCACACATACGGTGTGATCTATCCGGCAGGGCTTCGCCGTCCAGAACTAGTTCCCACCGGAACCCAGACAGCCTTTCGGCTCTACGAAACTATTTCGCGGGGAGGGAGAGAGAAGCCAGATCATTGCAATGGCACTTGTATGTGAGAAGGAGTGAGTGTGGAGGGCTGCCCCTCCACCTCTATTTATAGGAAATCCCAAGGGGTAGGGTGGTTTTACAATAAAACCCAAAAGCACATGAATGAAGTCCTTCCACCAAGGGTATAAGGGTGAAACCATGGAACAAGAGGGGCTCCAAGGTGGAGCCCCAAGTGTGGCCGGCCACACCCCATGAGGGCCCCCCCAAGGGGGCGCTCATCCATCCATGTCACCCCAAAAGATCTTGGGACAAAGCCCAAAATAATGGCTTTCCATAAAGTAACCCAAAAAGCACTTTCACTATTCACGACGACATTTTTCAGCGTCCGTTCGAACTGAAAATATTTATGTGGGCTTAGAACATTTCCAGTACCCACTAAAATAATTTTCAATGCATTCTGGAACAATTCCAGTTTAGTGATTTCATCTGCGAAAAGCATCTGAAGCGGTTCCGGCAGCTCCGGAACATTTCCGGTTTTCATCCCGGAAAATTCCCAAAAGTTTCCAGAATGATTCTGGCACCCTCCAAGAATTATTAGGCATGTGCCAAAACCAATTTGACTTTATGGTATCCTCTGAAACAACTTTTCAGTTTCACCGGAACTCATCCGGTGACCTCTCTGCGGAACTTTTCCGCTGTCCGAAACTTTTTCGGTGATTTTCTCTTCAGACTCCCTGTCTAGTATTCAGCAGATAGATGACCCTTAAGTGTGTGACCCTATATGTTCGGTGAAGTATAGACATGATACGGAACCCCTTCCGATCAATGATCAACATCGGAGCCGTGGACACCCATATTGACCCCTATACCCACACGAATGAATATTCGAGTGAACCTCCAGTTGCCGTGTGCTATTCCTGTTGCTTCGCGATATGTTACAAATACCCGAGGTGAGACATGTTGGCATTCTCGTGGATCAACATCTTGTCCACTATGCTAGTTACCTCGTTACCGGTATTGTTCTCTTTTCTCGTTACCGTGTTCCGGCATCCCCGTGATCAAATCACAAAGTGTCTGGCCAGACGATGATGGATACCGTAACACCGAGAGGGCCCAGAGATATCTCTCCATCGTCGGAGGAGCAAATCCCAATCTTGAGCTATCAAGTTACTTGACATACTTTCCCATGAACCCGTAAGCCGCCGTAATAGCCATCCAGTTACGGATGACGTTTAACAAACCCCAAAGTTCATGAATCAAGCATGAAGAAACTCGATACTCTCATGGTCTGAGGAATCATGCAAACGTTAACCATCTCTGTGTTATTAACCATTAACTTGTGACAAAAGTATCTCATAGCATAACATCAATTCGGGTCGATTCAACACAAATGTTCTTCTAACATTGTGCCCTCAAAGTTGCTGGCATAGACATGCCCATGATCAGGAAAACAGAACCATCATGCAACACTTGAGCTAGTCTTAGAGGCCAGACTAGGAATACATTTTACCGTTTATTATTCCACACATGCATATGAGTCTTCCTCCGAGCCTCGTTTTATTTGTAGACTCGAGAACCATAGCAGTTATAGCATGGAACATAAACCTAATTATGAACAGGGAGATAAATAATAACATTTATTATTGCCTCTAGGGCATATCTCCTACAGTGGCATGGTCGGAATGCATGAGCTTATGCTTGAGCATGGTGCCGTCCCGGCACTTATCGATGAAGTACTGGATGGCCTGCACCTCATGGACCCCCTCGTAGCCGTTGTGCAGCTCGGTCCATCGCGTGAGGTAGTCGTGCAGGGGCTCATCCGGGCCCTGGACGCACATGGAGAGCTGGCGGGGCCGGCCGAGCCACTTGTATGTGCCGGTGAAGTTGTGCACAAACGCTTCCTCAAAGTCCAGCCAGGTGTTGATGTTGTTGGCCTTCAGGTTGTTCATCCATGTCCGGGCAAAGCCTTGCGACATGAGGGGAACGAAACGCACGGCCACGCATTTGTTGTCGTCGGCGATGCCGACAGCCGTCGTGTAATCGGTCAGCCAATCCTCCGGCTTGGCGGTTACATTGTACTTGGGGGTGTCACGCGGAAGCATGAAGCTCTTGGGGAAGGGCTCGCCGCGGATGCGTGGACCGAAGCAAGCCGGTCCGACCGAGGTCTCCTCCTCCACCTCGAGGGAGCGGGCCAGCTGGTCGATGCGGTTCCGAGCGTCGTTTTCATCAGGGGCGTCATGGTGCCCGAGCTGGTCAGCCAATGGGGTACGGCCAGCCGGGGCGACGGAGGCCTGCCACTCCCGACGCGTAGGCGGAGTTGGTGGGGGACGATGCCGGCGGTCATGGTCTGCCGGCTCTCTGAGCTGGCTGGCGCGGGACCGCCCTCCGTGGCTGGGACCGTGTGGAGAGGAGGCTTGGAAGGTTTGTCGGGGGTGGTCGTCTGGCTGTGGGTCGTTGGCCTGCGGCGGAGGCTCCGAGCCGGCCGGGTCCTGCTCAAACTGGTCTTGCAGGCGATTGGCGGCGGCGACGAGCTCGCGGACGCACTACTGTTGTCGTTGCCAGGCCTTGCCCTCCAGGTTGTCGAGCTCCTCTCAAGTTTTGGATCGGAGTAGCGTAAACCGGTCTGTTGGTACCGAAGAGCTTGCCAATGACGCCGCCGCGGCGCCGCACGTCACCCCACCGGCTGGTCTCGACGCCGGCAGGGGTGAGGCCGTGGGCGGTGTTGTACTCGTGCCGCATGGCCTCCAGCTGGCGCTGCGCAGTGGCCAATTCCGTGGCCTCGGTGAACAAGAGTTTGCGGGACGCTTCAAGCTCGGCTGCGGCCGCCGCCGGGTCGGCGTTTGGCATGATGGGGGCGCGCAGCGTCCGCAACGTTGCCATCAGGGGGTCAGACTGCCCAACGCCGACCACTGCGGCAGCAGCCGCGCGCTTGTTGCGGCCGGTGGTGGTGCTGGATCCGGTGCTAAGCACCTCGACGCGGACGAGAGGTCATCAACGTCGCTGGGAATGCTGCCGTCGCTGGACAGCGGCAGGTCGGAGATGGTGAGAACCCCGCTAGGGTACTCGTCGGGCACGAGCACGATGGTGATGCGCAGCTCGCCGAAGGAGATGACGGAGCCGCCGACGGGGCGGACGATGCCAAACGTCGCGTCGGAGGCGGCGCCGCCAGCCGCGTCAGGCGGGCTGACCAAACCGTGCGCGATGCGCTCGCCGGTGGGAGTGAAGGGTCTCGTCTGGAACGAAACTCCGGCCGACTCCGCGGACGGCCCCACGGTGGGCGCGAACTGTCGTGGTTTTCTCACGGCAGATGTCATGGGTAGGCTTATCGAACGTGGTTGGGGCCAGAGGACGTCGGTGGGTTCCGGAGGCGAGATTGGGGACAAGCAGAGCGGGACTCGCGATGTACCCAGGTTCGGGGCCTTCCAGGGGAGGTAATGCCCATAGTCCTGCCGGATCTGCTAGATGGATCAACAAGGAGGTTACAGAGGTGCTCCTGGAGCTGTCTTGGGGGAGGAGGGGGAGAGCTAGCTCTCTCCCTCTCCTGGTTTTCGTGTGTGAAGGTGGTAGGGAGAGGATACAGAGTGTCGACCCCCCTGCCTGGGGGGCTCCCGGGGGTTTTATAGCCTGCCCCCAGGGTTACAATGGTAAAAGCATACGGGCGTGGGGCCCTGGTGTCATCGTCTTGAGCCGGACAGCGGGGCCCGCCGCCCGCCGGGGCCCGCCGGGTGCAGGCCCTGCTGGCTGCCCATCACTGTGGCACGCCGATGCCCACGTCAGGGTGCGGCGAGCGCTGTGCAGCTACAGTGCCGCGTCGGGTCCTCGCCGCCGACCCCGGGCCATGGTTCCAGGGCGCGCTGTAGCCATGCTTACCTCGGTCGGCGGCGGCATCCTGTAGCCGCGCATGCCCCGCCGCGGGGGGCGGTCTGGTTATCTGGCCGAGGGGAGCTGGAGCCGGCCCAATGCCTGCCGGCTGCGTCCGGCCGGGTCGAGCCTCCCGCCGTTTCCCGGCCGCTCTGGAGCCGGAAGGCCGGCTGGAGAGCGTGTCGGCCCGAGAGGTGCTTGCCGCCCCGTAGACCTAAAAATCGTTAAGTCTCGGTGCGCCTACCCAGGGGCATCCCCCCGACAGCGTCATTTTGTCGCAATCTGAGAAGGTGGGAGTGATCTTTGAAACGAATACTTCTAAATTAGTGATTTCGGGTCCCCGGTGTGTTTGGTTGCTGTCACGGGCCGGAATGTCATGGATCGGACCCATCCCTAGGCCTCATTCCAGCGTTTGGTAGACCAACCGGAACAGAACCCACTCGTCCCCGCGTAGCGAATATTCGCCTCAGATGCGGAATGCGCTGAGACCTCCAAATCCTTGGAATCACGCGGAACGAGTCGTCTCCACTCCCGCAACCCTATCGCGGGAAAATATTTGGTGCACCGGAGCTTGTGGTGCTACCGGTGCACCGAACTCATATTGTGCTTTCATATTGTTCAAAAAATTCTGAAAAAAATTACGCACATTCACACAACATCAATGTAGGTTGTCATAAAATTTCAAGTCAAAATTCAAAACATAACTCGGAAAACAAAAATGACAAATTCAACAATAAATACTACATAACATAACTTGAGCTCTAAAATTTGGCCCATTATTACATTGATGTCAAATTTGTCATTTTTGTATCTCAAAAAATATTTCAAATTTTTATACGAAATTTTATGACACCATACATTGATGTTGTGTTAACATGCTAGAATTTTTTTAGATTTTTTAAAATATTCCATGACATCCGGTGCACCGGAAGTGCACCAGATACATTCCCACCCTATCGCTGCTCCTCTCCTGCGCCGCTGGATCTCCTGGTGCGCCGCCGGCCCTCTTCCTCCCTCCCTCTCTGCTGCGCCGCCGGCCCTCTCCCTAGCTTCAGCTCGTGCGCGCCGCGGGCCCCTCCCTCGCTCCATCTCCTGCACAGCCGGCCCTCTCCCTCGCTCCACATCGGCCCTCTTCCTCCCTCCCTTTCTTGCTGCGCCGCCGGCCCTCTTCCTCCCTCCCTTTCTTGCTGCCTCTCCTGCGCCACCAGCCCTCTCTTCCATGGATCTGCGTGGACGGCTTATTCATCTCATCCTCTCTCTCGATCTGCAGGATACAAGGGGAAGAAGGCAGGGGTCTAGGTGCTACTCCGGCGCGGCGGCAGAGCGAAGCACACCCATCTCTCTTCAAGGTACAAATCCCTCTTCCTCTCCCCTTGTATATGCTGCTGTCCAGTGCATTTTTTTTTGTGCTCAAATTGCTATTGTCTAGTACATCTTTTTGTTCAAATTGCTGTTGTCCAGTACATCTTTGCAATATGTGGTGATGTGTAATAATTTTGATAGCATGCATCAATTGTAGATGGTCAAGAAGATGAACAAAAGAAAAAGGATGGTTAGATGGGAAGCAAGAAGCCACAAATTTGAAGCATAGTGTATCATGATATTACCCAAGTTAAAAGCATCCAAATGAGAAGGAAATCAAAAGTGACAAGTCTGATTTGACAGGCAGCCAATTAAACTATCCTGTGACTAATTGATCGTATCTTTGTACATCATAATATCTACAATTGACAAAATAATAAAAATACAACTATTTTAAAAAAAAAAGACAAGTACAACTATTCACACATCTAAGCTTCCCATAGAGCTGCTTCTCTTGCAGGTGAAAGAAAAGGCTAGAAAAGATCATCAAAGATGCATTCGCAAAACAAAGAGCTTCCACACATGTGCCTGAAGCTCAACAGAAGACTGAAATTGATGAACTTTATAATGCATGCTGAATTAGATTAATCTTGCGATCATCGCCAAATTAGATTAATCTTGTGAACTTTATAATGCATGCTCAAGAGAAGACTGAAATTGGTGAACTTTATAATGGACCCGTTCCTCTGGAATGGAACCATTCCATTCCATGACAGTTGGTTCCCCAACCAAACACACCCTTAGACGCCCTGGTTGGAGCTGCTAGGGCTGACCTGGGCCTGGCCGGGCCAGCTCTGGAGAAAAAAGATTAGATACCTAGGCCCAGCACTCACTGAGACCCCAACCCATGGACCAGGAGCTCACACCTCACGCCACGCAGAAACGCAGCGCTCGGCGACTCAGCAGCCGCCGGCCCCCGTCACGCCGCAACCGCGGCGCCGCCCACCGGCCACAGGGACTGCGGTACACATCAGCCTCCGCACACAGCAGCAGGGCGAGTTGGAGTCGGCCAACCCACGACCCCACGCGGCCATAGGTACACGCAGCTAGCACCGGCAACCCAGGCAACACCCAAATGAGCTCCTCCTTGAATCTGATCCTCTCGTCTCTCAAACCTCAATCTCTCTAATTACTCTGAATCACTGCAAGCTGCACATATAATTTCTTTGAATCATCCCAATTTCCTTCCCCTAGATTTCACTTAGGTCACCGTCTATTCATCTCATTACCAAATATGCTAGCATAAACAATTCACTGAATTGTTGTTTACAGTTTAAAAAATGTAGTATAGGTAGCTATGTGCAAGGACAGTCAAAATTGTAGTGCCTGGCAGATTATCATATAGTAAATTTTGGTATAGCTTCTTTTGTTTGTATGATTGTATCTGCTCACTTCATCTTGTAACAAATAAGAAGAGAGAGAAGGTATACTGATTAATGCCAATGATCCAGAATTTGATCTTTTTTTTTTGTTCTTTAGCTTGGCCCGCCCAGCAATTTGTTTGTAGCTCCGCCACTGCTGAGACCCCTACGTTCCCAGCCACGCCTCGCCCACTCGCGCTGTGTGTGCCTCGGAGATGGCCGGCGCGTCATTTTTCGATAGGATGGTTTCCCAGCTTCGGTCGACATCCAAGTGAGGAAAACCTCCACATCCCTCTATCCTACCTTTTAGTTCTATTTCCGTACATCTTGGCCTGTACGTTTTTCAGCAGAACATATAGATTCCACTTCAAGTGATTTGACCCTTTTTATTTTGGAAAATAGCATGCTTGCATAGACCGAGTACAGCGAAAGTGGCGTCATTCATCTCATTAATCCCATTTTGGAAGTGATACATAGTCTCTTTAGCATGCCAAGTATTCCAGTACACTGGTGATAGATGGTATGCTGAAGAGTGCAAAACTAATAGTAAAATGTTAGTGCTCATGCATTTACACTATTTAGATTGTTGAAGAAGTTGAACATGTCATCTTAATCTTAGATGGTGGTTCGTGACTATTTCAATTAGGCAAGATGAATTCTATAGTCACTTGTAGGCATTCTCTTAGTGTATAATTAATTTATTATTGACAAGACAGCTTTGGATTAATCCTGTTACTGAGATATAGAAAAGATGTAACATATGTGGATAGAATATCTTCGGATATGTAGGGTATGTAGTGCGATGTGTGCAACAAACTCATTACATCCTTTGTATATCTATCTAATTCTGTTTTTGTCTTCAGCATGAACAAACTAAACCTTGCCTTGAGACTTTATTCACCAGTGCGTGCAAGCAGTTTTTGTTTATGAATATCATTGCTCTAAAGACGGTTATAAAACCTGTAGCTTGTTGCTTGCACTAACTCCGGAAGTCATTGTTTGCACACTGTCTGGCAGGCATTGTTCGCTCTCCCAGCTTTACAAATAGTAGAATTTAACTCATTTCCCGTTTTTTGGCTGTATCATTATTTTATTATGTTTGAATCATCTTGTTGTTGAAGGTACTACACCGGATATCCCAAGGATCTAGGGCCATCAAGAATCATACCGTTCACATCAGAGCGTCAGTTTGTGCAGCTATTACATGAAGGACGGCCTGTAGTTGTGGCCTTTACCATTAAGTATGTTAGTCTCATGTTTTTTGTTCAGAAACACAAGAATAGTTAAATTGTCCTATGTCAATAGCTTTGCACATGCTTACAACAGTAATGAAATTGCTTTTGTAGGTGCACTTATACACAGCATCTTGACAAAGTACTGGAGGAAGCTGCTGCTACATTTTATCCTCATATAAAGTTTGTTCGGGTAAGCCACTACTCTTATTACGCCCGCAAAACATATGCCATAAGTATTTTCGGGTCACTTATAAGATGATGAGTTATTTTGAAAACTTCAATGCACTCTGCTTCTTCTGTTCAAATTATCATGGCTCGCTATTATGGAACATTGTAAAGGTTGGTTTGCTGTCTTAACTGCATGTTAAAATTCAAAACCTTGAAGTTAGTCCTATCTGATTTAATTTGTAGACACCTAATATAATACTACCTTTGGCGATGATCGCAAGATTAATCTAATTCATCATGCATTATAAAGTTCACCAATTTCAGTCTTCTGTTGAGCTTCAGGCACATGTGTGGAAGCTCTTTGTTTTGCGAATGCATCTTTGATGATCTTTTCTAGCCTTTTCTTTCACCTGCAAGAGAAGCAGCTCTATGGGAAGCTTAGATGTGTGAATAGTTGTACTTGTCTTTTCTAAAAAATAGTTGTACTTTTATTATTTTGTCAATTGTAGATATTATGATGTACAAAGATACGATCAATTAGTCACAGGATAGTTTAATTGGCTGCCTGTCAAATCAGACTTGTCACTTTTGATTTCCTTCTCATTTGGATGCTTTTAACTTGGGTAATATCATGATACACTATGCTTCAAATTTGTGGCTTCTTGCTTCCCATCTATACAAATTGCGACTGCTGCCATCCTGTTTGCCTTTAGTCTCGAACTGATAGGAATTATTATTTTGTTCTATGTTGTCAGGTGGAATGCCCAAAGTATCCTGGGTTTTGCCTCACGAGGCAAAAGACCGAGTATCCATTTCTTGAAGTATTTTACAACCCAGAACAGGTTATGATTGTTTACTTTACCTTACATCGGTTAACACATGTTGCCACTTCTTTACTTTTAATTATGTGCCACTTACATTTTTGTCAACAATCTTGATTCTTGATCTTATATTTCTTTTCTTAATCTTTGTGGCTAAAGAATTATAAGTTTCTTAATCCTTATGTGTGCTAATGGCTGGAGAATCGTTAAAGGGTCCAACTTCTTTCTGCATGTTACCTTTAGCATTTTGGAAGTCATATGCCCTACTTTGAGGGAAATTTCGAGAACAGTTTCTGTATTATGTGCTCTCATGGTCCTCGTAAGAGTGGAAGAGTGAAGCACATATTGCATTGCGGTCTGATTTGCATCCACGATTACAACACTACACCGCTCCAATATTTGCGCAATTTAATTCCTGGTATACCAGAGAAGCACTGATCTTCTTTGTCAGACCAGGGATTAGTGTTTTCATTTGCATCTCATTTCCGTATTGGAGAAGGATCTGCTCTGCTAACTTGCTCAAGTATGGTCGGTTTGTTCTTTGTTGAGCGTGAATGGCGTCGGTACCGTTTCTAGTTATTATTTGCTTAGCCGTGGTTAATGTGTTCCCATTATTTCATGGCTAGGCATCCGCACCGTTTCCCCAGAATGAATTTGGTTTCAATTTCTTTCTTTCTTCCTTATTTACTTACTCATCGTGTTATCTGCACCTACACATGAATGTGCTTTATTGTCAATTTTATCCTGGTAACAGCATTCTCTGCATTTTTTCAGGCTGCTAACCCAGGTAAGATCGTGGATCCGAGCATCACAAAATACTCGGCAAAAGTCCTACCTGTAAGCAATGCCCTGAAGCGTCCTTTCAAAATATTCATGCATTAGTCACTTGCTTGTCAAGTCTAATGCTGTATAGAGGTTCGGTTCATAGTTTCCAGGTTGAGCTGATGTGATGCTATTTCCTTGTGTGCATGCAGTTCAACTATGACCAGAGCGTGTATGGATTTCGAGAGTATTTTAAGAAGTATGGGTTCAAGTATTCCGAAGCAAACTAGGGTTTGTCATGGTGAAGCCCTGCAGAGTCAGCCAGTCCAACTGGCATGATGAGGCCTAGTTATTGAATTTACTATCAGCCTGTACTAACAGTGATACTGCATTCTTATGTATCAGCACCCCCTGCATACTGGCTCTGCCTTGGCAAATGGTTGGAAAAATGGCCAAGCTGTTAGCTAGGTTTCCTGTATGCTCAAGATTGTAGTAGAATTTCTGGATGTTGCATGTTGTTCTTTGTCGAATCTCTGAACTGCATTTTCAGACTCGCGGCTCACTATCTCATGGGCATTATTGGACGGGCCTGTGTCCGTGCAGAAATTCTCCTTACTCCCTCTGTGCGGACTTAGTTGACACTCAAACGGATGTATCTAGATCAAGAGTAGCAAGCAAACTATGTGCTTCTTAGCATTGCTGAGGAGTTTGCAAACTGTGCATTAAGAAGGAACTTTGAATCAGAAAACCTGGTAAAATTAGGCTGCACTTTCCTAGTGTGTAACTGTACCGATCTGTATCCAAGCCGAACGGCAAACAGTTCCTCAAAAAAAAGTTCACGAATGCTGCTCATACTTGCACAACTGCCTCGCCATCGCCTTTCGCGAACATGCAATGCAGATCAAGAATAAACGGGATAACTTAGAACCTGTGATACACGAGCGTTCCATCAAGCATACAGATGAAGTTCTCAGGTAGCCAAGTAGCAATGTGTAAAACTGTTGCAGCCATCAAAGCGTTACATTACATCTTGGGCAGCTCGGAGAACACCGGCGAGTAATTAGGGGTGAACGCTTTGAGCTGCGAGACGTGTAAGATGGGGTGAATCCTCCTATCCGAGGAAGTGCATTTAGGAAATTTTGCTTAATCCTGTAGAAATGGGACTCGAAATACGATTGGACGGTTTATTAAAAAATTTGCTCCCCAAATAATTCACTTTTATTTAAGAAAATAATTCACATTTTCTATTTAGGCCTTAACAAAAATTTGGCTCAATCTTGTAGAAATAGGGAATCGAAAGATCATCTCCTGTCTCGTTGCCCGGGCAGTGCTGGTGAGGTTGAGATCCTCGACTTGATCACCTGAATTTGTGGTTTGTGACATGTGGGTCGCACAACAAGCTGCCCCATATGTTACTCACCCTAAAATCATATACCATACGTCGGAGAATATTTTATTTTCCACATTGGCCGTGTTCTGAAGGACGCGGGTATCTGCACCGAGCATCTACATTGACGCCACATCATGCCTACATCAAGGAGGCGTGAGACCTCACATCAACTCTGGCAATGGCAGCTCCCACTAGGCATAAAATCCTAAAACCCTTTCTGTCCAATGCAATTAAGTTCTAATCTTAGGCTTAAATCATCTTCGACAACTCCACTTTCCACGAAAACTGCCCATATTGGATGAATTGGTCGTAAAAAACATTTGATCTTTAAACCTTAAGTCTGCTAGGGAATCACAAGGTTGATGAAAATGTGGGATGCGAGAGAGGAACTTCAGCACTCGTGTAACATGATCACGGAATTCCTCGCCTTGTGCCCATAGAATGCACGGGCATTGTTCTAGTCATAGTATAATACAACAATCACACGTATGTAGGTAACACTTTTATGTTGGAAGAAACACATGTTTAGCCTTTGGATTTGTATCCATGCCGGTCGAGCCAACACGACACTCAGGGGCTAACTGTGATCTGTGAGTTCTTTATGCCACTCAAAGAAAGTCCCCAGGGATCGCAAATATACATGGCCAGGTTTAGAACAAAAGAATGATGTTTGTACTCTTACTAAGCAATTTACTCCCGAATATACATACAATCAGACATCAGGTCAACACACATATAATCATCACTGCTTCATCAAGCAAAATAATAATCTAACAACACCATGATATTACACAGATGAGACGAAACAAATTACTCGTGGCACACGTTGAAACCCATCACAGCAGGACATGACAAGTAGAGAATCCAATGCAAGACCACTACCGACCGCGACATGAGCACGCCGTTGCACCTCACTCACTTCTTGAGCACACTGCAACACAATAAAAACAGCATGCATGGAGCAAAACCATTAGAGAAGTCAAACAGGGCAGCAGCGTGATTTAAACAAGATGGATGTGGTAACAATCAAGCAAGCGAGTAAAGAAATAGTATGAGGTACAAAAACTATATCTTTCATTCGGCGGCTGGTCCAGATTCAGGCTAGTTAATGAAAAGTGAGGGAGAATGTCCACTGGAGTGGTTGCTTGGCAAAGGAAATTACTTACTTGTAAAGGTAGGCAGCGATACCAAGTATGATACAGAGCAGGATAATGTCAACGCAGAAGTTGCGACTGGATCTCATCTGACAACAATCCAAAGAGACAAACATGTATGAGCTCATCAATCTACCAAACCAAGAAAGCATCAGTCAAGGAAAATACAGAGAGAAGAGTGAACTTGTACCTGAAGAATAGTCTGTTTCAGTCTCACGTTGGTATTCTTCAGATCTGCATTGGCTCTATCCACCTGCACTCATCGGTTTATCAAACATTAAGCACCGTTGAGACAACTGTCAGAAGAAAGAACAAAAAATGATGGTTGTCAGAGTACCAACCTTGTCGTCCATTTCATCCATCAAGGGAACTTGCCTATCCAATTCCTGATGATCACAACAATTTAGTACGGTACACATAATTATCGCATAGCTAGAAAGAAAGTACAGGACGCAAACCTCGTTCATATCCGATG
Organism: Thinopyrum elongatum; assembly: GCA_011799875.1. Classification (NCBI taxonomy): domain Eukaryota; kingdom Viridiplantae; phylum Streptophyta; class Magnoliopsida; order Poales; family Poaceae; genus Thinopyrum; species Thinopyrum elongatum. Next base: position 486,190,805 of record CM022297.1, on the reverse strand, counting down.
CCATGTTCTTCAGAGTTGCCAGCCCTTCACCAATAACATCCAAACCGTCATCCTGCGGAATATCATTGTCAAACGCAGGTCTGGTTAGACGGAAGTTCTCACATCCAGTGAAGGCGCAAAATGAAACCAAAGATTAGATTGGCGAAGCAAAATTTTACCTGCTTCATTCTACGCATCTCATATTCCTGACGAAACTTATTTGATTCTTCTGTCCCCTTAAAGTACTCGTCATCGAAGTTTCCATCTAAGAGGAGAGGAAAAGGTTCAGCTCATGACCCTCAAGAGGATAAAAGAAAATTTAAGATGGGCATCTAACAGTCCCATGCCAGAGATAATGATAAAACAAACACAATGTACATTGCTCAAACAACTTTACGCATGGTCTCATGTATGCTCAACCAAAATTTATATGCTAACATATTTCGTCCATCTAACGCTGACACAGAAAGCAGAGTTGTGTTGCTGAAACAATGAAGAGAACAAGTACACATGGAAAACTGACCAACACACACACACACACACAGAAAGGACGCTTAGTGAACAGGGAATGCATCCGGGAAAAGGGAACTTGGCCAGATCTTTCTGAAGCCAATACGTAACGATGACTTAGGTGATACCGTAAATGATGCTCACTAACCAGAAGTAGAGTCGAACTTGACACCTCCACCAGGTCGGGATCCTGAGGCTCCCCAACCTCCATTTTTCTTTGTCGCGGAAGAACTACCATCCGGTATTGATTGAATTCTATCAGGTAAGGCGGCAACCAGATCACTACGGGTCGCAAGTTCCTCTTTTGTGAGCCCTTTGACCTGTTACGACAAATGAAGAAAATAATCAGTTATTTTTCTCCGATGAAAGCAGAAAGACTTGTGTCTCAATGCAGACATCTTCAGAACTTATACTGCCAAATTCTAAGGGGCTTGTTTACCCACCCACCCCCCCCCCCCCCCCCCCCCCCCCCCCCAAAAAAAAACCCCAGCAAATTAAGTGCTTTAACCAGTTTGTGCAGGAAAAAAAAAAACTAAACAATTTGGAGGCATGTGCCAGAAGAAATTGAAAGCCAGAACACACAAGTAAAATCGACCAGGTAGTTTCTTGCCAAGTGCGCATGCATAACCTCTCGTAACTTAGTGAAGAGATACACATAACCAATGAAAGCATGTAACTAATAAACTCAAATATGCGGCTATGCACATCAAGTCAATAGTAATTCAATGCCATGTTGGAAAAAATCGATGGGGCAAAGTAAGGAGTACGTAAACTCCAAGACGACAGCAGCAAAAGATTTAATTCCTTGATATCAACGATAGTACATTTATCTAGTGTTGAAAATAAATAGCTATGCACTTGAAAAAAGACAAGCAGGAGAAGATAATTGTGAGACTTCATACGGTTTATGCTGGCCATATGCAACAGATCTGGGCATTAGTATACATAAACCAACATCACCTATAGTTCTATACCAACAACCAAATGAAAGTTCATTGCAACATACGAGACTTTAAATTTCTACTACACATGCTTTAATAATTCCATCTGTATAATCAGCGCATAAACATCTTCATACCAGTCCTATGAAATCACAAACATATTTTCCAGCAAATTCTTGCAGGGAATTCTCCAAAAACTACTAGTCCCACTGATCCTAAAAATGTCAGTGTCACGGATCCTAACTCCAGCAAGTGACCCAGTAAATCACCCCACGTACACAGAGATTAGTTCATTCTTTCCCGTTGACACTCAACAACCGGGCATCCTAAATTTAGGCAGTCTCTTGAAGGTAAAAGCCGCCTTGTGTTACTGCTAGTAAACAACATGGATAGCGAGTCCAATCGTTGAAAAAACTAGCAGATCTAGCGGGGCAGTGAGAAGATGTGTAGAGACGAGGGACCTTCTTGAGCGCGAGGCGCTGCAGCTTGGGCAGGTCCTCCTCGAGGAGCTTGGCCTTGGCGCGGCGGATCTCGGCGTTGAGCGCGACGACCGCGGCCCGGTTCTTCTCCTGCCTCGCCGCCTCCGCTTTCTGCAGCAGCAACAACAGCAACAGAACGGTCAGATTCAGATCGCCGCGAGGGGCATCGCCGAGCGGGGGGAGCGGGCGCGGGGTACCTCTACGCACTGGGAGATCTCGGCGTCAACGGAGCCGTAGAGGCGGGCGAAGGGGTCCTCGCCGGCGACGTTGGCGCCGTTGAGCTTCTCGGCGTCGTACTTGTCGTACTTCTGGCAGATGACGTCCACCCGCGTGAGGATGTCGATCACCGTCATCGCCGCCGCCCGATCTTCGCCCGCTCCGACGAGATCGAGGGGAGGGTCGGGCTTGAGGAGGGAGCAACCGCTAGGTAGCTGCCGGCCGCTGGTGAAGAGAAGGGGGAGGAAGACAGAACTGGACGGGGGAAGGGAGGAGACGGTGCCTTCCGTGGTCGGTCAGAGAGACTGGGTTTTTTTTTTTTTTGAGGCATCAGAGAGACTGGGTGGGTCGCACAGCCTGGCCGTGGCCGGCCGGTAGGGCGGGCCTAGGCTAGGGCTGGCTCGGTTTGGGTTGGGTTCGGCCCGCTTGGGCCGAGTGGGTAGCATACGTCGGCTCTTTTTTTTTCCTTTTTTTTTGAATGTTAGCATTACTGCTAAATTCATTGAACAGGAGAAGAAGAAGAAGGTTGGTCCAGTTTATGAGGGAAACCGGACCCAAAAACCGTACAAACAACGCCTTTGGCACACAACACACACATCCATCCATCTCCAGAACGATGCCCCCAAGAGGGAACGCGACGCCGGATAGCGCCGCCATCGTCCGGTCTAAACTAGACCAAAGGTTTCCCCCGGAGCATGGCAGGAAAGACAAGGTGGAAGCAGCTACATCGATGCCTCCAACAAGGGAGCGACGCCAGAGGGCGCCGCCATCAACGACTCCGGCCACAACCGGAGTACGACTTTTGCCGGCCGTCTCACCTATACAGTTCGAGCCCAGAATCCGATCAGCCTACACACCGAACCACTACCCCTGCCTCCACGGCAAACCGCACATCCCCGGCAAACTCGACATGCTTCCAACCTTGCATCCGCGTCCCCCACTGGACGGAGGATGCAACCCCGCAGCGGCGCCATTCTTCTCCCATCGGAAGGATGCAACCAAGCAGAACGCCATTCGTCTCCTCGAGGATGCAATGCCTACGGGCCATTCATCTCCCGACGAAGGATGCAACGCCTGCAACAACGCCATTCCTCTCCCTCCAGCCACCACCATCTCATCCTCACACCTCCAGCAGTGTCGAGCTTTCCGAACCCCCATCAGAAGGATGCAACACCGAGCAGGGTGCCATTCATCTCCCTCCTCACCTCGCGCATGGCTTGTGGCCCGCGGCCACGCCGACCACGTCATTGGCCGAGCCGCCACCAGACCCCCAGCCACCAGGGCCGGCGGCTGTCGACACAAGCTACCTTGGGCCAGCGCGAGCAGGCACACACGAACCCCAGCAGAGAAGCATGGCGACCTGGGCCCTCTTGACCCAGATCTGACGCAGATCGGGCCCGCACCGCCGTAGACCACCAGCGCCCTCTGCTCATGGGCCTCGACGCGCCGCCCTTGCTCCTCCGCTGCCCAGCACAGCCATCCGCCCGCCGCGCCCTCCGGCGCTGCTGCCTCCACCGGCTAGACGCCGCCACAACTAGCCGCCAAGAAGCAGCCAAACAGGCCCAGATCGGGCCCCCTCCCCACTGAGCGCACAGATCCACCGCGTGAGCACACAGCAGCCGCTGCGCACACCACGGCAGAAGAACGTCGCTGCCTACACGGCCAGGGAGCGCCGTCCCTGGTCGCCGCGCGCGGACGAGCGCGACCGTCGCCGCCCCAGCCGCTCCAGCCGGCCGTCGCCGCCCCCAACAACCCCCAGCCGCCTTCGGCAGCTGGGCCCGCCGCCACCGCGGCCGAGGCCGGCAGCAGCGGCGGCAAGAGAGCTGCGGCGAGGTACTTTTTTCTTGGATCTAGGTTCGCTCCGGAGCCGCCCTGGGGAGCGACCCCGGAGCGCGTGGGGATGGCTTCCCTCGTTTTTTCCTTTTGAATTTTGTGTTTGTCACTGTGACGAACGTTAGCCGCCAGGGCTTGACTTCAGGTCTTTCCCCAGTTTTAAAAACTTTATTTACTTCGTGTCCTTCTAAGTCAGAGTGTTCGCACAGTCGAAAGAAAGTCAGAGTCTTCTCTCTAAATAAAAAACTGGAACTTATGTTATTTCCTTAGAGCAAATTTAACGTCATGTCATCTACCTACCAAGAAAACTATATTCCATTTCATGTGTCATCTCCGAAGGGTAAGGAGCATGTTTTGAGTTACGAGCTTTGATTGTTTATCACGGGAGGGAGCCAGCAGGCTTGAAGGGGCACCCACTCACTGACGCAACAGAAAAACAAAGGTTGTGTTGCGATATGGCAGCTGAATTCAGTTGCCAACAATGGAGCTTTGTCATCATCGGTGTTGATGGAGACGAATGTGTAGTTGTCAAAGTTTAGTGTGAGACCAGTGCTCACGGCAAAAGAGTCTAGACAGGCCTTTAACTTGGCGAACTAGGTAATATTAGCATGAAGGATGATCAACATGTCAGCGGTGTACCAAAAGACGGAGCACGACATGTACAATTGTCAACTTTTAGGACGAGGTCAGTGCTCGCAACGAAAGACTCTAGGAGGGCCTTTAACTTGGCGAACTAGGCAACGTTAGCATGAAGGATTGTCGACATGTCGACGGTGTATTGGACGACGATGGATGGCATGTGCAGTTGTCGAAATTTAGGGTGAGGCCAGTGCTCGCAGCGAAAGACTGTAGGAGGGCCTTTAACTCGACGAACTAGGCAATGTTAGCATGAAGGATTACCAATTTGTCGGCGGTGTATTGGAGGATGAAGTACAACATGTGCAGATTCAGCAGATGCTCAAGACGACACAACACTCTGACCGCGAGAATGAGGCGTTGGATGACTCCGACGTCAAGGGTGAAGATAAGGGAGCGCAGGTGCCCCTGCCTTAGCCCATAGCTAATCCATCTTCGAGGAACACAATTGAGGAGCAGGACGACGGAGAGGGCGAAGGCTTAGGTCGACAAACCACCCGGGCCAATGCGGTGGGGAGCCCCTGGTGTCGTGCTCATGACCAAGGGCCTCGCGGGACACATAGTCCAAAGCCTTTCGGAAATCCAATTTGAGCACCTTGCTTATGGTAGCACAACACAAGTTCAGAGGTAAAGATAAAGTTTTCTGAGATCAGCGTGTTCTCGAGACCCCAGTTTGTTGTGGGTGATCCAAGAAAGGCAGAAGGCCACAAGGGGTTTGCATCTGGATTGTCATCGACCTTGGAAACATTTTGGTGAGACTATTCCCCGCAGAGAAATGGGCTTGAAATTCTTTGGCTCATTGGCGATTCTATGTGTTGGCCGTGTGGTTAGTTGACCCCGCAACTGTTGAGAAAAATAGCCTAAAAACACTATACATTTACTGTACAACATGAAGAATTTAAAAAAAAAATTAGCAATGACCCCACAGATTCTTGAGGCTGGCTTCACCACTACTTCGGTTGGATAGTAGTGTTTAGCTGTTGATGCTGGAGAGGTTCGCAGTGTGGTTGAAGATGTCATTGGCAACCATGTGTTTTCTGTGCCTCTGTGTGAATTGTTAGTGCGGTGAACCTTGACCTGTCACTTGACTTCATCTCTGTTTTCTAATAGGAAAAACTTGATGTCATGTCTTTCCCAATAAAAAGAAGGGACTTCACTTCATGTCCTTCCAAGTCAAAAAATGGACTCTATATACAATATCATTGAGTTTTGTCACTATGAAAAACTTGACTTGTCATCGTTCCTTAAAAAAATTTATCTTCATGTCGTCCACCGGCCAAGGTAACTAAATTCCATGTCAAGTGTCATCTTCAAAAAATAATAAGCATCCATGTTCAGAGAACAGAGAAACCAAACCATATATTCTTAGATGCCTAACCACCACGCTGTGAACTTTTGTCAACATGGTTGCTGAACATGAACATGGGAGGGGCGCTGTGCAGGTGCGGCGTAAACAAATGCTGGCCAAGTCTCAGGAGCCGGGACCCAAACATTGGAGCCAGAAGTCAGAGCACCAACCGTACCCTTCCACGGTTCCCACCATGCATCCATGCATGCATGACTCTTGCATGAGGAGAAGAAGAGCTGGCCATGAGCAGGACCACCCTACCACCCACCCGTGCGTTGGACGAAACAGAAAGCATGCATCAGCCAAACTAACCCGTGGTGACCACGATCATGCATGTGCGCGACGCTCCTACGGAAATATACGACCACGGGCAACGCGACGAGCGCGCCGCGCTGGCAAAGCGGCATGCCGTCGACGTCGAGAGGTTGACGAACGCGCGCGCGCGCAAAGCTTTGCCGGGTGCGCGAGCGGTTGGCAGCCCTTGCCCGATCAATCGTCGTCGTCTCCGTCCTGGCAAAGCTTACTTTGAGAGCCGCTTTAGGCCCGGCTTTGCCTTGGCTAAAATCGCTAGCGTTTGGACGCACACTCGCTGAAAGAATCAAACCCGAAAAGGAGCCCGCGGAGACTTGGAGTGCAATGCCCTACTTGCCCTTCTTCAACGTGCTTGGCTCCGAAGGGAAGCGCCAATAATTATAGCGGTAAAAAAGCAATGGTTTTGCGGTAAAAGGTGTTGACTATTGACCGCGTGGTTGGTTGAAGACGGACCGAGTGAACCGTCGTGTGAAACCACGGCGAGGCTGATCTTTTGGTCAAGAGGGGCCGCGGATGGCGACGGGGTGCTAGAAAAGCATCGATCATACGACGACCTCGGAGACGTTGAACTATACGATGGCGACGGCGGCGAGGAGGAGGAGGACGACGAGGACGCGGTACCGTACCGCCGGCTCTATAAGAATCTGCACCCGGTCGCTGCCGTTTCTACTTGTGCTGGCATTGGCAGAGGTAGACAGACAAGCAGGCAGACAGTGTCCGCCAGTTAATGAGGAAAACATTCTGCCTGTTCCACTGCTAGCTAGCTGTGGGTGTGAGTGATCCAGACTGACTGGCTGACTGACTCTGTCGGAACTAGCTGGGAATACGGCGATCGACGGCTTTCTCCGACCGCCGTGCTGCGACGTGTGTAGATAGCAGGATGGGGCGCGCGCCGTGCTGCGACAAGGCGAGGGTGAAGCGGGGGCCGTGGTCGCCGGAAGAGGACGAGCAGCTGCGGGCCTACGTCCGGGCGCATGGCATCGGCGGCAACTGGATCGCCCTGCCGCACAAAGCAGGTACGTGCGGCGTTGCGGACGAACGTACGGTGGTGCACCCACCTGAGCTCATCGATTTCTCTTCTTGGTTGATGCTGCAGGGCTGAACCGGTGCGGCAAGAGCTGCCGCCTCCGGTGGCTCAACTACCTGAGGCCGGACATCCGGCACGGCGGCTACACGGAGCAGGAGGACCGCGTCATCTGCTCCCTCTACGCCTCCATCGGCAGCCGCTGGTCCATCATCGCCTCCAAGCTCCCCGGCCGCACCGACAACGACGTCAAGAACTACTGGAACACCAAGCTCAAGAAGAAGGCCATGCCCATGCGTGGCCCTCACTACCACGCCAGCCTCGAAGCCGGGGCCTTCTCCGCGCCCAGCGCCGCCCAGCCCTGGAGCCAATGCGCGTCGCCGTCCCTGCAGCCCGCGGCGCTCTCGCCGGTGGCGTCTGGCTCTTCCTCTGTTGACACCAGCTCATCAGGCGGCGACATGTGCTTCGCCGCCGCCGGCATGTACCAGCCGCTGCAGCCCATGCAGGGGTTCGTGCATGTAGACTCGTCGCCCCAGACCGTGCTCGCGCCCGTGCACGTCACCGCCTCTGGCAGCTGGGCGTCGTCCATGCTGCAGTCCATGCCTGCAGCGAGTGACGTCGGTGGGGTGGCGCTGGAGGACGCGTTCCTCGCCGATCTCGGCGCCTACGGGGACCTGCTGCTCGGCGGCTTCAGCGGACAACTGCTGCAGGACAACAAGGCCACCGCCGCCATGGAGCTCCCCGGGGCGGGCTACTTCCCCAACATGGCGGAGATGTGGGCCGCCGACCACGCCCACGCCCACGCCCACGCCAAGCCGCCGCAGGGCCTCTGCAACACGTTCACATAGGATTCACCAAATGATTTGCTCCATTGGATTCGTCACTACACACGTAACTGAGACCTTGCTCCCCGAGTTGTGTATGAGAGATCAACCACATGTGAATTATGCTATAGAATAGATAGAAAGATGTACTCATTTTAGGCGTGGATTACATATATGTTCACTTCAATACTCAACTGAGGTGTGGATTTATATATCTGTGCTCAATTTTACTTCGGAAAATAATAAAACCACAATGATACCATGAGATATATCGACCGCCAAGTCGAACAGCAGTGGATGTCGTTTGCTTAGGCCGATCGATCGACGCAATATCATTATGTGCATGTGCAGTTTACGCCTTCCTAGATATGACCAGATCACCTCGTATCTTCTCCTCGACAAGAATACGCATATACTACACCGAAAGCGACGAGACTATATATGTCTACATACAATCTGGTGACGCCGGCCATTACGATACGCAATGTATGCGCATGAGTGACATGAATATGGACCGGTTCACTCCCAAGAGGCATGCATCATCTCCTTAGTTGACCCGTTCCAAGGCCTCGTGGGAGAGAACTAGCGTACATGTGGATGCAAGGAACCTTTGCAAGATCCTCTTCTATGTAGGGTTTGTAAACACTCTAATCTCTCATATGATTTGATCACTCATTGTAGGGAGTATCATGGAGGACATAGTATGCTAATCACACTCGATTAATTAAGCATACATGTGTCCGTTGTCATCTCCAGTAGTAAAGTGATTGAAGTTGAAGACTTTGAGCTCAGCGAGTAAAGAGCCGTACATTGACCGTGTGGAAACTAAGAGCTAGCATCGGTTTCGGGGAAGCTTCCTCGACTACTTGTTATGATATCAAGGGGGGCATTCCGTGGGTGGCATTTCAGCAGTATATATGCAAGAAAAAGGTTTTCTTTTGTTCATGTGTCGTGTTATCCGTGGGCATTTCCTTGCATTCTATAGCCTATTAATTTGCTTGTTGTCGCATCGCTCGATCTAGAGTTATGCTAATGAATACATATGGTGGCCTGTCACGTCGCGGAATACTTTTATAGACTTAGCGTGACTTGTCAATACAAAATGATTCACCAGAAAAAAATAGAGATTTTCCATAATTTTGCTATAGTATATTTTATTAACCTAACGTTCTAAGGTTTTCAGTATGATACTTTTCATCAGTAGGGCCCCTCATATAGGCAATTCCCATAGTTCATCAAAAAGAATAGCAACACATCTTTCTCAAAGAAGAAAAAAGGAAAAAAGAAGGAATAGAGATGCCTGATTGGCTGATTCACATTGTATGCGTACCTTTCAGTTTCATCAAGTCAATCCAAAAGCAATGTTTTAAATAGCGGGCTATGGTATACAGCGGCAGCCCTTAAAAACAGTTATAGCGGGCTATAACGGGCTATGGCGAGGCTATAGCGGCAAATTGTACATGAAATCAAATAGCGGCAACATGTTCAAACAGTTATAGCGCAGCTATAACGGGGCTATAGCCGGCTATTTAAAACTATGTCCAAAAGCCTGTCGAAGTCGAGGCAAAACCATGAGTGATACGTTACTTCGAGTTAGTAGGTGCACCAGTGCACCACGCGTATATACGTCCAGGTCTTTGTGGTGAAAATGGGAAAGTCCAACAGCATCATGCCAAATGGTAGAGTGGTTAGCAAAAGCTAACGCCAACCCTAGCTTCCTTGTGCGACCGAGTAGCTGATAATTCAGCAAGATGGTAAGCAACGAAATTTTCCTTTGGGAAGGTAGATTATCAGCTTTCCTTTCATCCTTTGTACCACTATCAATAACGAGTTGCTGACCTCTACTCCCTCCGTTCTAAATTAGTTGACTTGAATTTGTCTAAATACGGATGTATCTATACTTATTTAGTGTCTAGATACATCCGTGTCTAGATAAATATGGGCCAAGTAATTTGGAACGGAGGGAGTACCTGTTTTGGAGCTCAGCTACGTACGTCTACATAAAATGCATGAACTTTACCAGAGTGTCACTAGCAGTAGGTGGCAGCTTGCGGTCGGGTAGACCGAGTGAGAGATACGTTTTTTTTCCCGTGAATACGCTGAATGTGTATCATTCATTGATAGGTAGTAAAAGAGTTGGTCATGGTGGACTTGTTTGATCGCCAACAGTATATATTTGGCTGAATAAAATTAAAGAGATCGATGAAGATGTCATGGTGGTTGGTAGCTGCCCATAGGTCATTGCCGACTTGGACAACTGATTTAACTGGTTTTAAAACGAGAAGTTGCACACTCCGGCTCAGACCAGTGTTACGTCGTCGACGGAAAAACTGCATGCTGTTGCTCTGCTCGAATAACTCCTCGAATAATGATCTTTTTCTTGATCCTTACGTACTGTTACATGCTAATGACCGTTCAAACAAAAGGTCGCCGCGTCGACCTCGCAGCACTACCCAATGTTGGTTCTTTAGTTGTCGGAAAAGGAAACCAACTTTGGAGTCTGGAGCTGAGAATCCGCACCTTTTCGCTCTCAGAAATTAAAAAGGAAGTTGATGGGACGCAGGATTAGCTTCCCAAGCAACGATGACACTGCCTAGGCCTCTACTTAACAACGGCAATGGCCCTGTTTGAAGAGTTAGTTTGAGTTAATTTGGGTTTAAATAGCCTTAAAGTATCCAAACATAAGAGCTAGTTTGAGTTAGTTGCATCTAACCCACAAAAAAACTATCCCACTCAAAAAGTGTTAATTGGAGCTAGTTCTTCTGTGGCATATTTATTATCAATCTAACTCTGTCATCCAAACACCTCTTTAATTAGAGTTAGTTCAGAATTAGTCATGAGTTAAAAACTAACTCTAACCTTTAGCTAAGTTAGAATATCCAATCAGGATAACCTTTCACAATCAGATGCTACATTAAAAGCAGCTAGCAGATGTGTCTTGCGCTGTCGTTTCCTCTTGTCCCGGTTCGTCACCGCACGAAGAATCCGCATCCAAAACCGTCTGCTTAACCGGTCCAGCCAATGAGGATAACTACCGTGACCGGTCCTATATAGTTTCAGACAGAATGTCACTTTCAGACAACACATACGGGGTCAAAGGGATGTCCCAGTATCCCATTCCCAGCTGTACCGTCGAACAAATCTCAAAGCGAGCTCCTTCGAACGCATGCAAAGTCAAAAGGTCCCTCCCCTGCCTAACATTTTTTTTGTTTCACTTATATGTTTTTCTCTTTCCCATGTACCACGTCGGTATGTTGTGCAAGTAATTCAGGTCTTGCTCTCTTGAGTTGTTTGTGCTACGTGTATGAGAGATCGAGAGATCACATCAGAATTACTATGTTATTATAGAATAGATAGAAAGATGTACTCAGTTTAGATACGGATTACGTATATGTACTGGAATACTGAAGTGAGGTATGGTTTATATACCTGTGCTTAATTTTAATTCAGAAAATAATAAAACCGCAATGATACCATGACACGTCCAATTCGAACGGCTGTCAATGTGTGACGTCCCCGGCTAAATCATGCACTAATCATACACGCAAATGCACACGATCAAGCCTAAGGACTCACTTGAAGGAATCACAACACAACTCTAAAACATAAATAAAGGCATACAAGCATTATATTAAAAGACAGGGCCTCGAGGGCTCGAATACATAAGCTTGATGTCAACAAGCATCAGCGGAAGCGTTAGGTATCTGAGTACAGATATAAAAGAGAAACATACAAGCCTTTAAAAATGCGGTGCAAAACAAAAACTACGATCGAAAAGGCGCATGCCTCCTGCCTGAGACCCTCCGAACCTACTCCTGGTCGTCGGCAAGCTCGTAGTAGTAACCATCCTCGGGGTAGTAGTAGTGATCGTCGACAGGGGCAGCTGGCTCTGGGGCTCCGTCATCTGATTGCATCAAACGGATATGGGGAAAAAGATAAAGCAAAGCAACCGTGAGTACTCATCCGAAGTACTCAGCAAGCAATGATCTACACTACATATGCAACATTATCAAAGAAAGGCTGTATATATAGACTGGGCTGCAGAAATGCCAGAATAGAGAGAAGACCTAGTCCTATCGAAGACTAGCATCTTCAGCGGTCTTACAGCATTAGAAGAGTATAGATTAGTACAGTATAAAGTAGTAGCAGTATTAAGTATCAACCTCGCCCAGAGATCCTTCCTCGACTCCCTGCGAGAAAGCGATCCCAGAGCCCTAAAATCCAAGTATCAACCTCGGCCAGAGATCTTTTCTCGACTTCCTGCGAGAAAGCGATCCCAGAGCCCTAATATTCAAGTATCAACCTCGGCCAGAGATCCTTTCTCGATTCCCTGCGAGAAAGCAATCCTAGAGCCATACTATCCATTTCTCATCACAAGTATCCAGTTCTAGTTGTATCGATCGGGATACAACTCCGAGCGTCCGTTACCGAGGATCCGACCATGCATAGATGTTTTCTTCCCTGCAGGGGTGCACCAACTTACCCACCACGCTCGATTAATTCCGGCCGGACACACTTTTCTGGGTCATGCCCGGCCTCGGCCAAACGACACACCGTAGCCCTACCTAAAGCTCAGCAGAGAGGTCCCCACCGGTCTACATTCTAAGCACTCCGGGGTCTTGGGCCCATCGCCCGTTGCACTCCGGGTCATTGCGAGCAGGGTGGATACCAGCGTCGCCTCGGATGGCCGACACGATCCGCCCGTGCCGCAATGCTGAACTGGACGTCTGACAGAGCTTTTGGCTGATGCCACGATGCAGAGTGCCCATAACTATTCCCGCGTGATGGTTAGTGCTATCGGGCCAGAGGCCCACTCGGATCAAATATCCAAATCGTTAGTGTATTGGTAGCGTGCGGTAACGAGCAGAGACTCATGATCGATGTGACCCTGTCGCCCCGTCTCGAGGACTTGCGGCAAGGGCTAAGAATGCCCGGCCACGCCTCGTATTTATCTCTCAGGTACCCTCCAGGTCAACCCGACTTCCCATCACTCGCGGGTACCCCTCAGGGCCGACCCGATGTCATCATGGTTCTGTGTTAAGTAAAAGTAACTGTGTGTCCAAACACCAGGGGGAAATCTGAGGAATCACCCTCGATGGATTCCACCTGATGTAGTCGTCAAGGTGAACTTAGGAGGAATCACCCTCGAGGTTCACACTTGAGGTGTTGTACGACGGCGTCGTTATCGGGAGTGGTGAAGAAGGAATCACCCTCGATGACCATGACCGAATAACTACTCTACAGAGTTAACATCAGAAGTGCTAAAGGAGGTATCACCCTCGGCACTCAATAGTAACGCTGCAGTGTCATACAACTAAGGGGGTGATGTGCGGTGCCGGGGCCTGGTTGTCGATCACGTTGATCGAGTCATCTGTTAATCCAGCGGGGGCAACTGGGTCAAGGTGGGGTCTCTGGTGGGTCTCTATCCAGTCTATACTAAGCAGTTTAGGATAAACATGTAGGTATCAACAGCAGTTACAAAAACAGGCTATGCATCAGAGATAGGATAAACAGTAGCAGCAACAATTTCTAATGGAAGCATAAGAGAGAAAGAATAGGCGATATAGGAATGCTCAAGGGGGGGTGCTTGCCTGGAAGCTCTGCGGCAAGAGAATGGTTGTCAACAGTGTAGTCGGACTCCGGAGCTGCGTCGGCCTCGGGGACTACGTCGGTGTCGGGGTCTACCGAGAGAGAAGAGGGGGAGGAAACAAATAAATACATAGCAAACATATGCAACACAGAGCATGCTATGCTAACGTGTAGTGCAGGGTTGCCTAAAGACATGGCTAAATCATTTTAGTTATTTTAGGATTTATGTTGGATTTATTAACCGGTATGTATGCACTATTCATCTACCGGAAACGGTCGAAAAGTTGTGGGTTCACCTACATAGAGGATCCCGACATGGAAACAGATGGCACGGTTGGATTCGTGTGATTTTTCTGCGCAACTTTCATGTAGAAAGTTTTTCGATCCGAGCTACGGTTTTATTTCTACGATTTTTCTGAGTTTTCAAGAATTTCTGAAATTTATTTTATTTATTTAAATCAACATTATCCAGAACAGTCCAGGATGATGTCAGCATGACATACTGGTGATGTCAGCAGTCAACAGAACGCTGACCAGGTCAAACCTGGCAAGTGGGACCCACCTGTCAGCCACTGTGGTTCTAACAGTGAGTTAATTTAACTAAACAGAGATAATTAGCTCGTAGGCCCCACATGTCAGTGTCTATTAGAGTTAACTAATCAGGTTTTAATTAAAAGTGTTTAATTAACTTAACTAAATGAAGGGGCCCACTGGTCAGTGACTGTGCTGCACAGTCAGCACAGTTGACCGGGGTCAACTGGGCCCCCTGGGACCCACTGGCAGTGGCCCAGGGGTGGGCCCCAGCCGGCCACGTCGGTGGCGGCGCCGGAGAGGGGTCCGGCGAGCCTCCCGCGGCGGCGAGTTCGCCGGAGAGCGTCGGAAAACTTCTACACCGCACCACTTCACGCGATTTTAAGTGCGTTCGAACGAGCAGCGAGTGCCGCGTCAATCTAGGGCGGTTACGCGGCCGGAGGTGCACCATGGCGACGTCGGCGAGCGCCGCGGCGGACGGCCGGAGTTGGGCGGAGAGGGAAATGTGGCAGCGACGTGCTAACGGGCAAATGACGTAGCTAGCGAGGCCCTACACGAGGTGCTGAGCTCAACGGACTCAGCCCCGTGACCATTTGGTCACCGGAGCATCGCCGGCGACGAACGAGGCGTCGGCGTGTTCGGCTACGGTGGAGGAGCTCGCTAGGGATCGCAAACGACGGCGCGAAGAGAGGGGAAAGAAGCAGCAGCTTACAGCGGTCCTGCAGATGTGCAAAGTGGGCTCGGGGAAGGCTCGAAGCAGTCAGCACGGCTGCGGTGATCTCCGGCATCCGAGGAAGAAGACGAGGTTGAGGGCCTCGATGCAGGGTGTTCCGGCTCCGCCAAGTGGCTCTGGTCGACGCAGCAGTCGACGGCGGGGCAGGCAGACACAAAGAGGCGACGAGACGGTGGCGGTGGCCGTGCGTTCTACGGCGGCGAGGCCATGTCGGCGCTCGGGTGAGGAGGGGAACGAGGGGGAGAGCGACAGAGAGTGAGGGAGGAGTGGATAAGAGCGAGGACGAGGCAGAGGGGCTCCCTCTTATCCTCTCACATGGCCGCGGGCGTCGCCGTGTCGCCGTTCGGCCGGCGCGCGCGCTCGCGCCCACGGCGGTGGCGACACGTAGGGAGAGAGAAGAGAAGGGAACGGGTGCTGTGGGCTGGGCCGCACTGTGGACTTAGGCCCAGTCCACAGTGGCATTTCTCTTTTTCCCGTTTAAATTTTCTGTATTATTTTTAAAGCAACTGTTTGCAATATTTTGAGCTGCCAAAATACTTTGTAAAAATGTGAAACTTGGTCACACAATTACAATGGAATATTCTACACATGCCCCAAAAAGTTTGAGGAGTTTTGGAATCCTTTTGGATTTTTCAAAAATGAATATGGCATTTAAAGTGTTGTTTTGGCACTGTTTTAAATGCTTAGGCCCATTTTGTAGTTGATGGTGATGTTGTTTTCCTTAACAACATTTGTTTTGGAATATTTGCTAGATGATGAACATTTTTCCAGCAATTTTTGTGCAACTTCATTTTGCACTGTGAATTTGAATTGTTTTCAGAGAGGAATTTGAAATGAGATATTAATCCAATATGATTAAGCTTTGTAAATCAAGATGACTTGGCACTGATCATAAGGGATTACTGTAGTGTGATGCTGGGGATGTTACAAATCTCCTCCACTACAAGAAATCTCGTCCCGAGATTTAAGTGGGGAAGTAAAGGGTAACTTCAGGAGAACTGACCCTTATAGGGTCGATTATCTGGTGGACAATTCAGGGAATGGTGGCAGAAGTATCTCTCGAGTTGAAACTTAAGAAAACATCGAGAGCAAAGGATGAAGGTACAATAGGAAGTTTCTAGTGAATGGACAAATGATCGATACCTGAACAGAGTGTGAGAAGGGGGTTCAGAGCATCGGGAATAGATCATCTCTCGGAGGGTGGCTCGTAATAACACACAAAGCCAAGAGCAAAGGATACTTCGGAATCAAGGATGTACAGGAGGGTCAGGTTCCGATCCTGTGGAACTGTGATGAGGGTCAATCGAGAGTAGGGAGAACGGTGTCATCTTACCGGTCATGGCAACAAGGTATGTCAGAGAATAGTCTGTCAGTTATGTCGATAACAACGTCGGTACCAAGGGCGAGGGACGAAGAGAACCATTTTCCTGCTCGTTAAAACAAGGCGGAGCAATAGGCAAAGTTCTCGTCCATCGGGGGTTACCGGAATGTCATCAACAATAGTAACAGGGTCTCACTGACAAGATTGTACATCGGGGTGTTTTTTTTATAAGCAGGGAATTATTTCTGCTTATATCATATAGATCACAAGAAAGGTTAAATAAACCAATGGAAAGGAAAATGTGTTTATACACAAGAATTAGGAGTGTAACTTTTCCCAAGGAAAAGTAGAGCATGATATACATGTCAGATCAACAAGTACATCACCATTTGGATAAAGGGGCAAGGGAATTCATGATGTTATCCATACAACGGTGTTTGGATAAAAGAGCAAGAAACATGTAGCATTGTGCTTCCACTGTTCTTAATGATATTCGGAGTACCACAGGCATGCTTCGAGGTAGCAGTAACATGGTGTTTCAAGCAAAGATTCCATTCGAACATCACCAGAAGTGCAAAGGAACAATTTCAAGAGTAGCAGGGAAGGCAAGGTGTAAGCAAAACAATATGATGAAGACAATTTGACACAAGCTTAGCCCATTGTCGGAAGTGCACCGGGAAGGAGGACCAGGTAGCACGGATAAGATTAGCATGATAATTATATAGCCGATCCGGCTAGGAATGATGTGACGGGGTATCATTCCAATAAGAATTCACAAGAGGTAGTGCAATGACAGGATGACATGGAGCAATACTTGAAGGTAGATCGGAATAGAGGTTGGACAGGTGAAATGATCTGCAGAGGACAAGTATTTTAACTTGTCCGGGAAATGGAATCAAGAAGAAAATATGGTCGGAACCACGATTGCAAAGTATCAATTCTCAGATACAAGATGAATTTGTACCAAGGAAATAATTATTTTTATGAGCAGCTTCCATGATAAGTTCTACATCGGGTCCATGGGCATGAACACAAAGGTTCAAGGTCGACTCCCACTTCTTCAATGCATAACCTTTCATTCACTCCTCGTTTTCGAAGAAATTGTAGTTCTGAAGATTTATCTGGTGAAGCACCAGAAGAGTATGACTCGCATAACTTTCGAGTTCACACGAATTAGGGAAAGCATAGGTTCAACCCATCGGGACATTTTTATGAAGCTATACAACACAATAACATGAGCGACGGGTACACGCTCGAAAGCAAAGGGCTGGCGATTCGGAGTAGATGATACAATACACCAGAGACATTTTGTATCAGGGGAAAGTCGTCAATGAGTTAAAATACGAAGGAGCTGCCAGATAGTAATCCACTAAAAGATCAGGTGGTCCGCAAAGGATCTGATGTGAGAATCGGTACTCAACCAGAAGAAGAAGGGATGCAAAGGAATCGGTTTATAGAAACATCTGAATAAGCCGAAGCTTGAATATGAAGGGTTTACGATTCCAAAATTGGGGGATCAGAGGCAGAGGCTCTGACAAAAAGATGAGTATGTTGAATAGAATTAGATGGCCAATCAATCAAGGATTAATTTACTGAGAACCAGTTTATGTCCAAAATGACGTCAGAGCCGGAAGGATGAATTAGTAGGAAACAACTGATGATTGCGAGTATTCATAGCTGATTGAATCAAGGGGCTCAAAATGGTGATGACAAGAGATGTCATCGGAGATTACTAGACATAGGGAATTAACCATAAGACAAGCAGGCAAGAATTTCAAGAGCAATAGGCTGCAAAGGATTTTCGGGAGAGCAGATAGCGATTCAATGTGTTTTGGAAAGCACTTGAATAACTGGGGATGAACGGACCCCGTGTAAGTATGAGGATTTATTCATAGGTGTGTTCAGGCGGAAAGGAACTGCAATGCAGTAGGTTTAGAGAATTCTTGAAATGTCGGATAGTATTTCGATATGTCGGATGGAACCCAGGAGTAACTGAAATGAATATATGAACGACGAGTGTAAGTAGTTATCCATCGGAGTTTATCGGTGGTCAAGAACTGCAAAGCAGTGGGCACAGGGTCTCAGGAATCATCGAGGAGTATCTTCAGAGTCTTCTGATGAAGCAGACGATCATCTGTGGTGAAGGAGTCCGGGAGGAAGCGGTTACGAGAACCTAGTGTTAGAGTTAGCAAAATCTTTAACCCGAATAGAAGAGAGATCAGAGTCCCAGAGTAAAGACGAGGAATAAAAGATCCTAATCCCATCCAATGGCGACGTGGGCCCGTAAGCCACACAGCCATGTTAGTAAAATAGTTTTTTTGAAAGACTAGACTCAACTTTGACCAAGGAGTTGGAAAGGGGGGTTCCTACAGGCAGTCGGCTCTGATACCAACCTGTGACGCCCCCGGCTTAATCGTGCACTAATCATACACGTAAATGCACACAATCAAGCCTAAGGACTCACTTGAAGGAATCAAAACACAACTCTAAAACATAAATAAAGGCATACAAGCATTATATTACAAGCTAGGGCCTCGAGGGCTCGAATACATAAGCTTGATGTCAACAAGCATCAGCGGAAGCGTTAGGTATCTGAGTACAGATATAAAAGAGAAACAGACAAGCCTTTAAAAAGGCGGTGCAAAACAAAAGCTACGATAAAAAATGCGCAGGCCTCCTACCTGGGACCCTCCGAACCTACTCCTGGTCGTCGGCAAGCTCATAGTAGTAACCATCCTCGGGGTAGTAGTAGTGATCGTCGATAGGGGCGCCTGGCTCCGGGGCTCCGTCATCTGGTTGCATCAAACGGATATGGGGAAAAAGAGGAAGCAAAGCAACCGTGAGTACTCATCCGAAGTACTCAGCAAGCAAGGATCTACACTACATATGCAACATTATCAAAGAAAGACTGTATATGTGGACTGGGCTGCAGAAATGCCAGAATAGAGAGAAGGCCTAGTCCTATCGAAGACTAGCATCTTCAGCGATCTTACAACATTAGAAGAGTGTAGATTAGTACAGTATAAAGTAGTAGCAGTATTAAGTATCAACCTCGCCCAGAGATCCTTCCTCGACTCCCTGTGAGAAAGTGATCCCAGAGCCCTAATATCCAAGTATCAACCTCGGCCAGAGATCCTTTCTCGACTCCCTGCGAGAAAGCGATCCTAGAGCCCTAATATCCAAGTATCAACCTCGGCCAGAGATCCTTTCCCGACTCCCTGCGAGAAAGCAATCCCAGAGCCATACTATCCATTTCTCATCACAAGTATCAAGTTCTAGTTGTATCGACCGGGATACAACTCCGAGCGTCCGTTACCGAGGATCCGGCTATGCATAGATGTTTTCTTCCCTGCAGGGGTGCACCAACTTACCCACCACGCTCGATTAACTCCGGCCGGACACACTTTTTCGGGTCATGCCCGGCCTCGGCCAAACTACACACCGCAACCCTACCTAAAGCTCAGCAGAGAGGTCCCCGTTGGTCTACATCCTAAGCACTCCGGGGTCTTGGGCCCATCGACCGTTGCACTCCGGGTCGTTGCGAGCAGGGTGGATACCAGCATTGCCTCGGATGGCCAACACGATCCGACCGTGCCGCAATGCTGAACTGGACGTCTGACAGAGCTTTCGGCTGATGCCACGATACAGAGTGCCCATAACTATTCCCGCGTGATGGTTAGTGCTATCGGGCCAGAGGCCCACTCGGATCAAATATCCAAATCGTTAGTGTATTGGTAGCGTGTGGTAATGAGCAGAGACTCATGATCGATGTGACCCCGTCGCCCCGTCTCGAGGACTTGCGGCAAGGGCTAAGAATGCCCGACCACGCCTCGTATTTATCTCTCGGGTACCCTCTAGGTCAACCCGACTTTCCATCACTCGCGGGTACCCCTCAGGGCCGATCCGATGTCATCATGGTTCTGCGTTAAGTCAAAGTAATCATGTGTCCAAACTCCAGGGGGAAACCTGAGGAATCACCCTCGATGGATTCCACCTGATGTAGTCGTCAAGGTGAACTTAGGAGGAATCACCCTCGAGGTTCACACTTGAGGTGTTGTACGACGGTGTCGTTATCGGGAGTGGTGAAGGAGGAATCACCCTCGATGACCATGACCGAATAACTACTCTACAGAGTTAACATCAGAAGTGCTAAAGGAGGTATCACCCTCGGCACTCGATAGTAACGCTGCAGTGTCATACAACTAAGGGGGCGATGTGCGGTGCCGAGGCCTGGTTGTCGATCACGTTGATCGAGTCATCTGATATTCCAGCGGGGGCAACTGGGTCAAGGTGGCGTCTCTATCCAGCTTATATTAAGCAGTTTAGGATAAACAGGTAGGTATCAACAGCAGTTACAAAAACAGGCTATGCATCAGAGTAGGATAAACAGTAGCAGCAACAATTTCTAATGCAAGCATAAGAGAGAAAGAATAGGTGATATAGGCATGCTCAAGGGGGGGGGGGGGTTGCTTGCCTGGAAGCTCTGCTGCAAGAGAAGGGTCGTCAACAGTGTAGTCGGACTCCGGAGCTGCGTCGGCCTCGGGGACTACGTCGGTGTCGGGGTCTACCGAGAGAGAAGAGGGGGAGAAAACAAATAAATACACAGCAAACATATGCAACACAGAGCATGCTATGCTAACGTGCAGTGCAGAGTTGCCTAAAGACATGTCTAAATCATTTTAGTTATTTTAGGATTTAGGTTGGATTTATTAACCGGTATGTATGCACTATTCATCTACCGGAAATGGTCGAAAAGTTGCGGGTTCACCTACATAGAGGGTCTCGACACGAAAACAGATGGCACGGTTGGATTTGTGGGATTTTTCTGAGCAACTTTCATGTAGAAAGTTTTTCGATCCGAGCTGCGGTTTTATTTATACGATTTTTCTAAGTTTTAAAGAATTTCTGAAATTCATTTTATTTATTTAAATCAACATTATCCAGAACAGTCCAGGGTGATGTCAGCATGATGTAATGGTGACGTCAGTAGTCAATAGAACGGCTGACCAGGTCAAACCTGGCAAGTGGGACCCACCTGTCAGCCACTGTGGTTCTAACAGTGAGTTAATTTAACT
The DNA here is from genome assembly GCA_011799875.1 of Thinopyrum elongatum. Lineage (NCBI taxonomy): Eukaryota > Viridiplantae > Streptophyta > Magnoliopsida > Poales > Poaceae > Thinopyrum > Thinopyrum elongatum. Next base: position 486,169,454 of record CM022297.1, on the reverse strand, counting down.
AAACAGAGATAATTAGCTCGTAGGCCCCACATTTCAATGTCTATTAGAGTTAACTAATCGAGTTTTAATTAAAAGTATTTAATTAACTTAACTAAACGAAGGGGGCCCACTGGTCAGTGACTGTGCTGCACAGTCAGCACAGTTGACCGGGGTCAACGGGTCAACTGGGCCCCCTGGGACCCACTGGCAGTGGCCCAGGGGTGGGCCCCAGCCGGCCACGTCGGTGGCGGCGCCGGAGAGGGGTCCGGCGAGCCTCCCGCGGCGGCGAGTTCGCCGGAGAGCGTCGGAAAACTTCTACACCGCACCACTTCACGTGATTTTAAGTGCGTTCGAACGAGCAGCGAGTGCCGCGTCGATCTAGGGCGATTACGCGGCTGGAGGTGCACCATGGCGACGTCGGCGAGCGCCGCGGCAGACGGCCGGAGTTGGGCGGAGAGGGAAACGTGGCAGTGGAGTGCTAACGGGCAAATGACGTAGCTAGCGAGGCCCTACACGAGGTGCTGAGCTCAACGGACTCGGCCCCGTGACCATTTGGTCACCGGAGCATCGCCGACGACCAACAAGGCGGCGGCGTGTTCGGCTACGGTGGAGGAGCTCGCTAGGGATCGCAAACGACGGCGCGAAGAGAGGGGAAAGAAGCAGCAGCTTACAGCGGTCCTACAGATGTGCAAAGTGGGCTCGGGGAAGGCTCGAAGCAGTCAGCACGGCGGCGGCGATCTCCGGCGTCCGAGGAAGAAGACGAGGTTGAGGGCCTCGATGCAGGGGGTTCCAGCTCCGCCAAGTGGCTCTGGTCGACGCTGCAGTCGACGACGGAGCAGGCAGACACAAAGAGGCGACGAGACGGTGGCGGTGGCCGTGTGTTCTACGGCGGCGAGGCTATGGTGGCGCTCGGATGAGGAAGGGAACGAGGGGGAGAGCGACAGAGAGTGAGGGAGGAGTGGATAAGAGCGAGGACGAGGCAGAGGGGCTCCCTCTTATCCTCTCGCCTGGCCGCGGGCGTCGCCGTGTCACCGTTAGGCCGGCGCGCGCGCTCGCGCCCACGACGACGGTGGCGACACACAGGGAGGGAGAAGAGGAGGGAACGGGTGCTGTGGGCTGGGCCGCACTGTGGACTTAGGCCCAGTCCACTGTGGCATTTCTCTTTTTCCCGTTTTAATTTTCTGTTTTATTTTTACAGCAACTGTTTGCAATATTTTGAGCTGCCAAAATACTTTGTAAAAATGTGAAACTTGGTCACACAATTACAATGGAATGTTCTGCACTACCCCAAAAAGTTTGAGGAGTTTTGGAATCCTTTTGGATTTTTCAAAAATGAATATGGTATTTAAAGTGCTGTTTTGGCACCTTTTTAAATGCTTAGGCCCATTTTGTAGTTGATGGTGATGTTGTATTCCTTAACAACATTTGTTTTGGAATATTTGCTAGATGATGAACATTTTTTCAGGAATTTTTGTGCAACTTCATTTTGCACTGTGAATTTGAATTGTTTTCATAGAGGAATTTGAAATGAGATATTAATCCAATATGATTAAGCTTTGTAAATCAAGATGACTTGGCACTGATTATAAGGGATTACTGTAGTGTGATGCTGGGGATGTTACACAATGCAGGCAATAACCATGATTTACATGTGCAGTTTACGGCTTCCTAGCTATGACCAGATCATCTCATATATTCTCCTCGACAAGAATATGCATATACTACACCGAAAGCGACGAGACTATATATGTCCATAGACGGTCTGGTGACGCCGGCCATTACGATGCATAATGTATGTGCATCGCGTGAGACATGCATTGGACCCGTTCCAAGGCTTCGCGTGAGAGGACTAGCTAGTGTACATGTAGACACAATTAATCTTTGCAAACACTCTGATCTCTCCTATTGGACTTGAATTCCCTGGTCCCTTTGACCATCGGTGTGCACAGTACCATCTTGCATTACATGGTTTGTTAATGACACTCAGTTAATTAAGCATGCACGTGTCCATTGTCATCTCTAGTAATAGTAAAGTGATTGGAGTCTTGGAGAGACACATTGACCGGGTGGAAATTAAGAGCATTGGTTTCGGGGAAGCTTCCTTAACTCCTTGTCATGACATTGAGGGTGGCATTTCAGCAGTGTACCCGGCAAGAAGAGCATGTCTTTTTTTTTTTTTTTTGACGTGTTGTGCTATCCGTGGTGTTTCTTGCATTCTTTAGCTTTTTAATCGTCGCAAAGCCTCAATTGAGAGTTAAGTATGCTATGGCGGTATGTCAGGTCATCGGATACTTTTACAGTCCTTTTGTGACTCGTCAACACAAAATTTACACCCAAGAAAAGGAGATATCCCCATTATTTTTGTCTAATTAACCTAGCAATGTTGCAAAAACTTCTAGTCTACATTTTGTCATAAGTTGAGTTAGTTAACTTGTACTATACCTCTGTAACTAAATATAAGACGTTTTTGGTCTCATATTTAGTTACAGAGGTAGTAGTATTTAAAATTTCTTTCCTCTTGAGACTTTTGGGTCTCAAGAATGCCTTACCTTTCGGTTTGCCAACTTGATCCAGGATTCTGTCTTTTGGTATTGTTAAATTTTTGCTAGTGTTTTTTTTTTGCAGAAATGTGTTTTGGTACTCGAGCTCCATGGAGCTTGTTTTTTTTTTTTGAAAAATTCAAAACAAATGTTTCAAGGTTTCAAATAAACTAAAAAAATACACATTATCATTCGGATGTATATTGCACGTGTCCAAATTTTCATGATAAAAGACATTGACAACTGAGCTGCACAAAAATAACAATTGGTGATTTTGAAAGCAATGAACAATGTGAGCAGTGTTCACTATATAAAAACAATGATTTTCACTTTTTTGTAGCTCGCAAATCAATGTATTTTCTCCTGAAAATTTACACACATGCTGTATATATCCATTTGTCAATGTGATTTTTTTCCAAAATTGTTTGAAACATTGACATATGATTTTTTTTATGTTTTCCAAAAATGTTTGAAACATGGAAATATGTTTTTTAGTGTTCCAAATAAAGGGCTCCATGGGGCCTGAACACTAAAACGCCGCACTCATGTTTTTTGTTGTCGTTATTGCTGATAGAACCTTTAGCATATGATCTTAACTGTGGTTTTGCTATTATATCTAGCAATTTATTTATTTAATTTTGTGTGTGTGTGTGGGAGGGGGGGGGGGGGGGGGGGGTGGGGGGTGGGGGGTATTAACAAAATAACCACATATACGTGTTGTTAAATCAATTTATGGATTTAAAAAAACCTCAATATATGGTGTTTGTTGTTGTAGAACTCTTGCATCAACCATTGTAAACACAATATTTGTACTTATAGGGAATTGTACGCATTCCTAGAAATTATGTTCGATGTTGAAGTTATAGTTTGGGCACTATAACGATCTTTCTCTAAAATAAATTTATTTCAAAATTAACCCCCAAAAATATATAGCATCATACCCCCCACCCATGAAATGGTGCTGCTTCACATGTATTTAAGTGTGTATTTAATGTTTCCTCATACCTTTATAGAATTTCTAAAGGGTTCTAGAGATAAGTCTAGTAAAATTCTTGATTTTTATGTGCAGGGGATGATTGCCTAACAGAATAATGTTACGCCTTCCTAGCTATATATGACAATATCACGTCATAATTTCATATTTGTTCTTCTCGACAACATTACACATATAGCAATATTATACACCGAAAGTGATGAGCCTATATATCTGGCTACATACGTAAATGTACGCATCATGAGCAACATGAATATGGACTGGTTCACTCTCACGATCCCTGCATCTTCTTGGTTGAGCCGTTCCCAAGGCCGTGTGGCAGTGAAACTAGTGCATATGTGGACACGAGGATCGAACCTTTGCAACTTCCTCTACTCTGTCGCGCTCATAAAGACCCGATCTCTCCTGTTGATTTCCTCGAGCACAATTCGATCATTGGCATGTATTATCTTGGAGCACATGGTGTGCTAATCACACTCAATTAATTAAGCATGCATGTGTCCATTGTCATCACTGGCACTAAAGTGATTGGAGTTGGATACTTTGAGCTCAGTGACTAAAGAGTCACATCGCCCCGATACTTCTAATGGAGGATTAGCACATGAAATCATCGAGGGGCAGAGATGGTATTTCTAGCCATGAATTCAATGGACATCTCCGAGGGAGCCAAAATACTGTCGGTGATCACGACACATTTGTTGAGGGATTTAAGGAAGATGAAATTGATCGACGATGACATCTTAGTCAAAGGGAGGATGAAGCGATAGGTTATTGAAGCCACGGATACGACACAAGCTCGAGGTCAAGCTTGTTGTTCGAGGTGAAATGATAAGATGAGGAAAATCGACGTAAGCTTAGCTCATCGTCGGAAATCGGTGCTCCGGGCATAAGGGCCAGGTAGCACAGTTAACATTAGCATGATAATGATATAGCCGATCAGGCTAGGAATGATGTGATGGGGTATTAAACTTCCCAGTAACAAGTACGAGGGGTAATACCGGAAGGTAAATCGGAGTAGAGATTGGATGGGATAAATGATTTGCAGAGGATAAATATTTTAACTTATCCGGAAAATGGAATCAAGGAGAAATATGGTTGGATCCACGAGTGCAAAGGATCAATCCACAGATACAAGATGAACTTATACCAAGGAAATAATTATTTTTACGAGCAGCTTCCATGAAAAGTTCCACATCGGGTCCATGGGCATGAACATAAAGGTTAAAAGTCGACTCCCACTTATCCAATGTATAAACTTTTCATGCACTTCTCGTTTTTAATGAAGTTGAAATATTGAAAATTTATCTGGCGTAACACCAGTAGTGAGTGACCCGTAGAAGTTTCTGGGGTCTCGCAGATGACAGAAGCATAGATACAACCCATCGGGACAATTTTACGAATCCATACAACCATTAGCCCAAGCAAGGGATGCGAGTTCGAAAGCAAAGTGTGGAAGTGAAAGCAGATGATACAATTTACCGGAGGTACTAAATACCAAGGGAAGAGTTCATAAGATGTTTGAATATGAAGGATAATGTCGGATATTGATCCAACAAAAGATCAGGTAGACGACAAAGGATCTGACGTGAGTAGCAGTACTCGACCAGAAGAAGAAAGAATGTAACGGCATCAGATTATAGAAACATCGGAATAATCCGACGTTTAAGTACAAAGGAGTTATGGCTCAGAAACGAAGGATCAGAAGCAAAAGCTCTGTCCAAATATGAGTAGGTTGAACAGAATTAGATAGACAACTTTAGGGTTCCGTCTTGCAGAGATATCCACCCATGGTTACGGGACATGTCCTGGTCAGTAGTCAGTCCCAAGTCAATATGGAGAAGGAATGCACCGCCTCTCCGTGCCATGCAAGCTGAGCGGATATACAGACGGCAAGAAGTAGAGAATGCTTCAGTGCCAAAGGCAATGTCGACGGGGAAGGAACCGATAAGGTTCTTAGAATATAAAAGAATCGGTCGGATAATTGTCCAAAGAAAGAATCAAGTGATCCGTGAGAACTAACGGGGTAAGGTTTTAACAACTGGTTCCACCTGAGAGTCCTCCGAGAAAGGACGGGAGGCAAGCACATCGAATTAAGGAAGTTCTTGAACAACCCAAGTATAAAATTCAGGGGGTTCACGATTTCCAAAGCCAGGAGTGACAATTAGTTCACCTGGGCAGAGGGACGACTGATTTGTACACGCTTAGTTGGACAATCAATCAATACTTGATTGACCGAGAACCAGCTCATGTCTGGAATGGTGACTGAGCCGGAAGGACGAATTCTAGGAATCGTCGGATGATAGAAAGCATTCGCAGCAGAATGAATCAAGGGACTCAAAATGGCAAATGACGAGGAATGTCAACGAAGATTGCTAAACATATGGAATTAACCATAATGCAGGCAGACAAGACTTTCGGGAGCACTAGGCTGCAGAGGATCTTCGGGAGATCGAATTGCATTTCAAAGAATTTTGTGAGACATATGAACAAGTAGGGATGAACGAATCAACGATAAGTGCGAGGAATTACACGCGGTGCGAAAGAAGCTGCACGGCAGTAGGCTCAAAGGATTCCCGGATTAACAAGGAGTATTTCGGGGTATCTCGTACATACATGAGTAACTGGCCATGATAATACAACAGCAAGGATGTGTAGATATCCACGGGGATTATCGGTGTTTGTAAGCTGCAAAAGCAGTGGGTAAAGGGTCACGGAAAACTTCGGGGAGTATCTTCTGGAATGAGGGGGTTCTCCGGGAGAAGGCGGTTACGAGAACCTAGAGTTAGAGTTGGTAAAATATTTAACCCGAATAGAAAAGAGATCAGAGTCCCAGAGTAAAGACGAGGAATAAAAGATCTTAATACCACCCAATTGGCGACGTGGGCCCGTAAGCCACACAGCCAAGTTAGTAAAACAGTTTTCGGTTACTAGACTCAACTTCGGCCAAGGAGTTGAAAAAGGGGGGTTCCTACAGGCAGTCGGCTCTGATACCAACCTGTGATGACCCCGGCTTAATCGTGCACTAACCATACACGCAAATGCACATGATCAAGCCTAATGACTCACTTGAAGATATCACAATACAACTCTAAAACATAAATAAATTCATACAAGCTTTATATTACAAGCCAGGGCCTCGAGGGCTCGAATACATAGCTCGATGGCATACAAATGTCAGCGGAAGCATCAGATATCTGGGTACAGATATATTACAGAAATAGAGATAAGCCTTTAGAAAGGCGGGGCAAAATAAAACACTACGATCAAAAGGTGTAGGCCCCCTGCCTAGGACCCTCCGAATCCTACTCCTGGTCGTCAGTCGGCTCCTCGTAGTAGTACTCGCCGGGAGGGTAGTAGTAGTAGCCGTAGTCATCAACGGGGGCAGCTATCTTAGGGGCTCCGTCATCTGGCGGCGTCAAATGGATATGGGAAGAAAAAGAAAATAAAGCAAACGTGAGTACTCATCCGAAGTACTCATCAAGCAAGGATCTACACTACATATGCAACATTATCAAAGGAGGCTGTATAAGTGGACTGAGCTGCAGAAATGCCAGAATAGAGGGGAGAGCCTAGTCCTATCGAAGACTAGCATCTTCAAGCATCTTCATCGGTCTTGCAGCATTAGAAGAGTGCAGATTAACATAATGTAAAGTAGTAGTAGTGTATCAACCTCGCCCAGAGATTCTTCCTCGACTCCCTGTGAGAAAGCAATCCCAGAGCCATACTATCCATTTCATCTCAAGTCACCAGTTCTAGTTGTACCGATCGGGATACAACTCCGAGTGTCCGTTACCGTAGGACAGGCTATCGATAGATTAGTTCTTCCTGCAGGGGTGCACCAACTTACCCACCACACTCGATTAACTCCGGCCTGACACACATTTCTGGGTCATGCCCGGCCTCGGCCAAACGATACGCCGCAACCCGACCAAATACTTAACAGAGAGGTCAGCATGTCGGACTAACCTATGCCCCCAAGGGTCTTGGGCCATCGCCCCGGGAACTCCTGCACGTTGCGTCAGGCGGCCGAGAGCATACCTAGCAACCCCTTAATACAAGCGCAGTTGCGTAACCAGTCCAACTCGACGCGCGCCGCTCAGTCACTGACGTCCATTAAGCTTCGGCTGAAGTATACGACGCAGAACGCCCATACTATGCCCACGTGATGGTTAGTGCTATCAGGCCAGAGGCCCCTCGGATCAAATATCCAAACCGTTAGTGGATTACGAGCGCGCGGTAACGAGCAGAGACTCACGATCAATGTGACCCCGTCTCCCCGTCTCGAGGACTTGCGGCAAGGGCTAAGAATGCCCGGCCACGCCTCGTGTTCAGCTCTCGGGCACCATCCAGATCCACCCGATTCCACATCACTCGCAATTAAGCTCGCGCGGGTACCCCTCAGGGCCGACCCGTCTTTAGTATCATGGTTCAGTGTTCAGTCATAGTAACCAAAGTATCCGTGTGTCTGACACCAAGGGGAACCCTGAGGAATCACCCTCGATGGGATCCCACTTGATGTTATCGTCAAGGTGAACGAAGGAGGAATCACCCTCGAGGTCCTTTCTTGAGGAGTTGCACGACGTTGTCGTTATCGGGGGTGGTGTAGGAGGAATCACCCTCGCTGACCACGCCCGATTAACTAACCTACAAGGTTATCATCAGAAGTGCTGACGAGGTATCACCCTCGGCACTCGATAGTAACCCAGTAGTGTCGACGATGTCGCCTAGAGGGGGGGGGGGGGTGTGAAGAGGCTGTTTTAAAATCTTTTACGGATTTGGCTATATCCTAATGCGGAAATAAACTAAGCGGATACTTTTCAAGCACAAATCCTAAATATACTAGGCTCACTAAGTGCACCAACAACTTAGCATAAACAAGATGAGAACAACGAGGATATGAGTAAGCACAAGTAAGTTACACAAACTTACTCAATGTATATCACGAGATATGGCAATGAATGTTAAAAGCTAGCAATTCACACTAAACACAAGATAGAACAATAGTAGGAAGTATGAATTGCGGACTATAAAGTGTTGGCCTAAATAATCTCTACGATATGGTAACCAACACAATATAATGAGGACAACAAGAATAGTGAATGCACGGTCAAGTGACCAAGGTAAACCACAAGTAAGGAGTTAGGGTTAGGGATAACCAAAGTCACGGAGACGATGATGTATCCCGATGTTCACTTCCTTGGAGGGAAGCTAGTCACCGTTAGAGAGGTGGATGTTACCACGAAGGCACACCAACGCCACGAAGGCTCACCCTATTCTCCTTGAGATATCACCACGAAGGCGATTCCCAACCACTAGTGGTAGACCTTGAGGCGGCCTCCAAACCTTCACAAACTTTCCGGGGGACAAATCACAAGTTGATTCCTCACCGGAGCACTCCTACCGCCTAGGAGTCTCCAACCTCCAAGAGTAACAAGATCAAGGGGGAAATGCTCAAGACTTGCTCAAATCATGAATTCCTTTGGTCAAGAGAGGGAGAGGGAGTGGATCTTCACTTGAGTGGAATCTCTCTCAAGAACTCTCACAAATCTCTCCGGGATCTAAGATTTGAGGTAGGAGAAGGAGAGGGAGCTCTTCTGAAATGTGGGTGAGAATATTTGTGTTGCTCAACCCCTCCACGAAGTGGTGAAGGGGTATTTATAGTATGGGCACAAATCAGGCCGTTGGGGGGAATTCTGCCCAGGAAAGTGTCGGACGTCCGGTGGATTACCGGACGTCCGACGGCAAAACAGGCACCGGACGTCCGGTGGAACACCGGACGTCCGACGGCTGTAGCACGCCATCAGACGAATGTAGCAGGATATTTGCGAAACAGGTTTGACGGACATCCGACACTTTCCGGACGTCTGGTCACCGGACGTCCTGTAAGTACCGGAAATCCTCCCGTTTGCTGCTGGATATGGACACCGGATTTCCGGATGCTACCGGACGTCCGGCCAATAAAAAAACAGCAGGAACCCCAAAACTAAAACATGCACAACTTTTTCATACGGACTCTGATTTTGATGATCTTGGGCTCGTTTTGAAGCTATGGAAAAACTCCAGGTCCTCACATAGAGAACCACCCAAGATAAATCAAAATGGAGGGTGCAAAGTATGCAAAGGTTAGATTATATATTTTGGGAAACTATTTGGCTTTGGATTTTCTTTGGAATATAGGATATGAGTGGAATTGTGTATAGAAGATGTTGACTTGAGCAAATCCATCACGAACCCCTTTGATCCCCTCTTAATAGTGCGGGATCCCTATAACTCAAGAATCATAAAAGAGCTACACTACATAGCTATCGAGAATCCATTCTTGAGTGTATATGTTTCTTTGGTGGTCATCACTCCACAACACTAACGTCAAAGGAACTAATACCTTTGACACGAACCGTTCACTTGAGCTTGATGTTGATGTTTCTTCTTGGCTCAAGATGAAGGCAAGACATTGGTGAAGTCTTCAAGTCGCTCCCCCATACACAGTGTGGGAAGCTTTGCTTTGTATTCATCTTCACTTGTCCATCATGTGATCATCCACAAGCTTCAAGCATGTAATCCTTCGGGATGGTTATCTTGAACTTGCCCTTGTCAACCATAATCACCAACACTTGATGTCATCCTCTCATAGACACTTGAAATCTCTCTCTCGATGCGAGCCCATGAGAATCACCTAACCCTCAAAAACATAGACAACACATAGTATGGGTTAGTACACAGAGTGCAATTGATAATTTCTTATCATACCACAAGATCCTATGTGGTGCATCATTTGCGCTCGTGTGTTGACCATTTAGAGTTCGATCTTTGAGCTTCATCTTGGTCAACCTATATCTCTACTCCATGTTTAATCTTGACGTCTTGAAGGGTATATTGAATTCTTCACTTGAATAGCTTGCTTGAATACTTGATCAATCATGACTCAACACATGAGTCCATTATGATCATATCTTTGAGCCACTCCTAGAATTCATCATTCAAATCATCCTTTTAAGATCTTGATCCATTATGGCTCAAACCATAGCTCTAAGCATGGCAACCCTTAAGATACTCCAATGAACTTCATTTTGATCATCTCAATGTAATTGTTGCTTCAAAGGAGTTGTCTTCCATTATTCTTCAGTCATTTTCCAATGGGACTAACCTTCAAATGTATATCTCAATGCAAACATTAGTCCATATAGATTGTCATTAATTACCAAAACCACACATGGGGACTACATGTACTTTCAATCTCCCCCATTTTGGTAATTGATGACAATCTCAACAAGAGGGTTTATATAATGAATTTTTACACAAGCACGCAATTTTTTCGAGGATAAATTGTATACTTGCGGTGATTTTGATAGCATCAATTATCACAAAGAAACTTGATGTTTATCAAAACCGGTTATACTAACATCAAAACACTACACAAGCATTTGATGTTAGTAAGACCGCAATATATAGAGCAAGCTCCCCCACAATATATGCATGTGTGAATGAACTTTGAATTTCATTGCATATATTGGTTGATATAAACTAGTTGGAGATTTCTCTATATATTCATTCATGCAACAAGCATATGTAACTAGGGTGGATATGCATGAATGACAACAAGAACTTCAAAAGATATTTATCTTAAACCCTCTAAACTTCTCCCCCATTGGCAACAAATGCCAAAATGGAAGACAAAACATCTAGAAGACCAATATAGTATGAGTTCCTCCTTGATGTGTGCATATCACAAAATGTGAGTGAACGCAAATGCACATATTCAATAATGAACAATTTGAGGAGCTCAGAATCTATAGAATGCAACTAGATATGAAGATATGAAAACAAGCAAAGTGGACGGCAAGGAATAAATGATATCAAGGAAAGATATGAACTTTCTCATGTATAAAAATTTCTGAGTGGCCAATCATAATCATGATATGTATCCACAAAGAAACTTTGCATACACAAAATAGACACAATTGATAAGAACATGATATACACAAGTGAATCCATTATTATACAACTGAAACCTAGTCATAATAGCAAGGCACATGGCACAAAGCACATGGCACAAATTGATCTCATTTGCATAACACAAAGTGAAGCAAGCAATCAAAAGATCCGACGAGCCAAAAAGATAAAAGAATATTATGATTTGGGCAAAGGAGTGTTCTAAGGAAAATAGAGAAGCTCCCCATGATTTGTGCACTATTTAGAATTTTTGTATTTGGATGCAAGTGCACAAAATAGGATCATCACTCCCCCAAATTCAATAGGAACACAAAGCAATTGCAAGCAGGCATAGATAAGAAAAGAAGCCTAGCATTTGCAACAAACATATGGTTGAGCAACATGTAAATGAGGCAACCTAAGAATAGGCATAACCAAAATGATGTGTGTGAGTCACGTCAAAGCACTTGAGAAGACTAGTATAAGGATGAGAATTAAGCATCAACATAGTCTTGAGTAAATGAGATACAAGGTGCAAGATATGTCCATCCCACACACACGAAGTTAAGAAGGTCACACACACATCAAGCAAATGGGTTCACAAGCTCACTAATAGCAAATTAAAAATCAAAGCTTGTGACAACCCTTGATGAAGATAGGAAATAATAGGCTTGTCAAGACAAGCATGAGGACAACAATCTTCACCAAACATGAGTGCACTAAGATGCAAAGAGGTAAGACATGCATTCATACAACAAATGCTTCCATGGAGCCACCAAAGATATAAAAAGTGAATGAAATTGTGGACATGAAAGAATAGGGATATCAACTAGAGATGTAACTTCTCTCACGTGTATAAGATTCTAGGTAGATGATATCCACAAAGAAGGATGTACACATAAAATAGTTACAAAAGGAAAGAATAAGATATCCAAATGGGAGTCATAAAATATACCACTGAGATCTTTGCTTGAAAGCATAGCACGTGGCTTAATATAATCTTATTGTATATTAATGAACTCCAAACACACAACCATCAAAGACATCACAACTAGCAACAAGAGATCATTGTTGGGATGCTTTGAGAAAGGAAACAAGTATCACAGGAACGAGTCAAGAAATTCATGCCATGATGCAACCTACACAAGGTTGACCCCATTTCTATATATATGCATGAAGTAAATACTTGTTACCTAGATAGCATTGGTATGAAGTCGTAGATCAATAAAATGTCCAAGCTTGGCTCTAATTTCCTCATAGTGCCACTACCTTCATGAATAAGCTAAGCACCCAATGCTTCTCAAATGTACCTAACACATTTTAAGTACAATATGGTCCCCAAACTTATTGGGTCCGAAGTAGTTAGCATAACTACAACACATAGGGTAAAACCACTTAAATATGTGCATATTGATATGAATTTGAATTTCATGCACCTCTTAGCTATTAAGAATTTGATGGATTTACCATATATATATTGGATCAAATAAAGCAAACAAGGCATGTGAATTTACACATAGTAAATATGCATGCACAAGCCTACCAAAATCCAGGGAGATACAAATTGGACAAATGAACACATAATCGTTAATACTTCAATAACATCACTAGTCATTCATGTTGTCCAAAATGAATCAAAGTGACAATGATAGCACACAAACTTCAACATATGAACCAAGGAAAAAACCAATGAGCATATAAGATATGCATTGCACACATACTCATAGGAATATCTCACTCAAGTAGATATAGGACACTGTAAACAATGAGATAACAAACTCTCATATAGAGCAATAAGATGAATTCAAACAAAATGGTATTTCAGGTTATCATTCGGTGTAGAAACCAAATAAGTACATGATCATCTATACTAACACAAGCATAACATGAGAGTTTAGAAATAAACACAATGCTTGGATAGCATATTATTAACATTCCAACTAGATAGATCATCATGCAAAGCAACAATTGGAATAGCTTTAATCAAACGATTTTCCAAATATGATTTTAAAGATAACCATGGGCAAAACCGCACAAGAATGCCATACGTAAACAAGGCATTGCATGCCACGAAGATATAAGATAATCTCAAATATAAATTCTAAGTGGCATCCCTCAATTGTTCATATTAACAAGGATTGTGATATGCACAAAGCATATCATTCCCCCATAATATGATGATCCATGTATTATCCACAAGAAGCAAATTAAACCCAACTAAGGATAATTAATGGATGGAAATTTGAGTTTCAAATGAGCTTTACCTACCACATAGTAACTAGATAATATTGCACTAACAATACTAGGTGGTATCCCACATATATACACATTTAAGGTTTGTGATATGCGTAAAACATAGCACTCCCCCATAATGTGATGATCCATTAATATCTCAAAAGAGCCAAGGAAGATTCAACTAATGAAGCAATAAAGGCTCGAAACCACACACACAAATATATGAAGTGCATTGCGACCTACACATGCTAGATAACACAAATCAAGCATACTAGGAAGCACAACATATACAAGCACATGCTAGGTACAAAACCTAAACATGCAAGGGACTTAGTAACTTTCAATGTAAACAATGCAAGTACAAGTTACCGCAAAGAGGAGCATTGGATTGATAGATATGATGATAATCCGCTTGACTTGGCATTAACCATAACATATGGTGAAAATAGTTTTTCTTCATGAAGTAGCCAAGTCTCCAATGCCCTCCACACACCTATTGATCAAGTTTGAGCTTGATGGTCCCCAACCAAGTTGGGTCCTAAGAAGTTAGTAACAATAGGCTTGGCAACCCAAATGGTCTTGTCCATTTTCAAACTTCTGTGGGAACCCACAAACTTGGCAAACACATTGCCAACAATATCCTTCCTTAGCGCATAATGATTATTGACTATAGGAGGCTTAGATATGTTACCGTTGGGACAAGATGAAGCTATGTGTCCCTTCTCACGACAAACATAGCAACATGTGCCCCCTTTTCTTTTCTTCTTTATTTTCTCAATTTGAGAAGCATCATCATGGTTCATCATGGGTGGAGGCCTTTCTACATCTTGAGATTGAACTTGAGTCCACTTCCCATGTTGCTTCTTATTTGAAGCCTTCTTCTTTAGTGGACAAGATCTCACATGGTGTCCAACATTTTTGCACTTAAAGCAAGTAATGTTGGCCGAATTCTTGACTTGATCTTGTCCCTTCTTCTTGTTCTTGGACTTCTTCTTGTTGGAGATGAAACCAAGTCCTATTTTATCTTGAGGGTCCTTTTGCACACTCAAGATATTATCACAACATTTTTCCAAGTCTTTCTTCAAACTAGTGACTTGGGCCTTGAGCTCTTTATTTTCCTCTACAAGGTTAGTATTAACAAAAGAACTAGAGGAAGTAGAAGCTTCATTGTTAGAGCAACAAGGCATGGTGAGCAATTCATTACAAGATGTACCAATATCATGTAGAGAGGAATTGCAAGGACTAGCACATGGCAATAAGGCATTTTGAGTAGAAGATGTGCTAATATCCACATGAGACTCACATGATTTTACCTTGGTGACCATAGCCTCATGAGCTAACTTTAACTCATCATGAGAGATTAGAAGATCCTCATGAGTGCCTGAGAGCTTTTTATGACTTTCTCCCAATTTCCCATAATTGCTAGTTAGCAAATCAAGTTGAGTCCTTAGCTCAACATTTTCTTTTAATATCGATGCTTCACACAAGATAGAGTTAGTAGCACAAGCATCATTATCAATATGAGAGGAGCATGTGAAGCTAGAGACTCCACATGAGTAGCTTGAAGTTCCTCATGAGACTTAGAGAGTTTGGTGAGCTCTCCTTTGACCTTCTTGTAGTCAAGGTCAAGGTGCTCAAAATCCTCTTTAAGTTTACAATGAGTAACTTCAATCTCTTCTTTTAAAGACCTCAAGTCACTAAGACATTGATGAGCCATAGCCAGTTCATGTTCAAGTTGTTCACTTTTTGCTTGCTCGTAAAGAAATAAGTCATTACGTTTTTGAAAGCAAGCAGGAACATCTTGGAGCCTTTTATAAGTGTTATTTTTAGCTCTACGAAGAGTTTTCCCAATCTCATAGAGATTTTGAGTCAAGACTTCATCATCTTCCTCATTACAACTATCATCATTATCACTAAGAGAAGATGATACCTCGTCATTACCTCTTGCCATGAGGCACATGTGAACACAGGGGGTTGATGATGATTCTTTTGGAAAAGAGGGTTCTTCATCAACCAAGCGTGCCTCATTTTTCTTGATTTCCTCTACATGGTTAGTTTCACAAAGAGAACTAGAGGGAATCACATCATTTTGAATATGGCAACACAAACGACCAAGCATATCATCACAAGAATTTATGAGTGCATCATTAGATGATATGCATGGACTCTCTACACAAGAATGTACAATGTTTTCGGTATTAGATATGCTCGTGTCCATAGAAGATACATCACTAGTACCAACATAAGCAAGATCATCAATGATGAGCTTAATACCATCATCACGAGATATTTCTTCACTCACTATGTCATTACCTTGTGGTAAGCCACATGTTGGTGAAGTGAAAGATGTTGAGGTATGCAAGTAATCAGATGTGGAAGCAATAAAGAGCTCTTCATGATTTAAAAATGTAGAGAACTTCTCCATTAACTCCCCGAAAATAATATTGTCTTCATCAAGATTGGACCCACCATATATATCTTCAATTTTGGTCCAAGCCTCATGAGCCAACGAACAAGACGAGATTGACTTGAACACCTCGAAGGTTATAGCTTGGTGAATGACACTTAAAGCTTCACAATCAAGATGCATATCATCAAGTGACGGAGATTGTCCATCCTTTAGATTTGAATTCCCTACAACCACAATCTGCAAAGCATTTGGACCCATGGCCCGAAAGTAACAAAGCATGCGTAATCTCCACATAATGTAATTTGTGCCATTAAAACAAAATGTGTCATCGTGCACTAGTTCACTAGTCGACATCGTTACTCTCTAGGCGGTTAAGCCTAATAAGGAGAGACCTAGCTCTGATGCCAATTGAAAGGACCACGATGTCGCCTAGAGGGGGGGTGAATAGGCGTTTTAAAATCTTTTATGGATTTGGCTATATCCTAATGCGGAAATAAACTAAGCGGATACTTTTCAAGCACAAATCCTAAATATACTAGGCTCACTAAGTGCACCAACAACTTAGCATAAACAAGATGAGAACAACGAGGATATGAGTAAGCACAAGTAAGTTACACAAACTTACTCAATGTATATCACGAGATATGGAAATGAATGTTACAAGCTAGCAATTCACACTAAACACAAGATAGAACAATAGTAGGAAGTATGAATTGCGGACTATAAAGTGTTGGCCTAAATAATCTCTACGATATGGTAACCAACACAATATAATGAGGACAACAAGAATAGTGAATGCACGGTCAAGTGACCAAGGTAAACCACAAGTAAGGAGTTAGGGTTAGGGATAACCAAAGTCACGGAGACGATGATGTATCCCGATGTTCACTTCCTTGGAGGGAAGCTAGTCACCGTTAGAGAGGTGGATGCTACTACGAAGGCACACCAATGCCACGAAGGCTCACCCTATTCTCCTTGAGATATCACCACGAAGGCGATTCCCAACCACTAGTGGTAGACCTTGAGGCGGCCTCCAAACCTTCACAAACTTTCCGTGGGACAAATCACAAGTTGATTCCTCACCGGAGCACTCCTACCGCCTAGGAGTCTCCAACCTCCAAGAGTAACAAGATCAAGGGGGAAATGCTCAAGACTTGCTCAAATCACGAATTCCTTTGGTCAAGAGAGGGAGAGGGAGTGGATCTTCACTTGAGTGGAATCTCTCTCAAGAACTCTCACAAATCTCTCCGGGATCTAAGATTTGAGGTAGGAGAATGAGAGGGAGCTTTTCTGAAATGTGGGTGAGGATATTTGTGTTGCTCAACCCCTCCACGAAGTGGTGAAGGGGTATTTATAGTATGGGCACAAATCAGGCCGTTGGGGGGAATTCTGCCCAGGAAAGTGTTGGACGTCCGGTGGATTTCCGGACGTCCGGTGGCAAAACAGGCACCGGACGTCCGGTGGAACACCGGACGTCCGACGGCTGTAGCACGCCATCAGACGAATGTAGCAGGATATTTGCGAAACAGGTTTGACGGACATCCGACACTTTCCGGACGTCCGGTGACCGGATGTCCGGTAAGTACCGGAAATCCGCCTGTTTGCTGCTGGATATGGACACCGGATTTCCGGATGCTACCGGACGTCCGGCCAATAAAAAAACAGCAGGAACCCCAAAACTAAAACATGCACAACTTTTTCATACGGACTCCGATTTTGATGATCTTGGGCTCGTTTTGAAGCTATGGAAAAACTCCAGGTCCTCACATAGAGAACCACCCAAGATAAACCAAAATGGAGGGTGCAAAGTATGCAAAGGTTAGATCATATATTTTGGGAAACTATTTGGCTTTCGATTTTCTTTGGTATATAGGATATGAGTGGAATTGTGTATAGAAGATGTTGACTTGAGCAAATCCATCACGAACCCCTTTGATCCCCTCTTAATAGTGCGGGATTCCTATAACTCGAGAATCATAAAAGAGCTACACTACATAGCTATTGAGAATCCATTCTTGAGTGTATATGTTTCTTTGGTGGTCATTACTCCACAACACTAATGTCAAAGGAACTAATACCTTTGACACGAACTGTTCACTTGAGCTTGATGTTGATGTTTCTTCTTGGCTCAAGATGAAGGCAAGACATTGGTGAAGTCTTCAAGTCGCTCCCCCATACACAGTGTGGGAAGCTTTGCTTTGTATTCATCTTCACTTGTCCATCATGTGATCATCCACAAGCTTCAAGCATGTAATCCTTCGGGATGGTTATCTTGAACTTGCCCTTGTCAACCATGATCACCAACACTTGATGTCATCCTCTCATAGACACTTGAAATCTCTCTCTCGATGCGAGCCCATGAGAATCACCTAACACTCAAAAACATAGACAACACATAGTATGGGTTAGTACACAGAGTGCAATTGATAATTTCTTATCATACCACAAGATCCTATGTGGTGCATCATTTGTGCTCGTGTGTTGACCATTTAGAGTTCGATCTTTGAGCTTCATCTTGGTCAACCTATATCTCTACTCCATGTTTAATCTTGACGTCTTGAAGGGTATATTGAATTCTTCACTTGAATAGCTTGCTTGAATACTTGATCAATCATGACTCAACACATGAGTCCATTATGATCATATCTTTGAGCCACTCCTAGAATTCATCATTCAAATCATCCTTTTAAGATCTTGATCCATTATGGCTCAAACCATAGCTCTAAGCATGGCAACCCTTAAGATACTCCAATGAACTTCATTTTGATCATCTCAATGTAATTGTTGCTTCAAAGGAGTTGTCTTTCATTATTCTTCAATCATTTTCCAATGGGACTAACCTTCAAATGTATATCTCAATGCAAACATTAGTCCATATAGATTGTCATTAATTACCAAAACCACACATGGGGACTACATGTACTTTCAGTCGAGCAACTAAGGGGGAAGTGATGTGCGGTGCCGGGGCCTGGTCTTCGATCCCGTTGATCGGGTCTTCTGATGATCCAGCGGGGCAATCGGGATAAGTGGGGTCACTGATGGGGCTCAACCCAGTTTATACTAAACAGTTTAGGATAAGCAGGTAGGTAACAATAGCAGGTTACAATAAACAGGCTATGCAGCAGTTATAGGATAACAGCAGCAGCAGTAACTTCTAATGCAAGCATAAGAGAGAAGAGAGTGGGCGATATCGGAATGCTCAAAAGGGGGGTGCTTGCCTGTTTGCTCGGCGGCAAGGGCAAGATCGTCAACTGCGTCGTCGGGCTCCTGAGCGGCGTCGGCCTCGGGAGCTACGTTGACGTCAGGGTCTACCGAGAGAGAAGAGGGGGAAGAAACATATAAATGCACAGCAAACGATGCAATACAGGGCATGTTATGCTAGGATGCAGTGCAGGGTTGCCTAAAGTATGTCTAAGGCATTTTTAGCTACTTCAGGATTTAAGTTGGATTTATTATCCGGTGTATATGCACTATTCCTATACTGTATACGGCCTCAAAGTTGCGGGTTCACCTACGTAGGGGGTTCCGGCATTGAAACAGACGACATGATCAAATTTGTCTCGTCGTTCTGAGCAACTTTCATGTTTTAAGTTTTTCAATCTGAGCTACGGTTTAAAAGTTATTAATTTTCAAAGATTTAAATGATTTTCTGGAATTATTTATTTAACAGAATATTCAGAAAAGAGATATGACGTCAGCATGACGTGTGGATGACGTCAGCGGTCAACGGACACGCTGACTAGAGTCAAACCTGACATGTGGACCCCACATGTCAGCCTCTGTTAGCTTAACGGTGGATTAAATTAATCTAACAGGGATAATTAGTGTGGTGGGCCCCTGATGTCAGTGACTAGTTAACTAAATAATCAATTAACAGATTTTAATTAATAGTTTTATTTATTTTTAAAACGTTTTAACTAGTGGGGCCCGCATGTCATAGACACAGGGGCGCCCATTCAGCATTGACCCAAGTCAACGGGGTCAACCGGGCCCATCGGTCAGTGTCACGTGGGCGGCCAGGTCAGCGCCACATCGGCGGTCTTCGCCGTAGACGCGCCGGTGAGGCGGAACGCGGCGGCGACGGCCGGAACTTCGTCGGAGCTGGCCGGAAAACTTGTACGATGGGTGGCCGGACTCGGGCTCGGGCTCTACGGAACGCTGGGAGTGTGCCGCGTCCAATGGCGGCGGTTGCAGCACGCAAGGAGGTCGGGAACATCGACGGCGACCACCGCGGGCGGTGCCGGACTTCGGGACCGGGCGCATTCAGTGTTGCGGGGACGCGGGGAACAAGCGGAGGGCATGGGCGGCTTCGCCGCGAGGTCCTGAGCACGTGCCCGTGCCCGGCTGGTTCGGAAAAGAGCCGTCGCCACGGCGGCGATGTAGCAGGGCGGCGATGCGGCCATGGCGTCGCGAAAAGCCTAGCTAGAGGTGCGGCGAGCCACTGAGGAGAGGGAGAAGAGCAGCGGGAGCTCACCGAGGAGACGTAGGGGCTTGCAGTGGGCTCAAAGGAGGCGCGGGGTGGCCGGAGTCACGGCGAGTTTGCGGCGGCCGCAGGGGAAGAAGAGGGCGGGGAAGACGCTGCGGAGACTCCCGTCTCGAGGTCGTTGGCGCGGACGATGCAGCGAACGGAGGCAGAGCGAGCTGGCACAGCGGTGAGGCGAGAGGGGCTCGGTGGACGCGGGATCGACCGGACCACGGCGACGACCGCGTCGGGGCTGCTCTGGATCGAGGGGATAGAGCGAAGGGAGAGAGCGAGGGGGATTTGGGGGCTCTAGGGTTGGAGAGGGAGGCAAGGGTGGTCTTATCCACGCCGGAGAGGCACAGATGGGCGAAGCGTGCGGCGCCGGCAACGTGTCGATGGGCGCGGCCGACAGCGCGGGGAGGAAGGGGACGAGCACCAGATGGGCTGGGCCCATATCTGCAGCAGCAGGCCTAAGTGCACAGTGAGATCTTTAGGACCCTTTTCCCTTTTCTCTTTCTGTTTCTTTTCTTTTCCTGTTTTGCTAATTGGTTGGGCACTTAGTGAGTTTTGTAAAAAGTGTGAGCTAGCCCATAAATCGCAGTGCAATATATATTCTATCACCCAAAATTAGTTTGGGCTAAATACTATTTCATATTTATCTTGTATTAATTAAAAGGTTGTCAAATGTTGTTTTCAGTCACTGTTTGAGGTTGTTAGAGCCACTTATCCAATCTCAATAAAGTTGGTTACAATTTTATCATTGCCTCTAAATTATTTTCTATTTAATGAACATTTTAGTTTCCACTTTGGAACAACTTTTGTTTTCACTTTAATTTTAATTGAAATTTGATTTAGAAATTTGAAATGAGATATGATGCAATAATGATCAAGCACTGTTAAGCAGGGTGACTTGGCATTATCAGTGGAAGGTTACTGTGGCTAATGGCATGGGGTGTGTAACACCCCTATGTAATTGCCACTGTGATCAGCTGCTAATAATGCCAAGTCATATCATTTGCAGTGCTTAAACATAGTGGTTAATCAAAGCAATTCAAATCCAATTCTGAAAATCAACTCAAATTCATAAAGTGAAATATGAAGTTGATCAAACTCTGTTGGAAAAATGTTCATTAAATGGCAAATAATCCAGGAACATTTGTAAAACCATCATCAAAATAGTTGGAGTTAGACAAAAGACTCAAACAAGATGAAGCAGCACCAAAACTGAATTATTAAATCCATTTAAAATCATTTCTAATTCAAATGGAATCCAAAGCTGTCCAAACCAGTTTTTGGAGAAGGGTAATATTGCACTACATTATTTGGGCCAAGTCCCACATTTTACAAAAATGCATAAAAGCCCTAACTAAATCAAAACAGAAAAGAATAAAAGAAAAAGAGAAACAGAAAACAGAAAAGTAAAAGCGAGGCACTGTGCACTGGGCCTTAGTGCACAGTGCCCCGACCAGCGCCGCTGGCCAGGCCCAGCCCACCGGGGTCGTCCTCCTCCTCCCCGTGTCAGCACGCGCGCGCCTCAGCGCCGGCGATGGGCAGCTGTCGCCCATCCCCCGGCGCCGCTGCCGCTGCGAGGAGGATAAGAGCATCCCCAGCGGTTCCCCGACGAACCCTAGCTCACTTCCCACTCCCGCTCGTCCTCCTCCCCTTTTCCCCCTTCGCTAGATCCGCCGCTGCCGAGCGCGTTCACGCCGCAACTCCGTCGTCCCCGCGGCCACCGGCGGCCCCGTGCCCGCTGAACGCGCCGAGGAGCTCCGCCATCGTCTTCCTCAACCTCTGGTGCCTCTGGATGGCGCCGGGGAGCTCCACGACGAGCAGATCGAGCCGCCCCTCTTCTTCCTGAACGCCGGTGAATCCCGTCACCGCCGGCCTCCCTCTGCGCTCCCGTTCACTCGAGGGCCTCCGTGTGCCGCACTGTAAGCCCCAGCTCCCCCCCTCTGCCCTTCGCATAGATCAAGCTAGTCGCCGCACCGTCGCCACCATGGCTGAGCTCTGCACGCCGCTGGTGAGCTCCGGCGACGCGGTCACGACCGTCGTTGGCAGCGCCCGAGCCCAGAACCGTGCTCCTGGTGCTCCCCGGAGCACGTAGCACACGTGCACGAGCCTCCTAGAGCCCCGCAGCCCCGATTCCATCAAGGCCCGAGCTCCGGCGCCGCCCGCGAGCTCACCGTCGACGACTCCGGTCGAGTCCGGCGACGAGACCACTCCCAATCGACGGGCGAGTCCCCTAGCTATCGAACGCACCTAGCCCCGGCTCGAACCGAGCCCTGTGGGCGCTTTCCGACGAGCTCCGGCGAGAAACCGCCGCTAGAATGGTCGCCATAGCAACTCCGGCGACCCGGCCGACGTGGCACGATGGGGCCCAGGCATGGGTCGCTGATCAGTGGGCCTGGGGGCCCCAGAAGACCGGGTTGACCCAGTCAACGTGCTGACTGGGCGCGGCCCAGCCACTGACATGTGGGCCCCCACGGCAAATTAACCTAATAAACATTTAATTAAATAAAATCAAATTAGATATACTAATGACTCGCTGACAGATGGGGCCCACTCCCTAATTAACCCTGCTAATTAAACTAAACCACTGTTAGTCTAAACAGGGACTGACATGTGGGACCCACTGGATCCCCACATGTCAAGTTTGACCTGTACAACCACTGTTGACTTGTTGATGTCAGCATGACATCATGCTGACGCCATAATTCATTTTCTGTAAATAAAATTAATTCCAGAAAATCCAATAATCTATAAAAATTCATATCTTTTAAACCGTAGCTCAGGTCAAAAAACTTAAAACATGAAAGTTGCTCAGAACGACGAGCCGAGTCTGATCGTGCCGTCTGTTTCGATGCCGGAACCCCCTACGTAGAAGAACTCGTAACTCCGAGCCCGATTACGGTAGATGAATAGTGCACACTCACCGATTAATAAATCCCCGGTTATTTCTAAAAATAACTAAAATGACTTAGATGCATATTTAGGCAACCCTGCACTGCATCATAGCATAGCACGCACTGTGTTGCATCTGTTTGCATTATATTTACCTGTTTCTTCCCCCTCTTCTCTTTCGGTAGACCCCGATGTTGCCGTAGCTCCTGAGGCAGACGCCGCTCCGGAGTACGACTACGTCCCCGACGACCCTGCCCTTGCCGTCGAGCAGACAGGCAAGCACCCCCATTTTGAACATGCCTATATCGCCTATTCTCTTCTCTTTTATGCTTGCATTAGAACTGCTACTGCTACTGTTTTTCTATATCTGCTGCATAGCCTGATTATTGTAACCTGCCTTGCTACCTTGCTGGTTATCCTAGAATGTTTAGAATAGGCTGGGTAGAGACCCGACAGAGACCCCCACTTGATCCCGACTGCTCCGTTGGATATCTGAAGACCCGATCATCGGGATTGAAGACCAGACACTGGCACCGCACATCACTTCCCCCTTTAGTTGCCGACACTACTGGGTTACCGTCGAGTGCCGAGGGTGATACCTCGTTAGCACTTCTGATGATAACCTTGTAGGTTAGTTAATCGGTCGTCGTAAGCGAGGGTGATTCCTCCTACACCACCCCCGATAACAGCATCGTCGCGCAACGCTTCAAGTGTGGACCTCGAGGGTGATTCCTCCTTCGTTCACCTTGACTATAACATCAGGTGGGATCCCATTAAGGGTGATTCCTCAGGGTTCCCTAGGTGTCAGACACACAGATACAGTTGTTGATTTGACTTGCACTAAACCATGCTACTAAAGACGGGTCGGCCCTGAGGGGTACCCGCGCGAGCTTAATGCGAAGTGATGTGGAGTCGGGTTGACCTGGATGGTGCCCGCGAGATAACACGAGGCATGGCCGGGCATTCTTAGCCCTTGCCGCAAGTCCTCGAGACGGGGCGACGGGGTCACATCGATCGTGAGTCTCTACTCGTTTCCGCGCGCTCCTAAACCACTTAACGGTCTGGATATTTGATCCGAGGGGCCTCTGGCCCGATAGCACTAACCATCACGTGGAAAAAGTATGGGCATTCTGCGTCGTATACTTCAGCCGGAGCTTAATGGACGTCAGCGACTGAGCGGCGCACGCTGAATTGGACTGGTAAAGCAACTGCACTTGTATAAGGGGTTGCTAGGTCTTCTTTCAGCCGCATACGCAACGTGCAGGAGTTCCCGGGGCGAAGGCCCAAGACCCCTGGGCGCATAGGTTTAGTTCGACGTGCTGACCTCTCTGTTAGGTATTCGGTCGGGTTGCGGCGTATCGTTTGGCTGAGGCCGGGCATGACCCAGTACAGTGTGTCCGGCCGGAGTTAAGTGAGCGTGGTGGTTACTTGGTGCACCCCTGCAGGGAAGAAACTTCTATCGATAGCCTGTCCTACGGTAACGGACACTCGGAGTTGTATCCCGATCGGTACAACTAGAACATGACTTGGGATGATAACTGGATAGTACGGCTCTGGGATTGCTTTCTCGCAGGGAGTCGAGGAAGAATCTCTGGCCGAGGTTGATGCTACTACTACTTTACATTATGTTATTCTGCTCTCTTCTAATGCTGCAAGACTGATGAAGATGCTGAAGATGCTAGTCTTCGATAGGACTAGGCTTTCCCCCTCTATTCTGGCATTTCTGCAGCCTAGTCCACATATACAGCCATCCTTTGAAAATGTTGCATATGTAGTGTAGATCCGTGCTTGCTGAGTACTTCGGATGAGTACTCACGTTTGCTTTATTTTCCTTTTCCCCCCTTTATTCCTTTGTCGCTTCCAGACGACGGAGCCCCGGAGCCAGTTGTCCCCGTCGACGACCACTACTACTACCAGCCCGGAGAGTACTACTACTACGAGGAGCCGACTGACGACCAGGAGTAGGATCGGAGGGTCCAGGGCAGGAGGCCTACGCCTTTCGATCGTAGCTTTTATTTTACCCCGCCTCTGTGAAGGCTTATCTCTCTCTCTGTAATATATCTGTACTCAGATATCTAATGCTTCCGCTGACGCTTGTATGCCATCGAGCTATGTATTCGAGCCCTCGAGGCCCTGGCTTGTAATATAAAGCTTGTATGACTTTATTTATGTTTTAGAGTTGTGTTGTGATATCTTCAAGTGAGTCCTTAGGCTTGATCGTGTGCATTTGCGTGTATGGTTAGTGCACGATTAAGCCGGGGTCGTCACATGTTGGTATCAGAGCCGACTGCCTCTAGGAGTCCCCCTTTCCAACTCCTTGGCCGAAGTTGAATCTAGTGGTCGAAAACTATTTTACTAACTTGGCTGTGTGGCTTACGGGCCCACGTCGCCAATTGGGTGGTATTAGGATCTTTTATTCCTCGACCTTTATTCTGGGACTCTAACCTCTCTTCTATTCGGGTTTAATAAATTACTAACACCAACAACTAGGATCTCGTTAATTCCATCCATCCGGAGAGCTGGATTCAGTGCGATTTCCCTGTCTTTGATCTGATTAGCCTGATAATCATTTCCCTTTCCATTGTTTTGTTTAACCTTTCTCGTCGAGTTGTATTATACTCCGAGTTGTCATTCGATAAGACCGGATTTTGCATCAGAGTGCACACGGAGAGTAGGATCCAGCAAGTTGGTTGATCTTCGGTGCTCTCTAAACTCGACTTGAGGTTGGGTTATCACCAGATCCGTGTCCGCGAAGAGGATATTCCGAAGACTGCATTCGTTACTCAGTATGGCTCATACGAGTACACCGTCATGTCGTTTGGCTTAACAAATGCTCCAGCTACATTCTCCCGCTTAATGAATTACATATTCATGGATTACCTCGACAAATTCGTCGTGGTATATCTGGATGATATTCTGGTTTATTCGAAGAATAAAGAAGAACATGCTGAGCATCTTCGCCTTGTTCTGGAGAGACTTCGAGAGCACAAGTTATATGCCAAGTACTCTAAGTGTGAATTCTGGCTTTCTGAGGTAACCTACCTTGGGCATGTCATCTCCAAGGATGGTATCGCAGTTAACCCCGAGTGCGTTCAGGCTATTCTAGACTAGACCCCTCCGAAGAATGTCAAGCAAGTCAGAAGTTTTCTCGGGCTTGCAAGTTATTGTCGCCGTTTCATCGAGAATTTCTCCAAGATTGCCAAGCCCCTGACTAA
This sequence comes from Thinopyrum elongatum, assembly GCA_011799875.1. Taxonomy (NCBI): domain Eukaryota; kingdom Viridiplantae; phylum Streptophyta; class Magnoliopsida; order Poales; family Poaceae; genus Thinopyrum; species Thinopyrum elongatum. The sequence continues at coordinate 486,142,789 of CM022297.1, read as the reverse complement.
TCTGCTTCACAAAGGCGTTAAATTTGAGTGGACAGATAGATGTTAGGAAAGCTTCCAGACTCTTAAGGACAAGCTGACTTCTGCTCCAGTGCTTGCTCCTCCAGACTCTCGCAAAGACTTTGTGATCTTCTGTGACGCCTCTCGTCAAGGACTAGGCTGTGTCCTAATGCAAGAGCGAAGAGTAATTGCTTATGCTTCGCGACAACTGCGTCCACATGAAGAGAATTACCCAGTGCATGATCTTGAACTTGCTGCTGTGATTTATGCTTTGAAGCAATGGCGTCATTACCTCCTTGGTAATCGGTGTGAGATTTATACCGATCATCAGAGCTTGAAGTATTTATTTACTCAACCGGAACTTAATCTTCGTCAGCAACGATGGTTGGAAACAATCACGGATTATGATTGTGGTATTTCCTACACTCCTGGCAAAGCTAATGTGATGGCAGATGCCTTGAGCCGCAAGTCCTATTGCAGCAATCTCATGGTAAAGCAAGCTCTACCCCAGCTATATGAAGAATTGCGCAAGCTGAATCTCTGCATCGTTCCATAAGGTTCTCTTAATAACCTTGTGATACAGCCAGATCTTGAGAAGGCTGTCAAGATTGCGCAAGCTAAAGACGCTGAAATTGGTCTGATGAAGAAAGAGCTTCACCTTGAAAAATACAGGGATTTCTCGATTGCTGAAGATGGAACCTTGTATTTTAGAGACCGCATTGTAGTACCTCGCTTCGAACTGATGACTGACAAAGTCATGAAAGAAGCCCATGATACACCGCTGTCTATCCATCCGGGTAGTACAAAGATGTATCGAGATCTCCGACAGAGGTACTGGTGGTCTAGAATGAAGCAGGACATTGCTCGATACGTTGCTGAATGTGACGTATGCCGTCGCGTGAAAGCAGAACATCAGAAGCCTGCTGGAATTCTTCAACCACTCCCTGTTCCTCTATGGAAGTGGGATAAAGTGCAGATGGATTTCATTACTAGTCTTCCCAAGTCTCAGAAAGGTCACGACGCCATTCTTGTCGTCGTCGATCAACTTTCCAAGGTTGCTCATTTTCCGCCTGTTAAGGAGACTATCACTGCTAGCCAGCTAGCAGAGCTGTATATCTCCAGAATCGTTTCACTCCACGGTATTCCGAAGGAGATCAGTTCGGACCGTGGCGGTCTTTTCACGTCCAAGTTCTGGGAAAGTTTTCAAGAAGCTTGGGCACTCACATTACATGGAGTTCAGCTTATCATCCCCAATCCCAAGGCCAAGTCGAGCGAGTAAATCAAGTGCTTGAAGATATGCTTCACGCTTGTGTTATATCCTTCGGTAAGAAATGGGAGGAATCTCTCCCGTATGCCGAGTTCTCTTATAACAACAACTATCAAGCCAGCTTGAAAATGGCCCCCTTCGAAGTGCTTTATGGACGTAAGTGTCGAACCCCTCTGAACTGGTTAGAAACTGGGGAACGACCTCTCGTTGGACCGGACATTATCCAACATGCTGAAGAACAAGTCAGAATTTTCCCAGAAAATCACAAGGCAGCTCAAGACCGCCAGAAGAGCAATTACAATCGCAAGCGATGGGGTCTGACTTATCAACCAGGTGATCAAGTTTATCTCCGTGTCACTCCTATGAAGGGCACCCGTCGTTTCGGAATCAAGGGCAAGCTAGCTCCTCGCTATATTGGTCCCTTTCGCATAGTTGCCAGACGTGGACAGGTGGCTTATAAATTGGAGTTGCCACCACAATTCTCTCATATTCATGATGTCTTCCACGTGTCGCAACTTCGTAAGTGCTTCAAGGAATCTCCGCACCGTGCAGTGGATCATGAGATGCTCGAGCTGCAAGATGATCTATCTTATAAGGAGCATCTGATCCGCATCCTTGATGAAGTTGAACATCGTACTCGTCAGAAGACGACCAAGTTCCTGAAAGTGCAGTGGTCGAATCACACGGAAGATGAAGCCACTTGGGAACGTGAGGATCATCTTCGGAATGAATATCCCGGCCTCTTTCCTTCTTCCTCCTGAATTCTCGGGACGAGAATTTCTTTTAGAGGAGGAGAATTTGTAACACCCCTATGTAATTGCCACTGTGATCAGCTGCTAATAATGCCAAGTCATATCATTTGCAGTGCTTAAACATAGTGGTTAATCAAAGCAATTCAAATCCAATTCTGAAAATCAACTCAAATTCATAAAGTGAAATATGAAGTTGATCAAACTCTGTTGGAAAAATGTTCATTAAATGGCAAATAATCCAGGAACATTTGTAAAACCATCATCAAAATAGTTGGAGTTAGACAAAAGACTCAAACAAGATGAAGCAGCAACAAAACTGAATTATTAAATCCATTTAAAATCATTTCTAATTCAAATGGAATCCAAAGCTGTCCAAACCAGTTTTTGGAGAAGGGTAATATTGCACTACATTATTTGGGCCAAGTCCCACATTTTACAAAAATGCATAAAAGCCCTAACTAAATCAAAACAGAAAAGAATAAAAGAAAAAGAGAAACAGAAAACAGAAAAGTAAAAGCGAGGCACTGTGCACTGGGCCTTAGTGCACAGTGCCCCGACCAGCGCCGTAGGCCAGGCCCAGCCCACCGGGGTCGTCCTCCTCCTCCCCGTGTCAGCACGCGCGCGCCTCAGCGCCGGCGATGGGCAGCTGTCGCCCATCCCCCGGCGCCGCTGCCGCTGTGAGGAGGATAAGAGCATCCCCAGCGGTTCCCCGACGAACCCTAGCTCACTTCCCACTCCCGCTCGTCCTCCTCCCCTTTTCCCCCTTCGCTAGATCCGCCGCTGCCGAGCGCGTTCGCGCCGCAACTCTGTCGTCCCCTCGGCCACCGGTGGCCCCGTGCCCGCTGAACGCGCCGAGGAGTTCCGCCGTCGTCTTCCTCAACCTCTGGTGCCTCTGGATGGCGCCGGGGAGCTCCACGACGAGCAGATCGAGCCGCCCCTCTTCTTCCTGAACGCCGGCGAATCCCGTCACCGCCGGCCTCCCTCTGCGCTCCCGTTCACTCGAGGGCCTCCGTGTGCCGCACTGTAAGCCCCAGCTCCCCCCTCTGCCCTTCGCGTAGATCAAGCTAGTCGCCGCACCGTCGCCACCATGGCCGAGCTCTGCACGCCGCTGGTGAGCTCCGGCGACGCGGTCACGACCGTCATTGGCAGCGCCTGAGCCCAGAACCGTGCTCCTGGTGCTCCCCGGAGCACGTAGCACATGCGCACGAGCCTCCAAGAGCCCCGCAGCCCCGATTCCATCAAGGCCTGAGCTCCGGCGCCGCCCACGAGCTCACCGTCGACGACTCCGGTCGAGTCCGGCGACGAGACCACTCCCAATCGACGGGCGAGTCCCCTAGCTATCGAACGCACCTAGCCCCGGCTCGAACCGAGCCCTGTGGGCGCTTTCCGACGAGCTCCAGCGAGAAACCGCCGCTAGAATGGTCGCCGGAGCAACTCCGGCGACCCGGCCGACGTGGCACGGTGGGGCCCAGGCCTGGGTCGCTGATCAGTGGGCCTGGGGGCCCCAGAAGACCGGGTTGACCCAGTCAACGTGCTGACTGGGCGCGGCCCAGCCACTGACATGTGGGCCCCCGCGGCTAATTAACCTAATAAACATTTAATTAAATAAAATCAAATTAAATATACTAATGACTCGCTGACAGATGGGGCCCACTCCCTAATTAACCCTGCTAATTAAACTAAACCACTGTTAGTCTAAACAGAGACTGACATGTGGGACCCACTGGACCCCACATGTCAGGTTTGACCTGTACAGCCACTGTTGACTTGCTGATGTCAGCATGAAATCATGCTGATGCCATAATTCATTTTCTGTAAATAAAATTAATTCCAGAAAATCCAATAATCTTTAAAAATTCATATCTTTTAAACCGTAGCTCAGATCAAAAAACTTAAAACATGAAAGTTGCTCAGAACGATGAGCCGAGTTTGATCGTGCCGTCTGTTTTGATGCCGGAACCCCCTACGTAGAAGAACTCGTAACTCCGAGCCCGATTACGGTAGATGAATAGTGCACACTCACCAATTAATAAATCCCCGGTTATTCCTAAAAATAACTAAAATGACTTAGATGCATATTTAGGCAACCCTGCACTGCATCATAGCATAGCACGCACTGTGTTGCATCTGTTTGCATTATATTTACCTGTTTCTTCCCCCTCTTCTCTTTCGGTAGACCCCGACGTTGCCGTAGCTCCTGAGGCAGACGCCACTCCGGAGTACGACTACGTCCCCGACGACCCTGCCCTTGCCGTCGAGCAGACAGGCAAGCACCCCCATTTTGAACATGCCTATATCGCCTATTCTCTTCTCTCTTATGCTTGCATTAGAACTGCTACTGCTACTGTTTTTCTATATCTGCTGCATAGCCTGATTATTGTAACTTGCCTTGCTACCTTGCTGGTTATCCTAGAATGTTTAGAATAGGCTGGGTAGAGACCCGACAGAGACCCCCACTTGATCCCGACTGCTCCGCTGGATATCTGAAGACCCGATCATCGGGATTGAAGACCAGACACTGGCACCGCACATCACTTCCCCCTTTAGTTGCCGACACTACTGGGTTACCATCGAGTGCCGAGGGTGATACCTCGTTAGCACTTCTGATGATAACCTTGTAGGTTAGTTAATCGGTCGTGGTAAGCGAGGGTGATTCCTCCTACACCACCCCAGATAACAGCATCATCGCGCAACGCTTCAAGTGTGGACCTCGAGGGTGATTCCTCCTTCATTCACCTTGACTATAACATCAGGTGGGATCCCATCGAGGGTGATTCCTCAGGGTTCCCTAGGTGTCAGACACACATATACAGTTGCTGATTTGACTTGCACTAAACCATGTTACTAAAGACGGGTCGGCCCTGAGGGGTACCCGCGCGAGCTTAATGCGAAGTGATGTGGAGTCAGGTTGACCTGGATGGTGCCCGCGAGATAACACGAGGCGTGGCCGGGCATTCTTAGCCCTTGCCGCAAGTCCTCGAGACGGGGCGACGGGGTCACATCGATCGTGAGTCTCTGCTCGTTTCCGCGTGCTCCTAAACCACTTAACGGTTTGGATATTTGATCCGAGGGGCCTCTGGCCCGATAGCACTAACCATCACGTGGGCATAGTATGGGCGTTCTGCGTCGTATACTTCAGCCGGAGCTTAATGGACGTCAGCGACTGAGCGGCACGCACTGAATTGGACTGGTAAAGCAACTGCACTTGTATAAGGGGTTGCTAGGTCTGCTTTCAGCTGCGTACGCAACGTGCAGGAGTTCCCGGGGCGAAGGCCCAAGACCCCTGGGCGCATAGGTTTAGTCCGGCGTGCTGACCTCTCTGTTAGGTATTCGGTCGGGTTGCGGCGTATCGTTTGGCCGAGGCCGGGCATGACCCAGTACAGTGTGTCCGGCCGGAGTTAAGCGAGCGTGGTGGGTAACTTGGTGCACCCCTGCAGGGAAGAAACTTCTATCGATAGCATGTCCTACGGTAACAGACACTCGGAGTTGTATCCCGATCGGTACAACTAGAACATGACTTGGGATGATAACTGGATAGTACGGCTCTGGGATTGCTTTCTCGCAGGGAGTCGAGGAAGAATCTCTGGCCGAGGTTGATGCTACTACTACTTTACATTATGTTATTCTGCTCTCTTCTAATGCTGCAAGACTGATGAAGATGCTGAAGATGCTAGTCTGCGATAGGACTAGGCTTTCCCCCTCTATTCTGGCATTTCTGCAGCCTAGTCCACATATACAGCCATCCTTTGAAAATGTTGCATATGTAGTGTAGATCCGTGCTTGCTGAGTACTTCGGATGAGTATTCACGTTTGCTTTATTTTCCTTATTCCCCCTTTATTCCTTTGTCGCTTCCAGACGACGGAGCCCCGGAACAAGTTGTCCCCGTCGACGACCACTACTACTACCAGCCCGGAGAGTACTACTACTACGAGGAGCCGACTGACGACCAGGAGTAGGATCGGAGGGTCCAGGGCAGGAGGCCTACGCCTTTCGATCGTAGCTTTTATTTTACCCCGCCTCTGTGAAGGCTTATCTCTCTCTCTGTAATATATCTGTACTCAGATATCTAATGCTTCCGCTGACGCTTGTATGCCATCGAGCTATGTATTCGAGCCCTCGAGGCCCTGGCTTGTAATATAAAGCTTGTATGACTTTATTTATGTTTTAGAGTTGTGTTGTGATATCTTCAAGTGAGTCCTTAGGCTTGATCATGTGCATTTGCGTGTATGGTTAGTGCACGATTAAGCCGGGGTCGTCACATGTTGGTATCAAAGCCGACTGCCTCTAGGAGTCCCCCTTTCCAACTCCTTGGCCGAAGTTGAATCTAGTGGTCGAAAACTGTTTTACTAACTTGGCTGTGTGGCTTACGGGCCCACATCGCCAATTGGGTGGTATTAGAATCTTTTATTCCTTGACCTTTATTCTGGGACTCTAACCTCTCTTCTATTCGGGTTTAATAAATTACTAACACCGACAACTAGGATCTCGTTAATTCCATCCATCCGGAGAGTTGGATTTAGTGCGATTTCCCTGTCTTTGATCTGATTAGTCTGATAATCATTTCCCTTTCCATTGTTTTGTTTAACCTTTCTCGCCGAGTTGTATTATACTCCGAGTTGTCATTTGATAAGACCGGATTTTGCATCAGAGTGCACACGGAGAGTAGGATCCAGCAAGTTGGTTGATCTTCGGTGTTCTCTAAACTCGACTTGAGGTTGGGTTATCACCAGATCCGTGTCCGCGAAGAGGATATTCCGAAGACTGCATTCGTTACTCGGTATGGCTCATACGAGTACACCGTCATGTCGTTTGGCTTAACAAACGCTCCAGCTACATTCTCCCGCTTAATGAATTACATATTCATGGATTACCTCGACAAATTCGTCGTGGTATATCTGGATGATATTCTGGTTTATTCGAAGAATAAAGAAGAACATGTTGAGCATCTTCGCCTTGTTCTGGAGAGACTTCGAGAGCACAAGTTATATGCCAAGTACTCTAAGTGTGAATTCCGGCTTTCTGAGGTAACCTACCTTGGGCATGTCATCTCCAAGGATGGTATCGCAGTTAACCCGGAGCGCGTTCAGGCTATTCTAGACTGGACCCCTCCGAAGAATGTCAAGCAAGTCAGAAGTTTTCTCGGGCTTGCAAGTTATTGTCGCCGTTTCATCGAGAATTTCTCCAAGATTGCCAAGCCCCTGACTAATCTGCTTCACAAAGGCGTTAAATTTGAGTGGACAGACAAATGTTAGGAAAGCTTCCAGACTCTTAACGACAAGCTGACTTCTGCTCCAGTGCTTGCTCCTCCAGACTCTTGCAAAGACTTTGTGATCTTCTGCGACGCCTCTCGTCAAGGACTAGGATGTGTCCTAATGCAAGAGCGAAGAGTAATTGCTTATGCTTCACGACAACTGCGTCCACATGAAGAGAATTACCCAGTGCATGATCTTGAACTTGCTGCTGTGATTTATGCTTTGAAGCAATGGCGTCATTACCTCCTTGGTAATCAGTGTGAGATTTATACCGATCATCAGAGCTTGAAGTATTTATTTACTCAACCGGAACTTAATCTTCGTCAGTAGCGATGGTTGGAAACAATCACGGATTATGATTGTGGTATTTCCTACACTCCTCGCAAAGCTAATGTGATGGCTGATGCCTTGAGCCACAAGTCCTATTGCAGCAATCTCATGGTAAAGCAAGCTCAACCCCAGCTATATGAAGAATTGCGCAAGCTGAATCTCTGCATCGTTCCACAAGGTTCTCTTAATAACCTTGTGATACAGCCAGATCTTGAGAAGGTTGTCAAGATTGCGCAAGCTAAAGACGCTGAAATTGGTCTGATGAAGAAAGAGCTTCACCTTGAAAAATACAGGGATTTCTCGATTGCTGAAGATGGAACCTTGTATTTCAGAGACCGCATTGTAGTACCTCGCTTCGAACTGATGACTGACAAAGTCATGAAAGAAGCCCATGATACACCGCTGTCTATCCATCCGGGTAGTACAAAGATGTATCGAGATCTCCGACAGAGGTACTGGTGGTCTAGAATGAAGCAGGACATTGCTCGATACGTTGCTGAATGTGACGTATGCCGTCGCGTGAAAGCAGAACATCAGAAGCCTACTGGAATTCTTCAACCACTCCCTATTCCTCTATGGAAGTGGGATAAAGTGCAGATGGATTTCATTACTGGTCTTCCCAAGTCTCAGAAAGGTCACAACGCCATTCTTGTCGTCGTCGATCAACTTTCCAAGGTTGCTCATTTTCTGCTTGTTAAGGAGACTATCACTGCTAGCCAGCTAGCAGAGCTGTATATCTCCAGAATCGTTTCACTCCATGGTATTCCGAAGGAGATCAGTTCGGACCGTGGCGGTCTTTTCACGTCCAAGTTCTGGGAAAGTTTTCAAGAAGCTTGGGCACTCACATTACATGGAGTTCAGCTTATCATCCCCAATCCCAAGGCCAAGTCGAGCGAGTAAATCAAGTGCTTGAAGATATGCTTCGCACTTGTGTTATATCCTTCGGTAAGAAATGGGAGGAATCTCTCCCGTATGCCGAGTTCTCTTATAACAACAGCTATCAAGCCAGCTTGAAAATGGCCCCCTTCGAAGTGCTTTATGGACGTAAGTGTCGAACCCCTCTGAACTGGTCAGAAACTGGGGAACGACCTCTCGTTGGACCGGACATTATCCAACATGCTGAAGAACAAGTCAGAATTGTCCGAGAAAATCTCAAGGCGGCTCAAGACCGCCAGAAGAGCAATTACGATCGCAAGCGATGGGGTCTGACTTATCAACTAGGTGATCAAGTTTATCTCCGTGTCACTCCTATGAAGGGCACCCGTCGTTTCGGAATCAAGGGCAAGCTAGCTCCTCGCTATATTGGTCCCTTTCGCATAGTTGCCAGACGTGGACAGGTGGCTTATAAATTGGAGTTGCCACCACAATTCTCTCATATTCATGATGTCTTCCACGTGTCGCAACTTCGTAAGTGCTTCAAGGAATCTCCACACCGTGCAGTGGATCATGAGATGCTCGAGCTGCAAGATGATCTATCTTATAAGGAGCATCCAATCCGCATCCTTGATGAAGCTGAACGTCGTACTCGTCAGAAGACGACCAAGTTCCTGAAAGTGTAGTGGTCGAATCACACGGAAGATGAAGCCACTTGGGAACGCGAGGATCATCTTCGAAAAGAATATCCCGGCCTCTTTCCTTCTTCCTCCTGAATTCTCGGGACGAGAATTTCTTTTAGAGGAGGAGAATTTGTAACACCCCTATGTAATTGCCACTGTGATCAGCTGCTAATAATGCCAAGTCATACCATTTGCAGTGCTTAAACATAGTGGTTAATCAAAGCAATTCAAATCCAATTCTAAAAATCAACTCAAATTCATAAAGTGAAATATGAAGTTGATCAAACTCTGTTGGAAAAATGTTCATTAAATGGCAAATAATCCAGGAACATTTGTAAAACCATCATCAAAATAGTTGGAGTTAGACAAAAGACTCAAACAAGATGAAGCAGCACCAAAACTGAATTATTAAATCCATTTAAAATCATTTCTAATTCAAATGGAATCCAAAGTTGTCCAAACCAGTTTTTGGAGAAGGGTAATATTGCACTACATTATTTGGGCCAAGTCCCACATTTTACAAAAATGCATAAAAGCCCTAACTAAATCAAAACAGAAAAGAATAAAAGAAAAAGAGAAACAGAAAACAGAAAAGTAAAAGCGAGGCACTGTGCACTGGGCCTTAGTGCACAGTGCCCCGACCAGCGTCGTAGCCAGGCCCAGCCCACCGGGGTCATCCTCCTCCTCCCCGTGTCAGCACGCGCGCACCTCAGCGCCGGCGATGGGCAGCTGTCGCCCATCCCCCGGCGCCGCTGCCGCTGCGAGGAGGATAAGAGCATCCCCAGCGGTTCCACGACGAACCCTAGCTCACTTCCCACTCCCGCTCGTCCTCCTCCCCTTTTCCCCCTTCGCTAGATCCGCCGCTGCCGAGCGCGTTCGCGCCGCAACTCCGTCGTCCCCGCGGCCACCGGCGGCCCCGTGCCCGCTGAACGCGCCGAGGAGCTCCGCCGTCGTCTTCCTCAACCTCTGGTGCCTCTGGATGGCGCCGGGGAGCTCCACGACGAGCAGATCGAGCCGCCCCTCTTCTTCCTGAACGCCGGCGAATCCCGTCACCGCCGGCCTCCCTCTGCGCTCCCGTTCACTCGAGGGCCTCCGTGTGCCGCACTGTAAGCCCCAGCTCCCCCCTCTGCCCTTCGCGTAGATCAAGCTAGTCGCCGCACCGTCGCCACCATGGCCGAGCTCTGCACGCCGCTGGTGCGCTCCGGCGACGCGGTCATGACCGTCGTTGGCAGCGCCCGAGCCCAGAACCGTGCTCCTGGTGCTCCCCGGAGCACGTAGCACACGCGCACGAGCCTCCTAGAGCCCCGCAGCCCCGATTCCATCAAGGCCCGAGCTCCGACGCCGCCCGCGAGCTCACCGTCGACGACTCCGGTCGAGTCCGGCGGCGAGACCACTCCCAATCGACGGGCGAGTCCCCTAGCTATCGAACGCACCTAGCCCCGGCTCGAACCGAGCCCTGTGGGCGCTTTCCGACGAGCTCCAGTGAGAAACCGCCGCTAGAATGGTCGCCAGAGCAACTCCGGCGACCCGGCCGACGTGGCACGGTGGGGCCCAGGCCTGGGTCGCTGATCAGTGGGCCTGGGGGCCCCAGAAGACCGGGTTGACCCAGTCAATGTGCTGACTGGGCGCGGCCCAGCCACTGACATGGGGGCCCCCGCGGCTAATTAACCTAATAAACATTTAATTAAATAAAATCAAATTAAATATACTAATGACTCGCTGACAGATGGGGCCCACTCCCTAATTAACCCTGCTAATTAAACTAAACCACTGTTAGTCTAAACAGGGACTGACATGTGGGACCCACTGGACCCCACATGTCAGGTTTGACCTGTACAGCCACTGTTGACTTGCTGATGTCAGCATGACATCATGCTGATGCCATAATTCATTTTCTGTAAATAAAATTAATTCCAGAAAATCCAATAATCTTTAAAAATTCATATCTTTTAAACCGTAGCTCAGATCAAAAAACTTAAAACATGAAAGTTGCTCAGAACGATGAGCCGAGTTTGATCGTGTCGTCTGTTTTGATGCCGGAACCCCCTACGTAGAAGAACTCGTAACTCCGAGCCCGATTATGGTAGATGAATAGTGCACACTCACCGATTAATAAATCCCCGGTTATTCCTAAAAATAACTAAAATGACTTAGATGCATATTTAGGCAACCCTGCACTGCATCATAGCATAGCACGCACTGTGTTTCATCTGTTTGCATTATATTTACCTGTTTCTTCCCCCTCTTCTCTTTCGGTAGACCCCGACGTTGCCGTAGCTCCTGAGGTAGACGTCGCTCCAGAGTACGACTACGTCCCCGACGACCCTGCCCTTACCGTCGAGCAGACAGGCAAGCACCCCCATTTTGAACATGCCTATATCGCCTATTCTCTTCCCTCTTATGCTTGCATTAGAACTGCTACTGCTACTGTTTTTCTATATCTGCTGCATAGCCTGATTATTGTAACCTGCCTTGCTACCTTGCTGGTTATCCTAGAATGTTTAGAATAGGCTGGGTAGAGACCCGACAGAGACCCCCACTTGATCCCGACTGCTCCGCTGGATATCTGAAGACCCGATCATCGGGATTGAAGACCAGACACTGGCACCGCACATCACTTCCCCCTTTAGTTGCCGACACTACTGGGTTACCGTCGAGTGCCGAGGGTGATACCTCGTTAGCACTTCTGATGATAACCTTGTAGGTTAGTTAATCGGTCATGGTAAGAGAGGGTGATTCCTCCTACACCACCCCCGATAACAGCATCGTCGCGCAATGCTTCAAGTGTGGACCTCGAGGGTGATTCCTTCTTCGTTCACCTTGACTATAACATCAGGTGGGATCCCATCGAGGGTGATTCCTCAGGGTTCCCTAGGTGTCAGACACACATATACAGTTGCTGATTTGACTTGCACTAAACCAAGCTACTAAAGACGGGTCGGCCCTGAGGGGTACCCGTGCGAGCTTAATGCGAAGTGATGTGGAGTCGGGTTGACCTGGATGGTGCCCGCGAGATAACACGAGGCGTGGCCGGGCATTCTTAGCCCTTGCCGCAAGTCCTCGAGACGGGGCGACGGGGTCTCATCGATCGTGAGTCTCTGCTCGTTTCCGCGCGCTCCTAAACCACATAACGATTTGGATATTTGATCCGAGGGGCCTCTGGCCCGATAGCACTAACCATCATGTGGGCATAGTATGGGCGTTCTGCGTTGTATACTTCAGCCGGAGCTTAATGGACGTCAGCGACTGAGCGGCGCGCGCTGAATTGGACTGGTAAAGCAACTGCACTTGTATAAGGGGTTGCTAGGTCTGCTTTCAGCTGCGTACGCAACGTGCAGGAGTTCCCGGGGCGAAGGCCCAAGACCCCTGGGCGCATAGGTTTAGTCCGGCGTGCTGACCTCTCTGTTAGGTATTCGGTCGAGTTGCGGCGTATCGTTTGGCCGAGGCCGGGCATGACCCAGTACAGTGTGTCCGGCCGGAGTTAAGCGAGCGTGGTGGGTAACTTGGTGCACCCCTGCAGGGAAGAAACTTCTATCGATAGCCTGTCCTACGGTAACGGACACTCGGAGTTGTATCCCGATCGGTACAACTAGAACATGACCTGGGATGATAACTGGATAGTACGGCTCTGGGATTGCTTTCTCGCAGGGAGTCGAGGAAGAATCTCTGGCCGAGGTTGATGCTACTACTACTTTACATTATGTTATTCTGCTCTCTTCTAATGCTGCAAGACTGATGAAGATGCTGAAGATGCTAGTCTTCGATTGGACTAGGCTTTCCCCCTCTATTCTGGCATTTCTGCAGCCCAGTCCACATATACAACCATCCTTTGAAAATGTTGCATATGTAGTGTAGATCCGTGCTTGCTGAGTACTTCAGATGAGTACTCACGTTTGCTTTATTTTCCTTTTTTCCCCTTTATTCCTTTGTCGCTTCCAGACGACGGAGCCCCGGAGCCAGTTGTCCCCGTCGATGACCACTACTACTACCAGCCCGGAGAGTACTACTACTACGAGGAGCCGACTAACGACCAGGAGTAGGATCGGAGGGTCCAGGGCAGGAGGCCTACACCTTTCGATCGTAGCTTTTATTTTACCCCGCCTCTGTGAAGGCTTATCTCTCTCTCTGTAATATATCTGTACTCAGATATCTAATGCTTCCGCTGACGCTTGTATGCCATCGAGCTATGTATTCGAGCCCTTGAGGCCCTGGCTTGTAATATAAAGCTTGTATGACTTTATTTATGTTTTAGAGTTGTGTTGTGATATCTTCAAGTGAGTCCTTAGGCTTGATCGTGTGCATTTGCGTGTATGGTTAGTGCATGATTAAGCCGGGGTCGTCACAGGGTGTTACACCGCGGTCGCTGCAGGGGCTCCGAGCTCCGCCAAGTGGCACTGGTCGATGCAGCGATCAGCGGCGGAGCAGACGGACACGGAGAGGCGTCGAGGGAATGACTGTGGCCGCGGCTATGACGGGGCCATGGCGATGGGCGCGTTCGGGATCTGGGGAAACAGAGAGGGAGCGACGGGAGAGTAGGCGAGGGGGACGCCAGGGGTTCGCGGGGCCTCGCTCTTATCCACGGCGCGGGTGACGCGCTGTCGAGCGAGGGAGGGGGGGCCGGTGCGCGGCGAGCGCGCGCGCGGTGACAGCGGCGCGCGTGAACAACGCGAGGTGGGAGGAGGTGCGGGGTGGGCTAGGCCGGTGCTGTAGCGGCAGGCTTAAGTGCACAGTAGCATATTAGGCCTTTTCTCTTTTTCTCTTTTCTGATTTCTTTTCTTTTCTACTCTGTAAATTGTTTGGGCACTAAATGGTTTTTGTAAAATATGAGACCTAGCCCATAAATCACAGTGTAATATATCCTAGCACCAAAAACTAGTTTGGGGCAGTTACTATTTCATTTAAATTTTGGATTAATAAAAATGTTATTAAATATTGTTTTCAGCCACTGTTTGAGGTTGTTTGAGTCACTTAATTAATTTATTTACTGTTGGTTACAATTTTAGCATTGTCTCTTGAATATTTGTCATTTAATGAAAATTTTAGTTTGTGCTTTGAGTAACTTTCATTTTCCACTTTTAATTTTATTTGAAATTTGAACTAGGAGTTGAAATGCAATATGATGCAAATGATGATTAGGCACTGTTAATCATGCTGACTTGTCATTATCAAAAGTGATTACTGTGACTAATGACATGGGGCGTTACATGGATCAGGTCAAGGGCCCCTCCATTTCATATCATTTAATGATACGTACAAAGACCAAAACCAACATAAAGCAGCAGGTTCAAAGTAGAACATTCAGGTAGTTATATACTAGGCCAAAAACCGCGTCTATGACAAAATATAGAAAATGGAATTGAAATTGAAAAGAAGTATCCACACAACAACAAATGACGTCGGCACTGTCAACTTGGTGTATCCAGCCAGGCAAAATGAAGGCAGGCATCTCAATGAAAAAGACTGTCTGAATTTTGTAAACCCTAGAATTGAATGCATCACTTCTGTACTTGATATAGAGAAGACAGTATTATTCACAATCTGAATTTTGTTTCCGACAGTGCCTGAAAGTTACAAACTGTCTGAAATGTACAATCTGAATAAAAACAACATGAATTTATATAAAAATAGTATGAGTTTAGAGAAAAATGAATCAAACAGTGTGAATACGTGATGTGTCTCATCCCCTTCCCCGGAGGCAAAACGAGATCCTTATCAGGGTGCCATGCGCGGGGGGAAATTGAAGGCAGGGGTTAGCAAGATCCCCGCGGCGCTCAAACGCTTCCAACTCGAAAGTCATGTCCCCGTCGCAACCATGCCTAGCTATCCACCATCCACCGCGCGGCAATCAACAAGGGAGAAAAAGGGGCGAGAAGATGTCCTGCAGTTTACTTACTCCCTTGTGCGGGTGGCACGGAGAGCTCAGGGGCACCTCGGTGAAGGCGGAAAAGGGGAGGGGGGGGGGGGGGGGGGGTGTCGTCGCTGGCGACCTCGGGCGCCATCATCTTGGAGCTTCTCACCCCGGTCTCTCTGGCCCCATCTTCTCCCTTCACTATTTCAAATAGTGCGGACAAAAAAGTGAGCCACACAAAATTTGGGAAGGATAAAAAAAGAAAAAAGAAAAGGAGAAAAAGAAAGGATTCGTTACTACTATGCAAATGTTGTAGAAAATCCCTCGAACCAAAAAATAACGTTTTATTGCAAAAAAAACTGGCCTATATATGTTCCTAAAAAATGATAACATGTTTTCTTAAGAAAAAGATTGTGCAAAAAGGATTTAAGTAAGAATAATGTGTTTCTCATTTTTGGAAAATGGTTAAGAACTAAAAATGAATGGGTTGTGGTTTAAAGAACATGAAAAAAATGTAGGCCCTCCACACTCGGTTGCATTTCTTTCAGTAAAAATAATATCAAAGTTGGGTTGAAGATGTGCCGGCAAAGTGGGACATTGGAAGAAAATGCGTTGGGTCCACAAAAAGGAAAAAAAACAAGGAGACATGATTGCTAATTGAGGGTTGGAGTTGCAATTGGGACACATACAAATTATGGTGACCCATTTGTGAGACTAAGCTTGGATTGAGTTGGGTGCTCATTTCCACGGGGAGGGGGGGGGGGGCTGGTGGGATGAAGTTTTAGTGAAGGGTTGACTCGTAAATTGGGGCAACTACAACTTTGAATAAGACCCAAAATGAAAGCCGAGTGTTGACAAGCAACTAGGGCAAATTACAAAAAAAAGACCCAAACTGTAAGTCGACTGTTGACGTGCAACTACAAAAAAGCACCTACATGCAAGTTGAGGGTTGCCTTGGAACTGGGGCAAACTACAATTACGAAATAAACGTTTGTGAACCAGAGGTTTACTTACCCCCTTCCTAGTTTCATATCAAGGGTTGACTTGCAACTAGGGCAACTACAACTACAAAAAAAGGCCCGAGTTGCAAGTCGACTATTGACTTGCAAATGAGGCAAAGAAAATACAAAACTACGAAAAGCCCCCGAATTGCGATTCAAGGCTTGACTGTAACTGGGGCAACTGCAACTACAAAATAAAGCCCAATTTGTGTGTCGATAGTTGACCTGCAACTGGGGCAACTACAAAAGTACAAACAAAAGCCGTCCTGTTGCAAGTCGATGCTTGACTCGCAACTAGGACAACTACACGTACATAAAAGCCCCCGAGTTGGAAGTCGAGGCTTGACTTGCAACTGGTGCAACTACAACTACAAAAAAACTAAGTTGCGAGTCGAGTGTTGACTTGAACTCGGGGCGATAATACAAAAATTATGAAAAAGCCCCCCGAAGTTGCGAGTCGAGGGTTGACTTGCAACTATGGCCTCGAGTTGCAAGTCAAGGCTTGACTTGTAACTGGGGGCAACTACAACTACAAAAAAAGCACCCAGTTGTGAGTTCAGTGTTGACTTGCAACTCGGGGCAAATACAAATATTATGAAAAAGTCTCCCCCCAGGTTGATAGTCGAGGGTTGATTTGCAACTCAGGCCTCGAGTTGCAAGTCAAGGCTTGACTTGAAACTAGGGCAACTACAACAACAACATAAAAGCCCCGACTTGCGAGTCAAGTGTTGACTTGCAACTGGGGGCAAAATACAAAAATTACAAAAAAAGCCCCCAGGGTTGCGAGTCAAGGGTTGACTTGCAACTAGGGCCTCAAGTTGCAAGGCAAACTAAACTACAAAAAAGGCCCCACTTGCAAGTAAAAGTATTGACTTGCAACTTGTGGCAAATACAAAATTACGGGGAAAAAACCCCCGTCCCCAACTTGCGAGTCGAGGCTTGACTTGCAACTCGGGCCTCGAACTGCAAGTCGAGGCTTGACTTGCAACTAGGGTAGCTACAAACTACAAAAAAGACCCCAGTTGAGAGTTGAGTGTTGACTTGCAACTGGGGGCTATAAACAAAATTTATGAAAAAGCCCCGGGGGGTTGCAAGTCGAGGGTTGACTTGTAACTAGGGCCTCAAGTTGCAAGTAGAGGCTTGACTCGCAACTGGGGCAACTACAATTACAAGAAAAGCACCCAGTTACGAGTCGGGTGTTGACTTGCAACTAGGGGCAAAATACAAAAATTACGAAAAGCCCCCAGGGTTGCAAGTCGAGGGTTGACTTGCAGGTAGGGCCTCGAGTTGCAAGTTGATGCTTGACTTGCAACCGGGGCAATTGAACTACGAAAAAAACCTGTTATAAGTCGAGTGTTGACTTTCAACTCATGGAAATACAAAAAATTACGGGAAAAAAACCCGAGTTGCAAGTCGAGGGTTGACTTGTAACTGTGGCCTCGAGTTGCAACTCAAGGCTTGACTTGCAACTAGGGAAACTACAAATACAAAATAAAAGCACCTAGTTGCGAGTCGAATATTGACTTACAGTTGGAGACAAAAATAAAAATACGAAAAAGCCCTCCCCCGGTTGCGAATCGAGGGTTGACTTGTACAATTGTGGCCTTGAGTTGCAGGTCGAGACTTGACTTGCAATTGGTGGCAAAATACAAAAATTACAAAAAAAAATCCCCTTGAGTTGCGAGTCAAGGGTTCACTTGCAATTGGGCCTCGAGTTGCAAGTCGAGGCTTGACTTGCAACCGGGGCAACTACAACTATAAAAAAAGTCCCTAGTTGCGAGTCGAGTGTTGACTTGCAACTGGGGGCGAAAATACAAATAATACGAAAAGGCCCGGGGGTTGCGAGTCGAGGGTTGACTTGCAACTAGGGCCTCCAGTTGCAAGTCGAGGCTGTGAGTTGGAGGTGGAGTTGTGAGGGAATTAACTACCTGCCCTCAGTTGTGAGTTGGAGGTGGAGTTGCAACTAAGATAAAAATACAACTACAGTCCCAGTTGCGAGTCGAGCTTGGACTTGCAACTGTGACGAAATGCAAAACTACGGGGGCCCAGTTGCGAGTCAAAGGTGGCCTTGCAACTGGGACGAAAACAACTATTGGTCCACTTGCGAGTCGATTGTGGGCTTGCAGCTGGGATAACAACAATTTACGAGCCCCAAGTCCTCCGAGTTGCGAGTCGGAAGTGGACTTGCAACTAGGAAATGAACAACTACGGGCCTCCGAGTTGTGAGTCGGAAGTGGACTTGCAACTGGTACGAAATACACTAGTCCCAGTTGTGAGTCAAACAGGTCAACAACAAATTGAGGGCCCAACTGCAAGTCAAAGGGTAGTCTTGCAACTGGGACAACAACAACAACTAATATGCCCCAGTTCCGAGTTGGAGGTGGACTTGCAACTAGGACAAAGACACAACTATAGTCCCATTTGCGAGTCAAGGGTGGACTTGCAACTAGGACGAAAGCAAAACTACAGGCCTAGTTACAAATCAAACATGGACTTGCAACTGGGATAACAACAACAACACCCCCAATTGCAAGTCAGAAGTGGACTTGCAACTAGGACGAAACATACTATAGTTCTTGTTGCGAGTTTGAGCATGGTCTTGTGACTAGGACAACAACAAACTACAGGCCTAATTGCAAGTCGATGGTGGAGTTGCAGCCGTGACAACAACTACTACAAGCCCCAGATGCGAGTCAGGAAGTGGACTTTCATCTAGGACGAAAACAACTAGTCCCAATTGCGAGTCGAGGGGAGACTTGCAACTGGGATGGAAGCAAAACTATGGGGCTAGTTGTGGGTAGAGGATGTGCTTGAAACGAAGATGAAAACCCCAACTACGACCCTATTGAGGGTTGGCTCTAGTTGCTAGCCGGATGGTGGGCTTGCAACTCAGACAAAAAACAACTAAGGCCACCCCCCCCCCCCCCCCAGTTGCGAGTCGATGGTGAGCTTGCAACGGGCATGAAAGCAGCTATGGGCCCAGTTGCGAGTCCAAGGTGGACAAGCACCTATGACGGCGGTCAGGGGTGTGAAAAGTTGTGTGTTGATGGTGGACATGCAATTGGGAAAAAGTCAAGGCAAGTCACATGTCGATGGTGGATACGCAACTGTGTCGTGGGAGTGTCAGGGGGGCGGTAGCTCGATGATGGACAAGCAACCATGGGAGGGTCGGGGGCAAGTTGCGCTTGGATGGTGGGCATGCAACTAGGAATGATTTACATCGTTGGTGCACAAACGAGATTTCTATCCCCTCTCTTTCTCCTATCAAATCCTCTCTAGCACACAACCTACAACTACATTTCTAGACGATCTAGCCTTCACAGAGCACAAACCCTCAATCACTCGCCATGTGCTTGCATGAAAAAACAAGCACATGGCCGAGTCATCACCGCAACGGTTGAAACACATTGGGCACAACCCATTCCGGCTCACACGAGGAGAAAGAAAAATGTAAGTACACAGCTGAAGCAATATAGAGTCTACTCAAAACAAAAAAAAAGGTTAAAGGAGCATATAGTTCACTAAAAAGATGCCACGCTACCAGACATTGGCAACCACCATTTAAAGTTTTTGTACATTTTTCGATAAAACTCACAACTAAAAAGTAAATAAAAATCATATATACGAGGCATTTTCAATCAAAACTCAAAAAACAGGAGATGCACATTTGGCAGAAAACTTCCAGAAATTAGTAAATAAAGTAACTACTAGAGATGACATCAGCTAAAATAGCTATTGTGAAACATTGACAAATAACCAGCTCAATCACGAAATGAGATCATGCCAAAATTCAGCAGCAACTTTTGTTTTAGATGCCCATTAGAACTAAAAAAAATAACTCGACCCTCGCACACTGATACACACCACATCAGAATCAGATGACCCAGGCCCTAGGGTACTACAACACTACCAGACCAAAAGAGTAAGTAGGATCAGCACAAGACCATGAAAAGTAGCTCCAGCAAGGTAGGTAAAAAATCATCATATTAGAAAAGGGATTAGAACAGAACAGGGAGGGGAAGAAACTAGAGAAGGGGTGTGGGTCCAAAACTAGATGGAGTGTTCTCATATTGAACATAATTAATCTTGATATCACTGAGCACAAGGGACATAGTTTCAGTAATCTGCCATATCATAGTATACATAGCACCGTTCTTAACAGTTAAACATTTATATGAAAATTTTAAGATAGAAGTTTATTTTTAATACAAGGAATCGTCATGCTAGTGTGTTCTTCAAGATGTGATACGAGTATTTTCAGAAATGTATGCCAGACCAACAGCAAGTTAGTTATAGTGTATCAAATGAGTAAGTGTCAAACTTCAGTACCTTGGAAAGTACAAACATATACCATGACAGGTAAACATCCACACGAGAGAAAAGTCCTACTTACTCTGTTAGGAAAAATGGAACACTATCTATCATGATAAAACACAAAAACAAAAAAAACAGTTAACCATCAAATGACTAGTTCACCCCCTGCTTAAATAAAACCTCATGAAAGGAAAACAAATTACCAAATGACTGTGTCACCAGTCTCAGAAAATTTACTTACTAGCTAGGGGCGCGCAGCCGGGCAAAAACAAAAATCAAATCTACAATAACAGTATCAAGATGAACATCAGTATATGGTCAAAAAATCCCCACTAGTACAGTTCTGAGAACTCATCTGGAACACAACACATCCTTACAAGTGCTCCCCACACCTATGATGGATCCCCATTTTTTGATAACTGATGTTCATATACTAATACTATACATGAAAAGAAAACGTGGATAAAGGTTGTATATGACCATTTCTCATCCAAACAAAAAGTAAAAAATCACATCCCCTGACCCTATATATTAGATTTTTTTTGCGAGGCCTATATATTAGATTTCAGCTGTCCCCAAATCTATTTCTGGGAAGAAATGCTCTAAAAAGCAGACAACCCCGGCACAGAAACAAAAACAGAATCTAATCTACACCTACAACTACATTTCTAGATGTTTCGTCCCTACACATGAGGCTGTATCATCTACTAGTACAAGCCCTAGTGCTGGATTACAGAAAACAATAACACAAAAGGATCCCCCTCTCTCCATCCCCATCTTTCCCCCTACCAAATTCGCTCTAACACACATTTTACAACTAACATTTCTAGATGATGTAGCCTACACAGAAACACAAATACCAAGGATGCGGTCAAACAAGAAAACATTTTAGATCATGGGATCTGCGGCGGCAGTACTCACCTCGTCCCTCTGCCCTGCCATCTCTTCTCCCAGAAAACACCAGATGGCAGATCGATCTGGCTGCCCTCTCCTTGGTACTCCCGTCGCCGCAGATGGATGAGAGAAAGAGGACAGAGTGAGCAGAGTAACGGACTGAAGAATGCAAAAGGGCAACGCTCTGCCTCTCTAATTCGGGACAAAGGGGAAAACGGGCCCAAGCCCGGAGCGCGATAACAGGCCAAACAAAAACGCAGTGACAACGACGACGACGGGCTGACACAGGCGCGGGACACGGGCGTGGGACGGGGGGATCAGGCTCGCAAGAAAAATGAAGCACAAACAGATCAAACGGTGATGCACTTAGATGTGAGATAGCTATTTCACATCTAGATGTGAAATAGCAAAACTGTAAAAAGAAATTCAACGGAACGCAACATTAGCCTCGCAAGCAACGATGGTACTATCCATACCTCTACTTAACTATGATAATGGATGGTAACCTTTCGCAATCAAATGCTACATTAACATCAGCTAGCACATGTGTCTCTTAATGTCATTTCCTCTTGTCTTGGTTCCTGGCACACGAAGATTCTGCATCCAAAACCGTATGTTTGTCTAATCAGTGCAGCCAACAAGGATAACCACCAAAACCAGTCATATATAGTTTCAGACAGAATGTCACTCTCGGACAATCCATACTGGTCAAAGGGATGTCCCACTCTCAGCTGCCATGAACAAACCTCAATGGGATCCCATCCGTACTCACGCAAAGTCAAAAGGCCCCTCCATTGCCTAACGCTTTTTTGCTACTAGTAGCACTACTCTTTGGGTTACTCACTGTACATATGCTACGAGCTCGCTGAGTTGGAGAACACGGCATGGATTTACCATAGTAGGTGCGCCATTCACACGACCTTTGCATAATCCTCTCATCCGTCGCGTTGGTAAACACTCTAGTATCTCCTACCATTTAATATCTTGGAGCACATTGTGTGCTAATCACTATCAATTAATGAAGTGATTGGAGTCTTAAAGACTTCGTGCTCAGCAACAAAAGAGCCACATTGACCGTGTGGAAATTAAGGACATCGGTTTCGAGGAAGCTTCCTTAACTCCTTGTCGTAACATCGAGCATGGCATTTCAGCAGCGTATCAGGAAAAAAATGATTTTTTTTGTTGACGCTTCAGGCTATCTGTGGGTGTTTTCTTGCATTGTTCAGTGTTTTAATTAGTTCGTCGCATCGCCCCGATGTAGAATTTAGTATGCTATAACGGCATGTCACGTCGTGGAAAACTTTAACAGCCGTTTGTGACTCGTCAACACAAAATTTACACGTGAAAAAGCGAGATTTTCCCATTATTTTTCTCTAATTAACCTAGAAAGATAGTAAAAAAAAATTGTCTACATTTTATCATAAGTTGAGCCAGTTATCTTATAATATTTAAAATTTCTTTCCTCTTGAGACATCTGCTCTCGACGATGTCAAGCCAAAAACAAAAGTAGGCAAGTCGCCCATAGTTTCACCCAAAATAATAGGGATGCATGATTCACATTTTTTTTGTACCATTCGATTTTGCTAACTCAATCAAAAAGTCTGTCTTTTGCCAAAATATTTAACCTATTGTTGATATTATTACCTTTTACTAGTGTTTTTTGCAAAAAAATATGTTTTGTTTGAGCTCCATTGATTTTTTTTAAGAACTCAAAACAAATGTTTCAAAGTTTAATTTTTTAAAAGCACACACATTGTCATATGGATGTATATTGCATGTGTCCCTATTTTCATGCAAACACACATTGTCACACTATTCACTATATAAAACCAACATTTTCACTGTTTTTGTTGCTCGTGAATTAATGTATTTTCTCCTGAAAATTTACACAAATGTAGTATACATCCATATGTCAATCTGGAATTGTTTTCCGGATTTGTTTGAAATTCTGAAATGTAGTGTTTTTAATGTTTGAAATAAAGGGCTTCATGGAGCCTGAGCACTAAAACGCCACACTCGTGTGATTTAAAAAAAAACTCAATATATGGTGTTTATTGTTGTACAACTCTTGCATCTACAGTTTTAAATACATTTGTACTTGTACGTACTGGAATACTCAACTGATGTATGGTTTATATACCTGTGCTTAATTATACTTCAGAAAATAATAAAACCACAATGATACCATGACACGGCCAAGTCGAACTGCTGTCGCTGCCGGCAATAACATGATTTACATGTGCAGCTTAATTACGCCTTCGTAGCTATGACCAGATCATCTCATATATTCTCCTCGACAAGAATATACATATACTACACCGAAAGCGACGAGACTATATATGTCCACATACGGTCTGGTGAAGCCCGCCATTAGGATGCGCAACGTATGTGCATCGTGAGCGACATGCATTGGGACCGGTTCACTCTTAAGAGGCCTGCATCTCCTTAGTTGGACCCGTTCCAAGGCCTCGTGGGAAAAAAAAGAAGCTAGTCTACATGTAGACGCAAGTAACCTTTGCAAGATCCCTCTCGTCCGTCGCGTTTGTAACACTCTGAATATCTCCTATTATGCTTTGATTTCCTCGGTTCCTTCGATCATTCGTGTGTACTATCTTGGAGCACATGGTGTGCTAATCACACTCAATTAATTAAGCATGCATGTATCCATATTGTCATCTCTAGTAGTACAGTAGTAAAGTGATTGGAGTCTTGGAGACTTTGAGCTCAGCGACGAAAGAGCCACGTTGACCGCGTGGAAATTAAGGACATCAGTTTCGTGGAAGCTTCCTTCACTACTTGTCATGACATCATGGGTGGCATTTCAGCAGTGTATCCAACAAGAAAATGATTTGTCCGTGGGCGTTTTCTTGCATTGTTCAGCTTTTAAATCGGTTTGTTGCATCACCCCGATGGGGAGTCTAGTATTCTATGACGGCATGTCACATCGTGAAATACTTTTACAGTCCTTTTGTGACTCGTCAACAAAAAATGTACCCCCCCCCCCCCCCCCCCCCCCCCCCCCCCCCCAAAAGAAGAGATAGTAAAATTTCTAGTCTACATTTTTATCATTACTTCATCCCGTTATGTTATGGTATTTAAAATTTATTTACTCTTGAGACTTTTGGTCTTGATGATGTTAGTCCAAACAAAAGTAACGAAGCCACGCATAGTTTCATCCAAAAGAATAGGGATGCATGATTCAAATTTTATTCGTACCTTTCGGTTTTGCCAACTCAATACAAAAGTCCGTCTTTTGCAAAAACTATTTAACCTATTATTCATATTATAAATTTTTGCTAGTGTTTTTAGTAGTTGTTGCTGATAGAACCTTTATCATATGATCTTAATATGGTTTCCTATCAACTAATTTCAGCCCATGAGCCGCCGCCTCCTGTCCCCCTCCCAAAGAAAAATTAGGGTTTCTCTGTCCTGCTGGCGTTGCCGCCGGTCCGCCGCATCTCCGATAGCATTAGGGACATGGGGGCGCGGTGGATCCTGACCCTTGTCGGCGGGAGGGCTCCGTTTTTAGATATTTCTTTGAATTTTGTTAAGGTTTGTGTCCTGCTTAGGAAGGCGAGACGGCGGCAGCTCCCTGAAGATGGAATAAGGTTCTCCCCGCCTAGTCCCCGTCCCGGTGGTGCGTCTAGCATCGTCAGTGGGTGTGTGGAGGTGTGTCTCTGGCGGATCTGTCTTTGGTGGATCTGCTCGGATCGGATCGTCGTTCGTCTACGTTCGTATGTTTTCAGATTGGATCCTTCCGATCTACGCTACCCTTCATCGGCGGCAGTTGTTGTTCTGGTGTGCTAGTCCTTTGGGGACTTAGCACGACGACTTTCCGACTGTCTACTCGTTGTGCTGCCATAATTAAAGATGAATAGATCAAAAGTTTTCTCGCAAAAAAATGGTTTCCTATTATATCTAGCAAATTAACCACACATACGTGCTGTTAACATTAATATGGTGATTTCCAAAAGAAAAACTCATTATATGGTATTTCTTGTTGTCCAACTCTTTTTTTTAACAAGAAAAGGTCTGAAGGACCTAGACACTGCATTAAACATAAGCCAGGATTGCAGAGCAGTTTACATCAAGGCACCACAGAAACATGATATAGCAAACAAGTCCATGTCTTTTACGAAGAGGACCCCAGATTGAAAGATGGAAAAGCAAACGGGTCCTACGCTGCATCCCCTTGGATTGAGCTACGCCGTCGCCGCGGACGTGCCACTTGGGACGGCGGAACCGCCATAGTCGCCGCAGCTCACCCTGGCCTCCAAATGAACACATCAACTGCCTCCTATATGGCATCAAGGCCAGGAGGAATAGAGATGGCCGCCTTTCGGCCTGAAGAAGCAGCAGTTCGTCGGCGAAGACCGGCGCCGTAGCTCCACCGGATCAAAGCCGCTACTGATGTGCTCGAACCCTTCTGCAAGAGCCATCTCATTGCCCCTCCTTAGCTCCTTCTCCACCTCCATAGTGGCATCCGGCTCCAAGAAGAGGAAGAGAGGTCTCTTCCAGAGGCAGGGACACCTCGAGCTTATTACCGGAGATGCCGGTTCGACGCCAGCAAGTAGCAGCAAAAACCACATCGCCACCACCATCAAGGTCAACTCCGGCAGCCACCGCACGCGGCTCGGGTGCACCGATGACACGGTCCCCATCCGCATAAAGCCAGACTCTGGCATTTCGCCAAACTCCACTAAGGAAACAACTAAACTAGGCCTACTATTTACAGCAGAGCTCCGAGTACCCTCCCCATCTCTTTTCCTACCGACAGCGGAGAAAGGGAAGGAAGGGGTCCTTTGTTGTACAACTCTTGCATCTACCGTTGTAAAAGTATTTAGAGTTTTGCTTCGGTACATATCCACCTAGAAAAGTTTGTATTTATAGGAAATTGTATGTGTTCCTGGAAATTATGTTCGATGTTGAAGATAGAGTTTGGGCATTGTAATGATCTTTCTCTAAAATAAACTCCAACCAAATTATGACAATATCACCTCATAATTTCATATATTTTATCCTCGACAACAATACACATAAGCCAATATTCTATATCGAAAGTGATGAGACTATATATCTGCCTACATACGGTCTAGTGACGCCGGCTATATGTAAATGCATGCATCAAGAGCGACATGAATATGGACCGGTTCACTCTCACGAGCCCTGTGTCTTCTTGATTGAGTCATTCCCAAGGCCACGTGGCAGTGAAATTAGTGTACATGTGGACGCGACGATCGAACCTTCGTGAAGATTGATTGAATATTTGCCTTGCCTTACAGAGCACGCGAGAGGGGTACATATAGGGGTGCCGAGCACAACCATAGCTTGAACGTGGAGGCGACCGTGGGAGCATAGGTGCGGACCATGTCCACTGACTAACACTTTGCAACATCCTCCACTACGTCACGTTTGTAAAGACTTTATCTCTCCTGTTTGATTGGCTCGAGCACAATTCGATCATTGGCATGTACTCCCTCTGGTCCTTTTTACTCTGCGTATTAGATTTTTGTCTAGTCAAACATTGCAAACTTTGACCAAATTTATATTAAAAAACATCAACATCTACAATACCAAATATATATACTATGAAATTACATTTCATAACGAATCTAACAATATCGATTTGGCATTGTGAATGTTGATATTTTTTTCTATATGTTTGGTCAAAGTGGAGATACTTTGACTTTGGACAAAACTTATATGCAAACTAAAAAGGACCGGAGGGAGTACTATCTTGGAGCACATGGTTCATTAATCACACTCAATTAATTAAGCATGCAGATGTCCATTGTCATCCCTGGTACTAGTAAAGTGATTGGAGTTGGAGACTTTGAGCTTAGTGACTAAAGAGTCACATTGACCGTGTGAAAATTCAGAGCATTGGTTTCAGGGAAGCTTCCTTGAGTTCTTGTCATGACATTGAAGGCAGCATTTCAGCAGTGTACCCGGCAGGAAATCGTTAGACGCATCGTGTTATCCGTGGGCATTTTCTTGCATTTTTTAACTTCTAAATCAGTTTGTCGCATCGCCTTGATGTAGAGTTTAGTATGCTATGGCGGCATGCCACGTCGTGGTATACTTTACAGTCTTTTTAGGACTCGTCAGCATAACATTTACACCCGAAAAGATATTTCTCCCTTAATTAATAACCTAGCAGTAATAGTCAACTTCTAGGGTACAATTTATCATAAGTTGAGCCAGTTATCTTCTTGTACTATTTGAATTTCTTTCCTCTTGACCATGTCAGTTTATGAAAAACAAGAGTAACAAAGCCACACATAGCTTCATCCAGAAGAATAGTGATGCATCGTTCACATTTTATACACACCTTTCAGTTTTGCCAAGTCAATCCAAAAGTCTGTTGAAGCCGAGGCAAGACCATGAGTGATACATTAGTTGGTGGTTTACTATCAATTACTGGCACCAGTGCACCACACATATATGTCCACGTCCTTTTGGTCAACTTGGGATAATCCAACAGGAACATGCCAAATGGTAGTTAGCAAAAGCTAACGCCACCCTTCCATGTGCGACCGAGCAGCTGAAAATTCAGCAAAGATATACTCCCTCCGTTCCAAATTACTTGACCCATATTTATCTAGACACTAAACAAGTATAGATATATCTGTATTTAGACAAATTCAAGTCAACTAATTTGGAACGGAGGGAGTAGTAATCAACGTCGGAAAAGTAGATTTACGACTTTTCTTTGTACCACTATCAGTGACAAGTTACTCACATATACCGTTTTGCCTGTTTTGGAGCTCAGATACGTACGTCTACATGACATGCATGGACTTTTATCAGAGTGTCACTAGCAGTAGATGGCAGCTTGCGATCAGCTAGTTGAGGCAATTAATATGTACATGCATCGTGAGTGATACATTTTTTTTTGTGCTTGCTTATCATTTATTGATAGGTAGAAAAAAAGAGTTGGTTACAGTGGACTTGCTTGATCGTCACTAGTACTATACATTTAACTGAATAAAATTGAAGAGATCGATGAAGATGTTTGTGGTTAGTGGTCTGCCGGTAGGTCATTGCCAACTTAGACAACTAATTTAACTAACTGGTTTCAGAACAAAAAGTCGTCGCCCACTTCGGCTCAGGCCAGTGCTACGTCGACGGAGAATGTAGTTGCTTTGCTTGAATAACTCCTCACCATAGGTACGGTACTGGGATTGAAATGGTACTCGGCTTCTTTAATTTGTGACGAAGTTTGCCTAGAGTTTTCTTAGTGGCTTCATTATTAATTGTGTGATTAAACCCCATTCTCTTTCCCAACAAAGACAAGATGTTATTATGAATCAAAAGACGAAGAATGCGCACGTATGTAAGTACGGGAACGCATATATACAGTGATAATGATCTTTTTCTTGATCCTAACGTACTGTTACATGATAATGACCGTGCAAACGAAAAGTCGCCACGTTGGTCTCGCAGCACTACCTGATGTTCGTTCTTTAGCTGTCGAAAAAGGAAACCAACTTTGGAGTCTTGAGATGAGAATCAACACCTTTTCGCTCTCAGCGATAAAAGGAAGTCGATGGGACGCAGCATTATCTCCGCAAGCAACGAGGGTACTATCCAGACCTCAACTTAACAACGGCAATGGATGGATGGTAACCTTTCACAGTCAGCCGCTACATTGAAAGCAACTAGCACATGTGTGTCACACTGTCGTTTCCTATTGTCTCGGTTCCTCGCCACACGAAGAATCCGCATCCAAAACCGTCTGCTTAACCGGTCCAGCCAATGAGGATAACTACCGTGACCGGTCCTATATAGTTTCAGACAGAATGTCACTTTCAGACAACACATACAGGTCAAAAGGATGTCTCACAACCAGCTACCGCTCGAACAAAACCTCAAAGCCAAAGTCAAAAGGCTCCTCCGCTGCCTAACGTCTTTTGCTACTAGTAGCACTACTCTCCGACTCACTCGCTGCGAGCTCGCTGGGTCGGAGACCACGGGATGGATCTACCATAGTAGGTGTGCCATTCACCGACCGACGGTCTCGTGCAGGTTGACATGTTTTGGTACGTGGCCACCGCCATGCATGTCATCACGTGTTCTCCGAGGAAGAATCACTCATCGGTCGACCGACAGGCAGTTCTAGCCTCGATCCGACCATACAATTAAGGAGCGTCGGTCCGACCATACAGTAGCAATTGCTAGTACTCTTTTGTTTCATTTATATGATTCTCTTTCCCATGTACCACGTCGGTATGTAGTGCACGTAATTCAGGTCTTGCTCTCTGAGTTGTTTGCGTCACGTGTATGAGAGATTGAGAGATCACATCTGAATTACTATGTTATTATAGAATAGATAGAAAGATGTACTCAGTTTAGGTGCGGATTACGTATATGTACTGGAATACCCAACTGGTGTATGGTTTATATACCTGTTCTTAACTTATTTACATCAGAAAATAATAAAACTACAATAATACCATGACATGTCCAAGTCGAATGGCTGTCACTGCCGGCAATAACATGATGTACATGTGTACTTTACACCTTCCCAGCTATGACCAGATCATCTCATATATTCTCCTCGACGATAATATGCATATACTACACCGAAAGCGACCAGACTATATATGTCCACATGCGGTCTGGTGACGCCGGCCATTACGATGCGTAATGTATGTGCATCGCGAGCGGCATGCATTGGGACCGATTCACTCTCAAGAGGCCTGCATCTCCTTAGTTGGACCCGTTCCAAGGCCTCGCGTGAGAGGACTAGCTAGTGTACATGTAGACACAATTAATCTTTGCAAGATCCTCTCGTCCGTCGCGTTTGTAAACACTCTGATCTCTCCTATTAGGATTTGAATTCCCTGGTCCCTTTGACCATTGGTGCGCACAGTACCATCTTGCATTACATGGTGTGTTAATGACACTCGGTTAATTAAGCATGGACGTGTCCATTGTCATCTCTAGTACTTGTAAAAGCGATTGGAGTCTTGGAGACTTTGAGCTCAACGACTAAAGAGCCACATTGACCATGTGGAAATTAAGAGCCTCGGTTTCGGGGAAGCTTCCTTAACTCCTTGTCATGACATTGAGGGTGGCATTTCAGCGGTGTACCCGGCAAGAAGAGTGTTTCTTTTTTGTTGACGTGTTGTGCTACCCCTGGGTGTTTCTTGGATTGTTCAGCTTTTTAATCGTCGCAAAGCCCTGATTGAGAGTTAAGTATGCTATGGCGGTATGTCAGGTTGTGGGATACTTTTACAGTCCTTTTGTGACTCGTCAACACAAAATTTACACCCCAAAAAGGAGAGATTTCCCCATTATTTTTCTCTAATGAGCAGTTTTAACATGCTCCCTCTTACCCCCTCTTTTCACATGTGAGGTAAGAAGGTAAAGAGGGGGTAAGAGGGAGCATGTTAAAATTTGCCTTCTCTAATTAACCTAGTAAGGTAGTAAAAACTTCTAGTCTACATTTTATCATAAGTTGAGTTAGTTATCTTGTACTACCTCCGTAACTAAATGTAAGACGTTTTTGCATTTCAATTGAACTGCAAAAACATCTTATATTTAGTTACGAAGGTAGTAGTATTTAAAATTTCTTTCCTTTTGAGACTTTTGGGTCTCGATAATGCCGTACCTTTTGGTTTGCCAACTTGATCCAAAATTCTATCATTTGGTAGTATTAAATTTTGCTAGTGTTTTTTCCGCAGGAATGTGTTTTGGTAATCGAGATCCATGGTGCTTGTTTTTTGAAAAATTCAAAACAAATGTTTCAAGGTTTCAAGCAAACTGGAAAATACACATTATCATATGGATGTATACTGCACGTGTCCAAATTTTCAAGAGAAAACACATTGACAACCAAGCTACACAAAAAATAACAATTGGTGATTTTGAAAGCAGTGAACAATGTGTGCAGTGTTAACTATATAAAAACAACAATTTTCACTTTTTTGTAGCTCCCAAATCAATGTATTTTCTCCTGAAAATTTACAAACATGTAGTATACATCCATATGACAATGTGAATTTTTTTCAGAAATTGTTTGAAACATTGACATATGAATTTTTTAATGTTTTTCAAAACTGTTTGAAACATGGAGACATGGAAACATTGACATAAAAGGCTCCATAGAGACTGAACACTAAAACGCCGCACTCATGTTGTTGTTGTTGTTGTTGTTGTTGTTGTTGTTGATAGAACATTTAGCATATGATCTTAACTGTGGTTTTGCTATTATATCTAGCAATTTATTTATTTATTGGGAGTTATATCTAACAAAATAACCACATACATGTTGTTAACATCAATATGTGGATTTGTTTAAAAAAAATCAATATATGGTGTTTGTTCTTGTAGAACTCTTGCATCTACCGTTGTAAACACAATATTTGTACTTATAGGGAATTGTACGCATTCCTGGAAATTATGTTCGGTGTTGAAGTTATAGTTTGGGCACTATAACGATATTTCTCTAAAATAAATTTAATTCAAATTTAACCAACAAAAATATATAGCATCATACGAAGCCATGAAATGGTGCTGCTTCACATGTATTTTAGCGTTTATTTAATGTTTCCTCGTGCCTTTATAGAGTTTCTAAAGGGTTCTAGGGACAAGTGTAGTAAAAATCTTGATTTTTATGTGCAGAGGATAATTGTCTAACAGAATAATGCTTACGCCTTCCTAGCTATCACTACAACAAAATAGACATGTAGAGACGTTTTCGATTTGACGCTTCTCTCTACGTCTCATTATTCAGAATCACTTGGCGCATAGGGACGTCTTCTGAGGCGCAATGGACATCGTCCCTTGATTCCCATAAAAATAATCCAGATGCGTCAAAATATCTTGTTCAACCACCATCAACCCTTATCCCCCATCGTGCGATATGGGCTAAGAAAATAACTACCGTGAAAAAAGAGAGCGATCTCTGTGACCTCTAAACCTAGCGCCGCCATGCCACGCCGCCCCCTCTTCCGAGATCCTGGTCCTCCCCACCGCAGACTCGCTGTCGCAGGTTCCACCCCCCACCCCCCTCCCGGCCTCCCCCCTCGCTCGCCGGCCGCCAGCAGCAGCCTCGGGGTCTCAGGGACGCCAGCTTCCAGGCGGCCCCCAACCCCACTCCGGCCGCCTCGACCTGCAGCTCCGGTACACGGTGCACTGCGGCTGGAAGGGAAGATGACGGATGGCGGGGTCGGCACAGAACTGCACATCGCCACTCCTCCTACTGAGTACTGACTCACCCCCGCCCCCAAGTTTTGCAATCCTGGTCCACCACCACCATTAACGAGACATGGTACTGATCAGCTAGGCGCTCGTTTGTTTGTAGGTACACTGTCGGTGCCGATCAGACTTTGATTGAGATTCATCTTTCTGTATGTTGCTGTTTTATTTGCCTGCCCACTACAACAATGATATCAGAGACATCTTAATTAGTTTATGTGATCCTCGGCACAGGCGGAGCTCTCGGTAGGGCGAGGACGGGCGCCCGCCCTACCTTGATTTGTCGGGGAAGAAAATTACGTATATGTATACGTATGTGTACTCTGATTCATCGATAGTTCCTGAAAAAATCATTTTCTTGTCGGGTCGTGAGTCAGTGAGCAGCGATTCTGTCCTCCAAGGTTCCAGCCGTCCAACGCAGCACGAAACCAGCCAGAGCTTACCTAGCAGCACGGAGCGGCGCGCGGAGCCGGCAGACGGCTGCGGTCGGCGCGCAGGCTGGTGGACAGCGAGAGCAGCGAGGCCGGCGGCCGGCTGGAGCGGCGAGGGCGGCGGTCAGCGTCCCCACCCCGCCTGCAGCCCCCTCATCGACTCCGTGTTCTTTTTCCATCCATGTTCTGTTTTCTCTTTTTGTAGTCGTGTGTACACTAGTGGCTGGAGATTCATAACATATTGACGAAATTTTCTAATTAAAAACAGTGAGAATGTGTGATATGTGATAGTAATTACTCAGTGCTTTACAGTCATTTTTGTATGTGCTTTATGCTCTGTGATAGAAATTTGTCTGAATATTGATGACAAATTGACAATTGCTGATTAGAAACAGTGAGTGTGTGTGGGTGGCGCAGTGGCGTTGCCAACTTTGCTGGCGAAGGGAAAACATGGATATGAAGGGGAAGGGCTAGCAAAGGCAAAGGGGAGGTGTGTAATTTTTTGAATTTTAGTGGCATTTTCAGCTTGTGAAGCTTGTTGCCATCATGTAGACTGACCTCGTGCCGCCACTGTCGACCAGCGGCAAGCTAGCGGGTGATTTGGAGAACATAAGGGACTTGCGCGAGCGCACAAGGCGGCCAATTCATCTATAGGTGAGTTGATCTACTTTTTTAATTTTAGTTGTTGTTCTATCAATTCATTCCAAGTAAAAAATTAGAGCCCCTCCCTTGATGCGTACTTAATTGTGGAGGAGAATCTTGACATTACATTTACTTTAGGTTATCTCTATTACAATTTGGGACAACAATACTTTGTCGTTTTTTTCTGAACTCTCATCTTTTTACTGACTAAACTACTAGTTCAACTTAAAGTCGATCTTACACTTGTTTGCTCCCAAATTATTGGCACACACGAATGTTGGTGCTTGATAAAAAGCCTGTGAGAATATCCTGGTAGAATAAGATGGTCAGTGTTCTTAACGATTTTTTCTTTTTCATGCAGTTAATAATGCTCGTGTATCAACTATCAAATCACCTTCATTTTCCTTTTCCCCCATAACTGATAATAAGAACTTTGTGCCCACGTTCTAATATTTTTTTGAATAAACATGCCTTGTACTATAAGAGGGAGAGATCAACTCATACATGTGGTTTGTCATCTGCAGAAACTTTTCTGATGCTGTCTGATAAAGAGCACCGTGGATGGATATATTATCATTTTTGGTAAAATCTAATCATATGTGATTATGTGAAACATTTGGATCAGATGCGTTGCACTATGTCTGAAGCAGCAAAATGGCGTCATGCTCGCTTTTGTGTTAGACTGAAGATTATTAATGTGAACTACCATGAGAATTCAGTTTTTTATGGCAAATGTCGTCTTATACTCTTATGTAGAGATAGTATTAAGGCTTGGAGATTATTAGTGTCAACAACCATGAGAGTTCAGTCCCCGTATGTTAACCTGATGTTATTTCTTTACATATTTTTTGTATGGTATATCCATCAACAACAACATGATGTTTCTTCCTTTTACAGTATACGTATCTATACTTCGTTTGGTAACATGACATCAACTAGACTAGATTGAACTTCTGGAGGGCATGTTTACTCGGTGTGGTACATAAATACCATTCTCTATTCTTATGGTTGTATGTTCAGCAAAGGAGAACTCACTGGTAGGAGTTCCAATGATTTTTTAAAAATCTCATTTTGCTTTCTTTGCAGAAAACTTGTACGTGCGGATTCTAAAGGTAGCCACCACAAGGATAAACTACAGAAGTAGAGAAAGCAAGGAGCTATTGTTCCACTATCAGCATGTAGAAACTGGAAATCATATACTCCCTCCATTCCAAAATATAAGTCTTTTTAGAGATTTCGATATGAACTACATACGGAGCTAAATCAGTGAATCTACACTCTAAAGTACATCTATATACATCCGGTATGTAGTCCCAATTAAAATCTGTAAAAAGACTTATCTTTAGAAACGGAGGGAGTAGATATATTTCAACTAGTTTGTGACATGTAATTTTTTTATTGATGATGTGAACAATTGAGTTTGTAAAATACTACTGCTCTCATTAATACAATGCTATTATTTTGCGCGATGCCATACAGTTTTTGAATATTTTCTGATATGTAAATGGGAGTCAAACTGTTTAATATAAGAAAGTAATTTTATTAAGTGCAACTTAATTAAGAAATTATACAACGAAAGAGAATATATGCAGTTGCATCTAGCATGAATTTAGCAATATGCGTCTCTAAGGGCATGAGGACGCTCTTAAAACGTCTCATCCATGTAGACATGCTTTGTAAGGACGCTCTTAAAACGTCTCATTTTCATGTAGACACGCTCCCTGTGCGTCTCAATGGTATTTGAGACGGTGCGTGGGGAGACGCTCCAAGGACGCTTTAATGAGCGACTCTAAAATCCACTAGAGATGATTTATTGCGCCTCTAGCACCTACATTGAGCGCCTCTACATGCCTATTTTGTTGTAGTGTATATATGACAATATCACGTCATAATTTCATATATGTTCTCCTCGACAACATTACACATATACCAATATTCTACACCGAAACTGATGAGCCTATATATCTGGCTACATACGTAAATGTATGCATCATGAGCGACATGAATATGGACCGGCTCACTCTCACGAGCCCTGCATCATCTTGGTTGAGCCGTTCCCAAGGCCGTGTGGTAGTGAAACTGCACATGTGGACGCGAGGATCGAACCTTTGCAACTTCCTCTACTCCGCCGCGCTCGTAAAGACTCGATCTCTCCTTTTGATTTCCTCGAGCACAATTCGATCATTGGCGTGTACTATCTTGGAGCACATGGTGTGCTAATCACACTCAGTTAATTAAGCATGCATGTGTCCATTGTCACCACTGGCAGTAAAGTGATTGGAGTTGGATACTTTTAGCTCAGTGACTAAAGAGTCACATTGACCGTGTGGAAATTAAGAGCATCAGTTTCTGGGAAGCTTCCTTGAGTCTTCGTCATGACATCGGGGTGGCATTTCAGCATTGTACCACAAAAAAAAAAGGATTTTAGTTTGACACGTCGTGTTATCAGTGGACGTTCTTGCATAATTCAATTTTTTGAAACAGTTTGTCGCATCGCCCCGATGGAGAGTTTGGTATGCTATGATGACATGCCACGCCGTGGTCTACTTTTACAGTTCTTTTGGGACTTGTCAACATAAAATTTACACATGGAAAAAATATATTTCCCCAATACTTCCCCCTAATCAACCTAGCAGTAATAGTTAATTTCTAGTGTACAATTTATTATAAGTTGAGCCAGTTATCTTATTGTACTATTTAAAATTTCTTCCCTCTTGACGTTGTGAGTCCATAAAAAGAAGTGTAACAAAGCCACCCATAATTTCATCCAGAAGAACAGCGATGCATCATTCACATTTTATACACACCTTTCGGTTTTGTCAAACCAAAAGTCTGTCGAAGTCGAGGCAAAACCATGAGTGATACGTTACTTGTAGTTGATTGGTGATTTATTATGAATTACTGGCATGAGTGCACCACACATATATATGTCCAGGTCCTTTTGGTCAACATGAGAAAATCCAACAGGAACATGCCAAATGGTAGTTAGCAAAAGCTAACGCCACCCTAGCTTCCTCGTGCGATCGAGTAGCTGATAATTCAGCAAGATAGTAATCAACGAAGTTTTCCTTTAGGAAAGTAGATTTAAAGCTTTCCTTTGTACCACTATCGATGACGAGTTGCTGACTTCTACCGTTTTGGCTGTTTGGGCTCAGATAAGTACGTCTACATAAAATGTATGGATTTTTGTCAGAGTGTCACTAGCAGTAGGTGGCAGCTTGCGATCAGCTAGTTGAGGCAAGTTAATATGCGCATGCGTCGTGAGCGGTATGTTTTTTGTTGTTGTTGTTGAATACGCTGTATGCGTATCATTGATAGGTACTAGAAGAAAAAAGAGTTGGTTGCGGTGGACTTGGTTGATAGTCAATACTAAATACAGTATATTTGACTGCCCCGCAAAAAGAAATTGACTGAATATAAATAAAGAGATTGATGATGATGTTATTGAGGTTGGTGGCTGCCGGATCGGTCATTGCCGACTTGGACAACTGATTTAACTCACCGGTTTCAGAATGAGAAGTCGCCCACTTAGGCTCAGACCAGTGCTACGTACGTCCACGGAGAAACCGCATGTGGTTGCTTTGCTCGAATAACTCCTCGCCAAAGGTACGCCGATTGAAATGGTAATCGGCTCATTTGTGAAAAGTTCGCATAGAGTTTTCGTAGCATCTTCATTATCAATTGCGTAATTAAAATCCATTCTCTCTTCCCCAACAAAGACGAAGAACATCGGTGTGTCACGTCGGGATGCATATATACTGTTACTCTCTAAAGTTATTACAAAGTTGAGTCACTTATTTTGTGACGGAGGGAGTACATGCTAATGACCGTTCAAACAAAAGGTCGGCGCATCGACCTGGTAGCACTACCCGATGTCCGTTCTTTAGCTGTCAGAAAGGGAAACGAACTTTGGAGTCTGGAGCAGAGAATCCGCACCTTTTCGCTCTCAGCAACGAAAACGAACTCGATGGGACGCGGCATTAGCCCCGCAAGCAACGACGGTACTGTCCAGACCTCTGCTTAACAACGGCAATGGATGGTAAGCTTTCCTAATCAGATGCTACATTGACAGCAGCTAGCACATGTGTCTCTCGCCGTCGTTTCCTTGCCACACCAAGATTCTGCATCCAAAACCGTCTGTCTGCCTAATCAGTGCAGCCAACGAGGATAACTACCATGACCAGTCCTATATAGTTTCGGACAGAATGTCACTCTCAGACAACACATACGGGTCAAAGGGATGCCGGCCCCACTCTTAGCTACCGTCGAACAAACCTCAATGTGATCTCCTCCGTACTCGCGCAAGGTCAAAAGGTCCCTCTAGTGCCTAAAGTTTTTTGCCACTAGTAGCATTGCTCTTTGGATAATCGCTTTGATAGACTGAAAAGTGCAGGTGCTATGAGTTCGCTGAGCCGGAGAACACGGCACGGATCTACCACAGTAGGTGCACCATTCACACCACCTTTGCAAGAAAAGATCATCTCCTCCGTCGCGATGGTAAACACTCTGGTCTCTCCTTCGATCACTGGTGTGTACTATCTTGGAGCACATGGTGTGCTAATGACACTCAGTTAATTAAGCACTCATGTGTTTATTGTCACGTCTTGTAGTACAAGTGATTGGAGTTGGAGACTTTGAGCTCATCAACAAAAGAGCCACATTGACTGTGTGGAAGCTACGGCCATCGGCTTTGGAGAAGCTTCCTTGAGTCCTTGTCATGACATCGAGGGTGACATTTCGGCGGGTTACCCAGCAAGAAAAAGATTTTTCGCTGACACGCCGTGTTATATGTGGGCGTTTTCTTGCAATTTTCAGCTTTCTAATCAGTTTGTCGCATCACCCCGATGGTGAGTTTAGTATGCTACGGCGGCGGCATCTCACGTCGTGGAATACTTCGAGAGGCCTTTGGTGACTCGTCTGCACAAAATTTACACCAGAAAAAAGAAGAGATTTCCACATTGTTTTTCTTTAATTAACCTAGCAGTGATAGTAAAATTTCTAGTCTACATTTTCTCATAAGTTGAGGCAGTAATCTTTTAGTAGCATTTAAAGCTTCTTTGCTGTTGAGGATGTCAGTCCAAAAAAAGGAGTAACAAAGCTGCCAAGTCAATCCAAAAGTCTGTCGAAGTCGAGGCAAAACCATGAGTGACGCGTTAGTTGGTATACCAAGACATTTTTTAACACCATGATAGTGTCAAAAACCGTCTTATAATTTGATTGGTGGCACTGCGGCACGAGAAGCGACCGATGAAGATGTTATGGTCGCTGCCGCAGTGCCGCCGGTCGATCATTGCCAACTGGTCTCAGAACGAAAAGTCGCCCATTTTGGCTCAGATCAGTGTTAAGCAGTAAAAAATTTCAGAAGCTGCACGTGATTGCTTCGATGTTGCTCGAATGACCCCTCGCCAACAAAGGTGCTGGGATGGGATTGAAATGGCTGGCTTCTTCATGAGAAGTTTGTGTAAAGTTTCCTTGGCAGTTTTTCGTCATAGTCACATACATGACCGACTTCTTTTCTTATGTCAATTGCGCAGACCCCCTTTCCTTTCAAGGTTCAACACAGACGAAGAATTACGACGTACTTACAGACGAGCCTATGGGTTGTGTGCCCCTGCTCTGACTCCTGCTCGATGATCCATCTCTTTCTCCATGATCAGGTACCACGTCCTGACGATCGCTCCAACAAAAGGAAGGCCGTCGCATCGACCTCGCAGCACTAGCCGATGCTCGTTCTTTAGCTGTCGAGAAAAGGGAACAAACTTTGGGAGTTTGGAGCTGAGAATCCACGGCTTTTCGCTCTCAGCATTGAAGGGAACTCGATCAGATGCAACATCAGCCACGCTGACAAGATCGTGGTATACTTGACAACGGCAATGGATGGTAACCTCTCGCGATCAGATGCTGCATTAACAACAACTAGCACATGGGTCTCTCGCGCGCTGTCGTTGCCTCTTGTCTCGGCTCTTTGCCACACGAAGATTCTGCATCCAAAACCGTCTGTCTGTTCTAATCAGTGCATCCAACGGGGATAACTACCATAACCAGCACAGAGGAGTAGTTTCAGACAGAATGTTGATAGATCCATGGGATCGTGTAGGCTAGGATTTCGGCAGCAGTGGCAAGAGGAGATGGGGTTTTACCTTCTCCTTGGCTCGAGGAGCCCGAGCCGGTGGCCATGGTGGAGAGAGTGGTGGATTTGGGTCACTCGCTCTGAAAGACTGAAAGTGCAGATGCATGCTACGAGCTGGCTGAGTCGGAGAACATGGAACGGATCTACCATAGTAGGTGCGCCATTCACACGCCCGAGGGGCTCGCGCATGTGACTTGTTTTCGCGCGTCCCCGCCGCCGCGTAGTCACCAATTCTCCGAGGAAGAATCACTTGACGGCCGCCGATGGACAGTGCCAGTTGCTGCTACGACCGCAATGTATCCTCGATCCGACCATACAATTTAGAAGCTTCTACTTATTTTGTTTTATTTATTAACATGCTTTTCTCTTTCCCATGTACCACGATATGTTCAACTACTAGTATATGTGTTCATTTTTATAAGCAATTCAAATACTGATCCAGTTTTACAAACCTTTTGTGCGGCAAGAGGTAAAGAAAAAGAAGTCGAGTACATAGGAGAAAACCTATGAAATGTTTTTTTGGGTCTGTCTAGATCTCAGTCTAAGTCGGCTGATATCATCACAAGTAGATTAGGCTTGTTTACTACTGCTGGGTTGTATCCGGCTTGAACTGGGCTTATTTTCGTTTTCCTGTGGGCTTGTTTGCTACTTTGGGCTGGGCTGGTCACTTCATTTGTTTGTGATTGGGCTGGGGTATGATTTTGTTTGTTTGTTTGTATACACATCCGAAAAAAGCTATTGAACAAAAAAGTTGCAGGCCAGGCCCAGCCGATATAGAGACAAAAAACTGTTTACTCCTCTGCTTTTTTTTTTGAACTGGTTCTCTGCTTTTGATCTGTACTTTTCACTAGAACCCCCAGGGAAAAACTCCACTGCTAACCCATATCACGACCCATCGCCCGTCCCACCCTCGAGCAGGTCTTTATTTTCTAAAGTTTTTGCAATGCATAAGTGTATTTATGTGAATGGAAACTATGCGGACGATGCAAAAAAAGTATGGATGTACATAGGAGGGGGGAGTTGCTGTTCAGAGCTAGATAAACTGAACCGTGCTGTCCATAGTTCATGGAATTGATCAAAGCAACTTATGGATGTTTTTACTTAAGTTAACAAAAAATAATATAAGTGAAGCATGAGAGTTCAATAATCTTTATAAAATAAAGGCACCGCCGTGCTCTAAAAAGATATAAGTGAAGCACTAGAGTAAACTGGCTAGCCCAAAAGATATAAGTAAAGCACATAGAGTATTCTAATAAATTCACGATTAATGTGTGTCCCTCTCAAAAGGTGTGTACAGTAAGGATGATTATGAAAAACTAAAAAGCAAAGACTAATATCATACAAGACGCTCCAAGCAAAACACATATCATACAAGACGCTCCAAGCAAAACACATATCATGTGGTGAATAAAAATATAGCCTCAAGTAATTTTACCGATGGATTGAAGACGAAAGAGGGGATGCCATCCGGCGCATCTCCAAGATTAGATGCTTGGTTGTCCTTGAATACTACCTTGGGGTACCTTGGGAATCCCCAAGCTTAGGCTCTTGCCACTCCTTATTCCGTTGTCCATCAAAACTTTACCCAAAACTTGAAAACTTCACAACAGAAAACTCAACAGAAAACTCATAAGATCCGTTAGTATAATAAAATAAATCACCACTTTAGGTACTGTTGTGAACTCATTCTAAATTTATATTGGTGTTATATATACTGTATTCCAACTTCTTCATGGTTCATACCCTCCGATATGTCATTCCCTTATGAAACTTGGCAAGCACTCAAAACAAAAATCAATGCCATTCCCTTATGAAACTTGGCAAGCACTCAAAACATTGGTCAAAGTTTGCCACCAATTTTTTTTAGAATTTTTTTAATTTTTTTAGATTTTACCGTTCATGCTATGATCATATGAGCTAAAACTGAGATGGGGACTAGCCAACACTTTTTTCATGAATGCAAATGACATGCACATATAGGTGATGCTTTTCTGAATATTTTGATATCTTATTTGAATTTTTTTTGAGTTAGTATGATTTTTTTATGAAGTTTTCAAAGTGATGGTCATACGGTCAAAGGGCAAAAGCATAAGAGGAGCAAAGTGGTTTGGGCAGGAACAAGTGTTTTCGGAAATTAGGGGTAAACCTACCGAGTGGGACACAACTAAGGGCACCAAATTAATTATCCCTACATAAAATGGAGAAAACTATCAGAAAAAAGAAAACAAATGTGAAGAAAACATAAACGGAATAACAATAAAAGTAAACAAAAATGGAATATAAAAAATGCAACGAAATAAATGAAATAAACATAGAGGAGATGAATTGACAGCAGTGACGGACACGAAGGGACGAACAGTTCTCAACCAGTCCCCTACCGTTGAAAAAAATTACAATAAAAAAGAAAAGGAAAAATGTCCAACCAGTCAAAGTAAAACACATGCCCCAACAACTCAAGCCCAACCCATTATGCATGACTGATCGAGACGAGAAGGCAAACAAACAAAAGAAAAAGGAAATAGGCCCGTAGCATGCCTTAACAGGCCAAATCAAAACAAGACAATTCAGATGCACGAATCTGAAAGGGTGGAATGATCCAATGGCTGGGGGCATCGACTGAGACTTCGCGAAGTCTCAGTTGACTGAGATTTAGTAGTTCCGATGTTTTTTTAGCAACTGGCATCAACTCTAACTTTCCATTATACTAGTAAGCGTGAATGTACCACACGCCTCAAATGTTTATCAAGTGATTTCATAAGGTATGATATTAAACGAATTCTTTCAAAAAAATCAAACGGATTCAAAATATTGCCATGTCACTCAAATTGTATTTTCAAAAGTAAGAAGCTATTGTGGTTAGGGTTCTAAAAAACTACCACAACTTTGGTTCGATGTTTCAAAAAACACTAATGGTCATGCTGATAAATTCTAATCCAGTTTAGATGGATCAGACCGCATGTAAAGGATGATGTGGAGTGGGATAATGGATTGGACCAAACGGCCCGTCTATTGATACATCCATTTTGCATCATGTTTTTCTACTGTTATTATAATGTTTTTAATCATTATAACACTTAGTGATGCTGTTTTAATGCTTTTTCTCTCTTAATTTGCAAGATTACCAAGAAGAGGGAGAATGCCGGCAGCTGGAATTCTGGACCTGAAAAAGCTATGTCAGAGATACCTATTATGCACAACTCCAAATGAGCTGAAATTTTACGGAGAATTATTTTGAAATATATAAAAAATACTGGTGAAAAGAAATACCAGAGGGGACCCACCAGGTGGCCACAAGCCACCAGGGCGCGGCCACCCCCTGGCCGCGCCCATGTGGCTTGTGGGGCCCCTGGCTGGCCTCCGTGGCCCATCTTCTTCTATATGAAGCCATTTGCCCTAGAAAAAAATCAGGAGAGGACTTTCGGGACGAAGCGTCGCCGTCTCAAGGAGGAACCTGGGCAGGAGCACTTTTGCTCTCCGGCGAAGCGATTCCGGCGGGGAAACTTCCCTTCGGGAGGGGGAAATCGAAGCCATCGACATCACCAAAGATCCTCTCATCGTGGGAGGACCAATCTTCATCGACATCTTCACCAGCACCATCTTATCTCAAACCCTAGTTCATTTTTTGTATTCAATCTTTGTCTCAAAACCTCAGATTGGTACCTGTGGGTTGCTAGTAGTGTTGATTGCATCTTGTAGTTGATGCTAGTTGGTTTATTTGGTGGAAAATCATATGTTCAGATCCTTAATGATATTCAATACTCCTCTGATCTTGAACATGAACATGGTTTGTGAGTAGTTACTTTTGTTCTTGAGGACATGGGAGAAGTGTAGTTATAAGTAATCATGTGAATTTGGTATTCGTTCGATATTTTGATGATATGTATGTTGTTGCTTCTCTTAGTGGTGTCATGTGAACGTCGACTACATGACACTTCACCATCTTTGGGCCTAAGGGAAGGCATTGTGGAGTAGTAATTAGATGATGGGTTGCTAGAGTGACAGAAGCTTAAACCCTAGTTTATGCGCTATTCCGTAACGGGCTGATTTGGATCCATATGTTTCATGCTATGGTTAGATTTATCTTAATTTTTCTTTCGTAGTAGCGGACGCTTGCGAGAGGGGGTAATCATAAGTGAGAGGCTTGTTCAAGTAAGAACAGCACCCAAGCACCGGTCCACCCACATATCAA
The DNA here is from genome assembly GCA_011799875.1 of Thinopyrum elongatum. Lineage (NCBI taxonomy): Eukaryota > Viridiplantae > Streptophyta > Magnoliopsida > Poales > Poaceae > Thinopyrum > Thinopyrum elongatum. The sequence goes on along the minus strand of CM022297.1, from coordinate 486,098,980 downwards.
ATTATCAAAGTAGCGAACGCGAATCAAACAAACATGATGAAAGTGACTAGATGAAATTCCCATGTATCCTCGAGAACGCTTTGCTTATTATAAGAGATCGTTCCGGCCTGTTCTTTGCCATAAGAAGGATTATACTATCTTGCTGCACTTATTTTTACTCTTGTTACTAGTTATAAATTACCTTGCTACCAAACTATCTGTTACCGATAATTTCAGTGCTTGCAGAGAATACCTTGCTGAAACCCGCTTGTCATTTCCTTATGCTCCTCGTTGGGTTCGACACTCTTACTTATCGAAAGGACTACGATTGATCCCTTATACTTGTGGGTCATCATCTATCTCTCACTCGTCCAATCCCTTGCTTCTCTCTCTCTCTCTCTCTCTCTCTCTCTCTCTCTCTCTCTCTCTCTCTCTCTCTCTCCGCCACACCAAGCACGTCACTAGTGCAGAAAAGCCTAGTTATGCCGTGGCAAAAACGGTCTTGCTGGCGTGGACACCCAACGCCACCAATATAGCGCCATTGTTAAAAAAATAGTGGTGGCATTGGGCTCCACGTCAGCAGTATTCTACGTGTTTATGGCGTGTCACGTGGACAACGCCACCACTATTATCACTCACCTAGCGATGTGTGATATGCTTTCCACGCCATGAATGTTTCGTGCAGCCAAAAAATATTTTTCCCCACCATATATAACATTTAGCATTTCACAATAAAACTAAGCACATATAAAAAATAACACCGTAGAACAATATATACCAGTTAATACAGCAATATAGCAGTTAATCAGTGACAATCTCACAAACAGTACGTACTGCTAGCTAATTAATAAACGACGATCTCCACAAACACAAGCTAACTAATAGTTATTAATAAGTAGTTTATTGTTGGCCCAGCCACACACATACTTTCAAATGAGGTCGATGATGATCATCATCCTAAAGTCAATGCGCGGGGTGTTTCCTGTTTCACCCCGCCACGCTTAAGGCAGTGCTGTTGGAAATATGCCCTAGAGGCAATAATAAAATGGTTATTATTATATTTCCTTGTTCATGATAATTGTCTATTGTTCATGCTATAATTGTATTAACCGGAAACCGTAATACATGTGTGAATACATAGATCACAGCATGTCCCTAGTAAGCCTCTAGTTGACTAGCTCGTTAATCAATAGATGGTTATGGTTTCCTAACCATGGACATTGGATGTCAATGATAACGGGATCACATCATTAGGAGAATGATGTGATGGACAATACCCAATCCTAAGCATAGCATAAGATCGTGTAGTTCGTTTGCTAGAGCTTTTCTAATGTCAAGTATCATTTCCTTAGACCATGAGATTGTGCAACTCCCGGATACCGTAGGAATGCTTTGGGTGTATCAAACGTCACAACGTAACTGGGTGACTATAAAGGTGCACTACAGGTATCTCCGAAAGTGTCTGTTGGGTTGGCACGAATCGAGACTGGGATTTGTCACTCCGTATGACGAGCTCAATGTGACTAAGGAGTTAGCCACGGGATCATGCATTACGGAACGAGTAAAGAGACTTGCCGGTAACGAGATTGAACAAGGTATAAGGATACCGACGATCGAATCTCGGGCAAGTAACATACCAATGGACAAAGGGAATTGCGTACGGGATTGATTGAATCCTCGACATCGTGGTTCATCCGATGAGATCATCGTGGAACATGTGGGAGCCAACATGGGTATCCAGATCCCGCTGTTGGTTATTGGCCGGAGAGATGTCTCGGTCATGTCTGCATGGTTCCCGAATCCGTAGGGTCTACACACTTAAGGTTCAATGACGCTAGAGTTGTTATGGGAAATTGTATGTGGTTACCGAAGGTTGTTCGGAGTCCCGGATGAGATCCCGGACGTCACGAGGAGTTCCAGAATGGTCCGGAGGTGAAGAATTATATATGGGAAATCCAGTTTCAGTCACCAGAATGGTTTCGAGAGTTATCAGTATTGTACCGGGACCACCGGAAGGTGTCCGGGGGTCCATCGGGTGGGGCCACCTGCCCCGGTGGGCCAAGTGGGCTGAGCAAGGGAGGGAACCAGCCCCTGGTGGGCTGGTGCGTCCCCCCCAAGGGGCCCAAGGCGCCTAGGGTTGAAAACCCTAGGGGGTGGGGGCGCCTCCCACCAAACTTGGGGGGCAAGTTCCCCCTTTGGCCGCCGCCCCCTCCTTAGATGGGATCTAAGGGGGCAGGCCCCCTCTCCCCTTCACCCTATAAATAGAGGGGGGGTGGGAGGGCAGCAGCACCCCTCCCCTGGCGCAGCCCTTCCCCTCTCCAACACCTCCTCCTCCTCCGTAGTGCTTGGCGAAGCCCTGTCGGAGAACCACGAGCTCCTCCACCACCACGACGTCGTGCTGCCGGAGCTCTTCCTCAACTTCTCCTCTTCCCTTGCTGGATCAAGAAGGAGACGTCCCTGGGCTGTACGTGTGTTGAACGCGGAGGCGCCGTCCGTTCGGCGCTAGATCGGATCTTCCGCGATTTGAATCGCCGCGAGTACAACTCCATCATCCGCGTTCCTTGTAACGCTTCCGCTTAGCGATCTTCAAGGGTATGAAGATGCACTCCCTCTCTCTCGTTGCAAACTTCTCCTAGATTGATCTTGGTGATATGTAGGAATTTTTTTTGATTTACTACTACATTCCCCAACAGTGGTATTAGAGCTAGGTCTATGCGTAGATTCTTTGCACGAGTAGAACACAAGTAGTTGTGGGCGATGATTTGTTCAATTTGCTTACCGTTACTAGTCCTATCTTGATTCGGCAGCATTGTGGGATGAAGCGGCCCGGACCGACCTTACACGTATGCTTACGTGAGACAGGTTCCACCGACTGACATGCACTTGATGCATAAGGTGGCTAGCGGGTGTCTGTCTCTCCCACTTTAGTCAGATCGGATTCGATGAAGAGGGTCCTTATGAAGGGTAAATAGCAATTGGCATATCACCGTTGTGGCTTTTGCGTAGGTAAGAAACGTTCTTGCTAGAAACCCATAGCAGCCACGTAAAACATGCAACAACAATTAGAGGACGTCTAACTTGTTTTTGCAGGGTATGCTATGTGATGTGATATGGCCAAAAAGGATGTGATGAATTATATATGTGATGTATGAGATTGATCATGTTCTTGTAATAGGAATCACGACTTGCATGTCGATGAGTATGACAACCGGAAGGAGCCATAGGAGTTGTCTTAATTTATTCTATGACATGCGTGTCAATGAAAATGCCATGTAATTACTTACTTTATTGCTAACCGGTATCCATAGTAGTATAAGTAATAGTTGGCGAGACAACTTCATGAAGACACAATGATGGAGATCATGGTGTCATGCCGGTGACGATGGTGATCATGCCGCGCCTCGAAGATGGAGATCAAAAGCGCAAGATGATATTGGCCATATCATGTCACTTTATGATTTGCATGTGATGTTTGTCATGTTTACATCTTATTTGCTTAGAACGACGGTAGCATAAATAAGATGATCCCTCACTAAAATTTCAAGAAATGTGTTCCCCCTAACTATGCACCGTTGCGAAGGTTCGTTGTTTCGAAGCACCACGTGATGATCGGGTGTGATAGATTCTAACGTTCACATACAACGGGTGTAAGCCAGATTTACACATGCGAAACACTTAGGTTGACTTGACGAGCCTAGCATGTACAGACATGGCCTCGGAACACGAGAGACCGAAAGGTCGAACATGAGTCGTATAGTAGATGCGATCAACATGGAGATGTTCACCGTTGATGACTAGTCCGTCTCACGTGATGATCGGACACGGCCTAGTCGATTCGGATCATGTATCACTTGGATGACTAGAGGGATGTCTATCTGAGTGGGAGTTCATTAAATAATTTGATTAGATGAACTTGATTATCATGAACTTAGTCTAAAAAATTGTCTTTACAATCTATCCTGTAGATCAAATGGCCCACGCTAATTTTGCCCTCAACTTCAACGCGTTCCTAGAGAAAACCAACCTGAAAGACGATGGTAGCAACTATACGGACTGGGTCCGTAACTTGAGGATCATCCTCATAGCTGCCAAGAAAGCATATGTCCTTGAAGCACCGCTAGGTGACGCACCCATTTTCCCAGCAACTCAAGACGTTATGAACGCCTGGCAGTCGCGTAGTGATGATTACTCCCTGGTTCAGTGCGGCATGCTTTACAGCTTAGAATGGGGGCTCCAAAAGCGTTTTGAGCAGCACGGAGCATATGAGATGTTCCAAGAGCTGAAAATGGTTTTCCAAGCTCATGCCCGAGTCGAGAGATATGAAGTCTCTGACAAGTTCTACAGTTGTAAGATGGAGGAAAACAGTTCTGTCAGCGAGCATATACTCAAAATGTCTGGGTTGCACAACCGCTTGTCTCAGCTGGGAGTTAATCTTCCAGATGATTTGGTCATTGACAGGATCCTCCAGTCGCTTCCACCTAGCTACAAGAGCTTTGTGATGAACTACAATATGCAAGGGATGGAGAAGTCCATTCCTGAGTTATATTCAATGCTGAAATCAGCGGAGGTGGAGATCAAGAAGGAACATCAAGTGTTGATGGTGAATAAGACCACTAGTTTCAAGAAAGGCAAGGGTAAGAAGAACTTCAAGAAGGACGGCAAGGGAGTTGCCGCCCCCGGCAAGCCAGTTGCCGGGAAGAAGCCAAAGAATGGACCCAAGCCTGAGACTGAGTGATTTTATTGCAAGGGAAATGGTCACTGGAAGCGGAACTGCCCCAAGTACTTAGCGGATAAGAAGGCCGGCAATACCAAAGGTATATATGATATATATGTTATTGATGTGTACCTTACCGGCGCTCGTAGTAGCTCCTGGGTATTTGATACCGGTGCGGTTGCTCACATTTGTAACTCAAAACAGGAGTTGCGGAATAAGCGGAGACTGGCGAAGGACGAGGTGACGATGCGCGTCGGGAATGGTTCCAAGGTCGATGTGATCGCCGTCGGCACACTACCTCTACATCTACCTTCGGGATTAGTTTTAAACCTCAATAATTGTTATTTAGTACCAGCTTTGAGCATGAACATTGTATCAGGATCTCGTTTGATGCGAGATGGCTACTCATTTAAATCTGAGAATAATGGTTGTTCTATTTATATGAGAGATATGTTTTATGGTCATGCCCCGCTGGTCAATGGTTTATTTTTATTGAATCTCGAACATGATGTTACACATATTCATAGTGTGAATGCCAAAAAATGTAAGGTTGATAATGATAGTCCCACATACTTGTGGCACTGCCGCCTCGATCACATTGGTGTCAAGCGCATGAAGAAACTCCATGCAGATGGACTTTTGGAGTCTCTTGATTATGAATCATTTGACACGTGCGAACCATGCCTCATGGGCAAAATGACCAAGACTCCGTTCTCCGGAACAATGGAGCGAGCAACCAACTTGTTGGAAATTATACATACTGATGTATGCGGTCCAATGAGCGTTGAGGCTCGCGGTGGCTATCGTTATGTTCTCACCCTCACTGATGACTTAAGTAGATATGGGTATGTCTACTTAATGAAACACAAGTCTGAGACCTTTGAAAAGTTCAAGGAATTTCAGAGTGAGGTAGAGAATCAATGTGATAGGAAAATAAAGTTCTTACGATCAGATCGTGGAGGAGAATATTTGAGTCACGAGTTTGGCACGCACTTAAGGAAATGTGGAATTGTTTCACAACTCACGCCGCCTGGAACACCTCAGCGAAATGGTGTGTCCGAACGTCATAATCGCACTCTATTGGATATGGTGCGATCTATGATGTCTCTTACCGATCTACCACTATCATTTTGGGGTTACGCTTTAGAGACTGCCGCATTCACTTTAAATAGGGCACCGTCTAAATCCGTTGAGACGACACCGTATGAATTATGGTTTGGGAAGAAACCTAAGCTGTCGTTTCTGAAAGTTTGGGGATGCGATGCTTATGTCAAGAAACTTCAACCTGAAAAGCTCGAACCCAAATCGGAAAAATGCGTCTTCATAGGATACCCTAAGGAAACTATTGGGTATACCTTCTACCTTAGATCCGAACGCAAGATCTTTGTTGACAAGAATGGATCCTTTCTCGAGAAAGAGTTTCTCTCGAAAGAAGTAAGTGGGAGGAAAGTGGAACTTGATGAGGTAACCCCTCTTGAACCGGAGAGTAGCGCAGCTCAGGAAGATGTTTATGTGGTGCATGCACCGACTAGAGAGGAAGTTAATGATGATGATCATGAAACTTCGGATCAAGTTGCTACTGAACTTCGTAGGTCCACGAGGACACGTTCCGCACCAGAGTGGTACGGCAACCCTGTCCTGGAAATCATGTTGTTAGACAACGGTGAACCTTCGAACTATGAAGAAGCGATGGCGGGCCTGGATTCCAACAAATGGCTTGAAGCCATGAAATCCGAGATAGGATCCATGTATGAGAACAAAGTATGGACTTTGGTGGACTTGCCCGATGATCGGCGAGCCATAGAAAATAAATGGATCTTTAAGAAGAAGACTGACGCGGATGGTAATGTGACCGTCTATAAGGCTCGGCTTGTCGCTAAGGGTTATCGACAAGTTCAAGGGGTTGACTACGATGAGATCTTCTCATCCGTAGCGAAGCTGAAGTCCGTCCGAATCATGTTAGCAATTGCCGCATTCTATGATTATGAAATCTGGCAAATGGACGTCAAAACGGCATTCCTTAATGGTTTCCTTAAGGAAGAATTGTATATGATGCAGCCGGAAGGTTTTGTCGATCCTAAGAATGCTGACAAAGTATGCAAGCTCCAGCGCTCCATCTATGGGCTGGTGCAAGCATCTCGGAGTTGGAACATTCGCTTTGATGAAATGATCAAAGCGTTTGGGTTTATGCAGACTTATGGAGAAGCCTGTATTTACAAGAAAGTGAGTGGAAGCTCTGTAGCATTTCTCATATTATATGTGGATGACATACTATTGATGGGAAATGATATAGAACTTTTGGAAAGCATAAAGGCCTACTTGAATAAGTGTTTTTCAATGAAGGACCTTGGAGAAGCTGCTTACATATTAGGCATCAAGATCTATAGAGATAGATCGAGACGCCTCATTGGTCTTTCACAAAGCACATACCTTGACAAGATATTGAAGAAGTTCAATATGGATCAGTCTAAGAAGGGGTTCTTGCCTGTATTGCAAGGTGTGAGATTGAGCACAGCTCAACGCCCGACCTCGGCAGCAGAAAGAGAAAAGATGAGTGTCATCCCCTATGCCTCGGCCATAGGCTCTATTATGTATGCCATGCTGTGTACCAGACCTGATGTGAACCTTGCCATAAGTTTGGTAGGGAGGTACCAAAGTGATCCCGGTATGGAACACTGGACAGCGGTCAAGAATATCCTGAAGTACCTGAAAAGGACTAAGGATATGTTTCTCGTTTATGGAGGTGCCGAAGAGCTCGTCGTAAAGGGTTACGTCGACGCTAGCTTTGACACAGATGTGGATGACTCCAAGTCACAAACCGGATACGTATATATTTTGAATGGTGGGGCAATCAGTTGGTGCAGTTGCAGGCAGAGCGTCGTGGCGGGATCTACATGTGAAGTGGAGTACATAGCTGCTTCGGAAGCAACGCAGGAAGGAGTCTGGATGAAGGAGTTTATCACCGACCTAGGAGTGGTTCCCAATGCGTCGGGCCCGATGACTCTCTTCTGTGACAACACTGGAGCTATTGCCATTGCCAAGGAGACCAGGTTTCACAAGAAGACCAAGCACATCAAGCGCCGCTTCAACTCCATTCGTGAATATATTCAAGATGGAGATATAGATATTTGTAAAGTACATATGGATCTAAATGTCGCAGATCCGTTGACTAAACCTCTTCCACGAGCAAAACATGATCAGCACCAGAACTCTATGGGTGTTCGATTCATCACAATGTAACTAGATTATTGACTCTAGTGCAAGTGGGAGACTGTTGGAAATATGGCCTAGAGGCAATAATAAAATGGTTATTATTATATTTCCTTGTTCATGATAATTGTCTATTGTTCATGCTATAATTGTATTAACCGGAAACCGTAATACATGTGTGAATACATAGATCACAGCATGTCCCTAGTAAGCCTCTAGTTGACTAGCTCGTTAATCAATAGATGGTTATGGTTTCCTAACCATGGACATTGGATGTCATTGATAACAGGATCACATCATTAGGAGAATGATGTGATGGACAATACCCAATCCTAAGCATGGCATAAGATCGTGTAGTTCGTTTGCTAGAGCTTTTCTAATGTCAAGTATCATTTCCTTAGACCATGAGATTATGCAACTCCCGGATACCGTAGGAATGCTTTGGGTGTATCAAACGTCACAACGTAACTGGGTGACTATAAAGGTGCACTACAGGTATCTCCGAAAGTGTCTGTTGGGTTGGCACGAATCGAGACTGGGATTTGTCACTCCGTATGACGGAGAGGTATCTCTGGGCCCACTCGGTAATGCATCATCGTAATGAGCTCAATGTGACTAAGGAGTTAGCCACGGGATCATGCATTATGGAACGAGTAAAGAGACTTGCCGGTAACGAGATTGAACAAGGTATAAGGATACCGACGATCGAATCTCGGGCAAGTAACATACCGATGGACAAAGGGAATTGCGTACGGGATTGATTGAATCCTCGACATCGTGGTTCATCCAATGAGATCATCGTGGAACATGTGGGAGCCAACATGGGTATCCAGATCCCGCTGTTGGTTATTGGCCGGAGAGATGTCTCGGTCATGTCTGCATGGTTCCCGAACCCGTAGGGTCTACACACTTAAGGTTCGGTGACTCTAGAGTTGTTATGGGAAATTGTATGTGGTTACCGAAGGTTGTTCAGAGTCCCGGATGAGATCCTGGACGTCACGAGGAGTTCCGGAATGGTCTGGAGTTGAAGAATTATATATGGGAAATCCAGTTTCAGTCACCGGAATGGTTTCGGGAGTTATCGGTATTGTACCGGGACCACCGGAAGGTGTCCGGGGGTCCACCGGGTGGGGCCACCTGCCCCGGTGGGCCAAGTGGGCTGAGCAAGGGAGGGAACCAGCCCCTGGTGGGCTGGTGCGCCCCTCCCAAGGGGCCCAAGGCGCCTAGGGTTGAAAACCCTAGGGGATGGGGGCGCCTCCCACCAAACTTGGGGGGCAAGTTCCCCCTTTGGCCGCCCCCCCTAGATGGGATCTAAGTGGGCCGGCCCCCTCTCCCCTTCACCCTATAAATAGAGGGGGGGTGGGAGGGCAGCAGCACCCCTCCCCTGGCGCAGCCCTTCCCCTCTCCAGCACCTCCTCCTCCTCCGTAGTGCTTGGCGAAGCCCTGTCGGAGAACCACGAGCTCCTCCACCACCACGCCGTCGTGCTGCCGGAGCTCTTCCTCAACTTCTCCTCTTCCCTTGCTGGATCAAGAAGGAGGAGACATCCCCGGGCTGTACGTGTGTTGAACGTGGAGGCGCCGTCCGTTCGGCGCTAGATCGGATCTTCCGCGATTTGAATCGCCGCGAGTACGACTCCATCATCCGCGTTCCTTGTAACGCTTCCGCTTAGAGATCTTCAAGGGTATGAAGATGCACTCCCTCTCTCTCATTGCAAACTTCTCCTAGATTGATCTTGGTGATACATAGGAATTTTTTTTGATTTACTACTACGTTCCCCAACAAGTGCGACCGTCCATGTCCACTGCGTACGCACAGGTGGTGATGGAGCCCCTTGTGGTAAGGCGTAGTCCAGCAATGCCTGCTTCATCCGGCTCAATGCGACAGCTCACAGATAGTCTCTTAGGTAATTTCTGAAAAAATACATATATATGATAACACACAGATATATTAAATTTAACTAATTTTATTATATCAACTTTTAATTAATATGGAAAATACAAAATTGTTTAGTATGAAAACTTAGTTAATTAAAGATTTCAAAATTATTTAATATTAAAATTTATTTAATTAGTGAATTTGAGATTAACGTAATTTAATTAGATGCACTAATTATTATATTTTATGTGTTTATGCAGAATTTTCAATGGGTTGGCGAAACCAACGAGACGGCCTACGGGTGTGCAGCGGTTGTGTTAATCCTACTCGGTATTCACCGTATTTGTCACTATGTTGCTTCAGAAGCAACTAAGTTCTTTCACTTGATGTTTATATTGCAAACTTATGGGATAAATTCATACCGTCTTACTAGACAGTTCCACCCGAAGGGAACACTTCTCTACGGCTATAAGGTTCTCAACAGACGCCACACAGGCTAAACAAAGAACTACCGACAGATTTTTCTCCTATAGGATCCCTAGCGTAAGAATTCATCTCATAAACTCATAATAGAAAGACCAAGTGAAACACAAAACTACTTCATTTCGACAACATAATTTACATACGGTTTTTCCTTTCAGGAGGCCCCGAAGGGATTACAAAGAGGAAAAGAAGACTACCTTCTGCCTACCTCCAGGAATGATACAATGCCTCAAAGGCTTTATTACGAGGCATTATTACAACTAGAGATAGCTACTACTACTACGACTACTGAGGAGTGTGAGGGATGTGGTGCTCTGGTCCTGCGATGCTCTGGAGTCTGCTGTTGTGTTTGTCTTTCGCAGCGCTCCGTCCTTCTCCTTTTATAGTGCGCGAGGGATGCTAGATGTTCCCTTGTTTATTCATCTGCGTCATAGCTGGAGCCTGGAGTATACCGTAGCTTGACATGCCTTATGCACCGCTGAAGTGCCTCAATGTTGCACAATCAAGCCTTGCATGACTCCGATGCTAGACTGATATTTTTGTCCACACTGAGAACTTTGTCTAGACTGAGAATTTTGTCCAGACTGAGAATTTTGTCCAGATAGAAGACCTTATCGTGGCTGAGAGACCGGCTTCCCGTTGTATGGTAAAATATTGTTATGACATGGCTGGGTATACAAACCAGCCCAATATATTAACTACATTGCTTGCAAGCGAAGCTATATGCATAATTATTTACACAAGCCAACACACTTTGCATGCCTTGTTGTGTGCGCAATGGAGCGATGCATTCTTTAGCAGTCTTGGCTCTTCTTGGCTGAAATCTTCAGCTATACTCTTCTGCTCTCTCATGCGTGCATGAATTCCATGGCTGACATTTTTTTTAAAAAAAATTAAATTTTTTTTATGTCTACCCCGCCCATATTATTGATAATACCTTACCAATATTCAAATTCTATCAATATTCTCATTTTATCAATATTCGGGTATAGGTCGTCCGCGCCCGAATAATTGGTATTCATATCAATTCATATTCGAATATATTTGATTATTATTTTCACCTCTTTTATTCAATTGGTTGCCCGTGTCTGGCAATGCCCATATGGTCTGCCTCAGAAATATTGAAATCATATTTTTGATCATATTCTTTCTTTAGTTCTTCAAAATTTTCATTCATTTCTGGTCGTAATTCTTTTATAATTTCTTCTTTTCGATTCTTATAATTTCTGTAGAACTAGATCAATTTTATTATTCAAACCTGCGTGTTTTTCTGCTAACTTTTGATGCTCTCTTAGCAGACTTTCAAATTTTTGGTCTAAATTATCTTGTCTCTTCCCCAAGATATATAAAAGTTATGTATGAGATCAATAATTAAATTCAGTTGGTTATGAGAAGTATGCCATGTATGTTCTTCAGAAGAATTTATTCTGCACCGCACACTAATATATCATCGGATTCAACACTAAGCATCGGATTCAACACTAGCTAAGCATATCATCGGATTCACATACTTATATGATAAATATCATCGGATTCGCATATACATTATCAACAAAGCATGCACTTCAATTCACATATATATAGCATCGGATTCAACACTAAGCATATCATCACATACTACACTAAGCATATCATCACACTACTACACTAAAGCATATCATCACATACTACACTAAGCATGTCATCACACTACTACACTACTATACTTCAAATTATCAACAAAGCATGCATACACTTCTATTTGCATATATCATTGGATTCAACACTAGGCATATCATCAAATTATACACTAAGCATATCATAAAAATTACTATACTAATTAAGTATCATCAAATTACTACACTAAGTAACATACCATGACATGGCGGATAACATTCGTCATTGTCAGATGGGTCACGAATGGCATCCCGACATAGGCATCACGTGGCGGAAGTTTTTGCCACAGGTTTTACGTTTTATCCTCGCTCAGCCTCATTCTTTGGGCAAAGAGGGCTTCATCAAGTGGGTCCTCATCATCTTCCTCCGTGTTGAGATAGATAATAGCCAGGCTGGGCCTTTGTCCTCTGAATGAGAAGCTGATCAATTCACCCCCGGTGAGACGCATGTGGGCGATGAAACGATCCCATTCATCTCCTCCAATCTGAAACATCTTTCGTACCTTCTCGACCTCCATAGTGTAGGGCCCCCAGGAGTGCCGAAGATCACAGTGTCTCTGGTCAGCTCATTGAATTTCAATCTCACATTGCATAGGACGATCTGTGTAAGAAAAAAAATAAAAAACACACACAATGCATTAATGGATATAGCAACAAAAACAAATGAATTAACTGTTAGAAGATTCATATAATTTGTTAGAGCTGCAGGAACAAAACTCGGCTGGAAGATGCTGAACAGCATGCCAGTTGCAAGGCTGTTGGCGCACCTTGACTTGCGCACTCGACATGGTGGTGGTTGCGACATTCTACACAAAACATATTGAACACTAAGTATAATCGGATTCTAGACTAATAAATCAACACTAAGTATAATTAGTTTCTACACTAATAAATCAATTTCTACTAAACATAATCGGATACTACAATGCTAAATCTAATTCTACACTATTAATTGTATACACAAATAAACAAAATCCACGGAGGGAGAACAAAACTAGCACCGTCCATTTATCTATCAAAAATTAGCACCATCCATTCATCTATCAAGAAAATCATCTACTCCTACCAAACAAATATACATTCATCCATGCCATCCATTCATCAGTCCATCCATGTACAGAGAATAAGCATCATTATTTTTCTTGCTCGGATCCTCCACGGGAGGGAGATGCTAGGGGAGGGGAAGAAGATGCACGAGGGGAGAAGGGAGATCTCACCTCCTGACCCAAAGGCGGCGGCGGCCGTGCTGGTCCGGCGGTGACGAGCGGCGTGGTCGGGAGGTGGCGGCGGCAGCGTTGGTCGAGAGGGGGGAGGAAGGTGAAAACGATGTGGGTGAACCGGACTAAGACTTTTTTGACTGAATAAGGTAGTTAGAACATGGACTAGTGCTGGCGTGGGCCTAATGGGCTACGCCATAACAAACTGTAGCAAACAGAAAAAAAAATCAGCAAATATCTATGGCATGACAGCAAAATTCTACGCCAACACTAAGGTAGTATCACTGTCGTATCAAATATGCCCACGCCAGCACTACTTAAAAAAATAGTGTTGGCGTTGGTGGGAAATGGCGCGCCACCAACAAAAGTTATGCCTATCCATTTCTCCACTAGTGCGTTCTGGTCCCATGCCACGCCCCGCCCTGGCCCCGCGCCGCTAGCATCATGGGCGTCGCTAACCTGGTGCCCCTCGGCTCCGCCTCTTCTGTTTTCCCTCTCATCCTGTTCCTTTCTCTCTCCCATCTCTCCGCGACTCCCACGCTGCCATGGAAGACCTCAGCCTCTCGCTCGCACCAGCCGTGCCAATCGCTGCCGGCACCACCGCCCTCGCTGTTCACCTGCGACGCACCGGTAACCTCCGTCGACACGCTCAGCTCCGCACCGCCAGGTTGGGACTTGGGAACTGGTGGTCCACGCAGCGGATTTCGAAGGCGTGCTCTGACCTCCACCAGCCACTGGCCGTCGCGCGCCGGCTATGCTCAAGGCTGCGCCTTGGCCTTGCTAGTTGCACTGGGTGGGGGAGTGTGGCATCGTTACTTGGGCTGGCCCAACTCCCGCTCGTTCACCGCAATTTTTTCAACTCGTGTTCGTTTCTTTCTCTCTGGTTCATATGTTTCTATCACGTATACTTCATTCTTTCCCACAATACAGGTTCGTCAAAAAAAAATTTGAACTAAAAAAATGTTCAAGAAATTATAAAATGATTCTGGATTTAAAAAGATGTTCCCATATTTAGAAAATATTCATGATTTTGAAAAAAAAATGCTCGGGAAATAAAAAAATGTTTGCATATTCACGATTTTGAATATAATGTTTGGGAAAAAATTCATAATTTTGAAAAATGTTTGAGAATTCAAAAAACAAATCATGTATTTTCAAAAAGTTCACAAACACAAAAAAAATTGTGAATTACAAAAAATGTTAGTTGATTCAAAACATATTCATGGATTGAAAAATGTTCATGCATTTAAAAAAAATGTTCATCTAACAAAAATATATTCTTGATTTTCAGAAACTGTTCCCAGATTTAAAACAATGTTCGTCGATTCAAAAAAACAATCACGAGTTTCAAAAAAATATTCCAAAATTTCACAAAATATTCATGAATTTGTAGAAAATTTTCATGAATTTGAAAAATGTTTATAAATTCAATAATTTTTCACAGTTTTAAAAAATATTCATGAATTTGAAAAGATGTTCGGAAAATGAAAAATAAAAATAGTAAAATATAAAAATAAAAGAAAAGAAGAAACGAACATGAAAAAATAATAAGAATAAAGGAAAACAAAAAAAGCAAGGAAAGGATGAAAAAAAAAATTGAAAGAGAAAACAAAAAAAGAGAAAAATCTGTCTGGGAAGGTTCTAGAACCTTTGCAAAACCAAAGAGGAACTAGTTGGAGGTTTTCCATGTGGTCGTTAAGAGCAACTCTAGGAGTATTGGGTTCGCCTAAAATGATTTTGCGGGAACTCGAATGTGCCGGCATAACTGATCCGCTATAGCATACTGACAAATTAAAAAACATAGATTATACATAGTTCCCGCTACAAAGTTCACAACACGCCGGAATTTATACATAGCTAAAAATATAGATCTAACATAGATTAGGTATGCCGGCTCAATTGTTGACACCTAGGAAGAACGCCTCCGCCGACTTGCGGCAAGCGTGTGATCCTCCTTCACCGCGGCAAGCCTGTCCGCGGCGAGGAGCTCCTCATCCGCCTCCCGGCACTGCACGTGTCCGGGGCAGAGCTCTTCGTGGAGGCGCTGGAAGCTGGTCAAGGGGACCGACCGCCACTGCGGGAGAGGCGGCCGCGCTTGCTTGGACCGCCAAGCCTCGACAGGGGCCGGCTGTAGCCGCCTGCCTCTGCGTCGTTGCGTGAGATCTTGCGCGGCGACGGCCCGCCATGGCCACCACGTCTGCGTGCAGAACCCGCCATTGCTCGCTAGAAAAAGGAATTGCGTCCGGCAAAATTGCTCGCCGGAGATAGCAAGGGAGGCGGCGAAGGAGATGCGAGACGCGAACCCTAAAATGCTGCTGACCCCCGTGCATATAGGGGCGGAAGGGCAGTTTGCGGGCTGCTTGTAAATTTTTTACGGGCCGGCCTCGATATAGTAGACCTGTTTGGACCGCAAAAAACGGAAATACTCTAGCAGACTTACCAGCCCAGTTAATTCCAGCCGATATACGGTTTTTGCGTTTTTTGCGACCTACCTGCCGAATAGGATTGGCCCGTTAAGGTGCTTCCCCGCTCCGATTTAGATGGAATTGACTCCCATCTCCTCCGCTGGCCGCCGCGGCCCTCCCGACGCCGGATCCCATCTCCTCTGGCCGTCGCGGCCCTCCCCGGCCCTGCACGCCCCGCCGCCGGGTCCCATCCCCTCCGGCTGTGCACTGCCGCCGGATCCCCATCTCCTCATCTGCCCTCTTCTTCCTCCCCTTCCCTGCCTCTCTGTCTCCTGTTCGTCCTTTGCCCAGCATTGGTTCAGGAGCAAAAGTTCAGAGCGGATGCATTGATGGATTTCTGCAGAGTAAGTAGCTATGCCACAGGTTATAGTGCCGCTGCTTCAGTTAATATTCTTTACTTGTGACCGTGGGAACTACAGTATAATTTTCTGAAGTTTTGTACCCTTGGTGTTGAGTTCTGATTTCCCTTAAATACACTCTCTGTACATACAGTTGGTCACTCATAGCTTACACTTTCTTTTGGCAGCCGGACATGACGTTGAAGAAATTTTTGCATATATTGTGAACTCTCCAGTTTACCCAGTTATATATGATGGCAACAGGTAAACCAATTTCATGGTATTATGTTTGCATTTCTCATATTTTTCTTACAAGGCGTATGGTTTTGTTATAAAAGGCGAGACCCATACAGGAAGCTTGCAGAACTGTATTATCGTTACCTCCTATCATCAGTGGTGCACATTCTGCTATCACCCTTAACACAAGGAATGTGTTTACCGAATGCACTGCTACATACCTCATATCTAGATAATAATTGAAAGAAGTGATAGATTTTAATATTTGCCATAGAACAGTTGATTTTTCTGATGTAAATTGTAACCTTCTACCTGTATCCAATTTTGTTTTTGTTTTTTTGAATAATTGTGCAAGGCAATGTTTTCTGCTCGAATTATTCGAATTTGGGTACCTGGCTTTTAGCAAGTGAAATGTGCAAGGCATTATCTTCATACTGATGTTACTACGCAATTGCAGAGTTTGCCATCCAAACAAGATTTGGTATTAAACCCTCACTAAGATTTGGGCTAATTCAGTGAACATCTAAACAATTAATTTGTATTCATGCCCATGACAGTTTCGTTGCTGATTTGGTATTCCAACCAACCAATTCAATACGGAGCCCCCCAATACATACATCCAAACAGATCGTTAAGACAATTCAGTTTTTATCCCCAACCATGGACGAGAAGATTCTTACTTATGTACCGGGTATCCTTCTATAGTTATACCTTTGCAGTGGGGCAAGACGCCATCCAAACCATTTCCCCACCAATCCAAACTGATGTTCTCTATTCCTATGTATAAATAGATTGAGACGACAATTAAAGCCAAAGCAGCATCAAGGGTGCCTGAAAGCAATTTCTTCTTTATTCTTTCTAAATGCACACCTTTAGTGAATGTTCTAAATCTTTATATACAAATAAGAATATCATGCAAAACCTCTCATCCGTGCAGCCTTCATTCATCTTTTTTTGCTCTCAATTTTATCCCCAGGCCTGCCGTGGATGCATGAGAATATTCTCAATTATGCACCGGACAACCATCTACAATTATACCCTTTGCAGTGGGGCAAGAAGCCAGAGGACATCCATCTGAAACATTGCCCCACCAGTTCAAAGTGATGTTATCTAGTTCCAGGCATAAATATATCAAGACAGCCATGAATGCCAAACCAGCATCAAGGGCAGCTGAAAGAAGGTAATTGTGTCTCTTCCACCAGTTATGTTGGTACTTATAGACCACATAACCTGACAAAAATGCAGCGCATATCCACGCCGTGTAGTTGACTGCAGTGGCAGGAGGCATATGACTGATTCCACCAAGCAGCACGGGCATATTGACAAGTAAGATCCATTTTTGGCCTGGGAATGCCTTGTGTGCAAGCCAGACAAGGAGGGGAGCAATGGCACCACCCAAAAAGAACCAGTTCACAGCAGAGTAAGTTCCTAAATCACCGAATATTCTGCGTGGGCTAATAAGGCCCCATATGACTGATGCATCGTAGAATAAGTGGTCGTAAGGACACGTCCAAGGGCTGCCTGCTGGGAGGAGCTCGGTGTTGCATATATTGGGGATTGTGTCCATCATCCACCATGCTGTTCCAAGGTACACAAATGCTGATATCAAAGTGCCTACAACCTGTTATTTTCAATAACTTCACTTTTAGCTAGGGACACAATTGATACGTACAATGGGAAAATTAAATGTGATTATCTTGGACAAGTAATGGTCATTGTTCATGTGACTAGTGTAGTAGCTGACCTGAGCCATAAACATGGTCCTTGGGGGAATCTTCATATAGTGGCCTAACTTAAAATCTTGCAGAAACGCTAGAGCTTGACGTGGGGCAACGTAGCCATATACCTTGAAACACATGTTTGCAACAGGTCGTCCAGGATATAAGTACCCCATGATGTACTCCGTGATGATATTCAAACCTGGAGTCTGTCAATATGCTATAAATAGCTAATTAAACTGCTAGCAGCTCCTAGAGCTGCAAGACATATAGTATCCATCTGCAAATTCAAGTTTGGAGTCCATATATACCTGGTTGGTTGTTGCTGTGATGATTCCAATTGGAAGGGTGTAGAAAATAGAAAGGGCACATGCAAGCAGTATCCCCCACCAGGGTAACTGAAGTTGCTCAATGTAGTACTCACAAGTGAACACGGTGATTGCAACACTGGTGACAAGGATGCAAATGAACCACCATTCAGGGACCTGCCTGTATCTCCTCATAAGCTTTGTGTGTACATCCATCTTTTTATCCTGGAAAGCTGATTTGCTTAACTGCCAAATTTCACTGGAAGTACACAAGTATTGCAAGTTTAGTCGCATATCTAGCTACTTTTGCTCAAAAGACAAAGGATGCACATGTGAAATTACGTACCTTCCATGGAAAAGGAGAACATGGACAATCGTTGCGGTCAGGCATGCAAAACCAAGACCATAGCTGACAGCAAAGAAGGTGCTTATGTATAGTGGCCCATTCTTCTCATAGGCATTTGTATCGAAGTGGAACTCGGAATCCATGATACTAGAGATGTTGTATTTCTGACCAGTCACCGTAAAGAGACCATCTGAAAAGATGGGGAAGTTCTGCGCCTTGTAGACGTTAAACCAGTAGGCGATGGGCGTTACTAGATAAATGTAGATGAAGAAGCCCGCAGCAATGTTGGCAGTGGCAAACAAGGGGCTAGCGAGAGGGCTTCCAAGGTATGAGGAGATGGATGACCAGTCAAGTCCAATTGCACCTATGCCAAGGCCGTGGAGGCCCGAGCCGAGCTGTTGAGCGACTACGGAGGTGGGGAAGATCCAACAGATCCAGGAAATGGAAGTGAGCATCTCGAACAGGTAGCCCGGGAAGATGTAGTAGGCAAAACTGCACCCGAATGCCACGATGAAGAATTGAGTGCGCGTCATACCGCCTTTGCTTCTTCGTTCCTTCTCATGAAGTGCCCTGATTGATCAGCATATGTATCATGAATGATTCACGAATCTGTAAGGGAGGTACTTGTTCATAAACACATCGGTACTCATTCTATTTTCTTATTGCCTGGTAGAAGTTTCATTTCAACGACAAACTGTTAAATATTTCCTGACAATGTGCTGAATTTTTCTTTGGCAGTATTTACGAGTACGCGACTATATATCTTGATAAACATGTAAGGTTTCTGTTTTGATGAGCGTGCTTGCTAACTTCAGGAGGAACTGGTAATTAAAAGCACAGGACTGTATTTTGGTCATAATTAAAATAGGTGACTGAATCTTTGGATTTACTGCAATCTAATCCTGATGTTGCGTTCTAGCTTGCTGTTTTTGCCCCTCTCGTAGAATCATTGTCGTGAGCTCCACAGAATCTTGCAAGTGGTAATACCTCCATCTCAAAATGTAAGACGTTTTTACATTTCGAGACGGAGGTAGTAATAAATTATTCTGTTTTTTATTACTTTCTTTCTTCTACTAGACACGTGGAGGCCACTTGGCCACTTGCTGTTCAGCGTCCATGGCGAGGTGCAACTTGGCCACTTGCTTCAATCATTCTGTTTGTGGTACCACTACCGTTAATTCAAGGCTGCGATGGCTCCATGACCCGCTACCACACAGTCATTAGCTAGCTACAGTAGAACAATTCGATCAGCTACGACACTAGTAGTACAGTGGCTGGTCTAGGTAGTATCGTATAAGAAATTATATCCTTGCAAACTGCAATAACATTAAAAACTGTGATATATAATCTGTTTGACGTTGTTGTATTTATTACTGGGTGTTAATTAATTTATTTATGGCAGATTCAGACATACCTGAAGAGGGACACCTGCACAAGGTTGGACGGCCACCACATCGCCGCCGGCTCCACAAGATACCGCCGGAATATGCCCGCCCACCCGAACCCCAGCACCTACATGCATGGCCGAGCACCAGTTCATGCTCCACTCCACCACGAGGTTGGAGTAGGCCGGCCACCTGAACCCTGAATGTCACCTACGAGGCTACGAACCTGACTGGTGAGGACGACGAGAAGGGAGACGAAGAAGGAGATGGGCTTGCCGTAGAAGACCCGGACAGCTGTGATGAGGTTGATGGCGAAGACGCTGCCGGCGCCGGCGTTGGCAAAGATGGTGATCAGCACGTGCTCCTTGACGTTGAAGGGCCCCGGGTTGAGCGTGAACTCCCACCGCCGGCCCCGGAAGAAGGCGCGCTCGGGGAGCGCCGCGGCCATGAGGCGGCCGAGTGGCACGACGGCGACCTGCGCCGAGACGGCCGTGATCTCGAGCGGCTCCTTGCGGTACCAGAAGAAGGTGTTGAGGAAAGACAGTGCCACGCAGGAGGTCCCGCCGAGCACCCACATCCGGAACGTCAGCACCGGCGTCGACGGGTCGTCTCCCACCGGCACCGTCAGCGCCACCTGCTCCACCGTCGAGTTCTCCGCCTCCCATTCTTCTCCTTCCTCCGGCGAAGTACCCGACGTTGATGGCTGCACTGCACGAGAAGTTAAGCAACGTCAGTCATCGTCTTCCTTCCAGTGTTGACGTGCTATTGCACGCCCAGAAAATTAACGATTGAGCCGACTCGGCTTACGAAGTGGAGCGGTGATTTGGTCGACATGCTGGTCGTGGTCTCCCCCTTCTTCGTCTTCCTGGCCTTGTTCACGGAGTTCTTGGTGGGAGAAGGACATGGTTAGGAGATGTTGGGACTTGTAAGTAGGCTCTCTGTAAGTTTGATGCTTTTGTTCCTTTTGGCTGGGAATCTTTGCAAAAAGAAAGAGAGAAAATTATAAGATATTGTTATCTGAAAGCTCCCCGAGTCCACATATGGCACTGTTACCAAGAATCATACGGGCCACACGAGTGTAGTTGCTGGGGAAGATAACTTTCTAAGATTCTTTGCTATTAAAATAGTACTCCCTTCATCGAAAAGTGCCAACAGCCACCGAGCTCCATGGCTCTTGGTATTTGAAATTTTTGAAAAACACACTTCCGGTGCTAAAAAAATCTTAAAACAAATACGTGAATACATACACATATTCCTAAGTCCTGGTAAAAATCTGGAAAAGAAATACTTTGTATTTTGGGAAATACAAAAAAGAGAAATTTCTGACAGAAATGGCACCCTTTTTCTCCTATATACTGTGAGAAATTTGTTTTTTTTTCCTATATCCCAAAACAAAACGAGATTTCTACCGAATCTTGCCACGGGTATTTGGAATGTGTATATGTATCCCTGGAAAAAATTCACATTTTTTTGAAACTTCAAAAACACGAATTTCAAAATGTTCAAATATAGAGAGCAGTGGCGCTCGGGTGCTGCAAATCTGCATTTATTGGCTGCCGCTGATTTAGTACTATTTTGTAAAATGTTAAAAACCACAATTTGACTCTGGGCAGAATTGAAGTGCCAACAACCATAACAACATGATATATTATTCTGTCCAACATTACTGAAATAACTAAGACAAAATTTATTACAGATGGTTTTTGGACAATGAGCTTAATTAATGATCCTTAAAAAATTAAAAGTTCAAATTTTGAGGTGCCACAAGGGCGGATGTTACTTGTCTCAGCGGACACTGTGTTTGAAGGCCCTCAAACCAGGCACAAGGGTCTCAAGCAGCGAAAGGGAAAGGTGGCCATCAGCGTGTGTGCAACCACTTCACCCCAACGATTTTGTTCAAGGGAAAATTGTGTTTTTGCATGGCTGAAATTAGAGTACTGCCATTACTTTTGCATCTATTTTTTTTTGTCATTACTTTAGGGCATCGCGAGAACAGAGTTGTTGTTGTTTTTTTTTTTTGCAAAAAAAACTTCCAATCTATTCATTTTCAGTCATGGCAGTACAACGAACATCAGAAACCGAAGGCGCGCCGCCGTCATCGTCCCTCCATCGCCGGAGCCGGGCAAAACTTGTTGTGGTAGACAGTCAGGAAGTCGTCGTGGTAAGGCCCCATAGGACCAGCGCACCAGAACAGCAACTGCCGCTGATGAAAAGACGCTTAGATCGGAAGGATCCAACCTGAAGACACACGAACTAAACCCTGATTCCCTATGTGCCACCATCTTGAGAACTAAATATTTTCCGGATGGAGACTTAATGAATGCAAGTCTTAAAAAGGGTTCCTCTTTTACTTGGCAAAGCATTATGGCGGGAGTTGATTCACTCACAAATGGTTATATCTGGAGAGTTGGAAATGGACAAAATATTGATATTTGGAGAGATGCATGGATCCCGAACTGTGCGAATAGGAAAATTATTACCCCTAGGAGAGGGCATCTCTTGTCAAAAGTTGTTGATCTTATCGATCCAGTCACCAAGTTTTGGGATGAAGATTTAGTGAGATAAACGTTGTGGCCAATTGACGCTCAAAGGGTGCTTGCGATTCCCCTCCCTATGCATAATATGACAGATTTCATTGCTTGGAGCTATACAAAAAATGGATTGTTTACGGTTCGTTCGGCTTATTTGGAGGAATGGAACAAACAACATGGAAGGAAATTGCAACACATAAAATGGTATGGGTAGAACAAATGTCAATCCATTTTGGGGTAAGATTTGGCAATTATCTCTGGTTCATATGTTTCTATCACGTATACTTCATTCTTTCCCACAATACAGGTTTGTCAAAAAAAAAATTCGAACTAAAAAAATGTTCAAGAAATTATAAAATGATTCTGGATTTAAAAAGATGTTCCCATATTTAGAAAATATTCACGATTTTGAAAATAAATGCTCGGGAAATAAAAAAATGTTTGCATATTCACGATTTTGAATATAATGTTTGGGAAAAAAATTCATAATTTTGAAAAATGTTTGAGAATCATCAAAAACAAATCTGTATTTTCAAAAAGTTCACAAACACAAAAAAAAATTGTGATTACAAAAAATGTTAGTTGATTCAAAACATATTCATGGATTGAAAAATGTTCATGCATTTAAAAAAATATTCATCTAACAAAAAAATACTCTTGATTTTCAGAAACTGTTCCCAGATTTAAAACAATGTTCGTCGATCCAAAAAAACAATCACGAGTTTCAAAAAAATATTCCAGAATTTCACAAAATATTCATGAATTTGTAGAAAATTTTCATGAATTTGGAAAATGTTTATAAATTCAATAATTTTTCACAGTTTTAAAAAATATTCATGAATTTGAAAAGATGTTCGGAAAATGAAAAATAAAAATAGTAAAATAAAAAACTAAAAGAAAAGAAGAAACAAACATGAAAAAATAATAAGAATAAAGGAAAACAAAAAAAAAGAAAGGAAAGGACGAAAAAAATAAAAAAAATTGAAAGAGAAAACATAAAAAGAGAAAAATCTGGCTGGGAAGGTTCTAGAACCTTCGCAAAACCGAAAAGGAACTAGTTGGAGGTTTTCCATGTGGTCGTTAAGAGCAACTCTAGGAGTATTGGGTTCGCCTAAAATGATTTTGCGGGAACTCGAATGTGCCGGCATAACTGATCCGCTATAGCATACTGACAAATTAAAAAACATAGATTATACATAGTTCCCGCTACAAAGTTCACAACACGCCGGAATTTATACATAGCTAAAAATATAGATCTAACATAGATTAGGTATGCCGGCTCAATTGTTGACACCTAGGAAGAACGCCTCCGCCGACTTGCGGCAAGCGTGTGATCCTCCTTCACCGCGGCAAGCCTGTCCGCGGCGAGGAGCTCCTCATCCGCCTCCCGGCACTGCACGTGTCCGGGGTAGAGCTCTTCGTGCCGTGCCATAAGTATGGCAGCCTTGCCATAAGTATGGCAGGGAGGTACCAAAGTGATCCAGGAGTAGATCACTGGACAGGGTTCAAGAATATCCTTAAGTACCTGAAGAGGACTAAGGACATGTTTCTCCTTTATGGAGGTGATGAAGAGGTCGTCGTAAAGGGTTACGTCGATGCTAGCTTTGACACAGATCCAGATGACTCTAAGTCTCAAACCGGATACATATTTATATTGAATGGTGGAGCGGTCAGTTGGTGCAGTTCCAAGCAAAGTGTCGTAGCGGGATTTACATGTGAAGCGGAATATATAGCTGCTTCGGAAGCAGCGCAAGGAGTCTGGATGAAGGAGTTCATATCCGATCTAGGAGTTGTGCCTAGTGCATCGGATCCAATGACAATCTTCTGTGACAACTCTGGTGCAATTGCTATTGCCAAGGAGCCCAGGTTTCACAAGAAGACCAAGCACATCAAGCACCGCTTCAACTCTATTCGTGATTATATCAAGGATGGAGACATAGAACTTTGCAAAGTACATACGGATCTGAATGTGGCAAACCCGTTGACTAAACATCTTCCACGAGCAAAACATGATCAGCACCAGGACTCCAAGGGTGCTAGATTCATTACTATGTAAACTAGATTATTGACTCTAGTGCAAGTGGGAGACTGTTGAAAATATGCCCTAGAGGCAATAATAAATTGGTTATTATCATATTTCCTTGTTCATGATAAATGTTTATTATTCATGCTAGAATTGTATTGACCGGAAATTTAAATACATGTGTGGATACATAAACAACACCGTGTCCCTAGTGATCCTCTACTAGACTAGCTCGTTGATCAAAGATGGTTAAGGTTTCCTAACCATAGACATGAGTTGTCATTTAATAACGGGATCACATCATTAGGAGAATGATGTGATGGACAGACCCAACCGTAAGCTTAGCATCAGATCGTTTAGTTATTTGCTATAGCTTTCTTTATGTCAAGTATCAGTTCCTTAGACCATGAGATCATGTCACTCCCGGACACCGAAGGAATGCCTTGTGTGCTATCAAATGTCACTTCGTAACTGGGTGATCATAAAGGTGCTCTACAGGTATCTCCGAAGGTGTCTGTTGCATTACATGGATCGAGACTGGGATTTGTCACTCCGTATGACGGAGAGGTATCTCTGGGCCCTCTCGGTAATACAACATCGTAAAGCGCTTGCAAGCAATGTGGCTAATGAGTTAGTCACGGGATCTTGTATTACGGAACGAGTAAAGAGACTTGCCGGTAACGAGATTGAACTAGGTATGGAGATATCGATGATCGAATCTCGGGCAAGTAACATATCGCTGGACAAAGGGAATTGCATACGGGATTACCCGAATCCTCGACATCGTGGTTCAACAGATAAAAAATCTTCGTGGAATATGTAGGAACCAATATGGGCATACAGGTTCCGCTATTGGTTATTGGCCAGAGAGGTGTCTCGGTCATGTTTACATGATTCTCGAACCTGCAGGGTCCGCACGCTTAACGTTCGGTGAAGCTAGAGTAGTATTGGGATATATACGTTGGTGGCCGAAGGTTGTTCGGAGTCCCGGATGAGATCCCAGACGTCACGAGGAGTTCCAGAATTGTCTGGAGGTAAAGATTTATATATAAGGAAGTCTTGTTTGGGTTCCGAAAAAGTTCGGGGGTCCATCGGTAGTGTACCGGGGGCACTGAAGGGTTCCGGGGGACCACCAGTGGGTCCCATCACTCCCAGAGGCTAGCATGCGCTGAGGGGAGGCGCCCTGGCCTAGATGGGCCAGGCGCACCAGCCCCCCAAGGGCCCATGCGGCTGGGGAGAGGAAGCCCTAAGGGGCAAGGCACCTGGGAGGTGCCTTGTGGAAGGTGGACTCCTCCCCCTAGGTGCCTTGGGGAGGGACGAAACCTCCCTAGGCCGGCGCCCCCTCCCTTGGAGGAGGGGCCCAGGCAAGCGCCCCCTCCCCCTTGCTCCTATATATATTGGAGGGGAGGGAGGGCAGCTGCACCCTTCCATCTGGCGTAGCCCCTCCCCTCTCTACTTCCACCTCCTCCCATCATGGCTTGGCGAAGCCCTGCCGGAGCACCACCACCACCACACCGTCGTGCCGGTTATGATCCCATCTAATTCTCCCCCTTCTCTTGCTGGATCAAGGAGGAGGAGACGTCATCGAGCCGCACGTGTGCTGAACGCGGAGGTGCCGTCCGTTCGGTACTTCATCGGATTGGATCGCGAGTGGATCGTGAAGTGTACGACTACATCAACCGCATAATATACGCTTCCGCTTAACGGTCTACGTGGGTACGTGGACACACTCTTCTCTCTCGTTGCCATGCTTCTCATAGATAGATCTTGGGTGATTCGTAGGAATTTTTTTGATTTTCATGCAACGTTCCCCATCAGTGGCATCATGAGCTAGGTCTATGCATAGATGTATATGCATGAGTAGAACACAAAGAAGTTGTGGGCATTGATGTTCAGATTGCTTACCTCCCTTGTCTTATTTGGATTCGGCGGTATTGTGGGATGAAGCGGCTCGGACCAACCTTACATGCCCTCGCACATGAGACCAGTTCCACCGACTGACATGCAACTTGTATTGCATAAGGTGGCTGGCGGGTGTCTGTCTCTCCTACTTTAGTTGAATCTGATTTGACAAAGGTGGTCCTTGTAGAAGGTTAAAAGGCAACTTGATTATCACCATTGTGGCTATGCGTAGGTAAGAACGGTTCTTGCTAGTTGCCCATAGCAGCCACGTAAAATTTGCAACAACAAAGTAGAGGACGTCTAACTTGTTTTTGCAGGGCATATTGTGATGTGGTATGGCCAAAACGTGATGTGATATATGTTGATGCATGAGATGATCATGTTTTGTAATAGGTTTACGACTTGCATGTCGATGAGTGCGGCAACCGGCAGGAGCCATAGGGTTGTCTTTAATTTATTGTATGACCTGCGTGCCAACTAATAACGCCATGTAATTGCTTTACTTTATCGCTATGCGTTAGCAATAGTTGTAGAAGCAATAGTTGGTGAGACAACCACTCGACGACACGATGATGGAGATCATGGTGTCATGCCGGTGACGATGGAGATCATGTTGGTGCTTTGGAGATGGAGATCAAAAGCACAAGATGATAACGGCCATATCATGTCACATATTTTTTATTGCATGTGATGTTTACCTTGTTATGCATCTTATTTTTCTTAGGACGACGGTAGCATTATAAGATGATCCCTTCACTAAATTTCAAGATAAAAAAGTGTTCTCCCTAAGTATGTACCATTGCGAAAGTTTGACGTTTCGAAGCACCTCGTGATAATCGGGTGTGATAGACTCTTCGTTCACATACAACGGGTATAAGCCAGTTTTACACATGCGGAATACGTAGGTTAAACTTGACGAGCCTAGCATGTATAGACATGGCCTCGGAACATGGAGGACCGAAAGGTCGAACATGAGTCATATAGTAGATATGATCAACATGGAGATGTTCACCATTGATGACCACCCCATCTCACCTGATGATCGGACATGGGTTGGTTGATTTGGATCATGTAACACTTAGACAACTTGAGGGATGTTGATTTAAGTGGGAGTTCATTAGTAATATGATTAATTGAACCAATTATCATGAACATAGTCTTAATGTCTTTGCAAAATTATGTTGTAGATCAATGGCTCGCGCTGTAGCTCCTCTGAATTTTAATGCGTTCCTAGAGAAAGAAAAGTTGAAAGATGATGGAAGCAACTATGCAGACTGGGTCCGTAATTTGAGGATTATCCTCACTGCTGCACAGAAGGCTTATGTCCTTGATGCACCGCTTGGTGATGCACCCCCCCCCAAGATTCGCCGCAGATGTTATGAACGTCTGGCAGGCACGTTCTGATGACTACACAATAGTTCAGTACACCATGCTTTATGGCTTAGAACCGGGGCTCCAAAGACGTTTCGAGCACCACGGAGCATATGAAATGTTCCAAGAGCTGAAATTGGTATTTCAGGCTCATGCCCGGGTTGAGAGGTATGACACCTCCGATAAGTTCTTTAGCTGCAAGATGAAGGAGAACAGCTCCGTTAGGAGCACGTATTCAAAATGTCTGGTTACTACAACCGTTTGAATCAGTTGGGAGTTAATCTTTCGGATGAAGTAGCGATTGATAGAGTTCTCCAGTCACTGCCACCGAGCTACAAGGGCTTCGTGATGAACTATGATATGCAAGGGATGGAGAAAACGATCCCTGAGCTCTTCGCGATGCTTAAGGCCGCGGAGGTAGAAATCAAGAAAGAGCATCAAGTGTTGATGGTGAATAAAACCACTAGTTTCAAGAAAGGCAAGGGAAAGAAAGGGAACTTCAAGAAGAATGGCAAGGCAGTTGCCACTCCCATGAAGAAACCCAAGGCTGGACCCAAACCTGAGACTGAGTATTTTTATTGCAAAGGAAAGGGCCACTGAAAGCGGAACTGCCCCAAGTACTTGGTAGATAAGAAGGCTGACAACATCAACAAAGGTATATGTGATATACATGTTATTGATGTGTACCTTACTAGTGCTCGTAGTAGCGCCTGGGTATTTGATACTGGTTCGGTTCCTAATATTTGTAACTCGAAACAGGAACTGCGTAATAAACGGAGACTAGCTAAGGACGAGGTGATGATGCGCGTCGGAAATGGTTCAAAGGTTGATGTGATCATCGTCGGCACGCTCCCTCTTCGTTTACCTTCGGGATTAGTTATGAACCTAAATAATTGTTATTTGGTGCCTGCATTAAGCATGAACATTATATCTGGATCTTGTTTATTGCGAGACGGTTATTCATTTAAGAAAGAGAATAATGGTTGTTCTATTTATATGGATAATATCTTTTATGGTCATGCACCCCTTGTGGATGGTTTATTCTTGTTGAATCTCGATCGTAATGATACACATGTTCATAATATTGATGCCAAAAGATATAAAGTTAATGATGATAGTACCACATATTTGTGGCACCGCCGCTTAGATCATATTGGTGTAAAGCGTATGAAGAAACTCCATGCTGATGGACTCTTGGAATCTCTTGATTATGAATCATTTGAGACATGTGAACCATGCCTCATGGGCAAGATGACTAAAACCCCGTTTTCCGGTTCAATGGAGCGGGCTAGTGACTTGTTGGAAATAATACATACCGATGTATGCGGTCCGATGAGTGTTGAAGCACGCGGTGGATACGCTATTTTCTTACCTTCACAGATGATTTGAGTAGATATGGGTATATTTACTTAATGAAACACAAGTCTGAAACATTTGAAAAGTTCAAAGAGTTTCAGAGTGAAGTAGAGAATCATCGTAACAAGAAAATTAAATTTCTACGATCTGATCGTGGAGGTGAATATTTGAGTTACGAGTTTGGTATGCATTTAAGACAATGTGGAATTGTTTCACAGCTCACGCCACCTGGAACACCACAGCGTAATGGTGTGTCTGAACGTCGTAATCATACTCTATTGGAAATGGTGCGTTCTATGATGTCTCTTACCGATTTGCCACTATCGTTCGGGGGTTATGCATTAGAGACAGCTGCATTCACTTTAAAAAGGGCACCATCTAAATCCGTTGAGACGACACCATATGAATTATGGTTTGGCAAGAAACCTAAGCTGTCGTTTCTTAAAGTTTGGGGATGCGACGCTTATGTCAAGAGGCTTCAGCCTGATAAGCTCGAACCCAAAGCGGAGAAGTGCGTCTTCATAGGATACCCTAAAGTGACCATTGGGTATACCTTCTATCATAGATCCGAGGGCAAGATCTTTGTTGCCAAGAATGGGTCCTTTCTAGAGAACGAGTTTCTCTCGAAAGAAGTGAGTGGGAGGAAAGTAGAACTTGATGAGGTAATTGTACCTTCTCTCGAATTGGAAAGGAGCACATCACAGAAGGTAGTTCCCGTGATGCCTACACCAGCCAGAGAGGAAGCTAATGATGATGATCATGAAACTTTAGGTCAAGTTACTACTGAACTTCGTACGTCGACCAGGGTACGTTCCGCACTAGAGTGGTACGGCAATCCAGTCCTGGAAGTCATGTTGTTAGACAACGGTGAACCTACGAACTATGAAGAAGCAATGATGAGCCCGGATTCCGAAAAATGGTTTGAGGCCATGAAATCCGAGATAGGATACATGTATGAGAACAAAGTATGGACTTTGGTGGACTTGCCCGATGACCGGCATGCCATTGAGAATAAATGGATCTTTAAGAAGAAG
The DNA here is from genome assembly GCA_011799875.1 of Thinopyrum elongatum. Taxonomy (NCBI): domain Eukaryota; kingdom Viridiplantae; phylum Streptophyta; class Magnoliopsida; order Poales; family Poaceae; genus Thinopyrum; species Thinopyrum elongatum. The sequence continues at coordinate 486,068,832 of CM022297.1, read as the reverse complement.
ACATACGCTGATGGTAATGTCACCGTCTATAAAGCTCGACTTGTCGCAAAAGGTTTCCGAAAAAATTCAAGGAGTTGACTACGATGGGACTTTCTGACCCGTAGCAATGCTTAAGTCTGTTAGAATTATGTTAGCAATTGCCGCATTTTATGATTATGAAATCTGGCAGATGGACGTCAAAACAGCGTTCCTTAATGGGTTCCTTAAGGAAGAGTTGTATATGATGCAACCGGAAGGTTTTGTTGATCCTAAGGATGCTGACAAGGTATGCAAACTCCAGCGATCCATCTATGGACTGGTGCAAGCATCTCGGAGTTGGAATATACGCTTTGATGAGGTGATCAAAGCTTTCGGTTTTATACAAACTTACGGAGAAGCTTGTATTTACAAGAAAGTGAGTGAGAGCTCTATAGCTTTTCTAATATTATATGTGGATGACATATTGTTGATTGGAAATGATATAGAATTTCTGGAAAGCATAAAAGGTTATTTGAACAAGAGTTTTTCAATGAAAGACCTGGGAGAAGCTGCTTACATACTGGGCATTAAAATCTATAGAGATAGATCAAGACGCCTAATAGGACTTTCACAAAGCACATACCTTGACAAGATTTTGAAGAAGTTCAAAATGGACAAGTCAAAGAAAGGGTTCTTGCCTGTGTTGCAAGGTGTGAAGTTGAGTAAGACTCAAAGCCCGACCACGGCAGAAGAAAGAGAAAGGATGAAAGTCGTCCCCTATGCCTCAACCATAGGCTCTATAATGTATGCCATGTTGTGTACCAGACCTGATGTGTGCCTTGCCATAAGTATGGCAGCCTTGCCATAAGTATGGCAGGGAGGTACCAAAGTGATCCAGGAGTAGATCACTGGACAGGGTTCAAGAATATCCTTAAGTACCTGAAGAGGACTAAGGACATGTTTCTCCTTTATGGAGGTGATGAAGAGGTCGTCGTAAAGGGTTACGTCGATGCTAGCTTTGACACAGATCCAGATGACTCTATGTCTCAAACCGGATACATATTTATATTGAATGGTGGAGCGGTCAGTTGGTGCAGTTCCAAGCAAAGTGTCGTAGCGGGATTTACATGTGAAGCGGAATATATAGCTGCTTCGGAAGCAGCGCAAGGAGTCTAGATGAAGGAGTTCATATCCGATCTAGGAGTTGTGCCTAGTGCATCGGATCCAATGACAATCTTCTGTGACAACTCTGGTGCAATTGCTATTGCCAAGGAGCCCAGGTTTCACAAGAAGACCAAGCACATCAAGCACCGCTTCAACTCCATTCGTGATTATATCAAGGATGGAGACATAGAACTTTGCAAAGTACATACGGATCTGAATGTGGCAAACCCGTTGACTAAACATCTTCCACGAGCAAAACATGATCAGCACCAGGACTCCAAGGGTGCTAGATTCATTACTATGTAAACTAGATTATTGACTCTAGTGCAAGTGGGAGACTGTTGGAAATATGCCCTAGAGGCAATAATAAATTGGTTATTATCATATTTCCTTGTTCATGATAAATGTTTATTATTCATGCTAGAATTGTATTGACCGGAAACTTAAATACATGTGTGGATACATAAACAACACCGTGTCCCTAGTGATCCTCTACTAGACTAGCTCGTTGATCAAAGATGGTTAAGGTTTCCTAACCATAGACATGAGTTGTCATTTAATAACGGGATCACATCATTAGGAGAATGATGTGATGGACAGACCCAACCGTAAGCTTAGCATCAGATCGTTTAGTTATTTGCTATAGCTTTCTTTATGTCAAGTATCAGTTCCTTAGACCATGAGATCATGTCACTCCCGGACACCGAAGGAATGCCTTGTGTGCTATCAAATGTCACTTCGTAACTGGGTGATCATAAAGGTGCTCTACATGTCACTTCGTATGAGGGAGAGATATCTCTGGGCCCTCTCGGTAATACAACATCGTAAAGAGCTTGCAAGCAATGTGCCTAATGAGTTAGTCATGGGATCTTGTATTACGGAAGGAGTAAAGAGACTTGCCGGTAATGAGATTGAACTAGGTATGGAGATACCGACGATCGAATCTCGGGCAAGTAACATATCGCCGGACAAAGTAACTGGGTGGCAATTACGGCGGTTTACGGGTTCATGGGAAAGTATGTCAAGGGGCTTGATAGCTCAAGATTGGGATTTACTCCTCCGATGATGGAGAGATATTCTCGGGCCCTCTCGGTGTTATAGTATCCATCATCGTCTGGCCAGACACATTGTGATTTGATCACGGGGATGCCGGAACGCAGAAACGAGAAAAGAGAACAAAACCGGCAACGAGGTAACTGGCATTGTGGACAAGTGTTGATCCACGGGGATGCCGATAAATCTCACCTCGGGTTTTGTAACACATCGCAAAGTAAAAGGAATAGCACACAGCAACTGGAGGTTCACTCGAATATTCATTCGTGTGGGTATAGGGGTCAATATGGGTGTCCACGGCTCCGATGTTGATCATTGATCGGAAGGTGTTCCGGTCATGTCTATACTTCACCGAACCTATAGGGTCACATGCTTAACGGTCATCTATCTGCTGAATTCTAGACAGGGAGTCTGAGAGAAATTCACCGAAAAAGTTTCAGAGAAAACGGAAGCGTTCCGGAGAGAACACCAAAAGAGTTTCGGTAAAACCGAAAAGTTGTTTCGGAGTATACCATTAAGTCAGAATGGTTGCGGCACACACCTGGAAATTCTTGGAGGGTGCCAGAAGTGGTCTGGGAACTTCTGAGATTTTTCCGGGGAAAAAACCGGAAGTGTTCCGGAGCAGCCGGAACCGCTATGGTAGCTTTTCGCTGAAGAAAAACATTGTTCCGGAAATGTTTCGGAATGCGTTCAGAATTGTTTTAGTGGGTACTGGAATTATTCTAATACTCACAGAAACTTTTCGAAATTTACGGACGCAGAAAAATGTCTTCATGAATAGTGAAAGTGCTTTTTGGGATATTTTTGGAAAGCCACTTTTTGGGCTTTGCTCCAAAATATCTAGGGGATGACATGGATGGATGGGAGCCCTTTGGGGGCCCCACATGAAGGGGTGGCCGGCCACATGAGGGGCTCCTCCTTGGAGCCCCACTTGTCCTTTGGTTTTCCCCTTTATGCCCTTGTGAAGGACTCCATTCATGGGCATTTTGGGTTTTTGGAGAAACACCCTACCCCTTGGGTTTTCCTATAAATAGGAGGTGGAGGGGCTGCCCATAAGCTCATCCTTGCTCTCATACACATGCCATAGACTTGTCTGGCCTCTCTCTCCCTCCCAGCGAAATAGTTTCGTAGAGCCGAAAGGCTGTCTGGGTTCCGGTGGGAACTAGTCTGGACGGCGAAGCCCTGCCGGATAGATGACACCGTATGTGTGCAACCCCGTAGAGAGGTCGTAGGTTCGTCCTTTTTGCCCGAGGGGCTGTTCGAGTGTGCCTCCCGAAGGGCTGTCCGAGTGACCGTCCGGGATTCCGAGGTCCTCCCGAAGGGCTGTCCGAGGATCCGTCCGGTGGGACTATCCGAGGGACTGTCCCGAGGCCTCCCGAAGGGCTGCCCAGAGATCCATCCGGGGGCAGACGGGGAGTACATCCTCGCGGTTGGGAGGTTGTAAATTCTAGCTGCGGGGATCTGCACCGACGATCAACATCGACTCTACTTCCGCTGCGCTACGAGTCGGTAACGATCAGATCAAACCTTGTATGCATCTACATAGTGATCCTGGGCGTGCTCGCTGTTCGGAATTTTTTTGTTTTCTGTTGCGTTCCCCTACATGCTGATGGGTCGGCTCCCTCTTGTTTAGGGCAGGGAGTGGATCGGGTTCCGTCCCAAATCTCCAGCTGCCGGGGTGAACGCGGTGTTGTTCCCTACGGACTTGTTCCTTCTTGCACAATGCTGGATGCGCCAGGTCTTTGTTACTACGCTCGCTCAACATTATCTTGGATCATGTCAACTTCATCTCTTCGTGTGTGGATCTACAAGTGTGGGCAAGGTTCTTCTCAAGGCAAGCCCTACTTAGTTGGGTGACGGGTTGAGAATCTCCCATGGTAATTTGTGGTCGGCATCCAATCTGGCTCAAGGTGTTCATATCCATCTCTCGACGGTACGGCGTCCTCCGAGCCAGGACGAGGGGCATGGGTCCCCTTCGAAGATGGTTTAGGTTGGTTGTTGCAGCTCACCTCTCCTGGAGTAGATGAGGGCATGCTCCCTCCCGCTGTCGAGGCCTCATCTTCATCGTGCTTCCGTCCCAACTCTGGTGCTCTACTCGCGGTGAAGGGCATCATCGACACCAAGCGGGTCTCTTTCTTCCATTATGTTGTTGTGCTTGGTGTAGCTAATGCTTGTAAGCGGTTAGTGTGGCTCTTTGTATCAGCAGGTTTTTTTTCCTGTAAGGTGATGTCTGTTGTAATTCCTTGCCGTTTTTTTTCGGGAAATTCCTTGCCAGTTGATGACATTTGTTAATTCAAAGCCGGACTCTGTCTTGAGCCTACCTTCTAATTTATTTATTTTTTGGGAGAATTGCTTTGAGAGAAGAGAAATATTTAGCACTATTTCACACAAATGCGTGCACTAGACAAATCAATATAAAGTCGACCAATACAGAGCAAAATAATCACACTTCCACCAGATTTATTTGTTCAAGTTTTCTGCAACACCCAGACGCATCAATTCACTCCCGCCGAAATGGCCAATGCATGGCAGGGCCAGGCCACCCAACAGTTTAATGGAGTGTCAGACGTACCCGCCGTTGACCCGGATGACCTGCCCGTTGACCCACTCGGCGGCGTCAGTGCAGAGGAACCCGACCACCGGTGCTATGTCGCCGGCCTCCCCGAGCCGCTCCATCGGGTTCGTCTCCGCGAACCGCCTCACTGTCTCGTCGCTCTTGCCGGCGAAGAACATGTCCGTGGCCGTGGCCCCCGGAGCCACGCAGTTGGCCGTGACGCGCGTGCCCTTGAGCTCCTTGGCCATCGTCCGCACCATCGCCTCCACGGCCGCCTTGGACGCCGTGTAAGCGGAGTACCCCGTCGGGAACGACCCGACCACGGACGACGTCACGGCCACGATCCGGCCGCCGCCACCGCGGGGCAGGCGGTTGGCGGCCTCGCGGAGGCAGAGGAACGCGCCGCGCGCGTTCACGGCGAGCACGCGGTCGAAGTCCGCCGTGGCCGTGTCGGCGAGGGACGGGTACTTGTCGTCGAGCACGCCGGCGTTGGCGACCATGATGTGCGGCGCCGCGCAGCCGAAGGCCGACTCGGCGGCGCCGAAGAGGGAGCGCACGCCGGCCTCCTCGGACACGTCGGCCCTCACGGCTACGGCGCGCGGGAGCTCCGCGGCGAGCGCGTCGGCCTCGGCCGCGCTGGCCGCGTAGCCCAGGACGACGCTCGCGCCGAGGGACGAGAGGTGGGCCGCGATGGCTCGCCCGATGCCGCGCGACGCGCCGGTCACGATGGCCACGCGCCCGCTGAGCGGCAACGCAGCGGGATCCGACGAGCCGGCGACGGCCGCGACCGCAGCTGTGTCGGCGGCACCAGACATTGCGATCTTGGTGTCTTGCGATCAGCGCGTGCGTTATCTACCGGTGGTGCGAGTGGGCTTCTCGTGTGCGGCGGGCGCGCGCTCCACGTTTCTCGCTGTCAGCTGCACGACGTCTGCATCTATCCATGACTCTTGTGGCTGCAGCGCAGCCATGGGTGGTCCAGAGCACGAGTGGTAACGACCATGCATTGCCTTGCAGAGTGTGGAACTCTCGTGATGATTATTTATCTGGCAACTCCCCTAGCGAAAACTGAAATACAGTCTCGACTCTGAAAGGCTACACTTGTTACTTTTCCTAAGATAGGAGTACAGTTGAGCCTCCGTTTGCACCAAGTAAACCTTCATGTACACTTTGATTCAAGGAAAACGTTTACAATCCACGCGCCGCAAAATTTCGTGTTTTGACCCTTTTCTGAAAGTTAATATAGATCTCACCCTACTTTGTAAAAATTTCGGGATCTAACCCTTTTGATACCGCCAGGGCCTTTGGCGGTAGGCTGACCTTGGCGGTAGAAAACATCCCTACCGCCAAACAGGCTAGCGATAGCCTGTACAACCCTACCGCCAAGGTGCCCGGCGGTAGGTGCGAGCATGCACTGTGTTTCATACTTAGGAAAAAATTTCTGTAGGGTGTGCAACCCTACCGACAGAGACCTTGGCGGTAGGCTGTTATACCCTACCGCCATGGACCTGACGGTAAGAAAAAGGTCAGGTCCCGAAATTTTTGCAAGGCAGGGTCAGATTTGGATCAAGTTTTAAAAAAGGGTCAAAACACGAAATTTAGCCTCCACACGCCGGCCGAATGCTCGGCCGGTTGCGCGCGCCCCGTGCGATCTGCTTTCATCGTATGGCAGCCCTCTCGCGTGCTAGGATGCGTGGCTGACCGGGCCCACCAACCGCTCGCCATTAACGGCCTGTGCGGCTGCGCTGCTCCCTCTCTCATCTCGCGGGCCGGCCGGCCGCATCGCCAGTCCCCGCCAACGCCGGCCGTCCTCGTCGTCGGTCCCCACCCCCGCAGGTCATCCTCGTCGATGTTCGCCGCCCTCGCTGGCCATCCTCGTCGTCGTTCGCCACTCATACAACTTGCTGTTTTGCAGCTCTCGGCGCGACGGTTTTAGCTCCGGTGGAGATGGCCGCGGCTCACCGGCGGGCTCGCCGCCGCTCATGTCCAGGAGTCACAGCTCGTCGCTCAGATCCCTCACCGTTGCAACATCTCGCTCGCCCCGTTCTAGCAAATATGAGCATCGCTTCCAGCAAAAAAACGCATCATTGTGCGATGCAGCAAATCACGATTGCGGTTGTAGGTGTACAGCACGCGGTGGTAGCGATTTTCAATGCCGGGTGTAGCATGTAGCACAAATGCATGATGCCGTCCTCGCACGAGTGTTGCTTGCAACAGCGTTGCCCGCCCTCGCCACCTGCGGTCACCACGCTCACCAGCCATGGCTGTAGCAAAAGACGAAGCCGATAGTAGCGAAGAAAACGAAGTCGGTTGTAGCAAAAACAAAATCACCGTGCGCGGTCACCACGCTCGCCGGTTGCAGCTTTCGCGAACATGGATGAATCTTTTTTTGTAACATTCGTCAACACATGTCGTCGATGTAGCTCCGGTGTGAAAAGGTTGCAGTTCTGCGCGAATGTGGATGTAGCTTTTACCGGATACAGTTGTAACAAACGACGACGACCGCGTTTCTGGCTGCAGCTCCTGTTCCAACAAAAACCATCATCGGATGCATCATCTCTAATAGCCAGTTCCAGCATATTTCAAATATGTTTCCAGTATCCACATCCGACGGTTCGAGAAAAATCCATGGCTGGGAAGCACCAGCGGCGCGACGGTGGTTTTACACCGCGCTAGTCGCCACCGCCAACGCCGATGATCTTCCGCGACGCAACAAAACGCGCGTGGGGAGGGTGGGGGTTGTGGCGCCCGATGAGCGGCACATGGGAGGCGCCAACCGCCGGTGAGGGCGGCAACCTGCGGAGAGGTGGCGACTGGTGGCGAATTACGGCGGGGGTTGATGGCGCTCACCGCAGCCTCCTCTCGTTGTGCGGCGCTGCAATTTTTTTAGGAAGACGATGGAGAAGAAGGACGAAGGGAGAAAGCACATCCGACGGCTAGAATCCTGGGGATCGTACGGTCCTAGAGCAACCGGCCGGCCGAATCGTTGCGCCGGTGCGCCGGCGCAGAGTACTGCCCCTTTTGCAAAATGGTCCTCATCGTCCCACCGCCCCACGCCACCGCCACCTTTCTTCCCCACGCCGCGCTGCCGCCGCCTCGTTCCCCTTCTCGTTCCCCGCCATCTGAAGGTTGGATATTTGTGTCGATCTGCTCGCCGACGGTGAGGAGCAACGCTGCTTGTCCAGAACCCCGTACTGGATTGAATTGCCGCCGAATGTCTTAGAGCGGCAGGGCGCGTCCACCTTCCCCATCGACGCGTGCGGCCGTCGCCTATCCATGCAGCAGCAGTCCTCGTCCTTCAGGGCGCGTCGGGGGTGACGGGTGCCGTGTTGTGGGACAGCAGCGTGGTCCTCGCCAAGTTCCTCGACTCGAGCACGCGGCCAACGCGGACCTGCTGCCGGTGCGCGGCGCGGCTGCCATGGAGCTCGACGATGGATGCGGCCTCGTGTCCGTCGTGGCGGGGCTGGTGAGGCGACGGTGGCCGAGCTGGTGTGGGGGCGACGAGTGCGAGACGGATCCGGAGCTGGTGCACCAGGAGCTGGTGCTGGGGTCCTACGTGGTGTACAGCGAGGAGGCCATCGGCGACCTGCTGGCGACGCTCGGCCGCCTCGCCGAGCCGCGCACCACCGTGCTGCTGGCCGGCGAGCTCCACAATGGTGAGCAATCCAATGCCGTCTGATCCTCTGTATGTCTGTCACATTGCAATCCATAGCTGCCATTGCTGTGAATGGTCTGGTGTAAACACATTGTCTGGAGTAGCATTGTACTGAAGACAGTGCACCTTTTTGCTGCAGCTCTCAGTGGTAGAACATCAATCACTTTAGATAGATAGAACTGCCCCAAAACTATGTGGGAAATTTGGCTAACCTTGTCGAATCAGATACCATTCCGACACTCGATCAGCATATCACTTGTCTATGTTCAGATATCATTCTGACACCTGATTGTTGAAAGGGAAAAACATGCAGGGTTCAGAATATTTACTGAATTTTGACAGTAAATTTAACTGAATTTTGACAGTTAATGGAGTAGCAAATTTAACTGAATTTTGACTGAACTCAGTTAGCTCATGGATGTTTCACTTTTGATCTCTTTTGGTGAGATAGAACATAGACGTAATATTCCAAATTATTCAAATTATTTAAAATTCAGAACTTATTTTAGCCAATATTCCAATATTGAACAGAACACTATGATCACCACTATTGTCTAAAATTAAGAACTTAGGAACAGAACACTATCTGTAGGTGACACAACATTCCAGCACTTCCCAGATTGCTGTGGTTGTTTTTTACTCAACTTATTTTAGCTTCTTCTTATTTTAGCTCAGATTGAACCCTCTCAAGAACTTATTTTAATGTTTATCAGATTGCTGAAAAGGAGTACAGTAATTCCTAATGCTTCTTCTTTTAGCTTTGCTTCTGAAATCTCAACAGCAAGTTCCTAAATCTTGACTATTCACATGCTGACATTCAGAGTCCCTTGGTTAACATATCAGTGTCATATGCTGACCTTTACATGCTGAGTACAGCACTAGCAGTTTCACTCAAGGGAAGACGTGTGCCAATTCACACGAAAACTTTAGTTAATGCTTAAAATTTTCATGTGAATTTTCAATTGAACTTTCATGTGAATTCACAGTACTTGTAAATTTACATGTGAATTCACAGTACATGCAAATTTTCATACTGTCAATTTACATTATGTTCCCTAGCATAAATTAACATTACGTTCTCTAGCAGAAGGACCATTACCAGTACTACTTATCAGTCTAGCGAAGCTGTAACCTTAAAGAATTCTACTTGATATTACAATAGACTGAGTGTCTTACCGAATTCCTTGATGCGAATTTGAAATTTTGGTGTGTCTCAGAATGCTGCTCCTTCTGATGGACTGAATGATTTTACTGAATTTATTCTGATGTGTGTGCAGAGGGAGTCTTGTACACGAAGTAGTACAACCTGGCCAAGCACCAGTGTTGGATGCATCAAATCTCGGGCTGATCAAACCCAACACCCTGGTTCCGGGGGATGGTCCAGGACATGCTCGGGGACGAGTTCTATGCCTGCGCTTTCAAGGTAAAATGATTCTATTGATAGGTTGTGGTCAAGCTACAGCTGGTGCTTCTTATGCTCATCTGTAAAAAACTTAAAAACATTGTTTGATAAGGTCCTTTTACTCTCTCCATCATGTTTCCTCGTTGCACCATTTTCTCTGGGAGTAGACGCAAGCACAGCGGCATCGCCATCACGCTCAATGTCGTTTTGGTTTAAATCTTTGCACCCATCATCATATAGAGTAAAGTAAAAGAGAAATTATTTTCCTTAAGTACCGACTAGGCATCATAAAATTGTGATGTAGATTAAGGGTAAATGGGTCATACCGCGTGAACTACAACAATGAGATGAGGTAAAATCATCTGTGAGATTGCTCGGAGCAGGGAACGACGGAACATTGGTACAAATATTGTCACCGGTGAAGAGTGTGTAACTGGAGTTAGTAGGGACGGTTGCTTCTCGTATGAACAATCCACTTGGTGGATGTGTGCCGTCTATCATGGCTAGCGGATGCAAGTAAAACCACTGAAATCAGCACTAAGCTATTAATTACAGATTCTTCCATTTAATTATTTTTAGTGAGATTTACCTGAACTCGAATGGGGGATTTTAGTGAGATCACCAAGAGAAGGCGTACAGTAGTCGCATCCATCGATTCTTTTTTCTTCTGCTGTCGGCGTTTTGTAGCAAGATCTTTCCTTTCCATGCGAGATCCACTCGGGACTAAGTTGTGTTCCGCGACTGCTGTTACATGCAACTGTCAAAAAACAACCGCAAAGATAGCAGAATATGTATGTCCCTAAGGCTGCAACCTATAAAGCAATGAAGTTAAATGGTATCCTACCTGGCACAGGCGATGGAGTCATTCGGGAATTATCCACATGATCAATATTAGAAATATCACATAGAGGGGATCGGTGCGGATTTGCCGCCTGCATATGTTCAAGTGTTAGAATCTGTACTGCCTGTTCCAGAAAACAACAACTTAGTAATGAAACCAACCGATTATGCCCAAATTGTTATAAGTGCCGTATTTAAAAAAAAGGGGAGCCGCAGTTTGATCAAATAATATGCTAGCAGAAGTGTACTTTTGACCACACTGAATATACCAATATGTTAAACTTCATATTTGAAGTTTGAAGGTACAAAAACAATGTAAAACTTCTGATGAAGATCAAGAAGCAGGTCAGTGAGCATACTTTAAGCAAGCCCGACTCACTGGTTCAGTTTGTATTTTCTGCTTAGCAACCAGAAGTACAACAGGAACATGTTTGATGCATAACAATCCTGGGTAGTGCATGGTTACACTAGTTGAAAACAGGGTACTAGTCCCGGTTCTGGAACCGGGACTAATGCCCAAAACCTTTAGTCCCGGTTTGCTTACGAACCGGGACCAAAGGAGGGCCACGTGACCGCTCTGGGGCACCCAGGGAGGAGGACCTTTAGTCCCGGTTGGTAACAGGGCAGCCACGCGTCAACAGCTCCAAGACTCTGGGGTTTTTGTTTTTTTTAAAGGGGGGTTTATTAGGGGTTTTGTATGGTTTAATTAGGGGTTTCATATTGTGTTAGCTATAACTACTACATATAGAGAGAAGTGACCTCTCTTTCTCCGTGCTTGGTCGACGCTAGCTACTACATATAGAGAGAACTCGACGCTACTAAGCAAATGAAGGAACCATTAATTACACAAGATCGTTATGAACATATACAGAGAGAAGTGACCTCTCTTTCTCCGAGATTGGTCGAACAACAAGTTTTCGTATTTCTATCCGACGCTACTACATATATACAATATAACATATCTTACGATCCCTGGCATCATCTACCGAAAGTCAGCTTCAATTTCCACATGGTATTCTCCGTCTTTATGTATGACGTGGTCAAGAAAGAATCCCGCCAATTCCTCTTGAATTGCTCGTATGCGATCATTTGGTAGGAGTTCATTCCGCATCTGCCACATCTAATTTAAAGAAGGGGGTTAATACATATATATGAATGAAACTCAACACAATTGATGGTAATAAAATAAAATTGTGAATATTATTGTTTACGTACTTCATATTGTTTGTCAGAGTAGCCCCGCTCAGAGGTCGAGCTGCGCATGAACTCGCAAACGTAGTATCCACATAAATGATTCCCGCCTTCCTGCCACAAGCACTTTACGAGAATAGAGTTCAATCAAACTGATAATCAAGCATGATAAATGGTATTGATGAAACTAGAATCAATGAGAGATGCGCGGAACTAGCTAGTACTACTTACCTTGGGGTGTGTAAATCGCAGCTCATTCGGCAGACCCGGAACCATTCCGGTGAATTTTTTCCAAACCCTGCCAGGCAAAGAAAATAATTACTTGATATCAGGAAATGAACGAAAGTTGGCGATATGGTGCGATAATGATTGAACTTACTTCTGGAGCATTGCAGTCATGTCCGCATATTCCTGGGGATCTTTACGTCTCGAGTCTAAGACAGTTACTACTCCCCCGTCAAGCTTAATCTCTAGCAGAATAAAGTGAAAGTTGCGCACGCATAACTCATCAATTACATTACTTAACCTCGAGTAAGCGAAACCGAATATGCACAAGACAGTAACACTCACTTGAAGTTGTAAGTAAAGAGTATTTTCCCTTTATTTTGATGTCGAAGGAACGATTGTAGCAAGTTTTCCTCAGTTTCTTCGACTCTCTTTTTTACCGACCATTCATTTACGGTATTTGGGCTAATGAACCCAATGTCATAGATTTGTCTTTCCTTGCATTCGACGATCTTCAATCTGCATAATATAGTGAGGATAATTATATATACATGCAATGAACGAGCTGAGCTAGAGACTTAATTACAGAAGTAATACTTACAGACAGTAGCAAGTCACGAGTTGTTTGTCGAGGGCCTCTTGATTGAATAACTGAAATAACTCCACAAATTCAACAGGCAACACCTCAACTCCAATGAGGTCGTGCTTCTTTTGAATGCTCAGCAACATACTGTCGGCCCCACTCTTCCTGCAGGTATCCATGTACCATTCAAGCAATCTTCGCATCATCGTTGTTAGAGGAGGATGATCAGGTTTGACGAGAGGCTTCCCGTGCTTGTATCTGAAGATCTCTACTGTCTCTAATGTTTCAAATTGTACATCATCGCCCAGGTAATCACCAAGATTGGTACCGGGCAGTAGCCCCGGATGATTAGCGACGATATCGCTAGACACCTTGAGCGGGGGACACGATTGCTTCGCCTGTTCGCCGAGCTGGGGAATTGTTTTCCCACTTCTTCGTTTTGTTTCTCTTGCAGCACTGCAAGTACTTCCCGACCGCTCCGCTTCCTTATATGTCCTTTCAATAATGCGCTCATAGTTGGATTGCGGCAGAGACGATGGTGGTCGCTTAAGGGCACGCAGAGTGCGCTTCACTTTCACTTGATCTATTGTTTCCTTCGGAGGTGGAGGTTTCCGTGCAAAATGGGCCTCCACTTCGACAGCACTGATTTCCGTGTTTTCCTCGTCGGTCCTCTCATATGGTAACTGTAGGAGATATGCCCTAGAGGCAGTAATAAATACTATTATATATCTCCCTGTTCATAATTAGGTTTATGTTCTATGCTATAACTGCTATGGTTCTCGAGTCTACAAATAAAACGAGGCTTGGAGGAAGACTCATATGCACGTGTGGAATAATAAACGGTAAAATGTATTCCTAGTCTGGCCTCTAAGACTAGCTCAAGTGTTGCATGATGGTTCTGTTTTCCTGATCATGGGCATGTCTATGCCAACAACTTTTGAGGGCACAATGTTAGGAGAACACTTGTGTTGAATCGATCCGAATTAATGTTATGCTATGAGATACATTCGTCATGAGTTAATGGTTAATAACACAGAGATGGTTAACGTTTGCATGATTCCTTAGACCATGAGAGTATCGAGTTTCTTCATGCTTGATTCATGAACTTTGGGGTTTGTTAAACGTCATCTGTAAATGGATGGCTATTACGGCGGCTTACGGGTTCATGGGAAAGTATGTCAAGTAACTAGATAGCTCGAGATTGGGATTTGCTCCTCCGACGATGGAGAGATATCTCTGGGCCCTCTCGGTGTTACGGTGTCCATCATCGTCTCGCCAGACACTGTGTGATTTGATCACGGGGATGCCGGAACACGTAACGAGAAAAGAGAACAATACCGGTAACGAGGTAACTGGCTTAGTGGACAAGTTGTTGATCCACGGGAATGCCAACATGTCTCACCTCGGGTATTTGTAACATATCGCGAAGCAACAGGAATAGCACACGGCAACTGGAGGTTCACTCGAATATTCATTCGTGTGGGTATAGGGGTCAATATGGGTGTCCACGGCTCCGATGTTGATCATTGATCGGAAGGGGTTCCGTGTCATGTCTATACTTCACCGAACCTATAGGGTCACATGCTTAAGGGTCATCTATCTGCTGAATACTAGACAGGGAGTCTGAGAGAAAATCACCGAAAAAGTTTCGGACACCGAAAAAGTTTCGGACAGCGGAAAAGTTCCGCAGAGAGAGGTCATCGGATGAGTTCCGGTGAAACTGAAAAGTTGTTTCAGAGGATACCATAAAGTCAAATTGGTTTCGGCACATGCCCGATAATTCTTGGAGGGCGCCAGAATCATTCTGGAAACTTTGGGGAATTTTCTGGAAGAAAAACCAGAAATGTTCCGGAGCTGCCGGAACCACTTCAGATGCTTTTCGCAGATGAAAATCACTAATCTGGAATTGTTCCAGAACGCGTTGAAAATTATTTTAGTGGGTACTGGAAATGTTCTAAGCCCACATAAATATTTTCAGTTCGAACGGACGCTGAAATATGTCGTCGTGAATAGTGAAAGTGCTTTTTGGGTGGCTTCTTGGAGAAGCCACCTTGAGGGTCCTTTGGTATTTTTCCCCTTGGCTTCTTGGAGAAGCCACCCTTGGGCTTGGCCTATAAATAGGGGTGGAGGGGGCTGCCTAAAGACTCATCCCTTCTCACATACAAGTGCCATGCAATGATCTGGCTTCTCTCTCCCTCCCACGAAAAGAGTTTCGTAGAGCCGAAAGGCTGTCTGGGTTCCGGTGGGAACTAGTTCTGGACGGCGAAGCCCTGCCGGATAGATGACACCGTATGTGTGCAACTCTGTAGAGAGGTCGTAGTTTCGATCTTAGTGCCCGAGGGGCTGTTCGAGAGTGCCTCCCGAAGGGCTGTCCAAGTGACGGTCTGAGTTCTGTGAGTCCTCCCGAAGGGCTGTCCGAGTGACCGTTCGAGTTTCGAAGGTCCTCCCGAAGGGCTGTCCGTGACACCGTCCGGGGGACTGTTCGACCGCCTCCCGGAGGGCTGTCTGAAGGGAAGACGAGGGGATACATCCTCGCGGTTGGGAGGTTGTAAATCCTAGCTGCGGGGATCTGCACCGCCGATCGTCATCGACTCTACTTCCGCTGCGCTACGAGTCGGTAACGAAAATGATCAAACCTTGTATGCAGTCTCCATAGTGGTCCTGGGCTGGTGCGTAGGTCGGAAATTTTTTGTTTTCTGCTGCGTTACCCTACAGTGGTATCAGAGCCGTGCTATGCGTAGATGCAGGTTGCGATCTAGAATACATGAGATGTATGGGTGTTGCACAATATAATTAGGTAGTAGATGAGTTCTATTACTGAAAATTATTTATGCGGGTAGCAGATGAAATCTGTTACCCGATATTCTTGTTGCTTCCCTGGAATTTGCATATTTCTGATCTTGATAACAGCATGGTGGAGTTTCAATGTTCTGGCAATCCGCGATCCTGATTGATCAACGAAGTGCTAACAGTTCATTGAATTCCACCGTAGTTAAAAAGAAAGATGAAATTTCGCAGACAAAAGGGCAATGCAGATATGATCTGCACGGGGGTCATGCGTATGACGAAGTTTAGTATGGGGTTCAAGATTTTATTATCTCGTGCTTCATACACCCCGCATTGTTAATCTAGCGACTTGAATTATCATACTTGATGATGGACGTTGGTAGCTTCGGTTTGTTTCGAAACCTTAGAAGCCACGTAAAACAAGTTTTTGCTTGAACCAATTAGAGGCGTCTAACTTGGTTTTGCAGGAGGGTTTGCATGTGCATGTGATGTGGTATAGCAGTGCTCATAATAATTTGATTATGTATGAGATGACTATATAATGTAAATTGATTAACATGACCTGTGTGTCATGATTCGGCATGATGGATGGAGCCATATGATTGTCACTTTATTGACCTGCGTGTCAACCTTAAGTAATGCATTATTTTATTAGCTATAGAGATAGCAATATTATCTGGTGCATCGACAAGGTGGTGGCAATCTTCGCGAAGGTGAACACCGACGCGAATGCCGAAGACGAAGAAATACAAGACTTCTCCGTCAGAAAGGGCTATACCATATCATGCTTTTATGAATTGCTTGAGATGTTTATCCCTTATGATGCACCCTTCTTGATTGTGCGGTAGTCGCTTTTTATTAGGGTGATCTCTCACAAAAATATCAAGTAGTTAGTGTTCTCCCAAGTGTAGCACCGTCACGGCACCTAACTTTTCGGGGTATCACAGGATCTCCCTGGGTACGAACGATTAGGGATGTGTGAGGCGGGTGAGTTGAGACCTCGCAGCAAGATCACTTGGTTGTCTTGACGTTCTGGAAGGATCTCCCTGAGCTCGGAACACGCCCATCGAAAGATGAACAAGAGTCACATAGAGATGTGATCGGCAAGTTTGCCTACCGATTGAAGTTCGCGCCATCAGTGTTCATCTCGTTCAATGGCGTTGAATGGAAATGCGGGTCTTGTATCACTCACAATCAATTATGAGAGATATTGATTTGAGTGGGAGTGCACTGTTGAATTAACTTGTTTAATTCTCAGTGCAATTAATTGTGGACACTGTCTAAGTGTTATATGCATAATAGTTGTAGAATAATGGCTCGCGTTTCCACCTTCCCTATTAAAATTGAATAGCTGTTAAATATCTGGTTAAAACTTTACGGTTGGTAACGTAATGTGAGGATTGTCCTCAAGAGTGCCGAGAAGGACTTTGTCCTATCGCATACTTTCGGTATTCTCTTGCTTATGCTATGGATCATGTGACTCTCGTCCTTCGATCCAAAAGCTAGAACTCCGTTTCAGTCAAGTGCAATATGTTTGCTTCCATGAGACCCGAACTTCGAAAGTTTGGATAGTTATGTGATATTCATGGAATCTAAAAATCATTTTCAGAGACAGACAAAGGCTAAAAGATATGAGATATCCAAAGCAATGTTTGTTTGCAAACTATTAGTAAAAGAGTTTACTATGCATTAGACTGATAAGAGAGGGATCCAGAAGAACGCCTGTCATATGATGAAAGGTGAATAAAACAACAACTTAAAGAGAAAGGAAGTGTCCGAAGGGTGTTAGTGAAACTTTCACGCCTAGGAAGTCCAGGGCTAACACCACTCTTAAGTTGGGTGCTTCTTCTGAGAGTAGGAGAAATGCTAAAAGTTAAACTGTTAGAAGTATAATGACAATAAGAAAGAAGACTGGAATATCCAGCTCATGTATGAATGTCATACAAGTTTTTGATGTATAGAAAGCTGGTCAAAGATATAGTTCTTGAGAATTATGATTAAATTGTTAATCACTGATTCTTGGGTATTGTGAGTTAATCACAAAGATACCCACTCGATTGCATTCTGTTGCAACTCGATGTAAGAACTACTATGGCCTGAAAGACTAGCCAGGGACGAGGTTTAGGTATACACAGGGAACATAGTAAATGTTACTATACCTTCCATCGGTGTATTCCCTATGTATTTACTTTCATAATTCATTTTGGAGTTTCATACACTCTAGCCCTTTGCATAAGGAATCTTGCAAAAAGGTTGTTCATAAGAGAACTTTTTATGTTCGATGTTATGATTAACATAAGGGCCATACTTTCATTGAGAATGAGATGTATGTTATGAATAATAATAATAATATATTACCTCTGTTTTTACTTTCATAATTCATTTTAGAGTTTCATACACTCTAGCCCATTGCAAAATGTTTGTTGCAAAAGGGTTGTTCATAAAAAGAACAATTGTTGTTCAGTATTATGAATAACATGAAGGGCCATGCTTCCATCCAAGATGGGACGTATGTTATGAATATTGATGGTAATATGATACATCCATAACACTGACGCTAAATGTCGCAAGACTAAAAGAATACCACACAAGTGTGGCACTGCATTTGGTCACATTGGAGAAACCTGCATGGAAAATTCCATTATGATGGATTTTGAAGTCGTTTGATTTTGAATCATCTGACACTTGCAACTTTTCTCCGAAAAGTGAAGTGACTGAAATACCGTTCACAGGCCATAAGGAACGAACAACAAACTTATTGGTGATCATACATTTGATGTGTGTAGTTCGATAAATGTTGCAAGTAGTGGATTTACTATCTTTAGAAATGACTCAAGTAGATATATGGATATTTGCTTGATGGGACGTAAGTCTGGATCTTTTGAAATCATTCGAAAGGTTTTCAAAAATGAAGTAGAAGTTATTGTAACAAGAAAATTATGTTTCTACAATTCGATTGCAGAAAGGAATATTTGAGTTACAAGTTTAGCGAATGTCTGATGAGTTGTGAAAGGGGTTTCATAGCTTGCACCTCCCGGAACACCACTGCAAGTGGAAAGTCCGTGAAGATGTAATCGAACCATTTATGACATGGTAAGATCAAAGATGACATAAATAAATTTGCCATTACCCCTTTTAAAGAGTGATGCTTTAGAGACTGCGGCTTTTACACTGAAAAGAGCTCCATCAGGTCTGTTGAAATGACGCCATGGTATGGTACGCCCAACCATGTTATATCTTTTCTTAAACATTTGGAATATGGGGCTTGTGTAAAAGGTTACAAACCTATTCCAAATCAGACAAGTGCTACTTTGTAGGTTATCCCAAGTAATTGGGTATTCCTCCCTCACTATACCGCGGCAAATAGGTTTGCCACAAAGAATGGTATGCTTTTTGAAGAAAATGGTTCTTTCAAAAAGGTGAGTGGGAGAATAGTGCAACTCGACGAGATAAACAGTATCTTTGTCATCAGATCAAAGGAAAGAGACCTTGGAAGTAATTCCAGGTTTTCCTACTGCGACTGATACGGAAGTCTCTACAATAAAATATATGGACTTCGGTCGAACTTGCAGCTGAACCACGTAGGCAAAAGCTCGTGCAAACCTCTCAGGTGCGCGAGCGAGATATTGTTGTTAGACAACAATATACCTACGATACACAAGGAAGCGTTGATGGGCCCTGACTCCGGGATTGGCTAAATGCCAATATAATCCGAGATAGTTTCCATATAAATGATTCAAGATCATATCTTGATGACCCCTTTAGAAGACTTAGAGTCTAACGAACTTTTATGGAACTATAAACTGATATGGATAAAATGTTTTATCCATAAAGCTCGACTTGTTGAAATAACAAGTTCAAGGAGTTGACTACGATGAGGTTGTTTCATCGTAGCGATGCTTAAAGTCAGTTCGGGTTGAACTAGCAATTAATACAAATTTCATATCATGAGATATGAAACAAGGGATGACAAAAGGATTTCCATCTGATGGAAATGAAACCAAGGACTTGCATGTGTTACAGTCCAAGGTATTTTGTGAGTCCAGAGGATGCTAGTAAGGGTGCAAACTTCAGAGTTCCAGCGATGGACAGAAGAGAGCAAAATGGAGTTGGAATCTTCGTGTTTTGATGAAATAGTCAAAAGGGGTTTGACTTAATCAATGGGTAACGAAGATGCTTGTAATTCAAGAAAGTAAGTGGGAGCCTAATAATATTTCTAAAAACCTTGTGTGCTTGACACATTGTTAATTGGAAATAAAATTCTTGACACGAATTAGGACTTCATTTGAAAATAGTTTTTCGTTGAAGTGCTTGGGCTAAATAGCCTCAATATTAGGCATAATGATCTATGGAGATAGATTTACCTAATGGGGCTAAGCAATAAATACATATTGACAAGATGCTAAAACTTTTTAGCATTTAAAACGCCAAGGAGTGATTCTTGCCGAAGTCACATGGAAAGAGTTTTTGCAAGACTCGGTGTCCCAAAAACACTGATGAGCAAAATACATGATGGAGATTCCTCGCACCTTCGTGTTTGGATTAATCATGTATTCCATGGTATGTAAAACAACCAGTTTTGTCCGATACTCCCAAGGTGTTGCGAGTATAGATACCAAAGTGATCAAAAGTACTGATCATAGGACAACAGTGAAAAGTGTCATTGAATGCTAGAGTAGCACTGATGACATGTTTTCTCGCAAGTGGAGATCATGAAGAGTTCATTGTAAAATGTTACATCGATACAGTCTTCATCATTGCTCCAAGCGATTTTCGATTTAAATAAAGGGTTTTGTGTAATACATAATATGGTGGCACGGTAGTTGGAAATTGTTCCAAACAAGATACTGTGGCGAATTCTATAACAGAGGCGAAGTATGTTGCCGCTTTTTAAGCGACAAAGAAGATGTTGAATCATATAGTTCATTCATGAACTTAGTATGGTTCCAAGATGACTTTTGTCAATGGGACACTACTGCAGGTAGTTGCTCCATACCTCAGTCTGAGGAATCTAGGTTCGACCTGTGATTCACATACATACAAAGTCAAGTCCACACAAAATATGAATTTTGTGGAAGCATGAAAATGCGAAGGATATGCAAAGAGACACACGGAGCTGAAGTCGTCAGATCCGTTGGACATCAGGCTATACCACATGCGAAGCATATTTTACACCAATGTGCCATAGGTGTAAAGTGCATTAGCATTAACTAGATTATTGACTCTAGTGCAAGTGGGAGTCTGTAGGAGATATGCCCTAGAGGCAGTAATAAATACTATTATATATCTCCCTGTTCATAATTAGGTTTATGTTCTATGCTATAACTGCTATGGTTCTCGAGTCTACAAATAAAACGAGGCTTGGAGGAAGACTCATATGCACGTGTGGAATAATAAACGGTAAAATGTATTCCTAGTCTGGCCTCTAAGACTAGCTCAAGTGTTGCATGATGGTTCTGTTTTCCTGATCATGGGCATGTCTATGCCAACAACTTTTGAGGGCACAATGTTAGGAGAACACTTGTGTTGAATCGACCCGAATTAATGTTATGCTATGAGATACATTCGTCATGAGTTAATGGTTAATAACACAGAGATGGTTAACGTTTGCATGATTCCTTAGACCATGAGAGTATCGAGTTTCTTCATGCTTGATTCATGAACTTTGGGGTTTGTTAAACGTCATCCGTAAATGGATGGCTATTACGGCGGCTTACGGGTTCATGGGAAAGTATGTCAAGTAACTAGATAGCTCGAGATTGGGATTTGCTCCTCCGACGATGGAGAGATATCTCTGGGCCCTCTCGGTGTTACGGTGTCCATCATCGTCTCGCCAGACACTGTGTGATTTGATCTCGGGGATGCCGGAACACGTAACGAGAAAAGAGAACAATACCGGTAACGAGGTAACTGGCTTAGTGGACAAGTTGTTGATCCATGGGAATGCGAACATGTCTCACCTCGGGTATTTGTAACATATCGCGAAGCAACAGGAATAGCACACGGCAACTGGAGGTTCACTCGAATATTCATTCGTGTGGGTATAGGGGTCAATATGGGTGTCCACGGCTCCGATGTTGATCATTGATCGGAAGGGGTTCCGTGTCATGTCTATACTTCACCGAACCTATAGGGTCACACGCTTAAGGGTCATCTATCTGCTGAATACTAGACAGGGAGTTTGAGAGAAAATCACCGAAAAAGTTTCGGACACCGAAAAAGTTTCGGACAGCGGAAAAGTTCCGCAGAGAGAGGTCACCGGATGAGTTCCGGTGAAACTGAAAAGTTGTTTCAGAGGATACCATAAAGTCAAATTGGTTTCGGCACATGCCCGATAATTCTTGGAGGGTGCCAGAATCATTCTGGAAACTTTTGGGAATTTTCTGGAAGAAAAACCAGAAATGTTCCGGAGCTGCCGGAACCACTTCAGATGCTTTTCGCAGATGAAAATCACTAATCTGGAATTGTTCCAGAACGCGTTGAAAATTATTTTAGTGGGTACTGGAAATGTTCTAAGCCCACATAAATATTTTCAGTTCGAACGGACGCTGAAATATGTCGTCATGAATAGTGAAAGTGCTTTTTGGGTGGCTTCTTGGAGAAGCCACCTTGAGGGTCCTTTGGTATTTTTCCCCTTGGCTTCTTGGAGAAGCCACCCTTGGGCTTGGCCTATAAATAGGGGTGGAGGGGGCTGCCTAAAGACTCATCCCTTCTCACATACAAGTGCCATGCAATGATCTGGCTTCTCTCTCCCTCCCACGAAAAGAGTTTCGTAGAGCCGAAAGGCTGTCTGGGTTCCGGTGGGAACTAGTTCTGGACGGCGAAGCCCTGTCGGATAGATGACACCGTATGTGTGCAACTCTGTAGAGAGGTCGTAGTTTCAATCTTAGTGCCCGAGGGGCTGTTCGAGAGTGCCTCCCGAAGGGCTGTCCAAGTGACGGTCCGAGTTCTGTGAGTCCTCCCGAAGGGCTGTCCGAGTGACCGTTCGAGTTTCGAAGGTCCTCCCGAAGGGCTGTCCGTGACACCGTCCGGGGGACTGTTCGACCGCCTCCCGGAGGGCTGTCTGAAGGGAAGACGAGGGGATACATCCTCGCGGTTGGGAGGTTGTAAATCCTAGCTGCGGGGATCTGCACCGCCGATCGTCATCGACTCTACTTCCGCTGCGCTACGAGTCGGTAACGAAAATGATCAAACCTTGTATGCAGTCTCCATAGTGGTCCTGGGCTGGTGCGTAGGTCGGAAATTTTTTGTTTTCTGCTGCGTTACCCTACAGTAACCTTTCCAGAGGCTTGAGGCTTGGACCGTATTTGAATTTCTTCCCGCCTCTTGTACTGCTAGCCGCCGGAGCGGCGCCGTCTCTCTTCTGCCGTTGCTGACGCGGCGGAGTCCGCTGACACGCCGGAGGAGGCGGAGTGCTCCAACGCGCCGGAGGAGGCAGAGGAGGAGACGGAGTGCCCTCACACGCCGGAGGAGGCGGAGTGCCCTGATCACTCGCCGGAGAAGGAGGAGGAGGAGGCGGAGTGCCCTGACTCGCCGGAGGAGGAGGCGTCCAGTTTGGAAGCTTGATGTACTCCTTTCTCCATAGACAGCTACTCATTAAAGCATTTACCAGATGAATCTCCCCTTCACCTGTAGGGTAGTCAAGCTCCAGCTCCTCAAATCCCTCCATTATTTCATCCACCGTCACAAACAGCATAGCCATGTGGAATCGGACGACAATGAAAAGTTCCCTTAGCTTGAGGAGGTACAACAGAGCCGACCGCCGCCTTCAAGGTCAGGTTCTGTCATTTCGTCATTAGCTCGCAATGTTCAGCCTCCGTGATACTTTCCACGGGGTAGTA
The DNA here is from genome assembly GCA_011799875.1 of Thinopyrum elongatum. Lineage (NCBI taxonomy): Eukaryota > Viridiplantae > Streptophyta > Magnoliopsida > Poales > Poaceae > Thinopyrum > Thinopyrum elongatum. The sequence continues at coordinate 486,045,582 of CM022297.1, read as the reverse complement.
AGGAGCCGTGAAATCAGGCTGAACGAGCTCCGTGGAAGCCACGCTACTTCTCCGCTAAGATGGTGGGGTAGCTTCTGGGGCAGTGTCGAAGCAAGGATCTTCGTGCCGCTGAGATGGTTGGCCGGTAGCTCGCTGGCTCTCAAGTTCCTCTAGCTTTGCTATTCTTGCATTGAGCTTCTGCATTTCACTTGCTTCCGTTTTCCTCTTTCTCTCTCGGCTTCTGTAACCACCGCTGTCGGGAAACCCATGCACCCACGGAATGGAACCTGGTGTGCCTCGTGTTCGTCCAGGGTGCTCAGGATTCCCGAGGGCCTCTGTCAGCTCGTCCTTCTCTCTGTCGGGAATGAACGTCCCTTCCTGCGCTGCCTTGATTGCTGCCTGAAGCTTCTTGATGGGTATTGCAAGTTGCTCATCTGTCCAACGACACTCCCCTGTTTCTGGGTCCAAAGTTCCCCCAACCCCGAAGAACCAATTCCTTGAATGATCTGGCCAGTGCAATGTCGCTGGTTGGACCCCTTTAGCAAGCAGGTCTTGCTCAGCTTTGTTCCACAACGGCCGGGCTTTGTAGTAGCCACCTGACCCCGTGTGATGGTGATACAGCTTCTTTGCAGCATTTTTCTTGTTTGTCAATGACCTTTTCTTACCCTTCTCCGATTTTTTGTAGGCCACAAATGCGGGCCAGTGATCTCTTATCTTCTCATATCGACCGATGAATTCCGGAGTCTTTCCTTTGTTGACAAACTTTGAGTTCAACTCTTTCTTCCAGTTCCTGAATAGTTCTGCCATCTTCTTAAGAGCATACGCCTTGACCTTTGGCTCTATAACTGGGTTATTCGGCTCCTCCTCTGGCGGGAGGCTGAAATTTGTCATCAGCGAGGTCCAAAGATCATCTTTCTGTCTATCCTGGACATAAGATACTTCAGGGTTGTCCTTACTCTTATTTCATTGCACGATGCTGATCGGGATGCTGTCCCTAACAACAACTCCTCACTGATGTACAAATGCGTCCTTGGTCCGCTTGGGAGCAATCGGTTGGCCATCTTTCGCCACTTCTGTGATCGTGAACCTTTCATCCTGGCGCAACCTTTTCTTCGGGCCTCGTCTCCTTACGGAAGTTTGGCTCGATCTGGAGGGCTGAAAGAAGAAAGAAGCGTTAATATATGTACATACCAAAACAATTAATGCATCAAGTCAGCACAGGCTTAATTAATATATATACCTCGCCGGACTTTGTAACAGCCGTTCGGTCACCAGAGCCATCATCATGATCTCCTTCCTCTGCCATTCGGTCACCGGAGCCGTCATGATCTCCTTCCTCCTCCATTGTTGGATTGCCGGAGCCATCATCCTCTCCTTCCTGACCATCGGTGTCATTGAGAAACGACAAGGGATCAACACCGGCGAGGATTATATCCCCCAACAATTGTTCTTGTTCTAAGTCTCTTTCCATAGTTTCTGCAAATATTACAACATGGCAATATACAAACATGAGAGATGGATTAGTAGCAAACATAGACCTAGCTAATCACAACAAGGAATCATATGCATATATGAGCAATGGATTAGTTGCGGACCGCCTCTCTCATTCATGTCCGATGTCCCCCCTCATGTCGAAGTTATCGGGCCAGGGTTATACTTTCAGGAGAGGACACTTTGCAAAAAATAATCGCTATGCAGGGAGGGGGTAGATCGACAACGCTCTTTCTTCTAGGGTTTGGGTGGCCTCGAGAGTTGGTCGGGTGAGCGGACCGGGAGTAAATTAGTAACTTTTAACTTGGTAAATTTGGGTGGCCTCGACAACGCTTCTAGGGTTTGGGGTGGCCTCGACAACGCTCTTTTAACTGGGTAAATTTGGGTGGCCTCGACAACTCTTCTAGGGTTTGGGGTGGCCTCGACAATGCTCTTTAACTCATTTAACTTGGTAAATTTGGGTGGCCTCGACAACGCTTCTAGGTTTTGGTGGCCTCGACAACGCTCTTTTAACTTGGTAAATTTGGGTGGCCTCGACAACTCTTCTAGGGTTTGGGGTGGCCTCGACAACGTTCATTTAACTCATTTAACTTGGTAAATTTGGGTGGCCTCGACAACGCTTCTAGGGTTTGGGGTGGCCTCGACAACGCTCTTTTAGTCCCGGTTTGGGTGGACTCGAGAGTTGGTCGGGCGAGAGGGGGTTGATCGACGTCGCCCCTCATATCACCATAATGAAAATCATCTATATATCATCAATCCATCCATCCATCCATATATACATACATCAATCCATCCATCTATATATATGAAAAAAAAATCTATGAGCATAAAAATTTCTATGAACATAAAAAAAATCTATACACATCAATCCATCCATCCATTCATATATGAACAAAAAACTTTCTTCTATGAACAAAAAACTTTCTTCTATGAACAAAAAACTTTCTATGAACATCATTGCTCATATATCAATGCATACATCCATGGATCATCATTGCTCATATATCCATGGATCATATATAAAAACTTTCTATGAACAAAAAAAAGTTGTATGGACAAAAAACATTCTATGAACATCATTGCTCATATATCAATGCATATATAAAAACTTTCTATGGATCATCATTGCTCATATATCAATGCATATATAAAAACTTTCTATGGATCATCATTGCTCATATATAAAAACTTTCTATGAACAAAAAAAAGCATACATCAATGGACAAAAAAATTCTATGAACAAAAAAAATTATACATCAATGCATACATATCCATGGATCATCCATACATCTGCATATACATACATACAGCATCCATACGTACATACATCAATGGACAAAAAAATGTATGAACAAAAAAAGGCAGAGCAGGCCGGGGCGGTGGCGGCGCGGCAAGCAGAGCAGGGGCACGGCGCGGCAAGCAGAGCAGAGGCGGCGGCGCGGGGGAAGGGGGGCTCACTGGGGGCGGCGTCGGCGCAGGGCAGGGGCGCGGGGAGCGGCGCCGGCGTCGGGACAGGGAGCGCGTCGATGGAGCTGAAGGCCGGCGACGACGAGGAACGGGCTCGGGGGCGCACGCGGCGACGGGAAGGAGGGCGCGCGAGGAGGTCCGGGCTCAAGGGCGTCGGCGAGGGCGAGGGCGCGGTCCGACAGCCTGGCGGCGTCGTGGTGTTCTGCGTGGCGTCGGGGGAAAGAAGAACTGAGATTGGAAAACGCTAAGTGTCGGCTTATATAGCAAAGCCTTTAGTCCCGGTTGGTGGCACCAACCGGGACCAATACCCTCCATTAGTCCCGGTTCGTGACACCAACCGGGACCAAAGGTCAGTTTTCGTCAGCCCAAAGGGCGGGAAGCAGAGACCTTTGGTCCCGGTTGGTTAAACGAACCGGGACTAAAGGGGGGCATTGGTCCCGGTTGGTGCCACCAACCGGGACGAAAGGGCTGCGGCTGGCACGGCGTCGGGCGGGTGGATGTTTAGTCCTAACTCGCTAGCTGAGGGGCGCCGATAGTGGTTTATAAGCGCTGCTGTGCCACCCCTGTCGAGCTCCTCTCTTATGCAGACCTACGGGCCTAAACGCGTCTCTCTGCCTGTGGGCCTACTGGGCCTGCTGTGGGCCTGCATCCTGGCCCAACTAGCGGGTTGGGTTTCTAGTCGTATGCAGGCCGTGGTGGCCCAGTAGGCGGCATTTTTTTAAATTTTTCCAATATTTTTGTTTTGTTTTTTGCTTTATTTATTTTCTTTTTTTCTACTTACAACTAAATACTTAGAGTTTTTGAGTGATTCTTTTTGCTTTAGGTCACAAAAATTATAAATTTTTTGTTAGTGCCATTAGTTTTTAAATTTGAATAGTTTAAATTTGAATTCTTTGAAATTTATGTGAATCACTAGTTTGTGAATAACTTTACTTTAAAACTAGATTTTTGAGTGATTCTTTTTCCTGCTATTTAATATTAGTGTGTTTTATCACTATATTCAATTTGGTAATTTTTAGGTTATTTCAAATGGGTGTTTTAATCAAAAATAGATTTTGTTGTTTTAGTTTGCTATTAAAGTTTCTAACAAAAAAATACTTTATGAAAATTCTTTTTGCTATTAATGTTTTGAACAAAACATACTTTGATAATTTAGTTGCATAAATTTTATATAATTTTAGTTTCAAAAATACTAGAGGTTTATAAAAGCTTTTTAGTTGATTCTTTTTGCTATTGAAGAATATTATAGTTTTGTTTTAGTTGATCATAACAGAATATTTTAATTGATTCTTTTAGTTCATTCTTTTTTGCTATTAGAGTTTTATAAAAAAATTCTAGTTCATTCTTTTTGCTATTAGTTTATTCTTTGAGCTAAATGACCTTGAAATTGAAAAGCACTACAAATGAACTCTGAAAAGGTTGAAAGTTGGCATGGTATCATCATTTCACCCACATAGCATGTGCTAAAAAGTTAAGGGGGTTACGGCAAAAACTGGATGCACTTCGTGTACAAAATGGACAATCACTTTCGAAGTATCAGGGTTTCGGACGAAAACTCATCTGTTACAAAAGGCATTTCATTTCTTGACATGTAACTGCAGTGATATTCTGGATCAAAGGCATCATCAGAATAGTTGTGGAGAGAAAGTCTTCACTTTTTCTTCGCGTGTGTCCCTTGCTTATTCCGCCTTAACCATGGATAATCTTCATCGTTTAACAGGGTGCTTGGGTCAGCCTTGACTTTGAAGGGAGCAATTTCATAAAACTTTTCATAATCTTCAGACATGTCTGTCTTGCCCTCCACTCCCACGATGTCTCTTTTCCCTAAAAGAACTATGTGGCGCTTTGGCTCATCGTATGATGTATTCGCTTCCTTATCTTTTCTTTTTCTCGGTTTGGTAGACATGTCCTTCACATTGAAAACCTGCGCCACATCATTGGTTAGGACGAATGGTTCATCTGTGTACCCAAGACTGTTGAGATCCATTGTTGTCATTCCGTACTGCGGGTCTACCTGTACCCCGCCTCCTGACAGATTGACCATTTGCACCGAAACAAAGGGACCTTAAAATCGTGTCCATAGTCAAGTTCCCATATGTCCACTATGTAACCATAATATGTGTCCTTTCCCCTGTTGGTTGCTGCATCAAAGCGGACACCACTGTTTTGGTTGGTGCTCTTTTGATCTTGGGCGATCGTGTAAAATGTATTCTCATTTATCTCGTACCCTTTGTAAGTCAATACAGTCGAAGATGGTCCCTTAGCCAACGAGTACAACTCATCTGCAACAGTGTTGTCACCCATGAGATGTGTTTGCAACCAACTGCCGAAAGTCCTGATGTGTTCACATGTAATCCAGTCGTCACACTGCTCCGGGTGTTTGGAGCGTAGAATATTCTTGTGTTCATTGACAATTTGACATACGGGGTCACCAAGGTAGAATTCTGTAGAACTATGTAGTGTGCTTGAGACCAAGAATGCCCGTCCCTACATATTATTGAGTCCGCTCCTAGCGTGCCTTTTCCAGTCAGTCTCCCCTCATACCGCGATTGAGAGAGACCAGTCTTCTTAAGGTCAGGAATGAAGTCAACACAAAACCCAATGACCTCCTCTGTTTGATGGCCCGTGGAGATGCTTCCTTCTGGCCTAGCACGGTTACAAACATATTTCTTTAAGACTCCCATGAACCTCTCAAAGGGGAACATATTGTGTAGAAATACAGGGCCCAGAATGGCAATCTCGTCGACTAGATGAACTAGGACGTGCATCATGATATTGAAGAAGGATGGTGGGAACACCAGCTCGAAACTGACAAGACATTGCACCAAATCACTCCTTAACATTGGTAGGATTTTTGGGTCGATTACCTTCTGAGAGATTGCATTGAGTAATGCACATAGCTTCATAATGGCTAATCGAACGTTTTTCGGTTGAAGCCCCCTCAATGCAACCGGAAGCAGTTGCGTCATAATCACGTGGCAGTCATGAGACTTTAGGTTCTGGAACTTTTTCTCTGCCATATTTATTATTCCCTTTATATTCGACGAGAAGCCAGACGGGACCTTCATACTGAGCAGGCATTCAAAGAAGGTTTCCTTCTCTTCTTTGGTAAGAGCGTAGCTGGCAGGACCTTCATACTGCTTTGGAGGTATGCCGTCTTTTTCGTGCACACGTTGCTGGTCCTCCCGTGCCTCCGGTGTATCTTTTGTCTTCCCATACACGCCCAAGAAGCCTAGCAGGTTCACGCAAAGATTCTTCGTCACGTGCATCACGTCGATTGCAGAGCAGACCTCTAGGTCTTTCCAATAGGGTAGGTCCCAAAATATAGATTTCTTCTTCCACATGGGTGCGCGTCCCTCAGCGTCATTCGGAACAGATAGTTCGCCGGGACCCTTTCCAAAGATTACTTGTAAATCATTGACCATAGCAAGTATGTGATCACCAGTACGGACGGCGGGCTTCTTCCGATGATCTGCCTCGCCTTTGAAATGCTTGCCTTTCTTTCGACATTGATGGTTGGTCGAAAGAAATCGACGATGTCCCAGGTACACATTCTTCCTGCATTTGTCCAAATATATACTTTCGGTGTCATCAAAACAGTGCGTGCATGCGTGGTATCCCTTGTTTGTCTGTTCTAAAAGGTTACTGAGAGCAGGCCAATCATTGATGGTTACAAACAGCAATGCATGTAGGTCAAATTCCTCCTGGTCGTGCTCATACCACACATGTACACCTTTTCCATTTCACAACTGTAAAAGTTCTTCAACTAATGGCCTTAGGTACACATCAATGTAGTTGTCGGGTTGCTTAGGGCCTTGGATGAGCACTGGCATCATAATGAACTTCCGCTTCATGCACAACCAAGGAGGAAGGTTATAGATACATACAGTCACGGGCCAGGTGCTATGATTGCTGCTCTGCTCCCCAAAAGGATTAATGCCATCCGCGCTTAAACCAAACCATACGTTCCTTGCGTCACCTACAAAGTCCCACCACGTTCTCTCGATTTTTCTCCACTGCGACCGGTCAACGAGTGCTCTCAACTTCCCGTCTTTCTTACGGTCCTCTTTGTGCCATCGCATCAACTTGGCATGCTCTTTGTTTCTGAACAAACGTTTCAACCATGGTATTATAGGAGCATACCACATCACCTTGGCAGGAACCCTCTTCCTGGGGCGCTCTGAAGGAAATATGCCCTAGAGGCAATAATAAAGTTGTTATTTATATTTCCTTATATCATGATAAATGTTTATTATTCATGCTAGAATTGTATTAACCGGAAACTTAGTACATGTGTGGATACATAGACAAACAGAGTGTCACTAGTATGCCTCTACTTGACTAGCTCGTTACTCAAAGATGGTTAAGTTTCCTAGCCATAGACATGAGTTGTCATTTGATGAACGGGATCACATCATTAGAGAATGATGTGATTGACAAGACCCATCCGTTAGCTTAGCATGATGATCGTTTAGTTTGTTGCTATTGCTTTCTTCATGACTTATACATGTTCCTATGACTATGAGATTATGCAACTCCCGAATACCGGAGGAACACTTTGTGTGCTATCAAATGTCACAACATAACTGGGTGATTATAAAGATGCTCTATAGGTGTCTCCGATGGTGTTTGTTGAGTTGGCATAGATCGAGATTAGGATTTGTCACTCCGATTGTCAAAGAGGTATCTCTGGGCCCTCTCGGTAATGCACATCACTATAAGCCTTGCAAGCAATGTGACTAATGAGTTAGTTGTGGGATGTTGCATTACGGAACGAGTAAAGAGACTTGCCGGTAACGAGATTGAACTAGGTATGATGATACCGACGATCGAATCTCGGGCAAGTAACATACCGATGACAAAGGGAACAACGTATGTTGTTATGCGGTTTGACCGATAAAGATCTTCGTAGAATATGTGGGAGCCAATATGAGCATCCAGGTTCCGCTATTGGTTATTGACCGGAGATGAGTCTCGGTCATGTCTACATAGTTCTCGAACCTGTAGGGTCCGCACGCTTAACGTTCGATGACGATCGGTATTATGAGTTTATGTGTTTTGATGTACCGAAGGTAGTTCGGAGTCCCAGATGTGATCACGGACATGACGAGGAGTCTCGAAATGGTTGAGACATAAAGATCGATATATTGGAAGGCTATGTTTGGACACCGGAATGGTTCCGGATGAGTTCGGGCATTTTCCGGACTACCGAGAGGTTACCGGAACCCCCCGGGGAGTCAATGGGCCTTATTGGGCCTTAGTGGAAGAGAGGAGGAGGCGGCCAGGTGGAGGGCGCCCCCCCCCCCAAGCCCAATCCGAATTGGGGTGGGGGGCCGGCCCCCCCTTTCCTTCTCCCTCTCTCCCTCTTCCTTCTTCTCCTACTCCAACTAGGGAAGGGGGGAAACCTACTCCTACTGGGAGTAGGACTCCCCCCCTTGGGCGCGCCATAGAGAGGGCCGGCCCTCCCCTCCTCCTCTCCTTTATATACGGGGAGGGGGGCACCCCATAGATACACAAGTTGATTGTTTAGCCGTGTGCGGTGCCCCCCTCCACAGATTTCCACCTCGGTCATATTGTCGTAGTGCTTAGGCGAAGCCCTGCGTCGGTAACTTCATCATCACTGTCACCACGCCGTCGTGCTGACAAAACTCTCCCTTGGCCTCAGCTGGATCTAGAGTTCGAGGGACGTCACCGAGCTGAACGTGTGCAGATCGCGGAGGTGCCGTGCGTTCGGTACTTGATCGGTTGGATCGCGAAGACGTTCGACTACATCAACCGCGTTACTAAACGCTTCCGCTTTCGGTCTACGAGGGTACGTGGACACACTCTCCCCGCTCGTTGCTATGCATCACCTAGATAGATCTTGCGTGTTCGTAGGAAATTTTTTTAAATACTACGTTCCCCAACAGTGGCATCAGAGCCAGGTCTATGCGTAGATGTTATTTGCACGAGTAGAACACAAAGGAGTTGTGGGCGTGGGTGTATACATATTGCTTGCCGTTACTAGTTGTTACTTGGTTCAGCGGTATTGTGAGACGAAGCGGCCCGGACCAACATTACGTGTACGCTTACGCGAGACTGGTTTCACCGCTGCGAGCACTCGTTGCTTAAAGGTGACTGGCGGGTGTCTGTCTCTCTCATTTTAGTTGAATCGGTTTCAATGAAGAGGGTTCTTTTAGAAGATCAAAAAGCAATCACTACACCACGTTGTGGTTTTGATGCGTAGGTAAGAACGGTTCTTGCTAGAAGCCCGTAGCAGCCACGTAAAACTTGCAACAACAAAGTAGAGGACGTCTAACTTGTTTTTGCAGGGCTTGCTGTGATGTGATATGGTCAAGACATGATGTGATATAATTTATTGTATGAGATGATCATGTTTTGTAACAGAGTTATCGGCAACCGGCAGGAGCCATATGGTTGTCGCTTTATTGTATGCAATGCAATCGCCATGTAATTGTTTTACTTTATCACTAAGCGGTAGCGATAGTCGTAGAAGCAATAAGTTGGCGAGACGACAACGATGCTACGATGGAGATCAAGCTGGGGCGTCGGTGATGATGGAGATCATGATGGTGCTTCGATGATGGAGATCAAGAGCACAAGATGATGATGGCCATATCATGTCACATATTGAATTGCATGTGATGTTAATCCTTTTATGCATCTTATTTTGCTTAGTACGATGGTAGCATTATAAGATGATCTCTCACTAAATTTCAAGGTACAAGTGTTCTCCCTGAGTATGCACCGTTGCTACAGTTCGTCGTGCCGAGACACCACGTGATGATCGGGTGTGATAAGCTCTACGTTCACATACAACAGGTGCAAGCCAGTTTTGCACACGCAGAATACTCGGGTTAAACTTGACGAGCCTAGCATATGCAGATATGGCCTCGGAACACTGAGACCGAAAGGTCGAGCGTGAATCATATAGTAGATATGATCAACATAGTGATGTTCACCATTGAAAACTACTCCATCTCACGTGATGATCGGACATGGTTTAGTTGATTTGGATCACGTGATCACTTAGATGATTAGAGGGATGTCTATCTAAGTGGGAGTTCTTAAGTAATATGATTAATTGAACTTTAATTTATCATGAACTTAGTACCTGATAGTATTTTGCATGTCTATGTTGTTGTAGATCAATGGCCCGTGCTACTGTTCCTTTGAATTTTAATGCGTTCCTAGAGAAAGCTAAGTTGAAAGATGATGGTAGCAACTACACGGACTGGGTCCGTAACTTGAGGATTATCCTCATTGCTGCACAGAAGAATTACGTCCTGGAAGCACCGCTAGGTGCAAGACCCGCTGCAGGAGCAACGCCGGACGTTGTGAACGCCTGGCAGAGCAAAGCTGATGACTACTCGATAGTTCAGTGTGCCATGCTTTACGGCTTAGAACCGGGACTTCAACGACGTTTTGAACGTCATGGAGCATATGAGATGTTCCAGGAGTTGAAGTTAATATTTCAAGCAAATGCCCGGATTGAGAGATATGAAGTCTCCAATAAGTTCTACAACTGCAAAATGGAGGAGAATAGTTCTGTCAGTGAACATATACTCAAAATGTCTGGGTATCATAATCACTTGACTCAGCTGGGAGTTAATCTTCCGGTTGATAGTGTCATTGACAGAGTTCTTCAATCACTGCCACCAAGCTACAAAAGCTTCGTGATGAACTATAATATGCAAGGGATGGATAAGACAATTCCCGATCTCTTCGCAATGCTAAAGGCTGCGGAGGTAGAAATCAAGAAGGAGCATCAAGTGTTGATGGTCAACAAGACCACCAGTTTCAAGAAAAAGGGTAAAGGGAAGAAGGGGAACTTCAAGAAGAATGGCAAGCAAGTTGCTGCTCAAGTGAAGAAGCCCAAGTCTGGACCTAAGCCTGAGACTGAGTGCTTCTACTGCAAAGGGACTGGTCACTGGAAGCGGAACTGCCCCAAGTATTTGGCAGATAAGAAGGATGGCAAAGTGAACAAAGGTATATGTGATATACATGTTATTGATGTGTACCTTACTAATGCTCGCAGTAGTACCTGGGTATTTGATACTGGTTCTGTTGCTAATATTTGCAACTCGAAACAGGGACTACGGATTAAGCGAAGATTGGCTAAGGATGAGGTGACGATGCGCGTGGGAAATGGTTCCAAAGTCGATGTGATCGCCGTCGGCACGCTACCTCTACATCTACCTTTGGGATTAGTTTTAGACCTGAATAATTGTTATTTGGTGCCAGCGTTAAGCATGAACATTATATCTGGATCTTGTTTGATGCGAGATGGTTATTCATTTAAATCTGAGAATAATGGTTGTTCTATTTATATGAGTAATATCTTTTATGGTCATGCACCCTTAAAGAGTGGTCTATTTTTGTTGAATCTTGATAGTAGTGATACACATATTCATAATATTGAAACCAAAAGATGCAGAGTTGATAATGATAGTGCAACTGATTTGTGGCACTGCCGTTTGGGTCATATTGGTGTAAAGCGCATGAAGAAACTCCATACTGATGGACTTTTGGAATCACTTGGTACTTGCGAACCATGCCTCATGGGCAAGATGACTAAAACTCCGTTCTCTGGAACAATGGAGCGAGCAACAGATTTATTGGAAATAATACATACTGATGTATGCGGTTCGATGAATATTGAGGCTCGCGATGGGTATCGTTATTTTCTGACCTTCACAGATGATTTGAGCAGATATGGGTATATCTACTTGATGAAACATAAGTCTGAAACATTTGAATGTGGGGAACGTAGTAGTAAATCAAAAAATTTCCTACGCATCACCAAGATCAATCTATGGAGAGACTAGGAACGAGAGAGAGAGGAGTGCATCTTCATACCCTTGAAGATCGCGATGCGGAAGCGTTGCAAGAACGCGGTTGGAGGAGTCGTACACGCAGCGATTCAGATCGCGGTCGATTCCGATCTAAGCACCGAACAACGGTGCCTCCGTGTTCAACATACGTGCAGCCCGGTGACGTCTCCCGCGCCTTGATCCAGCAAGGAGGAGGGAGAGGTTGGGGAAGACAGCTCCAGCAGCACGACGGCGTGGTGGTGGAACTTGCAGTTCTCCGGCAGGGCTTCGCCAAGCTCAACGGAGGAGGAGGAGGTGTTGGAGAGGGGGGAGGGCTGCGCCAGGGATCAGGTGCTACTACCCTCCCACCCCCCCTCTATTTATAGGGAGAAGGGGAGAGGGGGCTGGCCCCCTTAGATCCCATCTAAGGGGAGGGGCGGCGGCCAGGGGGGAAACTTACCCCCCAAGCCAGGTGGGAGACGCCCCCACCCCCTAGGGTTTCCAACCCTAGGCGCCTTGGGCCCCTTGGGGGGGGCACACCAGCCCACCAGGGGCTGGTTCCCTCCCTTGCTCAGCCCACTTGGCCCATCGGGGCAGGTGGCCCCACCCGGTGGACCCCCGGACACCTTCCGGTGGTCCCGGTACAATACCGATAACCCCCGAAACCATTCCGGTGACTGAAACTGGACTTCCCATATATAATTCTTCACCTCCGGACCATTTCGGAACTCCTCGTGATGTCCGGGATCTCATCCGGGACTCCGAACAACATTCGGTAACCACATACTAATTCCCATAACAACCCTAGCGTCACCGAACCTTAAGTGTGTAGACCCTACGGGTTCGGGAACCATGCAGACATGACCGAGACATCTCTCCGGCCAATAACCAACAGCGGGATCTGGATACCCATGTTGGCTCCCACATGTTCCACGATGATCTCATCGGATGAACCATGATGTCGAGGATTCAATCAATCCCGTATACAATTCCCTTTATCTACCGGTATGATACTTGCCCGAGATTCGATCGTCGGTATCCCTATACCTTGTTCAATCTCGTTACCGGCAAGTCTCTTTACTCGTTCCATAACGCATGATCCCGTGGCTAACTCTTTAGTCACATTGAGCTCATTATGATGATGCATTACCGAGTGGGCCCAGAGATACCTCTCCGTCACACGGAGTGACAAATCCCAGTCTCGATTCGTGCCAACCCAACAGACACTTTCGGAGATACCTGTAGTGCACCTTTATGGTCACCCAGTTACGTTGTGACGTTTGATACACCCAAAGCATTCCTACGGTATCCGGGAGTTGCACAATTTCATGGTCTAAGGAAATGATACTTGACATTAGAAAAGCTTTAGCAGACGAACTACACGATCTAGTGCTATGCTTAGGATTGGGTCTTGTCCATCACATCATTATCCTAATGATGTGATCCCGTTATCAACGACATCCAATGTCCATGGTCAGGAAATCGTAACCATCTATTGATCAACGAGCTAGTCAACTAGAGGCTCACTAGGGACATGTTGTGGTCTATATATTCACACATGTATTATGATTTCCGGATAACACAGTTATAGCATGAACAATAGACAATTATCATGAACAAGGAAATATAATAATAACCACTTTATTATTGCCTCTAGGGCATATTTCCAATAGTCTCCCACTTGCACTAGAGTCAATAATCTAGGTACATTGTGATGAATCGAACACCCATAGAGTTCTGGTGTTGATCATGTTTTGCTCGTGGAAGAGGTTTAGTCAATGGATCTGCGACATTCAGATCCGTATGCACTTTACAAATATCTATATCTCCATCTTGAACATGTTCACGAATGGAGTTGAAGCGACGCTTGATATGCCTGGTCTTCTGTTGAAATCTGGGCTCCTTGGCAAGGGCAATAGCTCCAGTGTTGTCACAGAAGAGAGTCATTGGGCCCGACGCATTGGGAATAACTCCTAGGTCGGTGATGAACTCCTTCATCCAGACTGCTTCCTGTGCTGCCTCCGAGGCTGCTATGTACTCCACTTCACATGTAGATCCCGCCACGACGCTTTGCTTGCAACTGCACCAGCTGACTGCCCCACCATTCAAAATATACACGTATCCGGTTTGTGACTTAGAGTCATCCAGATCTGTGTCGAAGCTAGCATCGACGTAACCCTTTACGACGAGCTCTTCGTCACCTCCATAAACGAGAAACATATCCTTAGTCCTTTTCAGGTACTTCAGGATGTTCTTGACCGCTGTCCAGTGTTCCATGCCGGGATTACTTTGGTACCTTCCTACCAAACTTACGGCGAGGTTCACATCAGGTCTGGTACACAGCATGGCATACATAATAGACCCTATGGCTGAGGCATAGGGGATGACACTCATCTTTTCTCTATCTTCTGCCGAGGTCAGGCATTGAGCCGTGCTCAATCTCACACCTTGTAATACAGGCAAGAACCCCTTCTTGGACTGATCCATATTGAACTTCTTCAATATCTTGTCAAGGTATGTGCTTTGCGAAAGACCAATGAGGCGTCTCGATCTATCTCTATAGATCTTGATGCCTAATATGTAAGCAGCTTCTCCAAGGTCCTTCATTGAAAAACCCTTATTCAAGTAGGCCTTTATGCTTTCCAAGAATTCTATATCATTTCCCATTAATAGTATGTCATCTACATATAATATGAGAAATGCTACAGAGCTCCCACTCACTTTCTTGTAAACACAGGCTTCTCCATAAGTCTGTGTAAACCCAAACACTTTGATCATCTCATCAAAGCGAATGTTCCAACTCCGAGATGCTTGCACCAGCCCATAGATTGAGCGCTGGAGCTTGCATACCTCGTCAGCATTATTAGGATCGACAAAACCTTCCGGATGCATCATATACAACTCTTCCTTAAGGAAACCATTAAGGAATGCCGTTTTGACGTCCATTTGCCATATCTCATAATCATAGTATGCGGCAATTGCTAACATGATTCTGACGGACTGCAGCTTCACTACGGGTGAGAAGGTCTCATCGTAGTTAACCCCTTGAACTTGTCGATAACCCTTAGCAACAAGTCGAGCCTTATAGATGGTCACATTACCATCCGCGTCTGTCTTCTTCTTAAAGATCCATTTGTTCTCTATGGCTTGCCGATCATCGGGCAAGTCTGTCAAAGTCCATACTTCGTTTTCATACATGGATCCTATCTCGGATTTCATGGCTTCTAGCCATTTGTTGGAATCCGGGCCCGTCATCGCTTCTTCATAGTTCGAAGGTTCACCGTTGTCTAACAACATGACTTCCAGGACAGGGTTGCCGTACCACTCTGGTGCGGAACGTGTCCTCGTGGACCTACGAAGTTCAGTAGCAACTTGATCCGAAGTTTCATGATCATCATCATTAACTTCCTCTCTAGTCGGTGCAGGCACCACAGAAACATCTTCCTGAGCTGCGCTACTCTCCGGTTCAAGAGGGGTTACCTCATCAAGTTCTACTTTCCTCCCACTTACTTCTTTCGAGAGAAACTCTTTCTCTAGAAAGGATCCATTCTTGGCAGCAAAGATCTTGCCTTCGGATCTGAGGTAGAAGGTATACCCAATAGTTTCCTTAGGGTATCCTATGAAGACGCATTTTTCCGATTTGGGTTCGAGCTTTTCAGGTTGAAGTTTCTTGACATAAGCATCGCATCCCCAAACTTTTAGAAACGACAGCTTAGGTTTCTTCCCAAACCATAATTCAT
This sequence comes from Thinopyrum elongatum, assembly GCA_011799875.1. NCBI lineage: Eukaryota > Viridiplantae > Streptophyta > Magnoliopsida > Poales > Poaceae > Thinopyrum > Thinopyrum elongatum. The sequence goes on along the minus strand of CM022297.1, from coordinate 486,030,092 downwards.
ACGGTGTCGTCTCAACGGATTTCGACGGAGCCCTATTCAAAGTGAATGCGGCAGTCTCTAAAGCATAACCCCAAAATAATAGCGGTAGATCGATAAGAGACATCATAGATCGCACCATATCCAATATAGTGCGATTACGACTTTCGGACACACCATTATCCTGAGGTGTTCCAGGCGGCATGAGTTGTGAAACAATTCCACATTTCCTTAAGTGCGTGCCAAACTCGTGACTCAAATATTCCCCTCCACGATCTGATCGTAAGAACTTTATTTTCCTGTCACGTTGATTCTCTACCTCACTCTGAAATTCCTTGAACTTTTCGAAGGTCTCAGACTTGTGTTTCATTAAGTAGACATACCCATATCTACTTAAGTCATCAGTGAGGGTGAGAACATAACGATAACCACCGCGAGCCTCAACGCTCATTGGACCACACACATCAGTATGTATGATTTCCAATAAGTTGGTTGCTCGCTCCATTGTCCCGGAGAACGGAGTCTTGGTCATTTTGTCCATGAGGCATGGTTCGCACGTGTCAAATGATTCATAATCAAGATACTCCAAAAGTCCATCTGCATGGAGTTTCTTCATGCGTTTGACACCAATGTGACCAAGGCGGCAGTGCCACAAGTATGTGGGACTATCATTATCAACCTTACATCTTTTGGCATTCACACTATGAATATGTGTAACATCACGTTCGAGATTCAATAAAAATAAACCATTGACCAGCGGGGCATGACCATAAAACATATCTCTCATATAAATAGAACAACCATTATTCTCGGATTTAAATGAGTAGCCATCTCGCATCAAACGAGATCCTGATACAATGTTCATGCTCAAAGTTGGTACTAAATAACAATTATTGAGGTTTAAAACTAATCCCGTAGGCAGATGAAGAGGTAGCGTGCCGACGGCGATCACATCGACCTTGGAACCATTCCCGACGCGCATCGTCACCTCGTCCTTCGCCAGTCTCCGCTTATTCCGCAGCTCCTGTTTTGAGTTACAAATATGAGCAACCGCACCGGTATCAAATACCCAGGAGCTACTACGAGCGCTGGTAAGGTACACATCAATAACATGTATATCACATATACCTTTGGTATTGCCGGCCTTCTTATCCGCTAAGTACTTGGGGCAGTTCCGCTTCCAGTGACCGTTTCCCTTACAATAAAAGCATTCAGTCTCAGGCTTGGGTCCATTCTTTGGCTTCTTCCCGGTAGCTTGCTTACCGGGCGCGGCAACTCCCTTGCCGTCCTTCTTGAAGTTCTTTTTACCCTTGCCTTTCTTGAACTTAGTGGTTTTATTCACCATCAACACTTAATGTTCCTTTTTGATCTCCACCTCCGCTGATTTCAGCATTGAATATACCTCAGGAATGGTTTTTTCCATCCCCTGCATATTGAAGTTCATCACAAAGCTCTTGTAGCTAGGTGGAAGCGACTGAAGGATTTTGTCAACGATCGCGTCATCCGGGAGATTAACTCCCAGCTGAGACAAGCGGTTGTGTAACCCAGACATTTTGAGTATATGCTCGCTGACAGAACTATTCTCCTCCATCTTACAACTGTAGAACTTGTCGGAGACTTCATATCTCTCGACCCGGGCATGAGCTTGGAAAACCATTTTCAGCTCTTGGAACATCTCATATGCTCCGTGTTGCTCAAAACGCTTTTGGAGCCCCGATTCTAAGCTGTAAAGCATGCCGCACTGAACCAGGGAGTAATCATCACTACGCGACTGCCAGGCGTTCATAACGTCTTGAGTTGCTGGGAAAACAGGTGCGTCACGTAGCGGTGCTTCAAGGACATAAGCTTTCTTGGCAGCTATGAGGATGATCCTCAGGTTACGGACCCAGTCCGTGTAGTTGCTACCATCGTCTTTCAGCTTGGTTTTCTCTAGGAACGCGTTGAAGTTGAGGCCAACATTAGCATGGGCCATTTGATCTACAAGACATATTGTAAAGAGTTTAGACTAAGTTCATGATAATTAAGTTCATCTAATCAAATTATTCAATGAACTCCCACTCAGATAGACATCCCTCTAGTCATCTAAGTGATACATGATCCGAATCGACTAGGCCGTGTCCGATCATCACGTGAGACGGACTAGTCATCAACGGTGAACTCTATGTTGATCGTATCTTCTATACGACTCATGTTCGACCTTTCGGTCTTCCGTGTTCCGAGGCCATGTCTGTACATGCTAGGCTCGTCAAGTCAACCTAAGTGTTTTGCATGTGTAAATCTGGCTTACACCCGTTGTATTCGAACGTTAGAATCTATCACACCCGATCATCACGTGGTGCTTCGAAACAACGAACCTTCGCAAGGGTGCACAGTTAGGGGGAACACTTTCTTGAAATTTTAGCGAGGGATCATCTTATTTATGCTACCATCGTTCTAAGCAAATAAGATGTAAAAAGATGATAAACATCACATGCAATCAAATAGTGACATGATATGGCCAATATCATTTTGCTCCTTTTGATCTCCATCTTCGGGGCACCATGATCATCATCGTCACCGGCATGACACCATGATCTCCATCATCGTGTCTTCATGAAGTCGCCTCGCCAACTATTACTTCTACTACTATGGCTAACGGTTAGCAATAAAGTAAAGTAATTACATGGCGTTTTTTATTGACACGCAGGTCATACAATAAATTAAGACAACTCCTATGGCTCCTGCCGGTTGTCATACTCATCGACATGCAAGTCGTGATTCCTATTACAAGAACATGATCAATCTCATACATCACATATATCATTCATCACATCCTTTTGGCCATATCACATCACACGGCATATGCTGCAAGAACAAGTTAGACGTCCTCTAATTGTTGTTGCAAAATTTTTTTTACGTGGCTGCTATAGGTTTCTAGCAAGAACGTTTCTTACCTACGCCACAACCACAACGTGATATGCCAATTTCTATTTACCCTTCATAAGGACCCTTTTCATCGAATCCGATCCGACTAAAGTGGGAGAGACAGACACCCGCTAGCCACCTTATGCAACTAGTGCATGTCAGTCGGTGGAACCTGTCTCACGTAAGCGTACGTGTAAGGTCGGTCCGGGCCGCTTCATCCCACGATGCCACCGAATCAAGATAAGACTAGTAACGGCAAGTAAATTGACAAAATCGACGCCCACAACAACTTGTGTTCTACTCGTGCAAGAAACTACGCATAGACCTAGCTCATGATGCCACTGTTGGGGAACGTAGTAGTAAATCAAAAAATTTCCTACGCATCACCAAGACCAATCTATGGAGAGACTAGCAACGAGAGAGAGAGGAGTGCATCTTCATACCCTTGAAGATCGCGATGCGGAAGCGTTGCAAGAACGCGGTTGGAGGAGTCGTACACGCAGCGATTCAGATCGCGGTCGATTCCGATCTAAGCACCGAACAACGGTGCCTCCGTGTTCAACATACGTGCAGCCCGGTGACGTCTCCCACACCTTGATCTAGCAAGGAGGAGGGAGAGGTTGGGGAAGACAGCTCCAGCAGCACGACGGCGTGGTGGTGGAACTTGCAGTTCTCCGGCAGGGCTTCGCCAAGCTCAATAGAGGAGGAGGAGCTGTTGGAGAGGGGGGAGGGCTGCGCTAGGGATCAGGTGCTGCTGCCCTCCCACCCCCCCTCTATTTATAGGGAGAAGGGGAGAGGGGGCCGGCCCCCTTAGATCCCATCTAAGGGGAGGGGCGGCGGCCAGGGGGGAAACTTACCCCCCAAGCCAGGTGGGAGGCGCCCCCACCCCCTAGGGTTTCCAACCCTAGGCGCCTTGGGCCCCTTGGGGGGGCGCACCAGCCCACCAGGGGCTGGTTCCCTCCCTTGTTCAGCCCACTTGGCCCACCGGGGCAGGTGGCCCCGCCCGGTGGACCCCCGGACACCTTCCGGTGGTCCCGGTACAATACCGATAACCCCCGAAACCATTCCGGTGACTGAAATTGGACTTCCCATATATAATTCTTCACCTCTAGACCATTCCGAAACTCCTCGTGACGTCCGGGATCTCATCCGGGACTCCGAACAACATTCGGTAACCACATACTATGTCCCATAACAACCCTAGCGTCACCGAACCTTAAGTGTGTAGACCCTACGGGTTCGGGAACCATGCAGACATGACCGAGACATCTCTCTAGCCAATAACCAACAGCGGGATCTGGATACCCATGTTGGCTCCCACATGTTCCACGATGATCTCATCGGATGAACCACGATGTCGAGGATTCAATCAATCCCGTATACAATTCCCTTTGTCTACCGGTATGATACTTGCCCGAGATTCGATCGTCGGTATCCCTATACCTTGTTCAATCTCGTTACCGGCAAGTCTCTTTACTCGTTTCGTAACGCATGATCCCGTGGCTAACTCTTTAGTCACATTGAGCTCATTATGATGATGCATTACCGAGTGGGCCCAGAGATACCTCTCCGTCACACGGAGTGACAAATCCCAGTCTCGATTCGTGCCAACCCAACAGACACTTTCGGAGATACCTGTAGTGCACCTTTATGGTCACCCAGTTACGTTGTGATGTTTGATACACCCAAAGCATGCCTACGGTATCCGGGAGTTGCACAATTTCATGGTCTAAGGAAATGATACTTGACATTAGAAAAGCTTTAGCAGACGAACTACACGATCTAGTGCTATGCTTAGGATTGGGTCTTGTCCATCACATCATTCTCCTAATGATGTGATCCCGTTATCAATGACATCCAATGTCCATGGTCAGGAAATCGTAACCATCTATTGATCAACGAGCTAGTCAACTAGAGGCTCACTAGGGACATGTTGTGGTCTATATATTCACACATGTATTACGATTTTCGGATAACACAATTATAGCATGAACAATAGACAAATATCATGAACAAGGAAATATAATAATAACCACTTTATTATTGCCTCTAGGGCATATTTCCAACATTGAAAAGTTCAAAGAATTTCAGAGTGAAGTGGAAAATCATCGTAACAAGAAAATAAAGTTTCTGCGATCCGATTGTGGAGGAGAATATTTGAGTTACGAGTTTGGTCTTCATTTGAAACAACGCGGAATAGTTTCACAACTCACGCCACCTGGAACACCACAGCGTAATGGTGTGTCAGAACGTCGTAACCGCACTTTATTAGATATTGTGCGATCTATGATGTCTCTTACTGATTTACCGCTATCGTTTTGGGGTTATGCTTTAGAGACGGCTGCATTCACGTTAAATAGGGCACCATCTAAATCCGTTGAGACGACACCTTATGAACTGTGGTTTGGCAAGAAACCCAAGTTGTCGTTTCTTAAAGTTTGGGGCTACGATGCTTATGTGAAAAAGCTTCAACCTGATAAGCTCGAACCCAAATCGGAGAAATGTGTCTTCATAGGATACCCAAAGGAAACTGTTGGGTACACCTTCTATCACAGATCCGAAGGTAAGACATTCGTTGCTAAGAATGGATCCTTTCTAGAGAAGGAGTTTCTCTCGAAAGAAGTGAGTGGGAGGAAAGTAGAACTTGATGAGGTAACTGTACCTGCTCCCTTATTGGAAAGTAGTTCATCACAGAAATCAGTTCCTATGACTCCTACACCAATTAGTGAGGAAGCTAATGATGATGATCATGTAACTTCAGATCAAGTTACTACCGAACCTCGTAGGTCAACCAGAGTAAGATCCGCACCAGAGTGGTACGGTAATCCTGTTCTGGAGGTCATGTTACTTGACCATGACGAACCTACGAACTATGAGGAAGCGATGATGAGCCCAGATTCAGCGAAATGGCTTGAGGCCATGAAATCTGAGATGGGATCCATGTATGAGAACAAAGTGTGGACTTTGGTTGACTTGCCCGATGATCGGCAAGCCATAGAGAATAAATGGATCTTCAAGAAGAAGACTGACGCTGACGGTAATGTTACTGTCTACAAAGCTCGACTTGTTGCGAAAGGTTTTCGACAAGTTCAAGGAGTTGACTACGGTGAGACCTTCTCACCCGTAGCAATGCTTAAGTCCATCCGAATCATGTTAGCAATTGCCGCGTTTTATGATTATGAAATTTGGCAAATGGATGTAAAAACTGCATTCCTGAATGGATTTCTGGAAGAAGAGTTGTATATGATGCAACCCGAAGGTTTTATCGATCCAAAGGATGCTAACAAAGTGTGCAAGCTCCAGCGATCCATTTATGGACTGGTGCAAGCATCTCGGAGTTGGAATAAACGTTTTGATAGTGTGATCAAAGCATATGGTTTTATACAGACTTTTGGAGAAGCCTGTATTTACAAGAAAGTGAGTGGGAGCTCTGTAGCATTTCTAATATTATATGTGGATGACATATTGTTGATTGGAAATGATATAGAATTTTTGGATAGCATAAAAGGATACTTGAACAAGAGTTTTTCAATGAAAGACCTCGGTGAAGCTGCTTATATATTGGGCATCAAGATCTATAGAGATAGATCAAGACGCTTAATTGGACTTTCACAAAGCACATACCTTGATAAAGTTTTGAAGAAGTTCAAAATGGATCAAGCAAATAAAGGGTTCTTGCCTGTGTTACAAGGTGTGAAGTTGAGTCAGACTCAATGCCCGACCACTGCAGAAGATAGAGAGAAAATAAAAGTCATTCCCTATGCTTCAGCCATAGGTTCTATCATGTATGCAATGCTGTGTACCAGACCTGATGTGTGCCTTGCTATTAGTTTAGCAGGGAGGTACCAAAGTAATCCAGAAGTGGATCACTGGACAGCGGTCAAGAACATCCTGAAATACCTGAAAAGGACTAAGGATATGTTTCTCATTTATGGAGGTGACAAAGAGCTAGTCGTAAATGGTTATGTTGATGCAAGCTTTGACACTGATCCGGATGACTCTAAGTCACAAACCGGATACGTATTTATATTGAACGGTGGAGCTGTCAACTGGTGCAGTTCTAAGCAAAGCGTCGTGGCGGGATCTACGTGTGAAGCGGAGTACATAGCTGCTTCGGAAGCAGCAAATGAAGGAGTCTGGATGAAGGAGTTCATATCCGATCTAGGTGTCATACCTAGTGCATCGGGTCCAATGAAAATCTTTTGTGACAATAATGGAGCTATTGCCTTGGCGAAGGAATCCAGATTTCACAAGAGAATCAAACACATCAAGAGACGCTTCAATTCCATCCGCGATCAAGTCAAGGAGGGAGACATAGAGATTTGCAAGATACATACGGATCTAAATGTTGCAGACCCGTTGACTAAGCCTCTCTCACGAGCAAAACATGATCAACACCAAGACTCCATGTGTGTTAGAATCATTACTGTGTAATCTAGATTATTGACTCTAGTCCAAGTGGGAGACTGAAAGAAATACGCCCTAGAGGCAACAATAAAGTTGTTATTTATATTTCCTTATATCATGATAAATGTTTATTATTCATGCTAGAATTGTATTAACCGGAAACTTAGTACATGTGTGGATACATAGACAAACAGAGTGTCACTAGTATGCCTCTACTTGACTAGCTCGTTAATCAAAGATGGTTAAGTTTCCTAGCCATAGACATGAGTTGTCATTTGATGAACGGGATCACATCATTAGAGAATGATGTGATTGACAAGACCCATCCGTTAGCTTAGCACGATGATCGTTTAGTTTGTTGCTATTGCTTTCTTCATGACTTATACATGTTCCTATGACTATGAGATTATGCAACTCCCGAATACCGGAGGAACACTTTGTGTGCTATCAAACATCACAACGTAACTGGGTGATTGTAAAGATGCTCTACAGGTGTCTTCGATGGTGTTTGTTGAGTTGGCATAGATCGAGATTAGGATTTGTCACTCCGATTGTCGGAGAGGTATCTCTGGGCCCTCTCGGTAATGCACATCACTATAAGCCTTGCAAGCAATGTGACTAATGAGTTAGTTGTGGGATGTTGCATTACGGAACGAGTAAAGAGACTTGCTGGTAACGAGATTGAACTAGGTATGATGATACCGACGATCGAATCTCGGGCAAGTAACATACCGATGACAAAGGGAACAACGTATGTTGTTATGCGGTTTGACCGATAAAGATCTTCGTAGAATATGTGGGAGCCAATATGAGCATCCAGGTTCCACTATTGGTTATTGACCGGAGATGAGTCTCGGTCATGTCTACATAGTTCTCGAACCCGTAGGGTCCGCACGCTTAACGTTCGATGACGATCGGTATTATGAGTTTATGTGTTTTGATGTACCGAAGGTAGTTCGGAGTCCCGGATGTGATCACGGACATGACGAGGAGTCTCGAAATGGTCGAGACATAAAGATCGATATATTGGAAGGCTATGTTTGGACACCGGAATGGTTCCGGATGAGTTCGGGCATTTTCCGGAGTACCAGGAGGTTACCGGAACCCCCCGGGGAGTCAATGGGCCTTATTGGGCCTTAGTGGAAGAGAGGAGGAGGCGGCCAGGTGGAGGGCGCCCCCCCCAAGCCCAATCCGAATTGGGGTTGGGGCCGCCCCCCCCCCCCCTTTCCTTCTCCCTCTTCCTTCTTCTCCTACTCCAACTAGGGAAGGGGGGAAACCTACTCCTATTGGGAGTAGGACTCCCCCCCTTGGGCGCGCCATAGAGAGGGCCGGCCCTCCCCTCCTCCACTCCTTTATATACGGGGAGGGGGCACCCCATAGACACACAAGTTGATTGTTTAGCCGTGTGCGGTGCCCCCCTCCACAGATTTCCACCTCGGTCATATTGTCGTAGTGCTTAGGCGAAGCCCTGCGTCGGTAACTTCATCATCACCGTCACCACGCCGTCGTGCTGACGAAACTCTCCCTCGGCCTCAGCTAGATCTAGAGTTCGAGGGACGTCACCAAGCTGAACGTGTGCAGATCGCGGAGGTGCCGTGCGTTCGGTACTTGATCGGTTGGATCGCGAAGACGTTCGACTACATCAACCGCGTTACTAAACGCTTCCGCTTTCGGTCTACGAGGGTACGTGGACACACTCTCCCCGCTCGTTGCTATGCATCACCTAGATAGATCTTGCGTGTTCGTAGGAATTTTTTTGAAATACTACGTTCCCCAACACGCTCGCCCTCAACATCACCAGGGTCATCTCGTCTGATCTTATACCGCAATGCACCGCATACCGGGCATGTGTTCAATTCCTCGTACTCACCACGGTAGAGGATGCAGTCATTAGGACATGCATGTATCTTCTACACCTCTAATCCTAGAGGGCAGACAACCTTCTTTGCTTCGTATGTACTGTCGGGCAATTCGTTATCCTTTGGAAGCTTCTTCTTCAATACTTTCAGTAGCTTCCCAAATCCCTTGTCAGTTACACCATTCTCTGCCTTCCATTGCAGCAATTCCAGTGCGGTACCGAGCTTTGTGTTGCCATCTTCGCAATTTGGGTACAACCCTTTTTGTGATCCTCTAACATGCGATCGAACTTCAACTTCTCCCTTTCACTTTCGCATTCTCTCTGTGCATCAACAATGACCCAGCGAAGATCATCATCGGGCACATCGTCTGGTTCCTCTTGATCTTCAGCTTCCCCCATTGCAGTATCACCGTATTCAGAGGGCGGATAGTTGTCATCATCCTCTTCTTCTTCGTTGTCTTCCAACATAACCCCTCTTTCTCCGTGCTTGGTCCAAACATTATAGTGTGGCATGAAACTCTTCTCAAGCAGGTGGATGTGAAGGGTTTTCGAGTCAGAGTAAGCTTTCGTATTCCCACAGATAGGGCATGGACAACAGATAAAACCATTCTGCTTGTTTGCCTCAGCCACTTCGAGAAAATTATGCAGGCCCTTAATGTACTCGGAGGTGCGTCTGTCACCGTACATCCATTGCCGGTTCATCTGCGTGCATTATATATAATTAAGTGTGTCAAAAACCATTACAGAACATCATGAATAGAGAAGTGACCAAATAAATAGAAGTTCATCATTACATTAAAACTAAAGTACAGTAGTGATCAAATGTTATTACTGAAAAAATAAATACATAAAGTTCATACATAGTTCTCATTGAACAACATATAGCTCTCTAGAGCATCTAATTAAAACATACATTGAAACTATGTAAACCATTTCAATGCAACAACAAATGCGATCATAATTGCAACTAAGGTAACAATTGATCCAACGGCATAATGATACCAAGCCTCAGTATGAATGGCATATTTTTTAATCTTTCTAATCTTCAAGCGCATTTTATCCATCTTGATCTTGTGATCATCGACGACATCCGCAACATGCAACTCCAATTCCATCTTCTCCTCCTCAATTCTTTTCAATTTTTTCTTCAAGTAATTATTTTCTTTTTCAACTAAATTTAACCTCTCGACAAGAGGGTCGGTTGGAATTTCCGGTTCACATACCTCCTAGATAAAAACATCTATGTCACGTTGGTCGGCATAATTGTCATAAACACTAAATGAAACAAATAGTTATAAAAGATAATATACCACATCCGAATCATAGACAGGACGAGGGCCGACGGGGGCGGATACCAAAACCATCGCACTATATAATAACAAACAATAATAAAATTAAGAAAATTATACAAGTATCTATCTAAATCATACAAGTAAGAATTTTTTTCTTTTAGAAAGAAGATAAGAAGAAGAGGCTCACCACGGTGGTGCCGGCGACGAGATCGGCGCGGCTGATCGACGACGGTGAGGACGGGGACGGGACAGGACGAACCGGCAAACCTAGACAAATCTTGAGGAAAATGGAGCTTGGACAAGGAGCTTCGAGAGGAGAAAGCTTATGTGTGGCTCGGGCATTTCATCGAACACCTCATGTGCATAGGAGGTGAGCTAGAGCAACACACACCTCTCCCGCGGCCGGCCAAAAAAACAGAGCAGTGGCTCTGTTCGCGGGCAGGGACGGGGGTATATATAGGGATCTCTTTAGTCCCGGTTGGTGGCTAAAACCGGGACTAAAGGACAACATTTGGTCCCGGTTCCAGCCACCAACCGGGACTAAAGGTGCTGGGCCAGGAGCGAGGCCCATTGGTCCCGGTTCGTGTCTGGAACCGGGACCAAAGGGGTCAGACGAACCGGGACCAATGGCCCCCGAGGCCCGACCGGCGCCCTGGCATCACGAACCGGGACTGATGCACCCTTTGGTCCCGGTTCGTGAGTGAACTGGGATTAATGCCCTCACCCAGGCCTCAACCAAAGCCCTGTTTTCTACTAGTGTTAGCATGGCTACAATATGTGTATGCATAAGTTAGCCTGGTATTGATTTACATTAGCATGGGTACAGTACATGTTAGCATTGCCTTGTTTCTATGCGCATTCTTTGGTTATCTTTCACATGTTTTTTTTGTTCATGTAGGCTTTGAAGAATTAAGATGGCTATTATGCAGCTGAATACTCCCTCCGTTCCTTTATATAAGGTGTATTTGTTTTTTGATAAAATTCCACAATGTAAGGTGCATTTGTTCTAATTCCTCGTAATTCCGATCTTGGCCCTCCAGAAAAAGGAAAGTATCTCTCCCCTGATTGCATGTATCTTTCCTTGTAGAGAAAGAAAAGGAAACTATCTTTCTCCCGATTGTGTGTATCTCTTTCTTTCCTAGCCTAAATGATTTACTTGCCGCTAATCTACAAATTAGAGAAGGGTAATTTTGTCCTAACTAGTGCATAATTATGTGTCTTGGTCACCGTGCTGAAAATAATACACCTTAGATAAAGGAATGGAGGGAGTATATCTGTATCCAAAGCCATGAGTTGTCTCCTGATGCATGGTCCTGCCTTCCTAGGCATACTGACATTTACTATTTTGTTTCATTCATATACATCATGAGTAAAGGAAGCCTCTAGAGAGACAGAAAGTCATGGTCCTGCCTTCCTAGGCATACTGAAATTTACTACTCCCTCCGTCCCAAAATTCTTGTCTTAGATTTGTCTAGATACGGATGTATCTAGAGACGGAGGGAGTATTTTGTTTCATTGATATACATCATGAGAAAAGGAAGCCTCTAGAGAGAAAGACAGTCTATGTTATTTAAAGAATTCTACATAAGCAGATTTATATGTCGACACACGTCTTTTCAGAGCTAGTGACTTATTTAGAGGTAATTTCAGAGCTACAACATGTAAAGCCACACACTACAGACCCCCCCCCTTCAGGTCTCATCTCTTAAAAATGGGACCTCAGAATTGATCTTCCTATGCATGATCTTCCTATGAATTGATCTTTATAATACATTTTTTCGACAAAGGGTGGATTTTATTGGTCTTTATAATAGTTTCTGCATTATATACTTGATATTTGGTTCTTTTGGATAATCATGATGCAGAGAAAGTTTCAGTTGTTTTACATTGACAAGCCTTCTTAACCAGTTTCAGCTCTTTCACAATGACAAGCCTGACCTAAATAGACTTTACCTTGGTTTAACACCAGTTGGCTGAAGTTGATAACAACATGTATACTGACCTGTCATGCATTACAGGGGAGGACGGCACTTTGAGTAACGACAGCAGCGGGACATGATTAACAAAGCAATGGACGTGAAGACTGTTGGGGTTGCCGCCGTACTCAGGAAAGTTGGGGTCGCCTCCGTACTCAGGGAAGTAGGGATCAACCAGCACTCGCCGCCATACAGTTTGTGTTGAACGATTTTTGTTCATCAATTTGGGGAGGTGTCCTCCAATTGATGGAAAGTAATGTGTTCGAAGGTAAAAAAAAATTGAGGGGAAAATTGAAGTTTTGTTTTGAAAGGAAAGTTCCGTAGGAGGGGATCGTGACGTGATATAGATTGCTAGGAAAGTTTTGTTTTGAAAGGAAAGTTTGGTAAGAGGGGATCGTGACGTGATATAGACCGCCGGTGGGTTTTGGTTTTGGAAAAAACCAACATATATAGACTGTGAAGGAAAATCGGTGGATTTTGCTACTGAAAAAACCAGAGAGAGAATAAGAAACGGTGGGGCGTGTGTCTGGGAGGCCAATGGATCAAGAGGTGAGGTGGGGTCCTAACGAAACGACGTACTGAACGGAAACGCGAACCAACCTGTGGTTGGGTTGGATGGTTAGAGAGACTGTGTTATTCCCAGCCCATCAGGGTTCAAGTCCTGGTGCTCGCATTTATTCCTGAATTTATTTCAGGATTTCCGGCGATGCACATTCAGTGGGAGGAGATGTTCCCGTCGACGACGAGGTGCCTACGGCGACTTCGTAAATTTCAAGATGATATGCCGGCTCAGTCTTTCGGAGGTGCTCATAGGGGGAGGGTGTGCGTGTGTGCGTTCATAGGGATGAGTGTATGCGCGTGTATACGAGGGCTTCTGTCTGTACTGTGGTAAAAAAAAAAAAGACTGAACGGAAACGGAAACGGAAACGGACTCCCCCTTTATAGGAGAGAGTGATTTAGGGCCGACCACCGAAACACCCCGTCAAAACCGGTAGCCAAGGTGCGCCCATCATGTCGCCCCGTCGTCTGCGGCTGCGCCCGGGGTCCTGTCGATCCCGATTCGCGGCGATCCACGACGCAGCATTGCGCAGGACACGGCGGCGCCATCGGCATCGGCATCGGCTGCTGAAACCTCATACTCCTCCTGCAGGTATGTATGTTTACTCTCGAACGCATCTCGGATCTGGCTTCTTCTTCTTCCGTCTTAGGCGAAAATTAATCTAATTGCACCCCAGTTGTTTTGTTTTAGATAGATTACTAGATAGAAAGTAGTACTACTTGTTCAGGTATCGTTTGGTTTGAATGGGTTTGGGGATTTCACGTCTCAGACTGACTCAGATATCCCACCTTCATAAGCGGCCCAATCCCCTCTAATCCCTCCCCCTGTCATCGCTCAAATCAAATCCCTGCTACCATATGTTCGCAGGGCCTGTCCTGAGGGCCCCCGATGGCATCTATACGTACCTGATGTTAGCCCATCTAAGATCGACTGATTCTAAAGAAAGGGGAAAAAGGGTAACAGATCGCAATCTTCTCGGCTTCTACTCCGCTTCCCCCAATCGGCAACGAATCAGCCCCAAGATCGACTGCGCCCCCGCCCGTGTCTTCCAATCCTGATTTTCTACTGCTGCGCGTGATTACTGGAACAAGGTAATACAATTTTTCAGATTCCAATCAATCTGCTCTCCGATGCAAATCCCTCTTTTTCTGTAGTCCTTTCATTCGTTTCATGAAGATCATCCCCGTACATATCTCTTTCTCACTCCGATTTCTTGTGTTGGCTGGGATTAGAAAAGTGGAGCTCTGATTTTTGTTTTGGACTAGTAAGCAGCAGCAATATGTTGCAATTTCTAACTTTCTAGCCATCCAGATCTTTGTTCCAAGCCTTTCTTAGAGATCCTTACTAGTACTAGCTAGTCAGGATCAAAAACTGCATTGTACTTACTGATTTGACAAGATTTCATTACGGACAGCATGTGCAGCCAAGATTTTATCACACAACCTTACTTCAGTCAAATAGCTAAACCATGCCACACATGACTTAATTACATCACTTTTTTCATTTATCATCCGAAGAACACACATGGCACACTTTGCCTATAACACACTTTCTTAGGTTTGTTCATCAGCCTATAATAATGTAATTAATTTCCTGAACCCATGTCGAACTTTGTAGCAGAACTTAACATGTGTAACTTTTCATTACACCCTGCATGAACAAGCAAACGAATTATTAACTGCAGGTTTGTTCATTAACATAGCTTATATTTTCCCTACACAGCGATGCAATTTGATTTGGTACTCCAGTTATAGTCTGAGTTCATTTGACAAGCTCATACTCTACATTTGACAAGTTCATTAAAAATAGGAGCAATTGCTTATACAGGGAACATAAAAACAACAGGTTTTCTTCCGGCTTACCAACACATCGATGAGTTTGTGTGGAAGGGTTATGTCACTGGACTCTACAAGCTGGCGATGCATTCACAATTTGACATTCCTAAGCAAGAATCAACTAGACTAGCCCTAACTCTACAAATTAAGATATCAGGGAGGAGGTGAGGGCTGAGAGAAAGGAAGAGGAGACGAAGGGTATCTTATCAGAGAGAACGCCATCTCGCGGGGAGGGACGCCACTCGGGGGTCGCTGCCATGAGAGAGGGGGAGGGGAGTATGCTGGGCGCATGAGAGAGGTAAGTAGCCCGTTGCCTCCAGACCGTTGCGCCGGCGGCCCCGTCTCAGCAATCGCAGGAGAGAGAGGCCGGGGACAGAGGGGTGCTTTTTTCTTCGAAAAGTCGTAACGGTTCGGGATTAATTCCACGCATAGGGAGGAGATATTTTTTCCCTGGCCAAAACCACGGGGTAGGGAGGGGACTGGATGGGGTTTAGATCCCCCGGGGGTGTAACTGAATGCGCCGGGGCGATTCCTGCCAATCCGTGTGGTTTGGATCCCAATCCAGGCGTGGGTGGCTGACTATTCTGGATTCTTTCTTTTGTACCTTGTTTTTATCTTTACTTGTTCAGGCATCACTGGTCCGTGAGAATTCATACTTCTCTCTTGCTCCACTGTGTTGCAGGTAGTTGGTCGAAGGCTTCATCAACTGAAACAAATGGTGCAACCTGCGAACAAGGTGAAGGTGCCCAAAATATGAGACAAGAACTTGGTCTGGAGGAACTCCCAGAGGTATGTGTTGCTGGCAATCAAATATCATCCTACTTAGTACTTACAATGATTTTTTTATCACAACTGCTAGCACAGGAACACGTACATAGGACTTTGGTAATGAATCCACAACTGCTAGTGTTATTTATTGCAGTCAGCTACTAGCTAACAGTTGAACCTGTCAACATTGGTTCTGCAGGACATCATACATCATATACATTCTCTCTTGCCAGTACAATATGCTGCTCATGCTGCCTGTGTGTCCCGTAGGTTTCGGCGTTCCTGGAGAAGCTATTCCAGCCTCATACTCAGTGAGCGTACACTTGGTTTGGACAGAAAAACTGAGGAATGGAAAACCCATCTCATTGACAAAGTTGACAAAATTCTTACAAACCATTATGACAATGGGGTGAAGGTCAAGACACTTAAACTTGATATTGGCCCTTGCAGAGATATC
Organism: Thinopyrum elongatum; assembly: GCA_011799875.1. Classification (NCBI taxonomy): domain Eukaryota; kingdom Viridiplantae; phylum Streptophyta; class Magnoliopsida; order Poales; family Poaceae; genus Thinopyrum; species Thinopyrum elongatum. The sequence continues at coordinate 486,014,060 of CM022297.1, read as the reverse complement.
AAAGCCTCCTACCTCGACAGGTGGCTCCGAATCATTAAACCTGGGATCCAAGAATTTAGCTTGAGGTTGCCTTTAGTCGTCAATAAAATCTACAGCTTCCCGTGTTCGGTTTTATCTAATGAGGCAGCTGCAAGTTCAATTCAGTCTCTTAGCCTCTTTGGTTGCGCTTTTCATCCCACATCAATACTTGGGCGGTTGAGAAGATTGAAAAGTTTAAGTCTGTGTTATGTCCACGTTACTGAGGATGGATTAGGGCACTTGCTGTCTAAATCTTCCGTCCTGGAGTGGCTAGAGTTTGAAGCATGTAGTGGGATAATTTGCTTGAAAATACCTTGTACGCTGCAGCAGCTCAAGTTCCTCAGTGTTCAAAAATGCGAGAAGGTGCGGGTGTTAGAGATAGATGCTCCGCGTCTTTGCTCTTTTCACTATTGTGGGACACCAGTCATCTATGTCCGAAATTCTTCGCAACTTAAGAATGTAGATATTTCACCTGTCAACCAGTCTGGTATTCTCTCTTATGCTCGCATTAGCCTTCCGCCCATCGCGCAAAATGTTGAGAGCCTCACCCTGCTCGGCGGTCGTGAGGTATGTGTTGGTTTTAATGTCTCAATGATCATGTTATAAGGACCATTCAAGTATGTGTATGTGTATGTATGTAAGACTTGTATATGTTGAAATAAAGCGTGATTAATCTTGGGATTTATTTTTCAGAATGCCAACACTCCGATGCTGCCGTCCAAGCTCCCCCACCTCAAGAACTTGAAAATTTCACTCCTTAAACCCTGCTTATCCCTGAACTATGATGTCTTCTCTCTGGTTTCTTTTCTTGATGCTTCTCCTGCCTTGGAATCTTTCATCCTACGTGTAAGTCACTATATACATCTCTCAGAGCTATCCCTGCTATTAATGTATTACACTTTTTTTTATCAGAAGAATGGTATTTGATCCTCAATATGTATCTGCAGGTACAGGAGAATGCTATGGTGCATGATCCTGTTGTTGGAGACGACACTGAATACCGGAGGAAGAATCTGGATTTCCGGAATGACAGTCTCAGGAAGGTGATAATCACGGGCTTCTGTTCTGCCACGAGCCTGGTTGAGCTTACAATTCACATCCTCGAGACAACACATTCACTTGAGTGCTTCATGCTGGACACAACCTATGGCTATGATAGGATGACTTGTAACACTGGCAAATTCCCAACCGCAAGAATAATTGGCCAATGCCGGTCGTTGAGCAAGAGAGCTCTCGAGGAAGCTCATAGAGCCGTGGAGACAGCGGATAGATACATCAAGGGAAAAGTTCCCTCGTCCGTTCAATTCGAGGTTCTGGGGCCCTGTCCTCAATGCCATATTGGAAAGTAGGTAGATCATGGCTGTGTGCATCGCTTCCCGGGGTAATCCTCCTTTTCGAGAAAAAGGTACCATTGGATCAATGACGTGGTATGGAGGGATCTCGGTATCAATAGATACTGGTTGGTGTGTATTAATTTCATTGCTGTGAACAATAAGAGATTTATTGGCCAGGCTTTTGTTCAACTCCGGAAGTGGGACTTTGAGTTATCTGTTCCTAGAGATATTATAAGTTGTGTTAATACAATATTAAGACATTATTTGCAGCTATTTTAATTAGAGATGCTAGTGCAGTGATGTTTTGTTGTAGAGTTTTGAATGGCAATGATGTTTCATCCAATCATTCCGCGTTCAATGGTTGACGAGGGTTGGCAATCAGGAAGTAGCCGTGGGATGTTTAGATTTTTTTTTATCAGCATGTTTATTGGATGTAGATTTAGCTTAGATGTTCTAGGACACTCTTGACCGTTGAAGCTTCAGCTGTGCATGTAACGGTAAAGTTCTTGCAACAAAACAGAAATAAAGAGGAACCCAGCCTTTGCAACAGAACGGATTGTGAACCGTCAGTGCAGTGCAGAACCATTGCACCAAAGAGATATCGTCGGTAAACAAATGGACGGTTCAGAGTCAGACTGAGCATTCTTCTCAGTATATATTGTGTCGGCTAAGACTAAAGATTGTAAATTCACTGTTGATCGTACCAATGCCGGGGATAGGTAGGGATTTAGTGAAAGCTCCGCTCTGACTTGGTCAGCGCTGGTAATGACGGCGCCTGTGGGCGTCGTGCTCTTCCTTGGAAGCGTTGCCATTTTCCCCCTTCCCCTGCAGCATTGGTTCCCTGAGTGTGGTGTGCTCGGCGAGTCTTGGACCAAGCAATTTCCTTTGGTGTGCATGCTCAAGACCCCCCCATGGCTACCGTTGTGTTGCGGCGAGCTTCGAGCTCTTGGTGTCGTCTCGATTCATCTTTGCTCAATGATGACGCAGGATGCCTCCCCAACTTGTTAATCGTTTCGAATTTCCGCGGCGGAGCTCCCTGTTAAGGTTCGTGTTTGGTTTAGGCACTCGTTGACTATGGATGCTCCTCTGTTGCGCCGTGGGGTTTGATACGCATGCCGGTGTGGTGCGTTAGGTCGATTGTGAAGTCTTGGTATTGTGATCCTTTGAGAACATCCCACATCTACTTGTGTCTCTTATGTGATGGTCTTTGGTCAGCTACCTAGGTCGAGATTTGTCCTAGGCGTTTTTCTCTCTTCTTCTTTTATCCTATTTGTACGGTTTTCGGCCTAGTTTTCCTCATAAACAGGGTCAACTTGTTAAGGTTTTCGATCCGGTTTTTCTTATAAACTGGATCACTCTCCTGGCATTATGACCACTTTGAGTAATATATTCAAGTGGAGGGACTCCTCCTCCGGTGATTCTCAAAAAAAAAAAAAAAGTCGTTCTCTTTGCAGATGATTCTAGAAACTATGTATGTGACTTACGGTATGCCCTCGTATATGTCTGGACTGAAATATGGGTGTCTTGGTCCTTCTTATATATTTTTTGTTATGATCTCCGTGAGCCTCCTTTGCACCCATTGTCTCGAGCTCCAAAGGTAATATGTTGATTTTGGTGAGTAAATAAAAGTTAACCTGATTATGTGGTTGCATGATTTGGTATACAAGATGGATCTTTGTTAGCTTTCTGAGACATACTAATGAGAATCAATGACCGACTCAGATAGATAGATAGATAGATAGATTAGATAGCTAAGAATTAACATTTTTTGGTAAGGAATCAATGGCCGGCTCAGATAGGTACTACGTAGGTAGAAAGCAACACAATGATGAGCATGCACAAAGCGATAAGTTGGTAGGCAGGGAAGAATAAGAAAACTACTCCTATGTAGTACTGTATTATATATAATCCATCCATCAAAGACAAAACACAAGCGAAGCGAAACCATCATCACTGTCACTTGTATGCATTTGGTTCTTGGTCATGAAGCAAGCTGGTCATGTCATGTCCGAGGGCGATGTCAAACGGGGAGATGCATCATGCGTGGATGAAACTGACGTCCTCGGTGAAGCTGGTTCTCCGCGAGGTTGTCCATGTTTAACTGCTCCAACGCAAGGAAAAGCTTCTCGTGAAGCTGGTTCTCCGCGAGGTTGTCCACGTCGAGGAGGAGGGCGTTTGCCCCTGAGGAGACGACGGTGCGGTCGCCGTCGAAGAGGTCCTGAACCTCCGCCGCACGATCGCGGCATTCGGTGAAGTATTGGTCGGCGGCTGCATTGTAGATGTCGGCCGCGTGTGCTTTCTCCAGGGCCGCCTTGAGCTTCAAAATGGCGTCGTAGAGCAATGCCGCCTTCTCGAGCTGAGGCAGACCCCTCGCCACCCGCCACCCGCACTCGTCCACGCCGGCCAAGAGATGTAGGCGCAACTCGTTGGCCTCAGAGAACATCCTCAGGCCATCGAGGACAATGATGATGCGATGGGAGGGCTCATCCGCGCTGTTGAGGAGCAGCCGAGAGTTGGTGCGCACCTCGGCGACGTCGCGAAGGGAGCGGACGACCACATCGCCGGTGAACCGGTCGTAGAGGAGGGGCACAGGCGCGTTGAGGGAATCCTGGAGCTGCTGGAGATGGACGGCAATGCGCGGTAGCACATCGTCGAACGTGGAGTCCCTGAGGGAGGGCGCCGCGAGAGCAGAGGCCCATTCAGCGGCGATGGCCCGCATGCCGGGCGACTGACGGGTGACCCCATGGGTGGCCCCTCCATCCCGATCCCGAGCCGCCTGCTCCTGCAGAGACGCCACGACAGGGAGGATGCGGGGGAGCCGCCTGTCCACCTTGCGCTGGGCGTCGCGGAGCGACACGAGCAAGGCCAACAACTCGGCGTAGAGCGGGGGGCCGGCGGCGAGCCGGTACTCGTGGCTGCTGCTGCGCTTGCGGAACGCCTTGGGCACCGCCTTGGGTTGAGGCATCACGTCCCGCACGATGCCGACTTGAGAATCCACCTCATCCCTGAGGTAGCCGGTGCCGACCCCGTACGTCCAACCGATGACGGCCATGAAGTTTGCTGCTATGCAGAGGTCCCTAAACCTCGTGTCGTCGGGCAGGGCGAGATCCCCGTAGCTCCGCCTGATCCTGGGGAGCGCCTCCATGAGAGCGTCGCGTGCTCTGGACAGCTGGAGCAGCGCGCGGCGGCAGACAGCGCTCCGCCCAGCGCCGCCGCCTCTCGGATCTGCAGGACGTTGAGTACCCTCCAGTCTTGGTGCGCGACGAGGTGGATCACATCCGCCAGCGCCCTTGGAGCATCCCCGAGTCGGTCGATCCGCATCAGGACGGCGTCCCGGCCACGGCCGCCGTCCTCCGAGTCCTGCGCGACATCCGCGCTGGTGGAGAGAAGGGACAGCATCTCCTCCCCTCTTTCTCTCGATCTCGATCTCGATCGATCGATCCCTCCTCTCTTTCTCTGGATCGATTGATTGATTCTTCCTCTCGATCGATCGATCGATCGATTCTTCCACTCTCTGGATCGATGGATTGATTATTCCTCTTTTCTCTGGATCGATGGATCGATTCTTCCTCTCGATCTAAGCGGATCAATTGAAATGGGCCGCCGCCGCGCACCGCCGGTGTGGTATATATATGCACTACTACTAGAGCGGGCGGTAACCGATTTCGATTCGAATCCGAACAGGAGATCCGCCGGAACGGAAATGGAACCTCCCCTCCTGTTCCCATCGGAATCCCTAGAATTTTTTTTTTGCGGGGATCTGAATCCCTAGATTATTCACCATAGTTCGCAGTTTTTCCTTTTTTTTTTTTTTGCTAAAACACCCCGCTGCACCAATGGTTATCTGAGTGTTTCATTAGTACTCAGCAGAACAGATGCAGTACAAGCTCAGATATGGACTCCATAAAAAAAAATAACACCTAACTCCCTGAATTTGACAAGGACCCGAGACCGAAGACTACAATTGCAATCGGGTCCAACACCACTTCTTCCCATAACCAACCACGCCGTCACCGGGGACGAACCACTTGGTGAGGCGAGGCCATCGTCGCAGCCATAGCACACCATGAACTCTGGGTCAAAGTGGAGAGTGCCTCCCTTTGGGCCTTCTTGCCGGGAGGAATTTAGTGGCCGCCCTTCGGCCAGAGGGTACAGAGGGGCAGCCGAACAACGCCGTACAGACGACCACCCCTGCGGAAGAGCATCAGCCCAACCTGCAAGCTCCAGAGCTCCAAGCATCGTCTGCCTCCTCGCCATCGCCATGATGGCCTCCGAAGCAGGGGACGCCAGCGAGATCCTCCGCCAGATTACCAGGGACACCAGAGCAGATCCAGTCGGCAGCAGCAAGCACCCCACCGCCACCACCTTGAGGACCATCTCCAGTAGCCATCGCGCGCCGACGACCCAATCCCCATCGGCATCTCGCCATTCTCCGGCATATAGCCAAACTCCTCTAACGAAACAACTCGACTACAACTACTATTTACACTGCTGCACCGCGCACCTCTCCCATCTTCTCTCCAACCAGCAGCGCCGGCGGCGAGCGCCCGGGATCGGGCCGGCCAGAAAGCCTCCGGTCGCCTTCTTTCGCCTCTCTCAAATAGTGTAGAGGAAAGGGGAAAGTTCCCCACTAGATTGCCTCTCATGTACTGCAATTTCAACGGGACCCTTGGCCATTCAACCCTCTTTTTGTTTTTTAGTTTTTCCCCTCCAGTTACACTACATGAAAATCAAAGTCTTTTTTTAGGGTCATGAAAATCAAGGTTGCCGTGCCTCTGAATGTACGTGTATCACTCGGCTTAGATGCATGTACATCGAGTATCAAAACACATAAATACGGCAAATAAATTGACCTCGGCTTAGATGCATGTACGCCGAGTATCAAAACACATAAATACGGCTTACGGAGAACTCTCGGCATATACCACAAACAAACACGACTTATGTACGCACCAAACCTGACCACAGCAAAGGCTAATGCCACGTGGCCTGCACGGAGGTGGTTGACGGCTCGTGAAGGTGTCGCCTATAAGCCGTGTATGAAACTGGTACATACTCTCGGCTTATATAAAAGGTATTAAAGAAGGGCACCACTTGATGATTTGTCGGTGCGCATGGAGATCAATGAGGGCGTGCACACTGGAGAGGAGCGTCATTGCTCCATGCCATTGTTCATCCTATATTACGCTACATGCGAGTGAAACAAAAATGCCCTTTTGCTTATTCACGGGTTGTGCACAAATCCACCAAGTCAGTGCAACAAGAAGTGGTCCGTGCTTGCCTAACAACAAATAAAAGCCCTTTTGTTGGAAGCAATGGGCAATTACCTCGTGCTAGCCGAACAATGACAGCCCAACTCTACCGTGGTTCACTAGGCCCATCCTCAACTCCCACTTATAATTACCATAAAAAAAAACTCATACCTATAACGGTAAAGCTTGGCAGAGTATACGCACAGGGCGATATTCGTTCCCCTAAGGTGGCCGCCTAGGGTTCTCTAGTCCTTCGGCGATCTTCCCTGTGAGTTCTTGTCTATCTGGCCTTGGGGTCGAAAGATCTTGTGACTGAGTCCTTCTCTGTCCATCTCCTCTTCTCGGGCAGATCCAAGGGGCAACGAGCTTGCCTTCCCGGCCTTGGTTGATTGTGGGCGGGTCTAGGGTTTCGGGTAGGTTCCTTTGTTTTGATTCCGTCGGCCACCATTGATGGCGTCTTGGACTAGGGGGTACCCACCACGTCGTCCCCTAGTCATGTGGGCCGGGCCGAGGACACCCATGATGATTTACCACTAGGCCACGTTCGTCGGACCTAGAAACACCAGGATGGAAAGTCCGAAGATTTGGCGCATACTCCAAGATTTAGAAATCATCTGCACCACGATTACCCTAGATGTAACCTACCTATGTGTAAACCCTAAACACCCAGGTATCTATATAAACCGAGGGGTAAGGCTCGTAGACGACACCTCATACACACACGATCTCGTGGTAAATCAACCTGCACACTGTATTCCCTCGAAATTAATACAATCAAAGCAGGACGTAGGGTATTATCTCTACGAGAGAGCCAAAACCTGGGTAAAATCCTATGTCTCTGTTACCATCTACCAAGTCTACCTGTTCGGGACCCCCTACCCGAGATCTGATGGATCTGACTGATGAGTGATATTTTTGCACTCATTTTAACCTTGTTTAAACCGAGATATTTCATTAAAAGAGAGATATTCATTTCGATATTGCCACTAATGACTAATGAATGCAAAGGATTCCACAAATCCTCTCTTTAATATTTTCCACAAGAAATGGGCTAAAAAGGGAAGATATCACGTAGGAGAAAGGAAAGGAAGGAAAATGGAGAAGAAATAAATCATCAGGAGGTGTTAGAAGGCCACCAGAGTGAAAGACGGTGTTCCATGCGACCGCACGCGCTCGCATGAGCGGTCGTTTGGCGTGAAACCGAGGCAGGTCATCCACCTGAACAACTTTTATTAAGGGGACCCCGTCGAAATGTCAACAGAATGAGCAGAGGAGGAGCTCGAGCACAGCCACAACCCATTCATCATCATCTTCATCCACAAACCCTAGCCGCTGCCATTTTCACCTCCATAGCCATCTCCACCACCATAGCCCTCTCTCATCTAGTTCATACATGTAATCGTGCATCGCACAAGGCATCCATTGTAAGACACATTGCAATCAATCAATCTCAAGATGTGTTGTTTAATGATTTCTTCTCATGATCTGATCTCCATGTGTGAGTAGTCCGATAAGGTATGGGTGAGGCATGAGCCATGCAGCTCCAGGTATTTGGTGAAGGGATCAATGGAAGTCTTTGACAAAACGTCTCGTATGTGTAAAATAAAATTGCAACATGAAGTATCTCTTGTCTTGTCCGCAATCTTCACCCCTGCAGGTACCCAGGATCATGGAGATTGAGCACCGGTGGGGTTAGGAGCAAGGGGACTGTGAAGTGTTATATCGAACACCGGTGACAGTAAGGTTCAGTAGGGTAACATGGATCATATCCTTGGGGATTCATGAGGTGTAGTCAATGAACGCCCAAAGCTTTTGTCTGATATTATTATCTTAATTATCGGGGCAACCCCGCGAGACGGATAGGGCCTTCGGTAGGACAACTGATTCTTGATGCAGGACTCGTGTTGGTCAGGATGTTATTTGGACACATCCCCCATTCCAAATGAAGCAAGCACCTCTTTATGGGTGACTTCCCGAGCACAAACTAATATCATTTCTTATCGCAACACCAATAAATGGTTGTAAGCATTAAGACCTTATCCCCGTACCTTCATTTTATTATAAGTGTTTGAACCACTATTTGCTTGTTGATCCGGTCAAAAGCTGGATTTGACACTTTGACAGAAGCTTGCTACAGACCATCGCTTCAAGGGAGTCTTCCTCTCGTGGGTTCGATACCCAGGGTCACCTCTGGGGAAATAGGTGCGGGATACCCTTTCTTGTCCAATACCGGATCAATAAAAAGGAGATATCACTGACTCCTATTGGAAATAGGGATTTCTATTTATGTGCCCCTCCTTCCTTAGTTGTGCTCAATTTTCCCCTGCCCATCTAAGTGTGCTCACTTTTGCCCTCTTCCACTCACCCGCGCCTCACAAAAGGCCAAACAGTGCCTTGCCATCCGGTCAAAGCCGTTGACTATTACCTAGCCAGTGCTGATTCGTGGGTCCAACCTGGGATGCTGACATGTGGTACCAGTTGGTGCTGACGCCTGTGGCCAACCTGAGATGCTGACGCGTGGGGCCAACCTGGGTTGCTGACATGTGGGGCCAGTTGGTGCTGATGCCTGTGGCCAACCTGAGATGCTGACATGTGGGACCGGTCGATGGACGCCCGGTGCTGACGCGTTTGTCTAAAAAAAGGGGGACAAAATATGTCTCTCTCAGTTCACATCCCCCACGGACCGAGCAACCCACCTCCCCCATCCCCACCCCCCAATCCAGCGGCCGGCGGCGGCGATGACGACCGCTATGGAGGTGTTCTGCGTCGGTGACGCTGTCTTGCTGGAGAAGTGCAAGGAGATATCCTCTTGGTTTCCTAGCATGCAAGCTCTGGCAGAGCATGCATTGCAATTATTGAGAGATGCGACGCGGGATGAGACTCGATGGATGATTCCAGGTCTAGTCAATGGGGTCACTTGTATGGGGGTTTTCGTCTGAGCGATGCGTGAGGCAATGGAGTCACCGGATCCTCGTCAAGCGAGAGCTCGCAGCTATTCTGGGGGTGAGATACGTGTAGCCTCCTCCTGGTATGTCTCTACACATAATTAGGCTTGATGATGTGGAGGAGTTTATGAGGACAATCGAAAGGCCAGCGCCCAGAGACGAGCAAATGGTAGTTCAGGAGGAGGACGAGGATTGGTTTTCAAAGGCTGCTTCGGCTGTCGATGAGGAGGAGCACAAGGATGAATATGTAGAGGAGGATAGGTATTCATACCTCGTAAAGCGTATGAGCAAAGACAACGACGTTGTAGGGCTTATCATGTACAAAGCAAAGCTGGAGGATGAGTGGAAGCTCGTAGTTGTGTAATTGGAGTTGTGATGTACTTTTAGTTTGTTTATCACTATGTACTTTTAGTTGTGATGTACTTTTAGTTTGTTAATCACTATCTACTTTGTGATGTACCCATATTAATTAAAGTTTGCTATATTCATCCGAGATGTGTGTGCTACCTTATCTACTTTGTGATGTACTGAAGTTTGTTTGTTTAAGGCTGATTATTTCAATATTGTGGATCTGAGACACCATGCAAAAGGAAGAGCATTTTTTCATTTCTATCAATGTGTTATCAAAATTGCATGGATGACTAATCATATAAAATGGTTGAGAAATAGAGTTTTCTTTGTGGGTACTACCAAAATTCCTAATGTGGAAGGTGAATTTTTTTTTCAGAATTTAATGGACCAAACTAGAGCACACTTGCAGTTCAAATTTGAATTACTTGATGTAAATAGCCGGAAATTCAATAAATCAATGAAAAATGGCAATATCACTCAGAAATTCATGAAAAATTGGCAGCTGCAATCACATGTGGTATACTTCAGGTGAAAATTGTGAGGGCACTATTTACAATATTATTCATGGCAGTTGCTTCACAAAAAAGTCGTGTATGGCACTAGAAAAATGAAAAAAATAACTTTTTATTAACCAAATCTTCAATCTTTTTGTGAATTATTGCTCACTATTGTAACACCCTTGTTAGTTCCAAAGATGGTCATGTTTCAAAGCGCGATTCCCAGAGGTGTACCACCTCTAAACAATCAACTTCCAGAACTACTCGTGAATAGCCTCGGAGTTTTGCGAAGATGATCCCATCACGAGGGCAAGAGCCTCTGCGGCCAATGGATCTGTTATTCATGGATACGGCTTATTCTAAGCAGCGAGGAAGGCATTTGGGGATCTTGCCACTCCCCCAACTCCGCCCTTATTTGAATCAGTGGATATGCCTGCATCTGTGTTTATTTTCACCCAGTCTTCCTCCGGCGGTCTCCACCCATAGCCAGGCATGATCTTTGCATGCTCCAAAGGTATTTCCAGCAAGGCAAGATCATCCTTAATCCTCTTGATCGAGAAAACTGGATCATTTGACCCTCGGTCGTCGGTAATGTTATTCTTGGGCGTCCAAATAGCCCACATAACAGTGATGATTTTGGCACGATCCAGTTTCGAGAAGCGGTGGTCACAAAGTATATCCTTTGACCACATATTTGGATGAAGTTCTGGGAGTTTGACATGTAGCCACTCCATAGCTTCAGTCCAGAATCTTTTTGCGTGGGAGCACTTCACAAGTGCATGCATCAGGTCCTCGTCTGCACTAAGGCAGACTTTACATCTTGCCAAAGTAGTGATATATCGATATTTGAGAATGCTCTCAACCGGAAGGATTCCACGAAGGACTCTCCACCAGAACACCCTCACCTTTGGAATCACTTTCAGCTTCCAAAGTCGAGACCATAACTGCTTTTCACTCTCTAAGGTTCCTGTGATCGTCCCTTCCTCTAGAGCTGACTGCTCATTGCAAGTCATAAGAGCGCGATATGATGATTTGACAGTATAGGTACCCGACTTCTCCTAGTTCCATGCCCAGAAATCTTCACCCCCGCCTCGCCTTAACGGTATATTGAGAATCGCATCGGCGTCCGGTGCAGTGAAATTGTTTCTGACAACATCCGATTTTCAGGTCCAACTTTCATTATCAATAAGATCAGACACTACTGAAAGATTTGCATCTCCAGTTTGAGGTGCTGGTATAATTGACAGCTTACCTGCAATCCATCTGTCCGGCCATATTGATACTTACGTGCCATCGCCAATCCGGCGGATCAAGCCCACCTAAAGAGCCTCCCGACCTGCTACAATCGCCCGCCAGGTTGATGAAGAACCTCTTGGAATAGCAGCATACAAGAAGTCTGAGGATGGGAAGTATCGTCCTTTTAATACTCGAGCACATAGAGACTCCGGGCTTGTGATCATCCTCCAGCCATGTTTACCCAACATGGCCAAGTTAAAAGTTTCAATGTTCCGAAAGCCCATTCCTCCATGCATTTTGGGGGATGCAAGTGATTTCCAATCGATCCAATGCAGTGAACGCCGGTCGACGGAACTACTCCACCAGTAACGTGCCATGCTTGAAGAGATCCCCTTATTGACTTTTTTGGTCAGTTGGAAGCAACTCATAGAAAAGGTGGGGATAGCCTGTGCAACTGACTTGAGGCAAATTTCCCTTCCAGCACAAGATACAAGTTTTTCAGAGCCATCACCAAGTTTTCCTCTAATTCTTTCTCCAATGTGGTCAAAAGACCCACTAGTAATGCGAACCACAGCCGTAGGTAAACCGAGATATCTTTCATTAAAAGCTTCTACTGTGATGCCACTACAAAAAAAAAGACACATCCGTGACATTTTGGGCCGAACGAAATTTTTTTCTGTCATGCTTATGACACTTCTATGACAATAATTGTGACAAAACCCGGTATCATCATAGATGTGGTGGGCTCCTACTTCTATGACAAAAAATCATGACAGAAAATGGGCTTTTCATCCTGGGCGGGCCGGAGACGCACCTGCATGACATTCTTTGGGCCGTCCATGACGGAAAAAATCATGGTAGAAGCGAGGGCGAGGAAATTTTTGGGGAGTTCCCGGTTACGGTGGGTGGTCAGGGCCGAGCGATGCACGGAGGGATTGCGCGTTTCTCTCGTACACGTACGCGCGTGTGTGCGAGGCGTTGGGCTCTAACTGAACCCGAGCGAGGCATTCGCTTACTGAACCCGAGCGATTGCACTAGCTACATTACTGAACCCGAGCGATCGATCCCTTGGCTGTTAACTGTACCTGAGCGATTCCTTTGCTACTGCTGCTAACTGAACCCGAGCGATCGATCGCTGCTGCTTACTGAAGCCGATCGAACCTGCTGCCTCTTGATGAATAGTGAATGTGGGGGTTGGTTGAACGAGTCAAGACGTACGTGGTTGGGGTTGGATGAACAGTTCCCGGTGGGGGTTGGATGAACAGGACCCCGTGGTAGTATATTGGCCGTTGCCGCTGGATTAACAGGACCCCGAGAGGAGGCCGCCACAGCCGAGCTGGTTGGGGGTGGATGAACAGGACCCCGTGGAGGGCTGGTTGAACAATAGCCGGTGGAGGGCTGGATGAACAGTAGCCCGTGGATGAACAGTAGCTGGTGGAGGCAGGAGGAGGACGCGGTGGATGAACAGTGCAGGTGGAGGCTGAAGGAAGTCGATGGTGGGTGAACAGTAGCCTGTGGAGTCCCGTTTTGCGGTATGCCACACCCCCCCGATGAACAGGACCACCGTTTCGACCGTAGCGCTCCAACACAAGTCTGTTTCCTCCGTTTTGCGGTACGCCACACCCCTCCCGATGAACAAGACCCTCGTTTCGACCGTAGCGCTCCAACACAAGTCTGTTTCCTCTGTTTTGTGGTACGCTACACCCCTCCCGATGAACAGGATGCCTTTTTGACCGTAGCCGATCGAACAGAAGGCCGTTTCCTCTGCGGTACGCCAGACCCCGTTTTGGCTGTTCTGTCCAAGCCGGTTGGCTCCCGTTGAACCAGACGCATTCCGACCTAGTCTGTTGTCTCACGATGAACATGACGTTGTTTCTCCGTTCCAACCCAGCCGGTTGGCTGCCCGATGAACAGGACGCCGTTGCTGCCGTCCGTTGCCTCTTCATGTACACGAGCCCTGGCCGTACGTATGCGCGAGTATGCGTTCGAGACCCCGCCCGTATGTATGTACGTGGCCGTATTTTTTGGCATGTGGTTGTACGTACGTGTACACGGTTTAGAAGGGACTGCCTGAACTGCTACGTCGGGGGCTCTACTAGTACACGTGCCGCTGCTTGCTCGGCCACGGTTCATCATTGCAGAGAGACCGATCGACCAGTATGTACGTACACGTTCGCGACAACGCTACGTATGCTTCGACTAGGTGGGTCCCGACTGTCAGGGAGGATAAGGACGCACTTCCTTGCGTGCGAAGTTATTGATGGTGGGTCCGAGCTGTCAGGGGGAGGATTCATCTTTTTTCGTGCCTAATATGGAGGCACTTTCCTTGCGTCCGAAGATATAGCTGGTGGGTCCCAGCTGTCAGGGTGGAAAACATTTTTTTCCGCAAAATACAGGTAAGCCAAAATACAGAGGCCCTTCCGGTAGGTCCCTGCTGTCAGGTGGAGGAATCATTATTTTGCATGTAATAAGGAGGCACTTCCTTGCTGCGGTCGTGGACCCAGGTGTCAGCCTCTCCACGTACAGTCCTCTTCCGATGGATGTCGTTCGTTGACCACGCCGTGCCGAGAGCACCAGGGCGGTGGACGACGGCGAGGCCTAGGAAGGGAACGACCCGGAGCCGGGGAAGACTCGGCAGTGGTTGCCCACGTGGTGGGGAGTACGAGGGTTTACTGGTTCGGCTGTCGTCGTCGGAAAATAACAGGAGGTGTGGGTGAGTAGAAGAATGGCCTGGCCAGCGATGGAGTAGGGTGGGGCGGTGCGGCCTGTGCGGCAGCACAGCCGGCCACGGGAGGCGGGAGCAGGCAGTTCCATCGGCGCTGGTTTGGGCGGCTGGAGCAAGAAGATCAGATATTGAAGAAGCAGCACGGCCGTTGGATTAACATCCAATGGTCACTGCTGCTAGTATCGTTTATGGACTAAGTTGACAAAGCCTTTAGTACACGTCAACCTAGTAGACCCACAAGTCAGCCTCCAAATCTGTTCCAAACAGCATACAACCCGAAATTTCTAGCCAGATTCAAATTAATTTAAAAACTAAACATACCTTAATTTAAATCCAATGAAATTTTACCCACACAAAAACAATAAAATTTAAAATATCAACATCCGAAAGAAAAAAGTATTTTGGAACTAATTGCATGTTTGCTATATTTTTTTATTTTACAGCCCATTTCTTATTACTTATAGCCCATTTCTTATTACTTATAGCCAATTTTCTGGGCAAGCCCGAATGCATCCCTCCTCGTCTTAAAAGATTTCCGGCCCAGCAGGGCGTAGAAAAACAAGTAGGCCTACGTTGGTTATTCTGCAAAAAACAAAATAACTGGGCTAGCCATTTTCAGAAAGGAAAAAAACTGGGCTGGTCATGTGGTAAACATATGAAATAAAAGCCTGGGCTAGACAGGCCAGAGCTCCCGCACAACCCAGTTGATACCCTTCTCCGCCCCAAAAACAAAAAAAATACTGCGCGCGCTGCTGGGTCCCTGGTGTCTGCCGCTCCTTGTGCAGTTATCTCGCTTATTGACTACGGTGACAGTGGCGTGCGACCCAGATGTCAGAAAACCATCAGGAGGAACCCTTTTTTCTTGTAATAAAGGAGGCACTTGCTTGCCTACTGCCATGATCCTGGTGGGTCCCTACTGTCATCCTCACCATGTACAGTCATCTCCTTATTCCTCTCGGTTGTTGACCATGTTGACAACACCGGAGGGCGGCGCCGCGGCGAGCGAACCAAGGCGGAGGACGATGGTGAGGCCTTGGACGGGAACGAACAGGAGCCGGGGAAGATGCGCAGAGTTTTAGGGTGCGATGTGGCCACGACGCGTGCGCGGCAGCACATCCAGCCGTGGGAGCCGGGAGCAGGCGATCCCGCCGGCGCTGGTTTGGCTTTGGCGGCTGGAGGAAGAAGAGACTGAAGAAACATGACAGACGTTGAATGTCAATCCAACGGTCAAGGTTGGCACAATCATTTGTTGACTAAGCCGACACCAAGTAGCATACTTTTTTATATATAGGAAGAAAAGAAAAACTGGGCTCGTTCGCCAGATAACATTCCCAAAATTGCGACCGTTTGATCTTGCGTCGCAACTAAAACTGCGAGGAAAATGCGGTTGTTTGCCGTCCTCCTCCGAGGGAACGTTCGCCACATAAGTGACTAGCACCCTTGGTTTTCAACCGAGAGGTCTTGGGTTCGAGTCCCAGGAACCCTCAATTTTCTCCTCCTTCCTTCCTCGCCAAAAAAAAAGAAAATCAAAGACTTGAGAAGGCGTACAGAACAAGCTAGTGTACCAGTAAAGAGGCGTTGCTGAGTTTTAGAAAAAAGAGAGACATGCTCCTGTAGCTGGTTCGAATCCAAACCTAGACTATGACTATATATGGTGCTATGCTACTCTTCAAGTAATGAAACTGACATATCCAACGTTCGCTTCTCCTCTTCTCTACTTACTCTGCCTAGCATCAGAAGCTCTGGCAGCAGCAACCATGTCCACTGGCGGCTCATCCACCTGCTCTTCAGCAAGCAACAACCAGATATGCACCAAGTTGCCACCCATACCATCGCCTGTGGGTCTCATCACACCCCCGCCGGCACATGCACCGCAGCCGGTTGCTTATCGCAACTCGTTGCCGTTGGTGTGGTGCCACTGCTGCAAATCACGCAGAGTCATCTGTCGCGTCTCAACCACAATCCTCAACCCTGGCCGAGTCTTCTACAAATGCCCGAATCATGGGGTAATAATATGTTTAAGTGTTGTTCCGCTGCTTTCAGTTGCTGATTTTTTTAATAGTTTGGTTGATGATCTTCCAATTTGATTCGTGCAGAAAAGGGAAGATTCGTGTGATTTGTATTGCTGGGAAGTTGCTGATGTGGGGGAATGGAACTACGCTGATTATTTGGTTAGCCGAGAAATCCCAATACCAGCAGTTTGGGGTGTTGGACAAGTAACTGAAAGAACGGCAGAAGAGGAAGATGCAGAGCAGAAGGTTAAAGATGCAGTTCCTCTGATCATGGCCAAGCAACAACAGCTGAACGGCCTTGATAGCAATGAGGAGATGAAAGAGCTTGTGAAGATAATGGGCAAAATCGATGTGCTCTGTAGGATGATTGTCTCTTTATTTGCAGTGTATGTAGCACTCGTGATGTATTCAGTGGCTATGACATGAGCACTTTGCTGAAACTAGTAATGAATGAAACCTGTTTAGTAGGCTGGGCGTAGTGTTGTGAACATCTAATAATTTCTATTAACGAAAATGGGGGGGGGGGTATCCCCTTTTACTCATAAATAAATAGCGGAGGCTCTTTTGCTAATAAATAAATAAATTAGCAGAGGCCCTGTCGGGTCAGCTTCGTTCCCATTCGAAGACGTAGAGCAAATTGCAGTCCAACAGCAAACTATGTCATCAAATACAAGTTTCACAGCCAAATATGAGTACAACTAAACAACAATGTCATCATGTTTTAGTCATCATGCAATCACCAAACACAAATCAACATACATAATAAGTGATGTTCTCACAGCAAAATACTAAACAACAACTTCATCAGATTTCAGTTGTCATAGAAAACACAATTTCACATAGTAGATAAAAAGTCATCTTCTGACAGGAAAATACGACAAAAGCAATCTAATCATCATCAGCAGCAGCGTCAACATCTTCGCCATGTGTATCAGTCTGAATCGTAATTGACCCCAGTGTCATCTTCTTCTTCATCCTCAATGTCCTCGAACGTTGGCGTCTTATTGATCAACTCTCGTATGTCCACAGCCCGACAGGCAATCTTTTCGCCAGCGTCATTGACGTGATGGTTCTCAAAGATATTAGGAAGATCTGTGTAATCTTCTATATCAGGAGCAGTGTAAGCATCATCTTGTTGTGCAACTTCATTAAACAAATTCCTCTGCTCAAACCTTTGCAATACTCTCCAGTCATCACTACGTGCATATGTGTCTTCCAAGAAAAATATCTGTGTTGCTTGATTTGCCAAAATAAAAGGCTCGTCAGTCTAGTACGCCACCTTGACATTGATGGATTTGAAATAATCATCAGCTCTGGGTTTTGCGATCCTGGAAAACAGATTATACCAACGACAGCACAATAGAACCACACACCGATGAACCTCGAAACTGGAGATATACTGCAACTGAACAATGTATGTTATGTTAGCATACATTTCAGTTGTCTCTTCACCGTACTTATCCGTGCTCATGATGGCACTGTTTTGTGTCTTCCTGCCTTCGTCATGTGCAAGGGTGTTGTAGCGCACATCTCCAACAACGCAAGATTCATAATGTCTTATCTGAGTATCAGGACCCATTGCTAGTGTGTAAAGGGCATCATTAACTACCTGCCCATCCTCCCGCATCTTCTTAACCTATGGTTAGAAAATAGACAAGCTGATCATCTTATGTACTTAATATATTAAAAAACTGATAGTGCAATTCAAAAGCTTACATGGCTCTTAAACCATTTCGCAAATCCTGCCATAACCAGTTTGTCAATGTTTCTTGGATTTTGCGGCAGTAACTCCTTTTTGTAGATGCTGCACAACATAGTGACCGCGTCAAACATCTAAATATATAAGAATGTGCTGCAAGTTTAGTAGATTACGATGTATAAGCTGCAGTACTTAGCACTTACTTGATATAAGGTAGAATCTCAGGACAGTTATTCAACACATACCAAACCATTTTGTCCAAATCTTTAGGTTTGTCGTCTTGTCGACTCTTCCCTGTAACTCGAACAGAACAATCGAAAACATTGAGCTCGGGATTGTCTTCCCTGATCAGCTGTTTCAATGTATTTTGAGCAGAATGTCAATGCTTCTGTAGCAATGTAGGCCTCTGCAATGGAACCCTCAGGTCTAGCTCTGTTCCTACATAGCCCTTGAAAGTGCCTAGCCGCCTTTCAATAGGGTACATCCAGCCATACTATACTGGACCTCTAAGTAGTGCCTCATCAGGTAGATGAACATCCAAATGCACCATCACATCAAAGAAGGCTGGAGGATATATCTTCTCAAGGTCGCATAGGATAGTTGGTATCATGTCTCTAAGACGCTCCAAAGCATCTATCCTGATATTTCTAATGTAGAGTTCCCTGAAGAATTGTCCCAACTCTGCAACTGCTCTGTATAAGTCAGGGCGGCCCAATCCTCTATGGATAACAGGTAAAACCCTTTGAAGTAGGACGTGGCAGTCATGAGTTTTCAACCCTTGTACCTTGTTTCCATCTGCACTGAATCTCCTTTCAGGGTTGGAAGCAAATCCATGTGGGAATCTCACACATGATAGGACCTTGCAGAATTCTTTTCTTTTTTACCTTGTCCAAGACGTACACAGCTGGTGCCATATCCCGTGGTTTACCTTCATCTTCCACCTGCAAATCCTTTCTGATACCCAGGTGTGTCAAATCAATCCTAAATTTTAAGGTATCTTTCATCTTGCCTTCAATATTAAGAAGTGTGCCGATAATGCTGTCACCTATATTTTTCTCGATGTGCATCACATCAAGATTATGCCGCAGATCCAAATCTTTCCAATACTCCAAGTCCCACAAAGTGGACCTACGGGTAAACAATAATCTCTTTTCTACCCTGCCATGCTTCCTTTTCCCGCTACCATTATCAGGATGGTTTCCTGGTGTAATATGCCTGACCTTCTCTAATTCCACTTGCAACTCATCGCCGGTGAGCCTCTTTGGCGCGTCACGATTTTCATGCTTTGCATTGAACACATGTCTTCGGTATTTTGTAGGACACGGCTTGTCCTTGGCAAGGAAACAGCGGTGTCCAATGTAACAGATCTTGCTAAGTATTGCGTATGACAGTGGATTCTTGTCACAGCGAACACATGCATTGTTACCATGTGTCGTTCGCCCTGACATAGTGCCCAAAGCCGAATAATCATGGATGCACCAAATTGTAACAACAAGCAAAAAGAAATCAGCTGGTGGGCTGCTATATAGGTCTCGAGTGAGAACACCCCTCCATAGCTGTTGAAGTTCCTCCACAAGAGGCTCCATGAATAAATCAAAATCCTTTCCAGGACTTTTTGGACCTGGGATGAGTAAGGCCATCATTTAGTTTGATTCTTTGGTGCAGACATTTGGAGGCATGTTGTAAGGGATAGCAAGCACTGGCCACATACTATATGTGGCGCTCTGGTGGCCAAATGGGTTAAATCCATCTGTAGCTAAGCCAAGTCTAATGTTTCTCGGGTCAGCAGCAAACTTTTTGTGTTTCTGATTGAAGCTTTTCCAGTCACTACCATGAGATGGATGGCTCATTACATTCTGATCTCTGTACTCCTGGTTCCTAGAATGCCACAGTACATCCTCTCTTGTTTCAGCATCATGAAACAACCTCTACAATCTTGGTATAATTGGAAAATGTCTCAGAACATTATGAGGAATCCTCTTCATAGCATCGCCATCTTTCCATCTTGATGATTTGCATTTTGGGCATTCACTTAAGTTGGCATAATCCTTACGGAACAGAACACAATTATTCTTACAAACATCGATCATATCATATCCAATTCCAACTGCACGAAGGAAATTCTTCATTTTACTGTAGGTGTGTGGCAGCACAGACTAAGGATGGCAATGGGTAGGGTATGGGCAGGGTAGAGCAATACCATACCCATACCCGTATAGTCAGTGGGTACAAAATTCTACCCATACCCGTACCCATGGGTATGAAACTTTACCCATACCCATACCCGATGGGTACCCGTACCCATTGGGTACCCAACGGGTAGAGCAAATAGTACACAAGTTGTTCATAATTTTACACTCATTGATAGCACATTTGACAAAAAAAATCAATTATCTCAGCTCAATAACAAGGCAGATGAGTACATGACCACTCTCAAAATATAGAAATCACATCATACTCATAAGTTAATAGGAGTAGATGAGTCACATGACAAATTAATGAATCATTGATGACAAGTTAACATTAGTTCACAAGTGGGCAGGGTATGGGTATACCCGCGGGTACAGGGCTATACCCGTACCGTACCCATGACTTAACGGGTAGGGTATGGGTACTACCCATGGGTATAAAAGTCTGCCCATACCCTGCCCGTGCGGGTACGGTACCTGTGGGTACCTGTACCCGTGGGTAAAATTGCCATCCTTAGCACAGACGCATCTGGGAAAGATTTGCGGAAAGCAACCAACATCGCATCGAATGATTTGTTGGTCATCCACTCAGATGTCTTCACCTGAAGAAAGGTGACCATAGCTGAGAATACTGACAGCTTATTTCTTGGGGTAACAGCCACGTTGCATTGTTCCAACATGCGGGCCCACCGTTTTTCTTCTGCTGGTGAAAGTTCACGAAATGCGAGCATTTCGTAGCATTGTTTCAATGTTGGTCAAACTCACTAGCTCCGCCACCACCACCTCCTCCTCCTCCTCTTCCACATGAGCATCAGGCAGATCAAGATGGTGATCTGCTGCTTCCACATAGTCAGTAACATTGATGTTCACAGCTTCACCATGATGAACCCACCTAGTATATGTG
Source organism: Thinopyrum elongatum (assembly GCA_011799875.1). Classification (NCBI taxonomy): domain Eukaryota; kingdom Viridiplantae; phylum Streptophyta; class Magnoliopsida; order Poales; family Poaceae; genus Thinopyrum; species Thinopyrum elongatum. The sequence goes on along the minus strand of CM022297.1, from coordinate 485,992,898 downwards.
ACTGACATCCATACAAGTGTAGATGATTTTGCACAGTTGACTGGGGTCTTGTAACTGAATTCATACAACTGCTACACGGGCATAGCACATCTGATTTCGGACCACCGTACTGATGGAAATATGCCTTAGAGGCAATAATAAAGTTGTTATTTTATATTTCCTTATTCATGATAAAGGTTTATTATTCATGCTAGAATTGTATTGATCGGAAACTTAAATACATGTGTGAATACATAAACAAATACCGTGTCCCTAGTGAGCCTCTACTAGACTAGCTCATTGATCAAAGATGGTTAAGGTTTCCTAACCATGGACATGTGTTGTCATTTGATAACGGGATCACATCATTAGGAGAATGATGTGATGGACAAGACCCATCCGTTAGCTTAGCATTATGATCGATCATTTTTATTGCTATTGCTTTCTTCATGTCAAATACATATTCCTTCGTCTATGAGATTATGCAACTCCCGGATACCGGAGGAATGCCGTGTGTGCTATCAAATGTCACAACGTAACTGGGTGATCATAAAGATGCTCTACAGGTATCTCCGAAGGTGTTTGTTGAGTTGGCATAGATCGAGATTGGGATTTGTCACTCCGAGTATCAAAGAGGTATCTCTGGGCACACTCGGTAATACACATCATAAGCTTGCAAGCAAATGACTAAGGAGTTGGTCACGAGGTGATGTATTATGGAACGAGTAAAGAGACTTGCCGGTAACGAGATTGAACTAGGTATAGAGATACCGACGATCGAATCTCGGGCAAGTAACGTACCAATGGATGCTACTTCTTGAGCTTGCGTTAGTTTTTCCCTTGAAGAGGAAAGGGTGATGCAGCAAAGTAGAGATAAGTATTTCCCTCAGTTAGAGAACCAAGGTATCAATCCAGTAGGAGACAACGCAAAAATCACCAATACCTGCATAAACAATCAAACAACTTGCACCCAACGCGATAAAGGGGTTGTCAATCCCTTCACGGTTACTTGCAAAAGTGAGATTCTATAGAGATAGATGAAACTAAACAAACGGTAAAGTAAATATTTTTGATATTTTTGGTTTATAGATCGGAAAGTAAAAGATTGCAAAATAGTAGATCGGAAAGTTATATGATGAAAAATAGTAGATCAGAAACTTATATGATAAAAAATAGACCCGGGGGCCATAGGTTTCACTAGAGGCTTCCCTCATGATAGCGAATAATACGGTGGGCGAACAAATTACTGTCGAGCAATTGATAGAAAATCGCAAAGTTATGACGATATCTAAGGCAATGATTATGAAATATAGGCATCACGTCCGTGTCAAGTAGACCGAAACGATTCTACATCTACTACTATTACTCCACACATCGACCGACTCCTGCCTGCATCTGGAGTATTAAGTTCATGAAGAACAGAGTAACGCATTAAGTAAGATGACATGATATAGAGGAATTAACTCAAGCAATATGATGAAAACCACATCTTTTTATCCTCGATGGCAACAATACAATACGTGCCTTCCTGCCCCTACTGTCACTGGGAAAGGACACCGCAAGATTGAACCCAAAGCTAAGCACTTCTCCCATTGCAAGAAACACCAATCTAGTTGGCCAAAACAAACCGATAGTTCGAAGAGAATTACAAATATCAAATCATGCATAAAAGAATTCAGAGAAGATTCAAATAATATTCATAGATAAGCTGATCATAAATCTACAATTCATCGGATCTCGACAAACACACCGCAAAAGAGTATTACGTCGGATAGATCTCCAAGAACATCAAGGAGAAAAAGGTATTGAGAATCAAAGAGAGAGAAGAAGCCATCTAGCTACTAGCTATGGACCCGTAGGTCTGAGGTAAACTACTCACGCTTCATCAGAAGAGCAATGGTGTTGATGTAGAAGCCTTCCATGATCGAATCCCCCTCCGGCAGGATGCCGGAAAAGGCCCCTAGATGGGATCTCACCGGTACAGAAGGTTGCGCGGTGCAAAAGTGTTTTCGTGGATACTTCTGGGTGTTTGGGAATATATGTGAACATATAGGTGAAAGAATTAGGTCAGGGGAGTCACGGGGGGCCCACAAGGCAGGGGCGCGCCCTACCCCCTGGGCGCGCCCTCCACCCTTGTGGCCGCCTCGTGGCTCTTCTGACTTGAACTCCAAGTCTCCTGGGTGTCTTCTGGTCCAAGAAAAATCATCGCGAAGGTTTTATTCCGTTTGGCTCCGTTTGGTATTCCTTTTCTGCGAAACTCTAAAACAAGGAAAAAACAGAAACTGGCACTGGGCTCTAGGTTAATAGGTTAGTCCCAAAAATAATATAAAATAGCATATTAATGCATATAAAACTTCCAAAACAGATAATATAATAGCATGGAATAATAAAAAATTATAGATACGTTGGAGACATATCAAGCATCCCCAAGCTTAATTCCTGCTCGTCCTCGAGAAGGTAATGATAAAAACAGAATTTTGATGTGGAATGCTACCTAACATATTTATCCATGTAATTTTCTTTATTGTGGCATAAATGTTTAGATCCATAAGATTCAAAACAAAAGTTTAATATTGACATAAAAACAATAATACTTCAAGCATACTAACAAGGCAATTATGTCTTCTCAAAATAACATGGCCAAAGAAAGCTTATCCCTACAAAATCATATAGTCTGGCTATGCTCCATCTTCATCACACAAAATATTCAAATCATGCACAACCCCGATGACAAGCCAAGCAATTGTTTCATACTTTTGATGTTCTCAAACCTTTTCAACTTTCACGCAATACATGAGCGTGAGCCGTGGACATAGCACTATAGGTGGAATAGAATATGGTGGTTGTGGAGAAGACAAAAAGAAGGAGATAGTCTCACGTCAACTAGGCATATCAACGGGCTTTGGATATGCCCATCAATAGATATCAATGTGAGTGAGTAGGGATTGCCATGCAACGGATGCACTAGAGCTATAAGTTTATGAAAGCTCAAAAAGAAACTAAGTGGGTGTGCATCCAACTCGCTTGCTCACGAAGACCTAGGGCAATTTGAGGAAGCCCATCATTGGAATATACAAGCAAAGTTCTATAATGAAAAATTCCTACTAGTATATGAAAGTGACAACATAGGAGACTTTCTATCATGAAGATCATGGTGCTACTTTGAAGCACAAGCGTGGTAAAAGGATAGTAACATTGCCCCTTCTCTCTTTTCTCTCATTTTTTTTGTTGTTGGGCCTTCTCTCATTTTTTTGGCCTCTTTTTTTTCGTCCGGAGTCTCATCTCGACTTGTGGGGGAATCATAGTCTCCATCATCCTTTCCTCACATGGGACAATGCTCTAATAATGAAGATCATCACACTTTTATTTACTTACAACTCAAGAATTACAGCTCGATACTTAGAACAAAATATGACTCTATATGAATGCCTCCGGCGGTGTACCGGGATGTGCAATGAATCAAGAGTGACATGTATGAAAGAATTATGAACGGTGACTTTGCCACAAATATGATGTCAACTACATGATCATGCAAAGCAATATGAAAATGATGAAGCGTGTCATAATAAATGGAACAGTGGAAAGTTGCATGGCAATATATCTTGGAATGGCTATGGGAATGCCATAATAGGTAGGTATGGTGGCTGTTTTGAGGAAGGTATATGGTGCGTGTATGGTACCGGTGAAAGTTGCGCGGCACTAGAGAGGCTAGCAATGGTAGAAGGGTGAGAGTGCGTATAATCCATGGACTCAACATTAGTCATAAAGAACTCACATACTTATTGCAAAAATCTATTAGTTATCGAAATGAAGTACTACGCGCATGCTCCTAGGGGGATAGATTGGCAGGAAAAGACCATCGCTCGTCCCCGACCGCCACTCATAAGGAAGACAATCAATAAATAAATCATGCTCCGACTTCATCACATAACGGTTCACCATACGTGCATGCTACGGGAATTACAAACTTTAACACAAGTATTTCTACAATCCACAATTACTTACTAGCATGACTCTAATATCACCATCTCTATATCTCAAAACAATCATCAAGAATCAAACTTCTCATAGTATTCAATGCACTTTATATGAAAGTTTTTATTATATCCCTCTTGGATGCCTATCATATTAGGACTAAATTTATAACCAAAGCAAATTACCATGTTGTTTAGAGACTCTCAAAATAATATAAGTGAAGCAAGAGAGTTCAATAATTTCTATAAAATAAAGCCACCGCCGTGCTCTAAAAAGATATAAGTGAAGCACTAGAGCAAAATTGCCTAGCTTAAAAGATATAAGTGAAGCACATAGAGTATTCTAATAAATCATGATTCATGCGTGTCTCTCTCAAAAGGTGTGTACAGCAAGGATGATTGTAGCAAACTAAAAATCAAAGACTCATATCATACAACACGCTCCAAGCAAAACACATATCATGTGGTGAATAAAAATATAGCCTCAAGTAAAGTTACCGATAGACGAAGACGAAAGAGGGGATGCCTTCCGGGGCATCCCCAAGCTTAGGATCTTGGTTGTCCTTGAATATTACCTTGGGGTGCCTTGGGCATCCCCAAGCTTAGGCTCTTGCCACTCCTTATTCCATAGTCCATCAAATCCTTACCCAAAACTTGAAAACTTCACAACACAAAACTCAACAGAAAATCTCATAAGCTCCGTTAGTATAAGAAAATAAATCACCACTTTTGGTACTGTTGTGAACTCATTATTTATTTATATTGGTGTAATATCTACTGTATTCCAACTTTTCCATGGTTCATACCCCCCGATACTACCCATAGATTCATCAAAATAAGCAAACAACACATAGAAAACAGAATCTGTCAAAAACAGAACAGTCTGCGAAGATCTGAATTGTTCTAATACTTCTGTAACTCCAAAACTTATGAACAATTATGAAAAAAAGAGACAATTTGTATATCAATCCTGTGTAAAAAAATCAGGGTTTTTCCACGCTCCAGTGAATTTAAACAATTCTGTGATTGGACGCAAAAGTTTCTGTTTTTCAGCAAGATCAAATCAACTATCACCGTAAGCCATCCCAAAGGTCTTTCTTGGCACAAACACTAATTAAAACACAAAACCACATCTAACCAGAGGCTAGATGAATTATTTATTGCAAAACAGAACCAAAAAGCAATGAACAAAAATAAAATTGGGTTGCCTCCCAACAAGCGCTATTGTTTAACGCCCTTAGCTTGGCATAAAAACACTAATAGATCTAGGTATTGTCATCTTTGATATTCAATTCTTCAATTGCGCACTTATAATCCTTAGGAGATTCTTTGGTTTTATCAATGATCAAACTCCTAGGCAAGAAATCAAGATATTCACTCGTGGCAATTGGTTCCTTAATAATATCGAAAAAATTGGGGTGAACACTTATTGTTTTAAGATCTTCATTTTCTTTACTAGAAGGTTCACCCTTATTCTTAGGAACATAAGTAAACTTGGCAATCTTAGTAGGAGGAAGATTTTGAGTAGTTTTAACGGAGGAAAAAGCGGAACCCAAGTTGGTAATAATATCTTCTAGTTTGCCAATTCTAGTAGAATCTTGATCTATCTTTTCATAAACTATGGGTTCCTTTTCCCTAAGATTCTTTAAAGTAACTCCTACCTTAGATCCATATTGAGTAATCTGATTATGAATATTTTTATCCAAATTTTCAATCAACTCTACGGTAGCAATTTTATTCTCAATAATATCAAGCCTTTGCATCACATGTTCCAAGGTTAAAACAGTTCCATTGATCAAAAGAGGTGGTGGGCCTAGCAAATCTATCATAGCGTTGTAAGAATCAAAAGTATGGATCCCCAAGAAATTACCCCCGGTAATGGTATCTAGAACATATCTATTCCAAGGAGTAATGCCCACATAAAAATTGTGAAGAAGAACGGCAGTGGATTGCTTTCGAGTAGATCTATTCTGAGCATTGCAAATTCTATACCAAGCATCTTTTAAATTTTCTTCCTTCCTTTATTTAAAATTGAGAACTTCATTATCGGGAGTGCTAACAATGATGGGAGGACTAGCCATGAAAGCAAGATAAACGATCTAACGCATGAGCAAACAAAAAGCAAACGAAGAAGACGAATGGAAGAAGGGACGGAAGAAGGGCGAATAAAAAGGCAAATCTTTTCAAAAATCGTTTTAGAAGTGGGGGAGAGGAAAACAAGAGGCAAATGGCGAATAATGTAATGCAGGAGATTAGAGTTTTATGATGGGTACTTGGTATGTCTTGACTTGGCGTAGATCTCCCCGACAACAGCGCAAGAAATTCTTCCTGTTACTTCTTGAGCTTGCGTTGGTTTTTCCCTTGAAGAGGAATGGGTGATGCAGCAAAGTAGAGATAAGTATTTACCTCAGTTAGAGAACCAAGGTATCAATCCAGTAGGAGACAACGCACAAATCACCAATACCTGCACAAACAATCAAACAACTTGCACCCAACGTGATAAAGGGGTTGCTAATCCCTTCACGGTTACTTGCAAAAGTGAGATCTGATAGAGATAGATGAAACTAAACAACTGGTAAAGTAAATATTTTTGGTATTTTTGGTTTATAGATCAGAAAGTAAAAGATTGCAAAATAGTAGACCGGAAACTTATATGATGGAAAATAGTAGAACAGAAACTTATATGATGGAAAATAGACCCGGGGGCCATAGGTTTCACTAGAGGCTTCTCTCATGATAGCAAATAATACGGTGCGTGAACAAATTACTGTCGAGCAATTGATAGAAAAGCGCAAAGTTATGACGATATCTAAGGCAATGATTATGAAATATAGGCATCACGTCCGTGTCAAGTAGACCAAAACGCTTCTACATCTACTACTATTACTCCACACATCGACCGACTCCTGCCTGCATCTAGAGTATTAAGTTCATGAAGAACAAAGTAACGCATTAAGTAAGATGACATGATGTAGAGGAATTAACTCAAGTAATATGATGAAAACCCCATCTTTTTATTCTCGATGGCAACAATACAATACATGCCTTGCTGCCCCTACTGTCACTGGGAAAGGACACCGCAAGATTGAACCCAAAGCTAAGCACTTCTCCCATTGCAAGAAAAACCAATCTAGTTGGCCAAAACAAACCGATAGTTCGAAGAGAATTACAAAGATATCAAATCATGCATAAAAGAATTCAGAGAAGATTCAAAAATATTCATAGATAAGCTGATCATAAATCCATAATTCATCAGATCTCGACAAACACACTGCAAAAGAGTATTACATCGGATAGATCTCCAAGAACATCGAGAAGAACATGGTATTGAGAATCAAAGAGAGAGAAGAAGCCATCTAGCTACTAGCTATGGACCCGTAGATCTGAGGTAAACTACTCACGCTTCATCGGAAGGGCAATGGTGTTGATGTAGAAGCCCTCCGTGATCGAATCCCCCTCCGGCAGGATGCCGGAAAAGGCCCCTAGATGGGATCTCATGGGTACAGAAGGTTGCGGCGGTGGAAAAGTGTTTTCGTGGATACTTCTGGTGGTTTGGGAATATATGTGAATATATAGGCGAAAGAATTAGGTCAGGGGAGTCACGGGGGGCCCACAAGGCAGGGGGGCGCCCTACCCCCCTAGGCGCGTCGTCCACCCTTGTGACCGCCTGGTGGCTCTTCTGACTTGAACTCCAAGTCTCCTGGGTGTCTTCTGGTCCAAGAAAATCATCACGAAGGTTTATTCCGTTTGGACTCCGTTTGGTATTCCTTTTCTGCGAAACTCTAAAACAAGAAAAAAAACAAAAACTGTCAGTGGGCTCTAGGTTAATAGGTTAGTCCCAAAAATAACATAAAATAGCATATTAATGCATATAAAACATCCAAAACAGATAATATAATAGCATGAAGCAATAAAAAAAATTATAGATACGTTGGAGACGTATCAATGGACAAGGGAATTACGTATGTTGTCATGGCGGTTCGACCGATAAAGATCTTCATAGAAAATGTAAGAGCCAATATGGGCATCCAGGTTCTGCTATTGGTTATTGACCAGAGAGGTGTCTCGGTTATGTCTACATAGTTCTCGAACCCGTAGGGTCCACACGCTTAACGTTCATTGACGATATAGTGTTATATGAGTTATATGTTTTGGTGACCGAATATTGTTTGGAGTCCCGGATGAGATCACGGACATGATGAGGAGTCTCAAAATGGTCGATAGGTAAAGATTGATATATAGGACGATGGTATTTGGACACCGGAAGTGTTTCGGGACGTACCGGGAAGGAATCGGGTCACCGGAAGGGGTTCTGGGCACCCCCCGGCAAGTTATGGGCCTTATGTGCCAAAGGAGGGGACAGACCAGCCCATAACGGGGCTGGTGCGCCCCCTCCCTTGTTTGGCCAGACCTAGGGAAGGAAAAGGGGGAGGGCTAGCCCCTCCTGCCTTTCCCTCTCATGGGAGAAAGGAAAGGGGGGGCGCCACCCTCCCCTGCCTTTCCCCGCACTCCAAATAAGGAAAGAGGGGGGCGCGGCTTGGAAAGGACCCCAAGTAGGATTCCTCCTACTTGGGTGCCTCCTTTGGCTGCTCCTCCCTCCCTCCCACCTATATATATGTGGGAGGGGGGCGCCTAGCACACAACAGACAATTGCCTAGCCGTGTGCGGCGCCCCTGTTCATAACTTCACCATCACCGTCACCACACCGTCGTGCTGTCAGAACTCATCTACTACCTCGCCGTCTTGCTGGATCGAGAAGGAGTAGGACATCACCGAGCTGAACGTGTGCAGAACACGGAGGTGCCGTGCGTTCGGTACTTGATCGGTTGGAGCGCGAAGAAGTTCGACTACATCAACCGCGTTGTTTAAACGCTTTCGCTTACGGTCTACGAGGGTATGTAGACACACTCTCCCCCTCGTTGCTATGCATCTCCATGGATAGATCATTGCGTGTGTGTAGAATTTTTTTTGTTTTCCATGCAACGATTCCCAATAGTGGTATCAGAGCCAGGTCTATGCGTAGATGATATACACGAGTAGAATACAAAGAGTTGTGGGCGGTGATAGTCATACTGCTTACCACCAACGTCTTATTTTGTTTCGGCGGTATTGTAAGATGAAGCGGCCCGGACCAACCTTACATGTCCACGTACATGAGATCGGTTCCACCTACAGACATGCAACTAGTTTTGCATAAAGGTGGCTGGCGTTGTGGTTCTATGCGTAGGTAAGAACGGTTCTTGCTAGAAGCCTGTAGCAGCCACGTAAAACTTGCAACAACAAAGTAGATGACATCTAACTTGTTTTTGCAGGGCATGTTGTGATGTGATATGGTCAAGACATGATGTGATATACGTTATTGTATGAGATGATCATGTTTTGTAAAAGTTATCAGCAACCCGCAGGAGCCTTATGGTTGTCTCTTTATTGTATGAAATGCAAACACGATGTAATTGCTTTACTTTATCACTATGCGTTAGCGATAGTTGTAGAAGCAATAGTTGGCAAGACGATCACGATGCAACGATGGAGATCAAGGTGTCGAGCCGGTGACGATTGAGATCATGACAATGCTTTGGAGATGGAGATCAAAGCACAAGATGATGATGGCCATATCATGTCACATATTTTGATTGCATGTGATGTTTATCTTTTATGCATCTTATTTTGCTTAGTACGGCGGTAGCATTATAAGATGATCCCTTCACTAAATTTCAAGGTAAAAGTGCTTTCTCTGAGTATGCACCGTTGCTACAGTTCATCGTTTCGAGACACCACTTGATGATCGGGTGTGATAGACTCTACGTTCACATACAACGAGTGTAAGACAGTTTTACACATGCAAAATACTTGGGTTAAACTTGACGAGCCTAGCATGTACAGACATGGCCTCGGAACACTGGAGACTGAAAGGTCGAACATGAATCATATAGTAGATATGATCAACATAGAGATGTTCACCATTGATGACTACCCCATCTCACATGATGATCGGACATGGGTTAGTTGATTTGGATCACGTATCACTTAGATGACTTGAGGGATGTCTATTTAAGTGGGAGTTCTTAAGTAATTTGATTAATTGAACTTAATTTATCATGAACTTAGTCTTAATAGTTTTGCATATCTATGTTGTAGATCAATTGCTCGCGATATAGCTCCTCTATTTTTAATATGTTCCTAGAGAAAACTAAGTTGAAAGATGATAGTAGCAATGATGTGGACTGGGTCCGTGATCTGAGGATTATCCTCATTGCTGCACAGAAGAATTATGTCCTTGATGCACCGCTAGGTGACAGACCTGTTGCAGGAGCTGATGCAGACGTTTTGGACGTCTGACAAGCTCAATATGATGACTACTTTGTGACGCCCCCGGCTCAATCGTGCACTAATCATACACGCAAATGCACATGATCAAGCCTAAGGACTCACGGGAAGATATCACAACACAACTCTAAAACATAAATAAATTCATACAAGCTTTATATTACAAGCCAGGGGCCTCGAGGGCTCGAATACATAAGCTCGATGTCATACAAGCATCAGTGGAAGCATCAGATATCTGAGTACAGACATAACTTAACAGATAGGCCTTTAGAAAGGTGGGGCAAAATAAAAACACTACGATCGAAAGGCGCAGGCCTCCTGCCTGGGACCCTCCGAACCTACTCGTGGTCGTCGGCCAACTCGTAGTAGTATCCACCCTCGGGGTGGTAGTAGTAGTCGATCGTCGGCGGGGGTAGCTGTCTCAGTGGCTCCGTCATCTGGTCACGACAAACTGATATGGGGAGAAAAAGAAAGCAAAGCAACCGTGAGTACTCCGAAGTACTCAGCAAGCAAGGATCTACACTACATATGCAACATTATCAAAGGAAGGCTGTATATGTGGACTGGGCTGCAGAGATGCCAGAATAGGGGGAAGGCCTAGTCCTAGCGAAGACTAGCATCTTCATCATCTTCAGCGGTCTTGCAGCATTAGAAGAGTGCAGATAGCACAGTATAAAGTAGTAGTAATGTTATCAACCTCACCCAGAGATCCTTTCTCGACTCCCTGCGAGAAAGCAATCCCAGAGCCATAAAGTCATCAACCTCGCCCAGAGATCCTTCCTCGACTCCCTGCGAGAAAGCGATCCCGGAGCCATCATAACCTGTTATCATCTCAAGGGTCCAGTTCTAGTTGTATCGATCGGGATACAACTCTGAGTGTCCTTTACCGTAGGACCGGCTATCGATAGATGTTTTCTTCCCTGCAGGGGTGCACCAACTTACCCACCACGCTCGGTAAACTCCGGGCGGACACACTTTCCTGGGTCATGCCCGGCCTCGGCCAAATGATACACCGCAACCCTACCTAGAGCTCAGCAGAGAGGTCACCGCCGGTCTACATCCTATGCACTCAGGAGTCTTGGGCCATCGCCCTGCACACTCCAGGGCGTTGCGCACAGGGTGGATACCAGCGTCGCCTCAGATGGCCGACATGATCCGACCGTGCCGCAATGCTGAACTGGACGTCTGACAGAGCTTTCGGCTGATGCTACGATGCAGAACGCCCATACTATGCCCACGTGATGGTTAGTGCTATCAGGCCAGAGGCCCTCTCGGATCAAATATCCAAATCGTTAGTGGACTAGGGGCTTGCGGAAACGAGCAGAGACACATGATCAATGTGACCCCGTCGCCCCATCTCGAGAACTTGCTGCAAGGGCTAAGAATGCCCGGCCGCACCTCGTATTCATCACTCGGGCACCATCCAGGTCTACCCATCTCGCAAAAGACTGTCGGGAACTCAGGTCCACCTCTACTGGGCGGTACCGCCTGTCCCTTCAGTCCTGGAGTAAAAGTAACTTCCTCGGGTCCCCCTCGGGGCCGACCCGTCTCTAACAAGGTCCAGGGGGTAAAGTGACATTAACAGTGTGTCCATAACATCAAGGGAATCCAAGGTATCACCCTCGACGGATGCCCACTCGATGTAACCGTCAAGTTGAACTTAGGAGGAATCACCCTCGAGGTTCGAACTTAAAGTGTTACGCGACAGGGTCGTATCGGAAGTGGAGAACGAGGAATCACCCTCGATGACCACGACCAATTATCTACCCTACAAGGTTAACATCAGGAGTGCTGACGAGGTATCACCCTCGGCACTCGATAGTAACCCAGTAGTGTCATACAACTAAGGGGGTGATGTGCGGTGCCGGGGTCTGGTCTTCGATCCCGTTGATCGGGTCTTCTGATAATCCAGCGGGGCGGTTGGGACAAGTGGGGGCCACTGGTGGGTCTCTAACCAGCCTATACTAAGCAGTTTGAAATAGGCAGGTAAGGTAACAATAAGCAGGTTACAAAAGAAGGCTATGCATCAGAATAGGAGCAATCAATTACAGTAGCAAAATCTAATGCAAGCATGAGAAAAATAGAATGGGCGATATCAGGATGATCAAAAGGGGGGGCTTGCCTGGTTGCTTGGCGGCAAAGGCAAAGTCATCAACGGTGTCGTCGGGCTCCTGAGCTGCGTCGGTCTCGGGGACGACGTCGGTGTCGGGGTCTACCAAGAGAGAAGAGGGGGAGGAAACAAATAAATACACGGAAAACATATGCAACACAGAGCAGGCTATGCTAACGTGCAGTGCAGGGTTGCCTAAAAGCATGTCTAAGTCATATTAGTTAGGGCTTAAGTTGGAATTATTAACCGGCAGTTAGGCACTATTCACTTGACGGAAACAGGCTAAAAGTTGCGGGTTCACCTCCGTAGAGGGTCCCGACACAAAAATAGACGAACGATCAGATTCGTCCCGTCGTTCTAAGCAACTTTCATGTACAAAGTTTTTCAATCCGAGCTACGGTTTAATTTATATGATTTTTAGAAGTTTTATTGATTTTCTGGAATTTATTTAATTATTTAAATTTGAATTATCCAGAATAGTAGCAGTTGACATCAGCATGACTTCAGCGGGTCAAACCCAGCTGACCAGAGTCAAATATGACAGGTGGGCCCACATGTCATTCACAGTACTAATTATCAGAGGATTAAATTTAACTAATTAACCTAATTAGCTTGTGGGGCCCAGCAGTCAGTGGGTATTTAGTGACTTAATTAACTAATTAACTAATTATCTAATTATTGTTTTATTTCAATTCTGTTTAATGGAGTGGGGCCCGCATGTCATAGACACAGGGGCGGCCACGTAGGCGTTGACCCAAGTCAACAGGTCAAAGGGGGCCCACGGGGCCCGCAGTCAGTGACTCAGGGGCGGGGCCCTCCGGCGCCAGGTCAGCGCAGCGGCGCGGCTCGGGAGGTGGTCGGGATTCAACCACAGGGGGTCTGCGGGGCTGTGGTTGGGCGCGTTCGACGCGGCTCGGTGTCGTGCGTCGAACGATGGTGGTGCGAGGGGCTGTGGTGGCCGGAGCTGAGCGCCACGAGCTCGCCGGCGGCGAGGTGCTTCGGGTGAGCGGCGGAATCGGGGCTACGGCGGGCAAAATGAGCAGCGTGAGGTGGCTACGGCGTCTACGCGATGCGGTGAGTGCGATGGTGGCACGCACGGGGCCCTATGGTCACTGTGGCCCCGCCGGCGACGAGGCCAGGCAGCGGAGGGTGCGGCCTAACACGGAGCGGCCGCTACGGGCGGCCAGAGGGGGCAGGGGAGGGTGCGTTCCATGCAGGAGCTCACCGCGGGAGCATGGGGTCTAGGCAGAGGGCTCGGGGAAGTCCAGTGATGCAGATCGACGGCGAGTTCGTGTGGTGGCCGAGGGCGACGGTGAGGAAGAATGCGGCGTCGTGAGGGGCTTTCGGGCTCGATCCGGCTGCGTAGTCGAAGCAGAAGCCCACAGCGGTGCTCCAGGACTTGTCGGAGTGGCGAACGGGCGACGGTGGCCGTGGCTACGGTGAACGGCGGCGAGGGTGGCGCTCGGGCATCTCGAACGAGAGTGAGGGAGGGGATGAGAGGGGAACTGGTGGGCGCTAGTGAGGGAGTCCTGGATTAGGGGGTCCCCGGGCGTCCGAGCTATGTGACATGGGCCGGACTGATGGGCTGTGAAGATACAAGATAGAAGACCTTCTCCCGTGTCCAGATGGGACTCTCCTTTGCGTGGATGGCAAGTTAGGCGTTTGGATATGAAGATTCCTTTCTCTGTAAACCGACTCTGTACAACCCTAGGTTCCCCCGGTGTCTATATAAACCGGAGGGTTTAGTCCGTAGAGGCAATGACAATTCCCTCAGGCTAGACATGTAGGGTTTAGCCATTACGATCTCGTGGTAGATCAACTCTTGTAACCCCTATACTCATCAAATACAATCAAGCATGACATAGGGTTTTACCTCCATCAAGAGGGCCCGAACCTGGGTAAACATCGTGTCCCCCGTCTCCTGTTACCTTCAATCCTCAGACGCATAGTTCGGGACCCCCTACCCGAGATCGGCCGGTTTTGACACCGACATTGGTGCTTTCATTGAGAGTTCCACTGTGTCGTCAGCAGAAGGTTCGATGGCTTGTTCGATCATCAACAACGATGATGTTTCCGGGGAGAACTTCCTCCCCGGTCAACTTTTTGTGTTCGGCGGCTTCGCTCTGCGTGCCAACTCGATCGGCCGCCTCGAGAAGATCGACAGCTACGCCCCTGGTCATCAGATCAGTTTTGGGAATCTGAATTATGTCGCTGATATCCGAGGAGACTTGATCTTCGAAGGATTCGCGGCTCCGACCACCGCTCTGGCCTTAGATCCGGAGCAAATCACTGGGTCCGGAGATGGGAGTTTGGAGCCCGCCGGACTCTCCGTAATCATGGAGCTTACTACCGGAGATCCAGAGGAGACCGCGTCATCGGCGAGCCCGGAGTCAAACCAGATTCCCTCTATCACCGGAGAGCCGGACTCGTCCCCGGACGCTAATTCCGAACTCTTAAGCTCTACGACAAGCAAGCATGGCCAGGAGGCTTTCGCCTCGCCCAGCGCCAAAGACTTGGGTCTCCCCGTCCAATCCTCGCCCTTAAGCGAGGCTCTGGACTTAATGCGATCCCTCGCCATTACAGAGGAATCACTTCCGAACTACGCCCAGCCCGGACTAGGGGCTGAGAGCGGGGAATTTTACGTCCCACCCACCACCCACTTGATAGCCACTATCGAAGACTTAACCGACATGCTCGATTACGCTTCCGAAGACATCGACGGCGTGGACGACGATGCCGGAGCCGAACCAGCTGAAAACTGGCCTATCACCGGGCGTTGGACTGGCACTTCTACATACGACGTGTACATGGTGGATACACCCAAAGAGGACGATGATGGCAATCAGGATCCGATCGAGGACAAGCCCGTCGAAGTTCCACCAAAGCGACGACGTCAACGACGCCGTTCAAGATCGCGGCGAGGAAAGGAAAGTAATACCGGCACCGGAGATAATGACACTCCGGAGAATGCCGAAGACTCGGAGCACCCCGTCGAGCCTGCCGTAGAACAGGATGACGGGGAAGACGGACAAGTCAACCTAGACGAACCGACCGAGAATGATGATTCGGAGGACAGTAACTATTTACCGGCCTTCGAGGAGGAAGTCAGCCTCGGCAACGAATATTTCATCGTGCCAGAGGAACCCCTCGAGCAAGAACGCTTTAGGCGACAGCTCATCGCAACAGCGAGGAGCCTAAAAAAGAAACAGCAACGGCTTCAAGCCGAAGAGGATACGCTCAACGATAGATGGACTAAAGTCCTAGCGGCCGAAGAACACGGCCTCGAGTGCCCAACAAAGAGCTACCCGAAGCGCAGGCTACTACCACAATTTGACAACGAGGCCCTTGAGCTAATACCGCCAAGGTATAATCCTGCTGACGAACCCGACCGACCACCACGCAGTCGGGACAGAGTGGCTACCCACGCCGAACACAAGCCCGCGCCACCTCGCCGTAAAAGCAAGGGGGTAGCTGCTCCGGACTACACCTATGACCTATGACAGGAGCTGGACAATAGAGCCGGCCAGACCAGATCAATCTACGGATCAAGGGGACGTGCTCCAACAAGAGACGACGGCCGTCAAGACTGGCGTGATAAGCACAACCTCAACCGGGCTAAAAACCGAATACGGATATCGTCCGAACTCCATCATGACATTGCCCGATACGGAGGCGCCGCACACCCCTTGTGCTTTATCGATGAGGTAATGCAGCACCAATTTCCAGAAGGGTTTAAACCCGTAAACATTGAATCATACGATGGAACAACAAATCCCGCTGTATGGATTGAGGACTTTCTTCTCCACATACACATGGCCTGCGGTGACGATCTCCACGCCATCAAGTACCTCCCACTAAAATTAAAGGGACCGGCTCAGCACTGGCTAAACAGCCTCCCAGAAAACTCCATTGGCAGCTGGGAAGATTTGGAAGATGCCTTTAGAGACAACTTCCAAGGCACATATGTCCGGCCTCCAGATGCCGACGACCTTAGTCATATAGTCCAGCAACCCGGAGAGTCAGCCCGGAAGCTCTGGACCAGGTTCCTAATTAAAAAGAACCAAATTGTCGACTGTCCGGACGCCGAAGCCCTCGCGGCCTTTAAGCATAGTGTCCGAGACGAGTGGCTCGCCCGACACCTCGGCCAAGAAAAACCGAAGTCCATGGCGGCCCTTACCGCACTCATGACCCACTTTTGCGCAGGAGAAGATAGCTGGCTAGCCCGTCGAAGCAATAGCACCAGCGACCCTAGCACCTCTGAAGCCAGAGACGGCAACGGTAGGCCACGACGCAATAAACACAAGCGTCGAAGCAACAATGCAGATACTGAAGATACGACGGTCAACGCCGAATTCAGTGGCTCTAAACCCGGTTAGCTAAAGAAGCCATTCAAAGGAAACAAAGATGGTCCATCCAGTCTGGACAGAATACTTGATCGACCTTGCCAGATCCACGGCACCCCCGACAAGCCTGCCAATCATACCAACAGAAATTGTTGGGTTTTTAAACAGGCCGGTAAGCTAAATGCCGAACATAAGGGGAAAGGGTCGCCCAGCGAGGACGACGACGAAGAACCTCACGCACTGAACACAGGGGGGGCAGAAGAAATTTCCCCCCGAGGTAAAAACGGTGAGTATGATATACGTTACACATATTCCCAAGAAGGAGCGCAAATGGGCGCTAAGGGACGTCTACGCCGTAGAGCCGGTCGCCCCAAAATTCAACCCATGGTCGGCTTGTCCGATCACCTTCGATCGAAAGGATCACCCGACCAGTATCCGTCATGGAGGTTCGGCAGCTTTGGTCCTCAATCCAATTATCGACGGATTCCACCTTACGCGAGTCCTCATGGATGGTGGTAGCAGTCTTAACCTGCTTTATCAGGACACTGTCCGCAAAATGGGTATCGATCCGTCAAGAATCAAGCCTACTAAAACCACCTTCAAAGGAGTAATACCAGGTGTAGAGGCCCGCTGCACGGGCTTAATCACATTGGAGGTAGTCTTCGGTTCGCCGGACAACTTCTGAAGCGAAGACTTGATCTTCGATATCATCCCCTTCCGCAGTGGTTATCACACACTGCTCGGACGTACTGCCTTCGCCCGCTTCAATGCAGTCCCGCATTATGCTTACTAAAAACTCAAGATGCCTGGACCACGAGGCGTTATAACAGTTAATGGAAACATGGAGCGCTCCCTCCGTATAGAGGAGCATACCGCGGCCATCGCAGCCGAGGTGCAGGGTGGCCTCGCTAAGCCGAATACTACACTGGCAGTCAAGCCCCCAGACACGGCTAAACGAGTCCGGTCTACCCTGCAGAACGACAGTCCGGCTCATCCAGAGCTAGATTAGCAATTCGGACTCCGTCAATGCCCCAGCCTGATAGCGGCATACGTACCGCGCGTACATAACTACGTGTTAAAAATACCATGGGCAAGGACGGAGGCATGCTAAACATAAGGTACACGGTACGGCTCGACCCTATCCGGACCTCCATATTGCTCCACCTCTTTTCTTCTTGTTTTTATTTTTCAGGTTCTTTACAACTTACATCAATTCCTGGTTGTATTAGGGGCCACCTTCCAGGCCCCTTATGCATACTCAATTATCAATCCTCTCAAAGGATCATACACCAAGGTGACAAGCGACGCAGACATGCGGCAGAGTGTCCAAAGGATCTTCAAGATCAAAATTTTAATTTTCGGACCTGTATACAGCTTTCCCTTGTCTTCGGCATGTAAAATAGCCGTGATGCTTATTGCATCTTCCGTACAAATACGTTTGACGTACCAATCAGACTATAATGGAAATAGTTTCGCCCAACCCTGTTAGGCATTGGCTTACTTTTTTCTGTTTTTTCACTTCACGTCCGAATTGGCATATACACCTTGGTACGACTTTAATCGCCAGGGGCTCTATATGTATCTTCAACAATAAAAAAGTCCGAACACTCTCAGAGTACACTTCGGCGTCCCGAATACTGCATTATATGCATCGGCTCCGAATCACGTCTTTGGTCAATAGTTGGGTTGCCCGGCTCCTGTGCTTGCTACCTTACGTTCCGTTTTTGGCTAAGGTAGTAAAGGGAGAACTACTGCGATTGTGTTTCTGGCTAGCCCGGTCAAGCACCTCAGTAGAGAAAGCCGAAAACTGACTGTCGTGATGCGGCGAGAGCTGGTCAGCAATTCGGCAACTTATTAAATCTTTAGCGATTTTTTCCCGTATTACACGAAGGACTGGCTTTTTTCAGTCACGCGTCTAAGGCATCTAAGTTCGATAGCCGCATATGCGCCAGGGGCTACCTTACAGCCCCATTGTCAAACTCCTATGGCTAAGTGAGAGTGGTAAAGCCACATAGTCCGATTGCCTGGTTCGCCGCACTGACACCTCCTTTACGGACCAAGACGTTGGGTCAAGTGTGATTATGTGCTATTCCGAACACCCCTGTAGTATCTACGTGGGGGCTGAAGCCGACGACTGGCAAACTCTCAAAGATAAAAACGGCCGTACAGGAGGAAAAATAATGTAAGATTACAGGCACAAATATATTACAAAGGCCTTGGTTTATAATACAATGTCTGGGCAGCTCGGATACATTTACTCGAACATAATATCCTTTGAGCATTGACCCTCTATCAAGTGGGCACCCTCAAGGACATCATCAAAGTAGCGCTCCGGCTTGCGATGGGCCTTGCCTCCGGGCGGGCCCTCAACCGCCACATCGGCTGCCTTCATCTTCGCCCAATGCATTTTGACACGGGCAAAGGCCATCCGCGCACCTTCTATACACACTGAACGCTTCATAGCTTCAATTCGCGGCAAGGCGTCGCCGAGCCGCTTGACCAGGCCAAAGTAGCTGCTTGGTATGGGTCCGGCGGGCCATAGCCGGACTATGATGTCCTTCATGGCCAAACCAGACATCCTATGCAGCTCCGCCAGCTGCATCATCTGGTTGTTTAGCAGCACTGGCCGCTCCGGCGCCAGGTACTGCGACCAAAAGAGCTTTTCCGTCGTGTTCCCCTCTTGGGCCCGGAAGTACTCTGTGGCGTCAGCTGCACTCCTTGGGAGATCTGCAAAGGCGTCTGGAGCACTCCACAGTCGATTTAGCAAAGTATATCTTCGACCGCCAAATATACTCTGTAAAAGAAAAGGCTTACCAGCCGCTATCTGTCCGGCCTGCTTGATCTCCTCGCGAGCCGCTCGGGACTCGCCTCGCGCATCCTTTGCCTCTTGAAGAGCCTTGTTGAGTTCGGCCGCTTGGGCTTTATTACTCTCCTCTAGGGCCTCACACTTGTTGGCGGCGTCTTGAAGCGCCTGCTCCACTTCGGTCACCCGCCCCTCATACTTGCGACGGGTCGCCTGCTCGGCCTCTAAATCCGCAGCCGCTTTATCAGCGGCCGCCTTGCTTGCCTCCGCCTCCTTCTTGGCTTCGGCAAGGGCACTCTTGAGGGTCTCGACCTCGGCCGCCCTGCCTATATTCATAAACATAGCAGCACGTGAGCTTCAACTCTGATTTTGTATGGCAAATTCAGCTCGTCAGGAGACGTTCAAAAGCATACCTTGGGCCTCATCGAACCGCTTGTTGATACGGTCGATTTCATCATCAGCCAGCTTCAGTTTCCGCTGGAGTTCGGAAACTTCAGCGTCCTTGGCTGAAGCCGCTAACAGTGAAGCCTGTTCATCAAAATAGATAAGTACGTTATCTCCAGCGAATTTTTGATCCTCTGTCCGCCCTCTTTCTTCCAAAGAGCCGAACAGATTCTCAGAGGCTACTATCTATATACAGGCATCCTTTTTATATATGAAAAGCGACTACAGATATTACATCACATACCTCAAAGCCTGTTAGCCGGGCCCCATCACGCGGCGGCCGGCTTCTCGCTGCACGATGGCCGCGTCGATAAGCTGTTGGACGCGCTCTGTCATGCAGCGGCGCTCGTCGCCCTCCAGATGGTTCAGCTCGTCTGCCGCCGCCTGGGCGGCGCGTAAGTTCTCCATTGACGTGGCGTAGACTGGGCGGTCGGCCCCCAGCATGCTGGCGATGGCTGCGCCGCGCTGCCTGATCTCGCCCACGTGGCTGGGTTCGCCAGCTGCCGGCGTGCCGCAGACGGCACGGTCGACCTCGCGCTGGTAGGCCTCGGTGAGGCGTCTCATGGCCGGCAATTTGTTGGCGCTGTCGAGGAGTGCAATACGGCATGCTTCTAGCGTTTTGCCGTTTGCGCCGGGTGCTACGGGAGCGGACAGGTCCCGCATTGCCGCCTGCAACAGGTCCCGGCCGGCCTTGTCGGGGGCTCCATCGTGGCTGATGACCAGCACCTCAGCGACGATGCCGGCGCTGGTGCTACTGTCAGCAGCAGGGAGCCGGTCGTCGAAGATCTCCACATCGTCTGGGAAGGCATCGGAAAGCACGGTGTCGGCGTCGATGACCATGTCGACGAGCGGGTCGGTGGAGCCAACGGACTCCACGTCGGAGGCTGGCTCGTCGGCTACGTGAAGCCTGCCGAGGGAGTCGACAAGGCAATCCCCGGGGCTGGCCGCGCTTGCGCTGGGTTTGGGCTCATCGGAGAGGCGGATCCCACCGATGAGATCAGCGAGGCAGCTCGCGGCGCAAGCAGCTTCCACGCCACGCAGCGCGTCGTCGCAAGCGCCGTCGGGCGTGCCGGGCTGGCTGCGCTCGCCAGGGAGGAAGAGGGTTCCCGTCCATAACGTGTTTCCGGATGATGGTGCACCTAGCCCCACGGTGGGCGCCAAATGTCGGGGGTGTCGTGCGACATATGCCAAGGGATGGCTTATCGTGGATGGGGCTAAAAGTACGTCGCTGGGCTCTAGAAGCGGGAGTGAGTGAGACCGCATACGCCTGCGAATCTTACCCAGGTTCAAGGCTCTCCTCAGAGATAACACCCCTAGTCCTGCTCTGCGGGGTCTCCGCATGATGACTATGATCACGAGGTAGCTACAAGCTTGCTCCTTGAGCTGTTTTGTCTAGAGGAGGAAGAAGGGCAGGGCTAGCCCTAGTCTTCTCTCTATGTGTGTGTTTATATGGTCGTCCCTCCTGCATGGGGGAGGCCTGGGGGGTTTATATAGGCCTACCCCCCAAGGGTACAATGGTAATCCGGCCGGGTGCAGGACCCTGCTGTCAGTGTCTCTGGTTGCCGACCTTCCCGCCGACTGCTGGGGCCCGCCGCCTGGTGGGTCCCGCCGACTGTTGTGATCTTGACAGGTAGGGCCCGCCGCCTGCGGGCCATGTTGACTGCTTTATATTGTAGCCTTGCTCTTGATGACAAAGGCCTTGTCGGGGAGAGCGTGGCTACAGGCTCGCCGCCAGGCAGGCGATCGCTGTAGCCACGCCCCGTCACATCTGGTTAATGGCGCACTGACTCCAAGGGGGAGAAGGGCCGCCTGCTAGGAGTCGGCCTTCCCTTGTTGCCGCCTGCTTGAGGCTTGCCGCCTGCTGGTGGCCCGCGGACAGGTAGGACCCGCCGCCTGCGGGCCGTACTGACAGCCCATCATGGGAGCGTGATTCCCTCTGACGCTGGTGATGTCATGGACTGCGCGGCAACAGTGCCACGCTGGGGGGGTGACCACCCAGTACGTAGCTTTGTGGCCGCGTCCCATCCTAGATTCGAGGGTGGCAGGCTACGCTGTAGCCATGCCTTGTCTTGTCGTGGAGATGCGGTGCTGACTTTGAGGACACGAGGGCCGCCTGCTAGCAGCCGGCTTCTCTGGAAGCCGCCTGCTAGGAGTCGGTCCACTTCATGGCTGCCTCCTGGCAGCCGGCCGCTTGGACCAGCCGGCCCCAAGAAGGCGATCCTTTGTCTTTGGTGTTTGAGGGGCGCAACCCGCCCCGATGTCTTGAAATACTAAGGGGAGCTGATGGGGCTACCCGTGGTCATTTACTCCGAAAGGGAGGTCATGGGCCGGACTGAAAATCATAGATATGTCATCCTACAATTCATAAAAAGCCGGATGCATACAGTATCTTTGAATACTTACGATTCGGCCAGGGGCTTCGGCCTGGGGTGCCACTCAGGGACGGCCTCGGTGTCTGACTCCGAATCGTCCAAAAGGGTGATCTTCCCCTTTTTGGACGGCTCCGCCTCTAGGTCCGCAGAAGCCCCCCTTTTCTTCTTTCCCCCCTTAAGGGGAGAATTGCTCTCCTCCTCTTCCTCTTCGTCTTCATCTCCCTCGTGGGAGGAGAGAGCTTCGGTATCTTCGGACGCTATGTCCGAAGTACCTTTACGGCCAAGGCCACTCCTGGCCTCCTTACCCTTCTTCTTGGCCTTCTTCTCCGGTGCCTGGTACGGCGCCGGAACCAGCATCTTCGTCAGAAGAGGAATAGCTGGGTCTTCGGGCAGGGGAGACGGACACCAAATCTGCTCCGCCTTCTTCGTCCAGCCCTGAAGGATAAGAGGAAGGTTTAGCATACTCCGTGGATCTACAAGTTGAGGATCTTTTTATCTGAGCAACTTACTTGAGAAGCCGGATGAGCGCGGTCAAGGCCGAGGTCTTCGGTCGTTTTTGGCCACGACTTCTAGGCCTTGAAAAGCAGCTTCCATATATCTTCGTGCATTGTGCCAAAGAACCGCTGCAAGGTTCGGGGACTGGCCGGATCAAACTCCCACATTTGGAGAGTCCGGCGTTGGCAGGGGAGAATCCGGCGAAAAAGCATCACCTGAATCACGTTGGAAAGACTGGTGTTCTTTTCTATCATGCTCTTGACGCGCTTCTGCAACGTCATCACCTCATCAGACGATGCCCAATCTAGGCCCTTGTTAATCCATGATGCAAGCCGCATTGGAGGATCGGATTTGAACTCAGGAGTGGCGGCCCACGTGGCGTCATGGGGCTCCGTGATGTAGAACCACTCCTGTTGCCATCCCTTCACGGTCTCTACGAAGGTCCCCTTTGGCCAGGTCACATTGGGGAGCTTGCTCACCATGGCGCCGCCGCACTCCGTGTGTTGACCCTCGACCACTTTCGGCTTCACGTTGAAGACCTTGAGCCACAGGCCGAAGTGAGGGGGGATTCGGAGGAACGCCTCACACACGACGATAAACGCCGAGATGTTGAGGAAAGAATTCAGGGCTAGATCGTGGAAATCTAGCCCGTAATAGAACATGAGCCCGCGGACGAAAGGGTGTAGCGGAAACCCTAGCCCGCGAAGGAAGTGAGGGATAAATACTACCCTCTCATTAGGCTCCGGGGTGGGGATGATCTGCTTTTTGGCAGGGAGCCGGTGGGCGATTTCCGCGGCTAAATACCCCGCTCCCCGGAGTTCCTTGATGTTCCCCTCCGTGAAGGAGGAGGCCATCCACTTGCCCTACTCTCCAGATCCGGACATGGCTGGAGTATTTGCTGGGGACGGAAAAGATTGAAGCTTGGGCGCTGGAGCTCGAGGGTGGATGGGCTGGGGAGGAAGAAGGCGTGGGGTGAAAGATGGATCCTTATCTTCTTATAAAGGCAGTGAATATTGAGCGTCTCCCCACGAGCCTTAAAACTCACCTATTCCCAAGGGGTCGTGCGAGCGGCACGGTTGGATTACCCAAACCCGCATTGATGGAAATCCCGCGATAAGGGGACACGATCTCTGCTTCGACAAGACATGTCAATGAGAACCGCGCCTCGGAACGCAAAGTGGAGGCTGCAAAACGGTTCGAAATGATAATAAAGGCCAGAACATAACAACTCGCCGGAAAAGCTGTCAGTAGACGCGACTTGTTTTGTTTAAGTATTTTGCCCTTGTGGTTCTGGGTTGTAACTATTATACAGAGCCAGATATAGTTCTTTTGATCAATTACTTTGAAGTATTCGGAGGAGGAACCCGCCTTGCAATGCCGAAGACAATTTGCGCGCCGGACACATCGTCATTGAAGCCTGGTTCAGGGGCTACTGAGGGAGTCCTGGATTAGGGGGTCCCTGGGCGTCCGAGCTATGTGACATGGGCCGGACTGATGGGCTATGAAGATACAAGATAGAAGACCTTCTCCCGTGTCCAGATGGGACTCTCCTTTGCGTGGATGGCAAGTTAGGTGTTCGGATATGAAGATTCCTTTCTCTGTAAACCGACTCTGTACAACCCTAGGTTCCCCTGGTGTCTATATAAACCGGAGGGTTTAGTCCGTAGAGGCAATGACAATTCCCTCAGGCTAGACATCTAGGGTTTAGCCATTACGATCTCGTGGTAGATCAACTCTTGTAACCCCTATACTCATCAAATACAATCAAGCAGGACATAGGGTTTTACCTCCATCAAGAGGGCCCGAACCTGGGTAAACATCGTGTCCCCCGTCTCCTGTTACCTTCGATCCTCAGACGCATAGTTCGGGACCCTCTACCTGAGATCGGCCGGTTTTGACACCGACAGCTAGGGTTTGCCAGGGGGTGTGGGGAGTTGCTCTTAGCCTCCCCGACAAGCGTCAGCGCGCTGTCGATCACACGGAGGGGGGGCCTGGCTGCGCGTGCTCCAGGTGCTCAACAGCGAGCGGCATGAGCAGTGCGGGAGGAGGGAGGAGGTGCGGGGTGGGCTGGGCCGTTGCTCTGGCAAGCAAGCCTGAGTGCACAGTAGCTTTAGGCCTTTTCTCTTTTCTTTTATTTTCTGTTTCTATTTTTCTTTTGATTCTGTTTTTGCAATAATGTGTGGCCTCAAATGTTGTTTTGTAAAATAGGTGACTTGGTCCAATAAATTCAGTGCATTAGTCAGCACTGCTAGAAATTGGTTTGGAGGCAAAAGGAGTTCACACAAATTTTTGTATTAAATAAAATGGATTAAACCTTGCTGTTTTGGTACTGTTTTAGGATGTTAGAGTAATTTAAGTATCCCAACTAATGTTGATTATAATTTTATAATTACCTCTGGATTATTTTCAATATTGTGAACAATTTTGATTTGCTGTTTGAAGAAATAACTATTTGACTTGCATTTCAAATTTGAATTTGGGTTTGATTTTGGACAAGTGGCAGATTGACTAAGTGATCATGGTAACATGGCCACTGTTAGAGAGAGATCACTGTAGTTACCCACCTGGGGTGTTACAATTCTCCTCCACTAACAAGAATTCTCGTCCCGAGAATTAAGAGGAAGACTGAAAGAAAGCGGGGTATTCCTGGAAGTTTTTCGGGAAAGACTCCCAAAAAATCTCGAACGACGGGAATGTTTTTGATCCCCTCAAGCGGAGAAGCGTTCAACGCATTCAAGGTGTATAATTTAGCCTCAGCATTTTGAGTTATCTGGACACGGTAATTCACTAGCCTAGCTGCTGGGTGCATGAGATGTACAACTTTTAGTGGCATAATTGATTGAAGCTATATGAGCTTTCAACCAATCCATTCAGAGGATGAGGTGTAAGGTGGGCGACTTGAAGACGATGGGTGGGGCAAGGAATTCCAATCCTTTAATCTCAACGGTAACGTTAGGTGCTAGCACGTCAGCATGACATTGACCTCCAGGAGTTTTAATGACTAACGGAGTGTGCATCTTCTCATAATGAGTGCCATGCATGAATGCAAATTTTTCCGAGATGAATGAATGTGATGCTGCTGAATCAAATAAAACAGAAGCAGGTACTGAGTTAACAAGAAGGGTACCCATCACAGTGGCAGGTTGATCCTGGACTTCTTCAATATCAATGTTGTAAGCGTGCCCACGACCATGAGCAGCAGACCCAGTATTATAGTTGCGGGCCTGATTGTTGCCGCGACCATTGTCACGGTCAGTACGAGGGAAAGCCAACTGATTCTGAGTCTGGCGGCAGTCTTTAGCAAGGTGGCCTGGTTTGCGACACTTGAAGCACAGCCCATCTTCAGGACAAAGAGGAGCATTGGGTGGAACATGTGGTGTAGCATAGTTGTTCCTTGGTGCAAGGGCAGCTGGACGGAACACGTTGTTGGGAATCCAGACTCGACGCTTCTGTGCTGAGCCCGAAGATGAGCCAGCATCACGATAGCGCTTCTGTGACTCCTTATGCTTCATTTGAGCAGTCTCAAGCAGAATAGCCTTGTTCACAAGAGTAGTAAAGTTGGTGAAGTCTTGAGCAGCAAGTGCAAGCTCGATGTCTGGGTGGAGTCCATTACGGAACTTCTCTTGTCTATGGGCATCCGTGGCGATGTCTTCTTCAGCATAGCAGGACAGGTCAAGGAATTCCCGCTGATAAGCCTCGACAGTCTTGTTGCCCTGAGTGAGGTTGCGGAACTAGGTTTTCATCCGGTCCATGATTCCTTGAGGAATATATTGGGCACGGAAAGCAGCCTGGAACTCAGGCCAAGTAACGGCTGTTCCAGCAGGCAGTGAGCACTTGTGGGTGTCCCACCATTGAGCAGCAGGACCCTTCAAGAAAAAGGACGCGAAGGCTACAAAGTTGGCAGGGGAGACATTTGCAGACTCCATCTCGTGAGTGATATCGCGAATCCAGTCATCAGCATCCAGTGGCTTTTCAGAGTTGCGGAACTGAGTAGGGTTAAGTCACATAAATTCCGGCAGAGTTATTGAAGAAGGGTTCTGGTTCTGGTTGTTCTGTTGCGGGAACTGACCCATAATCCCAGTCATGAACTGACGGTTTAGCTCGAACTGTTGCATCATAGCTGCCATATAATCTGGCGGTGGTGGGCGTTCAGGGGCATGACCACGACCACCTGGTCTAACCATCCTGCTACGTTCCAACAGGGGTAGTTCAGTAAAAGCAATTGCGAGTATTTAGAGAGAAGCATGATGTAACACGACACTAATTAAGCAGTGTAATTGATACTTAACAGTAGTCAGTTAAGACATACAGATCCATACACAGAGTCGGGTACATGCGGACAACACAACAACGCAAATTTAAAAGCTAGACATGCTAGGCGGCGCGCAAGCACGCGGTAAGAAAGTACACAACGAGACATAGCAAAGGCTACATCAACGTCGGGGAAGACCACTGAAACTGGGTAACTGCAAGTGCGGACGACGAATGTTCATCGCGGAAGGATCCTGCGCTCCATGTGCACTCTGATGCAGAACCCGGTCTTGAGCTGTAAGAAGAGGTCCACGTGCAGGTGTGTGACCTCCCACAGTAGGCCAATCAATGCCAGCAGGCATCTGAGTCCTGCGCGGGTAAAGGATGTACTCCGGATGTATCTCTGCACGAACAGCTGGTAGCAACTGCGTCATAGCATCGTAGAGGCGTGCTCGAGTGGCAAACAGCTCGACGCTGAGAGCCCGAACAGTGCGATCCAGGGCCTGAGTGCACTGAATCAGAACCCGCGGGTCGTAACGACGAGGCTCGTACGGGGCACTGATAGCTATGTAGTATCCAGTAGCGTCTCCAGCCAGGGCATACGGAATGTATCGGAACTCAGAGGCATCCAAAATACTGCTGAACTCTCCTCGGAGATGTGCGACAGCAGATTAGGCGGCATCATGGACTGCCATCTCAATCGCCATGCCGATACCGTGGAAAAGGTGCAACTCAGTGTCTGAGGCATCGTGCTGATCATAGATATGAACATCAGCATGGTACTGCTCCTGGTTGAACTCGCGATAATCCTCATAGACCATGTACTCGGGGTACCAGCGGTAACCCAGTCTGGTCAGGAGGGCGATTAGGACAGCTGGAAAACCAGGGGCATCACGAGCCCAAGTGTGAAGCACAAGCCGCGTCGTAGGGCGTGGTGGAAACAAGTGATCCATCTGAAACAGAGGAAATTCAGGATTGTCAAATGACAGTGAGAAGTATAATACAACTCGGAGAGAAGGTTAAACAAAACAATTGAAAGGAAAATGATTATCAAACTAATTAGATCAATGGTAAGGAGTTAAGCACAGATATCCAGCTCTCCGGGTAGACGAGATTTACGAGATCCTAAGTGTCGGTGTTAGTAAAATTCAGTTAACCCAAAAGGAAGAGAGATCAGAGCCCCAGAGTAAAGACGAGGAATAAAAGATCCTAATACCACCCAATTGGCGTCGTGGGCTCGTAAGCCACACAACCAAGTTAGTAAAACAGTTTTGGACCACTAGACTCAACCTTGGCCAAGGAGTTGGAAAGGGGGATTCCTACAGGCAGTCGGCTCTGATACCAACCTGTGACGCCCCCGACTCAATCGTGCACTAATCATACACGCAAATGCAAACAATCAAGCCTAAGGACTCACGGGAAGATATCACAACACAACTCTAAAACATAAATAAAGTCATACAAGCTTTATATTACAAGCCAAGGGCCTCGAGGGCTCGAATACATAAGCTCGATGTCATACAAGCATCAGCGGAAGCATCAGATATCTGAGTACAGCCATAAGTTAACAGATAGGCCTTTAGAAAGGCGGGGCAAAATAAAAACACTACGATCAAAAGGCGCAGGCCTCCTGCCTGGGACCCTCCGAACCTACTCCTGGTCGGCGGCCAACTCATAGTAGTATCCACCCTCGGGGTGGTAGTAGTAGTCGATCGTCGGCGGGGGTAGCTATCTCAGTGGCTCCGTCATCTGGTCACGACAAACTGATATGGGGAGAAAAAGAAAGCAAAGCAACCGTGAGTACTCCGAAGTACTCAGCAAGCAAGGATCTACACTACATATGCAACATTATCAAAGGAAGGCTGTATATGTGGACTGGGCTGTAGAGATGCTAGAATAGGGGGAAGGCCTAGACCTAGCGGAGACTAGCATCTTCATCATCTTCAGCGGTCTTGCAGCATTAGAAGAGTGCAGATAGCACAGTATAAAGTAGTAGTAATGTTATCAACCTCACCCAGAGATCCTTTCTCGACTCCCTGCGAGAAAGCAATCCCAGAGCCATAAAGTCATCAACCTCGCCCAGAGATCCTTCCTCGACTCCCTGCGAGAAAGCGATCCCGGAGCCATCATAACCTGTTATCATCTCAAGGGTCCAGTTCTAGTTGTATCGATCAGGATACAACTCCGAGTGTCCTTTACCATAGGACCGGCTATCGATAGATGTTTTCTTCCCTGCAGGGGTGCACCAACTTACCCACCACGCTCTTAACTCCGGCTGGACACACTTTCCTGGGTCATGCCCGGCCTCGGCCAAACGATACACCGCAACCCTACCTAGAGCTCAGCAGAGAGGTCCCCGCCGGTCTACATCCTAAGCACTCAGGGGTCTTGGGCCATCACCTTGTGCACTCTGGGTCGTTGCACACAGGATGGATACCAGCATCGCCTCGGATGGCCGACACGATCCGACCGTGCCGCAATGCTGAACTGGACGTCTGACAGAGCTTTCGGCTGATGCTACGATGCAGAACGCCCATACTATGCCCACGTGATGGTTAGTGCTATCAGGCCAGTGGCCCTCTCGGATCAAATATCCAAATCGTTAGTGGACTAGGGGCTTGCGGAAACAAGCAGAGACTCACGATCGATGTGACCACGTCGCCCCGTCTCGAGGACTTGCTGCAAGGGCTAAGAATGCCCGGCCGCGCCTCGTATTCATCACTCGGGCACCATCCAGGTCAACCTGTCTGGCAAAAGACTGTCGGGAACTCAGGTCCACCTCTACTGGGCGGTACCGCCTGTCCCTTCAGTCTTGCAGTAAAATTAACTTCCTCGGGTCCCCCTCGGGGCCGACCCGTCTCTAACAAGGTCCAGGGGGTAAAGTCACAGTAACCGTGTGTCCATAACATCAAGGGAATCCGAGGTATCACCCTCGATGGACGCCCACCTGATGTAACCGTCAAGTTAAACTTAGGAGGAATCACCCTCGAGGTTCGAACTTGAAGTGTTGCGCGACAGGGTCGTATCGGAAGTGGAGAAGGAGGAATTACCCTCGATGACCACGACCAATTATCTACCCTACAAGGTTAACATCAGGAGTGCTGACGAGGTATCACCCTCGGCACTCGATAGTAACCCAGTAGTGTCGTACAACTAAGGGGGTGATGTGCGGTGCCGGGGTCTGGTCTTCGATCCCGTTGATCGGGTCTTCTGATAATCCAGCGGGGCGGTTGGGACAAGTGGGGGCCACTGGTGGGTCTCTAGCCAGCCTATACTAAGCAGTTTGAAATAGGCAGGTAAGGTAACAATAAGCAGGTTACAAAAGCAGGCTATGCATGAGAATAGGAGCAATCAATTACAGTAGCAAAATCTAATGCAAGCATGAGAAAAATAGAATGGGCGATATCGGGATGATCAAAACGGGGGGGCTTGCCTGGTTGCTCGGCGGCAAAGGCAAAGTCATCAACGGTGTCGTCGGGCTCCTGAGCTGCGTCAGTCTCAGGGCCGACGTCGGTGTCGGGGTCTACCGAGAGAGAAGAGGGGGAGGAAACAAATAAATACACGGCAAACATATGCAACACAGAGCAGGCTATGCTAACGTGCAGTGCAGGGTTGCCTAAAAGCATGTCTAAGTCATATTAGTTATTTTACGGCTTAAGTTGGAATTATTAACCGGTAGTTAGGCACTATTCACTTGACGGAAATAGGCTAAAAGTTGTGGGTTCACCTCCGTAGAGGGTCCCGACACGAAAACAGACGACACGGTCAGATTCGTCTCGTCGTTCTGAGCAACTTTCATGTACAAAGTTTTTCAATCCGAGCTACGGTTTAATTTATATGATTTTTAGAAGTTTTATTGATTTTCTGGAATTTATTTAATTATTTAAATTCGAATTATCCAGAATAGTAGCAGCTGGCATCAGCATGACGTCAGCATGACTTCAGCGGGTCAAACCCAGCTGACCAGAGTCAAATATGACAGGTGGGGCCCACATGTCATTCACAGTACTAATTATCAGAGGATTAAATTTAACTAATTAACCTAATTAGCTAGTGGGGCCCAGCAGTCAGTGGGTATTTAGTGACTTAATTAACTAATTAACTAATTATCTAATTATTGTTTTATTTCAATTCTGTTTAATGGAGTGGGGCCCGCATGTCATAGACACAGGGGCGGCCACGTAGGTGTTGACCCAAGTCAACAGGTCAAAGGGGGCCCACGGGGCCCGCAGTCCGTGACTCAGGGGCGGGGCCCACCGGTGCCAGGTCAGCGCGGCGGCTGGAGCGAGCCCGCGACCAAATTCGCGGCGGCGCGGCTCGGAAGGTTGTCGGGATTCGACCACAGGGGGTCTGCGAGGCTGCGGTTGGGCGCGTTCGACGCGGCTCGGTGTCGCGCGTCGAACGGTGGTGGTGCGAGGGGCTGTGGTGGCCGGAGCTGAGCGCCACGAGCTCGCCGGCGGCGAGGTGCTTCGGGTGAGCGGCGGAATTGGGGCTACGGCGGGCAAAATGAGCAGCGCGAGGTGGCTACGACGTCTACGCGACGCGGTGAGTGCGATGGTGGCACGCACGGGGCCCTATGGTCGCCGTGGCCACGCCGGCGATGAGGCCAGGCGGCGAAGGGTGCATCCTAACATGGTGAGGCCGCTACAGGCGGCCAGAGGAGGCAGGGGAGGGCGCGTTTCGCGTGGGAGCTCACCGCGGGAGCGTGGGGTCTAGGCAGAGGGCTCGGGGAAGTTCGGTGATGCAGATCAACGGCGAGTTCGTGCGGTGGCCGAGGGCGATGGTGAGGAAGAATGCGGCGTCGCGAGGGGCTTCCGGGCTCGATCCGGCTGCGTAGTCGAAGCAGAAGCCCACGGCGGTGCTCCAGGACTTGTCGGAGCGGCGAACGGGCGACGGTGGCCGCGGCTACAGCGACCGGCGGCGAGGGTGGCGCTCGGGCATCTCAAACGAGAGTGAGGGAGGGGACGAGAGGGGAACTGGTGGGCGCTAGGGTTTGCTAGGGTGTGTGGGGAGTTGCTCTTATCCTCCCCGACGAGCGTGGTGCGCTGTCGACCGCACGAAGGGGGGTCCTGGCTGCGCGCGCTCCAGGTGCTCGACAACGAGTGGCATGAGCAGTGCGGGAGGAGGGAGGAGGTGCGGGGTGGGCTGGGCCATTGCTGTGGCAAGCAGGCCTGAGTGCACAATAGCTTTAGGCCTTTTCTCTTTTCTTTTATTTTCTGTTTCTGTTTTTCTTTTGATTCTGTTTTTGCAATAATGTGTGGCCTCAAAAGTTGTTTTGTAAAATAGGTGACTTGGTCCAATAAATTCAGTGCATTAGTCAACACTGCCAGAAATTGGTTTGGAGGCAAAAGGAGTTCACACAAATTTTTGTATTAAATAAAATGGATTAAACCTTGCTGTTTTGGTACTGTTTTAGGATGTTAGAGTCATTTAAGTATCCCAACTAATGTTGATTATAATTTTATAATTACCTCTGGATTATTTGCAATATTGTGAACAATTTTGATTTGCTGTTTGAAGAAATAACTATTTGACTTGCATTTCAAATTTGAATTTGGGTTTGATTTTGGACAAGTGGCAGAT
Source organism: Thinopyrum elongatum (assembly GCA_011799875.1). Classification (NCBI taxonomy): domain Eukaryota; kingdom Viridiplantae; phylum Streptophyta; class Magnoliopsida; order Poales; family Poaceae; genus Thinopyrum; species Thinopyrum elongatum. The sequence continues at coordinate 485,960,217 of CM022297.1, read as the reverse complement.
TGACTGAGTGATCATGGTAACATGGCCACTGTTAGAGAGAGATCACTGTAGTTACCCACATGGGGTGTTACATACTTGATAGTTTAGTGCGCCATCCTTTACGGCTTAGAATCGGGGCTTCAAAGATGTTTTGAACGCCATGGAACATATGAGATGTTCCAAGAGCTGAAATTGGTATTTCAGACTCATGCCCGTGTCGAGAGGTATGAGACCTCTGACAAGTACTTTGCCTACAAGATGGAGGAGAATAGCCCAGCTAGTGAACATATGCTCAGAATGTCTGGGTAGTACAATCGCTTGAATCAAGTGGGAGTTAATCTTCCAGATAAGATAGTGAATGACAGAGTTCTCTAGTCACTATCACCAAGCTACTAGAACTTTGTGATGAACTATAATATGCAAGGGATGACGAAAACGATTCCTGAGCTCTTCGCGATACTGAAATCGGCGAAGGTAGAAATCAAGAAAGAGCATCAAATGTTGATGGTTAACAAGACCACTAGTTTCAAGAAAAAGGGCAAAAGAGAAAGAAAGGGAACTTCAAGAAGAATGGCAAGCAAGTTGCCGCTCCCATGAAGAAGCCCAAAGCTGGACCCAAGCCTGAAACTGAGTGCCTCTACTGCAAAGGAAATGGTCACTGGAAGTGGAACTACCCCAAATACTTGGCGGATAAGAAGGATGGCAAAGTGAACGAAGGTATATTTGATTTACTTGTTATTGATGTGTACTTTACTAGTGTTCATAGTAGCCCCTGGGTATTTGATATCGGTTCAGTTGCTAAGATTAGTAACTCAAAACAGGAGTTGTAAAATGAACAGAGACTAGTTAAGGGCGAGGTGACGATGTGGGTTGGAAGTGATTCCAAGGTTGATAAGATCACCATCGCACACTCCCTCTACCATCGGGATTAGTGTTAGACCTAAATAAATGTTATTTGATGTTTGCGTTGAGCATGAATATGATTGGATCATGTTTATTGCGATACGGTTATTCATTTAAGTCAGAGAATAATTGTTGTTCTGTTTACATGAATAAAACCTTCTATGGTCATACACCCAATGTAAATGGTTTATTGAATCTCGATCGTAGTGATACACATATTCATAATATTGATGCCAAAAGATGCAAAGTTGATAATGATAGTGCAACATATTTGTGGCACTGCCGTTTAGGTCATATTGGTGTAAAGCGCATGAAGAAACTCCATGCGGATGGACTTTTGGAATCACTTGATTATGAATCATTTGATACTTGCGAACCATGCCTCATAGGCAAGATGACTAAAACTCCGTTCTACGGAACAATGGAGCGAGCTAATGACTTATTGGAAATAATACATACCGATGTATACGATCCAATTAGTGTTGAAGCACGCGGCGGGTATCATTATTTTCTGACCTTCACAGATGATTTGAGTAGGTATGGGTATATCTACTTAATGAAACACAAGTCTGAAACATTTGAAAAGTTCAAAGAATTTCAGAGTGAAGTAAAGAATCATCGTAACAAGAAAATAAAGTTTCTACGATCTGATCGCGGAGGCGAATATTTGAGTTATGAGTTTGGCCTTCATTTAAAACAATGTGGAATAGTTTCACAACTCACGCCACCTGGAACACCATAGCGTAATGGTGTGTCCGAATGTCGTAACCGTACTTTATTAGATAAGGTGCGATCTATGATTCTCTTACCAATTTACCACTATCATTTTGGGGTTATGCATTAGAGATAGCCGCATTCACGTTAAATAGGGCACCGTCTAAATCCGTTGAGACGACACCGTATGAACTATGGTTTTGCAAGAAACCTAAGCTGTCGTTTCTTAAAGTTAGGGGATGCGATGCTTATCTCAAAAGGCTTCAGCCTGATAAGCTCGAACCTAAATCGGGGAAGTGTGTCTTCATAGGATACCCTAAAGAAACTATTGGGTACACCTTCTACCACAGATCCGAAGGCAAGATCTTTGTTGCTAAGAATGGGTACTTTCTAGAGAATGAGTTTTCTCTCGAAAGAAGTGAGTGGGAGGAAAGTAGAACTTGATGAGATAATTGTACCTTCTCTCTAATTGGAGAGTAGCACATCAGAGAAATCCGTTCCCGTGATGCCTACACCAACTAGAGAGGAAGCTAATGATGATGATCATGAAACTTCGGATCAAGTTACTACTGGACTTCGTAGGTCAAACAGAGCACGTTCCGCACCAGAGTGGTACGGTAATCCTATCCTGGAAGTCATGTTACTAGACCATGGCGAACCTACGAACTATGAAGAAGCTATGATGAGCCCAGATTCCGATAAATGGCTTGAGGGCATGAAATCTGAGATAGGATCCATGTATGAGAACAAAGTGTGAACTTTGGTGGATTTGCCCAATGATCGACAAGCCATTGAGAATAAATGGATTTTCAAGAGGAAGACGGACGCTGATGGTAATATCACTAGATACAAAGCTTGACTTGTCACAAAAGTGTTTTCGACAAGTTCAAGGAGTTGACTACGATGAGACTTTCTCACTCGTGGCGATGCTTAAGTCTGTTCGAATCATGTTAGCAATTGCCGCATTTTATTATTATGAAATCTGGCAAATGGATGTCAAAACTGCATTCCTTAATGGATTTCTTAAAGAAGAGTTGTATATGATGCAACCAGAAGGTTTTGTCGATCCTAAAGGTGCTAACAAAGTGTGCAAGCTCCAGCGATCCATCTATGGACTGGTGCAAGCATCTCGGAGTTGGAATATACGCTTTGATGAGGTGATCAAAGCATATGGTTTTATACAGACTTATGGTGAAGCCTGTATTTACAAGAAAGTGAGTGGGAGCTCTGTAGCATTTATGATATTATATGTGGATGACATATTGTTGATCCGAAATGATATAGAATTTCTGGATAGCATAAAAGGATACTTGAATAAGAATTTTTCTATGAAAGACCTCGGTGAAGCTGCTTATATATTGGGCATCAAGATCTATAGAGATAGATCAAGAAGCTTACTAGACTTTCATAAAAGCACATACCTTGATAATGTTTTGAAGAAGTTCAAAAATGGATCATTTAAAGAAAGGGTTCTTGCCTGTGTTACAAGGTGTGAATTTGAGTAAGACTCAAAGCCCGACCACGGCAGAAGATAGGGAGAGAATGAAAGTCATTGCCTATGCCTTAGCCATAGGTTCTATAAAGTATGCCAGGCTGTTTACCAAACCTGTTGTGTGCCTTGCCATGAGTTTAGCAAGGAGGTACAAGAGTGATCCAGGAGTGAATCACTAGACAGCGGTCAAAATTATCCTTATAGGAATAAGGAAATGTTTCTCGGTTATGGAGGTGATAAAGAGTTCGTCGTAAAGGGTTACATTGATGCAAGCTTTGACACTAATCCAGATGACTCTGAGTATCAATCTGGATGCGTATTGAACGTGGGAGCAATTATCTAGAGTAGCTCCATGCAGAGCATTGTAGACATAGAAATTTGCAACATACATACGGATCTGAATGTGACAGACCCGCTAACTAAACTTCTCTCATAAGAAAAACATTATCACACCTTAGTACTCTTTGGGTATTAATCACATGGCGATGTGAGCTAGATTATTGACTCTAGTAAACTCTTCGAGTGTTGGTCACATGGCGATGTGAACTATGGGTGTTAATCACATGGCGATGTGAACTAGATTATTGACTCTAGTGCAAGTGGGAGACTGATGGAAATATGCCCTAGAGGCAATAATAAAGTTGTTATTTTATATTTCCTTATTCATTATAAATGTTTATTATTCATGCTAGAATTGTATTGATCGGAAACTTAAATACATGTGTGAATACATAAACAAATACCGTGTCCCTAGTGAGCCTCTACTAGACTAGCTCGTTGATCAAAGATGATTAAGGTTTCCTAACCATGGACATGTGTTGTCATTTGATAACAGGATCACATCATTAGGAGAATGATGTGATGGACAAGACCCATCCGTTAGCTTAGCATTATGATCGTTCAGTTTTATTGCTATTGCTTTCTTCATGTCAAATACATTTTCCTTCGACTATGAGATTATGCAACTCCCGGATACCGGAGGAATGCCTTGTGTGCTATCAAATGTCACAACGTAACTGGATGATCATAAAGATGCTCTATAGGTATCTCCGAAGGTGTTTGTTGAGTTGGCATAGATCGAGATTAGGATTTGTCACTTCGAGTATCGGAGAGGTATCTCTGGGCCCTCTCGGTAATACACATCATAAGCTTGCAAGCAAATGACTAAGGAGTTGGTCACGAGGTGATGTATAATGGAACGAGTAAAGAGACTTGCCGATAACGAGATTGAACTAGGTATAGAGATACCGATGATTGAATCACGGGCAAGTAACATACCGTTGGACAAGGGAAGTACGTATGTTGTCATAGCGGTTCGACCGATAAAGATCTTCGTAGAATATGTAGAACCCAGTATGGGCATCCAGGTTCCGCTATTGGTTATTGACCGGAGAGGTGTCTCGGTCATGTCTACATAGTTCTCGAACCCATAGGGTCCGCATGCTTAATGTTCGTTGACGATATAGTGTTATATGAGTTATATGTTTTGGTGACCGAATGTTGTTCGGAGTCCCGGATGAGATCATGGAAATGACGAGGAGTCTCAAAATGGTTGAGAGGTAAAGGTTGATATATAGGACGATGGTATTTGGACACCGGAAGTGTTTCGGGATGTACCGGGAAGGAATCGGGTCACCGGAAGGGGTTCCAGGCACCCCTCCCCCCGACAAGTTATGGGCCTTATGGGCCAAAGGAGGGGACAGACCAGCCCACAAGGGGGCTGGTGCGCCCCCTCCCTTGTTTGGCCAGCCCTAGGGAAGGAAAAGGGGGAGCGCTAGCCCCTCCTGCCTTTCCCTCTCATGGGAGAAAGGGAAGGGGGGTGGCGCCACCCTCCCCTGCCTTTCCCCGCACTCCAAATAAGGAAAGAGGGGGGCGTGGCTTGGAAAGGACCCCAAGTAGGATTCCTCCTACTTGGATGCCTCCTTTGACTACTCCTCCCTCCCTCCCACCTATATATATGTGGGAGGGGGGCGCCTAGCACACAACAGACAATTGCCTAGCCGTGTGCGGCTCGACCGTCCACCGTTTACTCCGTCGGTCATATTTTCGTAGTGCTTAGGCGAAGCCCTGCGGAGATCACTTCACCATCACTGTCACCACACCATCGTGCTGTCGGAACTCATCTACTACCTCACTGTCTTGCTGGATCAAGTCGGCGGAGGACGTCACCGAGCTGAACGTGTGCAGAACGCGGAGGTGCCGTGCGTTCGGTACTTGATCGGTTGGAGCGCGAAGAAGTTTGACTACATCAACCGCGTTGTTTAAATGCTTCCGCTTATGGTCTATGAGGGTACGTAGACACACTCTCCCCCTCGTTGCTATGCATCTCCATGGATAGATTGTTGCGTGTGCATAGAAATTTTTTTGTTTTCCATGCAACGATTCCCAACACGTACTCAGCTCTGATAAAGTTCATGAAGTTTTCAACCCCCTCGACATATGCAGCGGAGAATCTTGGAGCAGAAGTTATCCAAGTCCTATCCATCTGTTAGACATACAAATTAGTTCTTCTACTAGATATTACAGGAAAAACATATATGCTTTTTTATGAAGTCCAGAAAAAAAATACCTAGGTCGATGTCTAAAGCTATGGCAAGATATTTGGACAAGCATATCTAAGTAATGAAATATATGTAAAGCTAATTCAGCAAACAGATTTGAGTGCTAAATTATGGTAGGCTATTTCAGCAGTCAATGAGGCCGAGCACACAGCCTTCAAAGGCCATCTCAGCAACAAAGATCGAGTATAAAACGTTGTAGAGCTATTTCACCTAACAGATTGGCTACTAGACCATGGCAATCTATGTCACAATAAATATATGGCAGGATATTTTAGCAACTAATCGGGTGTGGTATGCCATCTCAGCTAAGCAGATTGAGTGCAGAACAGGGCAAGGAAGCTTCTTAAGAAGAGCATATTGACTGTAAACTATTTCGGCAAACAGTGAGATTAACAACGTCTATCAGCTAACATTCAGCGCTACTCCGACATGCACGGGGCCTCAGTCTAGAATGCGCATACCGTGGGAGTAGCTGATCGCCGTGCGTCTCCACAAGAACTTCACCAGCGGTGGCGGTGCGGATAGAGGACGATAGTCTACGACATCGTACTGTGGGAGCAAGGGGATCGCCGTGCGTCCCCTCGACGAACCGCGGCGCCGACGTATCGGCGCGGCGGGGAGGGCGGCTTTGGTGGAGCGAATGGAGTGGAGGGGGCCGAGGGGGAGGGGGTTTAGGGAATATTATTGGCTAGTTGGCCGAAGGGCAGTTGAATTTGGGATTTGGGGGGAATTTTTGGGGGGGATTTTCGCGCGGTGGGCGGGGGAGTTTGGCGCATGTTCGGTTTCTCCAAGTGCGGTCCCACGTGTCAGTGAAGAGGCAAGCCGAAGCGTGTTTTATTTGCGTGAGCCGTGTGCAGGACCGACCGTGTGAGGGGTGCAATGCGACCACGACAGGTGTGCTGTGAGTGTACCGCCTTTTTTCTTTTTAAACTTGGTGCTTCACGCGATCCATCAATACTACTACTAGTAATCCGGTAATCCTGACTAAAACGGCGCGGCCGGGTCTTTTCCCGCGCGATATGCTGGGAGGTTGGCTTAGTTGTTTTTTTTAGGATGAGTAATGCTACACATACGTAATCCCAGTTACGTAATTAACGTAATGTGAAACGTGTGGGCTGTTGATTGGAGATTGGGGGAGGGAGGGGCACACCACCATGAAAATCAGGGGAGAGAGAGAGAGAGGCAATTTACATTAACCCTTTCGTAGTTCCCGTAGATGTAGAAAGATGTGAAATGCGTGAATGTGTAGTGGACGTACTATTGGAGTGCCTAAGATAAATTGTGTATGTAGACCCTATGTGTTTATTTACTTCGCATGTTAGCTTTGTCTCGGGTCAAACCTTCTAAGTTTATACACACGAAAACTAATCATCATTCCATATATTTTTATACTCCTACAATATATCTTACTATTATTGTGAAAGTTCATATACACCGGATGAGATTCATGCAAACACGACAGATTTTCATTACATTTCGAACTTTTACAGGACAAAAAAAATAAAAGAAACCCGACCCTAAACCTATTCTACGGCGGCGACCGACGTCCTCCATCTACCATCTTCATGTACGGGGGTGGGGTTCAAGGCCCGTGAAGTGAAGGTGCGGTCTCCGGCGAGGAAGAGTAGAACACGGGAGACGGACCGGCCAGTGGGCACACCATGCCCTGCCGCCTCCCATGCCCTACTCATCCTCGGAGGAGTCCCCGACCTCGGCGGTGCCGATGGACGTGAGGTCGATGATGATGGACGTGGACGGTCCGTCGCTTCACCTGCCACATGCGCCACCGAAGATTGGACGGCGGCAAGTAGGACGCGTGGCTGACAGTGCTCCCGTCGTTGGCCACCAGCGTGGCCACCGCTTGTGCGGTCGTGTCCGCGTCCGGCTACGCCGCTATTGCATTGCGAGTGGCGACCTCGAGCTTCATCCCCGAAGACAAGCTCTCTCGCAGAGCATTCGCGCTCACGGTCATGGTGGATGTGGTGCCAGGTAGCAGGAGGATGCGCTATTGTGTGGAGTTTAGCTGGGCGTTGCCGCTTTAAGTAGCGCATTCCAGTGAGGCCAAGCATCCGGGTGCGTCATTAAGTCGCCGGAGTTGGTTCCTCGGGCACCGAGCCTCTTAATGACGACATACGGACAAACGGCATGAATGCGGGCAGCTGGCGCCGGCTGGGAACGCACCACACGATGGCGCTAGGGATGAGGGTTTTTGGTGTGCCAGGGTAGTCAGCTATGGTCGTGCCAACGTTGGAATTCCCTTTGCTCACATGCGATGCCCACATGTCATTGAAAAAGCAAGACGACCTAGCATGGTCTCAGGTCCTGGGGATGCAGTTGGCCGCGCTAGAACACTCCGCGGACGCGTCGCGGCGCGCGCGCACTTCGGCACCCCGTGCATCCTCGACGAGCCGGGTGTTGATCTGCTGGTCGTGCCAAAGCGCTAACGCCACCCTCGGCACCCTGAAGCCGAGCGTGTCCAGCGACGATGAGCGTGTCGCTCACCGCAGTCGTCGTGTCTAGAGGCGGTGCGGGAGCTGCGCCACATTGCTGGCCCCCACGACCCACATGAACGGTTGCCGGTGGCGAGGAGGTTGTGGGTCAGCTCCTCCATTGGACTAGTCTGGGCCACGTCATCCCGACAGGTGTGCCCCACATGTCGGTTTCCCTATTTTCCCGGCCAAATTCGAGCATCAGTGCTCCGCGTTACGCATTAGGCGCAGAACAGGTGGTTTTTGTGCCCTGGTTCAAATGTGGTACAGTACCAAGTTGTTACCCTAGCCCCAAGTGTGGTGGTTTTGGGTACAGTACCACCCTTTTCCTTTTTAACTAGTGAAGCCTAACACTTGATTAAGTAGCCGGATGGTGTGCTAATTTAGGTGTCCGACTGTTTTAAGGAATAATTGAGGTGTGCCCGATCCATTCCCGCATTTAGGGGTCCAGCTTACCATGTTCCGGCAGTAGTAACTATACTAGTCCCTGCGTACTCCCTCTATTTTTATTTACTCCGCATTTTAGCTTTGCTCAAAGTCAAACTTTGTAAACTTTGACAAAGTTTATAGACAGAAATAATAACATATACAATAACAAATCAATACCATTAGATTCATTATTGAATATACTTTCACATCATATAGATTTGCTATTGTAAATGTTCATATTTTTTCTATAAATTTGGTCAAATTTTATTAAGTTTGACTTTAGTCAAACCTAATATGCAGAGTAAATAAAAACGGAGGGAGTATCTTACTCTGTGACCAAGACGGAAGGGAAAACGAGACAACTTAATGTTTATTTGAGCCGTTCAAGTATAATCATGTGGCGTTGCTTATTTCTCATTCCTCTCCAACCCTCTTCTCCATCGATCATGCCGCCCTCCGGTCGAGTCCATCCTCCCGCATGCCTCATTTGAACATTCCGCCGAGTATCATTCGCATGTGGGCCTAGACCATGCTTGTATTTCCAATGTTGTAATTTGTCCGACATGCATACAGACAAACGGTTCATTTAAAGTTTCACTTTGCCTCCACTATGTGTCGCTTCCCATCTTAGTTTTGACATCCCATTCGGTTCATGCCCCGACACATCTTGATGAGATCGATTGATGTTGATAGATCAAGTGCATGTCGTGCAAGGAGATAAAGGTTTGGTGTGTTTCTATGATAGAAATGACCCGGGGAGGTGTGGATCAGAGGGAGTATATTGTACGTTCAAAAGCGAAAAGAACGTACTGTACCCACCCTAGTCCTCTTTCAATCGATCTCCGGACCCCGAGATGAAACCGAGAGAGAATGAGTGGGTGCATGTGTGATACCTAAGGCGGATTCAAAATTTTGAACCGGTGATCATAGCATCAGCAAATCATATATAAAGGGTATTCAATGTTCATTTCACTTTTGAACGTACAATATACTCCCTCCGATCCTTTCTAGTTTACATATAAGTTTTATGTGTAGTCAAAGTTTCTTTACTTTGATCAAACTTACAGAAAAAAGTATCAACATTCAACAACGCCCAATCAATATTGTTAGATTCGTACGTACTCCTAGATTTGTATTCAAACAGAGATGGTTTCCAATTTGTTTTCAAACACGTGAATGCTTGTTCTCGCGCATGCTCTTCCTACTAGGATTTCGCCACGTATAGCCAGTCCAATAGTAACTTTTTTTAAGCTCCCTGTCCAATAGTAGTAGAAGTAGTAGTACTAGTGGAGTACTGACAACATCTGCAGTAGAGTATGCAGTGCTCATAGTACTAGTAGTATACTCCCTCCGTTTTTATTTACTCCGCATAAAACGGAGGGAGTACTAGTAACACTCGTCCGACCCCTCTCTCTTCTAGTAGTATAAATGACGTGGGCGGGGGAGGGGGGAGGGACGTCGGTTTGCTCTCAACTGCGGTCCCACAAGCAAGCGAAAACGCAAGACGAAGCGCGTTCCATTCGGTGAGCAACGTGGAGGGTCCAACGTGCCGGGGTGCAACGCGAACGCGACAAGAGTGATGTACACCGTCCGTTCCTTATGAACTTGCATACTTCGAGTACTCCTTTTTTTTAACACAGTACAGACGCATGCACTCATACATGCGCGCATACACTCACCCCTATGAACGCACACACGCAGACCCTACCCCTATGAGCACCTTCGAGAGACTGAGCCGTCATACCTCTATCTCTACTCTTATCTCTACTCTCGGTGATGATGGTGTGCCTGCCATCTTGCAATATAGACCGTCCGATCTATATCTGACGGATAGAAAGCAAACTATGACAATTTTGCAAAAGGATACCCGCACCTCTATGGTTCATCCTTATCTCCCACAACTTCATTGTTGAGTAATTAAAAAAGGAAGCCTCTAGAACAATCTGTCTTGGTGGCTGCTGTCGGCGTCGTCCATCCCCATGCCTCCGCTAAGTCCGACCACCAATCACCACCACGCCCCACTCCTCCTCACCTTATCTCTCATCTTTCTCGAGATATCATTTTTCGATGAAATTCTCGAGATACCATTTTTCAATGAAATTCTCGAGATATCATAAAAAAATGCATCCTGATGTTCCGTGTAATGCACGGGCATCTTGCTAGTCATCTTGAGATTTACAAAGTCACAGCCTCATCGTCGACAGGAACGGTGTGGAGGTCCGGACGTCTGCCACGTGAATCTCCGAAACTTTGGTCCCATCCCACCCCACAACTCTCCAGGCTCCAGCCATCCGACTTTGCAAACTCCGCATAGTCAAAACCGATTGACCGGTCGTCATCGAAACCACTATTGACACCAGAACCTTCGTTGCTCAGCCTATGCCAGCTACTTGCCGGCAGGTCACCACTGCCCCAAAACCACACCTCCTCTCCAGCCCATTCCCCCACCTTTCGATCCCCTAGCCCGCATTAGCCGTCCCCTAGTTCACCGGAAAGCCATGGTGCGCCGCAAGATCACATACTACAAGATGCTGACACCGGAGCGTCGCGCAGAAATCACGGCGGCGGTCGGCGCCACAGACCTCCGTTCCCAAGATCACTTTGCGGCGGGCCAATCCCCGAGTTCTCTGGAGCCAAGCTCCGAGGAGGAGGAAGCCGATCCAATGTTCATTGCGGAGGTCGCGGAGCAGAAGGCCCCCGATGCGTATGAGATGATGGACGTCGACTTCGTGCCGGCGTCCGGGTCCCCCATGGTGCAGGCGGACCAGCGGTTCAACCTGGCGATCCTAAAGGAGGACCGGGAGGCGGAGGCTCAACTCGACGCGGAGCGCGTGGATGCCGCTGCCATCGTGGCCCTCCTGCAGGCGGAACCGGATGTCGTGGATGTGAACCGGGCAGCGGAGGCTCAACTTGACGCGGAGCGCTCGGATGCCGCTGCCATCAAGGCCCTCCTGCAGGCGGAACCGGACGTCCTGGACTTGAATCGGGCGGCGGAGGCTCAACTCGACGCGGAGCACGCGGATGCTGCTGCCATCGAGGCCCTCCTGCAGGCGGAACCGGACGTCCTGGACTTGAACCGGGCGGTGGAGGCTCAACTCGACGCGGAGCACGCGGATGCCGCTGCCATCGAGGCCCTCCTGCAGGCGGAACCGAACGTCGTGGACGTGAACCGGGCGGTGCTCGAGTCCGTGCAGAGCGCCCGCACGCTCCTCGTGAACGAGTAGCTGGAGGCCGAGGACAACCACGGTGCGGAGACACACGTCGGCAGCTCCGGCTGGTTCGCGCCGGCAGCCAAAGACGATGAGGTTGTCTCGTTCCGCGAGCAGTGATAGCTTTTCTTTATGTTGTTGTTTTTAGGGATCTTTTGCTGTGTAAAAACATATATTTATGCAAGTCGCCTGACTTTAATCATTTGGGTCAGTCGACCATTTCAGGCGGTTGGATGAATATCCTACGTCTCCTAACCCTTCTTCTTCCTCACCTCTTATTCTTCCCCAACAGACCACCGCACGGGCCGTGTGGATCTTCCCCAACATGCGGTTGGATAAACATATTGTAGGAACGAAAATTATGTGTCAGCGGTAGGATGGCTGAGTTTGGTTTGATCACATGCGGTAGCACGGGTCAGTGAGGGTGCGTTCCCTTGGTTGGGTTTGCGGCGTGCAGGAGCGATTGTGTGAGGGTGCGGTGCGACCGCGAAAGCCGTGTGCAAGTGTACCTCCTTTTCATTTTGAAAAATTTAGGCAAGCTTGGCAAAAATGTGTGGCGAAGTATGGCAATGCAAGGCCTAGACCCAAACAGGATACAAGTACGTACGTACTACTTGTGTTAAAAAATAAAGGCGGGGTTTTCCGTCGCGGGATTGATCGATACAAATCCTCGTTTGACGTGTCAATTAATGCGTATTTTTTTCTTCAACGCCCAAAGAGCTAACCATCTCACTCCACATTGCTTGATTAATGCAGCGCCATGCAAACCAACCTTCTCACTTCCGCATGCATGCAAGGGTATATTAATGTCCTTGGTTGCTAGTACGAGGCAAACCCCATCAATTTTGCCTCGATTAGTGTTAGTGGCCTTCTGCAAATTGTAATTTTGATACTGGCCTTGTATACAAAAAAATGGAGGTAGTAACTATTTGACTTCTTTCCCCATTGTGGTGACGTCGACGATATCTCGAACGTTGTGGCTTTGGCGAAGTGCGTTCGATGGAGCACACCATTGAGGGAGACGACGGTAAGTCGTTCCCAAGTGCCGCCTGCAAGCCGAGACAACCGCCTTCTTTGCATCCAGGAAGTCCGTTGAACCAAAGGACGCGTAAATGTACTAGTACTCCCTCCATTTCTTTTTAGTCTGCATATAAGATTTGGTCAAAGTCAAACTTTGTTAACTTTGACTAAGTTTATAGAAAAAATTATCAAGATTCAAAATATGAAATCAATATTGTTAGATGCATCATGAAATTAATTTTCATACCATATAGCTTTAGTATTGTAGATGTTGATATTTTTTTTCTACAAAGTTGGTCAAACTTTATAAAGTTTGACTTTGACCAAATCTTATATGCAGACTAAAAAGAAACAGAGGGAGTACTACACAATAGCGTCGTCCGTCCAGCTTAGTGCGGTAAGGTGGTTTCTTGAAGAATACGATGGAGAAGCGGAGTCAGCGAAGAGTGAAATGATGGTTGCTTCGTCCGTGCTTTGTGATTTGATGCCTCACTGCTTTGTGATTTGTGATAGAAGGGACAGGGGAATAGACTTTGTGCTCTATACTGTACATGCGTCCAAGCACGGGAGAAAGAGGAGGGAGGTTGCATTTTTCTATTCCTTCAATCAATCAATTAGGGAGCTTCGGTTCCATCCTTTTGGCTTTGGCAGCACCTTCCACAATGGTTCCCATCGATGCCAAAAGCTATTTTCACATTTGGCTACACATTGTGGATGCCCTTAACCGTACCACTTGGATTTGCTCCTGTGTGCTATCTATACAAACCTCAGTTATATTGATCTAAAAAATTATATTATCAAGATTAGTAAAAAAAGGAGGTGATTTTGCCGCGCGGAAGGCGGGGGAGGTTTCTTATTTTTAGAGGACGTTGGCCTGGCGGTTTGCTAACATGCGGTCCCACGTGTCAGTGCTTTACCAAGCCGATCCGCGTCCCACATGAGGCAGAACAATGGCAGAAGCAACACGTGGTTAACTTGAAGAAGATGAGGGAGAAGCGGATTCAGCAACGAGTGAAATGATGGTTGCTTCGTCCCTCCAACTTCTTTTTTTAGCATTACTTCGTCCCTCCAACTTAACTGCGGGAAAGGTGCAACTTTGTGATTTGACGCCTCATTGCTCATTACTACGCCAGCGCCATGACAGGGGTGCTTCACCCCTGCTGCTTTGCACTGTTATTTCGGTATGGCAAGTGGACCCGGTTGCTTGATGTCCCACATGTCGGCGAAAGGGACTAGAACATTTATGAAAGCGAGCGCTCCACTCTTACGATGGAGGAGTACACGACACGGCGGCCCAGTGAACTGTTACTTGTACTGTAGTACTACTATAGTTTTGCTGTTTCGCACGACCCATCGATACAAGCCCGATTAAACAGGCAAGGGCGGGATTTTTCCCGCGCGGCAGATGATACTAGCCATACATTTCAAAGGCAATTTTAATGTATGCAAACTGAATAATTAAGTAACAATATGAGATCTAGTAAAACTAAAAACACATATGATTTATTTTGTTAGAGTGTAGTAGTAGTGTTGTATTGCATAGTTGTTAGATGTAACATGCGAGAACGTGTAGAGATGTACTTTTGGAGGGCCTACAGAGAGAAATTGGGCATAAAGTGGATTTGTAACTCATATCTACAGTTTGTACAGTAGACGTGAATGCTTGTTTGCTCTTACGAAACCAGTACAGCAATAATGGGGTGGCGTGCGCCAATTTAGGCACTGGCACGTTGGCCTACTCGGCTCCACAGAGAGAGCGAGAGAAGAGATAAATACACGGGCAGTCAGTGTATTTCAAGCGAAAAGCGTAATACGGTCACCGGACTTCAGAATACGCTCATTATGGTCACAATATACGTTTTGCAGTGAATATACGGTCACTTGCTCATCGTTCAGCATCGGATTGCACTTTGTTGACCGGCCAAATAGTCTGCGTGGCACTATGTTGACTGGTTAAATTGATCATGTTCCTTGTGGGTCCCACCTATCAGTTCGCATAGGAAAAAGGTAAGATAAACACAAATTTACGCATGCGCGACAAGACTCCAACCCGTGCGCGGGAACCACCTGGTTGTGTATGTGTCTGTCAGGGCCTGATGTGTGCGCATGCACGTGTAGGTTGAGCACTTGAGCATGGGAGTGTGTGTTGGTCGTGTGGTGTGTGCATGCATGCGTGCGTGTGTGCGTGTGAGTTTTGCATGCGTGCGTGGCTGCGTGTGTACGTGTGAGTGTTGCATGCGTGCGTGGCTGCGTGTGTACGTGTGAGTGTTGCGTGCATGCAGTTCGTGTGCATGCGCGCGTGTGTGTATAATCACCACACCAGCTCCCGTGTGTTAAAACAGACGGCTCAGCATACCAATACAAGGCCACCTTGTCCGCTGTGCCCGCGGTCATGACTTCAAACCACCATCCAATATTTTTTTATCGTTTGTTTTCATTCTTATACATGCCGACAGGTGGGCCCAATGGTAGTGAGATAATGTGATGCAACACTAGAGGTGCCACGTGGAGCATTTAACTGGTCAACTAGTTGTGCCTTGAGCAAATACACAGCTGTACGGTAAGCCCGTGACTGTATAATAACCACAAAACATAAATGGTGACCGTAATGAGTGGATTCTGAAGTCCAATGTATGTATCGTGCTTTCGCTTCAAATACAATGATCGTCACTGTATATATCACGAGAGAAAGATGAAACATGCGTGAATGTGCTGGGGGAGTACTTTTAGAGAACCTGGAGATAGTTTGTGTGCGTACGTGAAAGGGGCGTAGAGGGGGTGTATGCGATGGAGAGAGAGATGCTATTCGTTTCTCTTTATTATGACTAACTTTATATATAGTATAAAAATATAAAAATTTACAGTGCGGAATAAATATCATTGGGTGCGCCATGCAATGCAAATTAACGTTCATACTCCTCCATATAACTTTGTAATGTTGTATATATGTAGAAATTCTAAAATAATTTTTTAGCCACACTTTGTGTGATTTTATTCAAAAGGAATGTTGTATGCGAAATAAACGTGAAGAGAGGGCTTTTTAGATCAATGGGGTACATGATGTAACATGTGTGAATGTGTAGTTGACGCCCTTGAGTGTGTATATGCAAGGGGGGAGGGGATAGAGGCACGAGGAGAAAATATTTTGTGTGGTGTCTGTGTTGGTATGTGTGGGTGTGAGAAGATAACGAGACCTAGGGGTGGAGGGTGTGTCACCGCGTGAGGTCCGGTGGGCCGAGGTGAGGCCCTTGGTTCGGTTCCGTCCTGCGCCACATTGGTCGGCCCGTGACGCATTCAGGGAGACCCATGGAGGACTAGTCGTACAAGACAAAGATACCAGAGTCGTGAAGGACTCTGTGTCCACTGACAAAGCCGGCTAGGATTTGTAACCCTCGGTCCTCGGACTAAGGTAACCCCTTATCTTTGATATTACCATTCATCCAACCTAACTTTAAGGGGCATCCTACAGAATGCTCTGCTAGAATCATACTCGTCAATTAGGAAGAGAGGTGGAGACAATGCGTGCGAGACAGGCCTAAAGATAATGTGTGTGCGGGAGACACGTAGGCAGGTCTATGTATATAGAAAGGGTCGATGGGGATTGTGCGTGTGTATGCATGTGAGAGGAAGAGTGCTTGTGATAAAGGTTAGTGAAAACAGTCATAAATGGTTGCGAGAGGGAGGGAGGGTGATATCGAGAGCATGTCTGCGAGAAAGACCCCTCGGGAGAGAGTGTGTGAGCATGTGTGAGAGACCACCGATGGATATACACCATGTGCGCGTATGTGTGAGAGAGAAAGTCAGCGCGTGTGTGAGGAGGGGCCTATGGAGAGTGAAACTACACGTAAAAGACTGATGTACCCATTGATTAAAAATATAAATTGTATCCAAATATTAGGATGGGCCTATGGAGATGAAGGTCTTTCTTCATCAGATCAATTTCAGCATCTTTAGCTTGCGCATTCTTAACAGCTTTCTCAAGATCTGGTTGTATCACAAGGTTATTAAGAGAGCCCTGTGGAACAATACGCAGATTCAGCTTGCGCAGTTCTTCAAAAAGACGAGGTTGAGCTCGCCTAACCATGAGGTTGTCGCAATAGGACTTGCGGCTTAAGGCATCAGCCATCACGTTAGCCTTGCCAGGGGTATAGGAAATACCCAAATCATAGTCCGCAATGGCCTCCATCCATCTTTGCTGACGGAGGTTTAGAGAAGGTTGAGTGAACAAGTACTTCAGACTTTTATGATCCGTGTAGATCTCGCAACGATTACCGAGAAGGTAATGTCGCCACAACTGCAATGCATAGATCACAGCAGCTAGTTCTAGATCATGTACCGGATAATTCTCTTCATGTGGGCGCAACTGACGAGAGCCATAGGCAATCACTTTACGCTCTTGCATTAGGACACAGCCTAATCCTTCACGGGATGTGTCACAATAGATCACAAAGTCTTTGCGGGTATCTGGAGGAGATAGTACTGGGGCAGATGTTAGCTTGTCTTTGAGTGCTTGAAAACTTTTCTGACATTTTTCTGTCCATTCGAACTTAACGCCCTTGTGAAGCAGATTAGTCAAAGGCTTAGCAATCTTGGAAAAGTTCTCGACAAATCGACGGCAATAGCTTGCAAGGCCGAGAAAACTTCTCACTTGCTTGACGTTCTTCGGAGGAGTCCAGTCCAGAATAGCCTGAACTCGTTCTGGGTTAACGGCAATTCCATCTTTGGAAATCACATGACCGAGATATGTCACTTCAGATAACCAGAACTCGCATTTGGAGTATTTGGCATACAACTGGTGTTCTCGGAGCCTTTCCAGTACAAGACGGAGGTGTTCGGCATGTTCTTCCTTATTCTTTGAATAGACCAGAATATCATCTAGATAAACCACGATGAACTTGTCGAGGTAATCCATGAATATATAATTCATCAGACGGGAGAATGTGGCTGGAGCATTTGTTAAGCCGAAGGACATGACCGTGTACTCGTAGGAGCCATAGCGAGTAACAAATGCAGTCTTGGGAATATCCTCTTCGCGAACATGGATCTGATGGTATCCCAATCTCAAATCAAGCTTAGAGAATACTGAGGAACCGGCAAGTTGATCATACAAATCATTGATCCGGGGAAGCGGATATTTATTCTGGATTGTAGCTTGGTTAATGGGCCGATAATCTTGAACCAATCGGTTAGTTCCATCCTTCTTCTTAACGAAGAGTGAAGGTGCTCCCCAAGCAGTGGAACTGGGGCGGATGAAACCTTTCTTAAGTGACGTGTCGATTTCTTCCTTAAGTTCAAGAAGATGATGCGGAGGCATCTTATAAGGGCGCTTCGCAATAGGGGTTGTGCCAGGCTTCAAGTCGATGACGAACTCAACAGCTCTAGCAGGCGGTATTCCTGGAAGTTCTTCTGGAAAGACATCTTGAAATTCATGAACAACTGGAACGTTCTCGATGCCTTCAAGAGGTGAAGAGTTCAATGCATTTAGAACATATATCTGAGCTTCGGCGTCCTGCACTGTACGAGCGGAGTATCTGACAGTCTGACCGGAAGGGTGTGTGAGGCGGACTGTTTCAGTGGCACAGTCAATCAAAGCTTTATGGGGCTTCAACCAGTCCATACCCAGAATAATGTCTATGTTGGAGGTCTTGAGAGCAATGAGTGAAACGGGGAACATCAATCCTCCGATCACAATGTGGTTACCGTGGCTTACCATGGTAGTTTGCCAATTAGCTCCAGGTGAATGGATTACTAATGGGGTGGACATCTCCTCGAAAAGTATATCATGGCTTCGCGCAAAACTTTCGGACATGAAGGAGTGTGATGCTCCAGAATCAAAGAGGACTGAAGCTGGGATTGAGTTCACTAGAAGGGTGCCCATCACAATGTTGGGGTCATGTCGAGCTTCTTCCATGTTAACTTGGTTGACATGGACCCGAACTATAGCAGATGGCTTGGCATTAGAGCTTCTGAGACGACGGTTTCGACCGCTCTTCTTGCAACCAACGGGAGGACGTGGGGCATCCTGATGAAAAGCCATAGCATCAGGCGGTCCATCATGAACCGATAGCTGTCTCGGCGGTGAAGGCAAACGAGGTGCAACATATGACGGCCTTGGTGTTGGAGCAGGTCGGTGGCGTACATTGTGCGGGATCCACACTCGACGCTTCTGAACAGGTCGACCCGAAGACGAACCAACATCACGAGTGCGCTTGAGCGACTCCTGGTACTCAGTCAGAGCTGTTTCAACTTGGAAAGATTTGCTGACAAGCGTTGCGAATTCTGTGCAATCATGGACAGCAAGTGCAAGTTTTATATCAGTACGTAGTCCTCCACGGAATTTCTCCTGCTTGCGAGTGTCAGTGTCGACGTCATCCGCAGCATAGCGGGATAATTCAAGGAATTTCCTCTGATATTCATCCACAGTCATTGTGCCCTGTGAGAGTTTACGGAACTCCTGCTTCTTCTGGTCCATCAGACCTTGAGGAATGTAACGTGCATGAAAAGCTGACTGAAATTCCTGCCAAGTGGTTACAGTCTCTGCAGGCAACATAGCCTTGTGGCTTTCCCACCATTGAGCAGCGGGACCCTTCAAGTGGAATGTCGCAAAGGTGACGTAACTGTCAGGGGCAACACTAGCTGACGCCATCTCAAACAGAATGTCACGAAGCCAATCATCAGCATCCATAGGATTGGTGGAGTTGCGGAAAACGGACGGATTGAGGCACACAAATTCTTCCAGAGTTACTGGAACATTCTGTTGTTGAGCATTCTGATTTGGGAACTGAGCCAATAGTCCGGTCATAAACTGCTGCATCATTGCGGCCATATAGGGTGGAGGTGGAGGATCGTCAGCCATCCTGCCAAATCAACAGGGGCAGTTTAGCAAGAAAAACTGCATGTGTATGGAATGATTCATGAAGTATCACGCACAACAGAAGGAAGTGCAATAGATACTTCATCATATTCGCACCAGACATTCAAATCCACACATAGCCTCGGTTAGAATCCGGCATTACGACAGTAGAAAAGGGAGGGCTAGACAACTAGGCGGCGCGCAGGCACGCGGTAGGGAAGTACACAATGAGACATAGCAAAGGCTACATCAACGTCAGAGAAAACTATTGGAGCGAGGAATCTACAAGTGAAACACAGGGTGCCCTCGACAAGAGGATCCTGTAAGCAGAACCTGGTCCACAATCTCGGAGCAAGGGGGAATATTTCAGAACACCGGGTGGATGTGATCACGAGAACCTGATGTTGGAGTTAGTAAAATTTTAACCCGAATAGAAGAGAGGTCAGAGGCCCAGAGTAAAGGTCGAGGAGTAAAAGATACTAATACCACCCAATTGGCGACATGGGCTCGTAAGCCACACAGCCAAGTTAGTAAAACAGTTTTTGATTACTAGACTCAACTTCGGCCAAGGAGTTGGAAAGGGGGATTCCTACAGGCAGTCGGCTCTGATACCAACTTGTGACGCCCCCGGCCCAATCGTGCACTAATCATACACGCAAATGCACACGATCAAGCCTAAGGACTCACGGGAAGATATCACAACACAACTCTAAAACATAAATAAAGTCATACAAGCTTTATATTACAAGCCAGGGGCCTCGAGGGCTCGAATACATAAGCTTGCGAACAAGCGTCAGCGGAAGCATCAGATATCTGAGTACAGATATAAAAGAAAGCATAGAAAGGCCTTTAGAAAGGCGGGGCAAAATAAAACACTACGATCGAAAGGCGTAGGCCTCCTGCCTGGGACCCTCCGATCCTACTCCTGGTCGTCAGTCAACTCGTAGTAGTATCCATCCTCTGGGTAGTAGTAGTAGCGATCGTCGGCAGGGCAGCTGTCTCAGGGGCTCCGTCATCTTGTTACGACAAACTGATATGGGGAGAAAAGGAAAACAAAGCAACCGTGAGTACTCAGAAGTACTCAGCAAGCAAGGATCTACACTACATATGCAACATTTTCAAAGAGAGGCTGTATATGTGGACTGCGCTGCAGAAATGCCAGAATAGAGAGAAGACCTAGTCCTATCGAAGACTAGCATCTTCAGCGGTCTTGCAGCAGTAGAAGAGAGTAGAACAGTACAATATAATGTAGCAGTATCATTAAGTCTCATCCTCACCCAGAGATCCTTTCTCGACTCCCTGCGAGAAAGCAATCTCAGAGCCATACAGTCATCAACCTCGTCCGGAGATCTCTTCTCGACTCCCTGCGAGAAGGCAATCCCAGAGCCATACAGTCATCAACCTCGTCCGGAGATCCCTTCTCGACTCCCTGCGAGAAGCAATCCCAGAGCCATAGTATCCAAGTATCCAGTTCTAAATTGTATCAATCAGGATACAACTCCGAGTGTCCTTTACCGTAGGACAGGCTATCGATAGAAGTTTTCTTCCCTGCAGGGGTGCACCAACTTACCCAACACGCTCGATTAACTCCGGCCGGACACACTTTCCTGGGTCATGCCAGGCCTCGGTCAAACGACACATCGCAACCCTACCTACAGCTCAGCAGAGAGGTCCCCGCCGGTCTACATCCTAAGCGCAAGGGGGTCTTGGCCATCGCCCCTCACCCTCCGGGTCGTTGCGCACAGGGTGGATACCAGCATCGCCTCGGGTGGCCGACACGATCCGACCGTGCCGCCATGCTGAACTGGACGTCTGACAGAGCTTTCGGCTGATGCATACGATGCAGAACGCCCATACTATGCCCACGTGATGGTTAGTGCTATCAGGCCAGAGGCCTGCTCGGATCAAATATCCAAATCGTTAATGGACTAGGGCTTGCGGTAACGAGCAGAGACTCACGAAAGATGTGACCCCGTCGCCCCGTCTCGAGGACTTGCTGCAAGGGTTAAGAATGCCCGGCCGCGCCTCGTATTCATCACTCGGGCACCATACAGGCACCCGTCTTAACAACACTCGCCTCTCAGGCGCACGCGGGTACCCCTCAGGGTCGACCCGCCTATCCAAGTAACAGTGTAAAGTCCAAGTATCCGTGTGTCCATAACATCAGGGGAATTCGAGGTATCACCCTCGTTGGATTCCTACTCGATGTGTCTGTCAAGGTGAACTCGGAGGTTTCACCCTCGATGGGTTCACACTTGATGTGTTGCACGACAGCGTCGTTACCGGAAGTGGTGAAGGAGGAATCACCCTCGATGACCACGACCGAATAGCTACTCTACAGAGTTAACATCAGAAGTGCTACAAGAGGTTTCACCCTCGGCACTCGATAGTAACGCTGCAGTGTCGTTACAACTAAGGGGGGTGATGTGCGGTGTCGGGGCCTGGTCTTCAATCCCGTTGATCGGGTCTTCTGACAATCCAACGCGGCAGTCGGGATAAGTGGGGTCACTGGTAGGTCTCTACCCAGCGTATACTAAGCAGTTAAGGATATGCAGGTAATTATCAACAGCAGGTTACAATGAACAGGCTATGCATCAGAATAGGTAAAGCAGTAGCAGCAGCAATTCTAATGCAAGCATGAGAAATAGAATGGGCGATATTGGTATGCTCAAAGGGGGGGGGGGCTTGCCTGGTTGCTCGGCGGCAAGGGCAAGGTCGTCAATGGTGTCTTTGGGCTCCGGAGCTGCGTCGGTCTCGGGGACGACGTCGGTGTCGGGGGCTACCGAGAGAGAAGAGGGGGAGGAAACAGTATAAATATAGAGCAAACATGAGCATGACAAATACGATACACGGTGCTAGGGGTAGTCTAACGCAGTACTACAAGTATCAGACGGAGCGGAAGAATATCTGACGATATTTCCCAGGTCTTTGGAATTATCGGACAGACGATCCGGAGGGGGACGGCTCCATGTTTGGATAGTTAGGAACGTGTGGCGGACGAACGGACCGCGTATTCGGATTCGTCTCATCGTTCTGAGCAATTTTCATGTACAAAGTTTTTCCATCGGGGTTACGGATTAAAAGATATGATTTTCTAAAGTTTTTAATAATTTCTGGAATTTATTTAATTATTTAAATCAACATTATCCAGAACAGTGATTGATGACGTCAGGATGACGCAATACTGACATCAGCAGTCAACAGGGGAGTTGACTGGGTCAAACTGACACGGGGGACCCACATGTCATTGACACAGAGTTAATCCAGAGTTAGTTTTGAATCTAAACTAATCTAATCAGGGGGGGCCCACATGTCATTGAGACATCTAACTAAAACTAATTAAATTAAACATTTTAATTAGCAGTTAATTAACAGGGCCGTGGGGCCCACTAGTCAGACCAGTTGACCAGGTCAACGGTCAACAGTGGCCCCACGGGCCCACATGTCATCGGCCCAGGGGGGCCCGGGGAGGTCCACGTGGCGGCCACGTCGGCTAGACCCACCGGAACCACCCCGGCGCGCGCCAGAGACGGCGGCAGAGCGCCGGCGAGAGGCGGGATCGAGCTGTGGTGCGTCGTTTGGCGTGCGGCCGGGCGCGTTCGAACCGCACGTGTGCCGTGCGTCGAACGGTGGTGGTGGCGAGGGCAATGGTGACCGGAAAAGGTGCCGGCGACGAGCGTGGCGGAGATGTGCTCCGGTGAGTGGTGCGGGCGGTGCTTCGAGGGGGTTTTTGCGTGCGCCAACTACGCCATTTGAACCAGTGATCGACGCGGTGACGAACGGAGCAAAAGCCAGGCCGAAACATCGAGCGAGGCGACCGGACGGAGCAGCTCCACGGTGGCCGGAGCATGCGTACGCGGCGGAGCAGCTACGGCTACCGAGCGGGCGAGCAGAGAGCAGGGGAGGAAGGGGGGAGCCTCACAGTGGTTGTCGCCGTGTACGCGTGCTCGGGGGAGGGCCGGTGCAGCCGTTGGCGAAGAAGATCGCCGGCGGGGATCTGAGAAGGGGGCGGAGCAGCTACAGTGGAGAAGGGCCCCCGGGCGTCGAATGGTGGTGCGGGGCGACGTAGTCGTGCGCGAGACAGCCGCCGGACAACACGGCGGCGCGAACAGGCGACGGTGGCCATGCCTACCACGGCCCCTTGGACATGGCCGCGTCGGGTGCGGTGGGGAGGCGACGAAGAGGGAGAGGGAGGCAGCTAGGGCATGTCCGCGGGGTCGGGGAGGGGTTCTTGTAGGCGCGGGTGTGGGCGCGGCGTGCTGTCGAGCAGCGGTGAGGGGGGGCCTGGCCGCGCGTGGCAGGTGCTCCACAGCGTGCGCGTGAGCAGTGCGAGGTGAGGGACGGCGCGGGGGTGGGCTGGGCCGCGCTGTAGCAGTAGGCCTAGTGCACAGTAGATCCTTTAGGCCTTTTTCCTTTTTCTTTTCTGTTTTCTCTTTTCTTTTCTATTCTGTTAATTGTTTAGGCCCCAAATGGTTTTTGTAAAAAGGGAGACCTAGTCCATAAATACCAGTGCTTTATACCATAACACCAAAAACTAGTTTGGGAAAAACACCATTTCATATTTGATCTAGATTAATTAAAAGGCTTGTAAATATTATTTTCAGCCACTGTTAAAAGAGGTTTGGGCCACCTAATTAATTTATTTAATGTTGGTTACAATTTTAGAATGGTCTCTGGAATATTTGCCATCTAATGAACAATTTAGTTTTTATGTTGGACCACTTTTATATTTCACTTTCATTTAAATTTGAATTTTGACTTAGGAGTTGAAAAGCATTATGATGCAAATGATGATCATGCACTGTTAATCATGCTGACTTGGCATTATCAAAATGGGATTACTGTGGCTAACCACTGGGGGTGTTACAATATTAACAAGAGACATAGATCAAACTAAGCATGGACAACATCATCTCATCTACTAACATGGCAATAACATGACATATCAAAACATATTTCTAATATGGCAATAGCATATCATGGCACAGCATAGCATCTCAATCATAACATGACATGGCATAGATGTATCTATGAGACAATGATACATGCATGAACTACTATGCTGCAAATGAATTACCATTTACCTCCCGTTAAGACATACTGTTCATCAATCACTTACTTAGCCACTGCCTCTCTAGGCAAAATCACGACTCACCGAGATCTCATCTCGTGATCACTTACTTAACCACTGCCTCTCTAGGCAAAAATCATGACTCACCGAGAACTCATCTCGTGATCATATCCGAAACAAATCCATGACATCTCACGACTATCTCTTAGTCCAAGTCACCACATTCTTTATAGCACATTATTTATCAACTAAATTATAGCAAGTTTATCCTCCATTTTGACCGAGACCCGACAGTGTGACCTACTACGAACTGTGCCCATGACCGAGGACGCGGCTATCGATAGATTCAACACACACTCTGCAGAGGTTAGCACACTGTACCCACACCGCAGAACCCATGGCCTCGCACTCCCATTCGGGTGGACCAACGGCGTTCCGACAAAACCGATCTATTGCCATCACACCCTCCCGGCCACTCCGACCAACTCCCCTTTGGGCTAAGTCCTGGGTGGCCCCGATTTCAACCAATGACATCCAACGGCCACCGTCGTGGCAAAACAATCAACGATCCCAAACGGGGACATGAGCTCAAAACCAAACACGGGCACACAAGGCTTATGTCCGCCTACCTGATCAGGGTAGCGCGCACCCATAACCTTCCCTCTTTGGAGGCACCGGCGAGAGGCATGACAATAGATCGCATTAAGGCCTTCCCATAAAGGCAAATGTGGCTGCACTGAAGAAGCTCGATTTGGTGGCACTATGACTCGATCCCATCGATGACGGAGGAGATTTGTTATTATTAAGTCATATTATTATCTTCTCCATCATCATCAACATGTAAGCATGATTAACATGGATGCAACAATGAGCATGAACATACAAACGCATGAACAAAATACCAAGCTTCTTAAGTGAACAGTTATAGCATACGAAGCATGACAACACCAGATACTAGCATATCAACGGTGTAACACAATCATCATAGCATTTATAACAATGGCATGAAACTAGAATAGAGCAGTGGCATGACATTATCAATAACAACATCCTAACTAGCATGGCAAAAGATATCATGAAATCACAAACATGCATGGCAAACACTACAAGCATAACGGAATAACTGCAGACGAAACTGATAAGAACTACTGCAACTACACACACGCAGGGTGCAAGCAAAGTCAACATGCAAGTTCGGGGCTCATGATAAGAGGTTGGCTTGCCTGGGGGTCGAGGAATCTCCGGGAAGAAGTGTGGTCACCTCACGGAAGAATTTGCCAGAGAAGGGTTTTCTCTCAAAGGGGCTGGATATAGGGCAGGGGCAAAATGGGTATTTTAAAAATGTGCAAACATCAAGAAAATGGTACCCTTGGAAAGAGCTCGACGAACAGAGAACGTGAGCGCTGGAATCACCTCAATCGGAGTTACGGTTGAAAAGTTGTGGCCGTTCGTTCGTTAGGCAGAAATCGAAACAAAATCTATCCATTTCTGCTGCTAACGGGTGAACGTTCACAAACTAAAGGATTCGGCGTCGGGCTGAAAAAGAGAAAGCGCATAGCTCAGAATACGTTTTCGGAGCAGAGAAACCGTATTTCAGACAATACGCCTTCAGTTAACAGAAAACGTAAAGTAGTCGAGGCGTCTTCACTTATCTGACTTGGCATCTCCTAGTCGCCGACAGGTGGGGTCGCGCGGGGTGGGGCCCGCCTGGCCGGTCCTTCTTCTTCTTCCCGCGCGGGGCTGCTCCTGGCCGAGGGAGGAGGCCACCCCGACGGCGACTGCCGGTGATTCCGGCCACGGCAGGGGGCGTGCGACCTACCCAAGTGATTAGTAGAGAGAGGCGCATCCCCGGGTGGTGGTCGCTGCCGCCGGCGAGCGCTGTAACGGCCACAGCAGAGCTTCCGGCGGAGAAAGGTTTCGGTCGCCGGGGAAGTAGGGGTTCCGGTGGGGGAAGAGGAGGGGGACGACCACGGGATGGCTCATTGGTGGTAGAGGAAGGCCCTGGTGGCTGTGGAACAGGGAGGGGGGCGCGAGGTCACTGGAATCAGTGAGGACCGAGGCGGCGACCACGGCGGCGGTGGAGATCAGAGAGAGGCTCCGGGGAGAGATGGGTGGCTTGGGGAGGCGTAGAGAGGGGAGGAGGGGCTGCTGGGGTGCTCAAGGGGGTCGCGGGCGGCCTATATATAGCCGGGGCAGGGGCACCCGAGCCGAGCTCCGCCGAGCGAGTCCGGCCTCGGCTCTGCCGTGCTCATCGTTCATGGGAAGGCGCAGGAACACGACGAGGGGGAACGGACGAAGTTCACGGAGCAGCACAACGCCAAGGGGCATGGGGTAGAAGAAGACAGAGGAGGAAGACGACGGCGCACATGGGCGCGCACTGTATGGCAACGGGAATGGCTCGCCGGAGAGAAATCCAGAGGGGGAAAGAGGTCCAGGGGGAAGAGGATGCCGAGGGAGGACTGTTGGACACGTCGGGGTGAGCCAGGGCTGGTCGGAGCAGACCTGCCGACGCCAACAGTGGCTAGACCACCGTTTTGGCCGGCATCCCTCGTGATCACCACGGCCAAAAGTGTCCTGACCACCTCCAGCATGCCAAACCATGCCAACAGTGAAGTACTCCCAAGATAGATTAAAACTGTGGTGATGAAACGAGCAGAGGCACAGAGAGTAGAGAGAAACAAGCTTCACAAGTTTGCTGTAGAAAACTTGACCGCACTCTTGTGATTAACTTAGTGATGCTAAGAGAGAAGCTTGATGTCAGGGAGGTTTAGGATAGTAAGGACTACAGTCCTACAAATTGTGAGCTAGTTTGGACAAGTATTTAACATAGTTGTTGTGCAATTGCCAACTCTGGTTCAGAAACCAAATGATGAAGTAGCACTCACTAGGAGTGTTGGATTGGGCTAAAACTTGGCAAAGCTTGATGATTTGTACATATAATGATGCTGTAAATATTTCATACCAAATAGACTTGCCAAAATGGTACTTCCTTCACAGCTATCCTCTCGGCCCAGAAACTTGGGAAAAATACTAAGAGAAAATGGCTAGATGAAATGAGCCAAAACCTTGTGGAGATAGGTTATATGGATAGGAGAAGCCTTAGGAAAATTTTCAGCCAATATGGAGCAAGCTAAAATATACTTGCTTCACCAACTGAAAATTTTGGCAGAAAAAAAGAATTGATCCTGGGCTCACATAGATCAATGGAACGAGATGAAACTTGGAGGAGGGTGATGATATGATCATTAGAGACTTCTGGAAAAGTTTCAGATCATTTTGATCATCCATGATGGTACTTCCTTCACAGACAATCAATCTGAACAAAAACTTGAGAAAATTGCAGGGGAAGATTGGATATATGGATTGAGCTGAATTTTGGTTTGCAGAAGTTAGTCATCAATATTAACCACCCTGAAAAATTTCAGCTTAAAATGATTAAGGAATCAAGCACTTCTTTTGCAAAAATTTCAGACAGGGCCGAAACTTGCATTGGATCATGTGCTCAAATTATGACCTTTGAAGCATGGGTTTGGATGGAAATGGTGAAGATACAGCAAGTACAAGCTCCACAAATTATTTGGGAATTTTCCTTGCTATACAAATGGTAGCTCGTTTGAAAAATGGCAGAAAGGGAATATTGGCTTAAAATAGGAAAAGGCAATTTTTCTTATTTAAATATGGCCAATATTTTTGCCAGAGCTAGGATTAGGCATAAATATTATCTCCACAAATTTGCATGAATTTTGGAGATGGCTAGCTATGCCTTTGGATTTTATTCCTCAGAAAGGCAAGAGAAGGAATAAATCCCAAATGGAAAATATTGCATAAGACTTAGCAATATTTTTGCATATCCAAGATTTGAAAGGATAGGAGGATCCCTAAGAGGATTTGGAAGATCAATAGATCGAGGGAAATGATGGCTCCTTTGTAATCACAAAGGACATATCCAAATTCCTAATTTTGGAATTAGGGTTTAAATGGACTTGAGATGATGCAATTGAGGTCTTGCCCACTAACAAAGACATGGGCAAGGTTTTGAAAAGGTTGAAAATGACAAGGATTCTCAGAGTCATCCAGAAAACTCAGGAGAAAGATTTGAAAATAATTGCCAGGAAAGAATAATAGCACAAAAATTGATAACCCAATTTTGGGGCTGTTACATGCGCCGTACCCGAGCCAGTTCAACCACGTCGTCCTGCACCTCACCGCTGCCGCTCCAACGTCGCCACCGTCCACCGCACCGGAGCTGTTCCCGCTATGCCGTCCTTCGCCGCCTCGGATCTGCTTCCCCTCCGTCGACAGACAGCCACCGCAACACAGTTAACAATTTGGCCATGGGTTCGTCCAAGGCTCCACCCTCCTCCAAAACCTCGGTTCCCCCGGTAAAAAGAAGAACATCGCCACGATATCAGGAGGACACAGCACTGGTAACCGGATCTGGTACTCCTCTTCCCTTATTCGTGCAAATCTTACGTGTCTGCTTGCACGGTATTCATCCCACAAAAGACACTAGTTGACCGCTTCTTCCTACACCTTCTTCCTGATACTAGATGTTCCTAGTAACTCGCGATGCACAAGGTTTCTCCTCATATACTATTTCACCTTAGCTAGAGGTCCGTTGCCCCCCTGGATTTCAATTCCTGGTCAGTTGATTCCCAATTAAAGGAAGCATTCCCCGGCGTAACAGGCGCTAGTCCGCCTATTACGTCGGGGAAGCAGCGCCTCGGTGTTTATCTTAGGGGTGTGTGGGGCCTAGGAGCTACTGGCGCCCGATCTGGAGGTCGGCCAGGCTTAAAGGGATGGCCTGGGGGCGCTGCCAAGCACGGCGGTGGTGTGAGGTCGAGGGGAGGGCGGGGCGGTGGAGGCAGGGGTCTGGGCCGGTGGTCGCTGGCGGTTCGAGAAAGATCGTCAACAGTGACTGGCGGGAGGTAGACGAAGGCCATCTGCCCGTTCCTTGTAGATCGGACGGTTCATACAAAAATCGACTGACCTATTTATTTTTAGTCGATTGTTATTTTGATAGGACCACATGTGGTGGTGTGCTAGAGGAGTACCTGCATTTCCTAGCCATCCCTGTGCTCATATATTACAAAATCATATGGAGTAGAATCTAATTTTGTTTGCCGTGCAATGCTGTAGAGCTATCATATGTCTCCTGTCATTTATTTTTCAGCCACCTGCTATCTGCTACTTTTACAGTGCACTAGTTCTGCACACACTTCACCCATACTCTCACTATTGTTTTTTTATGCATGGGTATTTCAGCCTCTGCCGACCGGTTGATAGAAGCACGAAATAAAAGAGATAAGTTGCTCCAGCTTTCTTCGTGCTTAGGCAAGACACGTTTGGGCGCTATAAAGGGTGTAGTGTCAGCAGATGGAGACGGTAAACGTAGCTCCGGAGTTGATGATCTCGCTCGCCATGAACCACCATCCCAGGTGCTTGCTTTAACTTCGCGGTGTCATATGTGGTTGCATGTTGCATATGGTGTCTAGCTTGTATTCGAAAGGCCGAAGTCGGTCTTTATTAAGATAAGGAAAGATATTTTTTACATGAACCACCATCCAGGGAGCACCAGAAGCCAAATAGCTAGTCAGGGCATTGGCCGAGCCAGTGACAAGCCCAGCATAGACAGGCATCACCTACAAGCCAACTAAAAAGCCATGGTGGTGGCGAAGTAGCCCGCCTCCCACCAGGCTCTCAGGTCCTCGATGATCATGCTCACCACTCCAGCCGGGTGTCTAGCTTGCATTGCTTCCAATTTGGTTAAATTGCATCTGCTTAGCTTACACATTATACCTTTGAATATGACATGCCTTCCTGTTTTTGGTACATACTACTACATCTGTCTATTAACCATGTTCTTACATCAAACTAATGTTCTTGTGTATTCCTCATCAATCACTTATGACGAGACAGTCAGGCTCGTGGACTGCTGTAAGAAAAGATCCTCCTTTAAAGAATGCAGTGTCAGCCTCCCCACATGATTCTCAAGAAACAGCAATGCTAGATGAAGATAGTCAACGTAGCTCTATAGTTGATGACCGCATTTCCCCTACACCACCATCGCAGGTGCTTGCTCTAACTTGGCAGCATGATATGTGGTTGCATGTTGTATATAGTGTCTAGATTGTAATTCTTCCAATCTGGTTAAATTGCATGTGCTATTCTGCTTAGTATATACATTATACCTGTTAATGGGACATGCCTTCTGTTTTTGGTACATAGTACATCTGTCTATTAAGCATGTCCTTACATAAAACTACTATTTTTTTTATCCCGCATCAATCAATTATGACGAGACACCTTTAGTATATGCAGAGTGATATTGGTTGCATCTTTCATATGATTTATAGCATGCACTGTTTCTAATTTGTTGAAACACCATTTATGATGGGACGCTTTTAACTTGGCAGTCATATTGGTTACATCTTTCATGTGGTGTCTAGCTTGCATTGCTTCTAATTTGTTGAAATGGCTTCTGCTTAGTTTACACAAATAGTTGTGAATATGCCATGCCATCCTATTTTTCGTACATATTCCATCCTCGTATCATGTGTTTGCCTTACATCAAAGTAGTGATTGTCAGTATCATGCATGAATGAGTTCCGAAGAGTGAATTTTATTGCTTTTTCTTGTCGGTTTTACTTGATAATGCAAAATCAATAAAGCGGAAGGAAATTAGCAAGGCAGTGGATAAAGGTGCTCCTTCCAAACAACTGAAACGGAGGGCCTCTACAGATTCTACTCCACCACCCCCCAAGAAGATTTGCAAGACAACACATGCATAGACACTCAACTTAGTTGTGTTGATGATGAGCACATCTCCCCTAGTCCACCATCACAGGTGCTCCCTCTAACTTGGCACTGTTATATGTGGTTGCATGTTATGTATGATGTCTAGCTTGTATTGCTTCTAATTTTGTTGAATTCCATCTGCTTACTTTACACATTATACTTGTGAATAAGACACGAGTTCCTGTTTCTAGAAAATATAATATCTGTCTATCACACCATGTTCTTACATCAAAGTACTACTGTTGTGTAACCTGCAACAATCACTTATCATAAGACACGTTTAACTTGGGAGTGTGATATAGGTTACATCTCGCATTCTTTTCTAGCTTGTACTACTTCTAATTTGTTGAAATGGTACTTATGACGAGACAGTTTTAACTTGGTAGAGTGATATTCGTTGCATCTTTCATATGGTGTCTAGCTTTCATTGCTTCTAATTTATTGAAATGCCTTCTACTTAGCTTACACATCATAGCTGTGAATATGCAATGATGTCCTTTTTTCTTACACATTCAATCGTCCTATCATGCGGTCGCCTTATATTAAAGTAGTGCTCGTCAGCATGCTGCATCAATGAGTTCTAAAAAGCGAATTTTTATTCATTTTTCTTGTGGGTTTGACTTGACAAGGCAATAAAATTAAGAAAGAGGAAGGAAAAAAATTAAGGCAGGGACTGATGGCGGTCTTCCGGCGAAACCGGCATCCCAGGTGCTTTCTCTAGCTTGGCAATGTGATATTGTCTTGCATGTTGCATACGGTGTCTAGCTTGTATTGCTTGTAATTTGATTAAATTACTTCTGCTTAGTTTACACATCATAGCTGTGAATATGCAATGTTGTGAATATGCAATGGCACTAATGACGAGAGACCTTTAACTTGGTAGTGTGTTGTTGTTTGCATCTTGCGTATGATTTATTTCTTGTACTGCTTCACATTTGTTTAAATGCCAGTTATGACGAGACACTATTAACTTGGCAGAGCGATATTTGTAGCATCTTTCATATGGTGTCTACCTTCCATTGCACTGCTTCTAATTTATTGAAATGTCTTCTGCTTAGTTTACACATCATAGTTCTGATTATCTCATGTCGTCCTGTTTTTCGTACATATTACATCCTCCTATCATGCGGTTGTCTAACATCAAAGTTCAGTTCGTCTGTATCATGCATCAATTTGTTCTGAAGAACTAAATTTTTATTCCTTTTTCTTGTCGGCTTGGCACAGAGAAAGAGGAAGGAACACAGAATGGCAGGGGATGGTGTTAGTACTCAGGACGCACGGAAACGGAAGCAGAAGAATTATGTTGATTCTGCTGGTACTGATGGTGCAATAGAAGGTCAAAGTCCACCGAAAAATTGTACAAACACGGTATCCCGTGCTACACTAGCTGCAAAACAATCCAAACAGAAACTAATAGCTGCCACCAAACAAGCAGTGACAGCCCTAGTTGTTGCAACACCTTCCACAGTACCACCAGCTGCACGAGTTACTCGTTTGTCAACTCAGCTAGCAGCACGTTCCCAAGCTCCCTTGCCACCTGACACTACTTCCGAAGCACTCTTGACACGAGACGAGTTGGCAAGATCAGATGAACCTTGTGAGCTTAACCAACAAGAAGGTAGTTGTTGGAGTCAAGTTACAGTTGCATGCTTCTTTATATGTAGTCTCACAGTTTGATGTACACTAACACTTCCTATGTTCGTTGTTGGACTAGCACCTAGGTGCAAGAGGAAACAGACATCAGGGATAATGCTCGATAGGTTAACTAAATCTAGAGGAGGAAGAATGGAGATCTGTTTTGAGGCAGGTTTAAAAAGGCCACGTGATGCTACAGAGTCAGCCAAGTTAGTATCAGAGGCAGAGGTTGCCGTTAGGTGTCATGCACGTATCCTCCCAACATGGATTCAGTACAGGAATGACAAAGACGAAACCCAGTTCAACACCTTCCTCGACCATTTATCTGTAAGTATGGTTATGTATGGAAATTAGTAATATCGTCTTGGTATGTCCCATACTTTCTAGGTTGCTGATAATGAGACTCCCATAATTTTCAACATATGAGGTTCAAGTTGGATAGCCAAGATGATGCAACCAGACAAGCATGCACCCATGTTTTCAAGTCTGCTCTGCGACAGTATCGGTATAACTTGAGGAAAACTCACTTTGAAGGCAAGGCTAACAGTGAACTTGCCCAAACATCTCTAGTGGAAAATATATCGGATGAAGACTGGAGAGGCCTCGTTAAACACTGGTCTGATCCAAAGTATCAAGTACGTTAAATATATGTGATCAAATCACATGTTGAACTCCTATTTATGCATGTGCCTCACAAATCTATCTTCTTGTAGGTGAACTGTTCAAAGAACAAGGCCAGCCGTACGAAAGTGAAATTCCAACAGACGGCGGGATCTCGTAGCTATATTGCACACTAGGAGGCTCTTGTAATTAGCTGCTGTTTCACTCTTTTCGCTGTGCCATATTATCAGATCTATATTGACTTGTTCCAAATGCAGAGGAAAGCCCGCAAGGACCAAAAAGTACCTGAACCAAATGCTGTGGAAATCTTCAAGGACTGTCACACCAGCAAGACGAAGGGCATGACTACACCAGTCAAAGCCGCTGTTGTAAGTCCTTAATCCTCATGCCTTTTAACTACTACTTACTCTGACTTGTGCATTGAACTGCACGGTTTGCAGCCAATGTCTATTACTCTTTTCAATTTTATACACAATTGTCTTAGCGTATCATTGCACCTTACAAAGTTTAAAAGAGAGGAGTGATGTTCCTTTGATCTTGATCTATAATCTAGTTCCGTGCTGGACTTGTCTACACAACGTTACAATTGCATGTTTGTCTGTTCTCAGTTGTTTTGTTATATGAATGATGTCATACTATGCTTACCGTATTATAAACTTTGTCTCTTTATCCTTAGCTGTCAATACAATGTGAAGAAATAGACAATACATTAGCCATGGTACATGGTCATATGTTTGGAATCTGGTTTTAATATGTACTTTGCAGTAAAATACAACTAATATTTTACACGGGTTCACCAGAATAAGTTATGTATATAGACCAAAGCTATTTTGTTTGGTTTTCATGCCTCCTTAATATCTTCTATTCTGGTACTACTAATGTAAAAACTCAACTTTTCAGCAAGCTATGGAACAAATGGTGGCACCACCACCTTCTAAAGGTGACGAGGCAACTATAACCGCAATGTCACCTCTTGCTGCAGTGGGTCAGTACCTGTCCACTGACAGTGCCAAAAGCACGTTCCTGCGTAATACTGGGTTGGTTGTTTAGGGAATCTCGTCCAAACTACCTCATGATCAAGATATGCAAGCTCAAAACAATGTTATATCTTCACTCCAGACACAAGTCCATTCCCTAATAGAGACCCTTTGTGAAACAAGGACATCCATTGTTCGATGTCGTCAAGATATGCATGGTTTTGAAACCAGACTATCAGACATTTGCTATGTTGTTCAGGAGCCTAGGAGAAATGAAGGCGAAGGTTATGGTGCTCCATCGGACAGTACAGCATGAAAACGTAACAGTCAGGTCAAATGAACTGAGCTTCTGAACTTCTGGTGGTGCATTTATCTGCCGGACTGTTAACTTTTATGCCAACCTTCCTTTTGTTTTATGGTTGTAATTTGTTTTGTTGCGATACAAAATTTGTTCTTAATGTGCAGCGACCGGCTGAAGAAAACAGCAAGCCATTTTTGTATAGTGTAGGGTGTTCCCTATATTTGCACTGGTGGCGAACTTTGATGCCCAGTGGATGTCATCTGTGCAATCGCCTTAATAGCCTAGCATTAGTTTCTGGCTTATTTATTTCCCTAGTCTTCTTTTTCCTTGGGTTGCTAGTGGCCGCAACAACCATGGGCCATATACAGACCATGGTAACCTTGAGCCTGCTACGGGCCGTAGGACCCATGGGCCTCCTACGGGCCATCGGATAAATGGGCCTCCAACGGCCCGTAGATTCAGTGGGCCTCGGGCCGTCAGATAAATGGGCCCACATGGGCCCTAAACGGGCGTAATTGGTATCGGGCCAGCACGGTAACGGGCCGTTAACAGGCCGGAAGACAGCAAAGGCTTAATTCTGTCACAGGCATAACGGGTCGTTAATGGGCCAGAATATAGGACGGGCTGAAAACGGCTCAACGGGTTAACAGGCCACAAACGGGCCGATTCTAATCACGGGCTGAATTTGGCCCATTAGGGGAACAGGCCAGTAACGGGCCGGAACTAATCGAGGGCCGGAAAGGAGCCCAAGAATGTATGGGCTGTCAGTAGGCCGAAAGCTAACACGGGCTGGAAATGGCCCCAT
This sequence comes from Thinopyrum elongatum, assembly GCA_011799875.1. Taxonomy (NCBI): domain Eukaryota; kingdom Viridiplantae; phylum Streptophyta; class Magnoliopsida; order Poales; family Poaceae; genus Thinopyrum; species Thinopyrum elongatum. The sequence goes on along the minus strand of CM022297.1, from coordinate 485,924,360 downwards.
GTGAATCATGGACCGTTACTGGGCATAAAGAAATTTACTGTTTATTATGGGCCAGAGTCACCGCGGCCCATTAAAGGGCCCAAAGATACGAAAGGCCTCGTATGGGCCGAAAGATGTCGTGGGCCATACATGGGCTGAAAATGAAAATGGGCTGGTATTATACTGGACGGCCCACATGACGCTGTTGGGCCGATTTCGGGAACGCCATAACGGGCCGTGAGTTACCGGGCCGTAAAATGGGCTATATGCGAACAGACCGTTAATAGGCTTTTCATGGGCCGGCCCGCTATCTTTTGACCAAGTCAAACGGGCCGGCCTTTGTAAGCTAAATGGGCCAGTGTTGGGCCGTCACACGTGTCGACATATCATAGGCGCGTATCTGACCCAATGACGAGCTGACATATGTTACCTCCGGCCAATGAGAATTTTACACGTGGAAAATCGCCATTGGTCGTTGCTGTTAATGGGTTATCGGATCCAAAACCGGACCCGATAGATAAACGGCGACCCGTTACGGTGGATGCCACGTGTCGGTTACCCTTGACGAAAGCACTTCCATGACGCATCATTTATCGTCATGGAAGTGAACACTTCTGTGATGATAATTTTGGTATTGTCATGGAACACTTCTATGACAGCACAGGTATGACTATCTTGATTCTGTCATAAAATCGTCATGGATGTACATGCATGACAGAAAACGTGGCCTACTATGACAAACACGTATCATCACGGAAGTGTATTTTTTTTGTAGTGTGCCCAATAAATTTTTGAGAATGTGCCTGGTTGAAGCTGAAGTGTTCGGACCGAAGAAAATAGAACTCTTTTCCTTATTCACACTCTGGCCCAAGCACTCACCATAGATTCTCAGAATATCATTCAGCCTGACGGCACTTTGCTCTTTTGCCTACATAAAAATTAAGCTATCATCGGCAAAGAGTAAATGGTTGATCCAGGGGGCATGAGGACCCACCCTGATCCCTCTGTCCACATACGCACCACCATAAGAATTTAGCAAAGTCGTGAATCCTTCTACACATATGAGGAAAAGATAAGGTGAAATGGGGCAGTCTTGCCACAGTCCTCTTGAAGGGGTGAAATACGGTAATAGCTCGCCATTCACATGTACGGAAAATCTGACTGAAGAAACACATTTCAAGATCAGTCTAGTAAACAAAGTGCTAAAACCAAGCCTCAACATGATAGCTTCCAAGTAATGCCATTCGACCTGGTCGTACGCTTTCATCATATCGAGCTTGACAGCACAAACATTGTTTTTTCCTTTCTTTCTCTTTCTCATCGCATGAATACTTTCGTAAGCAATGAGAACATTTTCCGTAATTAAATGGCTAGGAACGAAGGTGCTTTGTTCTTCACTAATCAATTCCTCAAGAAAAGGCCTTGTCCTATTAGCAATACACTTGGCTGCAATCTTATATAGAACCGAGCAAAGGGAAATTGGTCTGTATTGATTCATAGGTTGCGGGTGTTGTACCTTTGGGATCAGAGTGATGGATGTGTCGTTCATTCCCGCAGGTAGTTCTCCCCCATTTAGAAAATCCAACACGGCCGGAACGATGTCATCCTTTAACAAATTCCAGTGCCGTTGGAAGAATCCTGCCGTGAACCCGTCCACCCCTGGTGCTTTAGATGGCGCCATCTGAAACAAAGCCACCCTGACCTCGTCGGCCGTGAACGGTCTATCTAATTCTTCGTTCATTGCGGTGGGTATCCGAGGGGTAACCAGATTCAATAGCTCGTCCATCTGACGAAAACCCTGAGATGAATACAAAGACTGGAAGAACTCCTGAATTTCTGCATGGTTCTCCTCACGGGTATGACAAACCGAGCCATCTACTCTCTCCAAATTTTTGATCTTGTTCATCCTCTTTCTCTACGCAGCTTGGGCTTGGAAGTATTTTGTATTTCGATCGCCAGCTCGTAGCCACAGAACTCTTGATCTCTGCCGCAAGAAAATTTCTTCCTGGTGGATGGCCTCACGCAGCTGATTAACTACAACTTTTTCTTCGTCTGTAGGCCCCCGTCCTATCGATCTGCTCCGCAATCGGTTCAGCCTTGCACGCAGCTGACGTATCTTGCGGGCTAAACACCCAAACTCCCTCGCACCCCATGCAGAAAGAGAACTCTGCATGTGATTTAGTGCTTGGAGAATTCCACCAAGTCCCTACTGACCAGACCCCTTTTTCCAACTCTCCAAGACAAGCTGGTCATAGTCTGCATGACATTGCCACATGTCCTCATAACGAAACTGTTTCACCCCTCTTGAACGATTCTCAGCCACGTTATGATGAAGATCAACCTTGATGAAACAACGGTCTGACTCTGTCGTAGAAATGTGCCGAACGTGGGTGTTTGCAAATCTATTGATGAAATCGATATTCCCAAATGCCTTGTCTAGTCGAGCTTTCATGTTTGCATCACCACCCTGTCCATTATCCCATGTGTATTCAGCTCTGGACCAACCTGAAGGAAATATGCCCTAGAGGCAATAATAAAGTTGTTATTTATATTTCCTTATATCATGATAAATGTTTATTATTCATGCTAGAATTGTATTAACCGGAAACTTGATACATGTGTGAATACATAGACAAACAGAGTGTCCCTAGTATGCCTCTACTTGACTAGCTTGTTTATCAAAGATGGTTATGTTTCCTGACCATAGACATGTGTTGTCATTTGATGAACAGGATCACATCATTAGGAGAATGATGTGATGGACAAAGACCCATCCGTTAGCTTAGCATAATGATCGTTAAGTTTTATTGCTATTGCTTTCTTCATGACTTATACATATTCCTCTGACTATGAGATTATGCAACTCCCGAATATCGGAGGAACACCTTGTGTGCTATCAAACATCACAACGTAACTGGGTGATTATAAAGGTGCTCTACAGGTGTCTCCGAAGGTGTTTGTTGGGTTGGCATAGATCGAGATTAGGATTTGTCACTCCGAGTATCGGAGAGGTATCTCTGGGCCCTCTCGGTAACGCACATCATATGAAGCCTTGCAAGCAATGTGACTAATGAGTTGGTTACGGGATGATGCATTACGGAACGAGTAAAGAGACTTGCCGGTAACGAGATTGAACTAGGTATGATGATACTGACGATCGAATCTCGGGCAAGTAACATACTGATGACAAAAGGAATGACATATGTTGTTATGCGGTTTGACCGATAAAGATCTTCGTAGAATATGTAGGAGCCAATATGAGCATCCAGGTTCCGCTATTGGTTATTGACCGAAGATGTGTCTCGGTCATGTCTACATAGTTCTCGAACCCGTAGGGTCCGCACGCTTAACGTTCGATGATGATTTGTATTATGAGTTATGTGTTTTGGTGACCGAAGATTGTTCGGAGTCTCGGATGTGATCACGGACATGACGAGGAGTCTCGAAATGGTCGAGAGGTAAAGATTGATATATTGGAAGGTTATATTCGGACACCGGAATGGTTCCGGAGTGATTCGGATATTTTTCGGAGTACAGAGGGGTTACCGGAACCCCCCGGGGAAGTTAATGGGCCTTATTGGGCCATAGAGGAGAGAGGGAGGAAAGGCCACAAGGTGGCGCGCCTTCCCCCTGCCCAATCTGAATTGGACAAGGGGTGGGGGTCGCGGCCCCTCCTTTCCTTCTCCCTCTCCCCCCTTTCCCCTTCCCCCTCTCCGTTGGAAGGAAGGGGGGGCCGAATCCTACTAGGAGTGGAGTCCTAGTAGGACTCGCTGTTGGGGAACGTAGCAGAATTTTAAAATTTTCTACGCATCACCAAGATCAATCTATGGAGTCATCTAGCAACGAGTGAGAGGGGAGTGTATCTACATACCCTTGTAGATCGCGAGCGGAAGCGTTCAAGAGAACGGGGTTGATGGAGTCGTACTCGTCGTGATCCAAATCACCGATGACCGAGCGCCGAACGGACGGCACCTCCGCGTTCAACACACGTACGGAGCAGAGACGTCTCCTCCTTCTTGATCCAGCAAGGGGGGAGGAGAGGTTGATGGAGATCCAGCAGCACGACGGTGTGGTGGTGGAAGCAGCGGGATTTCAGCAGGGCTTCGCCAAGCGCTACTGGAGGAGGAAGAGGTGTCACGGGAGGGAGAGGGAGGCGCCAGGGGCTGCGCTGTTTCTCCCATGCACCTCCCCACTATATATAGGGGTGGAGGGGGCTGGTTTCTTTCCCTCCAAGTCCATTGGGGCGTTGGCAAAGGTGGAAGGAAAGAAATCCCATCCTTTCCCTTCCCCACCGATTGTTATCCCCCTTTTTTAGGGATCTTGATCTTATCCCTTCGGGATATGATCTTATTCCTTCTAAGGGGGAATCTTGGTGCGCCTTGACTAGGGGTGTGGGGCCTTGCCCCCACTACCCACGTTCATGTGGGTCCCCCCATGCAGGTGGGCCCCACTCCGGAACCTTCTAGAACCTTCTCGGTACAATACCGAAAAATCCCGAACATTTTCCGGTGGCCAAAATAGGACTTCCCATATATAAATCTTTACCTCCGGCCCATTCCGGAACTCCTCGTGACGTCCAGGATCTCATCCGAGACTCCGAACAACCTTCGGGTTACCGCATACTAATATCTCTATAACCCTAGCGTCACCGAACCTTAAGTGTGTAGACCCTACGGGTTCGGGAGACACGCAGACATGACCGAGACGACTCTCCGGTCAATAACCAACAGCGGGATCTGGATACCCATGTTGGCTCCCACATGCTCCTCGATGATCTCATCGGATGAACCACGATGTCGAGGATTCAATCAATCCCGTACGCAATTCCCTTTGTCTATCGGTACGATACTTGCCCGAGATTCGATCGTCTGTATCTCGATACCTTGTTCAATCTCGTTACCGGCAAGTCTCTTTACTCGTTTCCGTAACACATCATCCCGTGAACAACTCCTTGATCACATTGAGCTCATTATGATGATGTCCTACCGAGTGGGCCCAGAGGTACCTCTCCGTTACATGGAGTGACAAATCCCAGTCTCGATTCGTGCCAACCCAACAGATACTTTCGGAGATACCCGTAGTGCACCTTTATAGCCACCCAGTTACGTTGTGACGTTTGGTGCACCCAAAGCACTCCTACGGTATCCGGGAGTTGCACAATCTCATGGTCTAAGGAAAAGTTACTTGACATTGGTAAAGCTTTAGCAAACGAACTACACGATCTAGTGCTAGGCTTAGGATTGGGTCTTGTCCATCACATCATTCTCCTAATGATGTGATCCCGTTATCAATGACATCCAATGTCCATGGTCAGGAAACCGTAACCATCTATTGATCAACGAGCTAGTCAACTAGAGGCTTACTAGGGACATGTTGTGGTCTATGTATTCACACATGTATTACGATTTCCGGATAACACAATTATAGCATGAATAACAGACAATTATCATGAACAAGGAAATATAATAATAACCATTTTATTATTGCCTCTAGGGCATATTTCCAACAGTCTCCCACTTGCACTAGAGTCAATAATCTAGTTACATTGTGATGAATCGAACACCCATAGAGTACTGGTGTTGATCATGTTTTGCTCGTGAAAGAGGTTTAGTCAACGGATCTTCTACATTCAAATCCGTGTGCACTTTACAAATATCTATGTCTCCATCTTGAACATGTTCACGTATGGAGTTGAAGCGACGCTTGATATGCCTGGTCCTTTTGTGAAACCTGGGCTCCTTGGCAAGGGCAATAGCTCCAGTGTTGTCACAGAAGAGAGCCATTGGACCCGACGCATTTGGAATGACTCCTAGGTCGGTGATGAACTCCTTCATCCATACTGCTTCGTGTGCTGCCTCCGAGGCTGCTATGTACTCCGCTTCGCATGTAGAACCCGCCACGACGCTTTGCTTGCAACTGCACCAGCTTACCGCTCCACCATTCAAAATATACATGTATCCGGTTTGTGACTTGGAGTCATCCGGATCTGTGTCGAAGCTAGCGTCGACGTAACCCTTTACGACGAGCTCTTCGTCACCTCCATATACGAGAAACATATCCTTAGTCCTTTTCAGGTACTTCAGGATGTTCTTGACCGCTATCCAGTGTTCCTTGCCGGGATTACTTTGGTACCTACCTACCAAACTTACAGCAAGGTTTACATCAGGTCTGGTACACAGCATGGCATACATAATAGACCCTATGGCTGAGGCATAGGGGATGACACTCATCTCTTCTATATCTTTTGCCGTGGTCGGGCATTGAGCCGAGCTCAATTTCACACCTTGCAATACAGGCAAGAACCCCTTCTTGGACTGATCCATATTGAACTTCTTCAATATCTTATCAAGGTATGTGCTTTGCGAAAGACCTATGAGGTGTCTCGATCTATCTCTATAGATCTTGATGCCTAATATATAAGCAGCTTCTCCAAGGTCCTTCATTGAAAAACACTTATTCAAGTAGGCCTTTATACTTTCCAAGAATTCTATATCATTTCCCATCAGCAGTATGTCATCCACATATAATATGAGAAATGCTACAGAGCTCCCACTCACTTTCTTGTAAACACAGGCTTCTCCATAAGTCTGTGTGAACCCAAACGCTTTGATCATCTCGTCAAAGCGAATGTTCCAACTCCGAGATGCTTGCACCAGCCCATAGATTGAGCGCTGGAGCTTGCATACCTTGTCAGCATTCTCAGGGTCGAGAAAACCTTCCGGTTGTATCATATACAACTCTTCCTTAAGAAAACCATTAAGGAATGCCGTTTTGACGTCCATTTGCCATATCTCATAATCATAGTATGCGGCAATTGCTAACATGATTCTGACGGATTTCAGCTTCGCTACGGGTGAGAAAGTCTCATCGTAGTCAACCCCTTGAACTTGTCGATAACCCTTAGCGACAAGCCGAGCCTTATAGATGGTCACATTACCATCCGCGTCAGTCTTCTTCTTAAAGATCCGTTTATTTTCTATGGCTTGCCGATCATCGGGCAAGTCAGTCAAAGTCCATACTTCGTTTTCATACATGGATCCTATCTCGGATTTCATGGCTTCAAGCCATTTGTCGGAATCCGGGCCTGCCATCGCTTCTTCATAGTTCGAAGGTTCACTGTTGTCTAACAACATGATTTCCAGGACAGGATTTCCATACCACTCTGGTGCGGAACGTGTCCTCGTGGACCTTCGAAGTTCAGTGGTAGCTTGATCATGATCATTATCAACAACTTCCTCTCTAGCCGGTGTAGGCTCCACAGAAACATTTTCCTGTGCTGCGCTACTCTCCGGTTCGAGGGTCATCTCATCAAGCTCCACTTTCCTCCCACTTACTTCTTTCGAGAGAAACTCTTTCTCTAGAAAGGATCCATTCCTGGCAACAAAGATCTTGCCCTCGGATCTTAGGTAGAAGGTATACCCAATAGTTTCCTTAGGGTATCCTATGAATACGCATTTTTCCGACTTGGGTTCGAGCTTCTCTGGTTGAAGTTTCTTCACATAAGCATCGCATCCCCAAACTTTCAGAAACGACAGCTTAGGTTTCTTCCCAAACCATAATTCATACGGTGTCATCTCAACGGATTTTGACGGTGCCCTATTTAAAGTGAATGCGGCAGTCTCTAAAGCATAACCCCAAAAGGATAGCGGTAAATCGGTAAGAGACATCATAGATCGCACCATACCCAATAGAGTGCGATTACGACGTTCGGACACACCATTACGCTGAGGTGTTCCAGGCGGCGTGAGTTGTGAAACAATTCCACATTTCCTTAAGTGCGTGCCAAATTCATGACTCAAATATTCTCCTCCATGATCTGATCGTAAGAACTTTATTTTCTTGTCACGTTGATTCTCAACCTCACTCTGAAATTCCTTGAACTTTTCAAAGGTCTCAGACTTGTGCTTCATCAAGTAGACATACCCATATCTACTCAAATCATCGGTGAGGGTGAGAACATAACGATAACCACCGCGAGCCTCAACACTCATTGGACCACACACATCAGTATGTATGATCTCCAATAAGTTGGTTGCTCGCTCCATTGTTCCGGAGAACGGAGTCTTGGTCATCTTGCCCAAGAGGCATGGTTCGCATCTGTCAAATGATTCATAATCAAGATACTCCAAAAGTCCATCTGCATGGAGTTTCTTCATGCGTTTAACACCGATATGACCAAGGCGGCAGTGCCACAAGTATGTGGGACTATCGTTATCAACCTTGCATTTCTTGGCATTCACATTATAAACATGTGTAACATCACGTTCGAGATTCAATAAAAATAAACCATTCACCAGCGGGGCATGACCATAAAACATATCTCTCATATAAATAGAACAACCATTATTCTCAGATTTAAATGAGTAGCCATCTCGCATTAAGCGAGATCCAGATACAATGTTCATGCTCAAAGCTGGTACTAAATAACAATTATTGAGGTTTAAAACTAATCCCGTAGGTAGATGCAGAGGTAGCGTGCCGACGGCGATCACATCGACCTTGGAACCATTCCCGACGCGCGTCGTCACCTCGTCCTTTGCCAGTCTACGCTGATTCCGCAGTTCCTGCTTTGAGTTACAAATATGAGCAACCGCACCGGTATCAAATACCCAGGAACTACTACGAGTGCTGGTAAGGTACACATCAATTACATGTATATCATATATACCTTTGGTATTGCCGGCCTTCTTGTCCGCCAAGTACTTGGGGCAGTTTCGCTTCCAGTGACCGTTTCCCTTGCAATAAAAGCACTCAGTCTCAGGCTTGGGTCCATTCTTCGACTTCTTCCCGGCAGCTGGCTTACCGGGCGCGGCAACTCCCTTGCCGTCCTTCTTGAAGTTCTTCTTACCCTTGCCCTTCTTGAACTTAGTGGTTTTATTCACCATCAACACTTGATGTTCCTTTCTGATCTCTGCCTCCGCTGACTTCAGCATCGCATATACCTCAGGAATGGTCTTTTCCATCCCCTGCATGTTGAAGTTCATCACGAAGCTCTTGTAGCTACGTGGAAGCGACTGAAGGATTCTGTCAACGACCGCGTCATCCGGGAGATTAACTCCCAGCTGAGACAAGCGGCTGTGCAACCCAGACATTTTGAGTATGTGCTCGCTGACAGAACTATTTTCCTCCATCTTACAGCTGTAGAACTTATCGGAAACTTCATATCTCTCGATCCGGGCATGAGCTTGGAAAACCATTTTCAGCTCTTCGAACATCTCATATGCTCCGTGATGCTCAAAACGCTTTTGGAGCCCCGGTTCTAAGCTGAAGAGCATGCCGCACTGAACGAAGGAGTAATCATCGGTGCGTGTCTGCCAAACGTTCAAATCGTCTGGCAGTGCTGGGAGAGCAGGTGGGTCACCTAACGGTGCTTCAAGGACATATGATTTCTTGGCAGCTATGAGGATAATCCTCAGGTTACGGACCCAGTCCGCATAGTTGCTACCATCGTCTTTCAGCTTGTTTTTCTCTAGGAACGCGTTGAAGTTGAGGGTAACATTAGCGTTGGCCATTTGATCTACAAGATAGATATGTAACATTTAGACTAAGTTCATGACAATTAAGTTCATCTAATCAAATTATGTAATGAACTCCCACTCAGATAGACATCCCTCTCGTCATCTAAGTGATTACATGATCCGAATCAACTAGGCCGTGTCCGATCATCACGTGAGACGAACTAGTCATCAACGGTGAACATCCCCATGTTGATCGTATCTTCTATACGACTCATGCTCGACCTTTCGGTCTCTTGTGTTCCGAGGCCATGTCTGTACATGCTAGGCTCGTCAAGTCAACCTAAGTGTATTGCTGTGTAAATCTGGCTTACACCCGTTGTATTCGAACGTTAGAATCTATCACACCCGATCAACACGTAGTGCTTCGAAACAACGAACCTTCGCAACGGTGCACAGTTAGGGGGAACACTTTCTTGAAATTTTAGTAAGGGATCATCTTATATATGCTACCGTCGTTCTAAGCAAATAAGATGCAAAAACATGATAAACATCTCATGCAATCAAAATAGTGACATGATATGGCCATTATCACTTTGCTCCTTTTGATCTCCATCTTCGGGGCTCCATGATCATCATCGTCACCGGCATGACACCATGATCTCCATCATCATGATCTCCATCATCGTGTCTTCATGAAGTTGTCTCGCCAACTATTAGTTCTACTACTACGGCTAACGGTTAGCAATAAAGTAAAGTAATTACATGGCGAATTTCAATGACACGCAGGTCATATAATAAATTAAGACAACTCCTATGGCTCCTGCCGGTTGTCATACTCATCGACATGCAAGTCGTGATTCCTATTACAAGAACATGATCATCTCATACATCACATATATCATTCATCACATCCTTTGGCCATATCACATCACAAAGCACTTGCTGCAAAAACAAGTTGGACGTCCTCTAATTGTTGTTGCAAGTTTTTACGTGGCTGCTATAGGTTTCTAGCAAGAACGTTTCTTACCTACGCCAAAACCACAACGTGATATGCCAATTTCTATTTACCCTTCATAAGGACCCTGTTCATCGAATCCGATCCGACTAAAGTGGGAGAGACAGACACCCGCTAGCCACCTTATGCAACTAGTGCATGTCAGTCGGTGGAACCTGTCTCACGTAAGCGTACGTGTAAGGTCGGTCCGGGCCGCTTCATCCCACAGTGCCGCCGAATCAAGATAAGACTAGTAACGGCAAGAAGATTGACAAATCGACGCCCACAACTACTTTGTGTTCTACTCGTGCAAGATACTACGCATAGACCTGGCTCTGATACCACTGTTGGGGAACGTAGCAGAATTTTAAAATTTTCTACGCATCACCAAGATCAATCTATGGAGTCATCTAGCAACGAGTGAGAGGGGAGTGTATCTACATACCCTTGTAGATCGCGAGCGGAAGCGTTCAAGAGAACGGGGTTGATGGAGTCGTACTCGTCGTGATCCAAATCACCGATGACCGAGCGCCGAACGGACGGCACCTCCGCGTTCAACACACGTACGGAGCAGAGACGTCTCCTCCTTCTTGATCCAGCAAGGGGGGCGGAGAGGTTGATGGAGATCCAGCAGCACGACGGTGTGGTGGTGGAAGCAGCGGGATTTCAGCAGGGCTTCGCCAAGCGCTACTGGAGGAGGAAGAGGTGTCACGGGAGGGAGAGGGAGGCGCCAGGGGCTGAGCTGTTTCTCCCATGCACCTCCCCACTATATATAGGGGTGGAGGGGGCTGGTTTCTTGCCCTCCAAGTCCATTGGGGCGTTGGCAAAGGTGGAAGGAAAGAAATCCCATCCTTTCCCTTCCCCACCGATTGTTATCCCCCTTTTTTAGGGATCTTGATCTTATCCCTTCGGGATATGATCTTATTCCTTCTAAGGGGGAATCTTGGTGCGCCTTGACTAGGGGTGTGGGGCCTTGCCCCCACTACCCACGTTCATGTGGGTCCCCCCATGCAGGTGGGCCCCACTCCGGAACCTTCTAGAACCTTCTCGGTACAATACCGAAAAATCCCGAACATTTTTCGGTGGCCAAAATAGGACTTCCCATATATAAATCTTTACCTCCGGACCATTCCGGAACTCCTCGTGACGTCCAGGATCTCATCTGAGACTCCAAACAACCTTCGGGTTACCGCATACTAATATCTCTATAACCCTAGCGTCACCGAACCTTAAGTGTGTAGACCCTACGGGTTCGGGAGACACGCAGACATGACCGAGACGACTCTCCGGTCAATAACCAACAGCGGGATCTGGATACCCATGTTGGCTCCCACATGCTCCTCGATGATCTCATCGGATGAACCACGATGTCGAGGATTCAATCAATCCCGTACGCAATTCCCTTTGTCTATCGGTACGATACTTGCCCGAGATTCGATCGTCGGTATCTCGATACCTTGTTCAATCTCGTTACCGGCAAGTCTCTTTACTCGTTTCCGTAACACATCATCCCGTGAACAGCTCCTTGATCACATTGAGCTCATTATGATGATGTCCTACCGAGTGGGCCCAGAGGTACCTCTCCGTTACATGGAGTGACAAATCCCAGTCTCGATTCGTGCCAACCCAACAGATACTTTCGGAGATACCCGTAGTGCACCTTTATAGCCACCCAGTTACGTTGTGACGTTTGGTGCACCCAAAGCACTCCTACGGTATCCGGGAGTTGCACAATCTCATGGTCTAAGGAAAAGTTACTTGACATTGGAAAAGCTTTAGCAAACGAACTACACGATCTAGTGCTAGGCTTAGGATTGGGTCTTGTCCATCACATCATTCTCCTAATGATGTGATCCCGTTATCAATGACATCCAATGTCCATGGTCAGGAAACCGTAACCATCTATTGATCAACGAGCTAGTCAACTAGAGGCTTACTAGGGACATGTTGTGGCCTATGTATTCACACATGTATTACGATTTCCGGATAACACAATTATAGCATGAATAACAGACAATTATCATGAACAAGGAAATATAATAATAACCATTTTATTATTGCCTCTAGGGCATATTTCCAACACTCGCCCCCCTTGGCGCGCCTCCTCCTGGACGGCCACCTCCTCCCCCTCTCCTTTATATATGGGGGCGGGGGGCACCCCAAAGGCACATCAGATATTCTCTTAGCCGTGTGCGGTGCCCCCCTCCATAGTTTACTCCTCCGGTTCTAGCGTCGTAGTGCTTAGGCGAAGCCCTGCGCGAATCACATCACCAACACCGTCGCCACGCTGTCGTGCTGACGGAACTCTCCCTCGACTCTCTGCTGGATCAAGATTTTGAGGGACGTCATCGAGCTGAACGTGTGCTGAACACGGAGGTGCCGTACTTTCGGTACTTGGATCGGTTGGATCGTGAACATGTTCGACTACATCAACCGCGTTAACCTAACGCTTCCGCTTTCGGTCTACGAGGGTACGTGGACACACCCTCTCATTGCTATGCATCTCCTAGATAGAGCTTGCGTGAGCGTAGAAATTTTTTGAAATTGCATGCTACGATCCCCAACAGTGGTATCAGAGCCAGGTCTATGCATAGATGATATGCACGAGTAGAACACAAAGAGTTGTGAGCGATAATAGTCATACTGCTTACCACCAACGTCTTACTTTGATTCGGCAGTATTGTTGGATGAAGCGGCCCGGACCGACATTACATGACCGCGTTCATGAGACTGGTTCTACCGACGTGCTTTGCACACAGGTGGCTGGCGGGTGTCTGTTTCTCCAACTTTAATTGAATCGAGTTTGACTACAGCCGGTCCTTGTTGAAGGTTAAAACAGCACACTTGACGAAAAATCGTTGTGGTTTTGATGCGTAGGTAAGAACGGTTCTTACTAGAAGCCCGTAGCAGCCACGTAAAACTTGCAACAACAAAGTAGAGGACGTCTAACTTGTTTTTGCAGGGCTTGTTGTGATGTGATATGGTCAAGACATGATGAGATACACGTTATTGTATGAGATGATCATGTTTTGTAAAAGTTATCGGCAACTGGCAGGAGCCTTATGGTTGTCGCTTTATTATATGAAATGCAATCACCATGTAATTGCTTTACTTTATCACTATGCGTTAGCGATAGTTGTAGAAGCAATAGTTGGCGAGACGGCAACGACGATGGAGATCAAGGTGTCAAGCCGGTGACGATGGAAATCATGACAGTGCTTTGGAGATGGAGATCAAAGGCACAAGATGATGATGGCCATATCATGTCACATATTTTGATTGCATGTGATGTTTATCTTTTATGTATCTTATTTTGCTTAGTACGGCGGTAGCATTATAAGATGATCCCTCACTAACTTTCAAGGTATAAGTGTTCTCCCTGAGTATGCACCGTTGCGACAGTTCGTCGTGCCGAGACACCACGTGATGATCGGGTGTGATAAGCTCTACGTTCACATACAACGGGTGCAAGACAGTTTTGAACATGCGGAATACTCAGGTTAAACTTGACGAGCCTAGCATATGCAGATATGGCCTCGGAACACTGAGACCGAAAGGTCAAACGTGAATCATATAGTAGATATGATCAACATAGAGATGTTCACCATTGAAAACTACTCCATCTCACGTGATGATGAGACATGGTTTAGTTGATATGGATCACGTGATCATTTAGATGACTAGAGGGATGTCTATCTAAGTGGGAGTTCTTAAGTAATATGATTAATTGAATTTTAATTTATCATGAACTTAGTCCTGATAGTTTTTGCATATCTATGTTGTTGTAGATCAATGGCCCGTGCTACCGTTCCCTTGAATTTTAATGCGTTCCTAGAGAAAGCTAAGTTAAAAGATGATGGTAGCAACTACACGGACTGGGTCCGTAACTTGAGGATTATCCTCATTGCTGCACAGAAGAATTATGTCCTTGATGCACCGCTAGGTGACAAGCCCGCTCCCGCTAATGTAGACGCTTTGAACGTCTGGCAAACGCGGTCTGATGACTACTCTATAGTTCAGTGTGCCATGCTCTACAGCTTAGAATCGGGACTTCAAAGACGTTTTGAACATCATGGAGCATATGAGATGTTCGAGGAGTTGAAGTTAATATTTCAAGCAAATGCCCGGGTTGAGAGATATGAAGTCTCCAACAAGTTCTATAGCTGCAAGATGGAGGAGAACAGTTCTGTCAGTGAACACGTACTCAGAATGTCTGGGTACCATAACCACTTGACTCAGCTGGGAGTTAATCTTCCGGATGATAGTGTTATTGACAGAGTTCTTCAATCACTGCCACCAAGCTACAAAGGCTTCGTGATGAACTATAATATGCAAGGGATGAATAAGACAATTCCCGAGCTCTTCGCTATGCTCAAAGCTGCGGAGGTAGAAATCAAGAAAGAGCATCAAGTGTTGATGGTTAACAAGACCACTAGTTTCAAGAAAAAGGGCAAGGGAAAGAAGGGGAACTTCAAGAAGAATGGCAAGCAAGTTGTCACTCCCGAGAAGAATCCCAAGTCTGGACCCAAGCCTGAAACTGAGTGCTTCTACTGCAAAGGGACTGGTCACTGGAAGCGGAACTGCCCCAAGTATTTGGCGGATAAGAAGGATGGCAAAGTGAACAAAGGTATATTTGATATACATGTTATTGATGTGTAACTTACTAATGCTCGTAGTAGTGCCTGGGTATTTGATACCGGTTCGATTTCTCATATTTGTAACTCGAAACAGGGGCTACGGATCAAACAAAGATTGGCTAAGGACGAGGTGACGATGCGCGTCGGGAATGGTTCCAAGGTCAATGTGATCGCCCGTCGGCACGCTACCTCTACATCTACCTTCGGGATTAGTTTTAGACCTGAATAATTGTTATTTGGTGCCAGCGTTAAGCATGAACATTATATCTGGATCTTGTTTGATGCGAGACGGTTATTCATTTAAATCAGAGAATAATGGTTGTTCTATTTATATGAGTAATATCTTTTATGGTCATGCACCCTTGAAGAGTGGTCTATTTTTGTTGAATCTCGATCATGGTGATACACATATTCATAATATTGATGCCAAAAGATGCAAAGTTGATAATGATAGTGCAACATATTTGTGGCACTGCCGTTTAGGTCATATTGGAGTAAAGCGCATGAAGAAACTCCATACTGATGGACTTTTGGAATCACTTGATTATGAATCATTTGATGCTTGTGAACCATGCCTCATGGGCAAGATGACTAAAACTCCGTTCTCCGGAACAATGGAGCGAGCTACAGACTTATTGGAAATAATACATACCGATGTATGCGGTCCGATGAGTGTTGAGGCTCGCGGCGGGTATCGTTATTTTCTGACCTTCACAGATGATTTGAGCAGATATGGGTATATCTACTTAATGAAACATAAGTCTGAAACATTTGAAAAGTTCAAAGAATTTCAGAAGTGAAGTGGAAAATCATCGTGACAAGAAAATAAAGTTTCTACGATCTGATCGCGGAGGCGAATATTTGAGTAACGAGTTTGGTCTTCATTTAAAACAATGTGGAATAGTTTCGCAACTCACGCCACCTGGAACACCACAGCGTAATAGTGTGTCCGAACGTCATAACCGTACTTTATTAGATATGGTGCGATCTATGATGTCTCTTACCGATTTACCACTATCATTTTGGGGTTATGCATTAGAGACAGATGCATTCACGTTAAATAGGGCACCATCTAAATCCGTTGAGATGACACCGTATGAACTGTGGTTTGGCAAGAAACCTAAGCTGTCGTTTCTTAAAGTTTGGGGTTGCGATGCTTATGTGAAAAAGCTTCAGCCTGATAAGCTCGAACCCAAATCGGAGAAGTGCGTCTACATAGGATACCCAAAAGAAACTGTTGGGTACACCTTCTATCACAGATCCGAAGGCAAGATATTTGTTGCTAAGAATGGATCCTTTCTAGAGAAGGAGTTTCTCTTGAAAGAAGTGAGTGGGAGGAAAGTAGAACTTGATGAGGTAGTTGTACCTTCTCTTGAATTGGAAAGTAGTTCATCACAGAAATCAGTTCCAGTGATGCCTACGCCAATTAGTGAGAAAGTTAATGATGATGATCATGAAACTTCAGATCAAGTTACTACGAAACCTCGTAGGTCAACCAGAGTACGTTCCGCACCAGAGTGGTACGGTAATCCTGTTCTGGAAGTCATGTTACTAGACCATGACGAACCTACGAACTATGAAGAAGCGATGATGAGCCCAGATTCCGTGAAATGGCTTGAGGCCATGAAATCTGAGATGGGATCCATGTATGAGAACAAAGTATGGACTTTGGTTGACTTGCCCGATGATCGGCAAGCCATAGAGAATAAATGGATTTTCAAGAGGACGACTGACGCTGATGGTAATGTTACTGTCTACAAAGCTTGACTTGTTGCGAAAGGTTTTTGACAAGTTCAAGGAGTTGACTACGATGATACCTTCTCACCCATAGCGATGCTTAAGTCTGTCCGAATCATGTTAGCAATTGCCGCATTTTATGATTATGAAATCTGGCAAATGTATGTCAAAACTGCATTCCTTAATGGATTTCTCAAAGAAGAGTTGTATATGATGTAACCAGAAGGTTTTGTCGATCCTAAAGGTGCTAACAAAGTGTGCAAGCTCCAGTGATCCATTTATGGACTGGTGCAAGCATCTCGGAGTTGGAATATACGCTTTGATGAAGTGATCAAAGCATATGGTTTTATACAGACTTTTGGAGAAGCCTGTATTTACAAGAAAGTGAGTGGGAGCTCTGTAGCATTTCTAATATTATATGTGGATGACATATTATTGATTGGAAACGATATAGAATTTCTGGATAGCATAAAAGGATACTTGAATAAGAGTTTTTCAATGAAAGACCTCGGTGAAGCTGCTTATATATTGGGCATCAAGATCTATAGAGATAGATCAAGACGCTTAATTGGACTTTCACAAAGCACATACCTTGATAAAGTTTTGAAGAAGTTCAAAATGGATCAGTCAAAGAAAGGGTTCTTGCCTGTATTACAAGGTGTGAAGTTGAGTAAGACTCAATGCCCGACCACTGCAGAAGATAGAGAGAAAATGAAAGTCATTCCCTATGCCTCAGCCATAGGTTCTATCATGTATGCAATGCTGTGTACCAGACCTGATGTGTGCCTTGCTATAAGTCTAGCAGGGAGGTGCCAAAGTAATCCAGGAGTGGATCACTGGACAACGGTCAAGAACATCCTGAAATACCTGAGAAGGACTAAGGATATGTTTCTCGTTTATGGAGGTGACAAAGAGCTCATCGTAAATGGTTACGTCGATGCTAGCTTTGACACTGATCTGGATGACTCTAAGTCATAAACCGGATACGTATTTATATTGAATGGTGGAGCTGTCAGTTGGTGCAGTTCCAAGCAAAGCGTCGTGGCGGGATCTACGTGTGAAGCGGAGTACATAGCTGCTTCGGAAGCAGCGAATGAAGGAGTCTGGATGAAGGAGTTCATATCCGATCTAGGTGTAATACCTAGTGCATCGGGTCCAATGAAAATCTATTGTGACAAAACTGGAGCAATTGCCTTAGCGAAGGAATCCAGATTTCACAAAAGAACCAAACACATCAAGAGACGCTTCAATTCCATCCGCGATCAAGTCAAGGAGGGAGACATAGAGATTTGCAAAATACATACGGATCTGAATGTTGCAGACCCGTTGACTAAGCCACTTCCACGAGCAAAACATGATCAGCACCAAGACTCCATGGGTGTTAGAATCATTACAATGTAATCTAGATTATTGACTCTAGTGCAAGTGGGAGACTGAAGGAAATATGCCCTAGAGGCAATAATAAAGTTGTTGTTTATATTTCCTTATATCATGATAAATGTTTATTATTCATGCTAGAATTGTATTAACCGGAAACTTGATACATGTGTGAATACATAGACAAACAGAGTGTCCCTAGTATGCCTCTACTTGACTAGCTTGTTTATCAAAGATGGTTATGTTTCCTGACCATAGACATGTGTTGTCATTTGATGAACAGGATCACATCATTAGGAGAATGATGTGATGGACAAAGACCCATCCATTAGCTTAGCATAATGATCGTTAAGTTTTATTGCTATTGCTTTCTTCATGACTTATACATATTCCTCTGACTATGAGATTATGCAACTCCCGAATACCGGAGGAACACCTTGTGTGCTATCAAACGTCACAACGTAACTGGGTGATTATAAAGATGCTCTACAGGTGTCTCCGAAGGTGTTTGTTGGGTTGGCATAGATCGAGATTAGGATTTGTCACTCCGAGTATCGGAGAGGTATCTTTGGGCCCTCTCGGTAATGCACATCATATGAAGCCTTGCAAGCAATGTGACTAATGAGTTGGTTACGGGATGACGCATTACGGAACAAGTAAAGAGACTTGCCGGTAACGAGATTGAACTAGGTATGATGATACCGACGATCGAATCTCGGGCAAGTACCATACCGATGACAAAGGGAATGACATATGTTGTTATGCGGTTTGACCGATAAAGATCTTCGTAGAATATGTAGGAGCCAATATGAGCATCCAGGTTCCACTATTGGTTATTGACCGGAGATGTGTCTCGGTCATGTCTACATAGTTCTCGAACCCGTAGGGTCCGCACGCTTAACGTTCGATGACGATTTGTATTATGAGTTATGTGTTTTGGTGACCGAAGATTGTTTGGAGTCCAGGATGAGATCACGGACATGACGAGGAGTCTCGAAATGGTCGAGAGGTAAAGATTGATATATTGGAAGGTTATATTCGGACACCGGAATGGTTCCGGAGTGATTCGGATATTTTTTCGGAGTACCGAGGGGTTACCGGAACCCCCCAGGGAAGTTAATGAGCCTTATTGGGCCATAGAGAAGAGAGGGAGGAAAGGCCACAAGGTGGCGCGCGCCTCCCCCTTGCCCAATCCGAATTGGACAAGGGGTGGGGGTCGCGGCCCCTCCTTTCCTTCTCCCTCTCCCCCCTTTCCCCTTTCCCCTCTCCGTTGGAAGGAGGGGGGGCCGAATCCTACTAGGAGTGGAGTCCTAGTAGGACTCCCCACCTTGGCGCGCCTCCTCCTGGCCGGCCGCCTCCTCCCCCTCTCCTTTATATACGGGCGCGGGAGGCACCCCAAAGGCACATCAGATATTCTCTTAGCCGTGTGCGGTGCCCCCCTCCACAGTTTACTCCTCCGGTTATAGCGTCGTAGTGCTTAGGCGAAGCCCTGCGCGAATCACATCACCAACACCGTCGCCACGCCGTCGTGCTGACGGAACTCTCCCTCGACCCTCTGCTGGATCAAGAGTTCGAGGGACGTCATCGAGCTGAACGTGTGCTGAACACGGAAGTGCCGTACGTTCGGTACTTGGGTCGGTTGGATCGTGAACACGTTCGACTACATCAACCGCGTTAACCTAACGCTTCCGCTTTCGGTCTACGAGGGTACGTGGACACACTCTCCCCCTCTCGTTGCTATGCATCTCCTAGATAGATCTTGCGTGAGCGTATAATTTTTTTGAAATTGCATGCTACGTTCCCCAACACAACCTAGGTCCTGGAGTGAGCAATCATCAGATGCCTCCCGGAAAGCTTTCATCTGCCACTCTGGTCTAGCAGCTCGCGAGAAATGCTCCGAGGCATATAGAGTCTCATTAAAATCCCCAACACACATCCATGCTGAATGTGGTATTGCGTACAAAGTGCGAAGAAAACGCCAATTGTGATGACGATCTTCCACCTTTGGTTCTCCGTAAAAACCAGTGAATCTCCATCGTTGTTAGGGCACATTTCTTCCTTAGTGGTTTTGGTGATTGATGACAATGCTTTTGCGGACTAATCGTGTGCATTGAGCATTTCAAATAATTCTACCCCATGGCACAAGACAATTTGAACCCCTCAGGAGATTTAGAAAGACGGTGTTTTCTTGCGTTTCTTTTTTGGTGGACTTGAGTCGTAGGAACATCGTACTATTAAGAGGGGGTCCGCTTCGGAAAGGTTTGGGTGTAATCTTCACGTACACTGTCCTTGCACCCTATTTCCTTCCCGGCAATTGAGCTTGTTCATCATTATGTTTGAACCTTGGCAGAACAGGCTAAGCGGTAGTACCGCTTCTCACAATGGCAGTACCGCTCCAGCGGTACTGCCATTGGGTAGTTCGGCTCCTACTTCCGCCTATTTCGTGGGTTCTGTATATGAGCGGTAGTAGAGCGGCAGTTCGCCCCTGCGGTACTACGGAGCTAAATGCCTCTCTACTACCGCGGATCTACAGGGTCTCTTTGAGCTAAGCGGAAGTACCACGCTGCTCTCCATGGTAGTACCGCTTAAGCGGAACTACCGCTGGAGAGTACCGCGGGGAGCACCGCTTATTTGCCTCGTTCTGTTGTGGTATGTTCAAGTCCTGATGCTCGCATTATTCCTGGATTTATTTCAGGATTTCCGGCGATGCGCTTTCAGTGGGAGAAGACGTTCCCGTCGACGACAAGGCGCCTACGGTGACTTCGTAAATCTCAAGATGATATGCCGGCTCAGTTTCTCGGAGGTGCTCGTAGGAGTAGGGTGTGCGTTCATAGGGATGAGTGTATGCGCGTATGTATGAGCGCTTGCGTCTGTACTGTGTTCAAAATAAAATAAAATCGAGAGTGATGGTTCTGGCTTCCTGTTCTCTTGTTGACGTTTCAAAATCTGTTCTGTTGCAAATGTTCGGCGTAGTACTTCTGCGTTTTTGGTTGCAAATACAGTAGTTCACTTGTATACTGAGAGGAATGCTCAGCCTAACTCTGAACCGTCCATTTCTCTCTGGTGTACATTCTGGCCCTGCACTGCAGTGCCGGTTCCCAATCCGTTCCGTTGCAAATGCTCGGCTCCTCTTTATTTATTCAGATAAAGAGTACTTTAACCTATTTTGTCGCAAGGGCATTTACCGAGACTGAATATTTTGGTGCCCTTGTTATAACATGATCGATTGGCCGGTAATAATTTCTAACGCTTTTTAATTTGGCAGACCATAGACTGCAAACAACAAACTACTAAACGACTTGCCGTTTCACCCTGCTCAACCTGATGCTGCAGCACTTGCACTTCTTGCTGCTTCTCACGGCGGCAAGAAATCTGGCGTCCCTTGCATGCATGCACAGCGGAAGCTTCACCCGTCTAGAGTGTCCTAGACCATCTAAGCTACTGTACATCCAAAATGAAATAAACATGTTGATACGGAAAAAAAAATCAACATCAAAGATAAACTGCCCACGGCTACTTCCAGAGCAGCAGCACATCAAAATGGTTGAGGCTTTACATTTCCTGACTGCCAACCCTCATCAACCATTGAACGCCCAATGATTGGATGAAACATCATTTGCCATTCAAAACTCTACAACAAAACATCACTGCACTAGCATCTCCAATTCAAACAGCCACTAATAATCTCTTCATATTGTATTAACGCAACTTCTAATATCTCTAGGAACAGATAACTCAAAGTCCCACTTCCGGAGTTGAACAAAAGCCTGGCCAATAAACCTCTTATTGTTCACAGCAACGGAATTAATAGACACACCAACCAGTATCTATTGCTACCAAGATCCCTCCATACCACGTCAATGATCCACTGGTACCTTTTTCTCAAAAAGGAGGATTACCCCGGGCCTCTGCGTCAAGCGACGCACACAGCCATGATCTACCTACTTTCCAATATGGCATCGGGTACAGGGCCCCAGAACCTCAAATTGAACGGACGAGGGAACTCTTCCCTTGATGTATCTATCCGCTGTCTCCACGGCTCTATGAGCTTCCTCGAGAGCTCTCTTGCTCAACGACCAGCATTGGCCAATCATTCTTGCGGTTGGGAATTTGCCAATGTTACAAGTCGACCTATCGTAGCCATAGGTTGTGTCTAGCGTGAAGCGCTCGAGTGAATGTGTTGTCTCGAGGATGTGAATTGTGAGCTCAACCAGGCTCTTGGCAGAACAGAAGCCCGTGATCATCACCTTCCTGAGACTGTCATTCCGGAAACCCAGATTCTTCCTCCGGTATTCAGTGTCGTCTCCAACAATAGGATCATAAACCATAGCATTCTCCTTTACCTGCAGATACATATTGAGGATCAAATGCCATTCTTCTGATCACAAAAGTGTAATACATTAATAGCAGGGATAGCTCTGAGAGATGTATATAGTGACTTACGCGTAGGATGAAAGATTCCAAGGCAGGAGAAGCATCAAGAAAAGAAACCAGAGAGAAGACATCATAGTTCGGAGGTAACCAGGGTTTAACGAGAGAAATTTTCAAGTTCTTGAGGTGGGGGAGCTTGGACGGCAGCATCGGAGTGTTGGCATTCTGAAAAAATAAATCCCAAGATTAATCATGCTTTATTTCAACATACAAGTGTTACATACATACACATACACATACTTCAGTGGTCCTTATCATATGATCATTGAGACATTAAAACCAACACATACCTCAATACGACCGCCGAGCAGGGTGAGGCTCTCAACATTTTGCGCGATGGACGGAAGGCTAAAGCGAGCATAAGAGAGAATACCAGATTGGTTGACAGGTGAAATATCTACATTCTTAAGTTGCGAAGAATTTCGGACATAGATGACCGGTGTCCCACAATAGCGAAAAGAGCAAAGACGCGGAGCATCTATCTCTACCACCTTCACCATCTCGCATTTTTTAACACTGAGGAACTTGAGCTGCTGCAGCGTACAAGGTATTTTCAAGCAAATTATCCCACTACATGCTTCAATCTCTAGCCACTCCAGGGCGGAAGATTTAGACAGCAAGTGCCCTAATCCATCCTCAGTAACGTGGACATAACGCAGACTTAAACGTTTCAATCTTCTCAACCGCCCAAGTACTGATGTGGGATGAAAAGCACAACCAAAGAGGCTAAGAGACTGAATTGAACTTGCAGCTGCCTCATTAGACAAAACCGAACACGGGAAGCTGTAGATTTTATTGACGACTAAAGGCAACATCAAGCTAAATTCTTGGATCCCAGGTTTAATGATTCGGAGCCACCTGTCGAGGTAGGAGGCTTTGATATCTCTGCAAGGGCCAATATCAAGTTTAAGTGTCTTCACCTTCACCCCATTGTCATAATGGTTGGTAAGAATTTTGTCAACTTTGTCAATGAGATGGGTTTTCCATTCCTCAGTTTTTCTGTCCAAACCAAGTGTACGGTCACTGAGTATGAGGCTGGAATAGCTTCTCCAGGAACGCCGAAACCTACGGGACACACATGCAGCATGAGCTGCATCTTGTAATGGCAAGAGAGAATGTATATGATGTATGATGTCCTGCAGAACCAATGTTGACAGGTTCAACTGTTAGCTAGTAGCTGACTGCAATAAATAACACTAGCAGTTGTGGATTCATTACCAAAGTCCTATGTATGTGTTCCTGTGCTAGCAGTTGTGATAAAAAAATATCATTGTAAGTAGTATGATACTTGAACGCCAGCAACACGTACCTCTGGGAGTTCCTCCAGACCAAGTTCTTGTCTCATATTTTGCACGCCTTCACCTTGTTCGCAGGTTGCACCATTTGTTTCAGTTGATGAAGCCTTCGACCCACTACCTGCAACACAGTGAAGCAAGAGAGAAGTATGAACTCTCACGGACCAGTGATGCCTGAACAAGGAAAAATATAAACATGGTACAAAAGAAAGAATCCGGAATAGTCAGTCCAGTTAGGCCTCATTTGTTTAATCCCACCCCTGCCTGGATTGGGATCCAAACCCCACGGATTGGCAGGAATCGCCCCGGCGCATTCAGTTACACCCCCCGGGGATCTAAACCCCATCCAGTCCCCTCCCTACCCCGTGGTTTTGGCCAGGGAAAAAATATCTCCTCCCTATGCATGAAATTAATCCCGAACCGTTACGGCTTTTCGAGGAAAAAAGCACCCCTCTGTCCCCGGCCTCTCTCTCCTGCGATTGCTGAGACGGGGCCGCCGGCGCAACGGTCTGGAGGCGACGGCTACTTACCTCTCTCACGCGCCTGGCATACTCCCTTCCCCCTCTCTCATGGCAGCGACCCCGAGTGGCGTCCCTCCCCGCGAGATGGCATTCTCTCTGATAAGATACCCTTCGTCTCCTCTTCCTTTCTCTCAGCCCTCACCTCCTCCCTGATATCTTAATTTATAGGGTTAGGGTTAGCAGAGTTTAGTAGAATTGAGCTAGTCTAGTTGATTCTTGCTTAGGGATGTCAAATTGTGAATGCATCACCAGCTTGTAGAGTCCAGTGACATAACCCTTCCACACAATCTCATCAATGTGTTGGTAAGCCGGAAGAAAACCAGTTGTTTTTATGTTCCCTGTATAAGCAATTAATCCTATTTTTAATGAACTTGTCAAATGTAGAGTATGAGCTTGTCAAATTAACTCAGACTATAACTGGAGTATCAAATCAAATTGCATCGCTGTGTAGGGAAAATATAAGCTATGTTAATGAACGAACCTGCAGTTAATAATTCGTTTGCTTGTTGATGTCATGCAGGGTGTAATGAAAAGTTACACATGTTAAGTTCTGCTACAAAGTTCGACATGGTTTCAGGAAATTAATTACATTATTATAGGCTGATGAACAAACCTAAGAAAGTGTGTTATATGCAAAGTGTGCCATGTGTGTTCTTCGGATGATAAATGAAAAAGGTGATGTAATTAAGTTATGTCTCGGATTGCCTTTGCTGAATTGCTGTTGGCATGGTTTAGCTATTTGACTAAAGTAAGGTTGTGTAATAAAATCTTGGCTGTACATGCTGTCCGTGATGAAATCTTGTCAAATCAGTAAGTACAATGCAGTTTTTTATCCTGACTAGCTAGCCTAGTAAGGATAATCTAAGATGGTAGGAATCCCCTGGGGCTAACCGAATGTACAGGGCCGTTCCTGAGATTTCGGGGGCCCAGGGCAAGACAACACAAAGGGGCCCTAAAGCCACATCTTTCTCTATCTCAATTGCATCTAAATACTCGATGCACTATAATATATGTTGCATTGTCATGTCGACTATCGAACAAAACTAGGTCATAAACATTCACAGAAAAATTGGTCCCTCTTTTCAATCGGCACTTTATATGTTTCTATTAGGTTCGTGCCTACACTAATTATTATCATCCTATATTTTGTCATTGGGTTTTGTTCAACGGTAACTAAAGGCATTCCTCGGAAATTTCTAGTAGAAGTACTTGTACCTGTTCTAGAAAAATGTCAATATCTCCTTTCTGAATCTCAATCAACTCATATGCAAGTTTATGTTCTTTAATCATTACAAATGGATACTTTCTAGATAACATGTTGCAAATTGGCACACAAACATATGATACAAGAAATTAAAAACACTGTTAGTTAAATAAAAATTTCTAAGAAAGGCTTGGAAGAAAGATCTGGATGGCTAGAAAATTAGAAATTGCAACATATTGCTGCTGCTTACTAGTCCCGAACAAAAAATCAGAGCTCCTCTTTTCTAATCCCAACCAACACAAGAAATCGGCGTGAGAAAGAGACATGTATGGGGATGATCTTCATGAAACGAATGAAAGACGACTATAGAAAAAGAGGGATTTGCATCGGAGAGCAGATTGATTGGAATCTGAAAAATTGTATTACCTTGTTCCAGTAATCACGCGCAGCAGTAGAAAATCAGGATTGGAAAACACGGGCGGGGGCGCAGTGGATCTTGGGGCTGATTCGTTGCCGATTGGGGGAAGCGGAGTAGAAGCCGAGAAGATTGCGATCTCTTACCCTTTTTCCCCTTTCTTTAGAATCAGTCGATCTTAGATGGGCTAACATCAGGTACGTATAGATGCCATCGGGGGCCCTCAGGACAGGCCCTGCGAACATATGGTAGCAGGGATTTGATTTGAGCGATGACAGGGGGAGGGATTAGAGGGGATTGGGCCGCTTATGAAGGTGGGATATCTGAGTCAGTCTGAGACGTGAAATCCCCAAACCCGATACCAGAACAAGTACTACTTTCTATCTAATACTAATATATCTAAAACAAAACAATTGGGATGCAATTAGATTAATTTTCGCCTAAGACGGAAGAAGAAGAAGCCAGATCCGAGATGCGTTCGAGAGTAAACATACATACCTGCAGGAGGAGTATGAGGTTTCAGCAGCCGATGCTGATGCTGATGCCGATGCCGATGGCGCCGCCGTGTCCTGCGCACTGCTGCGTCGTGGATCGCCGCGAATCGGGATCGACAGGACCCCGGGCGCAGCCGCAGACGACGGGGCGACATGGTGAACGAACCTTGGGCGCACCTTGGCTACCGGTTTTGACGGGGTGTTTGGTTGCTCGGTCAACCGATCTCTCTCTCTTCTCTTTTCCTAAAGGGGAGTCCGTATCCGTATCTACTGGAGTCCGTATGTCATTTCCTTTTTTTTTTAGCAAAAGAGGGGGGACTCCCCTCCGATTTCATTAACGAAACCAACACACGAGAACGAGTTCAGGTAGCAATTTCAGCTCCCTAGATAACTAACCCCATACATGGGGTGTACAGACCTTAGAAGTTCAAGATCCAAACAACTAATATTTCATAAGCCACAGTTGGCAAAGAAAGAGAGGGGACGCAGCCCCCGAGATCAAAGATAATCAAAAAACAAGCAAACTACTAGCTTCACAACAAGAATAGAGATCAGGTTCGCTTCAGTCTGTGAGACGTAGCACTCCAGGTCTTCATCCTTGTAATGCCTTGTAGATATCACTTGCTACTTGCTCGATTAGCTTTGCCCCCAGCATCAGTAGGCTTCGTTCTGGGTTTTTTCTCTGCAAAACAGATCAATCCACGATCCAGTTGCATGTGAGTTTTATCAGCGTCATAGGATCATTAATTTTTTTGTCTCGAAAAATAATATCATTTCTGCATTTCCAGATGGACCAGAACAAGGCAGATGTACCAACTAAGACAAGTTTTTTCTCTATCTTAACAAAACTTCTGATCCAAGTTTCCAAACAATCATCTAGTCCATTTGGGGTTGTTCTCAGATTAAATGAACATTTTATCAGACTCCAGAGAAGTCTAACAGCAGAACAAGTGAAAAACAGATGATCTATGGTTTCAACCTGTCCACAGTATACACAACCCTGCCTCCCTCGCCACCCTTTTTTTATTAGATTGTCTTTGGTTAACACACTCTTTCTTGCAATGAGCCAAAAAAACATTTTAATTTTTGCTGGTATTTTAATCTTCCAGAGGAATTCTGTGGGAATCCCACCTCAGTTTTGATCAAGGAGTAGTACAATGATCTAACAGAAAATTGTCTGTTTACCGTCAGCATCCACTGCGGCTGATCTTTACCTTCATACATCCTTACTCTCTCACATCTCGATTTTAAACTGTCCCACAAAGTACTTTTGTCCCCAGACAAAATTCTTCTAAATTTGAACCAAGCCCATCCTGTATTAATGGCCTCAGCCACTGAAATGTCATGATTCAAGTTGATATAATACAGGCTTGGGTAGGCCTCTTTTAGAGGTTTAGATCCTACCCACCAATCTTCCCAGAAACGTGTGCCTTTGCCATCTCCCAACCTTTTCTTAACATTTTGGAAGTATGTGTCTTTAACCTGCATGAGACTCCCCTAGAATTGAGAATCTCCTGGTTTCTTTTTTAGTCCAGAGATACATTTTCCCTTTACATATTTGTTAAGAAGAATGTTTATCCACATCCCCTCCTCTGTCTCGAGTTTCCACAGCCATTTTGCTAAGAGTGCTTTGTTCATTAGTTCTAGATTTAAAATTCCCAGTCCCCCCAAGTCCTTTGGGAGACAATAAGTTTTCCAATTAACCATATGATATTTTTTTTCTTATCTTCATTCTCCTGCCACACTAGTCTGGCTCTGAAGAAATCAGCTTTCCTTCTACCTCCTACTGGCAAGGGATAAAATGACATCATATATATGGGCATGTTTGACAAGCAGGATTGTAACAAGGTAACTCTTCCTGTCATATTTAACAGCCTCCCTTGGCAGCATGCACATCTTTTTCAATTTTTTCAGTGACCCCTTTCCAAAATTTGTTTCCCAATCTAATGTCAGTAACAGGCAGCCCCAAATATTTGAATGGAGTCTCCCCTTTTTTATAAGTAAATATCTCCTGATATATCTCACTTTTATTTTTGGCCTCCCCAAATAAGAACACCTCACTTTTATGAAAATTGATGGTCAGTCCAGACATTTGCACTCTCTTCATCATCATTTAGTAAAAATATGGTGTCATCTGCATATTGCAGCATGTTCACCCCGTTATCTCCTAACTCAGTCAATACCCCCTTGACATAACCTGTCTGCTTAGCTTTATCTAAGATAATTGCTAAAGCATCCGCAGCTATGTCAAACAGGAGGGGTGACATGGCATCCCCCTATCTCAATACTTTGTAGGTTTTAAAATAAGGCCCAATTCTATCATTTACCTTAACGCCAACCTGTCCTCCTATCATCGTGTGCATGACTAAGTCACACCACTTGTCAGGAAATTGTTTCAATTTAAGCATTTTATATACAAATGGCCATTTTATTTTATCATAGGCCTTCTCAAAGTCCACTTTAAACAATACAGCACTTTGTTTTTTATGATGTATGGTATTCAGAGCTTCATGTAACACTACAATCCCCTCCATTATATATCTACCTTTTATAAAGGCAGTTTGAGTTGGTAGGATTATAGGTTTAATAACTGTGCTCAGTCTATTCATTAGCACCTTAGTAATGATTTTAAAGCTAACATTGAGTAAACATATTGGTCTGAATTTTTTAATTTGTTTAGCATCAGCAGACTTTGGAATCAGAGTGATGATTCCATAATTAAGTCTTGTAATGTCTAACTCCCCAGCATGAAAGTCATTTAACAGTTTCATAAGATCCCACTTAACCAATTCCTAAAAATGTTGATAAAAGTCAATAGGAAGTCCATCAGGGCCAGGGCTTTTATTTTTCTCCATTCCAAAGACCACTGAGTGTAATTCTTCCATTCAAAAAGGTTTAGTCAACATGTTCCCTGGTGATTCCTTATCCCCCCCCCCCCCAAATATTAAAATTGACTGTAGATATGTATGGTTGTCCAAAAAAAAAATTGTAAAAATCTGTGATGTATTTGATTAGGTTATCCTCTCCCTCAATCACACCCTCCTCTTGAATCAAGGATAGTATTCTATTTTTTCTTCTCCTGCCATTCTCCTTAGCATGGTAATATTTTGTATTGCAATCCCCATCTTTAATCTCTCTATCTTTATATCTTTGTAATCATTTCATCTCCTCTTGTCTGAGCAATCTATGTAATTGAGCTCTAAGCTCTTTTTGCTCATTTCTATCATGAGCAGAAAGTCCCATCGTTTCTGCATTTTTATCTATGGAGTCAAGTTTCATTAAAATCTCTTTTTCAATTTTCTATACCAAGCGTCAGAATTCAAAATCCACCCTCTCACTTTTTGTCTAAAAACTCTCATCCTAGTTTGCCATTGTTCAATGGTGTTTCCAGGATAATTAGCAGACCATATTTTAATCACAAATTCCCTGAAACCTTCTCTCATCATCCAAGAATTTTCAAACCTAAAAATAGGAGGGGCATATGATTTTCCCCTGTATCTAATATTAATGGGGTATGATCAGATAGTTCTCTCTCCAAAGCATATACTTCCGTCAGAGGATAGTGATCTTCCCAATGTGGGCATATCAGAATTCTGTCTAGTTTCTCATAGGTAGGCTCCTGAAGGTTATTAACCCAGGTGAATTTCCTGCCATTCAAAGGTAATTCTCTCAAGCCTGCTTGCTCAATAATAGCATTAAATACAAAACTCCAGTGGTCATATCCACCGGGTTTGTTTTTCTCCTCACTTTTCCTAATTACATTGAAATCTCCTCCCATGAGACATGGGACAGAAGCATTATCATGATAAATTCTGGATATTTCTGCCATATAAGCAGCTTTACCATCACTTTGGGCATCCGCATATACAATGATAAGGTTCCATTCAAATTTGGCTTTTTTATCTAAAAGAAGTGTTCTAATGCAATGTACTCCTTTTTCCACACTAAGAACCTTAAAAATATCATTGTTTATGCCAACCAATATGCCCCCAGATTTCCCTCTAGGCTGCACCCAATTCCAGCTAAAGTTTCTGCCACCACAAAGGTTATGCAGTTCATTCTTAGTGAAGTCACTTTTGATGGTCTCTTGAAGGCCTATGAAATCATTTTTTTATTACAAATATTCTCTCTAATAAAGGACCTTTTTATGTCAGGTCCAATCCCCCTAACATTGCAAATCATGCCTATCATTTTTTCTTTCCTTTTCTTTTTCTTCTCCCCCCAATATACATAGTTGGCTTCGCACTGGTGATACCAGGTGAGCTTATACTACTTTTTTCCCACTAGCAAAGATGCTTTTTAGGTGGGAATAATAATCCATTTCTAACTCAGAATCTGAGTGATCATCCTCAGAACATAATTCTCTAATTGAACAATCTCCAGTATCAATGAGGGATATCTCATTTTGTACTGGTTCTTCATCTTTCTTTTTGAGATGAGTATGATAGAAGTCTTTTCTATTTTGTTCCATTTTCTCAATAATTTCTAGGTTTTGACTGATCATATCAATGGTGCATCCTAGATCTATGCCAATTTTGTTAGCCATGAAAAGAAGAGAAGAATTATCATCCTTAAGAGTAGATGACTTACCATAGTTGTCTTTATCTGCTGCCCTCTGTTTGGCCAGCTCCTCAATCTTAGCATCTTGTTTATCCACCAGCCTACCACATCTTCTCAAGTTGTCTTCCACAGTGTTGTCAATGTCCTTCTCCTCCCCTCTTTCATCAGTCTTCAGTCCCAATCTAGTGCCAAAAGAGTCAACTGATTCTTGACTAGCACCATAGTCAACAGGCTCCACACAAGTGTTGTTTTCATCAGTTTTGTTTTCCTCTTCCATTTTTTTTCAGTTCATTGTCAGTGATCTCCTCCATCTCTCTCTCTCTCTTTCTTCCCACCTTTCAATTTTCTCCACACATCTAGCAATCATGGTTTGCTATTTATGTACCAATTCCATTAGATGCTTTCTCTCCTTCTCCATATCCAGAATCCTCTTTTCATCATGTGCTTTGAGGGCTTTTTGTCTAGCTTTTTCTTCTTCTATCTCCTGCATCTTCTTCATGACCACATCCAAATCTGCTTCCACTTTTTTCCTTGCATCTCTCTCTCTGTCCTGTTCTTGTTGAGCCAAAAGGATGGCATCACTTCTTTTTTTAATTTCTTCCAACTGCACCAAATTCAAACTTCCCAGTGTCACTGTTTCTCTGTTGTTTCCCTCTGTAATAGTGGAGTTTTTCTGTCTTTTCCTTATCTCATCACCCACACAGTCCATTCCTGTTTCTTCCAGGTGTTGTCTCTTGTGTTCTCCATACCAGCCCATCTCCACCACCTTCTCTAGACTTGGCATTGTCTCTGTATATGTTCAAATCTTTGTCAGTAATCTCAGTGTAGCTTGGTATTTTCTCAAAGTCTCTCACCCCCACTTTAGCTCTCACCCTCTCATGTGTTATGGTGTCCATGTCAATTTCCAACACTGGACCTAAAGATGCTGCCACCTCACACATCCCAAAGAAGTGTCTGAAGCATTCAGGGACTTTTCCAAATGTCACCCAAGCTGTATGCAATTTTCCTACTGCGTGAGAGTCAAAGGCCCATTTCTTGACATTCACCATTGCTCCAGTGCCAAGGAGAGTTCATCACAATTGATTAGTTCCATTAGTCTGCCTTTGTTTGGGAATCTCATCAAGAATGCACTGCTTCCTTGTTTCTTACATCTCCACTGCCAATTCCAATTGAACATGTAATTAAACCCGTCCAGCAACTGAGTTTCATTTATCACCCCAGATCTGACTATCACCAGGGCCATTGGGTTGGGGTTTTCAATATCCATGATGTCCTTGGAGCTCTGCACCAGTAGCACTCCCAGACCTCTTGCAGCATACCCCACAAACTTGGGGACAGGTTTCATCTGCTTCAGCCAAGTGCAATCATCAGTAATGTGATTTCTTTTCCCACATACTGCACAGTGGTCAAGTTTACAATCCTTTGTAGCATGTCTGGTATCTTTGCATTTGTTGTATATCACTCTGCTATTCCCTACCATGATCATCATGTTTTCTTTTTTTATTTGCCCTCCTTTTCCAGTCTCTCTCCCCTGTGTTTCATCCATCCATAGCCCATCTCTTTGTGATGATGTTATCGGTCTGTTGTTCCATGTTTTTTTGCATCTCTCCCCTTGTACATAGCTGTTGTCTCCTCTGGACACATCTCTCCCCATATTTTGTTGCAGCACATTGGATCCACCATGTAAGTTAACATTCCCACCCCCCAACAGGGGGTTTCCTTGAGTTAATTGGGTCAGAAGAGCAGAAAGCAGTTGCTGTTGATGTAGGATCTCACTACCACCTACTGAGTTGCTGCTATCCTTATCACCCACACTAGCCATACCTGATTTAGCAGCTTCTTGCATTTCCTTTTCCTTGCCTGGCATCACCATCCCCTCATATCCTTTTTGACGCTTCTGTTCTTGTTCTAGATCTTGTCGCATCTGGGTATTACTGCTGCTCGCTCCTTGCCCCCAATCCTTCTTATTCTCTCTAGAGTTGTAGCTTCTGAATCCATCACCTCCTTCCTTCTTTTTTCTGTACTGCCACCCCTCTCTCCCCCCTGGTGAATCTCCCCCCTCCTCCGAAGCGACCTCCAAACCTATCATCTCACTTTCTCCCTCCGGCGGCAAGGTGGGAAACCCTAATTTGTCCTCCCCTTGTTCAGCAAACCCTAATGAAGGGGCAAGGGAGGGGTTTATATAGGCAAAGGCTCCAGAGAGCTCATTTTCCCTGTGTGTATCATCTGTTTTTGGGCTGGGCCTTAAGCCCACCCATCCCATCAGGTCAACAGCCCAATTCTCTAAAATCTCATCATCAGAGAAAATTGTCTGCTCCAAATCGCTGATGTTTTGTCTGTCAGTGACAATATTCACAGCACATTCAGAAATAGATAGGATGTGATCATCGTGCCCAGTCCCTGACCAGTAATCAGGTATTTTTGGGATCATTTCCATTCTTTTCCTGACTACTAGTCCATCTAGATAGTCATTGCTAATTGTATCTTCCTCTTTTTTCATATCCTCTCCCTTGCAACTTATTGTTGCAGGATCAATTCTACCACCTAGGCTCTGATGTCTGATGGCTCATTTTTTGCTATTCATTCTATCTTTTTTCAGCTTATTTCTTTTCATGTTTTTTCTATCCCCATCATTCTCATCAACATAATGTAAATAGTAAGGATTTGTAGCAGAGATGGAATTCTCACCTGCTGAATCTGACTAGTCCCCAGTCTCCTCGTCAGCCTCATCCCCAGCCAGCAACCAGAAGCGATTGCCGGCTGGGGAGAGGCCTATTCCGCCGCCACGGATCGAGAGAGACCAAGGAGGCGCGATGATCGACGCAGGAAGCGTGGGGAGCGACGAGGGGTGTGGATCTTCTTCTTCTTCCCCTTCCCCTTCTCCTCCCTTCTCCAGATCCGCCGTTTCCTCCAGATCCCCCTTGTCTGACTCCATCTCCTCCTCGCTGTCTACGATTGGAATAGGTACCCAGCATGTCCCCGGGGTGGGGATTGCCATCACCGCCCCCACCACAAACTCTTCCGGTCCTGCTGGAAAGCGGCGGCGAGAACTGAAGGCCCACCATTTCTCCCTCTGCGCTGGATTCCCAGTCTCTGTCTCCTCCATCGCCCACACCAGCGCAGCGAGGGAGCTCACCGGCGCGCTCGACGGGGTGGTCATCCCGTTCGGAGTGAGCCTCTCGTCCTCTTCCACCGTCAGGTTCTTGAAAATCACCCTCGCCACGCGCCACATCTCCTTCCTGGTTGAGAACCAGGAGACGATCTCCCGCGCCCTCTATAGCTTCCCGTCGTCTCCGCTCATGAGCTCCACCATGGATCGCTCCATCTTCATCCTCCAGTCGGCCATCGTTCCCGGATCTGCTCCCCTTTCTCACCGAATGGGTCGTTGGGCAGTGTGGTGGGTGGGAAGAATTGATGTGGAGTGCATCGTCTCACCATCGAGCAGGGAGGGGGGATTTATTGTCCTCCTCCCGCTCGCATTCATGGTGGGCGTTCGCCTCGGAATCCCCACCGCAACCTCCAACCTCACAAGAAACTGTGTACCCAACGTGTACCACATGACACGGGAACCAGATCACCGATCGCCATGAAATTTTCTCGCCGGCGTGCAGCCCATGGCTATCCACCACTCGCCCCTCATCATCAAGCAACAACAGTCTGCGGATCGTACCTTGCACGAGGAGCGATCCCCTCTGGTAGCAGAGGAGTCCCGCCGCGAGGAGGCCGGGGATGTAGAGGACCGGCCATCTCCCGTCCCCTACCATCGCCCTCCCATCGGGGTCCATCTCACCGGCGTGGAGCCCATCGCCTGAGTCGTCGCCAGAATCGCCTCTCCGGTTACGTGTCGAAGCGACCATCTTTCGCCTCCATATGCCACCTTGTTAATTTGCCTATGTCGTTTCCTTAGGACCCCCACCTCATCTCTCGATCGATTGCCTCCCAGCGCACGCCCCACCGATTTTTATTCTCTTTCTGGTTTTTCATGGTAGCAAAACCCATTGATTTTCCTTTAGCCTATGTTGGTTTTTTCCAAAACCAAAACACACCGGCGGTCTTTTTTTCTGAACACAGTACAAACGCGAACGCTCATATATACGCGCATACACTCACCCCTATGAACGCACACACGCACACCCTATCCTATGAACACCTCCGAGAGACTGAAAACCCACCGGCAGTCTATATCACGTCACGATCCCCTCTTATGAAACTTTCCTAGCAGTCTATATCACGTCACCAACTCACGATCCCCTCCTACGAAACTTTCCTTTCAAAATAGAACTTACCTTCCAAAATATTACTACTTTCCATCAATCAATTGGAGGACACCTTCCCAAATTAATCAACACAAATCGTTCAACACAAACTGTATGGTGGCGAGTGCTGGTTGATCCCCACTTTCCTGAGTACGGCGGCGACCCCAACAGTCTTCACATCCATTGCTTTGTTAATCCTGTCCCGCTGCTGTCGTTCCTCAAAGTGTCGTCCTCGCCTGTAATGCATGACAGGTCGGTATACATGTTGTTATCAACTTCAGCCAACTGGTGCTAAACCAAGGTAAAGTCTATTTAGGTCAGGCTTATCACTGTGAAAGAGCAAAACTGGTTAAGAAGGCTTGTCAATGTAAACCAACTGAAACTTTCTCTACATCATGATTATCCAAAAGAACCAAATATCAAGTATATAATGCATAAGCTATTATAAAGACCAATAAAATCCACCCTTTGTTGAAAAAAATATTATAAAGATCAATTCATAGGAAGATCATGCATAGGAAGATCAATTCTGAGGTCCCATTTTTAAGAGATGAGACCCGAAGGGGGGTCTGTAGTGTGTGGCTTTACATGTTGTAGCTCTGAAATTACCTCTAAATAAGTCACTAGCTCTAAGACGTGTGTCGACATATAAATCTGCTTATGTAGAATTCTTTAAATAACATAGACTGTCTTTCTCTCTAGAGGCTTACTTTTCTCATGATGTATATCAATGAAACAAAATAGTAAATGTCAGTATGCCTAGGAAAGCAGGACCATGACTTTCTGTCTCTCTAGAGGCTTCCTTTACTCACCTGGCAAAAATAAGAGGCTTCCTTTACTCAAGATGTATATGAATGAAACAAAATAGTAAATGTGAGTATGCCTAGGAAGGCAGGACCATGCATCAGGAGACAACTTATGGCCTTGGATACGGATATATTCAGCCGCACTAGCTTCGCCGGAGTCCTCTGGTGATGGCGGGAGGGAAAGACGGGAGGAGAGGGGGTTAGGCGGGGGAACGGCGACTCCGCCCGTGTCACCCAGGAAGAGCGACGTGGGGGCAGAGCGTTATTTTCCGTCTATCAATCAATTTGTTATTGACCACCATATTCCAAAAACAATCTATAAATAT
This sequence comes from Thinopyrum elongatum, assembly GCA_011799875.1. NCBI lineage: Eukaryota > Viridiplantae > Streptophyta > Magnoliopsida > Poales > Poaceae > Thinopyrum > Thinopyrum elongatum. The sequence goes on along the minus strand of CM022297.1, from coordinate 485,887,870 downwards.
ACTCCAGTGTTAATTAATCTTTTATCTCCTTCAAAGGAAAGCCTTATTTTTCTTACTCAAAAAGTCATACAGTAGTACTCCTAGTTTGCTCAATGCCAGAGCAGATCTTCTCAGCTAAGATCCGGACGCGGATTTGGTGAACATAGGTGCGCGCGCACCCTTTATGAATAGTAAATTCAAAAAAATGCTAGAAAAAAAATCTGAATTTATTTTTTTATATACATAGTCAACCGCTATACTCGCATATAAAGTTTTAAGAAGAAATCACATCCATGGTAATCTGGGCAAAAATGACAAAATCAAAGCTATATTAAAAAACACTGTTTAATGAATAGTGTGGTCGCATTTGTATTTTCTTCACTAAGAATACCATGGGTGTCAATACATCATAAAACTTCACACATGAGTAGAATGATCGACTAAGGTTCATACCGCGAAATTTCAGATTTTTTTTATTTTTTCTAGTATTTTTTATGAATTTACTATTCACGTGGGTGCGCACGCACCCATGTTCACCTTTGAATTTTCAGGCTTTTCTACAATAATCTTAAAAATAATACACTTGTGGGGGATAGGATCGAACAAACAGTTTTTTTTTAAGAAAGGGGTTTCCCCTCTCCACTTTTATAAATGAAGCAGATAGAAAACAGTATACTGGACAAGCATAAAGCCTAACATCACTCTACGCTATACCTGGCCATCCGCCGGGCCGGGCCGGGCCTAACCAAGCCCGAGGTAGAAAACTCAGGCCAAGCCCGGCCCGGCCCGGCCGTCGGGCCTACTTTTCAGGCCCAAGCCTGGCCCACCACTACAAAAGCCCGCCGGGCCTCGGGCTGTTGGAAATATGCCCTACAGGCAATAATATTATATTATTATATTTCTATTATTGATAATTAAGAGTTTATATTTCATGCTATAACTACTATGATCCTGGAATATGCGATTCAGTGGAAAACTCATATGCACGTGTGGAATGATAAACGGTCAAACAATAGGTTCCCGGTCCAGCCTCTAGGACTGGCTTAAGTGTTGTTGGTGATCAAGTTTTCCGGATCTTAGGATATCGTTAGGTGCAATGATAGTACTAAAACAACATTGAGGGTATGACGTTAGAAGAACGATCATATTGAATCGACCCAATCTTGTATGTTATACTTTGTGATCGTATCGTCTGAAATCATCTGTTATAACACTGAGTTTTAGCATGTGTACTTTAGTTCCTCAGACCATGAGAGTGTCTCGGTTAATTCTTACCAGACGGTGGACTTTGGGGTTGCTCAAACGTCATCTGTAACAAGGTGATCATAACGACAACTTTCAGGTTCACCGGAAAGTTTGATAAGTGAACGGACAGCTCGAGAGTGGGATTTGATCCTCCGACGATGGAGAGATATTCTTAGGGCCCTCTCACTGTGAAGGCATCCATCATCGTCTGGCCAGACACAGGTCACTGTGTCACGGGGTTGCCGGAACATGTCAACGAGAAAGAAGAACAAAACTGGTAACAGGAGCGACGGTATAGTGGGTATGGTGATGACCCAAGAGGATACCGATGCACATCGAGTTTTGTAAAGTATCATGAAGCAAAGGGAATGTCACATGATAACCAAAGGTTCACTCGAATATCATTCGTGTGATCATAGTGACCGATATGGATGTCCACAGTTTCACTATCGGTCATTGAACGAAGGGGTTTCGTTCATGTCTATGTTTTATCGAACCTACGGGGTCACAAGCTTAAGGTAATCACGATCTGCTGAGAGTTAGTGGAACGGGAATGATGAGAATATATTTGTGAAATAGTTTCATTAATATTCGGAATAGTTCCGAGAGGTTCCAGAAGCGTTTCGGGGTCACCGGAAGGGTTTCGGTGAATATCGGGTAATACCGGGTATTACCGATTAATTATATATAGGTGGAAAAATGTTTCCGGGGATGTTAAATTATATATACAATGCTCTGAATATGTTTAATGTATTTTATATAATAATTAAATATCAACGGGCCTTAAAAGGCTAAGAAGGGGAAGGAGACTTGGGCCATAAAGGCCCAAGTGGAGGTGGCGCCCCCCCTTTCCTTGTGGGGGGCCGAATCCTACTAAGGGTGGGAGTTGGACTCCCCCCTAGGCCGGCGCACCAAGGGAGGACTTTCCTCCCTTGGTGGCTGCCCTCTCCTCCCTCCTAAACCTATATAAACTAGAGGTTTTCCACCCTTTTGAGAACAAGTTTTTGGGTGCCTCTGCTAGTTGATCTAGTTCTAGTTCTAGTTGGTCCTAGACTAATTAGAGCTAGCCCTAGCCACCACTAATCCTCATAATTAGAATCCCAGTGTGGTTCTAATCTCCTCCCTCTAATTCTCTGGTGACGATTAGCTCTGGATGACGAAGCACTGCCGGATCGTGAAGACCGTACGCTTGTAACCAAGTAGAGAGGCCGTGCTTTCGGTCTTCTGTTCGAGGGATCATTCGAGGGCGGTTCGCGGGACTTCGAGCATGATCTACACCAACTCTTCTTCTTCCACTGCACTTCGGAGTTGGTAACGATCGTTGATCCCAACCCTTATGCATCTTCATATTGATCTTGGTGATCGTAGGTGCGGATTTTTTTTGCTTTCTACTACGTTTCCCAACAGTGGCATCATGAGCAGGATTATGAATAGATGCAGGTTGCGATCTACATCACATCTGATATGTGAGGGTTGATGTTCTTGCTATGCTTCCCACGAGTGTTGCTTTAGTTCAGTTCATCGGCAGAATGATGTAGTTTTGCTACAAGGTTCTGACAATCGATCGGCTCTGGCTGTCGATGATCTGCTAATAGTTCCTTGGGCTACATCATAGTCGGGAATAGTGAATTGTCGTGTACACAAGAGGGTGCCGAAGATGGATGATCTTCTAGGGGGTCACGTGTATTAACGAAGTTTAGTGTGGGGGACGAGACTTTTATTAAGTCTCTCTTTCACACACCCCGAAACTTAATCTAGCATCAATAACATCGCCTTGTTGTGCTTGCGTAGGTAGCTAGTCTTAATCGTTAAAACTGGTTAACCATGTAACTAAAATTGTGCTAAAACCGATTAGAGGACATCTAACTTGGTTTTGCAGGGTTTGCATTGTTGGGGAATGTTGCATGGGAAACAAAAAATTTCCTACGCTCACCAAGATCAATCTAGGAGATGAACATCTACGAGAGGAGAGATTGCATCAACATACCCTTGTAGATTGCTAAGCAGAAGCGTTAAGAAACGTGGTTGATGTAGTCGAACGTCTTGGCGATCCAATCGCGATCCATCCTGCGAACTCCCGATCCAAGTGCCAAACGGACGGCACCTCTGCGTTCAACACACGTACGGCTTGATGACGCCTTCACCTCCTCGATCCAGCGAGCGATGGTGAAGTAGTAGCTCGAGTCCTCCAGCAACACGACGGTGTGGTGGCGGTGGTGGTGGCGGAATCTCAACAGAGCTTCGCTAAGCACTACAGAGAGGAAGAAGACTACGAGGGAGAGGAGGGGCAGCGCTGTGGCGTATCAGGGTGTGGCTGCCCTCTCTCTACCTCTCTATATATAGGGGGAAGGGGGAGGAGGAGGCGCCCTAGGGTTTCCCTAGGGGGGCGGCGGCCACAAGGGGAAACCCTAGATGGGTTTTCGGTGCCTCTCCCTAGGAGACTTGGCCCCCAAGTCAGGTGAAGGCAGCCCTAGGGGGGCGCCCCACCTCCTCTATTGATCGTGAGATGGGGTAAGGGGGCGCACAGCCCCTTAGTGGGCTGGTGTGCTGCTACTTCTTGAGCTTGCGTTGGTTTTTCCCTTGAAGAAGAAAGGGTGATGCAGCAAAGTAGAGATAAGTATTTCCCTCAGTTAGAGAACCAAGGTATCAATCCAGTAGGAGGTACAAGCAAGTCTCCAATCTATGCACCTGCACAAACAATCAAACACTTGCACCCAACACGATAAAGGGGTTGTCAATCCCTTCACGGTCAATTGCAAGGATGAGATCTGATAGAGATAGATATAAAAGATTACTAAAACGTAAAACAAAGTAAAAAAATTGCAGCAAGGTAATTTTGGATTTTTTGGTTTATAGATCTGAAAATATATGATGGAAAATAGACCCGGGGGCCATAGGTTTCACTAGAGGCTTCTCTCTTGAAAGAAAATAACATGGTGGGTGAACAAATTACTGTCGAGCAATTGATAGAAAAGTGCAAAGTTATGACGATATCCAAGGCAATGATTATGAATATAGGCATCACGTCCGTGTCAAGTAGACCGAAACGATTCTGCATCTACTACTATTACTCCACACATCGACTGACTCCTGCCTGCATCCAGAGTATTAAGTTCAAGAGAACAGAGTAACGCTTTAAGCAAGATGACATGATGTAGAGGGATAAACTCAAGCAATATGATGAAAACCCCATCTTTTTACCCTTGATGGCAACAATACAATACGTGCCTCGCTAACCCTACTATGTCACTGGGTGAGGACACCGCAAGATTGAACCCAAAACTAAGCACCTCTCCCATTGCAAGAAATACCAATCTAGTTGGCCAAACCAAACCGATAATTCGAAGAGAAATACAAAGATACTAAATCATGCATATAAGAATTCAGAGAAGATTCAAATAATATTCATAGATAATCTGATCATAAATCCACAATTCATCGGATCTCGACAAACACACCGCAAAAGAATATTACATCGGATAGAACTCCAAGAACATCGAGGAGAACATTGTATTGAAGATCAAAGAGAGAGAAGAAGCCATCTAGCTACTAGCTATGGACCCGTAGGTCTGTGGTAAACTACTCACGCTTCATCGGAAGGGCAATAGGTTTGATGTAGACGCCCTTCGTGATTGAATCCCACTCCAGCATATTGCTGGAAAAGGCCCCAAGATAGGATCTCACGGGAACAGAGGCTTGCGGCGGTGGAAAAGTATTTTGGTGGACGCTTCTGTTGGTTCGGGAATATTTGGGAATTTATAGGCCAAAGATTAGGGTTAGAGGATCTCCAAGGGGGCCACAAGCCAGGGGGCACGCCCCTACGGCTTGTCGTCTCCTCGTAGGTCTTCTGACCTCCTCTCCAAGTCTCGTAGGTGTCTTCTGGTCCAAGAAAAATCATCGTGAAAGTTTTATTCCGTTTAGACTCCGTTTGATATTCCTTTTCTGTAAAACTCAAAAACAAGGAAAAAAACAGAAACTGGCACTGGGCTCTAGGTTAATAAGATAGTCCCAAAAATAATATAAAATAGCATATTAATGCATATAAAACATCCAAAACAGATAATATAATAGCATGGAACAATAAAAAATGATAGATACGTTGGAGATGTATCATGTGCCCCTCCCTTTGGCCCATGAGCCCCCCCCCCCAACACTTGCCGGGGGCCCCCGAAACCACTTTTAGTCATGCTGGCCATAACCCGGTGCCCCTGGAACACTTCCGGACTTCGATACCCTTCGTCCTATATATCAATATTCACCTCCGGACCCTTTCGGAGTTCCTCGTCACATCCGGGATCTCATCCAGGACTCCGAACAACCTTTGGTAACCACCATAATGACTCAACTATACTTATATCGTCACCAAACATTAAGTGTGTAGACCCTGCGGGTTCGAGAACTATGCAGACATGACCGAGACACCTCTATGGTCAATAACCAAGAGCGGGACCTAGATGACTATATTGGTTCCTACATATTCTACGAAGATCTTATCGGTCGAACCTCGATGTCAAGGATTCAGCTAATCCCGTATGCAGTTCCCTTTGTCCATCGATGTGTTCCTTGCCCGAGATTCGATCGTTGGTATCTCCATACCTAGTTCAATCTCGTTACCGGCAAGTCTCTTTACTCGTTCTATAATACAAGATCACATGGCTAACCCATTAGTCACATTTCTTGCAAGCACATTGTGATGCTGTATTACCGAGTGGGCCCTGAGATACCTCTCCGTCACACGGAGTGAAAAATCCCAATCTTGATCCATGCCAACTCAACAGACACCCTCAGAGACACCTGTAGAACACCTTTATAGTCACCCAGTTACATTGTGACTTTGGTACACACAAGGTACTCCTCCGGTGTCAGTGAGTTGCATGATCTCGTGGTCATAGGAACATATACTTGACATGCAGAAAACGATAACAATAAACTTGATACGATCATATGCTACCTTTATGGTTTGGGTCTTGTCCATCACATCATTCCCCCAATGATGTGATCCCGTTATCAAATGACAACTCATGTCTATGACTAGGAAACCATAGCCATCTTTGATCAACGAGCTAGTCCGGTAGAGGCTTACTAGGGACATGCTGTTGTCTATGTATCCACACATGCATTTGAGTTTCCGGTCAATACAGTTATAGCATGGATAATAAACGATTATCATGAACAAGGAAATATAATAGTTACCACTTTATTATTGCCTCTAGGGCATATTTCCAACAGTCTCCCACTTGCACTAGAGTCAATAATATAGCATTACATGGTAATGAATCTAACACCCATAGAGTTCTGGTGTTGATCATGCTTTGCCTGTGGAAGAGGTTTAGTCAACGGATCTACAACATTCAGATCCATTTGTATCTTGCAAATGTTTATGTCTTCCTCCTTGATGTAATCGCGGACGGAATTGAAGTGTCACTTTATGTGTCTGGTCCTCTTGTGATACCTTGGTTCCTTGGCCAGAGCAATGGCACCAGTGTTGTCACAGAACAGAGTCATTGGGTCCAGTGCACTGGGCACAACTCCAAGATCTGTCATGAACTGCTTCATCCAGACACCTTCCTTTGCTGCCTCCGAGGCAGTTATGTACTCCGCTTCGCATGTAGAATCAGCTACCATGCTTTGCTTGGAACTGCACCAGCTTACCGCTCCCCCGTTCAGAACATATACATATCGGATTTGAGACTTAGAGTCATCCGGATCGGTGTCAAAGCTTGCATCGACGTAACCCTTTATGACGAGCTCTTGATCACCTCCATAAATGAGAAACATTTCCTTAGTCCTTTTCAGGTACTTAAGGATATTCTTGACCGATGTCCAGTGTTCCACTCCTGGATCACTTTGAAACCTTCCGGCCATACATATGGCAAGGCAGACATCTGGCCTTGTGCACAGCATCGCATACATGATAGAGCCTATGGCAGAAGCATAGGGGACGACACTCATCTTTTCTCTATCCTCTGCAGTCGCTGGGCATTGAGTCTTACTCAACTTCACACCTTGCAAAACAGGTAAGAACACCTTCTTAGACTGATCCATTTTGAACTTCTTCAAAATCTTATCAAGGTATGTGCTTTGTGAAAGTCCTATCAAGCGTCTTGATCTATCTCTATAGATCTTGATGCCTAATATGAAAGTAGCTTCTCCTAGGTCCTTCATTGAAAAACTCTTGTTCAAATATTCCTTCATGTTTTCCAAAAGTTCTATATTGTTTCCAATCAGCAATATGTCATCCACCTATAATACTAGAAACGCTATAGAGCTCCCACTCACTTTCTTGTAAATACAAGTTTCTCTATAAACTTGTATAAACCCAAACGCTTTGATCACCTCATCAAAGAGAATATTCCAAATCCGAGATGCTTGCACCAGCCCATAAATGGATCACTGGAGCTTGCACACTTTGTCAGCATTCTCTGGATCGACAAAACCTTCCGGTTGCATCATATACAACTCTTCTTTAACGAAACCGTTAAGGAACGCTGTTTTTGATGGAAATATGCCCTAGAGGCAATAATAATATGGTTATTATTATATTTCCTTAATCATGATAAAGGTTTATTATTCATGCTAGAATTGTATTAACCGGAAACTTAAATACATGTGTGGATACATAAACAAATACAGTGTCCCTAGTAAGCCTCTACTAGACTAGCTCGTTGATCAAAGATGGTTAAGGTTTCCTAACCATAGACATGAGTTGTCATTTGATAATGGGAGCACATCATTAGGAGAATGATGTGATGGACAAGACCCATCCGTTGGCTTAGCATATGATCGTTCAGTTCATTACTACTGCTTTCTTAATGTCAAATACATGTTCCTTCGACCATGAGATCATGCAACTCCCGGATACCGAAGGAATGCCTTGTGTGCTATCAACCGTCACAACGTAACTGGGTGATTATAAAGATGCTCTACAGGTATCTCCGAAGGTGTCTGTAGAGTTGGCATGGATCGAGATTGGGATTTGTCACTCCGAGTATCGGAGAGGTATCTCTGGGCCCTCTCGGTAATACACATCATAATAAGCTTGCAAGCAAAATGACTAAGGAGTTAGTTATGAGATGCTGTATTACAGAACGAGTAAAGAGACTTGCCGGTAATGAGATTGAACTAGGTATGGAGATACCGACGATCGAATCTCGGGCAAGTAACACACCGACAGACAAAGGGAATTACGTATGTTGTCATAACAGTTCGATCGATAAAGATCTTCATAGAATATGTATGAACCAATATGGGCATCTAGGTTCTGCTATTGGTTATTGACCGGAGAGGTGTCTCGGTCATGTCTACATAGTTCTCGAACCCGTAGGGTCCGCACGCTTAACGTTGGTTGATGATATAGTGTTATATGACTTATGTGATTTGGTTACCGAATGGTATTCGGAGTCCCGGATGAGATCACGGACATGACGAGGAGCTCCGGAATAGTCTAGAGGTAAAGATCAATATATAGGACAATGATATTTGGACACCGGAAGAGTTTCGGGAGGTACCGGATAGTGATCGGATCACCGGAAGGGGTTCCGGGAAGCCCCGGAAGGCTATATGGGCTTAATGGGCCAAAGAGGGAACACACCAGCCCACAAGGGGCTGGTGCGCCCCTCTCCCTGGCCGCTGGCCCTAGGGGAAGGAAAGGGGGAGGGTTGGCCCTCCTGCCTTTCCCTCCTCATAAGAGAAAGGAAAGGGGGGGGGGGGGGCGCCGCCTTCCCCTGCCTTCCTCCCGCGCACAAATAAGGAAGGGGGGGCGCGGCAAGGGGCAGGAGCCCAAGGAGGATTGGGCCTCCTTGGGGGCGCCTCCTGGCTGCCTCCCCTCTTCCCCCACCTATATATATGTGGGAGGGGGCACCACACATAACGACGACAATCTCTTAGCCGTGTGCGGCGCCCCTCTCAACAGTTTCGTCCCTCGGTCATATTTTCAGAGTGCTTAGGCGAAGCCCTGCGGAGATAGCATCACCACCACCGTCACCACGCCATCGTGCTGACGGAACTCATCCACTACTTTGCCATCTTGCTGGATCAAGAAGCCGAGGACGTCACCGAGCGGAACGTGTGCTGAACGCGCAGGTGCCGTACATTCGGTACTTGATCGGTTGGATCGCGAAGAAGTTTGACTACATCAACCGCATTACTAAACACTTCCACTTACGGTCTATGAGGGTATGTAGACATACTCTTCCCCCTCGTTGCTATGCATCTCCATGGATAGATCTTGCGTGTGCGTAGAATTTTTTTTGTTTTCCATGCAACGTTCCCCAACAGTGGCATCCGAGCCAGGTCTATGCATAGATGATATGCACGAGTAGAGCACAAAGAGTTGTGGGCGGTGATGGTCATACTGCTTACCACCAACGTCTTATTTTGATTCGGTGGTATTGTAAGATGAAGCGGCCCGGACCAACCTTACATGTCCACGTACATGAGATCGGTTCCACCGACAGACATGCAACTTGTTTTGCATAAAGGTGGCTGGCAGGTGTCTGTTTCTCCTACTTTAGTTGAATCGAATTTGACTACAGCCGGTCCTTGAAGAAGGTTAAAATAGCAAACTTGATAAATCACCGTTGTGGTTTTTGCGTAAGTAAGAACGGTTCTTGCTAGAAGCCCGTAGCAGCCACGTAAAACTTGCAACAACAAAGTAGAGGACGTCTAACTTGTTTTTGCAGGGCATGTTGTGATGTGATATGGTCAAGACATGATGTGATATATGTTGTTGTATGAGATGATCATGTTTTGTAATATCGACAACCGGCAAGAGCCTTAGGGTTGTCTCTTAATTATTGTATGAAATGCAAGCGCCATTTAATTGCTTTACTTTATCGCTATGCGTTAGCAATAGTTGTAGAAGCAATAGTTGGCGAGACGACCCCGACCCAACGGTGGAGATCAAGGTGTCGAGCCGATGACAATGGAGATCATGATGATGCTTTGGAGATGGAGAACAAAAGCACATGAGGATGATGGCCATATCATGTCACATATTTTGATTGCATGTGATGTTTATCCTTTATGCATCTTATTTTGCTTAGAACGGCGGTAGCATTATAAGACGATCCCTTCACTAAATTTCAAGATAAAAGTGTTCTCCCCAAGTATGCACTGTTGCCAAAGTTCGTCGTTTTGAAGCACCTCGTGATGATCGGGTGCGATAGACTCTACGTTCACATACAACGGGTGTAAGACAGTTTTGCACATGCATAATACTTGGGTTAAACTTCACGAGCCTAGCATGTACAGACATGGTCTCGGAACACTAGAGACCGAAAGGTCGAACGTGAGTCATATAGTAGATATGATCAACATAGAGATGTTCACCATTGATGACTACCCCATCTCACGTGATGATCGAACATGGGTTAGTTGATTTGGATCATGTATCACTTAGATAACTTGAGATACGTTTATTTAAGTGGGTGTTCATTAGTAATTTGATTAAGTGAACTTAATTTATCATGAACTTACTCTTAATAGTTTTGCATATCTATGTTGTAGATCAATGGCCCGTGCTACCGTTCCCTTGAATTTTAATACGTTCCTAGAGAAAGCTAAGTTGAAAGATGATGGTAGCAACTACACAGACTGGGTCCGTAACTTGAGGATTATCCTCATTGCTGCACAGAAGAATTATGTCCTTGATGCACCGCTAGGTGATCAACCTGTTGTAGGAGCTACTGCAGATGTTATGAATGTCTGGCAAGCTCGATCTGATGATTACTCAATAGTTCAGTGTGCCATGCTTTACGGCTTAGAACCGGGACTTCAAAGATGTTTTGAACATCTTGGAGCATATGAGATGTTCCAAGAGTTGAAGTTAATATTTCAAGCAAATGCCCGGGTTGAGAGATATGAAGTCTCCAACAAGTTCTATAGCTGCAAGATGGAGGAGAACAGTTCTATCAGTGAACACATACTCAAAATGTCTGGGTATCATAACCACTTGACTCAGCTGGGAGTTGATCTTCCAGTTGATAGTGTTATTGACAGAGTTCTTCAATCACTGCCACCAAGCTACAAAGGCTTCTTGATGAACTATAGTATGCAAGGGATGACGAAAATGATTCCTGAGCTCTTCGCAATGCTTAAGGCCGCGGAGGTAGAAATCAAGAAGGAGCATCAAGTGTTGATGGTTAACAAGACCACTAGTTTCAAGAAAAAGGGCAAGGGAAAGAAAGGGAACTTCAAGAAGAATGGCAAGCAAGTTGCCGCTCCCATGAAGAAGCCCAAAGCTGGACCTAAGCTTGAAACTAAGTGCTTCTACTGCAAAGGAAGTGGTCACTGGAAGGCGGAACTGCCCCAAGTATTTGGCGGATAAGAAGGATGGCAAAGTGAACAAAGGTATATTTGATATACATGTTATTGATGTGTAACTTACTAATGCTCGTAGTAGCACCTGGGTATTTGATACTGGTTCGGTTGCTCATATTTGTAACTCGAAACAGGAGCTGCAGAATAAACGAAGATTGGCTAAGGACGAGGTGACGATGCACGTCAGGAATGGTTCCAAGGTCGATGTGATCGCTGTTGGCACGTTACCTCTACATCTACCTTCGGGTTTAGTTTTAGACCTCAATAATTGTTATTTGGTGCCAGCGTTGAGCATGTACATTATATTGGGATCTCGTTTATTGCAAGACAGTTATTCATTTAAAGTCAGAAAATAATGGTTGTTTATGAATAACATCTTTTATGGTCATGCACCCTTGATGAATGGTCTATTCTTGTTGAATCTTGATCGTAGTGATACACATATTCATAATATTGATGCCAAAAGATGCAAAGTTGATAATGATAGTGCAACATACTTGTGGCACTGCCGTTTAGGTCATATTGGTGTAAAGCGCATGAAGAAACTCCATGCGGATGGACTTTTGGAGTCACTTGATTATGAATCATTTGATACTTGCGAACCATGCCTCATGGGTAAGATGACTAAAACTCCGTTCTCTGGAACAATGGAGTGAGCTAATGACTTATTGGAAATAATACATACCGATGTATGCGGTCCGATGAGTGTTGAGGCACGCGACGGGTATCGTTATTTTCTGACCTTCATAGATGATTTGAGTAGGTATGGGTATATCTACTTGATGAAACACAAGTCTGAAACATTTGAAAAGTTCAAAGAATTTCAGAGTGAAGTGGAGAATCATAGTAACAAGAAAATAAAGTTTCTATGATCTGATCGCGGAGGCGAATATTTGAGTTACAAGTTTGGCCTTAATTCAAAACAATGTGGAATTGTTTCACAACTCACGCCACATGGAACACCACAGCGTAATGGTGTGTCCGAACGTCGTAACCGTACTTTATTAGATATGGTGCGTTCTATGATGTCTCTTACCGATTTACCACTATCGTTTTGGGGTTATGCATTAGAGACAGCCGCATTCATGTTAAATAGGGCACCTTCTAAATCCGTTGAGACGACACCGTATGAACTGTGGTTTGGCAAGAAACCTAAGATGTCGTTTCTTAAAGTTTGGGATGCGACACTTGTGTCAAAAGGCTTCAGTCTGATAAGCTCAAACCTAAATCAGAGACGTGCGTCTTCATAGGATACCCTATAGAAACTATCGGGTACACCTTCTACCACAGATCCGAAGGCAAGATCTTTGTTGCTAAAAATGGGTCCTTTCTAGAGAAGGAGTTTCTCTCGAAAGAAGTGAGTGGGAGGAAAGTAGAACTTGATGAGGTAATTGTACCTTCTCTCAAATTGGAAAGTAGCACATCACAGAAAACCGTTCCCGTGATGCCTACACCAACTAGAGAGGAAGCTAATGATTGTGATCATGATACTTCAGATCAAGTTACTACTGAACTTCGTAGGTCAACCAGAACACGTTCCGCACCAGAGTGGTACGGTAATCCTGTCCTGGAAGTCATGTTACTAGACCAAGGCGAACCTATGAACTATGAAGAAGCTATGATGAGCCCAGATTCCGACAGATGGCTTGAGGCCATGAATCTGAGATAGGATCCATGTATGAGAACAAAGTGTGGACTTTGGTGGACTTGCCCGATGATCGGCAAGCCATAGAAAATAAATGGATCTTCAAGAAGAAGACTGACACTGATGGTAATGTTACTGTCTACAAAGCTCGACTTGTCACAAAAGGTTTTCGACAAGTTCAAGGGTTGACTACAATGAGACTTTCTCACCCGTAGCGATGCTTAAGTCTGTCTGAATCATGTTAGCAATTGCCGTATTTTATGATTATGAAATCTGACAAATGGACATCAAAACTGCATTCCTTAATGGATTTCTTAAAGAAGAGTTCTATATGATGCAACCAGAAGGTTTTGTCGATCCTAAAGGTGTTAACAAAGTGTGCAAGCTCCAGCGATCCATCTATGGACTGGTGCAAGCATCTCGGAGTTGGAATATACGCTTTGATGAGGTGATCAAAGCATATGGTTTTATACAGACTTACGGTGAAGCCTGTATTTACAAGAAAGTGAGTGGGAGCTCTGTAGCATTTTCTGATATTATATGTGGATGACATATTGTTGATTGGAAATGATATAGAATTTCTGGATAGCATAAAAGGATACTTGAATAAGAATTTTTCAATGAAAGACCTCGGTGAAGCTGCTTATATATTGGGCATCAAGATCTATAGGGATAGATCGAGACGCTTAATAGGACTTTCACAAAGCACATACCTTGGCAAAAGTTTTGAAGAAGTTCAAAATGGATCAGTCAAAGAAAGGGTTCTTGCCTGTGTTGCAAGGTGTGAAGTTGAGTAAGACACAAAACCTAACCACGGCAGAAGATAGAGAGAGAATGAAAGTCATTCCCTATGCCTCAGCCATAGGTTCTATAAAGTATGCCATGCTGTGTACCAAACCTGTTGTGTACCTTGCCATGAGTTTGGCAAGGGGGTACAATAGTGATCCAGGAGTAGATCACTGGACAATGGTCAAAATTATCCTTAGTTACCTAAGAGGGCTAAGGAGACATTTCTCGGTTATGGGGGTAATAAAGAGTTCGTCGTAAAGGGTTACGTCGATGCAAGGTTTAACGCCGATTCAGATGACTCTGAGTCTCAATCTGGATACATATTGAAAGTGGGAACAATTAGCTAGAGTAGCTCCATACAGAGCTTTGTAGACATAGAAATTTGCAAAATACATACAGATCTGAATGTGACAGACCCGTTGACTAAACTTCTCTCAGAAGCAAAACATGATCACACCTAAGTACTCTTTGGGTGTTAATCAGATGGCGATGTGAACTAGATTATTGACTCTAGTAAAATCTTTGGGTGTTTGTCGCGGCGGAGAACGATCACCTATGAGGCCAACGACCCCTTTGTGGCTCGGCAGGGGGACGGTCACATTGCACAAAGAGCGGAGGCCGTGGGACAGCACGACAGAGATGGCACCGGTCGTTTTTACTCAGGTTCTGGCCGCAGCGAGGCGTAAAACCCTACTCCTACTTTGGTGGATTGATAGAAGGACCATGGAACTCGCGGTGCGCTCTAGCCCGGCAAGGTCGCCTTGGGAAGAGCAGCTACGCACGTGTGGATACACGAGGGTCCGAATCCTTTCTAATGATGCCATGGCCCTCCTTTTATAGGTAAAGGGGTCACCACAATGGCAGAATGTCTTGGGAAACGTTGCATGGAAAACGAAAAAATTCTACGCACACGCAATGATCTATCCATGGAGATGCATAGCAACGAGGGGGAGAGTGTGTCTACGTACCCTCGTAGACCGTAAGCAGAAGCGTTTGATAACGCGGTTGATGTAGTCGAACTTCTTCTAGCTCCGACCGATCAAGTACCGAACGTACGACACCTCCGAGTTCTGCACACGTTCAGCTCGGTGACATCCCTCACCTTCTTGATCCAGCAAGATGTCGAGGTAGTAGATGAGTTCTGTCAGCACGACGGCGTGGTGACGGTGATGGTGAAGTGATCCTCGCAGGGCTTCGCCTAAGCACTACGAAAATATGACCGGAGGTGTAAACTGTGGAGGGGGGCGCCGCACACGGCTAACAATTGATGTTGTCTTCTAGGCGCCCCCCTCCCCACATATATATAGGTGGGAGGGAGAGGGGAGGCAGCCAGGGTGCGCCCCAAGTAGGATCCGAATCCTACTTGGGGTTTCCCCAAGTGACGCCCCCCGTCCATAAACCACCGGAGAGAAAAGGGAAGGGGGAAGAGAGAAGGAAGGGGGGCCGAACCCCCTCTTTTCTTTCTCCCAATCGGCCTCCTGCCATAGGGGGGGCGCGCCACCCCTTGTTGGCCGGTGTGCTCCCCACTCATGGCCCATATGGCCCATATATTCCCCCGGGGTTGTCCGATAACCCCTCCGGTACTCCGATAAATACCCGATACCTTCCGGAATGCTTCCGGTGTCCGAATTCCATCGTCCTATATATCAATCTTTACCTCTCGACCATTTAGAGACTCCTCATCATGTCCGTGAACAACATTCGGTCACCAAATCACATAACTCATATAATACTATATCATCAATGAACGTTAAGCGTGCGGACCCTACGGGTTCGAGAACTATGTAGACATGACCGAGACACCTCTCCGGTCAATAACCAATAGCGGAACCTAGATGCTCATATTGGATCCTACATATTCTACGAAGATCTTTATCGGTCGAACCGTTATGACAACATACGTTATTCCCTTTGTCTATCGGTATGTTACTTGCCCGAGATTTGATCGTCGGTATCTTCATACCTAGTTCAATCTCGTTATCGGCAAGTCTCTTTACTCGTTCCATAATACATCACCTCATGACTAACTCCTTAGTCATTTGCTTACAAGCTTATGATGTGTATTATCGAGAGGGCCCAGAGATACCTCTCCGATACTCGGAGTGACAAATCCTAATCTCGATCTGTGCCAACTCAACAAACACCTTCGGAGATACCTGTAGAGCATCTTTATAATCACCCAGTTATGTTGTGACGTTTGATAGCACACAAGGCATTCCTCCGGTATCCGGGAGTTGCATAATCTCATAGTCGAAGGAATATGTATTTGACATGAAGAAAGCAATAGCAACAAAACTGAACGATCATTATGCTAAGCTAATGGATGGGTCTTGTCCATCACATCATTCTCCTAATGATGTGATCCCATTATCAAATGACAACTCATGTCCATGGTTAGGAAACCTTAACCATCTTTGATCAACGAGCTAGTCTAGTAGAGGCTCACTAGGGACACGGTATTTGTTTATGTATTCACACATGTATTTAAGTTTCCGATCAATACAATTCTAGCATGAATAATAAACCTTTATCATGAATAAGGAAATATAAAATAACAACTTTATTATTGCCTCTAGGGCATATTTCCTTCAGTCTCCCACTTGCACTAGAGTCAATAATCTAGTTCACATCGCCATGTGATTAACACCAATAGTTCACATCGCCATGTGACCAACACCCAATGGGTTTACTAGAGTCAATAATCTAGTTCATATTGCCATGTGATTAACACCAATAGTTCACATCGCCATGTGACCAACACCCAAAGGGTTTACTAGAGTCAATAATCTAGTTCACATCGCCCCGTGATTAACACCCAAAGAGTACTAAGGTGTAATCATGTTTTGCTTGTGAGAGAAGTTTAGTCAACGGGTCTGCCACATTTAGATCCGTATGTATTTCACAAATTTCTATGTCTACAATGCTCTGCATGGAGCTACTCTAGCTAATTGCTCCCACTTTCAATACGTATCTAGATTGAGATTTAGAGTCATCTGGATCGGTGTAAAAGCTTGCATCAACGTAACCCTTTACGACGAACTCTTTATCACTTCCATAACAGAGAAACATTTCTTTAGTTCTCTTAACTAAGGATAATTTTGACTGCTGTCCAGTGATCTACTCCTGGATCACTATTGTACCCCCTTGCCAAACTCATGGCAAGGTACATAACAGTTTGGTACACAGCATGGCATACTTTATAGAACCTATGTCTGAGTCATAGGGAATGACTTTCATTCTCTCTCTATCTCCTGCCATGGTCGGGTTTTGAGTCTTACTCAACCTCATACCTTGTAATACAGGCAAGAACCCCTTCTTGGACTGAACCATTTTGAACTTCTTCAAATCTTATCAAGGTATGTGTTTCGTGAAAGTTCTATTAAGCGTCTTGATCTATCCCTATAGATCTTGATGCTCAATATGCAAGTAGCTTCACTGAGGTCTTTCATTGAAAAATTCTTATTCAAGTATCCTTTTGTGCTATCCAGAAATTCTATATCATTTCCAATCAATAATATGTCATCCACATATAATATCAGAAATGCTACAGAGCTCCCACTCACTTTCTTGTAAATACAAGCTTCACCGTAAGTCTGTATAAAACCATATGCTTTGATCACCTCAACAAAGCGTATATTCCAACTCCGAGATGCTTGCACCAGTCCATAGATGGATCGCTGGAGCTTGCACACTTTGTCAGCACCTTTAGGATCGACAAAACCTTCTGGTTGCATTATATACAACTCTTCTTTGAGAAATCCATTAAGGAATGCAGTTTTGATGTCCATTTGCCAGATTTCATAATCATAAAATGCGGCAATTGCTAACATGATTCGGACGGACTTAAGCATCGCTACAGGTGAGAAAGTCTCATTGTAGTCAACCCCTTCAACTTGTCAAAAACCTTTTGCGACAAGTCGAGCTTTGTAGACGGTAACATTACCATCAGCGTCAGTCTTCTTCTTGAAGATCCATTTATTCTCTATGGCTTGCCGATCATCGAGCAAATCCACCAAAGTCCACACTTTGTTCTCATACATGGATCCTATCTCAGATTTCATGGCCTCAAGCCATCTGTCGGAATCTGGGCTCATCATAGCTTCTTCATAATTCATAGGTTCGTCATGGTCTAGTAACATGACTTCCAGGACAGGATTACCGTACCACTCTGGTGCAGATCATGCTGTGGTCGACCTACAAGGTTCAGTAGTAACTTGATCTGAAGTTTCATGATCATTATCATTAGCTTCCTCTCTAGTTGGTGTAGGCATCACGGGAACAGTTTTCTGTGATGAACTACTTTCCAATTCGAGAGAAGGTACAATTAACTCATCAAGTTCTACTTTCCTCCCACTCACTTCTTTCGAGAGAAACTCCTTCTCTAGAAATGTTCCATTCTTGGCAACAAAGATCTTGCCTTCGGATCTGTGGTAGAGGTGTACTCAATTGTTTTCTTAGGGTATCCTATGAAGACGCACTTCTCCGATTTGGGTTCAAGCTTATCAGGCTGAAGCCTTTTGACATAAGTGTCACAACCCCAAACTTTAAGAAACGACAGCTTAGGTTTCTTGCCAAACCATAGTTCATACGGTGTCGTCTCAGCAGATTTAGATGGTGCCCTATTTAACGTGAATGCAGCTGTCTCTAATGCATAACCCCAAAACGATAGTGGTAAATCGGTAAGAGACATCATAGATCGCACCATATCTAATAAAGTACGGTTACGATGTTCGGACACACCATTAAGCTGTGGTGTTCCAGGTGGCGTGAGTTTGTGAAACTATTCCACATTGTTTTAAATGAAGGCCAAACTCATAACTCAAATATTCGCCTCTGCGATCAGATCGTAGAAACTTTATTTTCTTGTTATGATGATTCTCCACTTCACTCTGAAGTTCTTTGAACTTTTCAAATTTTTCAGACTTGTGTTTCATTAAGTAGATATACCCATATCTGCTCAAATCATCTGTGAAGATCAGAAAATAACGATACCCGCCGCGTGCCTCAACACTCATTGGACCGCATACATCGGTATGTATTATTTCCAATAAGTCATTGGCTCACTCCATTGTTCCGGAGAACGGAGTTTTAGTCATCTTGCCCATTAGGCATGGTTCGCAAGTATCAAATGATTCATAATCAAGTGATTCCAAAAGCCCATCTGTATGGAGTTTCTTCATGCGCTTTACACCAATATGACCTAAACGGCAGTGCCACAAGTATGTTGCACTATCATTATCAACTTTGCATCTTTTGGCATCAATATTATGAATATGTGTATTACTACGATCGAGATTCAATAAACCATTTACATTGGGTGTATGACCATAGAAGGTTTTATCCATGTAAACAGAACAACAATTATTCTCTGACTTTAATGAATAACTGTATTGCAATAAACATGATCCAATCATATTCATGCTCAACGCAAACACCAAATAACATTTATTTAGGCTGAACACTAATCTCAAAGGTAGAGGGAGTATGCGATGGTGATCTTATCAACCTTGGAATCACTTCCAACACACATCGTCACCTCACCCTTAACTAGTCTCTGTTCATTTTGCAACTCCTGTTTCGAGTTACTAATCTTAGCAACTGAACCGGTATCAAATACCCATGGGCTACTATGAACACTAGTAAAGTACACATCAATAACATGTATATCAAATATACCTTTATTCACTTTGCCATCCTTCTTATCCGCCAAGTATTTGGGGCAGTTCCGCTTCCAGTGACCATTCCCTTTGCAGTAGAAGCACTCTGTTTCAGGCTTAGGTCCAGCTTTGGGCTTCTTCACGGGAGTGGCAACTTGCTTGCCATTCTTCTTGAAGTTCCCTTTCTTTCCCTTGCCCTTTTTCTTGAAACTAGTGGTCTTGTTAACCATCAACACTTGATGCTCTTTCTTCATTTCTACCTTCACTGATTTTAGCATCGCGAAGAGCTCGGGAATCATTTTCGTCATCCCTTGCATATTATAGTTCATCACAAAGTTCTAGTAGCTTCGTGATAGTGACTAGAGAACTCTATCAATCACTATCTTATCTGGAAGATTAACTCCCACTTGATTCAAGTGATTGTAGTTCCCAAACATTCTGAGCACATGCTCACTGGCTGAGCTATTCTCCTCCATCTTGTAGGCAAAGTACTTGTCAGAGGTCTCATACCTCTCGACACGGGCATGAGTCTGAAATACCAATTTCAGCTCTTGGAACATCTCATATGCTCCGTTGTGTTCAAAACGTCTTTGTAGCCCCGATTCTAAGCCGTAAAGCATGGCGCACTAAACTATCAAGTAGTCATCATACCGAGCTTTGCCAAATGTTCATAACGTCTGTATCTGCTCATGCAATAGGTCTGTCACCTAGCGGTGCATCAAGGACATAATTCTTCTGTGCAGCAATGAGGATAATCCTCAGATCACGGACCCAGTCCGCATCATTGCTACTATCATCTTTCAACTTAGTTTTCTCTAGGAACATATCAAAAACATAGGGGAGTTACAACGCGAGCTATTGATCTACAACATAATTTGCAAATACTATCAGGACTAAGTTCATGATAAATTAAGTTCAATTAATCAAATTACTTAAGAACTCCCACTTAAATAGACATCCCTCAAGTCATCTAAGTGATACGTGATCCAAATCAACTAACCCATGTCCGATCATCACGTGAGATGGGGTAGTCATCAATGGTGAACATCTCTATGTTGATCATATCTACTATATGATTCACGTTCGACCTTTCGGTCTCCAGTGTTCCGAGGCCATGTCTGTACATGCTAGGCTCGTCAAGTTTAACCCAAGTATTTCGCATGTGCAAAACTGTCTTGCACCCGTTGTATGTGAACGTAGAGTCTATCACACCCGATCATCACGTGGTGTCTCAACATGACGAACTGTAGCAACGGTGCATACTCAGGGAGAACACTTTTACCTCAAAATTTAGTGAAGGGATCATCTTATAATTCTACAGCCGTTCTAAGCAAAATAAGATGCATGAAAGATAAACATCACATGCAATCAAAAAATGTGACATGATATGGCCATCATCATCTTGTGCTTTTGATCTCCATCTCCAAAGCATCGTCATGATCTCCATTGTCAACGGCTCAACACCTTGATCTCCATCGTTGCGTCGTGGTCGTCTCGCCAACTATTTCTTCTACAACTATCACTAACGCATAGTGATAAAGTAAAGCAATTACATGGCGTTTGCATTTCATACAATAAAGCGACAACCATAAGGCTCCTGCTAGTTGCCGATAACTTACAAAACATGATCATCTCATACAACAACGTATATCACATCATGTCTTGACCATATCACATCACAACATGCCCTGCAAAAACAAGTTAGACGTCCTCTACTTTGTTGTTGCAAGTTTTACGTGGCTGCTACGGGCTTCTAGCAAGAACCGTTCTTACCTACGCACAAAACCACAATGTTGTTTTGTCAAGTTTGCTATTTTAACCTTCTTCAAGGACCGGCCTTAGTCAAATTTGATTCAACTAAAGTAGGAGAAACAGACACCCGCCAGCCACCTTTATGCAAAACTAGTTGCATGTCTGTTGGTGGAACCGGTCTCATGTACGTGGACATGTAAGGTTGGTCCGGGCCGCTTCATCCCACAATACCGCCGAATCAAAATAAGATGTTGGTGGTAAGTAGTATGACTATCACCGCCCACAACTCTTTGTGTTCTACTCATGCATATCATCTACGCATAGACCTGGCTCTGATACCACTGTTGGGAAACGTTGCATGGAAAACAAAAAAATAATTCTACGCACACGCAATGATCTATCCATGGAGATGCATAGCAACGAGGGGGAGAGTGTGTCTACGTACCCTCATAGACCGTAAGCAGAAGCGTTTGACAACGCGGTTGATGTAGTCGAACTTCTTCTAGCTCCGACCGATCAAGTACCGAACGTACGACACCTCCGAGTTCTGCACATGTTCAACTCGGTGATGTCCCTCGCCTTCTTCATCCAGCAAGACGTCGACGTAGTAGATGAGTTCCATCAGTACGATGGCATGGTGACGGTGATGGTGAAGTGATCCTCGCAGGCCTTCGCCTAAGCACTACGAAAATATGACCGGGCTTATAAACTGTGGAGGGGGCACCGCACACGGCTAACAATTGATGTTGTCTTCTAGGCGCCCCCTCCCCACATATATATAGGTGAGAGGGAGAGGGGAGGCAGCCAGGGTGCGCCCCAAGTAGGATCCGAATCCTACTTGGGGTTTCCCCAAGTGGCGCCCCCCTTCCATAAACCACCGGAGAGAAAAGGGAATGGGGAAGAGAGAAGGAAGGGGGGCCGAACCCCCTCTTTTCCTTCTCCCAATCGGCCTCCTGCCATAGGGGGGGCGCGCCACCCCTTGTGGTCTGGTGTGCTCCCCACTCATGGCCCATATGGCCCATATATTCCCCCAGGGTTGTCCGGTAACCCCTCCGGTACTCTGATAAATACCCGATACCTTCCGGAACGCTTCCGGTGTCCGAATACCATCGTCCTATATATCAATCTTTACCTCTCGACCATTTCGAGACTCCTCGTCATGTCCGTGATCTCATCCGGGACTCTGAACAACATTCGGTCACCAAATCACATAACTCATATAATACTATATCGTCAACGAACGTTAAGTGTGCGGACCCTACGGGTTCGAGAACTATGTAGACATGACCGAGACACCTCTCCGGTCAATAACCAATAGCGGAGCCTGGATGCTCATATTGGCTCCTACATATTCTACGAAGATCTTTATCGGTCGAACCGTTATGACAACATACGTTATTCCCTTTGTCTATCGGTATGTTACTTGCCCGAGATTCGATCGTCGGTATCTTCATACCTAGTTCAATCTCGTTACCGGCAAGTCTCTTTACTCGTTCCGTAATACATCACCTCGTGACTAACTCCTTAGTCATTTGCTTGCAAACTTATGATGTGTATTACCGAGAGGGCCTAGAGATACCTCTCCGATACTCGGAGTGACAAATCCTAATCTCGATCTGTGCCAACTCAACAAACACCTTCGGAGATACCTGTAGAGCATCTTTATAATCACCCAGTTACGTTGTGACATTTGATAGCACACAAGGCATTCCTCTGGTATCTGGGAGTTGCATAATCTCATAGTCGAAGGAATATGTATTTGACATGAAGAAAGCAATAGCAACAAAACTGAACGATCATTATGCTAAGCTAACAGATGGGTCTTGTCCATCACATCATTCTCCTAATGATGTGATCCTGTTATCAAATGACAACTCATGTCCATGGTTAGGAAACCTTAACCATCTTTGATCAACGAGCTAGTCTAGTAGAGGCTCACTAGGGACACGGTATTTGTTTATGTATTCACACATGTATTTAAGTTTCCGATCAATACAATTCTAGCATGAATAATAAACCTTTATCATGAATAAGGAAATATAAAATAATAACTTTATTATTGCCTCTAGGGCATATTTCCTTCAGAATGGTCATTATCCAGTGATTAGATAGCTAACAGTGCTATCATACCTAACTCTGGCAGGCAGGACAAAGCGCATTAAATGCACTGCTAGGTGTCATGCTGTGGATGTAGCCCGGCAAGGCCTGTCGCGCCGCTTAGTCATCTTCTGCCTGCCCGCATGACACACGTCTGGACGGGTGTCATACAGGGGTGATGATCTCTCCAAATGGCTGCCACGCGCCAAATGATAGCCACTTAACCACCTGGGGGCTCGACACCGCACCGATGGGTGACTTGCGTTGCGGTGCGGTGGAGCGGTGGAGTCTTGGCGGGGGAGTAGGCCGGCAGCGGCCCCGGCGGGCTTGCTGGGGGTATATTGGCTTCATCTTCGGGGAGGCCTCGACCTAGCCAGGCTCGCCTGCCCAGCAAGGGAGGCTTCTCCTTAGTGAGGTCTTGTCTTCTTGGTTTGCCTTGGTCTAGCAAAGAGCTATGTCTCTCAGGCTTAGCCTTGACTTGCATGCTTGGTGAAGCTCGAATCTTTGCTGCCGGGTCGGAGGCTTGCTGTCCGTCCACAAGTCAGGGGAAACATATACCCCCATTTGTGTACCCCGACAGAAGCCCCCGGGCCTGAGCCATACGTGTCGCTGGGCACGTTGGGTTAGGCCCCAAACAGTGCACGGACGCGTGTCAAAGAAGTGATGCGCGCGTAGCGGATAGGATGACCAGTCAACTCAACGTCCACTCCGCATATTTACCGCGGGCCATGGGGTCGTGGGACTGTAGCAGTTATTGTGGAGAAAAATGGCAACTTTCTGAGAGAAAGTAGTGAAGGGCCACCCTCCCACGTTCGTCCCTCATAAAAAGGAAAAACGCGGAGAGGCGCGGCCCATTCTCACCCGTTTCCCCATCCATCATCTTCCTCCCCAAGCCACGCGGCAGCTCCGTGCCCATTCTTGCCCCCAATCGCCTCCTCCAGCCCTCCATTCCCCCACCGCTCCCAAGGATGGGAAGGAAAACCGCTGCTGCCAAAGGGAAGCGGCCAGCCACCGCGAAGGAAGCGGCTGCGGAGGGGAACAAAAAGAGAGCAGCATAGTTGGACAAGAAGCGGTGGGGAGACATGATCTTCTTTCCGTCGAGCTTGGATAGCAACATCTTGGTCGCAAGGTATGGATATATGTGGGGGAGGGACGTCCCAAAGGGGCATGGCGTGCCCGCGATCTTGCCAGAGGGGAAAAAGGATCCGCCGAATTCATACCGGTTCTTTTGCGCATATTTCTACTGCGGCCTCTGCCCCCCTTCTCAGATTTCTTTGAGGCAATGATGGTGGTGTATGGGTTCCACCTCCTGGACTTCACGCCAATTGCAATGGTGTGTATGGCACTTTTTGCCCATTTGTGCGAGAACTTTGTCGGGGTCGCCCCAAATGTGGATCTGTTCAGGCACTTCTTTGTCTCGCGAGTGGAAAACAAGGCCCACTGCTCGGGGAATGTGATCTGGATTCCTCGGGAAAGGAGAGAAATTTGGGATTACCTGCCGGGGCAGCAGCACGGCAGATGGGAAGAGTGGAGGGCGGACTGGTGCTGGATTCAGGACGAGGACGGCCCAGAGTACTGCCATGCGCGGACGGAGTGCATCGTGCGCGACAATGATTGGAGGGAGTTGGGCCTCACCGACGATAGGCTCTGCCAGGCACTGAACATGATTACCCGCTTCAAAGCTGCTGGGTTAACCATTGAGCTGGTGGGGGCCGATTTCCTCCGACGTCGTATCGCGCCCCTGCAGAAGAGGGATAGATTCGCTTGGAGGTATGGGGACGCTCGGGACAGGATGCGCCTGTACCCAAGCCTTACCAACAAGTTTACGGTCTACGGCCATGCTTGGTTGTGCGAACAGCTATTCGGCAACCTTGGGCCATTCAAGATGCCGGCAAAGGTTGTCCCGCTGAATATCAACTCTGCTTTGGACCAGATCTTGAAGTGGATGCCTGACTACGACGCTTATGGGGTCGCGGCCGATTGGCAACTACCTGGTATCGACGAGGAGAACAAGTGGTTCTCTGGTCTAGAGGAAAGGCTTCCAGGGTGGAGACTAACATGTTCAAGTGCACCTCCAAGGTGGAAGCAGAGTTCATCAAGAAGCGGATCGAGGAAGACAAAGCGCTCCGAGCTTCCGGAAAGGCGAGGCCCAGAAGGGCGGGGGAGGAGGAGAAGGAAGAGGCCGAAGGCGAGGAGTCCTCCCATGGCAGAAGGGAGGGGCGAGCCATGGAGGAGATTGCCGCGGATGATCCTGCCGGGAATGAACCTGCCGGGGATGAGCCTGCCGAGGATGAGCCCGCCGGAATCGAGGCCTTATACGCCGCGGCAGCGGAAGCCCAGCAAGGGGATGATATCGAGGAGGCGGAGTAGCCTATGGAGGAGTGGCTTTCCACGGGCCCCCAAGCCCCCGAGCCTGACCTGGAACACCGCCCTCGCAGGCGGCCTAGTCGGGGAGTAGCAGCCCCCGTCCCCGCGCCTGCCGCCAAGAAGGTGAAGAAGATCGCCTCAAGAAATGACAGGCCAGATGCGGGGCGCCGCTATTCCTCTCACCTTTCTGAGGCCAAGACCCCTCCTGCCAAGCAACGGGCGGGCACAGGAGTTGACTCCAGCTCCCAGTCAAGCTCGAGCTCCACGCACAGCTCGTCCTCGCCAGAGCCCCCGGCTCCTCTAAAGGACTCGAAGTTGCCGGAGGGACCGCTCCCCCGATCCTGAAGAGGAGCAGAGCGACTCCACCACCTATGAGGTTCGCGCTGGGCTCCATGCTCAGCGATCCAGAGTAAGGAAACTACTGCTTTTCCTCGACGCGGTGCCACACGCTTGTTGGTTTGCTGACCCGTTCTTGCTTGTTGCTTTGACAGAGATGAAGAAGAGACCCTCATCCATTGGGCCAAATGGCTCAAGCATGCGGATTCGTTGGGGCCCTCGGAGGGCATGGGCCCAGCGGGAGAGAGGACGGATGATCCGGCGCCAAGCCCCCAGTCCAGCCCCCGACGTGAAGGCTTGGCTCAAGCTCCTCCCGCCAAGGGAGGCGTGGAAGGGCATCCTCCATCCCCCGCCAAGGGAGAGGGAGAGGTTGCCCAGGACGAGGTTCTCTAGGAGGGGCCCACCCGGTCTGATATTCAAGCCGAGGGGTCCCCGGCGAGGGCCTCCACTGAAGGATCGGCCCATGCTGACGCCATGGTTACCGAGGAAGGGTGTGGGGGTCCTCCCCCGGTGACTGGTGTTGTTGGAGAAACCGACAGATACGTCTCCAACGTATCTATAAATTTTTATTGTTCCATGCTGTTATATTATCATTCTTGGATGTTTTACAATCATTTTATAGCAACTTTATATCATTTTTTGGGACTAACCTATTGACATAGTGCCCAGTGCCAGTTGCTGTTTTTTGCTTGTTTTTTTACTTCGCAAAATATCAGTACCAAACGGAGTCCAAACGCAGCGAAACTTTTTAGAGATTTTTTTTGGACCAGAAGACATCCAGTGTGCCAAAGAAGTACCAAAGAGGAGGCCCGAGGTGAGCACAAGTCACCAGGGCACGCCTAGAGGCCCAGGCGCGCCCTGATGGGTTGTGCCCAGCTCGGTGGCCTCCCGCACCGCCTCTTTGCTCTATAAATACCCCAATATTCTAGAAACCCTAGGGGAGTCGGCGAAAATCAATTCCAGCCGCCGCAAGTTCCAGAAACCACAGATCCAATCTAGACACCATCACGGAGGGGTTCATCATCCTCATTGGTGCCTCTCCGATGATGCGTGAGTAGTTCATTGTAGACCGACGGCTCCGTAGTTAGTAGCTAGATGGATTCCTCTCTCTCTCTCTCTTGTGATGGGTTCGATCTTACGGTGCTTGATCCCAGTGACAGAAGGGGAACCAACACGTATGTATCGTTGCCATTAAGGATAACAAGATGGTGTCTATTTCTACATAAATAGATCTTGTCTACATCATGTCATCGTTCTTATTGCATTACTCCGTTTCTCCATGAACTTAATACACTAGATGCATGTTGGATAGCGGTCGATGTGTGGAGTAATAGTAGTAGATGCAGGCAGGAGTCAATCTACTAATCTTGGACGTGATGCCTATATAATGATCATTGCCTGGATATCATCATGATTATTTGAAGTTCTATCAATTGCCCAACAGTAATTTGTTTACCCACCGTATGCTATTTTTCTCGAGAGAAGCCACTAGTGAAATCTACGGCTCCCGGGTCTCTTCTTTAATATATTTGCCTTCGAGATATATTTTTATTTTCTTTTATTTTTAGATCTATTAATCCAAAAACACAAAAATACCTTGATGCAATTTTTATTTATTTTATCTCGCGTTCCCGCGAGATCTATTTATCCAATCTACTACAATTTTACCTATCCTTTTACCCGTGAGGGATTGACAACCCCTCTCTTACGTCGGGTTGCAAGTATTTGTTCTTTGTGTGCAGGAGATGTTTACGTGGTGTTGCGTGGTCCTCCTTCTGGTTCGATAACCTTGGTCTCATCACTGAGGGAAATACCTACCGTAGCTGTGCTGCATCATCCCTTCCTCTTTGGGGAAATACCGATGTAGTTCAAGCCGCAATCACCGATGCCCGTCCACGACAAATGTCTCCGGGTAACCCACTCACTCTCTGTCTTTTTGTTGCTTGCTTTATCCTGCTCCAAGTCTCTGGCCCATCAATGTATATTGCCTCTTCATCACTGTTGGTTGATTTTGCTTGTAGTTCCAGCGAACGAAGAGCCAGAGTTGTTGGAGGAGGTGGCCAGTATCGGCAAGGATGCCGCGGTAGAGGCCGCCAAGATTGCTGCTGCGGAGGAGCTGGAACATGTTGCCGGGGTCATCCAAGAGGCCCCAAAAGAGGCGGAGAAGGTTCCCGGCAGCGCGTCTGGGGCAGAGGCGGTGGTCGAAGGGAAGGTTCCCCTTCAAACCATGAGCCCTCCTTCCTAGTTCAGCCCCCGTCCACGGCCCTGCAGCCATCCTCGAGCACACTGGCATTGGTTCTCGCCCAACCTGGACTTGGAGCCCCCGGTTCATTCGCGGCAGTAAGCGCAGATCTTGATGAAGAGATCCAGCGCATCATGGTGCCGCTATACCAGTAGGTTGAGGGGACCGAAGATTCGGTCAGTGCAGCCATTGACTTGTCCTTTCTGGAGTCTGTGGCAGCAGGCATCAAGGACATGCGGAGTAGTAAAAGAACCGCTATGCTTAGAGCTAAAAGATAATTTTTGTGCCTAAGGTTGAGGAATCAATTAAAGCTTTGTTTCTATGGATGAAAGTAAGAAAAGAACCGCTATGCTTAGAGCTAAAAGAGAATTTTTAGAAAAAGCTTTTTCTAGTGATTGCTTTCATAAAAGTGATGAAGATCTTAAAATGATTGGTGTTTCTTCTATTGATTCCTTGTTTAGTAATATTATAATTGATGATAAAGGGACTGGAGAAGAGGCAACTTTAGCTAGAAGGCGTCCCGATAATTTGGAGGGTGAAAATCTTGTTGAGAAAATTGATAAAAGTGGGTTTGGAGAGGTCAAAACTTTAACTAGTGATGTGCCCACTCTTTTGGATTACAAAGACTTTAATTATGATAATTGCTCTTTGATTGATTGTATTTCTTTGTTGCAATCCATGATAAATTCACCCCATGCTTATGAACAAAATAAAACTTTTACTAAACATATTGTTGATGCTATGATGAAAGCTTTAGAAGAACAATTGGAATTAGAGGTTTCAATTCCTAGAAAATTACATGATGAATGGGAACCTACTATCAAAGTCAAGATTAAAAATTATGAGTGTTTTTCTTTATGTGACTTGGGTGCTAGTGTTTCTACAATTCCGAAATCTTTATGTGATGTGCTTGGTCTTACCGATATTGAAGAATGCTCTTTAAATTTGCACTTGGAAGATTCTACTATTAAAAAGCCTATGGGAAGAATCAATAATGTTCTTTCGTGCAAATAGGAATTATGTGCCCATAGATTTTATTGTTCTTGATATTGATTGCAATCCGTCTTGTCCAATTATTCTTGGTAGACCGTTTTTACGTACTATTGGTGCCGTGATTGAAATGAAAGAAGGCAACATTAAATTTCAATTTCCACTAAGGAAGGGTATGGAACACTTCCCTAGAACAAGAATTAAGCCACAATATGAATCAATCATGAGGGCATCGTATGGACCTAGAAATAAAGATGACCACACTTAGATCTTTGCTTTATGCCTAGCTAAGGGCGTAAAACGATAGCGCTTGTTGGGAGGCAACCCAATGAATAAAATTTATTTTTGTTTTTCCCTTTCTATTATTGAGTGTTTGCACAATTATGCTACTGTTATGATTGTGTTTTTTGTGTTTTAATTAGTCTTTGTGCCAGGTAAAGCCTTTGGGATAGCTCTGGTGATAGTTGATTTGATCTTGTTGGAAAATAGAAACTTTTGTGTCCAGTAAAACAATTTTAAAAATCCATATAAGAGACGGAAAATTATGAATTTTTTAAAAAAGATTGATATACAAATTTCCTATTTCTTCCTAATTTTTAAGAATTTTTGTAGTTCCATAAGTATGAGAACAATTCATATCCTTACAGACTGTTCTGTTTTTGACAGATTCTGTTTTCTTTGCATTGTGTGATTATTTTGATGAATCTATGGTTTGTATTGGAGGGTATGCGCCATGGTAAAGTTGGAATACAGTAGATATAATGCAATAACAAAATTTGAATGGGTTTTCTACAGTACTTAAAGTAAAGATTGGTTTTCTTATACTAACGGATCTCACTAAGGTTTTGTTGAGTTTTGTGTGATTGAAGTTTTCAAGTTTTGGGTGAGATCATGATGGATGAAGGAATAAGGAGTAAGAAGAGCCTAAGCTTGGGGATTCCCATGGCATCCCAAGCTATTATCTAAAAGAGAAGCAAGCAACTAAGCTTGGGGATGCTCGAGTGGCATCCCCTCTTTCTTCTAACGACCATCGGTATTTTACTTGGAGCTATATTTTTTTCATCACATATCATGAGTTTTGCTTGGAGCGTCTTGTATGATATGAGTATTTTCTTGTTTTGCTTTTTATTTTTAGTCTTGAATCCTTGCTGCACACACCTATTTCAGAGAGCCAAAATTATGCTATGACTTGTTATAATTGCTCTCTATGCTTCACTTAAATCCTTTTTAGCTTTGGAATTGCTCTAGTGCTTCACTTATATCTTTTTGAGCATGGTGTGCTTTAGTATTTTTGAAGAAATGCTCTCATGCTTCACTTAGATTAATTTGAGAGTTAGTAAATTTTTTAAGAAATTCTCTCTTGCTTCACTTAAATTATTTTGAGAGAAGAAAATTTTATGCTCATGTTCTTCACTTAGATTTGTTTGAGCTATCAAAAGCAACTTATGAAATTAGTCCCAAAGTGATAGATATTCAAGAGGGATATAATAAAAACTTTCATGAAGATCATTGGACAAAATAAACTTGATTCCTTGTAATAGTTTTGCGATATGTTGATATAATATGTGAGTCATGTTAATTAGTAATTATGGCTTAGTAAGAATATTGGTGTTAAGGTTTGTGATTCCCTATGCAAGCACGAAAGTCAATAGTTATGCAATGAAATTACATCCTACTTGTGGTGCATTATTCGGTGTTAGTTATGCTTAATGCTCGCTTATGAGATTTTTTTTCTTGGTTGGATGCTTCTCAATCTTTTGCTAGCCTTCATTTGCACTAAGTATGATCACTACTTGTGCATCCAAAATCCTTAAACCAGTTTTGCCATATGAGTCCACTATACCTACCTATATGCGGTATTTCCGTGCCGTTCTAAGCAAATTTGCATGTGCCATCTCTAATTTTCAAAATAAATTTCTCTTTTGTGTGCTCGTACCGCTCATGAAACGGTAGGGGGTGGCTGATATATTTCCATGCTAGATGTGTTATTCTCAAGATGAGTGTTTATTCACTTGTCATTGCACGAGAGTACGGCAAAGGTATTAGGGATGCCAAGTCCCGAAATGAAAAATGAATTTACTTTATGTTGTCAAATAATAAATTCCTTGGAAAGTGTTGGTATGGAAGGCACCCGTGGCTACGGCTAGCCATGGAAAGTGAAAGTATGGTGGAAAAAGGAATAAACTTTATTTTCTGTTTGGGAACCGCCTATGATATATCTAGCATGGAAAGTTTGGGAACTACTCAATCATTTTCGTTAACAGGAAAAGCATGCCACCAAAAATGTTTTGTCTCAATCTTTTTTCGCTTTTGAGCCCTGGCACCTCTACAAATCCCGACTTCCCTCTGCGAAGGGCCTTTCTTTTACTTTATGCAATTTTTATTTTGAGTCTCCATCTTCTCTTATAAAGCACCAACTAAGGGGCACTATGATCGTACTTGAGCATTGGGTGTAGCTAATATGCGAGTGTGTTTCATGAATGGATCAATGATTGAGCATAATGGGCTAGGGATAACTTGCTTTAGTGTTGATATTTTGAAGGACATGGTTGCTTGTTGATATGCTTGAGTATTGAAATCTTCATGTCAAAACTAGGCTATTGCTTTTAATCATATAAAAGTCCAAATGTCCATGCTACAAAGAAAAGAATATGTGATGAACATGTTAGGCAGCATTCCACATCAAAAATTCTATTTTTATCATTTACCTACTCGAGGACGAGCAGGAATTAAGCTTGGGGATGCTGATACGTCTCCAATGTATCTATAATTTTTGATTGTTCCATGCTGTTATATTATCATTCTTGGATGTTTTACAATCATTTTATAGCAACTTTATATCATTTTTTGGGACTAACCTATTGACATAGTGCCCAGTGCCAGTTGCTGTTTTTTGCTTGTTTTTTTACTTCACGGAATATCAGTACCAAACGGAGTGCAAACGCAGTGAAACTTTTTGGAGATTTTTTTTGGACCAGAAGACATCCAGTGGGCCAAAGAAGTACCGAAGAGGGGGCCCGAGGTGAGCACAAGACACTAAGGCGCGCCTGGGCTCCAGGCGTGCCCTGATGGGTTGTGCCCAACTCGGTGGCCTCCTGCACCGCCTCTTTGCTCTATAAATACCCCAATATTCCAGAAACCCTAGGGGAATCGACGAAAATCAATTCCAGCCACCGCAAGTTCCAGAAACCACAGATCCAATCTAGACACCATCACGGAGGGGTTCATCATCCTCATTGGTGCCCCTCCGATGATGCATGAGTAGTTCATTGTAGACCTATGGGTCCGTAGTTAGTAGCTAGATGGCTTCCTCTCTCTCTTTTGATTCTCAATACAATGGTCTCTTGGAGATCTATTTGATGTAACTCTTTTTGTGGTGTGTTTGTTGGGATCCGATGAACTTTGAGTTTATGATCAGATCTATGTTTTTATCCATGAAAGTTATTTGAGTCTTTTGATCTCTTATATGCATGATTGCTTATAGCCTCGTATTTCTTCTTTGAATCTTTGGTTTAGTTAGGCTAACTAGACCGATTTTTCTTGCCATGGGAAGAGGTGCTTTGAGATGGGTTCGATCTTACGGTGCTTGATCCCAGTGACAGAAGGGGAACCGACACGTATGTATCGTTGCCATTAAGGATAACAAGATGGGGTCTATTTCTACATAAATAGATCTTGTCTACATCATGTCATCGTTCTTATTGCATTACTCCGTTTCTCCATGAACTTAATACACTAGATGCATGCTGGATAGCGGTCGATGTGTGGAGTAATAGTAGTAGATGCAGGCAGGAGTCGGTCTACTAATCTTGGACGTGATGCCTATATAATGATCATTGCCTGGATATCATCATAATTATTTGAAGTTCTATCAATTGCCCAATAGTAATTTGTTTACCCATCGTATGCTATTTTTCTCGAGAGAAGCCACTAGTGAAATCTACGACACCCGGGTCTCTTCTTTAATATATTTGCCTTCGAGATCTATTTTTATTTGCTTTTATTTTCAGATCTATTAATCCAAAAACACAAAAATACCTTGCTGCAATTTTTATTTATTTTATCTCGCGTTCCCGCGAGATCTATTTATCCAATCTACTACAATTTTACCTATCCTTTTACCCGTGAGGGATTGACAACCCCTCTCTTACGTCGGGTTGCAAGTATTTGTTCTTTGTGTGCAGGAGTTGTTTACGTGGTGTTGCGTGGTCCTCCTTCTGGTTCGATAACCTTTGTCTCATCACTGAGGGAAATACCTACCGTAGCTGTGCTGCATCATCCCTTCCTCTTTGGGGAAATACTGACGTAGTTCAAGCCGCAATCACCGACGCCCGTTCTTTTTGTTGCTTGCTTTATCCTGCTCCAAGTCTCTGGCCCATCAATGTATATTGCCTCTTCATCACTGTTGGTTGATTTTGCTTGTAGTTCCAACGAACGAAGAGCCAGAGTTGTTGGAGGAGGTGGCCAGTATCGACAAGGATGCCGCGGTAGAGGCCGCCAAGATTGCTGCCGCGGAGGAGCAGGAACATGCTGCCGGGGTCATCCAAGAGGCCCCAAAAGAGGCGGAGAAGGTTCCTGGCAGCACGTCTGGGGCGGAGGCGGTGGTCGAAGGGAAGGTTCCCCTTCAAACCATGAGCCCTCCTTCCCAGTCCAGCCCCCGTCCGCGGCCCTGCAGCCATCCTCGAGCACGCTGGCATTGGTTCTCGCCCAACCTGGACTTGGAGCCCCCGGTTCATCCGCGACAGTAAGCGTAGATCTTGATGAAGAGATCCAGCCCATCATGGCACCGCTGTACCAGTAGGTTGAGGGGACTGAAGATTCGGTCAGTGCAGCCATGGATTTGTCCTTTCTGGAGTCTGTGGCAGCAGGCGTCAAGGACATGCAGAGTAGGTGCAACTCGAAGTGGCAAGCAATCAAGGAGCATCGCAACTCCGCCAATCTCATGGTCCAGAAACTGAGGGACAAGGGCAGTGAGATGCGCGAGTGGCATGGCAAACAA
Organism: Thinopyrum elongatum; assembly: GCA_011799875.1. NCBI lineage: Eukaryota > Viridiplantae > Streptophyta > Magnoliopsida > Poales > Poaceae > Thinopyrum > Thinopyrum elongatum. The sequence goes on along the minus strand of CM022297.1, from coordinate 485,853,452 downwards.
TCCCAAGCTCTTCTGCGGCAGCAGGAGGTGATACCCATGGCAAAAGAGAATGTCGCGGCCCGGGAAGTTCATTTGGCAGAGCGCACAACGCTTCTGGACGCCATGGAGAAGGACATCTCTTCCCAGGAAGAGACCCTCAAAGACACCCTCCGTGCCAAAGATGAGGAACTGGAAGCTCTTGTCCAGCAATGCACCAAGGATCTGGAGGATAGACACAAAGCGGCCCTGGACACGCTGACCCTTGACTCAGCTGCCCAACTGAAGAAGATCGCTGATCATCTTGCCGCTGCATCCACTGCCAAAGCCGATCTCGACCAATGAGTGGCCAAGCTGATAGAGGAGCTTGCTGTGAGTGCCAAGGAAGTTGAAGGCCTCAAGGAAGAAGCTCAGAGAGCAGAAACCCTCCTAAAGGAGATGCAATCGCAGCTTTCCTCCAAGAGCCAGCATCTTGACACCACCAACGGCACCATTACTGATCTGAAGGCAAGGATCGGCTCCTTGGAGAAGGAAATTGAGTTTGCTGGTGCTCACGAGAGGTTGTTGGCAAGGGACTTGGAGAGCGAAGACCTCCCAGAGGGATGCGGAGGACAAACTGGCGAACCAGGTTACGCAGCGCGACCTCTGGATCAAGAACTTGGTTGACATTGCCGAGCGCCTCACCGCCCAGATCGCGACAATGAACATGAAAAGCTGGGCTTTCTCTGTTGGTCGGCACGAAGTCCCAAGCGTGAAGCTGACAATTTTCTTCGAAGGCTTGATCGATGTGCTGAGGATGTACGAAGAGGACAGGGATGCCTGCTTCGAGAATGAATCCCGGAGGCTTGCTCGCGACGCCCTCTTCATGGTCTTGAGAAACCTCGCCTATAGCCATCCAGATCTCAACCTCGCTGACGGCTTCAGGAGGTTGCCGGCAGGTGTCGATGTCTCTGCTGCCGAGGAGAAGGCCGGTCCCTTCGCCGACAAGGTTCTCTCCGTCCCCAGGGATCCAGAAGATCGCCAGCCACAGCCGTGAGCTATTCTTGTTGCCGTGGTGCCCTGTATCAAAACAAAACATATGTTTCGTGTTTAGGCTCCGTACTGCTTTTGCCTTTGTTCCCGCCGAACAGGCGCCGAATTTAGCTAAGTTTAAATGCGTGCTATCCCTCTTGCATTTTACCTGTGGGTGTTTGTATGGTTAGTTTCTTTTTGCATGTTTTGGTTGCCCGCCAGTAGCATGCTGCCGCGATTGCTATGAGGAGCAGGTCCCTCGCATTCAGCTGGCGAGGACATGCCCCGGCAGGCTTTTCCTCAGGAGTCTTTGACGCATCCTCCCGCTCTGTTGAGCAGGCTCGAAACAAAGCGAGGGCGCAGAAAATAAAACAAGGTACCATCACATGAAAAGGTTAACCATACGCACAAAACACGGTCGTCCGAGGGATAAGCAAATGTAAACTTCGAAGGAAATAACTTGTGAACATATCAACTTAGCTTTCGTTCGTGCTTCCTTCCCTTCTCGGTCGCGGTCGTTCATCACGTCCGTATGCCTTGAGAGGGCGGCGTTGGCATTCCTGCCTCAAGCGCTGCAAAATTCACAACAGAAAACACGCGCGAGATGGAACTCGATGGTTTTGTCAGTTGCACATCTACCCCCGGCAAGAGCCATAGGCGGTAGGTGTGATGGGAAGGAAGGGTCGGTTTCCTCCTCCTCCTACTTTCACCGTCGAACAATATCATGGCTGTGGGCATAAGGGTCACGCTGGCGCGGACGGCCCTTGCCGGAGCATGCTTGCCGGGACGTCAAACAACGGATTCGCGCCAACGTTTCACTCAGGATTTCCCCTCGACGGGGGAAATGCTGGACTGAGTTCCACGTGGGCTTATCGACGCTGATGATGCTACCCCTGTATGGCTCGACCATCAACAAGTGAAAGTAGAGGAAGAGAGGACCGTGTACCATTACTCCCGCTCGCCCCAACGATTTTCCCAAGCATTGAGTGCATTTATCGAGAAAACCGCGGGGAGGGCGTCGCCGCCGCTCGTCTTACTCCTTGCCTTGGGCTGAGGGGAGCGCGGCGTCTATGCCGCCCGAGCCGTTCAGGGCCGTCGCACCGCCACTTCCTTTCGCTCCCTTCTCTGCCACAACCGCGGTGGGGACGAGCGATAGGAAGCGAGCGGGACGGAATGAGAGAGCGACGTCGCATTTCTGCTCAGAAGTCGTCGGCGACACGCGCGTCGGTGTCGATGATGAAGATGACGACGATGGAACTTGACGCGCTGATCACAACCTCGGATTCGCGCACGTGTCCATCCTACCTGGTGCGCCAAAGATGTCGCAGCGGATCACGATCACCTATGAGGCCAACGGCCCCTTTGTGGTTCGGCAGGGGGATGGTCATGTTGCACAAAGAGCGGAGGTCATGGGACAGTACAACAGAGATGGCACCGGTCGTTTTTACCCAGGTTCAGGCCACCGCGAGGCGTAAAACCCTACTCCTGCTTTGGTGGATTGATAGAAGGACCGTGGAACTCGCGGTGCGCTCTAGCCCGGCAAGGTCGCCTCGGGAAGAGCAGCTACGTGCGTGTGGATACACGAGGGTCTGAATCCTTTCTAATGATGCCATGGCCCTCCTTTTATAGGTAAAGGGGTCACCACAATGGCAGAATGGTCATTATCCATTGATTAGATAGCTAACAGTGCTATCATACCTAACTCTGGGAGGCAGGACAAAGCGCATTAAATGCACTACTAGGTTTCATGTTGTGGATGTAGCCCGGCAAGGCCTGCCGCGCCGCTTAGTCATCTTCTGCCTGCCCGCATGACATGCGTCTGGACGGGTGTCATACAGGGGTGATCATCTCTCCAAATGGCTGCCACGCGCCAAATGATAGCCACTTAACCACCTGGGGGCTCGACACCGCACCGATGGGTGACTTGCGTTGCGGTGTGGTGGAGCGGTGGAGTCTTGGCGGGGGAGTAGGCCGCCCGCGGCCCCGGCGGGCTTGCTGAGGGTATATTGGCTTCGTCTTCGGGGAGGCCTCGACCTGGTCAGGCTCGCCTACCCGGCAAGGGAGGCTTCTCCTTAGTGAGGTCTTGCCTTCTTGGCTTGCCTTGGTCTAGCAAAGAGCTACGTCCCTCAGGCTTAGCCTTGACTTGCATGCTTGGTGAAGCTCGAATCTTTGCTGCCGGGTCGGAGGCTTACTGTCCGTGAACAAGTCAGGGGAAACATATACCCCCGTTTGTGTACCCCGACAGTGTTGGTCACATGGCGGTGTGAACTATGGGTGTTAAATCACATGGTGATGTGAACTAGATTATTGACTCTAGTGCAAGTGGGAGGCTGATGGAAATATGCCCTAGAGGCAATAATAAAATGCTTATTATTATATTTCCTTATTCATGATAAAGATTTATTATTCATGCTAGAATTGTATTGATCGGAAACTTAAATACATGTGTGAATACATAAACAAATACCGTGTCCCTAGTAAGCCTCTACTAGACTAGCTCGTTGATCAAAGATGGTTAAAGTTTCCTAACCATAGACATGTGTTGTCATTTGATAACGGGATCACATCATTAGGATAATGATGTGATGGACAAGACCCATCCGTTAGCTTAGCATTTGATCGTTCGGTTTATTGCTATTGCTTTCTTCATGTCAAATACATATTCCTTCGACTATGAGATTGTGCAACTCCCGGATACCGGAGATATACCTTATGTGCTATCAAACGTCACAACGTGACTGGGTGATCATTGATGCGTCTCCGTCGTATCTACTTTTCCTAACGTTTTTCCTCTTGTTTTGGACTCTAATTTGCATGATTTGAGTGAAACTAACCCAGACTGACGCTGTTTTCAGCAGAACTACCATGGTGCTGTTTTTGTGCAGAAATAAAAGTTCTCGGATTGGAAAGAAACTTTGCAAGGATTTTTTATACAATAAAAGAGAATTACTGGAGCCAAGAACCACCGGAGGGGGGCACCTGGGTGGGCACAACCCACCAGGGAGCGCCCCCGTCCTGGCGTGCCCAGGTGGGTTGTCCCCACCTGGTGCCCCCCCAGACCTCAACCCTGGTACTATAAAATCACATTTTTGGAGAAAAAATCAAGGAGGAAGAATTATTGCGTTTCACAAGACGGAGCCACCGCCACCATCTGTTCTTCATCGGGAGGCCAGATCTGGAGTCCGTTTGGGGCTCCGGGGAGGGGGATCTTCGATCTTCGTCATCACCAACCCTTCTCCATCGCCAATTCCATGATGCTCCCCACCGGCAGTGAGTAATTCCTTCATAGGCTAGCTGGTCGGTGAGGAGTTGGACGAGATTCATCATGTAATTGAGTTAGTTTTGTTAGGGCTTGATCCCTAGTATCCATTATGTTCTGAGATTGATGTTGCTATGACTTTGCCATGCTTAATGCTTGTCACTTTGGGCCCGGGTGCCATGATTTCAGATCTGAACCGTTTATGTTATCACCATTATATCTATGTTCTAGATCCGATCTTGCAAGTTATAGTCACCTACTACGTGTTATGATCCGCTAACCCCGGAGTGACAAAAGTCGGGACACTTCTCGGTGATGACCGTAGTTTGAGGAGTTCATGTATTCACTATGTGTTAATGCTTTGTTCCGGTTCTCTATTAAAAGGAGGCCTTAATATCCCTTAGTTTCCTTATGGACCCCGCTGCCACGGGAGGGTAGGACAAAAGATGTCATGCAAGTTCTTTCCACAAGCACGTATGACTATTTACGAAATACATGCCTACATTATATTTATGAACTGGAGCTAGTGCCGTATCGCCCTAGGTTATGACTGTTATATGAAGAGTATCATCCAACGAATTCACCGATCCAATGCATACGAGTTTTTCCATTTGTTCTTGCTAAGTTACTACTGCCATCGTTACTGTTACACTTGCTACAAAATCATTGCTATCACTGTTACTGTTAATACTACTGTTGCTACTACTATCAAAACTATCATACTACTGTGCTACTGATCACTTTGCTGCAGATAATTAATCTCTAGGTGTGGTTGAATTGACAACTCAACTCCTAATACTTGCAAATATTCTTTGGCTCCCTTTGTGTCGAATCAATAAATTTGGGTTGAATACTCTACCCTCGAAAACTGTTGCGATCCCCTATATTTGTGGGTTATCAAGTCCTTTTTCTGGCGCCGTTGCTGGGGAGCATAGCTATATTTGTTGAGTCACTTGGGATTATTATCAAATTATCACTATGAAGAATCTGAAGGATGCTAAGACTAAGATTTTTCCCTCTAAGACGAGGGAAGGTAAGGAACTGCCATCTAGCTCTGCACTTGATTCACCTTCTGTTATGAGTAGATTTGCAACACCACCACATGCCATTAATCCTGATATGTCACAAGTTATTGATGATGCTACTTCTGCTATGAATGATACTCATGATGATGCTAGTACCTTGCTTGATGATAATGTGCCACTAGGTGAATTTCTTGATGAACAACTTGCTAGAACTAAAGCTCTTGAGAATGCTGAAACTGATGAGATTATTGAAACTGATGAAGAGCTTGAAACTGAAAATCTTGAAACACCTATTAGACCTAGCTCTCCTGGATATGAATTACCTAAGATATCAGAAGGTTATATTATGGATGAGGAGACAACTAGAGGTTTTCTTGCTTGCAATGATAGAGATGATTGATTGCGGCTTGAACGACGTCGGTATTTCCCCAAAGACGAAGGGATGATGCAGCACAGCTACGGTAGGTATTTCCCTCAGTGATGAGACCAAGGTTATTGAACCAGAAGGAGGACCATGCAACACCATGTAAACAGCTCCTGCACACAAAGAACAAATGACGTAAGATAGGGGTTGTCAATCCCTCACAGGTAAAAGGATAGGTAAAATTGTAGTAGATTGGATAAATAGATCTCGCGGGAACGCGAGATAAAAATAAATAAATAAAAATTGCAGCAAGGTATTTTTGTGTTTTTGGGATAATAGATCTGAAAATAAAAGCAAATAAAAATAGATCTCGAAGGCAAATGTATTAAAGAAGAGACCCGGGGGCCGTAGATTTCACTAGTGGCTTCTCTCGAGAAAAATAGCATACGGTGGGTAAACAAATTACTGTTGGGCAATTGATAGAACTTCAAATAATCATGACGATATCCAGGCAATGATCATTATATAGGCATCACGTCCAAGATTAGTAGACCGACTCCTGCCTGCATCTACTACTATTACTCCACACATCGACCGCTATCCAGCATGCATCTAGTGTATTAAGTTCATGGAGAAATGGAGTAATGCAATAAGAATGATGACATGATGTAGACAAGATCTATTTATGTAGAAATAGACCGCACCTTGTTATCCTTAATGGCAACGATACAAATGTGTCGGTTCCCCTTCTGTCACTGGGATCAAGCACCGTAAGATCGAACCCATCACAAAGCACCTCTTCCCATGGCAAGAAAAATCGATCTAGTTGGCCTAACTAAACCAAAGATTCGAAGAAGAAATATGAGGCTATAAGCAATCATGCATATAAGAGATCAAAAGACTCAAATAACTTTCATGGATAAAAACATAGATCTGATCATAAACTCAAAGTTCATCAGATCCCAACAAACACACCGCAAAAAGAGTTACATCAAATAGATCTCCAAGAGACCATTGTATTGAGAATTAAAAGAGAGAGAGAGAGAGAGGAAGCCATCTAGCTACTAACTACTGACCCATAGGTCTACAATGAACTACTCACGCATCATCGAAGAGGCACCAATGAGGATGATGAACCCCTCTGTGATGGTGTCTAGATTGGATCTATGGTTTCTGGAACTTGTGGTGGCTGGAATTGATTTTCGTCAACTCCCCTAGGGTTTCTGGAATATTGGGGTATTTATAGAGCAAAGAGGCGGTGCGGGAGGCCACCGAGGTGGGCACAACCCATCAGGGCGCGCCTGGGCCTCCAGGCGCGCCCTGGTGTCTTGTGCTCACCTCAGGCCCCCTCTTCGGTACTTCTTTGGCCCACTGGATGTCTTCTGGTCCAAAAAAATCTCCAAAAAGTTTCGCTACGTGTGGACTCCGTTTGGTACTGATATTCTGCGAAGTAAAAAACAAGCAAAAAACAGCAACTGGCACTGGGCACTATGTCAATAGGTTAGGCCCAAAAATGATATAAAGTTGCTATAAAATGATTGTAAAACATCCAAGAATGATAATATAACATCATGGAACAATAAAATATTATAGATACGTTGGAGACGTATCAGCATCCCCAAGCTTAATTCCTGCTCGTCCTCGAGTAGGTAAATGATAAAAACAGAATTTTTGATGTGGAATGCTGCCTAACATGTTCATCGCATATTCTTTTCTTTGTAGCATGGACATTTGGACTTTTATATGATTCAAAGCAATAGTCTAGTTTTGACATGAAGATTTGAATACTCAAGCAAATCAACAAGCAACCATGTCTTTCAAAATATCAACACTAAAGCAAGTTATCCCTAGCCCATTATGCTCAATCATTGATCCATTCATGAAACACACACGCATATTAGCTACACCCAATGCTCAAGTACGATCATAGTGCCCCTTAGTTGGTGCTTTATAAGAGAAGATGGAGACTCAAAATAAAAATTGCATAAAGTAAAAGAAAGGCCCTTCACAGAGGGAAGTAGGGATTTGTAGAGGTGCCAGAGCTCAAAGTGAAAAAAGTTGAGACAAAACATTTTGGGTGGCATGCTTTTCCTGTCAACGAAAACGATCGAGTAGTTCCCAATACTTTCCATGCTTGATATATCATAGGCGGTTCCCAAACAGAAAATAAAGTTTATTCCTTTTTCCACCATACTTTCACTTTCCATGGCTAGCCGTATCCACGGGTGCCTTCCATACCAACACTTTCCAAGGAATTTATTATTTGCAACATAAAGTAAATTCATTTTTCATTTCGGGACTTGGCATCCCTAATACCTTTGCCGTACTCTTGTGCAATGACAAGTGAATAAACACTCATCTTGAGAATAACACATTTAGCATGGAAATATATCAGCCACCCCCTACCGTTTCATGAGCGGTACGAGCACACAAAAGAGAAGTTTATTTTGAAACAAGAGATGGCACATACAAATTTGCTTAGAACGGCACAAAAATACCGCATATAGGTAGGTATAGTGGACTCATATGGCAAAACTGGTTTAAGGATTTTGGATGCACAAGTAGTGATCATACTTAGTGCAAATGAAGGCTAGCAAAAGATTGAGAAGCATCCAACCAAGAAACAAAAAATCTCATAAGCTAGCATTAAGCATAACTAACACCGAATAATGCACCACAAGTAGGATGTAATTTCATTGCATAACTATTGACTTTCGTGCTTGCATAGGGAATCACAAACCTTAACACCAATATTCTTACTAAGCCATAATTACTCATTAACATGACTCACATATTTTATCAACATATCGCAAAACTATTACAAGGAATCAAGTTTATTTTGTCCAATGATCTTCATGAAAGTTTTTATTATATCCCTCTTGAATATCTATCACTTTGGGACGAATTTCATAAGTTGCTTTTGATAGCTCAAACAAATCTAAGTGAAGAATATGAGCATAAAATTTTCTTCTCTCAAAATAATTTAAGTGAGGCAAGAGAGAATTTCTTAAAAAATTTACTAGCTCTCAAATAAATCTAAGTGAAGCATGAGAGCATTTATTCAAAAATACTAAAGCACACCGTGCTAAAAAAGATATAAGTGAAGCACTAGAGATTTTCCAAAGCTCAAAAGGATTTAAGTGAAGCATAGAGAGCAATTCTAACAAGTCATAGCATAATTTTGGCTCTCTCAAATAGGTGTGTGCAACAAGGATTCAAGACTAAAAATAAAAAGCAAAACAAGCAAAGACTCATATCATACAAGACGCTCCAAGCAAAACTCATGATATGTGACGAATAAAAATATAGCTCGAAGTAAAATACCGATGGTCGTTAGAAGAAAGAGGGGATGCCACTCGGGCATCCCCAAGCTTAGTTGCTTGCTTATCTTTTATATAATAGCTTGGGATGCCATGGGCATCCCCAAGCTTAGGCTCTTCTTACTCCTTATTTCTTCATCCATCATGACCTCACCCAAAACTTGAAAACTTCAATCACACAAAACTCAACAAAACCTTAGTTAGATCCGTTAGTATAAGAAAACCAATCTTTACTTTAAGTACTGTAGAAAACCCATTCAAATTCTGTTATTGGATTATATCTACTGTATTTCAACTTTACCATGGCTCATACCCGCCAATACGAACCATAGATTCATCAAAATAAGCACACCATGCAAAGAAAACAGAATCTGTCAAAAATAGAACAGTCTGTAAACATGCGAATTGTTCTCATACTTCTGTAGCTCTAAAAATTCTTAAAAATTAGGAAGACAGAAGAAATTTTTATATCAATCTTTTGTAAAAAATTCAGAATGTTTCATGGCTTCTGTGAATTTTCAAAAAAAAATTACTGGATGCAAAAGTTTCTGTTTTCCAACAAGATCAAATCAACTATCACCTGAGCTATCCCAAAGGCTTTACTTGGCACAACCACTAATTAAAACACAAAAAACACAATCATAATAGTAGCATAATTGTGCAAACACTCAAGAACATAAAGGGAAAAACAAAAATAAATTTTATTCATTGGGTTGCCTCCTAACAAGCGCTATCGTTTTACGCCCTTAGCTAGGCATAAAGCATAGATCTAAGTATTGTCATCTTTGTTTCCACTTCCCTTGGAAATGTTTTTGTCAGGTGGTTTTGCAAAGACAACATAAAACACTTCATCCATAGAGACCTTAGCACTATCAAGTTGCATATCATTGTATCCCCTTTGATTTTCGGCAACAATCCAAGAATAGTGTTGGTTAACATCATTGAAAACTTGTTGGACTATGTCTAAAACAGGGACTTCCTTTTTAAGATTATCATAAAAAATTGATTATTTCCAAGCAAGTGTCTTAACATATAATCACTATTATAAAGAATCTCATCTATTACTGGTTTTTCACGGTTCATACCATAAAAATCAAAGATCTCCCTACCTTCCCGTATTATATAGCCAAATTCATTCATAAGAACAAGGGTAGCCAACTTTATAGCTTTGGGATTCTTTATAACAGGTAACTCATAAAACAATCTTTGCAAGGTAGGATGAGTATGGATGAATTTATTCTCAAGTTTCAGAACTAGTGCTGAAATAGCTTCTGCATAAGATTTTGTTCTTTTAAGTATAGGAGTATCATCAAGAGTTAAATTTCCGACACAATTGAAAAATTCTTGGATATGTTATTTTCCCATAATATTCCCTTGCCCCAAAACAAAAGTTTTAGCATCCAGATTGCCAGATCATACAATTTTAGGAGTTAGGCCATCATCTGTTTCTGCCATGCCAAAGTCACTCATGGTGACAAGTTCAAGCAAATAAGAGATCTAACGAGAAAACGGCGAACGAAAAAGAGGGCGAATAAAATGGCAAATTTTGTGAAGTGGGGGAGATGAAAATGAGAGGCAAAAGGCAAATAATGTAAATTGCAAGGAGATGAGATTTGTGATTAGGAACCTGGTAGATGTTGATGATGTCTCCCCGGCAATGGCGCCAGGAATTGGCATGGAGCCGGGAGACTATCTTGACTTGATCCTCCCCGGCAACGGCGCCAGAAATTGGCACGGAGCCGGGAGACTATCTTGACTTGATCCTCCTCGGCAACGGCACCAGAAATTCCTTTTGATTGCGGCTTGAACTGCGTAGGTATTTCCCCAAAGAGGAAGGGATGATGCAGCACAGCTACGGTAGGTATTTCCCTCAGTGATGAGACCAAGGTTATCGAACCAGAAGGAGGACCACACAACACCACGTAAACAGCTCCTGCACACAAAGAACAAATACTTGCAACCCGACGTAAGAGAGGGGTTGTCAATCCCTCACGGGTAAAAGGATAGGTAAAATTGTAGTAGATTGGATAAATAGATCTCGTGGGAACACGAGATAAAAATAAATAAATAAAAATTGCAGCAAGGTATTTTTGTGTTTTTGGATTAATAGATCTGAAAATAAAAGCAAATAAAAATAGATCTCGATGGCAAAAATATTAAAGAAGAGACCCGGGGGCCGTAGATTTCACTAGTGGCTTCTCTCGAGAAAAATAGCATACGGTGGGTAAACAAATTACTGTTGGGCAATTGATAGAACTTCAAATAATCATGACGATATCCAGGCAATGATCATTATATAGGCATCACGTCCAAGATTAGTAGACCGACTCCTGCCTGCATATACTACTATTACTCCACACATCGACCGCTATCCAGCATGCATCTAGTGTGTTAAGTTCATGGAGGAATAGAGTAATGCAATAAGAACGATGACATGATGTAGACAAGATCTATTTATGTAGAAATAGACCCCATCTTGTTATCCTTAATGGCAACGATACATACGTGTTGGTTCCCCTTCTGTCACTGGGATCAAGCACTCTAAGATCGAACCCATCACAAAGCACCTCTTCCCATGGCAAGAAAAATCGATCTAGTTGGCCTAACTAAACCAAAGATTCGAAGAAGAAATATGAGGCTATAAGCAATCATGCATATAAGAGATCAAAAGACTCAAATATGGATAAAAACATAGATCTGATCATAAACTCACAGTTCATCGGATCCCAACAAACACACCGCAAAAAGAGTTACATCAAATAGATCTCCAAGAGACCATTGTATTAAGAATCAAAAGAGAGAGAGAGGAAGCCATCTAGCTACTAACTACGGACCCGTAGGTCTACAATGAACTACTCACGCATCATTGGAGAGGCACCAATGAGGATGATGAACCCCTCCGCGATGGTGTCTAGATTGGATCTGTGGTTTCTAGAACTTGCGGCGGCTGGAATTGATTTTCATCAACTCCCATAGGGTTTCTGGAATATTGGGGTATTTATAGAGCAAAGAGGCGGTGCGGGAGGCCACCGAGGTGGGCACAACCCATCAGGGCGCGCCTGGGCCTCCAGGCGCGCCCTGGTGTCTTGTGCTCACCTCGGGCCCCCTCTTCGGTACTTCTTTCGCCCACTAGATGTCTTCTGGTCCGAAAAAAATCTCCAAAAAGTTTCGCTGCGTTTGGACTCCGTTTGGTACTGATATTCTGTGAAGTAAAAAACAAGCAAAAAACAGCAACTGGCACTGGGCATTATGTCAATAGGTTAGTCCCAAAAAATGATATAAAGTTGCTATAAAATGATTGTAAAACATCCCAGAATGATAATATAACAGCATGGAACAATAAAAAATTATAGATATGTTGGAGACATATCAATGATCTTAAGAAATTATTATGTAAACTGAAAGAAAAATCTTTGAATGCTAGAATGAAATGTGATCCTTAGTTTGCTACTTCACCTATCTTTATTGATGATAAGGATTATGAATTCTTTGTCGACCCAGAGTTAATTACTTTGGTTGAATCTGATCCTTTCCATGGTTATGAAACTGAAACTGTTGTGGCACACCTTACTAAATTGAATGACATAGCCACCCTTTTTGCTCATGATGAGAAAATTCGCTACTATTATATCCTTAAGTTATTTCCGTTCTCATTAAAGGGTGATGCTAAGATTTGGTATAATACTCTTTCTCCTGGTTGTGTGCGTAGTCCTCAGTTTATGATTTACTACTTCTCTGAAAAATATTTTCCTGCTTATAAGAAACAAGCTGCCTTACAGGAAATATTTAACTTTATGCAAATTAAAGAAGAGAGTCTCCCACAAGCTTGGGGAGGCTTCTTCAATTGCTTAATGCTCTGCCTGATCATCCTCTTAAGAAAAATGAAATACTTGATATCTTCTATATTGGACTAACCGATGCTTCTAGGGATTTACTAGATAGTTGTGCTGGTTGTGTTTTCAGGGAACGAACTATTGGACAAGCTGAGGAATTATTGAATAATATATTGAAAAATTATGATGATTGGACTCTTCCCAAACCACCGCCTAAACCCACTCCGAAGAAGAGGGGTATCTTATATCTCAGTCCTGAAGATATGCAAGAGGCAAAGAAATCTATGAAGGAAAAAGGTATTAAAGCTGAGGATGTGAAAAATTTACCACCTATCGAAGAAATACATGGCCTCAACACACCACCACCATCACGGGTGGTAGAGGTAAATTCTTTATTAAAGTTTGATGAAGGTGATATTCCTTATAATAAACATTCTAGTCAATGCCTTTATGAGTTTGAGAACTACATTATGAAACAAGAGCACTTCAATGCAAATGTTATGAAACAATTGAAATACAACTCTGATATGATTGCTCGCTTGAGTGACTTGTTATTTAGAATCTCAAATGATGTTAGAGGTGTAGGAAAGCATGCCTCTATGGTTCAAACTCAGTTAGAACAAGTTGCTAAATCTCAAAGAGAATTGCTTGATGAAATGAATAATAATATAAATGACTTTGCTATTAGAGTAGCAACTAGAGGAGGTAAAATGACTCAGGAACCACTTTATCTTGTAGGACACCCTAAAAGAATTGAACAAGACTCTCAAAGAATTAACACTCATGCACCTGGTCTTTCTAAGAAGAAGAAGAAAAAGAAAAATGATAGGACTTTGCATGCCTCTAGTGAACCTGAAATACAAAAACCTCCTGATAATGATATGATGTTTCTATCTCTAATGCTGAAACTCAATTTGGTAATGAACATTCACCTAGTGATAATAAAAAAGATAATGATGATGTTCATGAAGAAACTCAACCAGACAATGAAAAAGAACCAGATAATGATGTTGAGATAGAACCAGCTATGAATCTTGATAACCCACAACCTAAAAATAAAAGATATGATAAAAGAGACTTTGTTGCTAGAAAGCATGGAAAAGAAAGAGAACCATGGGTTAAAAAACCTATGCCCTTTCCACCTTAATCAACTAAGAAAAAGGATGATGAGGAATTTGAACACTTTTCTAAAATGCTTAGGCCAGTCTTTTTGCGCACTCGCTTGACTGATTTATTAAAGATGCCCCCTTATGCAAAGTATATGAAAGACATCATCACAAATAAAAGGAAAATATCTGAAGCTGAAATCTCCACCATGCTTGCTAATTATTCTTTTAAGGATGGAGTACCTAAAAAACTTGGAGATCCGGGAATACCAACTATACCTTGCTCCATCAAATGAAACTATGTGAAAACTGCTTTATGTGATTTAGGAGCTGGTGTTAGTGTTATGCCTTTCTATTTATACAAAAGACTTGATTTGAATAAACTCACACTTACTGAAATATCTTTCCAAATGGCTGACAAATCAACTGCCATACCTATCGGCATTTGTGAGGATGTGCCTATTGTTGTTGCAAACGTTACTATCTTAACTGACTTTGTTATACTTGAGATGCCCGAGGACGACAACATGTCGATTATCCTTGGTAGACCCTTTTTGAATACTGCAGGGGCTGTTATTGATTGCAATAAAAGCAAGGTCACTTTTCATATCAATGGTAACGAGCATACGGTGCACTTTCCGAAGAAACAATTCCAAGTGAATGGTATTAATGTTATTGAAAAATCTCTGACAATCACTATTGGAAGTTTTCAACTACCTCTACCTACTGTCAAAAAGAAATATGAAATGCTTATTGTTGGGGACATGCATATCCCCGTTGAGGTTACTTAGTATTTTATGAAAGTTCTTCGGTTTCATGCTAATCGAAAGTGGTTGTTAATAAGACTTGATCAACCTTATTAATGGATCATTTTTTGAGAGGTATGAAGTCGATGAAATTAGTAAACACTACCATCTGTCCTTTACTTTTATTTTCTGTTTTCCTTAGTTAAATAAAATAAATGCCATGCTTTGTCTGTTTTCTGAATTTCCCATACAATAAAAAAATGACCCAAAAATAAAAGTTCTCAGAAAGCCTTGAAAATTTAATACGATTTTTTCTGATTATTTAAGAATTTTTATGCAAATAATATCAGAGGGGGGTGCACCAGGTGGGCACAACCCACCTGGGCGCGCCAGCAACCCCAGGCGCGCCCTGGTGGATTGTGGTCCCCATGTGGGCCCCCTCACTTATCTCTTTAGCCCATGTCATCACCTACCTCCAGAAAAAATTCACCATTGCTCTCTCCCTCATGTTCTTGCTCTCAAACCTGCGGATTTTGATCTCTTTGCTCGAAGCTCCATTTCCGAAACTGTTTTGGGGGATTGCTACTTGGGGCGGATACAGGATCATGCCAGATGACATCATCGCCTACCGGAACAACCAGGCCGCAGCAGAGGAGGAGCCTCAGGAGTGGGACTCTCAGGTGCCTGCCCCACAACACTTCGAGATGGGAACAGAAGGTTACTACGCGTGGTGATTACTAAGCTAGGCCAAAAGCCTAAGCTTGGGGGAGTACGTATTTCCACCGACATTACATTCATGTTCACACATTTCATTCTAGTTGTCGGTGCTCATACTTTTTCATTGTATTGTCCATGCTAGATTTATTTTCGCACTTTCTTCTTGTGTGTTTGAAAAACTTTGAGAAAATCTAAAAAAATATTTCTTGTTTCTTTTTTATTTTTCTTTCTAGCTTAGTTAATTGTAGTATTAAAAAAAACCAAAAAGATTTACTTGTTCTTCTTTTGCTTGTTGGGAGCTCTCCCGTGTATATAATTTTTCTTGTTTTTGTTTTTCCCTTAATTTGCTTTCTTTCAGAAAAACTAAAAACTCCAAACATATTTCCGTGTGTTTCTCTGAATTTCTTTTCTGATTATTGAGTCATACCTAGGAGAAGACCACGATGAAATTGTTGAGTGGCTCTCTTATGCATTATTGTTGATTTAACGAAGAGCCCAAATTACCTTGTCTTCTCCTTTGAATAAAGTGTTTGCATATTCCAGCTTAGTCCACGGCACTCTTGCATTATTTTTATTTTCTTATCATTCGGTCGTGCAAGTGAAAGGCAATAATGACGATATTTGATGAACTGGCTGTGGCAGAGAGAAACGGGTATGAACTCAACTTGTTCTTTTTTTGTAAATATGTTTAACCTAGTATCCATGATTCAGCCTATTATGATCAAACATGTTTGCAATGACAATTAGAGATTATAGTTTCTCATGCCATGCTTAAGTAGCTAGGAGTGGATAATGATTTATCTTGGATGTCAACATTGCGTTAAAATGATTATGATGTAGTATGATAATATGGTATCCTCCTCTGAATGTTTGAGTGGCTTGACTTGGCACATGTTTGTGCATGTAGTTGAATCAAAACCAACATAGCCTTTATGATATTTATGTTCATGGTGTTCATATCCTACTCATGCTAGTATCCAATGTTACTTATGCATAATGCATGTTCATGATCGTTTTCGCTCTCTAGCTGGCCGCTTCTCAACCTATTTGCTAGCCTTCGCCTGTATTAAGTGGGAATACTGCTTGTGCATCAAAATCCTAAAACCCAAGTTATTCCAGATGAGTCCACCATACCTACCTATATGCGGTATTACCCTGCCGTTCTAAGTAAATTTGCATGTGCCACCTCTAAAAACTTCAAATAAATATCCGTTTTTGTGTGCCTGGATTGTTCATAGAGCGACAGGAGGTAGTCAGTATCTTCCATGCTAAGCGGGTTATTCTCACGATGAGTGTTTATTCACTCGTCATAGCACGAGAGGGGCGGTAATAGGGATTCCCAGTCCCGAACTCAAAAATTGCAAATAATTAAACAAAACTCCTCCAGGATTGATGTTGGTACGGACGGCACCCGTGGATTCGGTTAGCCGTGGAGTGTGTTTGTTGGTGGAGGGGGAGTAAATCTTTACTTTTATCGCTTGGGAACCGCCATTAATGTGTTTAGCATGGAAGATATCGATGACTGATGGTCGCGAAGTAAACAGGAAGGGTGCATTTCTCAAAATTTCATTTACTTCTGTTTTAAAAATCTGAGCTCTGGCACCGCTGCAAATCACTGCTTCCCTCTGCGAAGGGACTATCTATTTACTTTTATGTTGTGTCATCACCTTCTCAAATAAGCGCCAGATCCTGAGAGCACTATTGTCATCCTCATGCATTGTGTGTAGCTAATGTTGGGTGCATCATGACTGGATCTTTTCTACCATGAATTACAATGTTTAATCGCTGCTTGAACTTTGGAGGTGCTCTGCATTTATGTTTTGCGGTCTCAGAAAGGGCTAGTGAGATACCACTATTGTCATATTATATCATGGTTGTTTTGACAAAGTGTTGTCATTTGAGATATCTTATTATTGCTCGCTAGTTGATTAGGCCATTGATTTGAGTTAATACAGTTTTTAAGAGTTATTGTCGACATGGTTAGTCATGATCTTGGCTGAAAACCTAGGCACTACTTAAGCTTATTTGTGTAAACAATAGCAAAAGAGTTCGTAAAAGTTTTTCTTTTCCACTTTCAGTTTATCAACTGAATTGCTTGAGGACAAGCAAAGGTTTAAGCTTGGGGGAGTTGATACGTCTCCGTCGTATCTACTTTTCCTAACGTTTTTCCTCTTGTTTTGGACTCTAATTTGCATGATTTGAGTGAAACTAACCCGGAGTGACGCTATTTTCAGCAGAACTACCATGGTGTTGTTTTTGTGTAGAAATAAAAGTTCTCGGATTGGAACAAAACTTTGCGAGGATTTTTTATACGATAAAAGAGAATTACTGGAGCCAAGAACCACCGGCGGGGGCACCTGGGTGGGCACAACCCACCAAGGCGCGCCCCCTCCTAGCGCGCCCAGGTGGGTTGTCCCCACCAGGTGGCCCCGCAGACCTCAACCCTGATACTATAAAATCATATTTTCGGAGAAAAAAATCAAGGAGGAAGAATTATCGTGTTTCATGAGACGGAGCCGCCGCCACCTCCTGTTCTTCATCGGGAGGCCAGATCTGGAGTCCGTTTGGGGCTCCGGAGAGGGGGATCTTCGATCTTTGTCATCACCAACCCTTCTCCATCACCAATTCCATGATGCTCCCCACCGGGAGTGAGTAATTCCTTCATAGGCTCGCTGGTCGGTGAAGAGTTGGATGAGATTCATCATGTAATCAAGTTAGTTTTGTTAGGGCTTGATCCCTAGTATCCATTATGTTCTGAGATTGATGTTTCTATGACTTTGCCATGCTTAATGCTTGTCACTTTGGGCCCGGGTGCCATGATTTCAGATCTGAACCATTTATGTTATCACCATTATATCTATGTTCTAGATCCGATCTTGCAAGTTATAGTCACCTACTATGTGTTTTGATCCGGCAACCTCGGAGTGACAAAAGTCGGGACACTTCCCGGTGATGACCGTAGTTTGAGGAGTTCATGTATTCACTATGTGTTAATGCTTTGTTCTGGTTCTCTATTAAAAGGAGGCCTTAATATCCCTTAGTTTCCTTATGGACCCCGCTGCCACGGGAGGGTAGGACAAAAGATGCCATGCAAGTTCTTTTCTGTGACGCCCGGATAATTAAGCTATAGTAATCCCCCGTTAATGGTGCCATGTCATCACACTACTGTTGCTAAGCCTCGCTTGATCCAAATCTTAGTTCAAACTCAAAGTCAAATTACAGCCAAAAATTCAAATTTCTCAAACATGCAAAATAAAATGTTCAAAGTGTGGCAAATATTCCATAACTAATTATGTTGGTGACCCAACACTTTTGTAAAGTATTTAAATCCCCTTTTGTGAATATAATAGTGGCTAAAAATAATTATTAAATGCTTTTTAAATTATAAAAATACTAAACTATTTTATTTGAACCTCAAACTAAATGTGGCAGTGGTACAATTGGTAAAACCAATTTAGGTGCTATCCCTATATTTTATAAAGCTAATTGCTATTCAAAAATAAAAGAATACTAAAACTGTAAAAAGAAAATACAAAGCAAAATAAAAAGAAAAAGGGGAGAAGCCCCCGTGCCCCCTCTGGGCCTTGGCCTCCCGGACCAGCAGGCCCAACTGGTCCAGCCCACTCCCTCCCCGGTCATCCCCCTCCTGTCTCTGTTCATCCGACCGAGCATGTTCCAGCTCATCTCTGCCGCACCCGGCTCGGCGCTCCACGCTGCCACGTCGCCGGCGAGGGGATAAGGACCCCCCTCGTCCCCTCGATTCCCTCTCCCCCTCTCATCCACTCCCCCTTTCCCCACACTCTCCTCTTCCCCTGCCCCAGATCCACCCCGGCCGCGCCCCGTCGTCGCCGTGCATCTCGCTTCGCCGCAGCGACCGCCGCCTCCCCCGTCCCTCTCCGACGCATCCAAGGACTCCGCCGGCCTCGACCTCACCCTCGGCCCACACCAGCTGGAGCCGGGAAGGCCCCACTCTTCGGCTTCGATCTCGCCTCCCCGTCGGCCACTGGCAAACCCCCCCCCCATCTGCGTCGAGCTCTGCCGCTACTAAACTGCCGCCGGCCACCATGTGCCGCTCGGTGAGCCACCCGTCGAACCCCCTCCTGTTCTTCTTATTTTCCGCTGTAGATGCCCGCTAGCACCACGCCCATGTCCCACGATCTCGCGCCGCGCCCGTGTCCCACAAGCTCGCGCTCACCGTGGCCTGACTGCGCTCCGCCCCGCATCAGCGCGCGACCTGCCGCGCCCCACTACAAAAAAACACTTCCGTGATGATACGTGTTTGTCATAGTAGGTCACGTTTTTTGTCATGCATGTACATCCATGACGATTTTATGACAGAATCAAGATAGTCATACCTGTGCTGTCGTAGAAGCGTTCCATGACAATACCAAAATTATCATCACGGAAGTGTCCACTTCCATGATGATAAATGGCGCGTCATGGAAGTGCTTTCGTCAAGGGTAACTGACACGTGGCATCCACCGTAACGGGTCGCCGTTAAGCTATCGGGTTCCGGTTTGGATCCGATAACCCGTTAATAGCCCGGACCAATGGGGATTTTCCACGTGTAAAATCATCACTGGTTGGAGGAAACACGTGTCGGCTCACCGTTGGGACAGATGTCATCCACTCATTGGACCGAAGGCGCCTATGATATGTCGACACGTGGAACGGCCCAACAAAGGCCCATTCCTGTGAAAAGGCCAGCCCGTTTGACTTGGTCAAAAGGCAGGTGGCCGGCCCACGGAAAGCCTGTTAACGGCCTGTTTGCATATAGCCCATTTACAGCCCGCTAACTTAGGGCCCGTTACGGCCTATCCGAATTAGGCCCAGTTGCGTCATCTGGGCTGTCCAATATGATTCCAGCCCGTTGTAACTTCCGGCCCATGTATAGCCCATGACGTCTTTCGGCCCATATGACGCCCTTTGTAACTCTTGGCCCATTAACTGCCCGTGGTGAAACTGGCCCGTAATGAACAGTGTATCGCTTTATACCCATTAACGGCCCATTATTCCATTGGGCCATTTCCAGCCCATGTTATCTTTCGGCCTTCTCAAGGCCCATTTATTCTTGGGCTCATTTCCAGCATTCGGTTACTTACGGCCCGTTACTGGCCTTTTCTGCTTGTGGGCCAAATTCAGCCCGTGGTTATAGTCGGCCCGTTTGTGGCCTATTAATCCGTTGGGCCGTTTTCATAGCATCATCAAATATGGCCGATTAACGACGGCCCGTTATGGTCGGCCCATGAACGGACGTTCCAAATCTAGCCCATTTACGGCCCATAATGCGGTCCGTTATTGGGCCATGTTTGGCCAATCGATCATACGGCCCGTAGAAGGCCCATTTATGCTACGCCCCGTAGAAGGCCCATTGTTTCTACGGCCCATAGAAGGCCCATTGTTTCTACGGCCCGTAGGAGGCCCAGGGTCACTACAGTAAATATGAAGCCCATGGTTATTGTGGCCTAGTTTTAGAAAATAGGTTATTGCGGCCACTAGCAAACCGCAGAAAAAGAACTGCACTGACTACAAGCAAACAAATAAACAAGACAACAAGGAAATAAATAAGCAAGCAACTTATGCTAGGCTATCACGGCCATTTCACATATTACATCCACCGGGCATCAAAGTTCGCCACCAGTGCAAATATAGGGAACAAAGCAGCATATCACATACACTGGTTGTCAAAGTTGGCGAGCAGTGCAAATAAACGCCGCAGCAAAACAAGTCCAGAACTGAAACCACTTCAGAAGAGCTCAAGAAACAATATCCTGGGTACCCATAATGCTGGCAAGATGCTTAGCAAGCTTATTAACTTTCTCTTGTTTAGCGCTTGAATCCTCCAGCGCTTGCTGTTGCACCAGAAAGTATGCATCTGAATTCTGCTGGGACTTCCTCAGTCCTTCGGCTTCCTGTCACAGAACATCTGATTGATGTCTTTCAACTTGAAGTTGAGACTCAAGAAGCCGAACTGATTCAGGCAGCGAGTTCGAAGAGCTGGTGCCAGCAGTAGTGGCCAGTAACTCGAACACTACATCAAGACAGGACTTTGGGGTTGTCTCAGTGTCTTCAATTTAGTTTTTATCAGCTTTCTTGGAGACCAACAGGGATGTCTCACTACCTTGAACCTTATCTGCATTACTTCCTTTACCATTGCATAACGGGGTACTCTTCTCCAATATTTTATCCGCATTCTAAAAGAGAAACAAACACACACATCACAGGTTTACCATGTTGTATATGAAACTCATTTTGGTAAACCAGTTCAGTAGTAAGGTGGACAGGATAACAGCATGAAACAAACATATATCTATGTAGTATGGTCACTGTATGGTCTATATCATTCTAGTTTATGTTGCCAAATCAAGATAGAGACAGTTCAAATCATATCTATTTAAGACAAAGCAGCATAGACAGAATATAAGTGTGGGAAACTACACAACAATAACAACACTTGTAATGTGCATGGCATGAGAACATAACTGTTTATTCAATTGAAACTGAAATCAACATAGTGCAAGTTACAACAGCAAACACGTTAAAGAAACAGGTTTAAAACATACCTGTTGCGCCATTGGAGTTTCAATTTCATCCTTCAAATTTGAAATTAGTTGGTATGAGTAAATACAGTGATGCAAGAGCAAAGGAGTATGAACCATAGCTACGGAACCTGACCTGAGAACAATTCTTCTTCTGCTTTAAGCATTGACTTGGGGTTCGGAGTGGTGGTCCTCGTGCTTTGGGCACTGCAGTTGCCTTACTAACTGCTCGTGTTTGGGTGCTCTGTGGTGGAGATGGTGCTGTGTCAACTGGAACTGGGTTACTATCTGCTGGGGTTGGGGTTAGAAGGGGTGTAGCTGGTTCTCTATCCAACTGGGTAGGGGTACAATCTGTGTGAGTCTGGGTTATGTGTGGTGGGGCTGGTTCTTAGGCAAGTACAACCGTGGTTCTATCTGCATCGATAGGTAGCACGATCTTTTCTGAAGACCGTGTTTTTACTCCCACAGATACTGCCATCACCCCCTCCAATTCAAATGGCTGATAAACAAGAAAAGTAATTGAATGTTCAGACATTGTAAGATAGACAAGTGCAATGGATAGTAGGGAAGAAAACAGGGCATGAAATAATTCACATTTATGTTGTCTAACCAAACAGAATAGCATGACATAATTTCACATATATGATGGCTAATTAAACAGGATAGCATGACACAATTTCACATGTATGATGGCTAACTAAACAGGATAGAATGACATACTTCAAAATATGATGACTATGTAAACTGGATGACATGATATAACTATATGATGTGTCTATTAAAGTGGTTGGCATGCCATAATTCACAAACATGCCGTCGATGGAAACATGATGGCATGATATAATTCACGGATAGAATGACATAATTCAAAATATGATGACTATGTAAACAGGATGAGATGATATAACTATATTATGTCTTTAGAAAATGGGTTGGCATGCCATAATTCAGATACATGCTGTCTATGTAAACATCATGGCATGATATAATTCAAATATATGATTTATATACTAAGCAAGTGAGCAGAGGGCAATCGCATATATGATGTGTCAACTAAGGAGATGGCATTCAATATTGTGTATAAGATGTAAAAACTAAGCATTGCAAGACAACATATGCATGATATGAGTAATATAACCCTACCAAGTTTGAGCATACACCTCAGGGGGATAATAGGACTGGTCATCTGCCTCTGAATCCTCCTCTGAGGAGCTATCTGTAACCAGCAAGATGTCTGCTTCAGCAGGTGGCATTGTCTGCTCTGAAGACCTTGTTTTCACTCCAGATTTCTCCATCACCAATTCAAATGGCTGATGCACAGGAAGAGAAGTTGAATATACAAACATTGTCGACAAATGCAATGAGTAATACAAAAAAAGGACGGCATGATATAATTCACATATATGATGCTTGGCTAAACAACATGGCATTGCATAATTCACATACATAATGCCTTGCAACAAGATAGCATTGCATAATTCACATATATAATGTCTTGCAACAAGATGGCATTGCAAAATTCACATACATGGTAATTAGACACTAAACAGGTGGCATTCACACAAAGCATGTCTAAACTAAGCAAATGACATGCCAATGCAAGACACCCATATGACGATATGAGCAATATAACCCTGCCAAGTTAGAGCATGCACCTCGGGGGGGGGGGGGGGAATAGGACTGGTCATCTGTCTCTGAATCCTCCTCTGAGGAGCTATCCGTAACCAGCAAGACATGCGCTTCGTCAGATAGCATTGTTTGCTCTGAAGACCTTGTTTCCACTCCAGATTTTTCCATGACCGTGTCGAATGGCTGATGCACAGGAAGAGTAATTGAATGTACTAAAATTGTTGACAAATTGTAACACCCTGGATTTTGCCCATTTTCTTTTTCTTTTGATTTTGGTCCGGATTCGCTTTTCTGTGGCTTAGTAGTCCTGCAACCTGGAGGGATCACCCGTCATTCTTCTTCCCGTGTGGCTTGCCAACCTCTAAATCACCCCAAGACCATGTCATCTCCATCTTGGACCACTCCCAATATTCTTTTCTTGGGAATATTCCTTTTTCTATTAAAAGAATAACCCTGTTTGCCCTGAGTTGTGAAGCAACCCACATCTCCATCATTCCAAAAATTCCCAAATAATTCTCATAAATTGATTGGGATATATCTTGCACAAATATGTCAAAACCCTTCCTTGCCATGTTCAAAAATATTTCACAAATATTCCTTTTCTGATTCTGCCCTAGCTGTCAGATTGAGAAGCAAGTACCCTTTATATTTGCTTGCTTGCTCTCAAACTTTTTGTTCACTCTTTCCTATACATATAATTGCCACATGCCAAAATTCAACTTTATTTGGATAATAAATCTCTCTTGGCTAATTTCCAAAGTTTCTGGTCAACTAGAAGCTTTGTGAAGCAAGCGCTAGCTAGGAGTATCGAAATGAGTTGAAATTTTGCAAGCATCTTCATATACTCAAATCATGACTCTCCACTAAGTTTCAACCCTATCCAATCATCTATGTGAGCATAGCATCAAATTTTGGTTTCTGGTCAGATTTTCACATTGTGAAGCAACTATATTTTATATTGCTTCATAATTGCTGAAAATTTACCAGAGCATCCTCCTACTCATATACCACCTCTCCACCAAATTTGGGCTCATTTTATTTTCCCAATAATTCCCTAGAATTATTCTAAGATTATGGTCAGAGAGGATAGCTGTGAAGGAAGTACCATTTTGGCTTGTCCAAATGGCATGAAATTTTTATGGCACTCTCATATGACCAAATAATCATCCTATGCCAAATTTCAGCTCAAGTTTCTACTCTATGTGAGTGGCACATCAAGATCTAGCTTCTGGACCAGATTGGTCAGTTGCAAAGCAACTATACTAAATATTGGTCCAATTCTCTCCAAATTTCACAGGAATGTAGTCTTTCCTATTCTAAACCTCCCAGACATTTCATTTTGACCTTATCACTTCTCTGTTCATCACAGTGGTGTGGTCAAGTTTGCTACAGAAAACTTCAGATGAACACTCCCGTCTATCCACAGTTCCTTTCACCGAACCATCACCTCCCAGAGGCTGTGCCGTGGAAGGACAACACACTGGACATGATTTGGCTAGTCAGGGTGCACCCTGTGTGCCAGTGCACGCGGTGACCACGCGTTTGGCATGCCAGCCAGCGCGCTCTGGTGATTTAACAGCTCGGTTCCGTCGCGTTCCTCCTCTCCCTCGCCACCTCTCCATGTCCAGGAGGTTCGTTTCGTCGTCGCCCATCTCCTGGAAGCCTCTCCCCTTCCTGTTTCTTCTCCAACGCGCCGCGACGAGCTCCACCACTGTTCTGCCCGTGACCGCCGTTGTCGTTTTCCTATGCCCCCTTCCTCCTCGAGCGCTCCCGAAGCTGCTGCTGCCTTCTCCACTCCCCTGCGAAGCTCCCCGAAGGCCGCAAAAGGCCAGCCACACCACCCGCACACGCCAGTGCGCGGATAAGCTCGCCACCGTGGCCGAGCTTATCCGGCGAGCTCGCTGCACCTATATAAGGCCACTCCGCGGCTTCCCGAGCTCACCACCAGCTCCACCTCATTCTTCCGAACCTCCTCGTCCTCTCCCCGGAGCCTCAGAGCTACTCCTGCTCCACCACCGCCGCCATGTCCATCGCCGGCCGCCGCCTAAATTGGCGCGAGCCGAGCCCTCCCCCTCCTTCCTGACCTCACCAGGGGACCACCCGGACCCCATAGCTTCTCCCCCACCCCTTAGCTCGCCCCGGGGTGCCCGAGGCCGTCGCCCCTCGTCCGGTCGCCGCCGCCTGTGCTCTCTGGCGCCGCAAGCCGCCGTCATCCCAGCCCCTCCCCGGCGCATGTGGGCCTCTGAACGGGCGCGGCAGGCCCCGCCGCAGCCGCCCGTGCCCTCCCCTTGGCCGGAGCTGGCCTGGGCCGGCCGACCCCCTCGCCGCCTCACCTCACCTCCCCTGCTCCTCCTCTGTCTCATGGGAGAACAGGGCGAGCGGGAGGAAGGAGACGAGCGCCCGTGCCCCTCCCCCTGCCCTGGGCCCCGCCTGGAAGTGGCTCCAGCCACGGGTCCATGTGGATAAGTGGAGGCGTAATCCACTGGATTACGTCTTCGCTTATCGAAAGCGTATTCCTCTTCTACTTCAGCCCAAAATGAGTTTTCACTTCAAGAAAACGTATTCCCTTCTAATGCGCTTTCAGTTTTTCTGTCCAGGCCTTGTTTGAAAATATTTTCATTACAGATAGGTCCCTAGCAGAAAACACTTCATAATGTTTTGACCGTAACTCCGATCGAGGTGAATCCAACGCCCACTTCTTCGTCTCGACGAGCCCGTCATGCTGGTATAATTTTCACTATGTGGTCCTACAGTGAAAATGACCATTTTGTCCTTGCCCATGAACAGCACCCTCCGAGAGAGAACTATTTCCGGCAGTCAACTCCGCGGACTCTCCGCACTCCTTCCCGATGGTTCCTTCACCCCAGGCAAGCCACAACTCTCATCTGCATGATCGCGTTGCAATATCATAGTTTCACTATTTGTTTTAACAACAAGTATGAGTATCTATGAAATGGATTGGATTATACAATGTTGGAGTTAATTCTCGGATAGGTGACTACTATGCTGAGTACCAGATTGTTAGTGACTAGTAGTTTACCCACTTGTTGGTACTATGATGTTGAGATCACTGTCTATGATTATTTTGTATCTCATCCGGCAGTTTGTGGAGATGAGTAGAGTGTCAGCCATGACAAAAATATTATTCGGAGATAGGATATTTCATGGTTGATCTTGAGTCACCTGTCCGGACTTATCCGTGCAGCCACATTTGCTGGTATGGGATGGCCTTGACTTGGTCTGATCGCGTGCTCTTTCACCGGTACCACCCGACAGGGAAGGTTATGCGTGCGCGCTACCCTGGCCCGGTAGGCGGCGATAACCTTGTGAGCCCAGTTGAGTTATATGGTACCAGGTCCCTGTGTGGGACAGTTTGTTGGCCACGACGATGGCAGGTGTCAAGCGGTGACACAGGGGCCACCCAGGGCTTGACTTCGGGGGAGGATGATTGCCGGTGGTATGATGGGAGAGTCACGGGTCAGGCAGGTTTCGTTGGAGCAACACTGGTCCACCCGAATGGGATCACGAGGTTAGATGCTCCATGGTGTGGGTAAAGTGCGCAACCTCTGCAGAGTGTAAAATCTATTCGAATAGCCATGTCCACGGTATTGGACAGTCCGTCCAGACCTCACTAGGTGGTCAGCCATAGTAGTGATAATGATGGAAGAACTCATCATAAGATCAGAAGTACTCGATGGATCATGAGTATTCTGAGGGTTGTGAGACAACCCGGGAGAGGGTAAGTTGTAAGACTTGTCGTGCAGATGGGATCAAGTATTTGTCAGCCATAGGATGGCTATGAGATGTTGGGATTGGGCTTGGTACAGGTTCAGATTGGATCCGGAGGTTATTCGGAGTATAGATTAAACTACTTAATATGCTCTACCTTACTGCATCCACTTCAGTAGCTGTCTTGCTATGATGTTGTCTTGCTTTAATGCTGATGTTTGCTGTGAGCTTGCGAGTACATTCAAAGTACTCACCTGGCGTGTCATGCCAGTTTGTAGGTCATGCCGTGATTGTTTGCTTGTCGAGGATCCCGAGTTTGCGATCTAGGACACGCGTTCTAGCCAGAGTCCCTGCGGAGTGGAGTCCATCACCGTCATCGTTGTTCCGCTGCCGAGAGAGTTACTCCACTGTTAGCATATAGCTACTCCGGGCAGGCGTAGTGTTGCCGTGCCGATGTAATCCATGTACCCTTTGTAACCATATCCATTGTAATAAAGAGCTGATTTGTTCTATGCCAACAGTGCCGTATTCCAGAGGACTTGTCCCTGGGCTGGAATACGGGGCGTCTCGGTCCTCTCTGAGCCGGGGTGCCACACAAATTTAATATGTAATAAAAAATTATGGCATGATATAATTCACATATAAGATGACTGGCTAACCAGGGTGGCATTGCAAAATTCACATATATGATGCCTGGCTAAACAAGATGGCATTGCATGATTCACATATACGATAAAGAAACTAAACATATGGCATTCACACAAAGCATGTCTAAACTAAGCAGATGACATATTTGATGTATAAAGTAAGCAATGCAAGGCACCATATGCATGATATTACCAACATCAGCATGCCAAGTTAGAGCGAAGACCTCAGGGGGTAAATAGGAGTGGTCTTCTCCTTCTGAATCCCCCTTAGAACAGTTATCTTCCTCTTGATTACAATCCGAAATGGGTGGAGGGGGGCTGCCTTTGCGCCCACCATGGAGCGACGTCTGCATGAAATTTTATTGCCACGCAAGGCTCGTCTCTTTTGCTCCACATGTTCAGTTCCATTGTGTACAATAACTGACATGCATAGGAATAAAACATAGTGAGATTATGTAAGGAGTGCATGCACAACTCCAGAGTGATGGTAGCAAACTGTGGATAGACCCGAAACCAATGATAGCAGGCAGATAATAGCTTTAGTTAAAAAATATAGATAATGGCTCCTTTAATGTTTGTTTCCACCCAACATGAAACTCATAGTAGACACCCAAGATTAACCAGATAGTAGACAGATAGTATTGATTGCTGCCCCAATATGTACCCCACAACCATTTAAAAACTCAAGTTTGAGCATTAGTTTGGACCTGACTCGGAGTCTAATAGGTGAACAGGATGATAAAGTAGCATGTCATCATATTAAGCGATGCATAACGTAAGCATACACGAAAGAGTGCGACCTCTCTTGCGGACCCGTGTAGTCTCAAGGTCATCTGCTCAGTTGATGATGGTAATCCAGTTGTCGTGGCTGCCAGCGGCGGGGAAGAAGATCTGAGGCGGCGAAAGACAGTCTGGAGGGCGGATCCCTGCTGTGGTGAACCCTTCTATCGTTGGAGCAGTTGAGCTGGGGTGGAACACAGCGCAGTAGGAGCGGGACAAACCACACAAGGTTTTCTTTGACACATATCTGTAACAGAAGTAATTGTGTAAGGGCTTGTTTGAATTTGAGGATTCTAATAATATAGGGATAGGAAATACACAGGAATAGGATAGGAATGCACGTGCAAAACAGAGAATTTAAAAACACAGGATTTTTGCCAATCTGGGTGTTTGGCTCACAAGAATTGGAAGATCACAGGATGCAAAGAAGCATGGTGAGATTAAGTCAAACCACAAGAAAATGTACGGTTATAATGCTATTATGCTACTATCTCTTAGTCTTGTGCTTCATGAATAGGAATTTGAAAAGGAGGACAAGTGGATATTAAAATTCCTACGGTTTTTCTTTCAAGGATACACTAAAGGAACAAATCCTACAGTTTTCCTTTGCTCCATTCCTTTGAACCAAATGCATGAATAGTAGTACCATAGGAAACTTTCCAATTCCTATGTTTTTCCTTCACTTTTCCTTTCAAGCACTGGCGATTCTAGTAGGCAGGCTTGAGCAGGGAAAAGCCTATACTCAAAAAATGTTTTTGTGCTACTTCTACTAGTTTGGACCCAGGGCACTGCCCTACTAGCTAAACTCCCAGGCCCATCTACAAATGCATAGCTCAAACACGCAGAGATAAATAATGATGGCGTTCAAGAGAGTCCATCACGGATAGCTAAGTTGCCTGGTACCTCACTACTTGTCATATAGTAGGAGAACCTAATCGTATTTCACGTTACTACGTGTGCTCAGTGGACAATATATATAACATGTAGAGTAAAAAAGAGATGCAACAAGTGTACAACCTCTTTAGCGAAGCCATGTCGATCTCAGCGTGATTGGGTTAGTCGGTGAGGATGCTCTGGCTGATTTGGCTGTCGGAGGAGGGGAAGAAGATCTTAGGCATCTGGAGATGGAGCCCGGGGTACTGCTCCGCTGCGATGGAGGGTTTCGTCATTGGAGCAGCTCCGGTGAGTTGTACGACGGCGAGGCTGAAGCAGGATAAGAGAGACAACGTTAACCTGAGTGGAATTCTAATAGCATCTCCAATAGATGATGTAAAATACATAACCACAAAGTGCTAGATGTAAAATACATCAGCCGCTCATCTCTGAACTTAACTGTCGAAACTGAATTTAACTGTCGAAACTGAATTTTGCTGTCGAAACTGAATTTTACTATCAAAACGGAACGCACTAGTAGAAGAAAAGCAGTAGCAGCAGCAGCAGCGCCCGGAGCAGCAGCGCATGCGGGAGCCGGGGCAGCTAGTCATGTAGCAGCATCTCGGGTAGCAGCTGCAGGGGCTCGAGGGAGAGTAGGATCTGCTGCTCGTGCAGTAGCAGCGCGCGCAAGAGTAGAGCAGCAGCGCAAGCAAGAGCAAGAGCGAGAGCAGCAGCGCGAGCAAGAGCAAGAGCAAGAGCAGACCAGGCAGGGGACCGAGAAGCAAGAGCAGAGCAGCAGCGCGAGCGAGAGCCAAAGCAGCAACAGCTCCTACTGATGTGAACGTCGCCGCCGAGGGAGCGATGCCGTGGAGGAAGTGGCCGGCGACGCCGCC
Source organism: Thinopyrum elongatum (assembly GCA_011799875.1). Classification (NCBI taxonomy): domain Eukaryota; kingdom Viridiplantae; phylum Streptophyta; class Magnoliopsida; order Poales; family Poaceae; genus Thinopyrum; species Thinopyrum elongatum. Next base: position 485,823,005 of record CM022297.1, on the reverse strand, counting down.
GTGGATGGAGCCACGCCATGTCGGCTCGGGACCGAGCGCCGGCAGCACCGTCAGATCGAATCAAGAAGAAAATGCGGCGATTAGTGTAGAACCTCTTTAGTGGCGCCGATTAGGCCTCAGCTTCATCCGAGGAATCGGTGATGATGTTGCTCTTCCGGTGGTGCAGGTGAAGACGATGGTGTGGGAATGGAGGTGGCGCAAAAGACGAGGGGAACGTCAGGGCAGCTCCTTGGAGGTGGAGGACAGGGTGGCTGAACTGGCAGGACGACGAAATCGACGATGGATCCTCATCTGGTGCGGTGGATGAGGGACGTTGAGGTGTTGCTGTGGACGACTTCGTCGGGGAAGAGGCTCCGGCTGGGTGGCGGATGAAGGAGGGTGTGGGGCTTCACGGGTTTTCGCGGCCTCGGTGTACGAATGGGTAGGCGGATGGGATTCGAGGGGGGAACCATGGCTTAGGGACGCGCTTGTCCGAAATGTGGGGTAAGTTACGAAAGTACCCCCACCGATTTGAGCTAGGCGGTTCTTTTGGTTCAGGGGTATCATGGGCATTTCGCGTGTCGGGATTTCGCAGGAGGTGGGAGTTTTCGCGCGCGTTGTAATTTTGGGATAGCAAGGCGTGGGTTGAGATGGAGGGAGTTTTCGGAGCACAACAAGACAAAGATATATCTTAAATATTTCGGGGTAACAAGGCGCGGGTTGAAGAGGCGGGAGTTTCCAGCACGATAGACAGAGATGCTAGCTTGAAATTTCGGCATAACAAGGCACGGCTTGAAATTTCGGGAGAACAAGCTTAACGTATACAAAAAAAAAGAAAATTCACACCTCATCACTAGAGAAAGCCATGTCCCATTTTACTGTATTACTAGAAATGCATTCAAATACAACAACAAAAAAACTAGAAAAATCAGGACAACAAACATAACATGTACAATACCAAATCAATTTGCACTTCCCTCAACAATAAAAAAACAATTCGTGTTGTCTAGCATATGGACTAAATTTGAGTACATTTTCCCTGTTTGAATGGGATTGTACTCGGGTTAGTTATACAACCATCTAAATATTATCTTCACAACACATGACATGAATATAGGAGTAGTAAATTCCTATATAAATACGAACTACATGTACATACGATCTCAAATTCAAATATATGTATCCATTTTATGTTGAATTCAAATCATAGTACATGTATGCTCTAGATAGATGTTCGGAATCTAAACCATGTATGATACTACGTACAATGTGTTTAACACGCACAACACACACACAAACACCATTTAGACTAGTAAGGTACATGTGCATTGCACGCATGAGATTTGGCAACCAAATTATGAATAAATACCACATTATAGCATGTACGCTTTGAGTCATATATGCATGATGTAGATGTTCGTTTAATTCTTATAGTTCATCTCATTCAAAATCATTTAGTTTTCATAAAAAAGCTAATCTATTTTAAGATTCATGGAATTATGCGTTGTAAAGCATAAAGTAAAAACAAATAATGGCAATTCATGTAGAAAAAAATTTGGGCAATTATGATACGGAAGATTCTAGAACAAAGGAGAAGTGCTTGTGTTTTGAGGTTTGTGCATTATGCTTAAGTTGAACCATGGAGTCTTCTAGATTGTACATGTCGCAAAATCTGGTGGAATGTAGATGATATCCAACGGCCAGTAGCGCTCGGATTTGCCATCTTTGCACCGTCGGATTGGCTTACTCCAACGACCATCTTTCAAAGTTATTCGCAAACTATATAGGGGTATAGATATAGATATGTGATGCGAAAGCCACCCATCATCTCCAATTAGAATAGTGTGTCCATGCACGGATGCAATGTGGCCAAAAGATGTCTGCCATCGGTATCTCAAATTCAAATCAGTCTGACCTTATTCAATGTGTATACAGTATAGCATGCTCGTTTCCAAACCACACCGCGCATATCTCAGTTATATTCATGCATGCATGGGTTTCAAACATCATGATCTCTTATTCAAATATTTGAATTCAACTTTACATTGATTATGACCTCACCTAGTCTTTTACACCCACACAGTCGTCTTCTCTTTATAATTGTACCACTAACGTTCTCTCGTGCATGCATGCACACACACTACCACTTGGCATTATCCATCGCACACATGCAATCTTTTTCTTCAGGTCGGTCTCCCATGCATGCACACACACACACCTCCCCCTCTTCATCATTTTGGGCATTCTTTATCTCTCACGTGCATGCGCAACGATCGATGTTCCTCTATGTGTGTGTATATATAGCTAGGTCTTTCCCAGTTTTCCACACAAACCGATTGATCTATATATCTAGTGAGGTCTCACCCTCTTTCCCATGTACACATCGATCAATCTATACCTCTCTATATAGGATTACATAGCTAATACACCCACATTAATTATATATCCAACGTCCCCCTCTCATCATCCATGCCTTCCGCTTCATCTCTCAGACGCGCGCACAGTGGTGAAGACAGGGGGCAGCAAGGGCCCTGCCGCCCCTAACATCACTATATATTGAGGCTAATATGAATGTGATCAGTAGATCAATTGCTGGTAAAATGGTTTAAGTTGATGAATTGGCCCTCCTCGTAAAGGATAGCAATGCTTGGCCCCCTAGCTCATTTATTTTTCATGGCTCCGCCACTGCGCGCAACCGCGCATGTTCTCGCCCCCTCTCTTTAAATATCGATCTCGCACTTGTGCACTCCTTCATAGTCTCCCTCCACTTGGCCCCACGCACCATCTTCCAGCCCCCCACCAGATTCTGCCACATGTACAATCTAGAAGACTCCATGGTTGAACTTAAGCATAATGCACAAACATCAAAACATAAGTGCTTCTCCTTTGTTCTAGAATCTTCCGTATCATAACTGCCCAAACTTTTTTCTAGTTGAATTGCCATTATTTGTTTTTACTTTATGCTTTACAACGCACAATTCCATGAATCATAAAATAGATTAACTTTTTATAAAAACTAATTGATTTTGAATGAGATGAACTATAAGAATTAAACGAATGTCTACATCATGCATATATGACTCAAAGCTTACATGCTATAGTGTGGTATTTATTCATAATTTGGTTGCCAAATCTGATGCGTGCAATGCACGTGTACCTTACTAGTACTTCCAATATGTGCAAAACACGTAAATTAGAATTCCAATGGTACGCTACACAGTGTCTCTCCCTTTTTTAGTTCATGAAGCCACGTGGCACATGTGGAGGCGTTGTCACGACCTCCTTATGTGGATTGATCACAGTGACATGCTGCTAGTTCCAGAAGAATGTACTCGTCCTCTCTCACGCACACTGGCAGTACATGCACTAAGTGAAGATGTGCACGCACCCACTCATTCCCTCGCACGCACACGCGGGTACACGGTGGGACGCATTTTTGTACGAAGATCCACCCCATGTGATAATTTGACGCGTGTAAAGTCCTTCACTTCATTGATGGTCAATTAATATAGCGCATGCAAATTGAGTAGACGTGAGGGAGGAAGTAGTTGAGAAAGACATTACTACTCCACTGCGTGCATGCAAGTAGTTAAATCATGGGTTGCTACTACTTCCATTGGTCTCCTTCGTATTTTGTGCCAATTTTTTACCATATTTTTAAGTAACATAATATTTATGCATGTCATAAAAAGTGGCACAAAAAAAAGGGGCCAATAAACCAGGATGCAGGCTGCATGATCAATTTTTTCCTGGGCTACTGTTGGTGGCCTTTGTATTTAAATATGGACGGAGTGGAGTAGTACTATCTTTATCTTAGCCTCGCAGGGCTCTCCCTACGCCTAGGCTCGCCTCCCCGCCTTGCCCACCGGATCCCACCATGGAGGATGCCGCCATGGATATTCCCTTAGATCCCAGGATCCCGCGGGCTGCCCTCTCGCTGCGGCCCGCAGCACTGCCGCCTTTGAGCGAAACCCACATGTGTTTTAGAGGGGATCCATTGCTCTGGAATCATAGATTGGTGGCGCCGGAGGACATGCCAGGGCTGCGCTTCAGGTGGTAGGCAGCAAGGGCAAATCGGATCGAGGAAGCGTCGCATCAATTGGAGAGAAGTTCGAAGGAGCTGCGCCTGGCGCAGCACAAGGCGGAGGCGCAAGTCGATCTCAGGGGAGAGATGCTGAGGAATGTCAGCATCTGGCAGTGTCGCGTTGATTTCAAGCTAGGGCTAATGGCAGAGATCATATTCACGGAGTCAACTGCAGAGGAAAGAACGCGCATGCCTGCGGAATGGCATGAGCAGCCGGTGCAACTGTTCAAATGGGCGGTAGGAGAAGCCAAATCGCGGGACCTGCTGCGGCGGTGCCGCTGGGCATGCATCATAGGCGAGGTGAGCTGCCCTCCTTCCCCGCCAGCAATGCAGTGACCTACTCGGTTGCTGCTGCAGTGAACTTACGGCGCCATGGCGGTTTGCAACCATGACAATCACTCCATCTATATGTATTGTATTCCTGTGAAAATACTTGGTCATTTGGAAAAAGATGGTAATTGATTTATCACTAGTTTTTGAATGCTTCGTCGTGACAATCACCCGAAGCCACAACCAGAAGTCTCCACCGCGTAATACTTACGGTCGGTCGCACCAATAGATGATCGGTCGGACCTGCGACACGCATCGGCTTGGTCTGACATGTATGACCAGTTACATCACTGACTTGTGCGACCGCATTTGAGCAGTAGTACTTGAAATTTGTGTTCCAGGAAACTCATCGGGAGCCATTTCGGGCCTCGAAACCAAGACCATCAATTAATCTTTAGCTTGTTCCCATCACATTCCAAAGTGTATAGTATAATTAAGTGCAAACCTGCTCACACCTAGTACGTATCAAACCTGAACATGTTCCCACTATACAGGTTTTAGTACTAGTGCTAGTACTAGGTTATAAAAAGGGGAACTAGTACCTAGCCGAAAATCACTCTACCTCTTCCTCCTCATAAGTCTTTCTTGTTTGTCCATCCTTGCCATGGCCGGTGTGCAGAGCTCTAGGTCGAGAACTACTCGTAACAAGGGAGCGACAACCAAGGATGCGGAAAAAAAAGAGAGGGCTCGCCGCCTAGCAGATACCTCGAAAGATCTCTCACGGGTAGGCGAGGGCTCCCAGGAGCGCCCTAGCCGCGGAGGCGAACATGCCGAGCTGGCGGCGCTGGCGGCGCTAGAGTCATTATCCCTCGATGACATGCCCGATCAGCTCAATAAGCAGGAGGAGTTCATCGACGGCTTGGTGGAGCTGCTGAAGGAGAGCCTCGACGACATGCCCGCTGAGCTCAATGAGCAGGGGGAGTTGACCGCCGTCTTGGTGATGCTGCTGAAGAAGAGCATTGCCTCGGATAAGAAGGCGACCGGCGAAATCCTGCAACTTCAGGAGGACAAGGCGAAGCTCTGCCACGAGCTCGACCTACTGAAGGAGGAGAACGCCGGCTGGAAGAAGCTGCATGAGAAAAGTAGTTCCTCGATGAAGATGCTGCAGGCCCTCGTCATGGAATAGAAGGAGGAGTTGGCGAAGCTCTGCATCGAGCACCCGGTAGCTATCAAGGTACGTAATGCAGCCGTGGAACAGATGATGAAGGCTCGCGTCGAGAAATGCCACGTCATGGACAGAATGAAGAAGATGGCAGAGGAGATGCGCGAGGAGATGGAGGTCGTGGAGGCGATGAAGAAGCAGTTACGACTCCGTGGCCAGCAACCCTTCATGTAGTAGGGAGTTGCGCCCCAGACTTGTGTGTGCGTCTTCCTTCTTTTTTGGGGGGGATAATCTTCCTTCTTCTTTTGCTCCTGTGTTTCTTCTTTTGCTCCGGGTGTTTCGCCGCACGTGTCACGTTCTCTATGAGGCATGAATAGAACAATGCTAACGATGAGCGGTGTCGTGGGATCGATGACTAGCAAATTAGATCATTTTTATCGCCATATCGCACTGGGCTGCCGTGTTTCGTGCTCCTCCGTCGTACTAGTACTCCAGTGGAAAACTTGAGTATACCGCACGGTTCTTTGCTCCTCCTCAGGTCGTCAGGAACATTTATACGAGCAGTCAAATCACAAGGCCCCGCCTTCCAGCAGTAATGAGCCGTCAAATCACAAAGGCCCTCGCCTCTCATGAAACCGACCAAGCCAGACTGCCCCACCCTCTGGCCTTTTAAATGTATACTTTTGTACAGTAGTAGTATCGATGGATTGCGCCATGGAGCAAAACTAACAAGATGAAATTAAAGAAAAAATGTGGTACATATAGAGAGCGCTCGTCAACAAATTATGCATATAGTACTATTAAAAAAGCTAGTGCGTGCTTAGATGGGGTGCTAAATTCTATTAAAGAAATTAGCATACCTATTTAATTCTTGGGTTTTTATTATTTATGCCACTAGTTGTGTCTCACTACTCAGTTTTGCCATTAGAAGTTACAACTACTCAAAAATGCCATTGATCCGTGAGATGCTTGCTCAAAAATGCAATTAGGTATCTCAAAAATGCCATCATTCCGTTAGATGTTTGCTCAAAAATGCCATTAGACATTGTTATTTTCACGTCAAACCCGTTGACCATGTTATATGACAAAAATAAGCCTAGACCCACATGTCGATTATCTCTATCTCACAATGATAAGTGTGGCCCCGCTTGTCTGGAGTAACCAAGCGAATAATTTTATAGGAAAATAAGAATGCTGTTGGGATCAAGTAGGCCCCACACTTTATTGTACTGTAGTGAGATAGAGGGAGAGCTGGCATGTTGGTCCATAGGTATTTATGTCATTATAACATGGCAAAGGAGATTTGAGTCACAATAATGGTGTCCAGCACAACACACCCCTCAAATAAAACTAAGCACCCTGAAATTATTTGACAACTAAACTGTTGGCTATATGATGTTAGCCATATATATTGTACGTATATAATGTGAAGAAACGAGTGGTAGTACTACCAACTACAAGATGAACTATAAGAACTACTAGTATGTGCGTACTGAAGAGTTAAAGTAACGAGAAGGAACATAACATAGTTCTGCTGGGGGCTCAGCACAACACACCCCTCAAATAAAACTAAGCACCCTGAAATTAAACTAAGCAACTAATCCGGTAGACACTGCATTACAACCACCATGAGCAACGACACTGCCACCTTACTCGGACTCCTCGTCCACGTGCTCGACTTCGTCCTTGTCCCTCTTCCTCTTGGCCGATACTTCTTTGCTTGAACCGCACACTTGGCTCTCGCTCTTCATCCAACCCTTGTATATTGAAACAAAGGTAGGCATCCATTGCAGCGTAATTGATGTGGTCTCTATCTAGGACATTCTACTGCCATGCACGATGAAACTTGGGCGGAGGTTTTGTCAGTTTACCGTACGAAGGATCAACCATGGCTACTGCCAGGGTTAGCATTGAAGGCTGACGGGAGGACACCAGCACATTCCTCTGGAGGTCGAAGGGCTGGCCTACAACGAGGCCTATCCGACCCAGGACTTCTTTGTCGTTCATAAAGTCTAGAGAAACAAATTTGACTTTGCTGCCCCCGAGGAAGTTCTTAAAATCCTCGCACTCAACGTCGGCATGGCATATGTGGTAGACCAAGCACAAGTTATGCGCGCAAACCTGGATCTCGGCGGGCTTCTTCTTCTCTTCCTCCTTTAGATTCTTCTCTTTTCCCAGGACTGTGGTGTACTCAACATCTAGCCCAGCGACCCACTCATCACCCTTTGACTTTTCGAACATGCGTCTGAAGCGAGCAAGGCATCCTTTCACCGTCGCGAAAGAATGGGTGTAGATGACGTCAAACTCATCGCCGGTGATGGTTCTAACCTTGTACTCCCCGCCGATCATGGAGATTTGGGACGCCATGCATTTGGGAGGAGGGTTAGGATTAGTGGAACAGCTGTAATGTGAAAGGACGGGACGACTAGGAGCGAACTGCCGTAATGTTAAAGGATGGCCGGGGACGAGTAGGAGCGAACTGCTAGTGGTTTTCCGATTGTAAAAATGCTGAGTGGGGCGTGCGAACGGCAGGGTAGTGGCTTGCCCGGTGGATAAATGGATTCATGCATAGTACTATGGGGGCCCAATTAGATGTCATGTCTACTAGACGCCCAATTAAATGGCTTCATGCATCTGCGTGTTCGCACGTCAAGCGTCGGGAAAATTACAGGTGATACGAAGCTTTCCATGCTCCCATGATACGGGCTTCTGAGAGCCCTTGGATCTGAGATTGAACGGTTGCATGGCGTGATTCTAGACCTATGGGTGAATATCCTATCTTGGAGGGTTATTCTGCAAATTTTCAGCAACTTAGCATGCGACCATTCGATCTCAGATCCAAGGGCTGTCAGCAGCCCGTATCATGGTCGCGCCTACCACGATCGTCGCCTCGCTCGCGCGGTCGCGCCCTTGGAGATTTCAGATGGCTATAAATGAGCATTTTTTTTGCCTACTTCGCATGCATGAAACTACTTCCTCCGTCTAGGTGCGTTAGGCTATCTGATGTTAGCATGTCATACATAGTCATCACTTAGTCACTCATACAACAAGGTTAGCTGTAAGGTTGGCTATAAGAGTAATTTTTTTACTTCTCTCTATCTCTTTCTTCGTACTCCCTCCGTTTCAGTTTACAAGTCCTGCGCGTATACCTGGGTTGTCAATTTTATCACCGTAATATAAACTATATAACACAAAAATTATACCATTTGAAAATAGAACATCTGAAGTTTATAATGTATGTTTTTTGTAATATATGACTTCTACTACCTCCTTTCCAGTTTATAGGGCTCGATTCAAAAATCTCACCAACCAAGGTAGATGGTGAGTGGTGAAACAATTTTTGTAGTTTGCAAAACCACTCAATTAATGTGCTTGTTTTCTTCAAAAAATTGTGTTTACCAATGCATGCATGCATAAAGTACATGCATTGGTCAATTTTCTCTTAATACTTGCATGCAATAATTTACTGCACCTTGAAATCTGAACATGTGATGGGGAACAACAAATTGAGACTTATAAAATGGGAAAACTAAAAATTTGAGATAAGCCCTATAAACCGGAAAGGAGGGAGTATTAGGTTGGTCAAATTGACGACCTAGGGGTACGCGCACGCCTTGTAAACTGAGAGAGAGGGAGTAGTATTTATTGCATTTGCCAAAAGGAGTAAGGTGTACAACACTTGGCACCTGTATACCATGGAGGTGGTCAGGAATCGAGAGACTCACGCCGGTCATAGCGCCACAGTTAAAATGATAATGGCAAGTCAAATCACAGGGCCCCACCTGTCCAGCAGTAACTAGCCGTCAAATCACACAGCCCTACGTTTGCAGCAGCCTACTCCCTCATCTTCTCGCCTATCTGTCGAACCGACTAGGCGGAACTGCCCCTCCTACCGCGCGGGAAAAGCCCCGCCCTCGACTTTTAAATATTTTTTCCATGGATTGCACCATGGAGCAAAGCCTCAAGAAAACGGCGGTACACATGTATACAACACGCCCGTCGCATTCGCGTCGCACCCCAGACAGTTGGTCGGTCTGGCACGCCGCTCTCCGAATGGAACGCGCGTCATATTGCATTTGCACACACATGTGGGACCGCAATTGAGAACCGACCATAGGCACACTCCCCGGCCCTGCAAGTCGGTTGAGTTAATAGAAGAGAGAGACGAGCGATAGTACTGGAGCATGTTGTACAGACATCGGTGCCTGGATGATCCCTGCATGACACGGAAGATCAGTTCGTCCATGCATGTGACCAGACTCCAGCAGACGGCTGGATTGGCTATCGTCTACATATCATGCAGGCTGTGTTGTATAGGGCTGTAGTTCTGATAAGAAATCTAAAAAAAGGTTTCTTGTCATCTCGCAATATTAGGTGTCATGTGCTTCAGATCACTGCGAGGGTTAAACAGCCACAACTGAGTTCCTCCAAGGCGCTGGTCATTGGGGCACATACACGAAGACTACTCGGCTACCATCTAGGTCAAGCCGGCTATGTTAATTAGGACATCTATCGATGGACCCCTTTTCTATGAGTTTATCTTTAATTTGAGCTTTGATCCTCGTCTAGTTTGTCCGTCGGGATTCATGTTGTCTCCTTGGGGTAGTGAGGTTATGGTTTCTTGTCATGTGGCATTTTTTTCGTGTTATATGTTAATCCGGTGCTTCAAATCAAAATGACAACAACTGCGCCTCTGGGGCACGTGCATGAAGACTTCTCGACAGTCATTGACGAGGTCAAGCCGGATCCGGTAGATAAAAGAAAACTACTCCACTATATAGGCAGGAGCCTCCGTGCTTGCTTGCTAGTGTTGCTCTCTTCACACTGTCTCGTCCTCTCCAGATCTAAACACGACAGCGATGGCCACACTCTCTCTCTGCTCACCGCTGGCCACAGATCCAGCCGAATCCTCTTCGCCGGGGAAGGTGAGAAGGTGCAATGTTCACGCGGTCGTCCTCGGCGACGACTCTTACCCACTGCTGGCACGTCCTGATCAGCGTGCCTTGCCGTTCCCTCCCACGCAGTGCCGGCTAGGGAGGGCCTCCGACCCCTTCTTCCTTGCTGCCATAGTGTGGGCAGATCCGGCCTCCCGCCGCCCACCTAGCGACATCCCGGTGACCCTCAGGTATAACTTCCTTCGAAACCGGCCTTGCTCTACTTCCCCAGCTCCTGACGTCGCTGCATTTGTATCTTTTACTATTTCTCAGGCCCTCTCGTAGATAGGATCGATCGGCTGTTTGAAAGCCACCTAAATTTTTACTGTTAAGAGGTAAAACTAGTTCATGCAGTCGAATCTAGTACTACTTGGTTCAAACAGGGAAGAAAGGGGGTGGGGCGGGGGAAGATTTGTTACCTGAATCTAGGACTTGGTCAAAAGAGGAAATAATGGGGGCGAAAAGTAGCAGCGACTGGCTATCCAACTGGTCTCTTGGTCTAATAGGGAAATAAAGGGAAGTACAAACTCAATATAAACCGATCTATTGGTTGAAAAAGGAAAGAAAGTGGGGACTGGGGGGACAAGTCAACAAAGTATGTCCAGCACTAGATTTGCTAGCCTCACACAGTATAAGGTGGCTATACCGAACAAAAAGGGGACGAACCCAGATATCCTGTTCTGATGTTTGTTGCCCCGAGCCCCTCTTATCTAATGCCACTGGTAAAATGTAGCAGTCGCACTGTTAAAAGTAAGGACACGTTAAACCAATGTTGTTTTCAATGTAATGCCTCCAGTAATATGAATCAATGGCACTATTTTTCATGTCCTGCTAAATTTCCCATTAAGATAAGTTGTTTCTTTTCATTAGAAATGCAACTGTCCTGGTCCGCCTACTCTCCCGTGCCCAAATACCAACTCTTTAGCAGCTGTTAATGTAATGTTGCTGGTAAAATGAAGCAATGGCACCATTAAAGTAATGTCGCATTTAACAGTTGTCATAGTTAATCCTAATGCCCACACTAATATCTAGCAATGCTGCTGCTTTAGAAATTGCTACTGTCCTTGTAGGATCGCCATTCAGATAAGGAACATGCTTCTTTTCATTTGATGTATGTTTCATCACTTGTTAGTCACCCTCCTTTCCACCTTTTTGTGCAAACAGAGATATACATTTCACGCTTGATCTTAGTTGAACTGCACAAATGATATCCAAATTATAGTTGAACATTCCACGAGCTTCACGACCAACCTTGATGTTGCTCAATTTTATTGCAACTAATGAAGAAGAAGCTGCTAGCTCATGGGACATTGCTTCATTTTAGGTGAACTGCCCAAAAAGGTCCCATGAATTGAATCATCCATGTTGGTGACTGGTGTCATCCCTTCTACGATGGCGTTGACTGCAGATATGGTTCCCATCACGAGGTATGTTCCTTTTTGGTCCGACCGTTTGCCAAAGATCCTGCATGTTGAGTCTGCTCTTGTGCTACTGTTTTGGCACTGCCATGATAAAGAAGTAATGTTATTATTTTGCACCTTAATCTAGTGGCACTATTAATTTGAGGCAATGTTTTGGCACCGCTAGTGCCACTGATTTTTTTTATATATCGAAAGAGGGGGTTTCCTCTGATTTCATTAAAGAAACCCAACCATAGAGAACCATTATCCGACAACATCTCAGTGTAAACGGGCAGTTATGCAACTACTACTAGAACGGACTGAGTACTAGCAGGAGACAAGTTCGCCACATAAGCTAGGCAGGTAGGCGGATGCAGCACTAGCTCGACCAAGTTTGGATTACAACCCAAATGCTACCACAGAAACATCAGGAGGGAAGATAGGGACTGAAAGAGCTAGCTTCAGCATCCCAGTCTAAGCACCCCTGGCCTCCATCCTTGCGACGCACGGTACACCTCGCTTGCCACCTGCTCGACCCTAGTGCCACTGATAAAATGAAGTAATAATACAGTTAAAATAGAGCGAGTGTCCTCCCTATCATTTCATTTCCAATGTAGATAAAGAAAGTGCTTCTCTTTGTTAGTATATGTTTCATCAACTAGTCCCATTGTTAATGTTTAAGTGTTTCTGCAAACTGGGGTGCTTAATTTTAGTTGATCTGCACAAAAATAGAGATTGGAATGTCTCAAGGCCCCTCCTTGTACTACCGCTGTACACTGATGTTCGTCACTGGCAGAAGGTGTATCGGGGAGAATTAGGTCGATTTCCAGTATGAGGCCTACCGTATGAGGCGTCACAGGGCCCATCTCGCCCTCGCAGCATGGCATACTATGATACTATCGCAATATTTTCTTCTATTTATTAGTGTATGTTTCATCAACTAGTGCCACTATAAGGTAATCATGCTTTTTCATTATCTGTGTAAACAGGGTTATTCAGCTGCATTTTGGTGGAACTGCACAAATGTACGGATGGAACCGGCATATATGCAGAGTGCGAGGTGTGCCAAGTAAAAATTACCGACACCAACCATGCTCCATCTAAGCATTGGCATCCACCACCACCAGTGGGATGTGTGGCGCTCTCTGTGGACGGATCTTTCTCGGCAGCAAATCCTCTAACCAAATACTAGTAGCTTATATTGGCACTTTTCTAGGGAGTACTCTTTTCTGAAAGAAGCACCAATCTATTTTTCTTTATTTGTACACAGTGTCACAACTTTGTTTTTGGTCCAAAGCTATTTTAGGGTGATTGGCATAGTACTCGGAGACTGATTGTAAGCATGATTTTCATTAGCCGTCACACTGATTGTAAGCATGAGCAGATGGAAGATTAGGTTAGTGCGAAGCATACCTTAAACCCTACCGCCACCGTTGAAACGAGGCGAGCGTCGAGGGAACCGTGGAGAACGGCGGGGAAGCGACGTCGCGCCATCCGGCCTCCTCTTGCAGTGGGAGAACGAATACTCATGTGGCTCCGGCTGGCTCTGCACCCTCACGAACGGCACACCGTACTCGATCGATTCGTTATCCTCTGGATGCTCAACCTTCGACCTGTACGCCCACCACCTCCGCCTGACTTTCGCCTCAAGGGGGTGGTTTTGCAATGGAGAAGAGGGAGAGGCGAGACGGTGGTCTTGCAATGGAGAAGAGGGAGAGGTGAGACGGTGGTTTTGCAATGGAGAAGATGGAGAGGAGAGGGGGTGGTTTTGCAATGGAGAAGAGAGAGAGGCGAGACGGTGGTTTTGGAATGGAGATGATGGAGAGGAGAGGAGGTGGTTTTGCAATGGAGAAGAGGGAGAGGAGCATGCGGCAGCGATTCAGGATTGGACGAGAGGGCCGCCGCCCTGTGACTGGATCAAAATCAAAATCAAAATCAATTTACCCTTCAATTAAGAAAGCCACCCCACATTGACTAGTCTCCCTTTTATTCTGGGTCATAATTGACCATGATTTTCACAAATAAAATATATGTTATACGTTGCAAAAATAATATAATTTGAAAGTACATTCAGATACAAACCAAACGATACAATTTTTGGTGACATGCATTCACATTTTGCTTGTCAAATACAGTACGTGGTCAAACTTTGACCCAAAATACGCAAAACAAAAAAATACTTCCAAGACCAGCGCCGCTCCTCTCCTGTTCCAATCTAAATCCAGCGCCAGTCCTCTCCTCTTCCATTTCAAAACCACCGCCCCTCCTTTCCTGTTCCAATCCAAAACCAGCGCCGCTCCTCTCCTGTTCTAATCCAAAACCAGCGCCGCTCCTCTCCTCTTCCATTCAAAAACCACCGCCGGCGAGTGAAGGTGCTGTGGAGAAGTAGATCGATGGAGGAGTACAACCGATACGTGAGGATCGCAGATGGCGACCCTGTGAAGCTAGCTAGGATGTTGGAGATACAGTCTTGGTTTGACAACAAGGACCAACTAGCGGCGACGGCGACATCCATGGCCAAATATCTGCAATGGAGCGAAAAGGCGGCGATACTCCCGAAGGGAGTCGCGCGGGAGTACATAGAGCTGCTCCTCTGGGCCATGGAGTAAACAGATTCACCGAATCCGATCGTGAGGCAGCGGTGGTGGGAGTATCGATCCAAGATGGAGCATCCACCAGAGATTGAAGGATCGAGCATCTACAGGGTGCCGTTTGTGAGGGTGCCGTGCCAGAGCGAGCCGGTGGAGTCTTCGTCGACCGAACCCAACTGCAAGAGGAGAAAAGCAGTTGGCCCGACGACGCTTCCCCGCCATCCTCTCCCTCGCCATTCACATCGTATCACGGGGCGGCTGTCTGCCACCGAGGAATAGGAGGGGACTGCCCCCCCAACCCAATAGTCGGGCAGGTTGTGAATTGTCAGGAGGAGCTTAGGGTTGTCAGTATTTGCAGGTTGTGAATTGTGTTTTGTGTTGTGTATTTTGAGAGTACTTTCAGATATGAATGTCTTTTGAATTTCAGAGTTGCAGTATTGAGCATATGAAGTATTTTATGAATTCTAGAGATCTATTTTTAGCACTTGAAAAAATGTAGTTTCATATAAAAGTGCAGACAATGTGATTCTCAGAGAAGAAACTGCAAGTTTCAGTTTCAGATAAGAAACTGCAAGTTTTAGAGGCAGAGCATTTATATTAACACGCCCTTTTCAAACAGGGATAACATCATGTTGGAAGTTTTATTCATGGTCAAAAATGGAACTACCAGCCAGTTAACATCATGCTGATCAACATTCATGCATAGCACATCTTCACATGATGCACAGTCAAAAAGATATGCTATTTTCAAAATGCCCACACAATGTCGAGTGTGCGAAAAACAGAGAAAACGAGGGACGACGTTTTGGCAAGTGTTGGACGTGGTGTGCGTAGATGACAATGGGGACCCACATGTCAATAATGGCAGAGGCAAAAAATTTGGAGATATTTTCACTGCATCAGGTGGAATCGAACCCGGGCGGAACAGCGGTCGGGTAGTGTCACTTGGCCACTGGGCTAGTTCAGTAGTTTTGGTAGAAATAAGGCACATCATCTACCATTACTGTAGCATGCCTTCCCCGGCTCCGGTGGTTCGTTCTCGTCCTCCGCCTTTGTGCGCTCGCTGTGGCGCTAGTGTCTGCCGTTGTGAACATGCTGAACAAACGAGAGGAATCTGGAGAGGACTGCACGTGGAGAGGCGGACAGTCGGGACCCACCATGTCTATGGCCGTACGCAAGCAAGTGCCTCATTGAAAAAATACTTCCTCCTAATGCTATACTGATGCTAGGGCCCATGGGTTTGTCAACATAGTTACATTTTATTTTGAGGTGCTTCAACGTAGTTACTAAAGGAGATAAATTTACAATGAAGCCGGGGAGCTGGCAGGTATCATTTATTATCAGTGGGCCAGCAAGTATCAGCTGGGTTGTGGGCTGCCCCGTCTAGGCTTTTTTTTAACATGTGCAGTCCACGACATGCCGGTTTGTATTTTCTTGACGGCCGTCATGTATCGACCGGCCTATGGACCTCCCATCCTAGGTTTTATTTTTCCTAAAACATCCGCAGCTCAACTTATGTATTTTTTTGATGAAAAAGCAGAGGTCTCTTTTAGTTTTCCATATAAGAATAGGAACGCCAGGTCCAACTTATGTTTCCCTTCTAACTATATTATATATATTTATATTATTTTATATGTATTATATATTATTTTTATTGTCATCATATATTTAACAGATACTTACATATAAGAAAACAATATTTCACGTCTTATTAACTTATAAAATAATTTTTTAACAATAAAATCTTGGATTTTTTTACATTAAGGCAACGAAAATCCTGGTGATTGTGTACAAAAGTTTGGTAAGATTTAAGGACCAATGTAATAATAAAGCACTTATTATTTAAATATATTTATAATAAAATGCTCAGCCCCTGTTTATTTTTTGATAACATTGCTGCGCCCAACCCAACATTATAATTAGAACCAGCCCAGCAAAATCATGTATTTTGAGAAACTGCAAATGGGCTGTAATTTTTTAAGAAAAAATAAATGGGCCGCATGGACGCTACATTATTTGTTCAGCCAGCCAGCAAATTCGTGTATTTCGAGAAAGTGAAAATGGGCTGTAGTTTTAAAAAAATGGGCCGCATGGACGCTACATTATTTGTTCACCCAGCCCAGCAAATGGACTGTAATTCTAAAAAAAAGATCAAATGGACTGTAAATTCTGAAAAAATGGGTTGAATATGTGCCACATTTTTGGAGGCTGAAATGTGGGCCAATAGGTCAAAGCCAATGCAAGTCGTTGTCAACTTAGTCAACAAATGATTCTGACATCGATAGCCGTTGGATTTACATCCAACGACCGGCATCCATCTTCAATCTCTCGTCTTCTTCCTCCAGCGCCGCCGGGACCACCTGCTCCCGCCTCCTGCTGCTAGCAGCTCTGCTTAGCACGCTTCGCTGTAAAGCGCTACCCCACCGCCGGTCAAGCCATCCCTCCACCCCTCCACACCTCCTGTTCTTCTCCACCGACTGCCGAACCACGCCGCACCAGAACCAGATAACCCTCGTACACCTCTCTGTCTACGACTCCACTCCTGCATCTTCCCATCTCTGGCTCGTTGCTGTCCGGGGCCTCGCCGTCATCCACCACCTTGGATGCGCCCGGTGCGGCGTGGTCAACGCACACAAAAAATGAATACTCCCCTGCTATCTAGGACCCACCATAGTTGGAGGCTGACTTGTGGGCCTACTGACGCGGAGGGAGGGCATGGTAAACTTAGTCAATATGAACGATTCTAGCTCCAGTGACCGTACGATGTCCATCCAACGGCCGTAGTGCTTCTTCAACCTCTGTTCTTCTTGCTCCAGCCGCCTAAACCAACGCCGATAGTGCCGCCTGCTCCTGCCTCCCGTGGCCGGCTCTGCTGCCGCGCAGGCCTAACCGCCCCACCCTACTCCAACCTCTGGCCAGGCCAACCCTCTACTCACCCACAACCCCTGTTATTCTGCGGCGACGGCAGCCTCACACCGCAGCCGAACCAGTCAACCCTCGTACTCCTCTCCGCGTGGGCATCCACTGCCGCGTCTTCCCCGGCTCCGCGTCGTCCCCTTCCTAGGCCTCGCCGTCGTCCACCGCCTTGGTGCTCTCGACGTGCCGTGGTTAATGTGGTCAAGGAACGACTTCCATCGGAAGAGGACTGTACGTGGAAAGGCTGACAGCTGGGTCCACGACTGCAGCAAGGAAGTGCCTCCTTATTACATGCAAAATAATGATTCCTCCACCTAACAGCAGGGACCCACCGGACATGCCACCGTATTTCGTGAAAAAAAAAACATTTCCCCCCTGACTGCTGGGACCCACCAGCTACATCTTCACACGCAAGGAAGTGTGTCCATATTACGGGCAAAAAATATGATTCTCCCCCTGACAGCTGGGACCCACCAGCTATATCTTCGCACGCAAGGAAGTGCCTCCTTACGTCCCTGACAGTTGGGACCCACCCGGTCGAACCGTACGTAGGGTTGTCTGTCTGGTCGTGAACGTGTACGTACATACTGGTCGATCGGTCTGTCTGAAGGCTGCAGCGATGAACCGTGGCCGAGTAAGGAAGGGCACGTGTCATAGTAGAGGCGCGGACGTAGCATGTCACGCAGTCCCGTCAATATCATGTACACGTACGTACAGCCAGGGTGCAACAAAGTAAATACGGCCACATACGTACATACGGGCGGGGTCTCGAACGCCTACTCGCGCATACGTACGGCCAGGGCTCATGTACATGGAGATGGCAGCGGAGAGCAGCGACGGTGTCCTGTTCTTCAGTAGCCAACCGGCTGGGTCGAAATGGAGAAACTGCGTCGTGTTCATCGGGAGGCAATGGAATGTGTCCTGTTCATCGGGAGCCAACCGGCTTGGACGGAACAGCCGAAACGAGGCCTGGCATACCGCAGAACGGAGGAAACGGCCTTGTGTTCGACCGCCTACGGTCGAAACGGGATCCTGTTCACCGAGAGGGGTCTGGCGTACCGCAAAACAGAGGAAACGGACTTCTCTTTGACCTCCTACGGTCGAAACGGGGTCCTGTTGATCGGGAGGGGTGTGGCGTACCGCAAAACGGAGGAAACGGACTTCTCTTCGACCTCCTACGGTCAAAACGGGGGTCCTGTTCATCGGGAGGGGTGTGGCGTACTGCAAAATGGGACTCCACGAGCTACTGCCTCGCTCCAGCCTCCATGGGCTACTGTTCATCCACCATCGACCTCCTCCAACCTCCACCAACGACTGTTCATCCACGGCGTCTCCCTCCTGCCTCCACCAGCTACTGTTCATCCACGGGCTCCTGTTCATCCAGCCTCCACCGGGCTACTGTTCAACCAGCCCTCTCCACGGGGTCCTGTTCAACCTGCCCTCCACGGGCTACTGTTCATCCAGCCCTCCACCGGCTACTGTTCAACCAGCCGTCCACTGGCTGCTGTTCATCCAGCCCTCCACGGGGTCCTGTTCATCCACCGCCAATTGGCTCGATCGGGGTCCTGTTCATCTAGCGGCAGCGGCCTCAACTACCACGGGGTCCTGTTCATCCAACCCCCACCGGGAACTGCTCATCCAACCCCAAACAACACCCACTATTCATCAACACGCAGTAGGTTCGATCAGCTTCAGTTAGCAGCAGTAGCGAAGGAATTGCTCGATCGGGTTCAGTTAACAGCCAGATCGATCGATCGCTCGGGTTCAATAACACGTAGCCTGCAGTGCAATCGCTCGGGTTCAGTAGACGAACGCCTTGCTCGGGTTTAGTTAGAGCCCAACGCCTCGCATCCACACGCCTACGTGTACGAGAGAAATGCGCAATCCCTCCGTGCATCGCTCGGCCCCGACCACCCACCGTAACCGGGAACTCCCCGATATTTTCCTCGCCCTCGCTTCTACCACGGTTTTTTCCGTCATGGAAGGCCCAAAGAATGTCATGCAGCTGTGTCTCCGGCCCGCCCAGGACGAAAAGCCCATTTTCTATCATGATTTTTTGTCATAGAAGTAGGAGCCCACCACATCTATGATGATACCGGGTTTTGTCACAATTATCATCATAGAAGTGTCATAAGCATGACAGAAAAAAAATTCGTTCGGCCCAAAATGTCACGGATGTGTCTTTTTTTGTAGTGCCCCTGGACCTCACCAACGCGCGCTCGAGCCGCCCCGGCCGCACCTGCCTATTTCTCGCGCCGTCTACGCTTCGGCCAGGCTCCCGGCCGCGCCCGCTCGCTGATAACCCACAAGTATAGGGGATCGCAACAGTTTTCGAGGGTAGAGTATTCAACCCAAATTTATTGATTCGACACAAGGGGAGCCAAAGAATATTCTCAAGTATTAGCAGCTGAGTTGTCAATTCAACCACACCTAAAAGACATAATATCTGCAGCAAAGTATTTAGTAGCAAAGTAGTATGGAAGTAACGGTATGGTGGCAAAAGTAACAGTAGCAGTTTTGTAGCAATTGTAACAGTGGCAACGGCAAAGTAACGTAGCAAAGATCAATATGTGAAAAGCTCGTAGGCAATGGATCAATGATGGATAATTATGTCGGATGGCATTCATCATGCAACAGTTATAACCTAGGGTGACACAGAACTAGCTCCAATTCATCAATATAATGTAGGCATGTATTCCGAATATAGTCATACGTGCTTATGGAAAAGAACTTGCATGACATCTTTTGTCCTACCCTCCCGTGGCAGCAGGGTCCTAATGGAAACTAAGGGATATTAAGGCCTCCTTTTAATAGAGAACCGTAACAAAGCATTAGCACTTAGTGAATACATGAACTCCTCAAACTACGGTAATCACCGGAAAGAATCCCAATTATTGTCACCTTGGGGTATGCGGATCATAACTCGTAGTAGGTGTCTACAACTTGCAAGATAGGATCAAGAACACAATTATATTCATGAAAACATAATAGGTTCAGATCTGAAATCATGGCACTCGGGCCCTAGTGACAAGCATTAAGCATAGCAAAGTCATAGCAACATCAATCTCAGAACATAGTGGATACTAGGGATCAAACCCTAACAAAACTAACTCGATTACATGATAAATCTCATCCAACCCATCACCGTCCAGCAAGCCTACGATGGAATTACTCACTCACGGTGGTGAGCATCATGAAATTGGTGATGGAGGATGGTTGATGATGACGACGGCGTCGATTTCCCCTCTCCGGAGCCCAAAACAGACTCCAGATCTGCCATCTCGAGGAAGAACAAGAGGCGGCGGCGGCTCCGTATCGTGAAACGCGATGAATCCTTCTCTCTGATTTTTTTTCTCCCCGAACGTGAATATATGGAGTTGGAGTTGAGGTCGGTGGATGTCCAGGGGACCCACAAGGCAGGGGGGCGCTCCCTAGGGGGCACCCTCCACCCTTGTGGACAGCTGGTGGGTCCCCTATGGTTGATTCTTTTGCCAATATTTTTTATATATTCCAAAAATATTCTCCGTGAATTTTTAGATCAATCTGAGAACTTTTATTTCTGCACAAAAATAACACTAAGGCAATTCCGCTGAAAACAGCGTCAGTCCGAGTTAGTTCCATTCAAATCATGCAAATTAGAGTCCAAAAGAAGGGCAAAAGAGTTTGGAAAAGTAGATACGATGGAGACGTATCAACTCCCCCAAGCTTAACCCATTGCTTGTCCTCAAGCAATTCAGTTGACAAACTAAAAGTGACAAAGAAAAAGTTTTACAAACTCTGTTTGATCTTGTTGTTGCAAATATGACTAGCCAATATTCAGGTTTTCAGCAAAGATTATGAACTAACCATATTCACAATAACATTTAGGTCTCAGATTTACTCATATCAATGGCATAATCAACTAGTGAGCAATAATAAGATATCTCGGATGACAACACTTTTTTCAAAACAATCATGATATAATATGATGTGATGGTATCTCGCTAGCCCTTTCTGAGACCGCAAAATATAAATGCAGAGCACCTCTGAAGTTCAAGGACTGACTAGACATTGTGATTCATGGCAAAAGAGTTCCAGTCACACTCATACTCAACATCAATTAATAACAAAGCATATAAATGACAATAGTGCTCTCCAGCTGGTGCTTTTGTAAGAAGTTGATGACTCAACAATAAAAGTAAATGGATAGGCCCTTCGCAGAGGGAAGCAGGGATTTGTAGAGGTGCTAGAGCTTGAAGCTTTTAAAACATAAATGAATATAATTTTGAGCGGTATGCTTTCATTGTCAACATAACAGCCAAGAGATCTCACTATCTTCCATGCTATATACATTATAGGCGGTTCCCAAACAGAATGGTAAAGTTTTTACTCCCCTCCACCAACAAACACACTCCACGGCTAGCCAAATTCACGGGTACCGTCCATTCCAACAACATTCCAGGGGAGTTTTGTTTCATTATTATATTTTGCTTTTGATTTGATCATAGGACTAGGCATCCCAATTACCATCCATTCTCTCGTAATGACAAGTGAATAAACACTCATCATGAGAATAACCCACCTAGCATGGAAGATACTGACAGCCCCCAGTCGCTACATGAGCGATTCGAGCATACAAAACAGATTATTATTTGAAGGTTTAGAGTTTGCCACATGCAAATTTACATGTAACGGCAGGTAAATACCGCATATAGGTAGGTATGGTGCGCTCATATGGAACAACTTTGGGTTTAAGGAAGTGGATGCACAAGCAGTATTCCCGCTTAGTACAAGTGAAGGCTAGCAAAAAGATTGAGGAGCGACCAACTAGAGAGCGACAACGGCCATACAAATGCATTGAGATTAATCAACATTGAATGCAAGCATGAGTAGGATATAAATCATCATGAACATAAATATCATGGAGGCTATGTTGGTTTTGATTCAACCACATGTGTGAACATGTGCCAAGTCAAGCCACTTGAAACATTCAAAGGAGGATACCATCCTATCATACTACATCATAACCATTTTAAAATGCATGTTGGCACACAAGACAAACCATTATCCACTCCTAGCTAATTAAGCATGGCATGAATAAATATAATCTCTAATTGTCATTGCAAACATGTTTCATTCATAATGGGCTAAATCAAGAACGATGAGCTAATCATATTTACAAAAACAAAATAGGTCGAGTTCATACCAGCTTTTCTTCACCTCAATCACTTCATCCAATTTCGTCATTATTGCCTTTCAGTTGCATAACCGAACGGTGTGAATAATAATAAGAGTGCACGTGCATTGGACTAAGCTGGAATCTGCAAACATTTACTCAAAGGAGAAGACAAGGTAATATGGGCTCTTTGTTAGATCAACAATAATGCATATGAGAGCCAGTCAAAATTTTCATCGTGGTCTTCTCCTTATAGCCAGCATTCAGGTTTTCAGCAAAGATTATGAACTAACCATATTCATAGTAACATTTAGATCTCACATTTACTCATATCAATGGCATAATCAACTAGCGAGCAATAATAATGAATCTCGGATGACAACACTTTTTCAAAACAATCATGATACAATATGATAAAACGGTATCTCGCTAGCCCTTTCTGAGACCGCAAAACATAAATGCAGAGCACCCCTGAAGATCAAGGACTGACTAGACATTGTAATTCATGGTAAAAGAGATCCAGTCATAGTCATACTCAATATCAATTAATAACAAAGCATACAAATGACAGTGGTGCTCTCTAACTGGTGCTTTTTATAAGAGGATGATGACTCAGCAATAAAAGTAAATAGATAGGCCCTTCGCAGAGGGAAGCAGGGATTTGCAGAGGTGCCAGAGCTCGAGCTTTAAAACAGAGATGAATATAATTTTGAGCGGTATGCTTTCATTGTCAATATAACAACCAAGATCTCGGTATCTTCCAGGCTAGATACATTATAGGCGGTTCCCAAACAGAATGGTAAAGTTTTTTTACTCCCCCTCCACCAACAATCACACTCCACGGCTGGTCCAAAACAACGGGTACCGTCCAAACTAACAACAATCCTGGGGGAGTTTTGTTTGAAGTTATATTTTGATTTGATTTT
This sequence comes from Thinopyrum elongatum, assembly GCA_011799875.1. Lineage (NCBI taxonomy): Eukaryota > Viridiplantae > Streptophyta > Magnoliopsida > Poales > Poaceae > Thinopyrum > Thinopyrum elongatum. Next base: position 485,799,588 of record CM022297.1, on the reverse strand, counting down.
AGCATGGAACTGGGCATCCCGATTACCAGCCACTTTCTCGTGAATGACAAGTGAATCAACACTCATCGTGAGAATAACCCACCTAGCATGGAAGATACTGACAGCCCCCAGTCGCTACATGAGTGATTCGGGCATGCAAAACAGAATATTATTTGAAGGTTTAGAGTTTGGCACATGCAAATTTACTTGGAACGACAGGTAAATACCGCATATAGGTAGGTATGGTGGACTCATATGGAACAACTTTGGGTTTATGGAAGTGGATGTACAAGCAGTATTCCCGCTTAGTACAAGTGAAGGCTAGCAAGGGATTGAGGAGCGACCAACTAGAGAGCGATAACAGTCATAAACATGCATTGAGATTAACCAACATTGAGTGCAAGCATGAGTAGGATATAAATCACCATGAACAAAAATATCGTGGAGGCTATGTTGATTTTGTTTCAACTACATGCGTGAACATGTGCCAAGTCAAGCCACTCGAATCATTCAAAGGAGGATACCATCCTATCATACTACATCATAACCATTTTAAAAGCATGTTGGCACACAAGATAAACCATTATACACTCCTAGCTAATTAAGCATGGCATGAGTAACTATAATCTCTAATTGTCATTGCAAACATGTTTCATTCAGAATGAGCTGAATCAAGAATGATGAGCTAATCATATTTACAAAAACAAAATAGGTCGAGTTCGTACCAACTTTTCACCATCTCAATCATTTCATCATATATCGTCATTATTGCCTTTCAATTGCATGACCGAACGGTGTGAATATTAATAAGAGTGCACGGCATTGGACTAAGCTGGAATCTGCAAACATTTAATCAAAGGAGAAGACAAGGTAATATGGGCTCTTTGTTAGATCAACAATAATGCATATGAGAGCCACTCAACATTTTCATCGTGGTCTTCTCCTCACAACCCAAAGAAAGGAAAAAGAATTTCAAAGAAACACACTGAAATGTTTTTGAGTTTTTTGTTTTTCTGAAGAAAGTAAAACAAGAACGAGAAAAAACTATTTACACGGGAAAGCTCCCAACAAGCAAAAGAAGAAAGAGAAATCTTTTTGGGTTTTCTTTTAATACTACAACTAATTTTTTGGATTTACTCAAAGTTTTTCAAACACACAAGAAGAAAGCGAGAAAAAGAAATAAACTAACAAGGATAATACAATGAAAAAGGATGAACACCGACAACTGGAATGAGTGTGTGAACATGAATGTAATGTCGGTAAGAAATACGTACTCCCCCAAGCTTAGGCTTTTGGCCTAAGTTGGTCTATGGCCATGGCTGGCCTGGAGGATATCCAAAGTTGTGGTCGGGGTTGTACTGGGATGCAGCAGCTATTGCCTGAAGGGCTGCAGCGTGGAGGCGAGCGGCCTCCACCTCTCTCTCATACTCGTTTGCCTCCTCTCTGGTTATGAAATATCTCCCTCTTACCTGAAAGTTAAACAAAGCAGGAGCAGGAAGGGTAATATGGAAAGCACGCTGCCGGTCAAAGATTAGTCAATACATGAGGGACTGATCGTTCCTCTCAAGAAACTGGTAGCGTACCATAGCATTATAATCAAGAAAAGCAAGGGGTAATTCAATGTCATTCCCTCTTATGGGTACCCCAAGATAATTAGCTAAGCGAGTGGCATAAATCCCACCAAAGAAATCTCCATCTTTAGCATTAAGATGTAACCTCCTTGCAATAATAGCCCCAAGTTATATCGTTTATCACATGTTACCGCACACTTGAGGACACTAAGATCCGATGCACAAAGGTGGCTATGATCATGTTTACCATTAATGCATCTACCTATAAAGAGAGCAAAATAATGTATGGCAGGAAAGTGAATGCTCCCCATGGTAGCTTGTGTAATATTTCTAGTTTCTCCCACCGTGATGCTAGCAAGGAAATCATTATATTCAGTTTTGCGAGGCTCACTAAGAATGCCCCCTTGTGGAATTTTGCATGCATCACTAAAGTCTTCAAGGTCCATGGTATACGATTTATCATATATATCAAATAAAACAGTGTGAGTATTGCGCTGGGATGTAAATTTAAATCTTTGCACAAATGAATCAGTGAGATGATAGTATTGCTGGAACTTATCTGACACGAAGTCCTCAAGGCCAGCATTTTGTACGTATGCATCAAATTCATCCTTGAAACCTGCATAAACCATGAATTCATCTAACGGCCATTCACAAGGCCGCACTTGAGCTTCCCTCGGTGGTTCGAGATCGGGCTCACATATCACGAGCCTCGGGGCTTTCTTGCTCGAGGAACCCCCTTGGTATATTCTCCTAAACATTTTTCTTCCTCTAATTTTTTTTGAAATTTTTAGGGACTCAAAATAAAAGTGAACCAAACTCAACAAGATTGATAGCAACTACTCCTACAAGTGTCTAGAGGCTATATCATGCATCAAAACTACTTTGGACCATATAAATTTGACATGCAAGCTCAAGAACAGGGTCACCACAGCAGCAAAAATTTGCAATATATAAAGCACTAGAACAAAAACTAATTGGACCATTGGAGGAGTCACATACCAAAGAACAATCCCCCAAAACAGTTTTGTAAATGGAGGTTCACACAAGGAGATCGAAAACGGCAGCAAGATGAGCTAGAACACGGGTTTGAGCAACGGGATGATTTTTTCTGGAGGAAGACGAAGTGGATGGGTGCTGGAATAAGTGAGGGGGACCCACGTGGGACCCATAAGGCAGAGGGGCGCGCCCAGGGGGTAGGGCGCGCCCTCCACCCTTGTGGTCCACTGGTGTAGCCCCCTGGTGTGTTCTCTGTGCCAAAAATTCTCAAATATTCTATAAAAAATCATACTAAATTTTCAGGGCATTTGGAGAACTTTTATTTTCGGGACATTTTTTATTGCATGGATAATTCAGAAAACAGACAGATAATACTATTTTTTCTTTATTTATTCTAAATAATAGAAAGTAAAAAGTAGGTACAGAAAGTTGTGCTCTCTAAATTCATCCATCTCATGCTCATCAAAAGGAATCCATTAACAATGTTGATCAAGTCTTATTAACAAACTTCTTTCAAATAACATGAAACTGGAGAATTTTCGAATAACACTAGGTTACCTCAACGGGGATATGTATGTCCCCAACAATAAGAATATCATATTTATTTTTGACAGTAGGTAGAGGGAATTTAAAACCTCCAATAGCAATAGTTGAAATATTTTCAATAGAGTTGATACTATGAACTTGAGGTTGTTTCTTCGGAAAGTGTACCGCATGCTCATTGCCATTAACATGAAAAGTGACATTGCCTTTGTTGCAATCAATAACAGCCCCTGCAGTATTCAAAAAGGGTCTACCAAGGATGATCGACATACTGTCGTCCTCGGGAATATCAAGAATAACAAAGTTCGTTAAGATAGTAACGTTTGCAACCACAACAGGCACATCCTCACAAATACCGATGGGTATAGCAGTTGATTTATCAGCTATTTGCAAAGAGATTTCAGTAGGTGTCAACTTATTCAATTCAAGTCTACGATATAAAGAGAAAGGTATAACACTAACACCGGCTCCAAGATCACATAAAGCAGTTTTAACATAGTTTCTTTTAATGGAGCATGGTATAGTTGGTATTCCTGGATCTCCTAGTTTCTTTGGTATTCCACCCTTAAAAGTGTTATTAGCAAGCATGGTGGAAATTTCAGCTTCCTGTATCTTTCTTTTATTTGTAACAATATCTTTCATATACTTAGCATAAGGAGACATTTTCAGAATATCAGTCAAATGCATACGCAAAAAGACAGGTCTAAGCATTTCAGCAAAGAGCGCAAAATCCTCATCATCCTTTTTCTTGGATGGCTTAGGAGGAAAGGGCATGGGTTTCTGAACCCATGGTTCTCTTTCTTTACCATGTTTCCTAGCAATGAAGTCTCTCTTATCATAACGTTGATTCTTAGGTTGTGGGTTATCAAGATCAACAGCAGGTTCAATCTCCACATCATTTTCATTACTAGGTTGAGAATCAACATGAACATCATCATTAACATTATCACTAGGTGCATGTTCATCACCAGATTGTGTCTCAGCATCAGAAATAGAAATATCATTTGGATTCTCAGGTGTGTTTATAACAGGTTCACTGGAAACATGCAAAGTCCTATTAGTTTTGTTTTTCTTTTTATTGCTAGGACTAGGTGCATCAGTATTAATTCTCTGAGAATCTCGCTCAACTCTCTTAGGATGGCCCTCAAGATACAAAGGTTCTTGGGTCATTTTACCACCTCTAGTCATAACCCTAACAACATTATCATTGTTCTTACTATTTAACTCATTGAGCAAATCATCCTGTGCCTTAAGTACTTGTTCTACTTTAGTTTTAACCATGGAAGCATGCTTACTAATAATCTTAAGATCACTAACAGTTCTACTCATATAGTCACCCAAGCAGTCAAGCATGTAAGCATTACGTTTCAATTGTCTACTAACATAAGCATTGAAGTTTTCTTGTTTAACAATAAAGTTATCAAATTCATCCAAGCATTGACTAGCAGACTTATTATGAGGAATATCACCTTCATCAAATCTATAGATAGAGTTTACCTCTACTACCTGTGTCGGGTTATCAAGACCATGTATTTCTTCAATAGGCGGAAAATTCTTAACATCTTTAGCTTTAATACCCTTTTCTTTCATAGATTTCTTTGCCTCTTGCATATCTTCAGGACTGAGAAATAGAATACCTCTTTTCTTCGGAGTTGGTTTAGGAAGTGGTTCAGGAAGAGTCCAATCATTATCATTGATCAATATATTATTCAATAGTAATTCAGCTTGCTCAATAGTTCGTTCCCTAAAAACACAACCAGCACAACTATCTAGGTGGTCCTAGAAGCATCGGTTAGTCCATTAAAAAAGATATCAAGTATTTCATTTTTCTTGAGAGGATGATCAGGCAAAGCATTAAGTAATTGGAGAAGCCTCCCCCAAGCTTGTGGGAGACTCTCTTCTTCAGATTGCACAAAGTTAAATATTTCCTGTAAGGCAGCTTGTTTCTTATGAGCAGGAAAATATTTTTCAGAGAAGTAATATATCATATCCTGGGGACTACGCACACAACCAGGAGTGTAGCACCCCGATAGAGGGCCGACGCACGCCAGCCCCAAGATAAGACCTGGCGCACGTCAAAGACATGATACAGCAATTCCAGGCACAAAATGGCTTTATTATATGAAATGGAGTATTACAATACTGTTGCTTACAACAATATTACATAGCTCCAAGGCTAACTAAATGGCAGCAGAGGCCTTGGTTCAGCGGCAACGACGCCTCTAGCTGGGCTCCGCAACTCACAGGACTAGCTGGGTTACGATCTAGCCTGACGGATCTTCTCCTGCAACTGGCCACGTGCAAGGCCAGGTGAGTACTTTGAATGTACTCGCAAGACAACCAAACACATAGCATCCAAACAAGCAGATGACAAAGCAAGCCCTATGCTATGCAAGAATATATTCTAAACATGGCATGGAATTAATAGGAAAACATGAATCAAGCATGGCATAGCATACCTATCTAGCATTATTAATTATCATGTCATAGCAAGATTATCTGGCATGATTAAACTTCTAGCAGCATTGATCAGCATGACATAACAGGGTTATCTACCAAAATAATTACTGAAGTACAGTAAAGTAAAGCATGTATCAAGTAAATAATCCATATTCCGAATAATCTCATGATCCAATCTGAACCTGATCCAAATCCAAGTCTCTCGGTCATCTGACCATCTCTTCCATAGTCATCCCATGGCTAACATACTATATTGATGTCTATACAGGGCAGGTTCTTTCACCATTATTATCACCATTACGGTTGATCACCTAGTGAGGTCTGGACGGGCTGTCCAACACCGTGGACGCGGCTATTCGAATAGATTTTACACTCTGCAGAGGTTGCGCACTTTACCCACACCATGGAGCACCTGACCTCGTGATCCCATTCGGGTGGACCAGCGTTGCTCCAACGAAACCTGCCTAACCCGTGACTCCTTCATCGTACCACCGATAATCATACCCTCCCAGGGTCATGTCCTGGGTGGCCCCTGTGTCACTCTTGACACCTGCCACCGTCGTGGCCAACACAACTGTCCCAAACGGGGACTCCCAGGCTAGACAATCAACTGGGCTCACAAGGTTATCGCCGCCTGCCTGATCAGGGCAGCACGCACGCATAATCTTCCCTAGTTGGTGGTACCGGTGAAAGAGCACAAAGCTAGACCAAGTCAAGGCCGTCCCATACCGGCAAATGTGGCTGCACGAATAAGCCCGGACAGGAGACTCTAGATCAACCGACTATGTTTAGTTTATTCAATTAGCATCTCCATCATGGCACCATTACCTCAACAATTATAAGTGTGAACAGCCACTTAACATCAGCATAGCAGAATCATAACAACGTTGACAGGCATGGCATGAGATCAAATCATGGCACTAACATGATAACGGTATTCAAAATATTGTTACTAGCATGGCAAGATGTGGCATGACAACCAGTCATGATATTAGATGAGAAGTAATGCTAACATCTAGTACAAATGACATAACAGGTATATGCAAGTGCAGACTAACAGACGATACAGACATACTACGATGAATACACAGGGTGCAAGCAAAGTCATCACGCAAGTCTGGAGCTCATGATAAGAGGTTGGCTTGCCTGGGGTAGAGGAATACGCCGGGTGGATGTGCGATAAAACTCCGAGAAGATTTGCCGAAAAAGTTTCCCTCCCGGAGGGGCTGATCGAGGGGCAAGGGCAAAATGGTCATTTTTGCAGTGTGAAAGCATTATGAAAATGATGCCATCGGAACGGGCTCGACGAACTGAAGACGTGGGCGTTGGTTTTACCTCAATCGGAGTTACGGTCACGGAGATACGCACGTTCGTTCGTTAAGCAATAAAACAGACAGAATCTGTCCATTTCAGTGCTTAGCGAGTGAACGTTCACTATTTAAACAGTTCGGCCGCCGGCTGGAAAAAGAGAAAGCGCCTTTCTAGAGTTTACACTTTCACTAACCGGAAGCGTATTCTCTATAATGCGCCTCCACTTAAACTGACTGCGGGCCCGAGTTGACTTTCTAACTCCGGCTGACGAGTGGGCCCCGCCTTATCCCTTTCTTTCTCTCCTCTCGGTCATCCCCTTCCCAAGCTAGAACAGAGGCAAGACAGGGGCGCCCGCGGCGGCTCGGGCCTCGCCGGCAGTCGGTGCTCCTCTACACGGCTGCTCCCTCCGATGAGCCAGGCGGCCTCGTGGCACCGTCCCGTGCCCGGAAGTGGTCACCGGGGATCCGGGGACGCTCGAGGGAGGGGTGGCCACAAACGGCAGAAGGGGTGGCCGCGGGCATGGATGATTCCACCCCGGCAAGACCGCTCCGGCCAGAATGAGGACGACGGAGGCATCAGGGGCTCCTGGGGATGCCGAGGATGCAGACGAAGAGGTGGGGGAGTGGCCAAGGCGCCGGATTCGCTCGAGGTGAATCGAAGCAGAGCTTCGGCCATTGGAGAAGGAGTGGAGCTCCGTGAGCTTGAGAAGAGAGGGGCTAGCTTGCTGGTGTGGAGGAGAGCGAGCTCGGAGGCACGCTTATATAGCTGAGGGAAGAGCTAGCCGACGACGGCCGAGGCTTCGAGAGCTTGCTACCGTGGCGGCAACCGAACGGGGAATCGACGTCGGCACGGCAGTCCAAGAGCTAGGGGATGAGGGGAGATGTGACCCATTGGCGCCAACGAGTGGTGGGGAGCTATCCGGTGCTCCCGGATAAGCCGGAGCTCGCTGGAGACGGCCTCCCGAAGCATCCAGTGCATAGAGCTCTGGTTCTGCCGACAACGTCCGTGGTCACCACCGGCACCACGTGCACTTGGCACCAAAACACAATAAAACCATGTCTGGAGTGTTCTCCCTCCTTCCCTGGGTTGACCTAAACAGCTAGAATGCACGGGAGAGCTCTGGTGTGACTGCAACTTGGTCAATAGGTTTACAGCAGCAAACTTTTGACAAATGTTGTGGCCACCACAGTGCACCACTTGGTCTGATCTTTGGCATGGGTTAGTAATCCACTAAGGTAGTGATCCTGGTAAAATCTCAGCACAAATGGACAAGGCTAGATGGTACTTCCTTCACAAAGTGCCAATCTGGCCAGAAATGAAGATATTGATGCTGGGATCAAATGGCTAGATGAAAATGGCCCAAATTTGGTTGAGACCAATAATTTAGGCATATGGAGGCACTGTAAAAATTTCATACCATTTGCATAAATAAAAATGGTACTTCCTTCACAGTGCTCTGATCTGGACAGAAACTTAAATATTTCACTGAGGAAAATTGGCTAAATGGAATGGGCTGGTTTTTGGTATCCATGGGTGATCTCTCCTAATGAACAACCATGCAAAATTTCAGCCCAAGGAGATCAAGTAATCAAGCACTTCCTTTGCAAACTGAAAATCTGGATAGAATGTGCAAAGTGGTGTTGTGCTCAAAATTTAATGGGTGGAACTTGCGATCTTGATGGAAATGATGAATATATGGATAGAACAAGCTCCACAATTTATTTGGGATTTTTCCTAACTACCAAAATGGTAGTTCCGTTGGAAAGGCCCCAAATTGACATATTGGCTTAAAATAGGAAAATGCAATTTTCCTTATTTAATTATGGCCAATATTTTTATGAGAGCTCAATATGATCATAGAGAATATCTCCACAAGTTTTCATGAACTTTGGAGATGGATAGATATTTTCCTGGATTTAATTCCTCCGAAAGGCAGAAAAAGGAATTAATTCTAGAGGGGAAATATTGCATATAACTTAGCAATATTTTTGCACATCCAGGGTTTATGAGTGAAGAATGATCTCTGGAAATTTTGGGAGGATTAACAGAGCAAAGAAAATGATAGCTCCTTTGTAAACACAAAGGCAGGATTTCCAGTTCCGATATTTTGGAACTAGGGTTTGAATGAGGTTCGGGGTTTACTGGCGGGAGCTTGGCTGGCACAAGAGCATGGGAAATGCACTAAGATGTTGAGGATTGTCTAGATTCACCTGGTCACTCACCAGATTCCAGAGGAAAAATTCGGGAGAGAAAAGCTAGGAAGGAATAACAGCACAAAAATCGATAACCCAAATTTTGGGGTGTTACAAGGAGCAAGAGAATTAAACCATAACTTAGCATCACCCTTTAATGAGAAAGGAAACAACTTAAGAATATAGTAGTAGCGAATTTTTTCCTCATGAGCAAATAGGGTGGCTATATCATTCAATTTATTAAGATGTGCCACAACAGTTTCAGATTCATAACCATGGAAAGGATCAGATTCAACCAAAGTAATTAACTCAGGATCGACAAAAAATTCATAATCCTTATCAGTAACAAAGATAGGTGAAGTAGCAAATTTAGGGTCATATCGCATTCTAGCATTCAAAGAATTTTCTTTCAGCTTAGCTAACAATTTCTTAAGATCATCTCTATCATTGCAAGCAAAAAGTCTCTAGCAGTTTCTTCATCCATAATATAACCCTCAGGTACTTTAGGCAATTCATATCTAGGGGAGAATCATAATCTTCAGTTTCAATAATTTCATTCGTTTCAGTAATTTCATTCTCTCTAACCCTAGCAAATTGTTCATCAAGAAATTCACCTAGTGGCACAGTATTATCAAGCAAAGTATCATCATAAGCATCTTGCATAGCAGAAGTAGCATCATCAATTACTTGCGACATATCAGAATTACTAGCAAGTGGTGGTGTCGCAAGCTTACTCAAAACAGAAGGTGAATCAAGTGCAGATCTAGATGGCAGTTCCTTACCTCCCCTCGTAGTAGAGGGAAAAATCTTGGTTTTGTGATCTTTCAAATTCCTCATAGTGATCAACAGATATAAATCCCAGGAGACTCAGAGAATAGAGCTATGCTCCCCGGCAATGGCGCCAGAAAAAGGTCTTGATAACCCACAAGTATAGGGGATCACAACAGTTTTCGAGGGTAGAGTATTCAACCCAAATTTATTGATTCGACACAAGGGGGGCCAAAGAACATTCTCAAGTATTAGCAGCTGAGTTGTCAATTCAACCATACCTGAAAGACTTAATATCTGCAGCAAAGTATTTAGTAGCAAAGTAGTATGGAAGTAACAGTAATGGTGGCAAAAGTAACAGTAGCAGTTTTGTAGCAATTGTAACAGTGGCAACGGTAAAGTAACGTAGCAAAGATCAATATGTGAAAAGCTCGTAGGCAATGGATCAATGATGGATAATTATGTCGGATGGCATTCATCATGCAACAGTTATAACCTAGGGTGACACAGAACTAGCTCCAATTCATCAATATAATGTAGGCATGTATTCCGAATATAGTCATACGTGCTTATGGAAAAGAAGTTGCATGACATCTTTTGTCCTACCCTCCCGTGGCAGCGGGGTCCTAATGGAAACTAAGGGATATTAAGGCCTCCTTTTAACAGAGAAACGGAACAAAGCATTAGCACTTGGTGAATACATGAACTCCTCAAACTACGGTAATCACCGGAAAGAATCCCAATTATTGTCACCTTGGGGTATGCGGATCATAACTCGTAATAGGTGTCTACAGCTTGCAAGATAGGATCAAGAACACAAATATATTCATGAAAACATAATAGGTTCAGATCTGAAATCATGGCACTCGGGCCCTAGTGACAAGCATTAAGCATATCAAAGTCATAGCAACATCAATCTCAGAACATAGTGGATACTAGGGATCAAACCCTAACAAAACTAACTCGACTACATGATAAATCTCATCCAACCCATCACCGTCCAGCAAGCCTACGATGGAATTACTCACTCACGGCGGTGAGCATCATGAAATTGGTGATGGAGGATGGTTGATGATGACGACGGCGTCGATTTCCCCTCTCCGGAGCCCAAAACAGACTCTAGATCTGCCCTCCCGAGGAAGAACAGGAGGCGGCGGCGGCTCCGTATCGTGAAACGCGATGAATCCTTCTCTCTGATTTTTTTCTCCCCGAATGTGAATATATGGAGTTGGAGTTGAGGTCGGTGTAGGTCCAGGGGACCCACAAGGCAGGGGGGCGCGCCCTCCACCCTTGTGGATAGCTGGTGGGTCCCCTCTGGTTGATTCTTTCACCAATATTTTTTATATATTCCAAAAATATTCTCCGTGAATTTTTAGGTCAATCTGAGAACTTTTATTTCTACACAAAAATAACACTAAGGCAATTCTGCTGAAAACAGCGTCAGTCCGGGTTAGTTCCATTCAAATCATGCAAATTAGAGTCCAAAACAAGGGCAAAATGGTTTAGAAAAGTAGATACGATGGAGACGTATCACTCGCCCGCTCCTGTCCGCTGCTGCTACTGCATCTGCTGCTAGCCGCTCCTGCTGCGCTATTGCCGTGCTGCTACTGCTCTTTGCTGCTGCGGCCAATGCTGCCGCCACTGCCGCCTAGTGCCGCCACCATCGCTGCTGCTGCCACTCGCGCGCTGCGCCCCTGGCCAGCGCCGTGGACGCCGGCGCGCCCGTGTGCGTGTGTGCGTGTTGTGTGTGTGTGTGTAGAGTGTGGCCGCGCCCACCTCTGCTGCTACTCCTCTGCTGCCCTACTACAGTAACTGAATGTTACTGTAGCAGTAGCTAGCTTTGCTGCTGCTACGTTGACTAACCCTCTGAGTAGTCCCTAAACTGCTGCTAAATGACAGTTAACATGAGTAAAAATTATATGGGCAGAAAGTACACTTGACAAACTTCATTTTGTCCCACTAGACCAAATCCATTTGATGTATGGGTTAAATGCAAAGAAAATCACAAATTGCTACATTCTGTTAACAGAAAAACAGGAAAACAGAAATGCTGTAGTAGCACTTTTCCAACAAAGATTTGATCAAGCAAATTGATGCTAACATAGATGTATTTGATACTGTCATGTAGATCACAGAAAATTGATCAAGATTGATATAAGACACTACTCCATAGGATGAGTAGAACACTATCTATAGCCTTTGGAAAACAGCTAAATGATGTTCAAAACCGAGGGATTCTCAGACTTAGCCAAATTTTAGTAAATCCTGAAAATAGCTAAAACTTTGGAAATTCATAGGAAAATAACCGTAGCTCGGATGAAAAAGTTCTATACATGAAAGTTGCTCAGAAAAATATGACGAATCCGAATACGCACTCCGTTCATCCGTCACGTGCCCCTAGTATAGCGAACATGCAACCGTCCCCCTCCGATACATCTGTCCGAAAATGCCAAATTTCAGGAAAACTTTCCCGGATGTTTCCCCCCTGCCAGTATCGCCTAGTACCGCGTTAGGGCACACCTAGCACCGCTTAATGTCATATCATGCATCTATGTTGTATTTGTGTGCTTTATATTTATTATTTCTTCCCTCTCTTCTCTCCGGTAGACCCCGAGACCGCTGTTGATGCCCCTGTGATCAAGTACGTCACCGACGACCCTCCTTCCCTTTCAGCAGAGGTTCCAGGCAAGCCCCCCCTGATCACTCTGATATCGCCCATTCCATTCTCTCTCATGCTTGCATTAGATTTTGCTACTGTAATTGATTGCTCCTATTCTGATGCATAGCCTGCTTTTGTACCTGCTATTGTTACCTACCTGCTTATCCTAAACTGCTTAGTATAGGTTGGTTGGTGATCCATCAGAGACCCCTCCCCTTGTTCTAGTTGCCTCGACTTGATGACCGGTGACTCGATCAACGTGATCGACGACCAGAGACCGACACATCACTTCACCCCCTTAGTTGTACGACTCTGCATAGTTACTATCGAGTGCCGAGGGTGATACCTCGTAACGCACTCCTGATGATAACTCTGTAGTGTAGCTATTCGGTCATGGTCATCGAGGGTGATTCCTCCTTCACCACTCCCGATATGACTCTATCGTGCAACCCCTCAAGTGTGAACCTCGAGGGTGATTCCTCCTAAGTTCACCTTGATGATTACATTGAGTGGAATCCACCAAGGGTGATTCATCGGGGTTTCCCCCTTGATGTTTGGACACACGGTTACCTTGAATTTACTTGAGACCTTTGTGAAAGTCGGGCGGGCCCGGAGAGCACCCGCAAGCTGTTACGGTGGCGGCTGGCTGTTTAGCGGTATCACCCAGGAGGGATGGTAGCTCCAGACTTGTCCCGACAGCCATCACTTCTTTTCAATAATGCACTAACAGGTTTGGGTATTTGTTCTGAGTTGGCCTCTGGCCTTTACGCACTAACCACCACGTAGGAACAGTTATGGGCACTCGGCGTCGTAGTATCAGCCGAAGCTTTGTCAGACATCCAGTTCAGCATTGTGGCACGGTCGGATCGTGCCGGCCATCCGAGGCGGTGCTGGTATCCACCCTTCTCGCAATGACCCGGAGTGCAACGGGCGATGGGCCCAAGACCCCGGAGTGCTTAGGATGTAGACCGGCGGGGACCTCTCTACTGAGCCTAGGTAGGGCTGCGACATGTTGATCTTCCGAGGCTGGGCATTGACCCAGTAAGGTGTGTCCGGCCAGAGTAATCAAGCATGTTGTATAACGTGGTGCACCCCTGCAGGGAAGTTATCTATTCGAATACCATGTCCACGATAATGGACGTTCAGACTTGTATCCTAATCTATTATAACTAGAAATGGATACTTGAGATATGTGATGGATATGTGGCTCCGGGATTGCTTTCTCGCAGGGAGTCGAGGAAGGATCTCTGGGCATTAATGCTACAACATGTTTGTTAATTAAAATGCTATTCTTTACTCTTATGAATGCTGCAAGATGCTTGAAGATGCTAGTCTTCAATAGGCTAGGCCTTCCCCTCTATCCTGGCATTCTGCAGTTCAGTCCACAGATACATACCTTCCTTTGATACCAATGCATACTTAGTATAGACATGATGCTTGCGAGTACTTTGGATGAGTACTCACAGTTGCTTTGCTACCCCTTTTCCCACTTCTTCCTTCTTGCCGGTTGTTGCAACCATATGGTGGATCCCTGGAGCCAGATGCCACCGCCGACGGATACTACTACATGGAGGCCGCCGAAGACAAGGAGTAGTTAGGAGGTCCCAGGCAGGAGGCCTTGCCTCTTCGATCGTTGTTGCTTTTGTGTTTGCCTTCTTAAGGCAGACTTGTTTAACTTATGTCTATACTCAGATATTGTTGCTTCCGCTGACTCTTGTGTATCGAGCTTGTATTCGAGCCCTCTGGCTTGTAATATAAAGCTTGTATTATTTCAATTTGTGTCTAGAGTTGTGTTGTGATATCTTCCCGTGAGTCCCTGATCTTGATCATACACATTTGCGTGTATGATTAGTGTACGGTCGAATCAGGGGCGTCACATTTCCATAAGCACGTATGACTATTTATGGAATACATGACTACATTATATTTATGAACTGGAGCTAGTGCCGTATCGCCCTAGGTTATGACTGTTATATGATGAATATCATCCAACGAATTCACTGATCCAATGCCTACGAGGTTTTCCATATTGTTCTTGCTAAGTTACTACTGCCATCGTTACTGTTACACTTGCTACAAAATCATTGCTATCACTATTACTGTTACTACTGCTGTTGCTACTACTATCAAAACTATCATACTACTGTGCTACTGATCACTTTGCTGCAGATAATTAATCTCCAGGTGTGGTTGAATTGACAACTCAGCTGCTAATACTTGCAAATATTCTTTGGCTCCCCTTGTGTCGAATCAATAAATTTGGGTTGAATACTCTACCCTCGGAAACTGTTGCGACCCCCTATACTTGTGGGTTATCAATCATAAAGATGCTCTACAGGTATCTCCGAAGGTGTTTGTTGAGTTGGCATAGATCGAGATTAGGATTTGTCGCTCCGAGTATCGGAGAGGTATCTCTGGGCCCTCTAGGTAATACACATCATAAGAAGCCTTGCAAGCAAAGTAACTAATAAGTTAGTTGCAGGAAGATGTATTACAGAATGAGTAAAGAGACTTGCCGGTAACGAGATTGAACTAGGTATGAAGATACCGACGATCGAATCTCGGGCAAGTAACATACCGACAGACAAAGGGAATTACGTATGTTGTCATAACGGTTCGACCGATAAAGATCTTCATAGAATATGTAGGAACCAATATGGGCATCCAGGTTCCGCTATGGCTATTGACCGGAGAGGTGTCTCGGTCATGTCTACATAGTTCTCGAACCAGTAGGGTCCGCACGCTTAACGTTCGTTGATGATATAGTGTTATATGAGTTATATGATTTGGTGACCGAATGTTGTTTGGAGTCCCGGATGAGATCACGGACATGACGAGGAGCTCCAGAATGGCCCGGAGGTAAAGATTTATATATAGGACGATGATATTTGGACACCGGAAGAGTTTCGGGAGGTACCGGGTAATTATCGGGTCACCGGAAGGGGTTCCGGACACCCCAGGAGGTTAATGGGCCATATGGGCCAAAGGGGGGAACACACCAGCCCACAAGGGGCTGGCGCGCCCCTCCTAAGGCTGCAGCCCATGGGGAGAGAAGGAAAGGGGGGAGTCGGCCTCCCCCTTCCTTCCCTCTTCTCCCCTTTCCTTCCCCCTCCGTCAAATATGGTAAGGGGGGCGCGCGGCTAGGGAAGGACCCCAAGTAGGATTCGGCCTACTTGGGGTTCCCCCTTGGCTGCTCCTCCCTCCCCCCACCTATATATATGTCGGAGGGGGGCGCAACACATAACCACGACAATCTCTTAGCCGTGTGCGGTGGCCCCCTCCACCATTTACACCCTCGGTCATATTTTCGTAGTGCTTAGGCGAAGCCCTGTGTAGATATAATGTTCATGCTCAACGCAGGCACTAAATAACAATTATTCAGGTTCATCACTAATCCCGATGGTAATCGAAGAGTGAGCGTGCCGACGGCGATCACATCAACCTTGGAACCATTTCCCACGCGCATCGTCACTTTGTCCTTCGCCAGCCTCCGTCTATTCCGTAGTTCCTGCTTTGAGTTGCAAATGTGAGCAACTGAACCGGTATCAAATACCCAGGCACTACAATGAGAGTTGGCAAGGTACACATCAATGACATGTATATCATATATACCTTTGTTGATGTTGGCCCCCTTCTTGTCGGCCAGATACTTGGGGCAGTGCCGCTTCTAGTGGCCAATTCCCTTGCAATAGAAGCACTCAGTCTCCAGCTTGGGTCCAGCCTTGGGTTTCTTCACGGGAGGAGCAATTTCTTTGCCACCTTTCTTCAAGTTTCCCTTCTTTCCCTTGCCTTTCTTGAAACTAGTGGTTTTATTCACCATCAACACTTGATGCTCCTTCTGTATGTCTGACTCAGCGACTTTCAGCATCGCGAACAGCTCAGAGACTGACTTATTCATCCCTTGCATGTTATAGTTCAACACAAAGCTCTTGTAGCTAGGTGGTAGCGATTGAAGAACTATGTCAGTGACAGCCTTTGGAGGGAGCTCAACTCCCAACTCAGCCAGACGGTTGTAGTAACCAGACATTCTGAGTATGTGCTCACTGATAGACCCGTTCTTCTCCATCTTGCGGGCATAGAACTTATCGGAGGTCTCATACCTCTCGATCCAGGCATTCTTCTCAAAGATAAACTTCAACTCCTGGAACATCTCATATGCTCCATGACGTTCAAAATGCCTTGGAAGTCCCAGCTCTAAGCCATACAGCATGGCGCACTGAACTATTGAGTAGTCATCAACACGCGACTGCCAGGCGTTCACAGCGTCTGCAGTTGCTGGTGGGGGTGGCGCACCAAGCGGTGCATCAAGGACATAAGCCTTTTGGGCAGCCATGAGGATAATCCTCAGTTTATGGGCCCAGTTCACAAAGTTACTTCCATCATCTTTCAGCTTAGCTTTCTCTAGGAACACATTAAAATTCAGGGGAGCTACTGCGCGAGCCATTGATCTACAACATAAATTTGCAAAGGCAACTTTAGACTATTGTTCATTATAATGAGTTCAATTAATCATATTACTTAAAAACTCCCACTCAAATCGACATCCCTCCGGTCGTCCGAGTGTAACATGATCCAAATTCACCAACCCAAGTCCGTTCATCACGTGAGATGAGGTGGTTTCAATGGTGAACATCTCCATGTTGATCATATCTACTATATGACTCATGTTCGACCTTTCGGTCTCTTGCATTCCGAGGTCATGTCTGTACATGCTAGGCTCGTCAAGTTTAACCCAAGTGTTCCGCATGTGCAAAACTGGCTTGCACCCATTGTATGCGAACATAGAGTCTATCACACCCGATCATCACGTGGTGCTTCAAAACGACGAACTTTCGCAACGGTGCACACTTGGGGAGAACACAATTTTATCTTGAAATTTTAGTGAGGGATCACCTTATAATGCTACCGTCGTCCTAAGCAACATAAGATGCATAAAAGGATTAACATCACATGCAAATCATAAGTGACATGATATGGCCATCATTTTGTGCTTTTGATATCCATCTCCAAAGCACCGGCATGATCTCCATCGTCACTGGCATGACACCATGGTCTCCATCATCGTGCTGCCATCGGGGTTGTCACGCCAACCATGCTTCTACTACTATCGCTACCGATTAGTGATAAAGTAAAGCATTACATGGGCTTAACGATTGACACGCAGGTCATACAATAATTAAAGACACCCCTATGGCTCCTGCCGGCTGCCGTATGCATCGACATGCAAGTCGATATAAACTATTACAAAGATGATCGTCTCATACATCAAATATATATCATCATGTCTTTGGCCATATCATATCACAACATACCCTACAAAAACAAGTTAGACGTCCTCTAATTTGTTGTTGCATGTTTTACGTGGCTGCTATGGGTATCTAGCAAGAACAATTCTTACCTACGCAAAACCACAACAGTGATATGCAAGTTGCTATTTAACCTTCTACAAGGACCGCCTTTGTCGAATCCGATTCAACTAAGGTGGGAGAGACAGACACCCGCCAACCATCTTATGCAACAAAGTCACATGTCAGTCGATGGAACCGGTCTCATGTATGTGGACATGTAAAGTTGGTCCGGGCCGCTTCATCACACAATACCGCTGAATCAAGAAAAGACCAAGGAAGGAAGCAATCTGAATATCAACGCCCACAAACTCCTTTGTGTTCTACTCGTGATGTCATCTACGCATAGACCTAGCTCATGATGCCACTATTGGGGAACATTGCATGGGAAACAAAAAAAAATCCTACGCTCACCAAGATCAGTCTAGGAGATGAACATCTACAAGAGGAGAGATTGCATCTACATACCCTTGTAGATTGCTAAGCGGAAGCGTTAAGAAACGCAGTTGATGTAGTCGAACGTCTTCGCGATCCAATCACGATCCGTCCCGCGAACTCCCGATCCAAGTGCCGAACGGATGGCACCTCCGCGTTCAACACACGTACGGCTTGATGATGCCTTCACCTCCTCGATCCAGCGAGCGATGGTGAAGTAGTAGCTCGAGTCCTCCGGCAGCACGACGGCATGGTGGCGGTGGTGGTGGTGGAATCTCAGCAGAGCTTCGCTAAGGACTACAGAGAGGAAGAAGACTACGAGGGAGAGGAGGGGCAGCACCGTGGCATATCGGGGTGCGGCTGCCCACTCTCTACCTCTCTATATATATAGGGGGAAGGGGGAGGAGGAGGCGCCCTAGGGTTTCCCTAGGGGGGCGGCGGCCACAAGGGGGAACCCTAGATGGGTTTTGGGCACCACCCCCTAGGAGACTTAGCCCCCAAGTCAGGTGGAGGCAGCCCTACGGGGCGCCCCACCTCCTCTGTTGATCATGAGATGGGGTGAGGGGGCGCACAGCCCCTTAGTGGGCTGGTTTGCCCCCTCCCCTTGGCCCATGAGGCCCCCCAACACTTGTCGGGGCCCCCCGAAACCCCTTTCGGTCATGCTGGCCATAACCCGGTGCCCCTATAACACTTCCGGACTCCGATACCCTTCGTCCTATACATCAATCTTCACCTCCGGACCCTTACGGAGTTCCTTGTCACGTCCGAGATCTCATCCGGGACTCCGAACAACCTTCGGTAACCACCATAATGACTCAACTATACTTATATCATCACCAAACCTTAAGTGTGTAGACCCTGCGGGTTCGAGAACTATGCAGACATGACCGAGACACCTCTACGGTCAATAACCAATAGCGGGACTTGGATGCCCATATTGGTTCCTACATATTCTACAAACATCTTATTGGTTGAACCTCGATGTCAAGGATTCAGCTAATCCCGTATGCAGTTCCCTTTGTCTATCGGTGTGTTACTTGCCCGAGATTTGATCGTCGGTATCTCCATACCAAGTTCAATCTCGTTACCGGCAAGTCTCTTTACTCGTTCCGTAATACAAGATCCCGTGGCTAACCCATTAGTCACATTGCTTGCAAGCTCATTGTGATGCTGTATTACCGAGTGGGCCCTGAGATACCTCTCTGTCACACGGAGTGACAAATCCCAGTCTTGATCCATGCCAACTCCACAGACACCCTCGGAGACACCTGTAGAACACCTTTATAGTCACCCAGTTATGTTGTGACGTTTGGTACACACAAGGTACTCCTCCGGTGTCAGTGAGTTGCATGATCTCATGGTCATAGGAACATATACTTGACATGCAGAAAACGATAGCAATAAACTTAATATGATCATATGCTACGTTTATGGTTTGGGTCTTGTCCATCACATCATTCTCGCAATGATGTGATCCCGTTATCAAATGACAACTCATGTCTATGACTAGGAAACCATATCCATCTTTGATCAACGAGCTAGTCTGGTAGAGGCTTACTAGGGACATGTTGTTGTCTATGTATCCACACATGCATTTAAGTTTTCGGTCAATACAATTATAGCATGGTTAATAAACGATTATTGCCTCTAGGGCATATTTCCAACATGCATATGATATGGTATAGCCTTCGTCATGATAATGAGTTTATGTATCAGATGGTTATATGTTGTAATGTTAAGTGGCATGCGCGTCACGGCATGATGGCTGGAGCCATGGGATTGCCACCTTAATGTAAACATCGTAGAAATAGGTTGCAGGTGATGGTGGCAAAACGTACATGGAGGACCCAGACAAGGAGAAGGTGTACCAGGTGCGGGACGAGGAGCTATAATTTCATACCATGGCGGAATTTCAGATTTTGTTTCCACGACAACATTTTCTGAAGCAGTCGCCACAGCAACATTTTCTGAGATTGCTACCATGGCAATGTTTTTGAAACAATTGCCTCGGTAACAAAATATTGGCTGTCACGTCACTTCAACTAGAGATTGAAGATAATCATGGAGGACTCCCAGCGCCCAGGGCTATACCATATCATGCTATTATGAATTGCCTGAGATGTTTAACCCTTTCGTTGTTTGCACCCTTTGATTGCGCAGTAGTCAATTATTAGGGTGATCTCTCACTAAAATATCAAGTCAAAAGGTGCTCTTCCCAGTGTAGCAACCATCTATAACACTTAACAATCCGGAGTGCGTCATGTCCACATGAGTACAAATGGATTGTTGGGTGTAAGGCGGCGATGGTCAGACCATACATGCAGATTGCACTGGGTTGTCTTGAAGTTCTGGCAGAATAGTTCTAAGCTCGGAGCACAAAGCATCGAAAGATGAACAAGAGTCATATGGAGATATGATCGGCAAAAGCTTGCCCACCGGTTAAAATTCTCATTATCAGTGATGCACACATCAATGGCTGAGAACTAGACTTGGATCTTGAATCACTCACGATTAATTATGAGAGATATTAATTTGAGTGGGAGTGCACTTTATATTAAAACTTGTTTATACATTAGTGCTACAATTAATTATGAATTTTGTCTAAAATTATTTGCGTGTTTGTCGTTGTAGATGGCTCGCAATATGTTCAACTTAGCCCCTATGCTTGAGAAAGAAAATTTGGCTGCAAATAGTGGGAACTATGCGGATTGGATCCGAAACCTGAGATTTTTTCTCAGGAGGGCTAAGAAGGAGTACATGATGGATCAATCCCTAGGTGAAGCTCCTTCAAAGGATGCTGCACCAGAAGAAGTTGCTGCTTATGCTACTCGTAGTGATGACTATGAGTCAGTCCAGTGCCTCATGTTAACTTGCATGGATCCTGAACTACAAAAGCATTTTTGAACGATCCACCTGTTCGCACACGAACACATCACCGTGTACCTCCAACGCTGAGGGTGATGCACCGTAGCTCATGTCGAAGGAGACCCGTCCGGAAGCGCGGTACGCAAGCAATCCAGCGGGCGCTTTTGTAGACCCGAAACCCCACACACCCGGGAGGGACCCCGTCTGGGCGCGCGGCGGCTATGGGCTTCCCTAGGTCGACCTGACTGCCCCTAGAGCCTCGTGGATTCGCAGCCCTCCATTGCTGAAGAACGACGAAGAACGAGAAGAAAGATACAAGGGTAGGGGATAGATGAACAAAAAAAGTAGTAGATGTGTTTGTTCGATTGTGTGTTGTTCAATCGGCCGTCACCTCTTGTCAATATAAGAGGAGGATGGACTTCCTGTACAAGAAAAGGACTCCAAATCACGTCCAAATATTTCCAAAATTAACCAAACTCGGATTTAGGTAAGTCTGGGACATTAGTTTGGTTTTTGACTCTCACAGGCCACAAACGACCTCGGATGAAGATGCGCCCAAAAGAAAATTTAACTGTTTGGACGAGACGAACAACTTTCATGTTGAACGTTTTTCGATTCAAGGCACTCTTCAAGGCCGAATCGCTTGCGCAAGACAGCCTATTACTCGCGCTACCCATCAGACACCATGTCTGATTGGGCGAGCGACTTTTTGCCTGGTGGCAGGGCTGCACTCGAATGGCTCTAACTTTTACATACGACCTCAGATTGAGGTGATTTTTATATCAAAATCGACCGTTTCAATGAGACGAAGACAATCCGTGTAGAAACTTTTCTCATATGAGGTCGTCTTGGAGGCTCAATTGGCCGAACAATACTCTGAATACAAAATCTTAATACTTTGAGCATAGTTTCGGCCCTTGAGATGAGGTTGGATGGCGATTGCCCAAACTTCAAAGATGTTCATGTCGACAATACAAAACTTTTTCATGTAGATCACTTCTCCATTTGAGGCCATATTAATTAAGTTCTTGACCATGCCAAAATATGGTGTCAACACATGCCCCCTGTTTTTCGACAAAACTTGTGTGCCAAAAAATAACTTGCATGAAGTTTGTTCTAAGAGCGATGTCAACACTCCATCGGCCATTCGTACGTGCTTAGGACGATAGATATATATCGGCCATTTAGATTAGCAACAAAAGTGAAGCTAATCGAACATATGATGATTTGGTAGTACTCTTTCATGATGTAAGAAATTATATTGCATCCATGGATTAAAATAAGCCCATTGAGGGTAACCAATCATACCTGATAATGAATTCCATGGCATAGGCATCAATGGCATAGTTGAAGAATATGGATAATGTGTGGACCGAAGATGTTGAAACCTTCGGCTTGGTCCTTCATAGTTTTCACTCTTTTCCTTCTTCATCTTTGCCGCACTTCGTGTAATGGAAGCTTTCACATAATTCTTATTTTGAGTACTTCCTTTAGGAACCCATGCCATGTTCCTTTCTTCAAGTTCTTGTGCACTAAGTTCTTGTAATTTCTTCTTTTGCCAATATGATAAGCCGAGTGAGCACCCCGGCTGTGATTTTGTTTGAAGCAATGGCAATTCTTGTTTTACCTTGCACACTCTCAACTTCTTCTCTTCAGATTTGGCACTTGATTGACTTGCCTCATTGCCTTTAGTAGCCAATGTCAACACTTTAATTGGCTCTTTGTTATTTGAGATCAAATCTAAAGTAGCACACTTACGACCATCTCTTTCACGCGGTAAACTTGCTTGACCACCTCTTTCTTCTTCCTTGAGCTCTGGACCGATTCCTTATGATTGAAACGGTCTTTGACGCGTGATTTTTCAAATGTAGATCTTCTTGGAGCTGCACAGTATTGGTGAGATGGTCTAAAATAAGATGGAGAATGTGCCCTTGTGAAAGATCGAGGATGTCGCCTAGAGGGGGGGGTGAATAGGCGCTTTAAAGTAATTACTGTTTAGGCTTGAACAAATATGGAATAAACCTAGCGGTTAATTTGTCAAGCACAAAACCTACAACAACTAGGCTCGCCAATGTGCACCAAAAACTTATGCTAAGAAAGATAAACAACTAAGTGATAGCAAGATATATGATAAGAAACAATATGGCTATCACAAAGTAAAGTGCATAAGTAAAGGGCTCGGGTAAGAGATAACCGAGGCACGCGGACACGACGATGTATTGATACGTCCATTTTGCATCATGCTTTTATATCAATATTTATTGCATTATGGGCTGTTATTACACATTATATCACAATGCTTATGCCTTTTCTCTCTTATTTTACAAGGTTTACATGAAGAGGGAGAATGCCGGCAACTGGAATTCTTGACTGGAAAAGGAGCAAATATTAGAGACCTATTTTGCACAACTCCAAAAGTCCTAAAACTTCACGGAGAGTCATTTTGGAATTAATAAAAAATATTGGGTGAAGAGAGCACCAGAGGGGGGCCACCTGCCATCCACAAGGGTGGAGGGCGCGCCCTCCGGTCTTGTGGGCCACCTGGCAGGCCCCCGATGCCCATCTTCTTCTATATGGTGTGTTTTGACCTGGAAAAAATCAGAAGGAAGCTTTCGGGACGAAGCACCGCCGTCTCAAGGAGGAACCTGGGCAGAACCAATCTAGGGCTCCAGCGGAGCTGTTTTGCCGGGGAAACATCCCTTCGGGAGGGGGAAATCGAAGCCATCGTCATGACCAACGATCCTCTCATCGAGAGGGGGTCAATCTCCATCAACATCTTCACCAGCTCCATCTCCTCTGTGGCACCCTGGCTCAGAGAACCGGTTTACCAGTGTTTCCAACCCAGAGGTCATGTCTTCTGGAAACACACAACAACTTGGAACAGAACATAGCTGAACTTTTATTGATAATAGTCGAGTACAAGCTTATATATTACATGATCATCGAGGCCAAAAGCACATCTAGTGCTATGACAGTATCTACATTATTTATCTAACATATCAGGGCCTCGGTATTACTACGGGACACTACAGCGAAAGACTACTGCGTAGCGGAACATGATAGTAACACCATCCATAGGGACACTGCTGAGGACACATCCTAGTCATCGCAACACGGACCTTAGAAGCCTCCGTCTCAGTCTTC
This sequence comes from Thinopyrum elongatum, assembly GCA_011799875.1. Taxonomy (NCBI): domain Eukaryota; kingdom Viridiplantae; phylum Streptophyta; class Magnoliopsida; order Poales; family Poaceae; genus Thinopyrum; species Thinopyrum elongatum. The sequence continues at coordinate 485,775,317 of CM022297.1, read as the reverse complement.
TCCTGCATCTGGCATGATACGCTAGGTGAGTACTTTGAATGTACTCGCAAGCACATGACAACCAAGTATGCAGCAAATAATAGCATGGCAATCAACATGTTAAGTCTCAAATGATTCACTTACTGCTATTAACTTATTCATATCCGGGTTGTCTCACAAACCTTGGAATACTCGATGCCAACGAGTACTTCCGCTCATAAGGCAAGTACTTCCATCATTACTATGGTTATTACGGTTGATCACCTAGAGAGGTCTGGACGGGCTGTCCAATACCGTGGATGCGGCTATTCGAATAGATTTTTCACTCTACAGAGGTTGAGCACTTTACCCACACCATGGAGCACCTGACCTCGTGATCCCATTCGGGTGGACCAGCGTTGCTCCAACGAAACCCGCCTGACTCGTGACTCTCCCATCTTACCACCGGCAATCACACTCCCTCGGAGTCAAGCTTTGGGTGGCCCTGTGTCACCTCGTGACACCTGCCACCGTCGTGGCCCAACTAAACTGTCCCAAACAGGGACGCCGGCACAAAACTCAACTGGGCTCACAGGGTTATCGCCGCCTGCCTGATCAGGGCAGCACACACGCATAACCCTCCCTGTCTGGAGGTACCGGTGAAAGAGCACGGAGCCAGACCAAGTTAAGGCCGTCCCATACCGGCAAATGTGGCTGCACGGGTAAGCCCGGACAGGTGACTCTTGATCAACCAACTAAGTTTCTCTTAGCAATCATGGTCATTCATCATATCAATTTAAGTTGTCAACAATAGGCATTTAAATACTTCACTTGAATTATCTATGTTAATTAAATGCAAGAAATGACTATGAATTATGCAATGCTATGAAATGCTTCATAATATGGATGTCCTGGCTTGCCTTGCTCTGTTGGGTTGTTCAAATACACCTGGTCTTCATATCCACAAGAATCTCCTTCTGAAAACATTTTTAAATGGCAAAGGAAAATGTCACATAAAGCCTTTTAATTCACCAACAATTCTATGAGTATTGTAAAAATACCAAACTTAGTCAGCAAATAAAGGAGTTTAATACGAACACAATGCAAAAAGAATTAGGTCAATTGGACCTTTCTATAAAAAGTTATTCAAGGTCAAAGTAGCTGGTCAACTCTGTTTAAATAAATAAAAATCAGAAAAACAGAAAACCAGCGAAGGGGCCACGTCGAAGGCGTAAACGCCCGAGGCGCCTCCACTTACCGCTTCGGTAAGTGGCTGATAGATGGGGCCGGGCCCGATTAAATTAGAAAGAGGGAGAGGGAAGAGAAAGGGGCGGCTCACCGGCAGTGATTGCCGGCGATTTCGACGGCGGTTGGGCTCGTGGATGGATCGGCCGGTCGACGACGAGCACACCCGTACCCGCAGATCCTCCGGAGGTGGTCGGACAGCGTCACGCCCTTCTTCTCCGGCGGGTGGTGGCTACGATGGTCGTCGGGGATGGCGAATCTGACAGCAATTCGACCGGGCGGTGGCTCTGGAAGGACCAGTGGAACGAGCTGAGCACTATGGTGGTCTCAGGGGAGGCGGAGGTGGAGTGGATGTGGCTGGTGGCAGAGCTAGGGCGGCGGAGGAGCTCCGGTGAAGCTCGAGGCCAGAGGGCCTCTCGGCCTTGGCTCTTGCTCTGGGGAGGCAATTGAGGAAGGAGGGAGAGGGGTGAGGAGCTTGGCGAGGCCGGGCATGGCTATTTATAGCCGGAAGGAGGGGTGCGGCGATCTCTCTGGACACGGCGGGAAGCGGGACACGTCACCGGTGAAAGGATGCCTCGCTGGCTGGCTGCTAGCAGTGAGAAGACGGGAGAGAGCAGCGGCATTGAATGCGCGATGAGACGGCTCGGGGAGAAGAAGACGAGCAGCGCCGCAACTGTGGCCACACGGGCGGCACAGTGCTCGCGGGCGTGGCGGCCGCCAAGAGCTTCTCCGGTGAGGGCAAAGGGTTGGGAAGGGCTGCGTGGCAACTGGGGACGATGTCGGCATGCTCGGACACGGTACGGCTATGCGGGCGTCCCGCTCCGACGTGACCCAAGCCTAGCGGCGTCCAGAGCGCGGCGACTGACGTGCCATAGCCGTGCTCACCACAGTGCTTGCCACCAGGAGGCCACGCAAGCCTAGCAAAACCTGTCCAACATGTCGACCCTCGTTCACTCACTTCATCTGCACCCATGGTTTGGCTTGACTCAGTCTGAGATGAGGGGTAGCCTCAGATACAGTTTCTGACAGCAAAGAAGAGAGGGATCTGGAGAGGTGGAGAGCTAGGGATGGAGCCAAAGAGATTGTCTGGAGTGATCCTCGTTGGAAGGACTCCAAACTGGTCAAGTTTGAGGAGGTTTGGCTGAGATTTGAGGGTAGTTCATGTGTAACCTACAAATCTGGTCCAAAATATGAATGTTGAAGTACTGCTCACTTGGATGATCTCCTGGGGCTGAAACTTGGTGGAAGGAAGTCATTTGTAGTTGTCCTCATGCCACAAAAATTTCAGAGCATTTGGATAAACCTAGCAGGTACTTCCTTCACAAAGGTCCAGACTGACCAGGAACAAAACTGAATTGTTTTGCAAAATATTTGAACTAGGCTATGGAATATTTTTGGATATTGGGGCAAGATATGGTCCAAGGTATTTTAGAGAATTATTTGAGAATTTTCTGGCCATCCAAACTATAGGTTGCTTCACAACCCATAGTGACGACCTAAATTCCCAAATAAAGAAAAGGGCTATTGGAAAGATTTAAATAGGGATTTGGGTCCTAGAGGAACTTGGCAGGGTATTGGCAAGGTGATGAGGCTTGGATTACTTGGAAAAGATTCGAAAGTTTCCAGGACCAAATGAAAAGGTTCATAAACCATTCAAATTTCAAATAAAGCTAAGAAAAGTTTGAAAAGAAAAGGTTCCCAAAATCAGGGTGTCACAAACCTACCCCCCTTAGGATGAATCTCGTCCTCGAGATTCGGTTGCTCAGGGAACAAATATGGATATGCGGATCTCAGAAAATCTTCTCTTTCCCAAGTAGCCTCTTCCTCAGTGTGGTGCTCCCACAGCACCTTGTAAAATCTTATCACCTTACTCCTCGTGCTTCTTTCCATCTCATCCAAGATCCTGACAGGTTTTTCCTCATAAGTCAAATCCTTAGCCAGCTCTAGCTCACTCATATCCGCTTGCTTGGCTGGGGGTGCAATGCATTTCCTTAACTGTGAGATGTGAAAGACATCATGAACTTCTGACAATGCTGGTGGCAATTCCAATTGATATGCGACTCTGCCCTTCCTAGCAATCACTGGAAAGGGACTGATGTATCTTGGGGCCAACTTTCCCCGAGTATGAAACCTCTTCACTCCCTTCATAGGAGTTACCCGTAGGTAAGCATACTCTCCAGGCTCGAAAGTTACTTCTCGGTGCTTTGGGTCATAATAACTCTTCTGTCGGGACTTGGCTGCTCGAAGACGTTCCTGAATATCCTTAACTTGCCTCTCAGCCTCGAGCATCAAGTCCGTGCCAAAGATGCGACTATCTCCTATTTGGGACCAGGTCAGCGGTGTGCGGCATTTCCGTCCGTACAATGCCTCAAAAGGCGACCCCTTGAGACTTGCCTGATAGCTGTTGTTGTAGGAGAATTCAGCATACGGTAGACTATCCTCCCATTTGGGTCCATGGGAGAGAGTACATGACCGAAGCATATCCTCTAATATTTGGTTCACTCTCTCGGTCTGTCCAGATAAACCTTTGGTTCTTTTTCAACAATTCCGTCAGTGGCTTGGCTATCTTAGAAAAACCTTCAATGAAGCGACGGTAGTAGCCTACCAAGCCCAGGAAACTATGGACTTTGGTCACCGTGGCTGGTGTCTTCCAGTTCAAGACCGCAGTAACCTTACTGGGATCAACAGCTATTCCTTTCTCTGACAGAATATGTCCAAGGAATCCCACCTCTTTCAGCCAAAATTCGCACTTACTGAACTTGGCATATAAGCGATGGGTTCTCAACCTTTCCAAGACAGCTCTGAGATGTTGCTTATGTTCCTCTTCATCCTTAGAGTATATCAGTATGTCGTTAATGAACACCACTACAAACTTGTCCAGAAAGTCCATAAAGACTTTGTTCATCATACTCATGAAGTAGGCTGGAGCGTTGGTCAATCCAAATGCCATAACTGTAAATTCATATAGTCCATATCGAGTGGTGAACGCTATCTTGGGGATATCCTCCTTTTGGATTTTCAGTTGATGATATCCCGTTCTGAGGTCGATCTTTTAGAATACCCGTGCTCCATTCAACTGGTCGAATAAGTCATCAATTCGAGGGAGCGAGTACTTGTTCTTGATAGTGACCTCGTTAAGCTGGCGATAGTCTACGCACATTCATAGACTTCCATCCTTCTTCTTACCAAATAATACTGGTGACCCCCATGGTGAGATGCTTGGACAAATGTATCCTTTCTGTAGCAACTTGTCTAACTGCTTCTTTAGCTCTGCCAGCTCTGGGCCTGGCATATGATAATATTTCTTGTATATTGGAGCTATACCAGGAATTACTTCAATGGCGAACTCCAATTCTCGGTCGGGCGGCATCCCTGGTAATTCCTCAGGATCCGAAAATTCACCCACTACCGGGATCAGATTCATATCTGTAACAGTGGTCTGGTATGTCGTGCCCTTTCTTGTTATCATTCTGCTGGCTAGAAAATGGACAGTTTGTCCGGCGGGGTTCACCAATGTCACCGTTCTGGTGGCGCAGTTGATACACACTTGGTGCGGTGCCAACCAGTCCATCCCAAGTATTATGTCCAGTCCTGGGGAGTCAATGGCAACAAGGGTAGCTGGGAATTTAACTCCATGGATTGAGATTTCTAGATCCTCGTATATTATATTTGTTCTGAGCATAGAGCCAGGGGATTGTACCACCATGATTTTGTCCAAAAGTGAAGTAGAAAATTTGAGCAAGGTGGCAAAACTTTGCGAAATAAACGAGTGGGAAGCCCCAGAATCAAATAAAATTACTGTTGGTATGTCGTTGACAGAAAACATACCAAGGACAATGTCTGGAGCTTCGCAGACTTCTTCGGTAGAGATGTGGTGGACGCATCCATGGCTGAAGTTGTGGTTGGGGCAGCATCCAAGGTGATTGACTTGTGGCTTGTGGTCAGCTGATTGCTTTCCGTTATTAGTAGGACACTGCTTGGCGTAGTGTCCACTCTGGCCACAAGTGAAACAGGTGTTGTTGCGGCGGCAGTCCTCTATGACTGGCTGCTTGCCGAAGGTCTTGCCCTGGTTGCCTGGCTTGCTGTTGTTGCCACCATTGTTCCACACAGGTTTGTTCTCAGATGGCCCTGACTGCCAACTGCGCAGCTTTTGCTCATATGGCTCCCTGTTGTCCTTCTTGGGCTCGAACTTCCTCTTACGATCATCATTCCCAGACTTGTGTTCTCGTTCAGCGATGAAGGCCTTATCCACCAAGGTCTGGAAGTCTGGGAAGTCCAACATGCATAGTTGACATCGGAGGGTGTGGTTAAGTCCTCCGAGGAACCGGTCTATTTTCCTCTCTTCGGTAGCCACATCATGAGGAGAGTACCGGGCCAAGTTGTTGAACTTGTTTAGGTATTCTCCCACAGACATGTTTCCTTGTGTGAGAGACAGGAATTCTGTCTGCTTCACTTTCATGATACCCATGGGGATATGATACTTGCGAAACAGCTCTTTGAATTTCTCCCAGGAAATCCCTTCTCCAGCAGGCCACATTAACTTGGTGTTATCCCACCATATGGCTGCCGGGCCTTCGAGATAATTGGTGACAAATGGGACTTTATCTGCTTCTTCACAACGAGCGATGTCCAATTTCTTTTCCATGGTTCTTAACCAGTCATCAGCCTCAATAGGATCCACAGCCTGACCAAAGCTGGGTGGTTTTGTGTGCTGGAAGTTAGACAGTTTGGAATGCACCCCATTGCCATTGTTCTGACCTACTATTGTCTGCATACTCCTGAGAAATTCCATGAGGTCTTGGTTTCTCTTTTCCTCAAACATTCTCATTATCTGATCTGTGGTTGGTGCTTGAGGTGGTGGTGGTAAGTCTTCGGGCGGTTGCCCTGCCTGCCTGGCGGAGCGACGGACGGGGTTTCCATCGCCGCCTTGACTGCTACTTCCTTTCTTCATCCTAATTTTTGTTCCCATGGCAAATACCGAATCGATGAGCAACATCCATAAGGAGAAATACAGTAATATGACACCAGAGAAAATTCATGAAAAAGGCAAATAAAGAGAACAGCATAATTATACAAGATAACCCAACATCATACATGGCAAGCTAGTAAGGGGATATCATGGCTAGACTGCTCATACGACAGTTGACATATGCAAAGATGCATGCATTATTACTCAAGCTCCAGTCTAGTGGCGTCGGTGACACGAACACTGCCTATCTGAAGAGTCCTCGTCGTCAGATCCTGAGTCGGAATTAGAACTGATGATGTGAGTCACCGGGTCAAAGGAGACGCGACATCGCTGCTGAGACAGCTCTCCTTCTGCGGGAGAGAGAGCACGTCGCCTCAGCATCGGCGGAGCAGGAGTGGCTAGGAGTGAGGCCCACTCAGCTGAGGTCTCACGTCGACTACCAGACGATAAGCCTGATGGTCCAGAAAAACCATAAGGGGTATCAAACACACGCGGAGGTGGAATTGGTGGTGGATACCTAGGTGGAACTACAGGAGGAGGAGGTGCTGGAGTCACTGCTGCAAGTGCCTCCTGAACACGACACAGCTCCTCAGCCAAGGAAATGATCATACGGTAACTGGCGTTTAGGTAGCGAGACAAAACACCAGCCGCATGATCACACGTTGGGTCAACGGGTGCAAAAAGGACTCGCCCTGTCGTAGGCGACAGGGTAGGGTAGTGGAAGAAACCTGGATGGGTCTGCATCTCGACCTCGTGGAAGCGAAAGTCAGTAATAGCCTCCATGGCAGCAAACTGGATCGCCAGCTCTGGAGTAGAAGCCACTCCGCCCTTGGAAGAGCAAGAAGAGCTTCCAATATCCGAAGTCGCGGTCAGGTAAGCCACTGCATGGTACTCATATACTGACTCGCCCAACTGCTCCCGAAACACCTGGTACACCGGGTCATCACCGTTGGGATACAACCAAAGCCAGACGCTATGAAGCAGAGATGGAAAAGTGTGGGGTTCTAGCTCATGATGAAAGTGATATGGAACTTGTGCCATCTACACTCACAATGCCAAGGGTTAGTAACATAATGAATTATGATGCATGAGGCATGGCATGCAACAATCAAATGCAACAAGCAGGATGCACACTCAAAGTCCTTTGCTAATCGCAGTCCTAGCGCAGGTTACCTAGGGTGTCCTACAGTCAGCACGGCTCTGATACCAAGCGTTGTGGCACCCCGGCTCAGAGAACTGGTTTACCAGTGTTTCCAACCCAGAGATCATGTCTTCTGGAAACACACAACAACTTGGAACAGAACATAGCTGAACTTTTATTGATAATAGTCGAGTACAAGCTTATATATTACATGATCATCGAGGCTAAAAGCACATCTAGTGCTATGACAGTATCTACATTATTTATCTAACATATCAGGGCCTCGGTATTACTACGGGGCACTACAGCGAAAGACTACTGCGTAGCGGAACATGATAGTAACTCCATCCACAGGGACACTGCTGAGGACACATCCTAGTCATCGCAACACGGACCTTAGAGACCTCCGTCTCAGTCTTCTCCTGCATCTGGCATGATACGCCAGGTGAGTACTTTGAATGTACTTGCAAGCACATGACAACCAAGTATGCAGCAAATAATAGCATGGCAATCAACATGTTAAGTCTCAAATGATTCACTTACTGCTATTAACTTACTCATATCCGGGTTGTCTCACAAACCTCGGAATACTCGATGCCAATGAGTACTTTTGCTCATAAGGCAAGTACTTCCATCATTACTATGGTTATTACGGTTGATCACCTAGAGAGGTCTAGACGGGCTGTCCAATACCGTGGACGCGGCTATTCGAATAGATTTTTCACTCTGCAGAGGTTGCGCACTTTACCAACACCATGGAGCACCTGACCTCGTGATCCCATTCGGGTGGACCGGCGTTGCTCCAACGAAACCCGCCTGACTCGTGACTCTCCCATCATACCACCAGCAATCACACTCCCTCAGAGTCAAGCCTTGGGTGGCCCCGTGTCACCTGATGACACCTGCCATCATCGTGGCCCAACTAAACTGTCCCAAACGGGGACGCCGGCACAAAACTCAACTGGGCTCACAGGGTTATCGTCGTCTGCCTGATCAGGGCAGCACGCACGCATAACCCTCCCTGTCTGGAGGTACCGGTGAAAGAGCACGGAGCCAGACCAAGTTAAGGTTGTCCCATACCGGGAAATGTGGTTGCACGGGTAAGCCCGGATAGGTGACTCTTGATCAACCAACTAAGTTTCTCTTAGCAATCATGGTCATTCATCATATCAATTTAAGTTGTCAACAATAGGCATTTAAATACTTCACTTGAATTATCTATGTTAATTCAATGCAAGAAATGAATATGAATTATGCAATGCTATGAAATGCTTCATAATATGGATGTCCTGGCTTGCCTTGCTCTGTTGGGTTGTTCAAATACTCCTGGTCTTCAAATCCACAAGAATCTCCTTCTGAAAACATTTTTAAATGGCAAAGGAAAATGTCACATAAAGCCTTTTAATTCACCAACAATTCTGTGAGTATTGGAAAAATACCAAACTTAGTCAGAAAATAAAGGAGTTTAATATGAACACAATGCAAAAAGAGTCAGGTCAATTGGACCTTTCTATAAAAAGTTATTCAAGCTCAAAGTGGCTAGTCAACTCTGTTTAAATAAATAAAAATCAGAAAAACAGAAAACCAGTGAAGGGGCCACGTCGAAGGCGTAAACGCCCGAGGCGCCTCCACTTACCACTTCGGTAAGTGGCTGACAGATGGGGCCGGGCCCGATTAAATTAGAAAGAGGGAGAGGGCAGAGAAAGGGGCGGCTCACCGGCGGTGATTGCCGGCAATTTTGACGGCGGTTGGGCTCGTGGATGGCGGGGATGGATCTGCTGGTCGACGACGAACACACCCGTACCCGCAGATCCTTTGGAGGTGGTTGGACGGCGTCGCCCCCTTCTTCTCCAGCGGGTGGTGGCTACGGTGGTCATCGGGGATGGCGAATCCGACAGCAATTCGACCGGGCGGTGGCTCTGGAGGGACCAGTGGAACGAGCTGAGCACTATGGTGGTCTCGGGGGAGGCAGAGGTGGAGTGGATGTGGCTGGTGGCAGAGCTAGGGCGGCGGAGGAGCTCCGGTGAAGCTCGAGGCCAGAGGGCCTCTCGGCCTTGGCTCTTGCTCTGGGGAGGCAATTGAGGAAGGAGGGAGAGGGGTGAGGAGCTCGGCGAGGCCGGGCATGGCTATTTATAGCCGGAAGGAGGGGTGCGGCGATCTCTCTGGACACGGCGGCAAGCGGGACACGTCGCCGGCGAAAGGACGCCTCACTGGCTGGCTGCTAGCAGCGAGAAGATGGGAGAGAGTAGCGGCATTGAATGCGTGATGAGACGGCTCGGGGAGAAGAAGACGAGCAGCGCCGCAACTGTGGCCGCACGGGCGGCACAGTGCTCGCGGGCGTGGCGGCCGCCAAGAGCTTCTCTGGCGAGGGCGAAGGGTCGGTAAGGGTTGCGTGGCAACTGGGGACGATGTCGGCATGCTCGAACACGGTACGGCTACGCGGGCGTCCCGCTCTGATGCGACCCAAGCCTGGCGGTGTCCAGAGCGCAGCGACTGACGTGCCATAGCCGTGCTCACGACGGTGCTTGCCACCAGGAGTCCACACAAGCCTGGCAAAACCTGTCCAACATGTCGACCCTCATTCACTCACTTCATCTGCACCCATGGTTTGGCTTGACTCAATCTGAGATGAGGGGTAGCCTCAGATACAATTTCTGATTGCAAAGAAGAGAGGGATCTGGAGAGGTGGAAAGCTAGGGATGGAGCCAAAGAGATTGTCTGGAGTGCTCCTCGTTGGAAGGACTCCAAACTGGTCAAGTTTGAGGAGGTTTGGTTGAGATTTGAGGGTAGTTCATGTGTAACCTACAGATCTGGTTCAAAATCTGAATGTTGAAGTACTGCTCACTTGGATGACCTCCTGGGGCTGAAACTTGGTGGAAGGAAGTCATTTGTAGTTGTCCTCATGCCACAAAAATTTCAGAGCATTTGGACAAACCTAGCAGGTACTTCCTTCACAAAGGTCTAGACTGACCAGGAACAAAACTGAATTGTTTTGCAAAATATTTGAACTAGGCTATGGAATATTTTTGGATATTGGGGCAAGATATGGTCCAAGGTATTTTAGAGAATTATTTGAGAATTTTCTGGCCATCCAAACTATAGGTTGCTTCACAACCCATAGTGATGACCTAAATTCCCAAATAAAGAAAAGGGCTATTGGAAAGATTTAAATAGGGATTTGGGTCCTAGAGGAACTTGGCAGGGTATTGGCAAGGTGATGAGGCTTGGATTACTTTGAAAAGATTCAAAAGTTTCCAGGACCAAATGAAAAGGTTCAAAAACCATTCAAATTTCAAATAAAGCCAAGAAAAGTTTGAAAAGAAAAGGTTGCCAAAATCAGGGTGTCACATCCTCTCAAACCCTACTTCATCTCTTGTATCCGATTTGTGTCTCAAAACCTCAGATTGGTACTTGTGGGTTGCTAGTAGTGTTGATTACTCCTTGTAGTTGACGCTAGTTGGTTTATTTGGTGGAAGATCATATGTTCAGATCCTTAATGATAATTAATACACCTTTGATTATGAACATGAATATGCTTTGTGAGTAGTTATTTTTGTTCCTGAGGACATGGGAGAAGTCTTGTTATAAGTAGTCATGTGAATTTGGTATTCGTTTGATATTTTGATGAGATCTATGTTGTCTTTCCTCTAGTGGTGTTATGTGAACGTCGACTACATGACACTTCACCATGATTTGGGCCTAGGGGAAGGCATTGGGAAGTAATAAGTAGATGATGGGTTGCTAGAGTGACAGAATCTTGAACCCTAGTTTATGCGTTGCTTTGTAAGGGGCTGATTTGGATCCATATGTTTCATTCTATGGTTAGATTTATCTTAATTCTTCTTTCGTAGTTGCGGATGCTTGCGAGAGGGGTTAATCATAAGTGGGAGGCTTGTCCAAGGAAGGGCAGCACCCAAGCACCGGTCCACCCACATATCAAATTATCAAAGTAACGAACGCGAATCATATCAGCATGATGAAAACTAGCTTGACAACAATTCCCATGTGTCCTCGGGAGCGCTTTGCTTTATACAAGAGTTCGCCCAGGCTTGTCCTTTGCTACAAAAAGGATTGGGCCACCTTGCTGCACCTTGTTTACTTTTGTTACTTGTTACCTGTTATTTGCTACAAAAAGGATTGGGCCACCTTGCTGCACCTTGTTTACTTTTGTTACTTGTTACCTGTTACGAATTATCTCATCATACAACTATCTGTCACCGATAATTTCAGTGCTTGCAGAGAATACCTTGCTGAAAACCGCTTGTCATTTCCTTCTGCTCCTCGTTGGGCTCAACACTCTTACTTATCGAAAGGACTACGATAGATCCCCTATACTTGTGGGTCATCAAGACTCTTTTCTGGCACCGTTGCCGAGGAGTGAAGCGCCTTTGGTAAGTGGAATTTGGTAAGGAAACATTTATATAGTGTGCTGAAATTTACTGTCACTTGTTACTATGGAAAATAATCCTTTGAGGGGCTTGTTCGGGGTATCTTCACCTCGACCGGAAGAGCAAAGAGTTGCTCCTCAACCTACTACACCAACTAAAAATATTTATTATGAAATTCCTTCGGGTATGATAGAGAAACTGCTAGCTAATCCTTATGCAGGAGATGGAACATTACATCCTGATATGCACCTAATCTATGTGGATGAAGTTTGTGGATTATTTAAGCTTGCAGGTGTGCCCGAGGATGTTGTCAAGAAGAAGTTATTCCCTCTATCTTTGAAGGGAAATTCATTGACATGGTTTAGGCTATGTGATGATATTGGATCATGGAACTACAACCGATTGAAATTGGAATTTCATCAAAAGTTTTATCCTATGCATCTGGTTCAACGTGATCGGAATTATATATATAATTTTTGGCCTCGTGAAGGAGAAAGTATCGCTCAAGCTTGGGGGAGGCTTAAGTCAATGTTATATTTATGCCCCAATCATGAGCTCTCAAGAGAAATTATTATTCTGAATTTTTATGCTTGACTTTCTCATAATGATCGATCCACGCTCAATACTTCTTGTACTGGTTCTTTTATGAAGAAGGACACTGAATTCAAATGGGATTTATTGGAAAGAATTAAACGCAACTCTGAAGATTGGGAACTCGATGAAGGTAAGGAGTCAGGTATAAACCTTAAGTTTGATTGTGTTAAATCTTTTATGGATACCAATGCTTTTCGTGATTTTAGCACTAAATATGGACTTGACTCTGAGATAGTAGCTTCTTTCTGTGAATCATTTGCTACTCATGTTGATCTCCCTAAGGAGAAGTGGTTTAAATATCATCCTCCCATTGAAGTAAAAGTAGTTGAACCTATTAAAGTTGAAGAAGAAACTATTACTTATAATGTTGATCCTATTGTTCCTACTGCTTATATTGAGAAACCACCTTTTCCTGTTAGAATAAAGGATCATGCTAAAGCTTCAAATGTGGTTCGTAAGAGTTATACTAAAACACCTACACCCCCTGAACAAATTAAAGTTGAACCTAGTATTGCTATGGTTAAAGATCTCTTGGTTGATAATATTGAAGGGTATGTTATTTATTTCTGTGATGAAGTTGCTAGAATTGCTAAACCCGATATTAAAGATAAACATAGACCCGTTGTTGGCATGCCTGTTGTTTCTGTTAAAATAGGAGATCATTGTTATCATGGCTTATGTGATATGGGTGCTAGTGTGAGTGCAATTCCTTATACCTTATATAAAGAAATTATGAATGATATTGCACCTGCTGAGATAGAAGATATTGATGTTACTATTAAGCTTGCCAATAGAGATACTATATCGCCAATTGGGATTGTTAGAGATGTTGAGGTCTTGTGTGGGAAAATAAAATACCCTACTGATTTTCTTGTTCTTGCTTCCCCACAAGATAATTTTTGTCCCACTATATTTGGTAGACCTTTCTTGAATACCGTTAATGCTAAGATAGACTGCGAGAAAGATATTGTTACTGTTGGTTTAGGGGATATGTCTCATGATTTTAATTTCTCTAAATTTCGTAGACAACCCCATGATAAAGAATTGCCTAGTAAGGATGAAATTATTGGTCTTGCTTCTATTGCCGTGCCTCCTACTGATCCTTTAGAACAATATTTGCTAGACTATGAAAATGATATGTTTATGAATGAAAGAAGGGAAATATATGAAATATTCTTTAAGCAAGGACCTGTTTTGAAACACAACTTGCCTGTTGAAATCCTTGGGGATCCTCCTCCACCCAAGGGTGATCCTGTGTTTGAGCTTAAACAATTACCTGATACTTTGAAATATGCGTATCTCGATGAAAAGAAGATATATCCTGTTATTATTAGTGCTAACCTTTCAGAGCATGAAGAAAAGAAATTATTGAAAAATCTGAAGAAGCACCGTGCCGCTATTGGATATACTCTTGATGATCTTAAGGGCATTAGTCCTACTCTATGTCAGCACAAAATTAATTTGGAGCATGATGCTAAACCAGTTGTTGATCATCAACGACTGTTAAATCCTAAGATGAAAGAAGTGGTAAGAAATGAAATACTAAAGCTTCTGGAGGTAGGTATAATTTATCCTATTGCTGATAGTAGATGGGTAAGTCCCGTTCATTGTGTCCCTAAGAAGGGAGGTATTACTATTGTTCCTAATGATAAGAATGAATTGATCCCACAAAGAATTGTTACAGGTTATAGAATGGTAATTGATTTTCGTAAATTAAACAAAGATACTAGAAAAGATCATTACCCTCTACCTTCTATTGATCAAATGCTAGAAAGATTATCCAAACATACACATTTTTGCTTTCTAGATGGTTATTCTGGTTTTTCTCAAATACCTGTGTCAAAAGATGATCAGGAGAAGACCACTTTTACTTGCCCTTTCGGTACCTTTGCTTATAGATGTATGCCTTTTGGTTTATGTAATGCACCTGCTACCTTTCAAAGATGTATGACTGCTATATTCTCTGATTTTTGTGAAAAGATTGTTGAGGTTTTCATGGATGATTTCTCCGTTTACGGAACTTCTTTTGATGATTGCTTAAGCAACCTTGATCGAGTTTTGCAGAGATGTGAAGAAACTAATCTTGTCTTGAATTGGGAGAAGTGCCACTTTATGGTTAATGAAGGTACTGTCTTGGGGCACAAAATTTCTGAAAGAGGTTTTGAAGTTGATAAAGCTAAAGTAGATGCTATTGAAAAGATGTCGTGTCCTAAAGATATCAAAGGTATAAGAAGTTTCCTTGGTCATGCTGGTTTCTATAGGAGGTTTATTAAAGACTTCTCTAAAATTTCTAGGCCTCTCACTAATCTCTTGCAAAAAGATGTTCCTTTCGTTTTTGATGATGATTGTGTAGAAGCATTTGAAATACTTAAGAAAGCCTTGATTTCTGCACCTATTGTTCAGCCACCTGATTGGAATTTACCCTTTGAAATTATGTGTGATGCTAGTGATTATGCGGTTGGTGCTGTTCTAGGACAAAGAGTTGATAAGAAATTGAATGTTATCCATTATGCTAGTAAAACTCTAGACAGTGCCCAGAGAAATTATGCTACTACTGAAAAAGAATTTTTAGCAGTTGTTTTTGCTTGTGATAAGTTCAGATCTTATATTGTTGATTCCAAAGTAACTATTCACACTGATCATGCTGCTATTAAATATCTTATGGAAAAGAAAGATGCTAAGCCTAGACTTATTATATGGGTTCTCTTGCTACAAGAATTTGATTTGCATATTATTGATAGAAAGGGAGCTGAGAACCCCGTTGCAGACAACTTGTCTAGGTTAGAGAATGTTCTTGATGACCTACTGCCTATTGATGATAGCTTTCCTAATGAACAATTAGCTGTCATAAATGCTTCTCGTAATACTCCATGGTATGCTGATTATGCTAATTACATTGTTGCTAAATTTATAACACCTAGTTTCACATACCAGCAAAAGAAAAGGTTTTTCTATGATTTAAGACATTACTTTTGGGATGACCCACACCTTTATAAAAAAGGAGTAGATGGTGTTATTAGACGTTGTGTACCTGAGCATGAACAGGAACAGATCCTATGCATGTGCCACTCCGAAGCTTACGGAGGACACCACGCTGGAGATAGAACTGCACACAAGGTATTGCAATCTGGTTTTTATTGGCCTACTCTCTTCAAGGATGCCCGTAAGTTTGTCTTGTCTTGTGATGGATGCCAAAGAATTGGCAATATTATTAGACGTCAGGAATTGCCTATGAATTATTCACTTGTTATTGAACCATTTGATGTTTGGGGCTTTGATTATATGGGACCTTTTCCTTCCTCTAATGGGTATACACATATTTTAGTTGCTGTTGATTATGTTACTAAGTGGGTAGAAGCTATTCCAACTAGTAGTGCTGATCATAACACTTCTATTAAGATGCTTAAAGAAGTTATTTTTCCGAGGTTTGGAGTCCCTAGATATTTAATGACTGATGGTGGTTCACATTTTATTCATGGTGCTTTCCGTAAAATGCTTGCTAAATATGATGTCAACCATAGAATTGCATCTCCTTATCACCCTCAGTCTAGTGGTCAAGTAGAATTGAGCAATAGAGAGATTAAATTGATTTTGCAAAAGACTGTTAATAGATCTAGAAAGAATTGGTCTAAGAAACTTGATGATGCATTATGGGCTTATAGAACTGCTTATAAAAACCCTATGGGTATGTCTCCGTATAAAATGGTTTATCATGTCACTTACCTCTTGAACTAGAACATAAAGCTTATTGGGCTATTAAAGAGCTCAACTATGATTTCAAACTTGCCGGTGAGAAGAGGTTATTTGACATTAGCTCACTTGATGAATGGAGAACCCAAGCCTATGAGAATGCCAAGTTGTTTAAAGAAAAAGTTAAAAGATGGCATGACAAAAGGATACAAAAGCGTGAGTTTAATGTAGGTGATCATGTTTTGCTATACAACTCTCTTTTAAGATTTTTTTGCAGGAAAGCTTCTCTCTAAATGGGAAGGTCTTTACATTATCGAGGAGGTCTATCGTTCCGGTGCCATCAAAATCAACAACGCCGAAGGTACAAATCCGAGGGTGGTAAACGGTCAAAGAATCAAACATTATATCTCAGGTAATCCCATAAATGTTGAGACCAATATAATTGACACCGTAACACCGGAGGAGTACATAAGGGACACTTTCCAGAACGTTTCAGACTTCGAAAAGGAATAGGTATGTGGTACGGTAAGTAAACCGACTCCAAAACTGTTTTAATAGCAATTTTTCTCCGTTTTAAAATATTAAAAAATTAGGAAAATTAAAAGTAGTCCGAAAGAGACACGAGGAGACCACAAGGGTGGAGGGAGCGCCCTACCCCCTGGGCGCGCCCCCTACCTTGTGGCCACCTCGTGTGCCCTCCGGACTCCGTTTTCTTGCACAATACTTGTTTTGGTCGGTAAAAATTCATTATATAATCTCCCGAAGGTTTTGACCACCGTACCACGGCAAAATCCCCTGTTTTCGTTTTGAGTTATTTCTGCAGCAGATTTAGAGCAATATGTCGTCCCAAGATTCGGAGGGGGAAAGCTATGTAGCTGATTACATTGCAGACCCCAAAGTCTACGGGGATTTGGAGCATTGTGGTTGGACCACGGAGGAAGAAGAAGACTATGATCCTAAGAGAAAGGAGGAGACAAGCTCTGATGAAGATGAAGTCCCACTGCCTCAACCTGGGGACATGCACGTGGAGTTCAGAAAGTCAAGTCTCCCTAATAAAGCAAAGAAACCTAAGATCGAGTTTATCCCTTTTTGTCTCTTGCAGGAAAACAAACAAGAACTATGTAAAAAGATACTAAGTCTTGAGCAGGAGATCGATGAGTTAAAGGAGGAAAATTCTATCCTCAAGCGCAAGCTAAGGAAGAAGCCTACTACATCAACAACTCCATCATCACCACCTCCGAAGAAAGAGATCTAAATACATGGGTATGGGCACTCCCCTTGGCAACTGCCAAGCTTGGGGGAGGTGCCCCGGTATCGTATCACCATCACACCTTTACTTTTATCATTTTTCTTAGTTTGATCCTTTTGGTTATATCTTGATCTAGTAGAATAAAGTTTTTAGTATGATCTAGCTTCGAGTTTTGTTTTGATCTCTATCTATGTAATCGAGTCCGTGAGTTATATATAATAAAGAGTAGTTTTGAGTTGAGGGCTTTGCTTTCTTGCTATGATCTTGAGGGAATTAAATAAAAGAAAGGAATAAAAAGAAATAAAAAGATCATATATTGATCTTATGGAGAGTAATGACTTCACATATAAAGAGTATGATGAATAAAATTTGTTGAGAGTTGACAAACATAGTTTTGGTCATTGTTGCAATTAATAGGAAGTAATAAAGAAAGAGAGGCTTCACATATAAATATACTATCTTGGACATCTTTTGTAATTGTGAGCACTCATTAAAATATGACATGCTAAAAAGTTGATGTTGGACAAGGAAGACAACATAATCGTTTATGTTTTCTTATATCCGAATAGAAGTTATGTTGTCATGGATCCTCCAACATGTTGAGCTTGTCTTTCCCTCTCATGCTAGCCAAATTCTTTGCACCAAGTAGAGATACTACTTGTGCTTCCAAACATCCCTAAACCCAGTTTTGCCATGAGAGTCCACCATACCTACCTATGGATTGAGTAAGATCCTTCAAGTAAGTTGTCATCTGTGCAAGCAATAAAAATTGCTCTCTAAATATGTATGATCTATTAATGTGGAGAAAATAAGCTTTATACGAACTTGTGATATGGAAGAAATAAAAGCGACGGACTGCATAATAAAGGTCTTTATCACAAGTGGCAATATAAAGTGATGTTCTTTTGCATTAAGATTTTGTGCATCCAACCATAAAAGCGCATGACAACCTCTGCTTCCCTCTGCGAAGGGCCTACCTTTTACTTTTATCTTCTACCCTTATATAAGAGTCAATGGTGATTTCACCTTTCCTTTTTACACTTTTTCTTTTGGCAAGCACTATGTGTTGGAGAGATCCAGATATATATATCCACTCGGATGTAGGTTATCATAGAGTATTATTGTTGACGTTACCCTTGAGGTAAAAGGTTGGGAGGCGAAACTATAAGCCCCTATCTTTCTCTATGTCCGATTGAAGCTTTGAACCCATAAGTATTGCGTGAGTGTTAGCAATTGTGAAAGACTAAATGATAGTTGAGTATGTGGACTTGCTGAAAAGCTCTTGAATTGACTCTTTCCGATGTTCTGATAAATTGCAATTGCTTCAATGACTGAGATCATAGTTTGTTAGTTTTCAATGAAGTTTCTGATTTATACTCTACCTTGTGAATGAATTGTTACTTTAGCATAAGAAATTATATGACAATATATGTTGCTGTTCTAAAGATGATCATGATGCCCTCATGCCCGTATTTTATTTTATCGACACCTCTATCTCTAAACATGTGGACATATTTTTCGATCTCGGCTTTCGCTTGAGGACAAGCGAGGTCTAAGCTTGGGGGAGTTGATACGTCCATTTTGCATCATGCTTTTATATCAATATTTATTGCATTATGGGCTGTTATTACACATTATATCACAATACTTATCCCTTTTCTCTCTTATTTTACAAGGTTTACATGAAGAGGGAGAATGCCGGCAGCTGGAATTCTGGACTGGAAAAGGAGCAAATATTAGAGACCTATTCTGCACAACTCCAAAAGTCCTGAAACTTCACGGAGAGTAATTTTGGAATTAATAAAAAATATTGGGCAAAGAGAGCACCAGAGGGGGGCCACCTGCCATCCACAAGGGTGGAGGGCGCGCCCTACCCCCTGGGGCGCGCCCTCCGGTCTTGTGGGCCACCTGGCAGGCCCCCGATGCCCATCTTCTGCTATATGGTGTGTTTTGACCTGGAAAAAATCAGAAGGAAGCTTTCGGGATGAAGCACCGCCGTTTTGAGGCAGAACCTGGGCAGAACCAATCTAGGGCTCCGGCGGAGCTGTTTTGCCGGGGAAACATCCCTCCGGGAGGGGGAAATCGAAGCCATCATCATCACCAACGATCCTCTCATCGAGAGGGGGTCAATCTCCATCAACATCTTCACCAGCACCATCTCCTCTCAAACCCTAGTTCATCTCTTGTATCCGATCTCTGTCTCAAAACCTCAGATTGGTACATGTGGGTTGCTAGTAGTGTTGATTACTCCTTGTAGTTGACGCTAGTTGGTTTATTCGGTGGAAGATCATATGTTCAGATCCTTAATGATAATTAATACTCCTCTAATTATGAACATGAATATGCTTTGTGAGTAGTTACGTTTGTTCCTGAGGACATGGGAGAAGTCTTGTTATAAGTAATCATGTGAATTTGGTATTCGTTCGATATTTTGATGAGATGTATGTTATCTTTCCTCTAGTGGTGCTATGTGAACGTCGACTACATGACACTTCACCATGATTTGGGCCTAGGGGAAGGCATTGGGAAGTAATAAGTAGATGATGGGTTGCTAGAGTGATAGAAGCTTAAACCCTAGTTTATGCATTGCTTCGTAAGGGGCTGATTTGGATCCATATGTTTCATTCTATGGTTAGATTTATCTTAATTCTTCTTTCATAGTTGCGGATGCTTGCGAGAGGGGTTAATCATAAGTGGGAGGCTTGTCCAAGGAAGGGCAGCACCCAAGCACTGGTGCACCCACATATCAAATTATCAAAGTAACGAACGCGAATCATATCAGCATGATGAAAACTAGCTTGACAACAATTCCCATGTGTCCTCGGGAGCGCTTTGCTTTATATAAGAGTTCGCCCAGGCTTGTCCTTTGCTACAAAAAGGATTGGGCCACCTTTCTGCACCTTGTTTACTTTTGTTACTTGTTACCCGTTACGAATTATCTCATCATACAACTATCTGTCACCGATAATTTCAGTGCTTGCAGAGAATACCTTGCTGAAAACCGCTTTGTCATTTCCTTCTGCTCCTCGTTGGATTCGATACTCTTACTTATCGAAAGAACTATGATAGATCCCCTATACTTGTGGGTCATCATGTATCCCGAAGTTCACACCCTTGCGGATGCTAATCTCCATTTGGAGAGGTGTGGAGGCACAATGCTCCCCAAGAAGCCACTAGGGCCACCATAATCTCCTCACGCCCTCGCACAATGCAAGATGCCGTGATTCCACTAAGGGACCCTTGAGGGCGGTCACCGAACCCATACAAATGGCAACCCTTGGGGGCGGTCACCGAACCCGTACACTTTGGCAACCCTTGGGGGCGGTCACCGGAACCCGTCGAATTGCTCGGGGTGATCTCCACAACCTAATTGGAGACCCCAATGCTTGCCCGGAGCTACACACCACAATGATTGAGCTCCGAACACCACCAACCGTCTAGGGCGCCCAAGCACCCAAGAGGAACAAGCTCAAGGGTACCAAGCACCCAAGAGTAATAAGCTTCCTAACTTGTAACTTCCACGTATCACCATGGAGAACTCAAACCGATGCACCAAATGCAATGGCAAGGGCACACGAAGTGCCCAAGTCCTTCTCTCCAAAATCCCACCAAAGCAACTAATGCTAGGGAGGAAAATGAGAGGAAGAACAAGAAGGAGAACACCAAGAACTCCAAGATCTAGGTCCAAGGGGTTCCCCTCACATAGAGGAGAAAGTGATTGGTGGAAATGTGGATCTAGATCTCCTCTCTCTTTTCCCCCAAAAACTAGCAAGAATCCATGGAGGGATTGAGAGATAGCAAGCTCGAAGAAGGTCAACAATGGGGGAAGAACACGAGCTCAAAGGATAAGGTTCATTGGGGAAGAAGACCCCCTTTTATAGTTGGGAAAAAATTCAACCGTTATGCTCACAGCCCGCACAGAGCGGTACTACCGCTCATGGGAGCGGTACTACCGCTAGGGCGGTGGAAGCCCTTCGAAAAACAACAGCAAGGAGGCAAAAGGCCAGTAGAACCACCGGAGCGGTACTACCGCTCGTCCTCACAGTACTACCGCTAGGGGTAGCGGTACTACCGCTAAGGGTAGCGGTACTACTGCTTGCGAGCGGTACTAAAAAAATACATCCGTGCCTACCACCGCTGGACTTAATACGAGATTTTGGTCCGGAGCGGAAGTTGCCATGGTAGTAGCCGCGGTAGTACCGCTCTGGAGTGGTAGTAAAAAATTACATCCGCTCCAAGCGGTAGTAGCCACGGTAGTACCTCTGCAGCCTTTTAAGGATACCAAAACTGCCACAACTTCTGCAAACGGACTCCGAATTCAACGAAACCAAGTTTGTTGGAAAGCTAACGACATGAGCTAACACAATCTTGATAGAAATAATAATAAGAAGAAAATTAGAAAAGTCCCATAAGAAAATGGTGAGAACCCTTCCTCGAATAAGACCGGTAAAACCTCCAACACCGAAAACGCAATAGAAGAAGCATATGAAATCCGTTTTCGATGTGCTAGAGCTTGTCACGAAGATAACCACAAGCTCTAAAACCTCAAAAAGAGAAAATACAAATAAGAATCAAGAAAGATGATGCAAGGATGCAATGGTTTGAGCTCTCGACGAACGATACGATCAAGCTACTCACTTGAGAGCCCCCCTTGATAGTACGGCTATCGATCCTATAACCCGGTATCCAAACTATCACCATGAGACCGGTAAATTAGAAAACCTATCAAGGGCAAACCTTTGCGTTGCACGAAGTCCACTTGAGCTAGATGATGACGATCTTGACTCCCTCAAGTTGGACCACCTTTCGTGATTGCGTTGGCTCAATGAAGGCTAGTTGATTGCTCCCCCATACTCCACTATGGGTGAGTCACTCTTCGGCACACCTTCACAAGTCCATTCTCACCACAATGGATGGCAAGCTACAAGCATGATTTCTTCATGATGCTACACTTGAACTTGCACAACACAACCTTGATTTGATGTCATCCTCCATGGGTTGTATGTGATCTTCCTCTTGACGCAAGCCCATGGAGGCAAACCTAACCCCACATAGAACTCTCACAAAGACCATGGGTTAGTACACAAAGCGCAATGGACAATGCTTACCAAGCCATGAGATCACTTGATCCCACTCGGTGTATCTTCTACGCTTTGTGTGAAATCTTCTCTCTTCATAAAGATGATGTCTTGAAGATACACATGAATGTTGACACAATCTTCTTCTTCAAGACATGCTAGCAATTAGCTCAACACTCACTAGACCAATCTTTGAATAGATCCTTGGATACCACCTTGGTCAACACATAAACTCCTTGAAACCAACAAATGGACTTCAAGAAAAGCCTATGGACAAATCCTACGAATATAACTCAACGCAACCATTAGTCCATAGAGATTGTCATCAATTACCAAAACCAAACATGGGGGCACTGCATGTTCTTTCACCTTGTATCATACCTGTCCCATGATGGATATGGATTTACATGAGCATAAGGAGGTATCCACGACATTGGCATTGGCGGTCCAAAGTAAGGATATGAATATGCTGCATTGAGATTCTCACTTTGCCAACACCGATCCTCGGATTTGCGCCTGGGGGGTGATCTTGATGCTTCTGAACTACTTGACCGATAAGCACTTTTCTCTTCACTCTTCTTTTGATATTTATCTAATAATTCAGCGAAGGTGATTTTTGATCTCTTACCCTTGCGCTTATTTCGGCCTTTGTTTTCTTTTTGTTTGCTTTCATTGATCATAGGATTTGCTTGCTGCCCCCCAGTCCTTGGCGTCTTCACTGTAACTTTAATAGAACTCATGCCTTCAAGAATATTTTCATTGTGCTCTTGAACAACTTCTTTACTTGAAAGCTTGATCTCATCACCTGCAATTTTTACCTTCTCTTTAAATGGATCGGCTTGAAGCAGCCGATGCAAAAAGTTTTTGCCATCAGGACCAAACGAAATAGACTGGTCATCTCTTGGTATTTCAACAAATTTCAATCGTCCTTTTTCAATGGCTGATTTAACTATTTGACGAAACATATTGCAACCCTCAAAATTATGTTTGAACGAATGATGCAACCTATAATACATTCGTCCTTGGATTGATGGCTTGACGTGGTGATCAAGAATTCTAATGTAATTATTTTTCAGCAATAACTCAAAGATTTGACCACACATGTTTGAATCGAAGGTATAGTTTTTGTTTTTTAACCGATCTTGGTGTGAGGACGGCTTTGGAACTAAGCACATGAATGGTTCAGATTTGGAATCTCCCCATTCGGCTATGCATCTTGTTTTGCACCCTATCTCCGATGTCTTTGGATAAGATATTATACTAGCATCGGTTTTCTCAATTGAATTTATACTTGGCTTTAAATTTCTGAAATGAAAATAGTTAGAACACATATGTCTCAATTGATACCAAATGTAAGCCAAGTAAAAAACAAGCAAAGCTACCCATTTAGATATAAACTTCACATAAAACAATGAGAAAAGTTTTGGCTGCAATAATAAGTCACTATTGGTCTCTATGAATGGTACAATGTGTGACCGATATGCTCTGCGATGATTTTATTGCTAACAAATAAATTACCCTTCTTCATTGGTCTTTCAAAACTACTTATGAGAATTTTTCTAATAGAAGCATTAATAATAAAGTTGCGACCAAATCGGAAAATAGGTAGACCATTTGCTAGACATACCTTTTCAAACATGTTGGGAGAGCATGATGGCGGTGTAACTTGAACAACACCTTGTTCCACTTTTGGATGGCTCCCCAACGCCTTATCGTCTTTCTTTAACATATTAAATTCCGCACATGTACTATTTGATTCAGCTTTTTCATTAGCCAAATTATGTTTGTTGTCCGAATCATTACTCTTTCTTTCTTTGATTCGCAAGGCTGCTTGTTCTTGTCTAAATTCAGCAAACATTGTAGCTATGCTATCTTTAAGCTTTTTTCGTCCAATTTCAGCCCAGTCTTCATCAAATTGCCCCCCAATACTTTTAGATGCTTTTGGCATTGATATGTTGCCAAAATTTTGTAATCGTGCAGGGGAAACATTATATGCTAGGCAACATTATATGCTATGGTACTAGGTGAAGGCATTTGCGCTCTGGTATAATTTTCACTTATTCGGCCATGATCATTAAGGTGCGGAGCCGAATTATGAACACCTACAATTGCGTATGGTGCCAAAAAATTAGTAGCATGAGGTGTAGCATATGATTTTTTAGGGTAATTGGCCGAATAACTTGTAGTAGCATGGCCAATTCCTCTATCCACCAGCATGTTTGGATTAACATATTGCAAATTACTTGCCGATGAATAAAAAGTTGAAACACTTTGCTGCATACTATTGGAAGTTCCTACATGGGGTGTCTCAACTTGATTAACCGAACTCATCATGTTGTTCATCGGCATATAGATTTGTGGGGTTGCCGATGCATGGGAGTTGGCATACATATGTGGTATGTTGCTAAAATTATATGAAGTTGAAGCATGAAGAATATTCTGAATCGGCTGTTGCGCATAACTAGATGCATGATTGATAAAACTAGGGCTAGCCGACACATTATGCTCATTAAACTTCCTAGCAACAACATATGCATTATTTGCATCTACATAAGTGAACTGGGTATTCATATTACCTTTGTAGATTACAAACCCTAGATGACGATCTCTTCGCAGCAAGAACAGGCTGGAGACCGTTCAAAGTTTCGTCCCCAGCGGAGTCACCAAAAAGTATGTTCGCACATGAACACGTCATCGTGTACCCTCGACATCGGGGGTGATGCACTGCAGCTTACGTCGAAGGAGACCCGTCTGAAAGCGCGGTACACAAGCAATCCGGCGGGTGCTTTAGAGGACCCGAAACCCCACTCGCCCGGGAGGGACCCCGTCAGGGCGCGTGGCGGCTATGGGTGGCCCTAGGTCAGCCTGACCGCCCCTAGGGTCTCGAGGTTCGCCGCCTTGCAACAAGAAGAACGAATGAAGAACGAGGAAGAAGAAGAACAAAGGGAGAAGATAAAAGTAAAGGTAAAAGTGGTAGATGGATTTGTTCGATTGTGTGTTGTTCAATCGGCCGTCACCTCTTGTCAATATAAGAGTAGGATGGACTTCCCGTACAAGAAAAGGACTCCAAATCACATCCAAATCTTTCCAAAATTAACCGAACTCGGATTTAGGTAAGTCTGGGACATTAGTTCGGTTTTTGACTCTCATAGGCCACAAACAACCTCGGATGAAGATGCGCCCAAAACAAAATTTAACCATTTCGAAGAGACGAACAACTTTCATGTTGAACATTTTTCGATTCGAGTCACTCTTCAGGGCCGAATCGCTTGCGCAAGACAGCCTATTACTCGCGCTACCCATCAGACACCATGTCTGATTGGGCGAGCGACTTTTTGCCTGGTGGCAGGGCTGCACTCGAATGGCTCTAACTTTTATATACGACCTCGGATTGAGATGATTTTTATATGAAAATTGACTATTTTGACGAGATGAAGACAATCCGTGTAGAAACTTTTCTCATATGAGGTCGTCTTGGAGGCTTAATTGGCCGAACAATACTCTGAATACAAAATCTTAATACTTTGAGCATAGTTTCGTCCCTTGAGATGAGGTTGGATGGCGATGGCCCAAACTTCAAAGATGTTCATGTAGACAATACAAAACTTTTTCATGTAGATCACTTCTCCATTTGAGGCCATATTAATTATGTTCTTGACCGTGCCAAAATCTGGTGTTAACACCACCACTCAATTCATAATTGGGTCACTGGAAGTTTTGTACAAGAAACAGGCAAGGACCGAACGGTTTGAATTAACCAAGGCCCTGATAGAATGCAAGATGAAGGAGGGTTCCTCAATGAGTGAGCATATTGTGAAGCTTGCTGGCTATGTTGATAGGCTTGCTTCACTGGAATTTGGAATTCCACCAACACTCGGTACAGATATTGTGCTTGCTTCACTCCCCCATCTTACGATGGTTTCATCATGAATTACAACATGAACGGGATGGAGAAAAGTGCAAACGAGTTGTTTGCTATGCTCAAAACTGCGGTAGCTAGGATGCAGAAGAACAAAGAAGTGTTGATGGTCAACAAGATTACCAGTTTCAAGAAGAAGGGCAAATCCAAGAAGAAATCTACTGGTGCCGGTAAGACTGCCTCCCAGAAGAAGAACAAGGGCGGAGCCAACAAAGAGAATGAATGTTTCTACTTCAAACAGAAGGGTCACTAGAAGCGAAACTGCAAGAAGTACTTAGCAGATAAGAAGAACGGTTCTTCAGACAAAGGTATAATATTTATACGATATTAATGTTGTTTTACTTGTTTCTGTATGTCATAAGTATTTGATACTAATTGATTGCTTTTAATTTGCAATATGATATAGGAACTATAGAAAGCTCACAAGTTGAGAAGAAATAAAGACAAGATGATTGTCAAGGATGGTGATGGGATCGCTACTCAAGACTGATGGAGTCTATCTTCAAGATTTATCTTAGGATCGAATAATAGTTATTACGTTTCGGAGTTGTATAAGCCATTATGTTTTGGATTATGCAATGGGCATTCTTATAAAGTTTTGAACAATAGTTGTTGAAGTTATTATAAGAATATATTTTGGATTTACCACAAGTTTTGATGGTTTATTCTTGAAATCTTGATTTAAAATATTACAACATTTATGCTAAATGTCTTAAGAAGACTGATAAGTTCCACATGAATCTCTGCCTGGATACATCGGGAATAATCTTCATATAGATGAAGTATTCGATCATCGTGTTCGATAAAATACATAATGATGTATAAAACCGATAGACATAAACAGAGTATGGTGGATAAATTAACATCATTAAAATAAGTAAAAATGTTTTACTCAGACTGAAATACTTGAATAGTTCAACAAAATTTCAGAATCTATTTGAAGAGTTCAAATGTTTTAATGAAGATTAAGGATCATTATGACAATTGATATTGTGATTCTTTATTTGAAGAAATAGATCTAAAGTCATAAGTTTAGCAAGATCGTTTAAATAAAAATGAAATTATTCTATCTGCTGTTCATAACCGGGGTATAACCGAAACAACAAAATATACATTGAAATAGAAAACCACGTATAGATCTTGTTAAAATGAAATCATATGAGATATGAACATTATTTAACAAGATGACAGTTTAATTGTAGGTTTATATGATTTCTCCCAGTAAAATATCCAAGAGACAAAAATGTTTGTCACGGATAGACATTGTTTAAGAAAAGGGTTTTCTTGTTAAAGGAATAAGTGGGAGGATGTTATAGCTTGAATAATTAGTGAATCTTTAACGGTACAAAACTAATCAGAATTTGTTCCAATAAATTATTTACAAGATATACCGTTAATTACTACATTAGATGTAGAAAAATTCTAAAAGGCTAAAACATGATCATGAACATCGTTGAATTTATGAAATGACACGACAAAGTTTTTCATCTTGTAAGAAGATGAATGTGAACACTACAAGGAAACAAAGGTGGCGCCTAGTTCATATGAAATGGCCCTTGGTCATGCACACCGGAATGAAAATTCAATCAAGTTTGGAACTTAGTTGTTATTTTCTGACAAGTTTAAAACTCGACAATACTTCAAGGAGTGTGAAGTAAAAGAAGGATTTCAAAACAAGCTTCCTTAATTGGGAAAAGGATGTATGAATGATACAACCAGAAAAGTTTTTACCCTTGAGATAACCGGATGAATGTGCAAACTTCAAAACCCGTTTGAAGATTTGAACTAGCATTGTATTTTGGACTGGTCCAAAAGTATTTTTGTGTAAAATTCAGTGGGAGCTATATAATATTTCTAAGTCATATATGTAAGACATATCATGAAATAGAAATAATATAAAACTTCCAAGTACTGACAAAATAGTTTTGTAGAACTCGGTGGGAGCTGTATAAAGTTTTTGATCCTATATGTATCTAACATATTATGGAATAGAAACAATATAAAGTTCCTATGCACATAACAAAATGATTTTGAAACAAATTTTCCATCAAGTGTAAAGCAAAAAATTGGCATGAAAGGATCTATGAAGATAGATCAAGATATCTGATTAAGCTAAAAAAAAGTTTATATATATATTAACAAAATTTTAAAAGGGGAGTTTTAAAATATAGAGAAAATTGTTTTCTCTAAATGTATATAACTTATGCTTATGAATGATAAGCTTGGAAGATAAAATTATCTTGATAAGTTATGATTATAATGGCCAAAGTATATTTACTAAAAGTTAGAAAATAAAAACATCAAAGGATAAAAATGTTTATTTCAAGGTATTGAGGTTGAAATTCATTATTAAGAATATGATATTAAACTTCATGTTGGCTATAATTATTCAGATTATTATGAACAAATTTGTTGATCTATAAACAATAAGGATATATGTCTTGAAAACATGAGATGTTTCAATTTTTATTTGAATCAAGAATTGTCTTGATATAAATGTTTTGTCTGAATAGATGTTGCAAGAGTTGTAAGTGTTGAGTATCATGATTATTAGGAAAGATAGGATAGCGTAGGATATTGTTTTACCTTGCCTTGTACTCCAAGATGTTTCTAGGGAATAGAGGGGATTGGTGGAATCATTCATTGTATTGCTTGAGCCTCATGGGCATATATATAGGAGTACATGATCATCTTGGAGTACAAGGCAAGGTAGAACAATATCCTACGCTATCCAATCTTTCCTAATAATCATGATACTCAACATCCCCCCGCAGTCACAACGGTAGCGACGCAGACGGTGAGACTGGAGAAGAATCCGAAGGCAAGCCGACGGACACCCCCCCACAGTCGTAACGGTCAATGCATCGTGGAAGTCATGGCTGGAGTGGAAACCGACGAGGTTGCTCAAGCAAGGCGGTAGCCCTTTGTTCCGTTAGTCGATGTAACCGAGAGCGTAGGGTGGAGTAGCCATGGTCGAGGTAACCATGCGAAGAACGCCGTGGTCGATGTCGAGTCGGGGTGGCCGGTGTCGAGGAAGTCGCCATGGAGCTGCGGGCACAGGGAGGCGCCAGGTTAGTCATGGGCGCAGTGATGTCGAAGTAGTGTGTGCCGGGTAGAGGACGGTGTTGACGAGGCGTCGCGCCTTGTTTGCCAAACCCGGGGACACGTCGTAGACGAAGGCACGCGTCGGTGTTGCCAGCACCGGGCATACGTAGACGGACGAAGTCGAAGTTGACGAAGCACCGCACCAGGCTTGCCAGGCCCGGGGACACGTCATCGACGAAGGCACGCATCGGTGTTGCCAGCACCATGCATGCGTAGACGAGGGACCTGCACGAGCTGTACGCCATGTCAGAGAAGTCGGAGGGGCCACAGAGAAGAACTCGACGACGATTGCGGCGTCCATCAGCGCGGGGCCGATGTCACCAACGGTGGTCGGAGTAGATGAAGTGGTCGGGGTAGATGACGGCGACGCTGGCGACGGGCTGGTGCTGGACGAAGACGAAGGGGGTGGATGGGCGGCGGCGGCGGCTACGAGGGTAGTGGCGGCGGCCGAAGAAGAGCGGCGGCAGTGGCATGACGGCGGCGGCGACGGCTAGGTTAGTAGCGCGGTGGCGGTGCTCGAAGTAGGTGAGGAACCCGACAACGTGACGAAGACCGGCGAGGACGGTGGCGTTCCCGCGCCAAGGAAGGCGGCGCGGCGCATACCATGAGAGGTCGCGCGGGAACGGCGGTGGACCACGGGCCGCGGCGCCACGGCCCAAAGGGGCGACGCGGCGGCAGCAGGTGGGTCGGGGCAACGGTGGGAAGGCCTCGAGGCGGCGGCGGGGATCGTGGACCGCTGCGCTACGGCCCAAAGGGGCGGCGCAACGGCGGAGTGCGGGTCGGTGCAACCGTGGGGACGGCCTCGGGACGGCGGTGGGGACCACGTATCGCAGCACTACGGCCAGAAGGGACGACGCAGTGGCGACGCGTGAGTCGTTGCAGCCACCAGGAAAACCACAAGGCAGCGGCGCTGCGGTCCGACGGGGCGACGCAGCGGCAGACCATTGCTCGATCGGTGGAGGGGCACGCTGAACTCGGGGACAATCTTCAAGAGACCTGCGAAGGCACGAGCTACCGACGGGCCAGGTCAGTCGCGGGGCGTAGATGAGGCGGATCGCGGCGACGAGCGGGTGATCAAGCCGATCACGCGCGACGTCGGGGACACCTCTCGGTGAAGGCGGGGTGGCGGCGGAGTCCGAGATGAAGCATGCGGTGACGAACGGCGTGGGACGTCGTGCGGACAAGCGCGTCAGCACCGGCACCTGGGCTGCGAAAGTAGCAGCGGTGCCCGGGCAGCGAGGCCCGAGCAACCAACATAGCAGCGACGCCCGATCTGAGGCAGCCGACGAGCTTGACGCAGTCGGCCTGACACAGCCGGGGACGAGGAGGCAGACTGTAGGGCCGCGCCGTGCAGACGCGGCGGAGGTGGGTGGCGTGGATCGACGGGCGGGCCGGCGCGCGAACGGTGACTATGATGGGCAGCTGCATGGCACGAGGCCGCCGGGTAAGGGCGATGCAGGTGTCCAAGTCGAAGAGGGTGGTGACGGCCGGCGTAGATCGACGAGCGGGCCGGCACGCGGACGACGGCCGTGAGGGGCCGCTTGTCGCGCGAGGCCGCCTGGTCGGTGAAGAGCCTACCAGTCGCGTCGGTGTCGGAGTAGAGGTGCACAGGGGTCGACGGCGGCGGCGGGCGACGCAAACCGATCAAGCATAGATCCAAAAACCAAAAAGAAAACGTCGATCAATATGACTGGCGGGAGAAAGAAAAACCCCGAAGCAAGGGCTCGGGAAAAAGACTCTCTAGGACAGCTGATCAACACGACCGGCGGACGAACCCTAGGTACGGGCGGCGCGGCCCCCGGCGGCAGTCATGGAGGCCGACCGCCCCGGGGGCGGTGCGCGGGTGCGGAAGCGGCGGCGGCTAGGGTTTAGGATCGAAATAAGGCTGATACCATGTTAGAAGGGAATAGAGGGAATTGGTGGAATCGTTCGTTGTATTGCTTGAGCCTCATGAGCATATATATAGGAGTACATGATCATCTTGGAGTACAAGGCAAGGTAGAATAATATCCTACGCCATCCTATCTTTCATAATAATCACCATACTCAACATCCCCCCATAGTCACAACGGTAGCGACGCAGACGGTGAGACTGGAGAAGAATCCGAAGGCAATCCAACGGACAGTAAGTGGAACGGGAATGATGAGAATATATTTGTGAAATAGTTTCATTAATATCCGGAATAGTTCCGAGAGGTTCCGGAAGCGTTTCGGGGTCACCGGAAGGGTTTCGGTGAATATCGGGTAATACCAGGTATTACCGATTAATTATATATAGGTGGAAAATGTTTCTGGGGATGTTAAATTATATATGTAATGCTCTAAAAATGTTTAAAGTATTATATATATTAATTAAATATCAACGGGCCTTAAAAGGCCAAGAAGGGGAAGGAGACTTGGGCCATAGAGGCCCAAGTGGAGGTGGCGTCCCCCTTTCCTTGTGTGTGTGGGGGGGCGAATCCTATTAGGGGTGGGAGTTGGACTCCCCCCCTAGGCCGGCGCACCAAGGGAGGACTTTCCTCCCTTGGTGGCTGCCCTCTCCTCCCTCCTAAACCTATATATACTAGAGGTTTTCCACTCCTTTGAGAACAAGTTTTTGGGTGCCTCTTCTAGTTGATCTAGTTCTAGTTCTAGTTGGTCCTGGACTAATTAGAGCTAGTCCTAACCACCTCTAATCCTCATAATTAGAAGCCTAGTGTGGTTCTAATCTCCTCCCTCTAATTCTCCGGCGACGATTAGCTCTGGATGGCGAAGCGCTGCCGGATCGTGAAGACCGTACGCTTGCAACCAAGTAGAGAGGTTGTGCTTTCGGTCTTCTGTTCGAGGGATCATTCGTGGGTGGTTCGCGGGATCGTCATCATCGTTTGAGGGACTTCGAGCATGATCTACACCGACTCTTCTTCTTCCGCTGCACTCCGGAGTTGGTAACGATCGTTGATCCCAACCCTTATGCATCTTCATATTGATCTTGGTGATCGTAGGTGCGAACTTTTTTGTTTTCTACTACGTTTCCCAACACGGGCCTCGGGCCGGGCCTCTTCAGTAAAGCGTAAAAATAGTGGGCCCGGGCCCGGCCCGGCCTGGCCTTCAGGCTCAAAACCTAGGCCCAGGCCCGGCCCAGGGGCAGCATCGGGCCGGGTCGGGCTTTTTCGGGCCAGGCCGAGCCGGGCCGGGCTGCCCATGGCCAGGACTACTCTATGCCCTCAGGCATATCCCTTAATTCACTAAGCTCCCGGGGGTAAAAACGCCCAGGAGCGATCCACATCAATCGATTGCGTTGGTTGCCTCGATCAAATTGCAGAGTTAGCAAATCAGAGTCTTGTTTAATTTCTTTTGACCTTAATTCCGCTTGCCCCATAAATATTCATTTAATTCCTTTTTTTCGCGAATACGCATGTTGTGTATCATTCCATTGATAGGGGAAAAAAATAAACAGGGGCGATCCTCATGTAGCGTACACAGTCAGGCGCTAGCGAGGATGCTTAGGAGCAGAGAGGGGGGTTGCTCAGCCCCGAGACGAGATGAGTTTATGTTACAGGTAAGATGTTACTAAGCCCTCGAGCACCCGCTTTCACCCAGGTGCGAGCTTCCTCTTGTAGTTAACTAACCAGGTGGGTATGAGAAGGTGTGACGCCGTAAAAAATGCCAGTAATATCTAATTGGAAAATTAATTCGTTTTACAAACTACCACCTTTGCAATATAATTGTTTGTTGCAGTTGGAAGGAGATGTTGGGAAGCAAGTTGTTGATACTACCTCAAGTGGATAGGTAGTCCAGAATGGTCGTTGTGTAAACAAAAGTGAGCTATGCTTTCTCATTTTCTCCGTGATTATGCAATTTGAATTATAGGTCATGATTATTAATTCCTATCTAATATACAACCCAGATTCAATAGTTGTGTTATAATTTTTCTCTGGCCTATTTTACTTCACCTGGGTTTGATGCAGAAATACCATTTCTATGATACTTACTACCTAGAATTTTACTTCTTTTTTATCTATGTTGTCTTTTTCAGTAACTACCACAAGATGCATCATTGAACACCCGGCCTATCAGACTAATGGCTTTCTATCTTTTTGGCTACATGAAAAATGCATAATGCCAATAGCATTAGCAATTTGTCATGTAATCCTGATTTGTATAGAAGCTAGAACGACATGAGTGCACAAATGTTCAATTATAGGCATAGAAATTTGATTGTTCTGTTTCTTAGGCAGAACACAGCGAGGTCTGCTGTCAATAAGTTCATTTCTCAGTATTGAAATTCTAAGGATTTTGTTAAGTATGCTGGCCTAGCTTCTTCTGGAGGTATTAGGATCCTAACCTAATTAATGCTGAACGTAGTTAGATTATTTATTCCAGGTTATTAATTTTATTGAACATGTCTTTCTTTTAGAAGAAATAATAGATCGGTTTGGATTAGGTTTCATGCATGGAAATTTTCTTTGGTTCATGTATAAAGAAAATAGGCATGTGTTAAGCAAAGTAAGGGCAATGACAATCAACATAATTTACCTAATAGTGTCGCACTGGTGTTGAAACTGGACGTATGGAATCTGATTTCTCAAATGCAAATTACTTGCAATGCTTAGCTCTTGTCCATTGTCTTAGAGGATTTCTTCTCGCAGCTTTGAACTTGGTCAAAATTGTTTTGGCTGCTAGGTTGTACATGTAAAAACTTAGTCTAGTGTGCCGAATTCTTGGTTTTGTTGGTTTCTGGTGTTCTATGCTTGTTTCTTACACAATGTAAGAAAATAATCAAACGATTGTGTAATTCATAGTTTAAAGTAGTTGATTACATCCATGTCTACTGCAGGATGAATTATTGCCATCAATTTCACTTTCATATGTTTTTGTTACCAGCTGGAGCATACAAGATACTCAAAACATTCCTCTGCAACTTAAGCTTTACAACATTTTTAAGAACATGCTTTTCCAGCAATAGCTCATTTGCCTAAAAAACACTTCATGAAGAAACTGGTTTTCATACGCTTATACTTTTAATTATTATTCATCTGCACTTCTAGCAATATTCGTGGCTTTGTGAACTATATGTCGATCTACCCAAATCCGTTGTTTTCACAAATGTTTGCCTTTTTCTCTTTGACTATTATATGCTCTTGATATCATGTATTTCAGTTGTTTTTATAACCTGATAGGCTTCTTTGTAACCACATTGTTAGTTAACATATGATTTAAATGATCATATATTTGTATGGCAAAAGTTATCGCTGTTGTCATTAGGTTTTCTTCACATAGTATTCTTTGAAAGCAATCATAGAGATTGTAAAATGCTTTGTTGATAACTTATTTATCCTAGAACTATGGAAATTAGCTAAAAAATTATTGTTGGGATACTGTGGAGGGAGCGCGGTGGTCATATTAACCAGGGAGTAGTCCACTTTGTCTTGCTTCAGGTTCACATGTTACCATATCTAAATCACCGATGCATTCTCCAATGCGGAGAAGCACCTTATGTAAGGAGGTGGCGTTTTGGCTCTAGGGTGCGGATGAATCCTTCACGATCATTTGGACCCTAGAGATAAATTGAACATCCGCTAATGTTAATTCAGAATGCCCTATCTATAGGTACGTGGAAGGTTCTCATGGTTGTCAGAGTTAGAACAAACCTACCAGAATGCTCATAGTAGAAGATAAAAAAGACGAACCATGAAGAACATCACAGCGCCCCGTCCACAAATGGAAAACCATTGAATCTCATCAAACCAACAAGGTAACAACCAATAACAAAATGCTAGGGAGAAACCCGCGCGGCAAAGCACGCACTCACTTTTAGTTTTACTAGTATGTCTGAGCAAACTAGATAGCACCACTATAGGCCCAGGAGAAAAGAGCAGTCCTCTCCCTCAACCTTTTATTACAGAAACCAACTAAAGCGAAAACAAGCAGCAGCAAAACACTCTCCTACTGATTGATCGTTCTAAATGGGGGAAGAGTCATCTCCAAACGATATGGAGAAGCTCCCCACAATGTTTGTCCAACGCGAGGATGAATTGCCAGAGCAGTGTCGCATGTGTGTCGTCATAGAGTACCGCCATGAAGAAAACCATGAAGCTTCACAGGAACGCAATTCAGACTTCTCCAAGTACGCCCTGGAAACAAAAGTCATTTCTTAGTCTCCATATACTCCACAAGGAGGCAGCTACAACCATAATTGGTACAGGTTTATTCTTATGCAAATGCCACAAAGCACAAATGTCATTGAAACAGGATAACTGGCGATCTGAAAAAACTCAGAGACCACTTCCCATATGCTCTTAGCCACCACACAGTCAAAGAAAAGGTGTTGAACATATTCCAATTCATCACAGAAAAGACAGGTAAGATCATCAACATATCTCCGTTTAGCTAAGTTATCTCTAGTTAAGACCTTGTTATATACACATAACTAAAGGAAAGCATGAATGCTTTGAGGACAGTGCACTTTCCAAAGGCTGTCCCCAATGGTGGAAGCTACACCTCCAAAATTAATAGCCCTGGATTCCAGCATCCAAACTGGAACATCAGGGGAATCAGATAGTCGTTTGCTCAAGCATATGACACCATTTATCCAAACCAGCCCTGTATACACATCTTCTAAAAGAAAGTTTCAATGTCACACCATCCCACACCTGAGAGACAGAGCAGTCAGGTTGGTTACAAATATCAAATAGTTCCCAGTACTTTAAGGAACAATCCCCATCCCAAGTATAATGCCAAAATTTGATGTTTCTACCATTACCAATCTTCCAACAACAGAAAATTCTAGAAGCATTCAAAGCCCAAGTAACACTCTTTCAAAAGGGAGAGCCATTATCAGATGTGGACCACAGGATATTAGGTGAGTTGGTATTATATTTAAAAGCAACAATTCTCTTCTAATCTTTGTTACTGGAATGAAAAAACCTTTTCCCGCAAGAAGCCAACAAGGCCATATTAAATTCTTCTAAATTGGGAACACCTAGGCCCCCATAGCATTTTTTTTCCTAGTCACTAATCCTCAATTAGCCAAGTGATACTTATGCCGATCTCCCATGTTACCCCCAAAAAAGTTAGCCATTTGGGAGTTAAAGCATTTATAGCCCACTTGGGAAATTTAATTACAGCCATAATGGTAAGCAGGAATACTGACAATGCAAGCACATAAGAGAATCAGTTTCCCTCTATAAGTGAAATGCTTGCCCAACCAAGCACATATATTTTTAATAATTCTAGCTATGATAGGTTGAATATCCTCCCTCCTCAACTCGTCATAGTGCAAAGGCACTCCCAAGTATTTGATGGGGAAGGAGTCAAGTTTGCAGCAAAAGATTTGAGCAAAGGGCTTAGCTACTTCCTCATCGATGTTAATTGTTAAAAGATCACTTTTATGAAAATTGATTTTCATACCAGAAAGATTCTCAAAACAGGATAAGATCCATTTAAAAATTTCTGGTCTTCTCACAAGAGTTTTCCAAAAAAGGAGAGTATCATCCGCGTACTGCAAGCTAGTAATCCCTCCATTAATTACATGAGGTAAAAGCCCCGAGATCAATCCTTGTTGAGAAGCTTTAATAAGCATCTTAGAAAAGACATCCGCTACTAAATTAAACAGCAGGGGTGAGATAGGGTCACCTTGCTTGAGTCCTTTTCCACCCACAAAATAAGGACCAGTGGAATCATTAATCCTCACACTAAAGGTACTTTGCACTAAAACACTCTTAATCCAATAAATCCACTTACCACCAAAGCCCCTAGAT
The DNA here is from genome assembly GCA_011799875.1 of Thinopyrum elongatum. Classification (NCBI taxonomy): domain Eukaryota; kingdom Viridiplantae; phylum Streptophyta; class Magnoliopsida; order Poales; family Poaceae; genus Thinopyrum; species Thinopyrum elongatum. The sequence goes on along the minus strand of CM022297.1, from coordinate 485,738,242 downwards.
GCAAGCATCTAAAATAGGAAACCCCAACTTACTCTATCGTAAGCTTTTTCATAATCTAGTTTGACCACAAGCCCTTGAGTATTGGATCTCTTAATCTCATGAATAACCTCATGGGCTAAAACCACACTCTCAAGGATGAACCTCCCTTTTATAAATGCAGTTTGATTAGGAGAAATCAATTTGTACCCAATAGGGGACACTCTGTTGGTATGCCCTTAGTAAAGATCTTAATAGCACAATTACCAAGACTAATTGGCCTAAAGTTTTTCATGTCTTTGGCATCCACTTCTTTAGGAATTAAAACAATCAAGGAAAAATTCAGTTTATAGATGTCCAACTTACCTTACTCAAAATCCCTAACCATAGCCATGAAATCACTTTTAATCACTTCCCAAAAGATTTGATAAAATAAGAAAGAGAGTCCATTCGGGCCCCATGGGCATAAGAGCCAAAAATGGCTTCCTTAGTCTCATCTTCAGAAAAGTTTTTCTGGAGGGTCTCATTTTCCTCACGCGTAATTAGCTCTTCCTCCTTCCAAAAGGAAGGCCCCAAATGAATATTATGTCTATGCTCATACCCAAAGATATTTTTATAGAAATAAGTAGCAATCTCTAGCATCTCTTTAGTGGTATGAACAGGAGCAGACTCCCCATTCAACTCAAACAAATGGTTTTTCTGATGCCGATGATTAGCTAACACATGAATGTAAGCATTATTCTTATCCCCATCTTTAATTCTATGATCTCTCGATCTCTGCCACAAGGCAATCTCCTCTTTATGGAAGATAGCATCAAGTTTGACTTTAATCTCTTTCATACGGATTCTATCTGCCTCATCAATACTGTCACACCGCCAGTGGTTAGCCACAGTAATCCCATTTCCATTATGCCATGTCATCATGATTATCAGTGCCTAAACATCATTTACATCATATTGCATTTCAACTCCTAACTCTAAATCCAAATTCAAATGAAAGTGGAAAATAAAAGTTGTCCAACATAGAAACTAAATTGTTCATTAAATAGCAAATAAATCAGAGACAATTCTAAAATTGAAACCAACATCATTGGAGTTGGGTAAGTGACTCAAACATCCCCAAACAGTGACTAAAGACAATATTTAATTACCTTTTATTTAATCTAAAATAAATATGAAAAGATATTTACCCCAAACTAGTTTTTGGTGGTAGGATATATTGTGCTGTGATTTGTGGGCCAGCTCTCATATTTTACAAAACTCTAATGGGGGCCACACATTTTGCAAAACAGAAATAATAAAAGAAAACAGGAAAGAAAAAGAGAAAGAAGCCCACCGCCGCTGGGCCTAAGTCACCCGCAACGGCCCAGCCCAACTAGCCCCCCCTCTCTCCCCCTACCCCAGACGCCGCAGGCGCGCTGTCGAGCACCCTGCGTGCGCGCGCGCCCCGAGCCCGGCCCCCCTCCCTCGCAGCACGACAGCGCATCGCCGCGCTCGCCGTGGTTAAAGGGCAGAGCCCCGTGCACCCTGGCCCCCCTGGCTCTCCCTCGCTCACTCCCACTCGCTCTCCCTCTCGCTCCCCACCTCTCCGAAAGCCGCCGCCACCATGGCCGTGGACTAGCGCGGCCAACGCCTCCCGTTCGTCGCTCCGACGTGCCTGTCTGCTCCGCCTCGTCCGACTCCTTCGACTGCGCTTCGTCATCGAGTTCGAGGAGGACCGCAGGGACCGGGATCGACTTCGGCTTCATCTTCTCCGTCGCCGGCGATCCCCTTCGACCCCGAGCTCCCCTGCGCTACAAATCTGCCAAGGGCTTTTCTTGAGCCACTATGTGAGCGCCTGGCTAGTTCCCCTTCGCTATTTCTCTCTGTTTCCACACTAGCACGCCTCACCGTGGATTGCCGAGCTGAGCTCCGCCGCGACCGGTGCCGCCGCCGCTGTAGTTGCTGTCGCCAGCAATGGAGCACTCCAACGTACTCAGGGAGCTGGCAAGGAGGCGAACGCAAGCAGCCACGCCCCTTTTCGTCGATGTTTTGCCCAAACCCGAATGGCTCCCGATTCCGACGCCCGCCACGGTGGCCGCCGTCGACGTTGTGACCCTCCCCGCGACAAACCAACACCGCCATCGAATGCGGCGTGTTGCGCCCGTCCCGTAGGACGAAACCACGGCCCGATTGGCCTCCTGTGTGCTGTTTCCGAGCGTCGCCGCCGTTTTCGGTGGTCGCCGGAGCGCGCGCCGGTGTTTAGACGCCGGCCGGCCGACGTGGCGTGGCCGGGCCCACCTCTGAGAGGCTGGCGGTGGGCCCGCGGGCCCCAGTTGACCCGGTCAGCCCGCTGACTGGGCTGGCTGTGTCACTGACACACGGGCCCCACCGCCTGTTAATTAATTATTTTGATTAAGTTAATTAGTTTAACCTAATTACACACTGACATGTGGGCCCAGTAGCCTAATTAGTTAATTAGTTAAAAATAAACTCTGTTTAGACTAATCAGAGGCTGACATGTGGGCCCCACTGGTCAGGTTTGACCCTGGTCAGCCGACCGTTGACTGCTGACGTCAGCATTACGTCAAAGTGATGTCACCCTGTACTGTTTTGGATAATGTTGATTTAAATAATTAAATAAATTCCAGAAAATCAATAAAACTTTAGAAAATCATATCTTTTAATCCGTAACTCCGATGAAAATAATTTATATATGAAAAATTATCAGAAAAATGAGACGGATCCGAATATGCTACCCACATACCTGTTGGATGCCTCTAACTATCTGAACATGCAACTTTTTGCCTGTTTCAGATAAATGAATAGTGTATGACCTTAATAAAATAATTCCAAACAAATTCCTAAAATAACTAAATGACTTGGACATGTCTTCAGGCAACCCTGCACTGCACGTTAGCATGGCCTGCTTCGTGTTGCTTATGTTTGCTCTATATTTATACTGTTTCCTCCCCCTCTTCTCTCTCGTTAGACCCCGACGCAGTTCCCGGTACCGACGCGGTTCAGGAGCCCGACGCCACCATTGACGACCTTGCCCTTGCCGTCGAGCAACCAGGCAAGCCCCCCCCTTGAGTATACCGATATCGCCCATTCTATTTCTCATGCTTGCATTAGAATTGCTGCTACTACTGCTTTACCTATTCTGATGCATAGCCTGTTTACTGTAGCCTGCTGTTGATAATTACCTGCATATCCTAAACTGCTTAGTATAGGCTGGGTAGAGACCTATCAGTGACCCCACTTATCCCGACTGCCGTGCTGGATCGTCAGAAGATCCGATCAACGGGAATTGAAGACCAGGCCCCGACACCGCACATCACCCCCCTTAGTTGTAACGACACTACAGCGTTACTATCGAGTGCCGAGGGTGAAACCTCTTGTAGCACTTCTGATGTTAACTCTATAGAGTAGCTATTCGGTCGTGGTCATCGAGGGTGATTCCTCCTTCACCACTTCCGGTAACGACGCTGTCGTGCAACACATCAAGTGTGAACCCATCGAGGGTGAATCCTCTGAGTTCACCTTGACAGACACATCGAGTAGGAATCCAACGAGGGTGATACCTCGGATTCCCCTGATGTTATGGACACACGGATACTTGGACTTTACACTGTTACTTGGATAGGCGGGTCGGCCCTGAGGGGTACCCGCGTGCGCCTGAGAGGCGAGTGTTGTGAAGACGGGTGCCTGTATGGTGCCCGAGTGCTGAATACGAGGCGCGGCCGGGCATTCTTAACCCTTGCAGCAAGTCCTCGAGACGGGGCGACGGGGTCACATCTTTCGTGAGTCTCTGCTCGTTACCGCAAGCCCTAGTCCATTAACGATTTGGATATTTGATCCGAGCAGGCCTCTGGCCTGATAGCACTAACCATCACGTGGGCATAGTATGGGCGTTCTGCATTGTATGCATCAGCCGAAAGCTCTGTCAGACGTCCAGTTCAGCATGGCGGCACGGTCGGATCGTGTCGGCCACCCGAGGCGATGCTGGTATCCACCCTGTGCGCAACGACCCGGAGGGCGAGGGGCGATGGCCAAGACCCCCTTGCGCTTAGGATGTAGACCGGCGGGGACCTCTCTGCTGAGCTGTAGGTAGGGTTGCGATGTGTCGTTTAGCCGAGGCCGGGCATGACCCAGGAAAGTGTGTCCGGCCGGAGTTAATCGAGCGTGTTGGGTAAGTTGGTGCACCCCTGCAGGGAAGAACACTTCTATCGATAGCCGGTCCTACGGTAAAGGACACTCGGAGTTGTATCCTGATTGATACAATTTTTTAGAACTGGATACTTGGATACTATGGCTCTGGGATTGCTTCTCGCAGGGAGTCGAGAAGGGATCTCCGGACGAGGTTGATGACTGTATGGCTCTGGGATTGCTTTCTCGCAGGGAGTCGAGAAAGGATCTCTGGGTGAGGATGAGACTTAATGATATTGCTACATTATATTGAACTGTTCTACTCTCTTCTACTGCTGCAAGACCGCTGAAGATGCTAGTCTTCGATAGGACTAGGCCTTCTCTCTATTCTTGCATTTCTGCAGCCCAGTCCACATATACAGCCTCTCTTTGAAAATGTTGCATATGTAGTGTAGATCCTTGCTTGCTGAGTACTTCTGAGTACTCATGGTTGCTTTGTTTTCCTTTTCTCCCCATATCAGTTTGTTGCGACCAGAGGACGGAGCCCCTGAGACAGATGCCCCGTCGATCGACTACTACTACTACCCAGAGGATGGATACTACTACGAGTTGACTGATGACCAGGAGTAGGATCGGAGGGTCCCAGGCAGGAGGCCTACGCCTTTCGATCGTAGTGTTTTATTTTGCCCCGCCTTTCTAAAGGCCTTTCTGTTTCTCTTTTAATATCTGTACTCAGATATCTGATGCTTCCGCTGACGCTTGTTCGCAAGCTTATGTATTCGAGCCCTCGAGGCCCCTGGCTTGTAATATAAAGCTTGTATGACTTTATTTATGTTTTAGAGTTGTGTTGTGATATCTTCCCGTGAGTCCTTAGGCTTGATCGTGTGCATTTGCGTGTATGATTAGTGCACGATTGAGCCGGGGGCGTCACAAATACGACTGGTCTCAGAAAAGACATCTAGGATATCATATTCCTCCATGAGATCTCTCTTTTTCCTCTTAAGACCAGCTTCCACATTAATACTTCAACCCTTAATTTTTTTACGAAGAATTCTAGTTTTATTAAGCCAATTTTCAATGGTCGAACCCACACAAGGTGTAGAGGTCCAGACTTCATAAACAAGGTCTTTAAAGCCAGGTTGGTCAAGCCACCATTTTTTAAAACGGAAAGATTTTGGGGAGGTAACCCTTCTAGCTTTAGTATCCAAGAGGAGTTGGGTGTGATCACTCCCTACGCTTGGTGGGGCAGGAAGGACAAAAAGGGGAAATTGGATATCCCAAGTGGTGGAAACACACACACGATCAATAGTTGCAAAAACAAGGATATCCTGATTATTACTCCACATATAACTCCTATTATAGCAATCTTAATCTCCATAAGGGCCCATTTATTGATCTAGTCATTAAACAGGTAGGAAAATTGGTTATTAATCAGACCATTGTTTTTATCAGAAGCAGACCTAACAAGATTAAAATCCCCACAAAAAAGAACATGATAAGATAGGTCATGCATGACATCATGCAATGCAATGAATTCAATTTTAAACTCATTGTAAGAAGTACCATAGACAGCCACAAGATGCCAAAGGAAACCATCATTCTTATTCTTAATAGTAAAAATCACACATTTTTTTATTAATGAAACCAATAACCTCACAAAGGTCATTTACCAGGCCCATAAGATGCCACCAATAGTGCTAAGAACATTCTGGTCAATGACTTCTCTTTTGGTCTCAAATAAACCAGCAAAATCAATCTGATTGTTATTAAGAAAATCTCCCAGGCACTGTAATTTACCATGTTGGCCTAAACCCCTAATACTCCAAAAAGCACCTATCATTTTACCTTAAAAAGGGCGAGACAAGTCACAAGGCAGATTCTTAGTATGAAGAACTGGACTATCCCTCTATAGATCAGCAGTGGCCCCTGAATTTTTGTCAGAAAGGACCACATGCGTTTTTGGATTGACAAAAAGGACCACCTACTCATCGTATTGAAGAAAAAGACCAGCTACGCCGTGGCGGCAAGCTCGGCAACTGACACATGGCACCTGCCGCCATAGTCCACGGCGGCAGGGCCTGCCGCCACAACGCACGGTGGCAGCCTGTGCATCACAGGGAATCGGCCGAGCGAACAGGACGGAGACACGCTGGTGGGCCTGGCCGCCACAACCTGTGGCGACATGTACTGGGGTGCCCGCGCGACGCAACTTTGGACTGCAAGGTTTTTGGTTTGAGCAGAGAGACAAGGGATGCTCGGCCCAAACACAAGATACATCACAGCTAAACCTACCAAACCCGAGCCAAGAGCGGCACTACCAAACCAACGAGAACTCCAACATCATCCGAGCCAAGACCGGGGACACCACGAGCGAGCAAGATAGTGCCTTCAAGAAGGAGAACGACGCCGAGACTCCGTCACTATCCGGTCCGGGAGACCCGGACCTAGGGTTTCCCCTGAGCTCGAAGAGAGGCGCAGCTGAAGAAGGCCTTGGTAGCGCCTCCATAGAGGGAAACGACACCCGCGGGCGCCGTCGCTGCCAGCACCGGCGAGCCGAGCAGGGATCTCTCCCTGGCCTGAAGCTGAGCGATCCCATAGCCGCCGAATCCGAGATCGTAGATGGGAGGGGGGCAACGCTGATTGGAGTCACCGAGCCATGGGGGGGTTGGCGGGGCTGCACCTGCCGTCGGAGGGTGGCACCACCACCGCACCCAGGAGCACCGGATCTGGCAAAAGGGAGGGGCTTTGAGGCGTACATGGTAGGGTGGGCGACGAGGCGAACCACGCGGGGGTCTTGCCACGATGGCTTTCAGTGACGCCGGCAAGCAAGGACCGGAAGCACGCAGGTCCGAGCTGCCGTGACCTTGACCGTCGAGACCGCAGCGAGCCAGATAAGCTGGAAGGGGCGCAACTACCCAGTCGCCAGGCCGGAGCATCCCGGTGGAGGACGCCGGCAGCAAAGGGCACCGAAGAGACGCGGGCCTCTAACCACCGGGCCAGAACAACACCAGCAAAGACCCGCCGCAAAGGGCCCCGAGTCAGCCCCAACCGCGTACACCTCGCTGCCACCACGCGAGAGCCACCACCGTGGCTCGGGGATATCATGAACAGTAATATCTAGCTATCAGGTAGAACAGCTTCCGGGTTGCATCATGTGCCTACGTTCTGTATCAAACAGCTGGGACGAACAGGGTGCAGCCGGAGCACTCAATCGGTGGGAGTACAGGATATTTTTCCCACGTAGCCCCAGTGCCCCACTCACTTCCCCTCCCCTTCCCGCACGCGCCTCGCACTCCACACCCCAGACCCCCTCCGGTGCGCCGCCGCTGCCGTCGTCACCGCGAGAGTGCTGACGATGGCAACGGCGGGCCAAACGGATTGCCAAGCACATCATGCGAAGTGGAGCTGCTCGGATCTTTGCCCTTCTAGACCGAGTCTCCAAATCTCGCACGAAAAAAAGGGATCATGGCGATGGCGGCGGCCGGAGTCACTTCCTCCATCATCGACAGGTCTGTCCACCTCTCGTCCTTCTGTGCATCCCCTGCTTTCTACGAATCGCTTACTCGATCTGGTCTCCGAGATGGTCAAATCGGAGAAGGAGAGGAGAAGCAGAGCACATGTGCGCACTGTCGGGCAGGAAGACGATGTATCCGAGCCTGCCGCCGCCGCCCCCACGCAGGAAGAGGCGCGCTCAGTGGTTGCCGAGGCCGTTGACGATGCGGTCGTGGAGGCGAACGGCGCCAGGGAGGACGCCAACCGACCGCGCGTGGAAGGCAACCTGCAGGTTAATCTCTCCAGCACCCCACCCCTCTATATCCAAGGACTTGTAATGTTGATGACCGTTCTGGAAATATGGGCAGGGACAACGTGAACCTGCAAAACCAAATAATATAAGAAAATGGGCATGTACACATAATTATGATTTGTCATGTGCTAATGAAATTTGCAACCCAAACTTATCAAAGAATGGAGATCTCACCTCATCCACAAGGAGCAAAACCCCGCTCCCTGTTCTATTATCAGGGTCAATTTCGGCTGATACTAATGCCTACATGGACAATATATGCTCTGTTTACAAACAGCCTGACTGACTGCTGATTTTCTTGGAGCCACAAATTCGTTCATGTTACTAGCATAGAAGATGCGATTTCTGGAACCTTTGGAATTTTTAGAAGCCATGTAATATGATGACAACTGCCGTTGCTATGGTGCTATGGCACAACACTAGGATGATATTACATTTTTCTTATATGGTGCAAAGAAAATGGTTCTGATAACAAACAAATGCTCTACGGATCCACAAGTCCTGCAGGCTGGCAGGCACTAAGTTCACATACTTTTAGTCATCGAGTACTTATTGTGAAGTCAGTATCACTTCGCCAGTAGACACTGTGAAGTTCCTCAGATCCCCGATATGGCTTATGCATTCTAGGTATGATAATGCTTCTGAGGTATTCTCTCAATTTAGTACTCCCCCCGTCCCATAATGTCAGACGTTTTTTTGACCCTACACTAGTGTCAAAAAACGTCTTACATTATGGGGCGGAGGGAGTACCAAAATGGTTGGGACGTTATGTGGCCTAGCTTCACCATTCAGTTGTCTTCTAATGAAAGTCAGACATTGTTTCTGCTTGAGTACCCTCATATTTTGACACAAAGGTTCATAACTGGTTTGTTTTTCGTTTTCGCCTCGGCAGGGGTTCAGTATTGGCTTGATTGCTCCCATGGCTACAAGCTTAGCTCAATCGGCACATGAATGAGCAATTGAGCAGTATACTATCTCAGGAGTCTTCTCTGCTGTTGCTCAACTCAGCATGTAACAATGTGAAGTACAACCACCAATATTTATTTCTGGACCGAAAATTACTTGGTGCATGATGCCTTGCCCAGGACGCGATCAGGATTGCAAGGAGGAGTTTTCCAAGATGACATCTATATGTGCTCAAGGTGACTCACACCGTGCCAAGATGTGTTTGTAAATAAGGAAGTTTTCTAGCTATTTGAGCTCAGTAGCAATGACGTTTTCTCTTGGTGTGGCAAAAATTGTGCTGGATTTAGAGAATAGTACATTCTTCACAGTGGTAACATGAGATCTGATCACGTAATGTGGTTTCTTTTAATACAGGAAGTCATGATTTGTGGGGAATAGCTATGCCTTCTTGATGTTTCAAACTGTGTGCATAAATAGAAACATAAATTTGCAACTTTAGTCTGGTCAGTATGTAACATCTGTAGCATCTTTCCCGCAAAAAAAGTCTGGCATCTGAATAACAGAGCTCAAAGTTTTGGAGGCAACAGATTCCCTTTTGTCATATTTGTGCCACAATAGTTTGGCTTTTCGATTCTTTCCACCTGTTCCTATATAATCTATCATTTCTTGAAATTTCATCTCCTCCAGCTAACTTTTGTGGGTATCCATACAAGTTTAAAAATGAGTGGTAGGAATTATTTTCTTGCCATCTTGTGAAGTCAAATTGGCAAGGAATGACAAGAACCATCATTATTACTTTGTAATTGAGTCATATTCTCATTTTGCAGTCATGCTAGTAGAGAGTTGAAGCTATCAAAGAATACTCAAGAGATGTAAAATTTACATCAAATGGTTCAAGAACTAGCATCTGAGGTATATTAAGATACTGATTTATAGGAATTCAGTACTGCACACTACTTTCATGTTTGTCAAGTTTACAATAAATAATTCAAGTCCGCTACCTTGATACTCTCAGCCGCCATCTCTGCAGCCTGCAGTTCTTCTCGTGCTCCCTGTGACCCACCTACTCATCTTGATCCGAAAATCAAAGGTAATTGTAATGTAGTCCCTCTTCTCATGGACGTTATAGTTCATGTATCCTTTCAGCCGAGCCTATGCATGTGAGCTGAAGCATTGTGTAATGTTCCACATGTGTTGTGTTTGAATACCACACAGAAGATTCATGAGGCACTTTCTGTTAATAAAATTTGGCAGGACACACTCATGAAGGCTGAATTGCAGTGGAGCATGAAGTCATAGACGCACCACATTGGAGTTGAGAACTCTTGGCATAAGACTTGAAAAGGTAACCTATCCTGAATCTCTTCCTATGATCTGTTTCGGTTTGTGATGTGAATTAACAAAGTATTGTCTTTTTAAGATGTACATCAATTCTTATGGGATACTACATGGATGTAAATTTTGTCATCATGAAGAAGTTGTCCATCAAACAAATACTTGAACTTATTAGGATGCTTACATGAAAAATGCAGAATGCACACAGATTATATGTTGCATGACATAGATATACTACGTCAACCTTATTGGTTTTATGAAGAGTTTTTCAGTAAGTTGTCCTTGCAAAATGATAGTTTGCATCTCCAGTTTGTGACCTTATTTACTATCACACATATTATGTATTGGGTTCATGGAAGATGAGACACTGGCATGTGTGTCCTTCTCCTTGCCCATGATCTTGCTAGGAGCATCATTACCCTCTCCAACAGCGAAAGAGAGGGCCATCACTGGACGTGTCCACGTAGGAATATTTACTGTCGCATGAATTGGTCATTGCGGTCGAGATGGGATCATTTACCCCAGATAACACCTCCCCCTGGATAACTTTCTTTCTTTATCTTCACCATGAAGGCAAGAAAAAGCTTAGAAGCCCACGCACGCGACCTTCCTCTCTCGCGTTTCCTCTCCCATGTAACCTGCCACCATGAGCTTCACCAACGGGAGAGGCACTGGCGCCCCTTCCTGATCGCCGGCCTCGAGAAAAAATACTAGCCGACGCGTGCACGCAGGCCGCGGAGCGGGATGGTCCAGACGCCAGATGCCGATGGGCAGCCTCTCTGGCGAGGTCGGGGCTAGGCGGCGGGGTTCCTGTGCCTGCACGGCTGCCGGACCAGCGGCGATATCATGTGGAAGCAGGTGGTGGGGAAGTGGCCCGCTGAGGTCATGGCGTGCCTTGGCCTCATCTTCGCCGACGCGCCCTTCCCCGCCGAGGGCAAGTCCGACGTCGACGGCATCTTCGACTCGCCCTACTACGGCTGGTTCCAGTTCGACAAGGTCCGCCCGCCTCCACCTTCCCTTGCACCGTCCCATATTCCCATTGCCTGATCTGTTTTTCCCAATCTCGTGCGTCCAAGTTTGGTGGAGCCAGTAGCACCACCTTTTGTTAGCTTTTGTAACTCCTTCTCCCCAGAATGTTGGCCCTGCGGATCTGAGTTTATTTTCCCCCTCGTTATATTCATGGATTTTTTTTCTCTTCAACAGGGCTTTACGGAGTACAGGAATTTCGACAGATGCCTGGCTTACATTGAGGAGTTGATAATTAAAGAAGGTCCCTTTGATGGACTGATGGGTTTCTCCCAGGTAACAAGACTGGGATAATTTCTTCCATAAACATATACATGGTGGCTAAATTGTCAATTAACGATTGCAAATTGTCATGGTAATATCAGGGTTTGATTCTATCTGGCGCACTTCCGGGGCTCCAAGAACAAGTAAGCTGATGGATTCTGATAACCTTACCACATCAACTCCAGTTCGACTGTTCCAGGCTTCCAGTTGTAGTTCTTCCTAAGACATGCTGAATTGCTGGTAGAGCTGCAACTTTCTTTAGGTTTGACAGGGATTGGCCTTGACTAGAATTCCTAAGATCAAATACCTCATAATCATAGGCGGTGCCAAGTTCCGCTCAGCCACAATAGCCGATAAGGTGTACGCCAACAAGATCAAAATCCCCTCGCTTCACTTCATCGGTACTGGGAGGAGTGGGTGGGAAGAGAAGGCGGCAGCGGCGGTTTCGATCTGTGATCTGCCTCAATGTGAGTGGCGGCGGATCGATCCGGCCAAGCTGCCTGATGCTGGTTTCGTCACCATGCTGTGACCACCGCCTTTGCAGGTCTGTGGTGTTGATCTCCTCTTCGGCAGCGGCGAGATCCAGTAGGAGCACGAGCGAGTGGGAGGTGAGGTGCTGTGACAATGTGGGAGACATAGCAGACAAGCAGAGTATGGTGGCGTGAGGAGGCCGACGGCGACACCATCCACTGGCCCCTGCAGCAGTCAGAGCTGGCCATCGTCACCCCCACGGGCACAGGGACGGTGCCCTTGATCGCCACCACCGGCTTGCTCCACATCCCATCGACCCATAAAGTCGTCATCGGCTGGAGGGGTTAATCTGTTCTTCCTACCCCAGCATCTATTGTCCCTCTCGAGATGCTAATCCAGTTGCCAATTTCTTGCCAAGTTTTGATTTTCACGCGACACATGTGCCAGTAAGGCTAACAAAGTTAGAATTGGTACCGTGTAGTACACAAACTGACATATGCTCTCTTGTAAAATACAGATTGAGCTAACGCTGGTCCAATTATTATAATTTTAACAGTGGTTCCCACTGATTTTTTTTTAAGGTTTATGCCTAATTTTGTGTTGCTTATTCAATTAGCTTTTCACATGTTGCAACTAAACATGCTTGATGTTCTTCCATGCCCTTAGTATTATCTTGTTCAGTGCTACAGTTGGGGCCATGCTCTTAGTATGGTGTTGTTTTTACACTCTCAATACCTACTGTAGGCAATAGGCTTGTAGAAAATATGAAGTTAATATTTGTGTTCATGGAAAAAAGAGAGGAATCTACACATCTTGGTGATGCCGAGATGTGTAGGCTTTCTAATATTGCTTACTGTCGATTGAAATGGCATCAAATCGAGTAAAAACGAGTATGCTTTGATCCATGCCACATCTGTTAAATGTAACCTCTTGGTACTTCCTCTTTTTTCCGTGCCATCTAGATTGTACCAAATATACTACTAATAATCAGTATGCAATTTCGGGCAAGGCCTAAATGCTATTAAATAAATAGAAATGAGACCATACATGCTATCTGAATTTGGAAATAAAGCAGCAGAACCACTGACTCAAGTTTCAGTTTTCTTCTTCAGCTTTGCATTTGCAGCCACAAATTAATGGTGCTATAGGAAATAGCCTTAAGCTTTTTGGACTACCTACTTCTGTATAAAACTTTGGCCAAAGCTTAAATTATTATATTTTTAAGGTTGTAAAGGTTGCATGTTGTGTTGGCTAAGACTAAAGATTGCAAATTCATTGTTCATCGTACCAATGTTGTTCTCTTTGCAGATGATTCTAGAAACTATATAGATAGATTAGATAGCTAGAATTAACATTTTTTGGCAAGGAATCAATGACCAGCTCAGATAGACGGTACAAGAAAGCAACACAAGGATGGGCATAAGTTGGTACGCAGGGAAGAATAAGAAGAAAACTACTCCTACGTAGTAGTATTATATACTCCGTATAATCCATCCAAAGACAAAACACAAGCGAACCGAAACCATCATCACTGTCACTTGTATGCATTTGGTTCTTGGTCATTAAGCAAGCTGTTCATGTCATGTCCGCGGGCGATGTCAAACGGGGAGATGCGTCATGCGTGGATGAAACTGACGTCCTCGGTGCAAAGGATGTCTAACTGCTCCAACGCAGGGAAAAGCATGTTGTGAAGCTGGTTCTCCACAAGCTTTTCCACGTCGAGGAGGAGGGCGTTTGCCCCTGAGGAGACGACAGTGCGGTCGCCGTCGAAGAGGTCCCGAACCTCCTCCGCACGATCGCGGCACTCGTTGAAGTATTGGTCGGCGGCTGCATTGTAGATGTCGGCCGCGTGTGCTTTCTCCAGGGCCGCCTTGAGCTTCAAAATGGCGTCGTAGAGCAACGCCGCCTGCGCGAGCTGAGGCAGACCCCTGACCACCACCCACCCGCACTCGTCCACACCCGACAAGAGATACATGTGCAAGTCGTTGGCCTCGGAGAACGTCCTCAGGCCATCGAGGACAATGGTGATGCGATGGGAGGGCTCATCGGCGCTGTTGAGGAGCAGCCGAGAGTTGATGCGCACCTCGGCGACGTCCCGAAGGGAGCGGACGACCACATCGCCGGTGAACCGGTCGTAGAGGAGGGGCACAGGCGCGTTGAGGGAATCCCGGAGCTGCTGGAGATGGACGGCAATGCGCGGTAGCACGTCCTCGAACGTGGAGGCGCTGAGGGAGGGCGCCGCGAGAGCAGAGGCCCACTCAGCAGCGATGGCCCGCATGCCGGGCGACTGACGGGTCACCCCATGGGTGGCCTCTCCCACCCGAGCCGCCTGCTCCTGCAGAGAGGCCACGACAGGGAGGATGCGGGGCAGCCGCCTGTCGACCTTGCGCTGGGCGTCGCGGAGCGACACGAGCAAGGCCAACAACTCGGCGTAGAGCGGGGGGCCGGCGGCGCGGCGGTACTGGAGGCTGAGGCTGCGCTTGCGGAACGCCTTGGGCACCGCCTTGGGTTGAGGCATCACGTCCCGCACGATGCCGACTTGAGAATCCACCTCATCCCTGAGGTAGCCGGTGCCGACCCCGTACGTCCAACCGATGACGGCCATGAAGTTTGCGGCGGTGCAGAGGTCCCTGAACCTCGTGTCGTCGGGCAGGGCGAGATCCCCGTAGCTCTGCCTGATCCTGGGCAGCGCCTCCATGAGAGCGTCGCGTGCTCTCGACAGCTGGAGCAGCGCGCGGCGAATCTTCCGAAGCGAGCGCGCGGCGGCAGACAGCGCTCCGCCCAGCGCCGCCGCCTCCCGGATCTGCAGGATGTTGAGTACCCTCCAGTCTTGCTGCGCAATGCGGCGGATCACATCTGCCAGCGCCCTTGGAGCATCCCCGAGGCGGTCGATCTGCATCAGGACGGCGTCCCGGCCACGCCCGCCGTCCTCCGCCTCCTGCGCGACATCCGCGCTGGTGGAGAGAAGGGACAGCATCTCCTCTCCTTCTCCCGATCTCGATCTCGATCGATTCTTCCTCTTTTCTCTGGATCGATCGATTGATTCGATCGATCGATTCTTCCTCTTTTCTCTGGATCGATCCATTGATTTTTCCTCTTTTCTCTGGATCGATTGATTGATTCTTCCACTCGATCTAAGCGGATCAATTGAAATGGGCCGCCGCCGCGCACCGCCGGTGTGATATATATATGCACTACTACTGCTAGAGCGGGCGGTAACCGATTTCGATTCGAATCCCAACAGGAGATCCGCCGGAACGGAAATGGAACCTCCCCGCCTATTCCCATCGGAATCCCTAGTTTTTTTTTTTTGCGGGGATCTGAATCCCCAGATTATTCACCGTGTATGAAACAACTCGACTACAACTACTATTTACACTGCTGCACCGCGCACGGCGAGTATCAAACCGGCAGCGCCCGGGATCGGGCCGGCCAGAAAGCCTCTGCTCGCCATCTTTCGCCTCTCTCAAACAGTGTAGAGGAAAGGGGAAAGTTCCCGACTGCCGCGACGACATTGCAATTTCAACGGGACCCTTGGCCATTCAACCCTCTTTTTATTTTTAGTTTTTTCCCTCCAGATACACAACGTGAAAATCAAAGTCTTTTTTTTGGGTCCTGAAAATCAAAGTCGCCGTGTCTCTGAATGTACATGTACGCCGGGCGTAAATTCGCCGGCATCCATCTGACCACGGCAAAGGCTCGTGCCATAGTGCCATGTGGCCTGCACCGAGGTGGTTGACGGCTCCGGTGTCGCCTATGAGCCGGGTATGCAACTGGTACACACTCTCGGCTTATATAAAAGGTAAGAGCATCTCCAGCCGCGCTCCCAACATGCCCCGGGCCATTTTTTAGCGCTGACGCTGAAAAAACGGCTCAAGTCGTGCCCCCAGGAGCCCATTTTTCGCCGGTTAGGCCCAAAACTGGCGCCGGCGGAACCAGGCCGAACCCGACGCGCTGGGGGGCACCCGGGGGCGCCGGGGCAATCGTTTTTGGCGCGAAAGAATGGTGGGCCCGCCGAGTTAGCGACCCGCGTGCCTCGTCGTCCTCATCGCCTCGGTTTCCCGCGGGGAATCAATGCCAAGGCTGCCGCCGGTCAGCCTTCCATTGATTCCTCACGGGCGGCGCGGTGCGGCGACGCGCCCCCTCCCGCCACGCGTACACACGTTGCCGCCCCCCCGGCCGCTATAAAAGCCGCCCCCTCCCTCGCCGGTGGAAGCACCCGCCCGCAGCCCCCCGTCTGTCGCTGCCGACGCCCTCTCTTTCCCTCTCTCCCCGTCTAGCCACCGCGTGCACGCACAACCCCATGGGTGAACGGTTCCCCGGCGACGCGGCGGCGGCCAACGGCTTCGGCCGCCGCTCTCTCGATGAGTGGGAAGCTCACCTCCTCCACGAGGCGAACTACCCGGCGCCCCCCGACATGCGCGCCGGGGCGTTGGAGGCTCAGCGCCGGGGGCGTTCTCGTCCCCCCGATGCCCGACGTCTACCACCCCGGCTACTTCCACGCCGAGATCGAGCGCGTGCGGGCCTCCCTGACGGCTACCTCCATTTTTTTTATAGATTTTATGTTTTCTATATGTAAAAAAACTGTGGAACGCCTAATCTATGTCGTGTTTGCCGAATTTATGTCGTGTTTGCTGAATCTATGCCGAATCTATGTCGTTGTTTGCCGAATTTTGGCCGAATGTCTTTTTAAAAATGTTTACAAAAAGGGCGTCTGGGGGCGACCTGAGGGCGGCGGCTGGGGACCCGATCGCCCCCACGGCGAAAATATCGCCGGTTCGCCCCCAAGCGATGCTTTTTCTAGCCCCTGGGTGGGCGAACGGCTGGAGATGCTCTAACAAAGAGGGCACCACTTGATGATTTGTCGCTGCATATGGAGATCAATGAGGGCGTGCACACTGGAGAGGAGCGTCATTGCTCCATGCCATTATTCATCCTATACTACGTTACATGCGAGTGAAACAAAAATGCCCTTTTGTGACCGGTGGATCTTATTCACGCCTCGTGTGCAAATCCACAAGTCAGTGCAACAAGAAGTGGTCCGTGCTTGCCTAACAACAAATAAAGGCCCTTTTGTTGGAAGTAATGGGCATTTATCTCGTGCTAGCCGAACAACGACGGCCCAACTCTATCTCGGTTCACTAGGCCCATCCTCAACTCCTACTTATAATTACCATAAAAAAACTCCTACCTATAACGGTAAAGCTTGGCAGAGTATACGCACAGGCGATATTCGTTCCCCTAAGGTGGCCGCCTAGGGTTCTCTAGTCCTTCGGCGATCTTCCCTGTGAGTTCCTGTCTGTCTGGCCTTGGGGTCGAAAGATCTTGTGCCTGAGTCCTTCCCTGTCCATCTCCTCTTCTCGGGCAGATCCAGGGGGCAACGAGCTTGCCTTCCCGGCCTTGGTTGATTGTGGGCAGGTCTAGGGTTTCGGGTAGGTTCCTTTGTTTTGATTCCGTCGGCCACCATTGATGGTGTCTTGGACTAGGGGGTACCCACCACGTCGTCCCCTAGTCTTGTGGGCCGGGCCGAGGACCCCCATGATGATTTACCACTAGGCCACGTTCGTCGGACCTAGAAACACCAGGATGGAAAGTCCGAAGATTTGGCGCATACTCCAAGATTTAGAAATCATCTGCACCACGATTACCCTAGATGTAACCGACCTATGTGTAAACCCTAAACACCCAGATATCTATGTAAACCGAGGGGTAAGGCTCGTAGACGACACCTCATACACACGCGATCTCGTGGTAGATCAACCTGCACACTGTATTCCCTCGAAATTAATACAATCAAAGTAGGACGTAGGGTATTATCTCTACGAGAGAGCCAAAACCTGGGTAAAATCCTATGTCTCTGTTACCATCAACCAAGTCTACCTGTTCGGGACCCCCTACCCGAGATCTGATGGATCTGACTGATGAGTGATATTTTTGCACTTATTTTAACCTTGTTTAAACCGAGATATTTCATTAAAAGAGAGATATTCACTCCAATATTGCCACTAATGACTAATGAATGCAAAGGATTTCACAAATCCTCTCTTTAATATTTTTCCACAAGAAATGGGCTAAAAAGGGAAGATATCACGTAGGAGAAAGGAAAGGAAGGAAAATGGAGAAGAAATAAATCATCAGGAGGTGTCAGAAGGCCACCAGAGTAAAAGACGACGTTCCATGCGACCGCACGCGCTCGCATGAGCGGTCGTTTGGCGTGAAACCGAGGCAGGTCATCCACCTGAACAACTTTTATTAAGGGGACCCCGTCGAAATGTCAACAGAACGAGTAGAGGAGGAGCTCGAGCACAGCCACAACCCATTCATCATCATCTTCATCCACAAACCCTAGCCGCTGCCATTTACACCTCCATAGCCATCTCCACCACCATAGCCCTCTCTCATCTAGTTCATACTTGTAATCGTGCATCGCACAAGGCATCCATTGTAAGACACATTGCAATCAATCAATCTCAAGATGCGTTCTTCAATGATTTCTTCTCGCGATCTGATCTCCATGTGTGAGTAGTCCGATAAGGTATGGGGTGAGGCATGAGCCATGCAGCCCCATGTGTTTGGTGAAGGGATCAATGGAAGTCTTTGACACAACGTCTCGTATGTGTAAAATAAAATTGCATCATGAAGTATCTCTTTGAAGGAAATATGCCCTAGAGGCAATAATAAAGTTGTTATTTTATATTTCCTTATTCATGATAAAGGTTTATTATTCATGCTAGAATTGTATTGATCGAAAACCTAAATACATGTGTGAATACATAAACAAACACCGTATCCCTAGTGAGCCTCTACTTGACTAGCTCGTTGATCAAAGATGGTTATGGTTTCCTAACCATGGACATGAGTTGTCATTTGATAACGGGATCACATCATTAGGAGAATGATGTGATGGACAAGACCCATCCGTTAGCTTAGCATAATGATCGTTTAGTTTTATTGCTATTGCTTTCTTCATGTCAAATACATATTCCTTTGACTATGAGATTATGCAACTCCCGGATACCGGAGGAATGCCTTGTGTGCTATCAAACATCACAACGTAACTGGGTGATTATAAAGATGCTCTATAGGTATCTCCGAAGGTATTTGTTGAGTTGGCATAGATCGAGATTAGGATTTGTCACTCCGAGTATCGGAGAGGTATCTCTGGGCCCTCTCGGTAATACACATCATAAGCTTGCAAGCAAACGACTAAGGAGTTAGTCACGAGGTGATGTATTACGGAACGAGTAAAAAGACTTGCCGGTAACGAGATTGAACTAGGTATGAAGATACCGACGATCGAATCTCGGGCAAGTAACATACTGATGGACAAAGGGAATTACGTATGTTGTCATAACAGTTCGACCGATAAAGATCTTCGTAGAATATGTAGGAGCCAATATGGGCATCCAGGTTCCGCTATTGGTTATTGACCGGAGAGGTGTCTCGGTCATGTCTACATAGTTCTCGAACCCGTAGGGTCCGCACGCTTAACGTTCGATGACGATATAGTATTATATGAGTTATGTGATTTGGTGACCGAATGTTGTTCGGAGTCCCGGATGAGATCACGGATATGACGAGGAGTCTCGAAATGGTCGAGAGGTAAAGATTGATATATAGGACGATGGTATTCGGATACCGGAAGTGTTTCGGGGGGTACCGGGTACTTATCGGGTCACCGGAAGGGGTTCCGGGCACCCCCGGCAAAAGATATGGGCCTTATGGGCCAAGAGGGGAAACACACCAGCCACAAGGGGCTGGTGCGCCCCCCATATGGGCCGGCCTAAGGAGGAGAAGGAAAGAGGAGAAGGGAAAGGTAAGTGTGGATTAGGATTCCCACTTCCTTCCCTCTCGCCCCCTCATTCCTTCCTCCTCCGACAAACATGGCAGGGGGGGGCGGCCAAGGGCAAGAGCCCAAGTAGGATTCAGACCTACTTGGGGCGCCCCTTGGCCTCTTCCCTCTCCCTCCCACCTACATATATGAGGAGGGGGGCCGCCTAGCACACCCTAGACAATTGTTAGCCGTGTGCGGCGCCCCCCTCTACCGTTTACACCCCCGATCATATTTTCGTAGTGCTTAGACGAAGCCCTGCGGAGATCACTTCACCATCACCGTCACCACTCCGTCGTGCTGAGGGAACTCATCTACTACCTCGACGTCTTACTGGATCAAGAAGGCGAGGGACGTCACCGAGCTGAACGTGTGCAGAACACGGAGGTGCCGTGCGTTCGGTACTTGATCGGTTGAAGCGCGAAGAAGTTCGACTACATCAACCGCGTTGTGAAACGCTTCCGCTTACGATCTATGAGGGTACGTAGACACACTCTCCCCCTCGTTGCTATGCATCTCCATGGATAGATCATTGCGTGTGCGTAGAATTTTTTTTTGTTTTCCATGCAACGATTCGCAACAGTGGCATCATGAGCCAGGTCTATGCGTAGATGATATGCACGAGTAGAACACAAAGAGTTGTGGGCGGTGATAGTCATACTGCTTACCACCAACGTCTTATTTTGATTCGGCGGTATTGTGGGATGAAGCGGCCCGGACCAACCTTACATGTCCACACACATGAGACCGGTTCCACCGACTGACATGCAACTAGTTTTGCATAAAGGTGGCTGGCGGGTGTCTGTTTCTCCTACTTTAGTTGAATCAAATTTGACTGCGGCCGGTCCTTGAAGAAGGTTAAAACAACAAACTTGATGAAACACCGTTGTGGTTTTTGCCGTAGGTAAGAACGGTTCTTGTTAGAAACCCGCAGCAGCCACGTAAAACTTGCAACAACAAAGTAAAGGATGTCTAACTTGTTTTTGCAGGGTATGTTGTGTTGTGATATGGTCAAGACATGATGTGATACACGTTATTGTATGAGATGATCATGTTTTGTAAGATATCTGGCAACCGGCGGGAGCCTTATGGTTGTCTCTTTATTGTATGAAATGCAAACGCCATGCAATTGCTTTACTTTATCACTATGCGTTAGCGATAGTTGTAGAAGTAATAGTTGGCGAGACAACCACGACGCAACGATGGAGATCAAGGTGTCGAGCCGGTGACAATGGAGATCATGACGATGCTTTGGAGATCGAGATCAAAAGCACGATATGATGATGGCCATATCATGTCACATATTTTTGATTGCATGTGATGTTTATCTTTTATGCATCTTATTTTGCTTAGTACGGCGGTAGCATTATAAGATGATCCCTTCACTAAATTTCAAGGTAAAAGTGTTCTCCCTGAGTATGCACCGTTGCTACAGTTCATCGTATTGAGACACCACGTGTCGTGGGAAACCACGACCACCAATGGGGCCAAGGGCCCCTTGCTGGTTCGGCAGGGGGGATGTCGCGTTGCGCAAAGAGCAGAAGAACGTGGGGAAGCACGACAGAGATCACACATGCAATTTTACCCAGGTTCGGGCCGCCGCGAGGCGTAAAACCCTACTCTTGCTTTGGTGGATTGATGGTGGAAAAGTGGTGGTAGAGCGTAGTACACTTGCCCGGCAGGCTCGCCTTAGGGGAGGCAGTGGCTACGTGCGTATGAGTGTGTGGGTGTTCAAGTTTCCAAGCCTTTCTACGGTTGCCATGGGCCTCCTTTTATAGATCAAGGGGTCACCACAATAGCAAAACAGTCATAATGCACTGATAAGATAGCAAACAGTGCTATCATACCTAATCTGCAGGCTAACAGGACGCATTAAATGCACAGCTCAACGTCACATCGTTGCTTGCCCGGCAGGCCTTGCCGGGCTTGTCTTGCTAGCTCCATGCCTGCTTGCTCGACACGTCGCAGGACGGGTGTCACCTGTAGGTATTATCTGTGGGAAGAGGCTGCCATGTGGCGAATGGCTGCCACTTACTCACTTTGCGGCTTGACACCGCATTGATTATCGACGTGGGTCGTGGTAAGATGGCTTGGTGAGGTGGCTCTGTCTTCGCGAGTACCGGCAGGCCCTGCCGGGACGTCTTGAACGTTTTCTTTCGGGGGAGTCCCTGTCCTTGCCAGGCTCGCCTGCCCGGCAAGGGAGGTTTTTCTTCTGGTGGTATCTTGCTTCTCTGTCTTGGCCTTGGTCCTCTTAATCTGCATGTTGGTTCTTCGAAGATCTTGGTCTCTTGTATCTTGGCACAGTCTTGGTGTTGTAATCTTGTTCTCGTGCCTGTGCACAGTCTGGGCAACAGACCCAGGGTTTGTTGCACCGACAAAAGCCCCCGGGCCAGCCCCAATCGCGCTGCCGAGCGTCGTCGGGGTAGGTCCTAATTAGTGCACAGGCAAGGGTGCTGAAGAGGCTGGTCTCTTAGAGTCCTCTTAGCTTCTTCATTAGTCTTGATTCTGGGCCAGTTTTTGGGTTTCCTGCGCGTCGCGTAAAGCTAATCGTGGTGGGGCCATCTTTGAAATGGTCCGTGAATGACTTTAAAGCACAGGGTAGAAACTGCCAATTCACTCTTCCCACCACGCCCTTATCCCCAGCCACATATGCCGCATGCATCGCACGGGGTAGGTAACGGAGGCGCGTGGCGTGGGAGAGCACCAGGGCAAGGGCCCGACCTTCTTGAATTGGTGGAGGAGGGCGGCAGTCGCTCGTTGAGGGAGCGGCTCCCCTCCTCGCCCTGCCTATAAAAGGAGGGGCGGAGGAAGAGTTGAGCCATCCATCTCCTCATCCTCTATCCCCTGTCTTCTGATTTTTGTTGGCCATGTCGAAGAGAAGAGCCCGGGGCCAAGCTCCGGGCTCCAGCTTGTGTCTAGAGTTGTCAAGTGTTGGCGTTGGCGCTTGGGGAGTGAACCTGGTCTATGTTCGAAGAAGTCGTCGTGGATGAGCCGCCCATGGCACAGGAGATACCAAGCTTCCCCGTTGCGGGGAAATGCTTGCCTCTTTTGCTACGGTTGGCCACTCGTTGGGTGGTGCGGTGTCTAGCTCCGGGCTACCGTCGCTTGTGGTCCTGGTGATTGGGTCCTCGGGTCTCCGGGCCGTGCCCGGGAGGCAGGGCTGGGAATCGCTGGTAAACCCAACACTGCCCCATCCAGGAGCCGTGGGGATGATGTCGACGAGGGGCGTGCCTTCCTGCCCGCCAAGGCGGGGAGTGGCGCGCTCTGAGCCCCCTGGCCGTCTTGGTCGCTCGCCGTCTCTCCGGGGACGGCGCCGGGTTGGGTTCCTGCTTGGGTGCCTTTTCTCGTCTTTTCCTCCTTCCACCGCGGTGCCTGGTGGAGGGAAAACGAAAAGAGGAGATTACAGGGCACTTATCTTTTTTCAATCTTAAACTTGCCGGCACTTGCCAAATTTCAGTTCAAATAATGTAATCTCTTGATTCCATGTCCGTGTTCTATAAGGTTTGTACTTGTATGACCAGCATATTAATGAAAAAGATGAACCTTGCCGAGAACTCGTGCATGTATATGTCCACGCAGAGGTGAAATGCCTCTTTATTTTAAATAAACGAGTTTTCCCCGGCAGGCTATCCTGCCGGTACCCTTTTTTCGCTGCCGGAGAACTGAGCCTACCGGGCAAGGAATAGAGGGACCAGCCCCCCACCAACTTCTTTTCATCAAAGGCCACTACGACCATCCTGGCCGAAGCAACGTTCGAACCAAGGATGGGAGCACCTAAGTTTCAAAGAGTGGCGGGGCTTTCTTATGCACAAGTTTTAGCTTACAGAACACTTATGGACAAGAGGTAGAACTTATCTGTTTGGCTTGCCGGGGATCACAGCGCTGATTTATCTTCCCATCTTCTTGCAGAAACCAAGTTCACGGCAGGAACCTGCAGCTTTATGCAGATGAGAATGATGCAGGATGCGATCCTATCTATATGCATATGCAGATGCTCTTGAAATGCTCATGCATGCATGCAACTTGGTCGGGGGCCCCCCAGCACTTCGTTTATTTCTCTGGTGCTCAGGGTCATCGCCTGGCTTTATACAAGGGGTTACATGCAACTGAGGCAAGGCCTGTACAAAAGGGTGGCTGCCGGGCAGGGCCCGACAGCCGCGCCTTACGGGTAGAACTTGCGGAGATGCTCAATATTCCATGAGTTTTGCAATTGAATGCCATCTCCGGTCTCCTGACTGACTGCGCCAGGTCTGGTGACTCGTACTACCCAGTAAGGGCCTTCCCACTTCGGCGTCAACTTGTTTGTACCCTTGGCGGACTGAACGCGCCTAAGGACAAGGTCGCCTTCCTCAAAACACTGGGCATGAACCCTGCGGCTATGATAGCGACGCAGGGCTTGCTGATAGCATGCAGCACGCGTAGCAGCCCGGAGACGGTTCTCCTCGAGTAGCATAGCGTCGTCACGCCGGTGCTGATCGTGCGCTACTTCGTCATAGGCAAGCACTCGAGGCGACCCGTAAATGAGTTCCGTGGGGATAACTGCTTCTGCCCCATAGACCAGGGAAAAAGGAGTTTGCCCGGTAGCTCAATTTGGTGTCGTTTTGAGGGACCATAGAACCACCGGTAGCTCATCAATCCACCGCCTGCCGTGCTTCTGCAGCGTATCAAAGGTTCTTGTTTTGAGTCCCCGCAGCACTTCAGCATTCGCCCTCTCAGCTTGTCCGTTGCTTCTGGGATGTACGATAGAGGCGAACGAGACCTTGCTTCCGAGGGCATGAACATATTGCATGAAGGCGCGGCTCGTGAATTGGGTGCCGTTGTCGGTAATAATCCTTGTCGGGATTCCAAAACGACGCACCAAATCTTTCAAGAACTTGATAGCTGATTGAGCAGTCACCTTTCTCACGGCAGCAACTTCTGGCCACTTTGTAAACTTGTCGATAGCAACGAACAAGAATTCAAAGCTCCCGATTGCTCGGGGGAAAGGGCCGAGGATATCGAGCCCCCAGACCGAAAATGGCCATGATAAAGGGATTGTCTGAAGAGCTTGTGCAGGCAGGTGGATTTTCTTGGAATTGAACTGACAGGCTTCACATTTGGTGACTAGCTCAACCGCATCTTGGAGGGCTGTGGGCCAATAGAATCCTTGCCGGAATGCTTTCCCAACTAATGCCCTTGATCCAATGTGGGAGCCGCACATGCCTTTGTGTATCTCAGCCAGTAGTTCCTTCCCTTCTTCCCGGCAGATGCACTTCAATTTCACATCGTTGGGCCTCCTTCTGTACAGAGTGTCATCGACAAACTGGTACATACTGGCCCTCCGGGCTACTCTTTCAGCCTCATCTTGGTCATTGGGGAGTTCTCCGGTCTGGAGAAAGTGGACTATGTGCCTTGCCCAAGTTGGAGCCTGGGGCTCGGCAACAAGGACTAGCGGCACCTCCTCAACTGCGGGGGCACATTCCTCGTTCGCAAGGACCATGGGTCCGGCTGGAGGGTGCGGTCCGGCAAGTTGCGAGGAGTTGTTTCCGGCAGGGTCCCTACCAGGAGCGGACGGCTCTACTGGGAGAGGCTTATCGGATTCCATCTTTCTCCTTTTCCGGGCCATTGTTGCTGGGGATATGAAGGGCTGAGCAAGATGGAGAACAAAAGTTCCTGGTTCCACAGGAAGCTTTTGCGCAGCACACTTTGACAGGTGATCAGCTATGCTGTTTTCCTCATGAGGTATGTGCTCTGTTTGCAACCCGTCAAAGCGCTCCTCCAATCTTCTCACTTCCTCAACGTATGCCTCCATCAATGGACTTTGGTAATCCTTGTTGACTTGTCTCACCACAAGCTGTGAGTCTCCTCGAATGATCAGTTTCTTGATTCCCAACTCTGCGGCAATCCTGAGCCCGGCAAGGAGCCCTTCATACTCTGTTGTATTGTTGGTTACCTCTTCCCGGGCAAAATGCATCTGGACGACGTACTTCAAGTGTTCCCCGGAGGGAGCGACGAGAAGCACGCCAGCCCCTGCACCTTGTAGGGAAAAGGCACCATCAAAATACATAATCCATTCTTGGGGCGCCTCCTTGCCGGGGATGGCTGTTTCTAGTATTTCCTCGTCAGGGGTTGGCGTCCATTCTGCAATAAACTCTGCCAATGCCCTGCTCTGGACTGTTGACGTGCTCTCAAACTTCAGACCAAAACTGGATAACTCCAAAGCCCACTCCACTATTCTGCCAGTAGCCTCAGGGTTCCGGAGTATCCTTTGCAACGGGAAGCGAGTGACAACCATGATCTCATGGGCTTGGAAATAGTGGCATAGTTTCCTTGAGGCCATGATGAGGCCAAAGATCAATTTTTGCACACCAGAGTACCTCGATCTAGCCCCCTGTAACAAGGAGCTGACGAAGTACACTGGGCGCTGCACCACTTTTTTCCTTGCCGTGTCCTTGGGGTTGCCCTCATTGCCGTGCTCATCTCTGTCTTGATTCCTATGTGACTCTGCCGGTCCTTGCTCACTCTCTGTTTCGTCCACTTCCCGCTGCGCCACCAAGGCTGCACTAACCACTTGGTTGGTTTTCTTCCAGGTATAACAGCAACGGCTCTTGAGGTTTGGGAGCAACCAAGGTGGGCACAGAGGATAGGTAGGCCTTCAACTCTTGCAAAGCCGTATATGCTTCTGGGGTCCACTTCATGGGCCCTGCCTTCTTCAAGATTTTGAAGAACGGCAAGGCGTGCTCAGCAGACTTGGAAATGAATCTGCTTAGCGCGGCAACGCACCCTGTCAAACGCCTCACATCTTTGACTGTCTTTGGTGCTTGGATCTGATCGATAGCCTGGATCTTATCAGGGTTGGCTTCGATCCCCCGATGGGATACAAAGTACCCGAGCAGCTTGCCGGAGGGAACACCAAATACACATTTCTCCGGGTTGAGCTTCAAGTTGATCTTGTGCAAATTGGTAAATGTCTCCTCCAAATCCTGGATAAGGGTTGCTCTGTCCTTGGTCTTGACCACAATATCATCCATATAAGCCTCAATGTTTCTGTGTAGCTGTGGCTCAAAACCAACCTGGACTGCCCTTGCAAAAGTAGACCCGACACTCTTTAATCCGAAGGGCATGCGGATAAAACAGTACGTATCACACGGGGTGATGAACAAGGTCTTCTCTTCGTCTTCCTTGGACATGAAGATTTGATGATACCCAGAATATGCATCCAAAAAGGAGAGCAAATCGCAGCCTGAAGTGGAATCCACAATCTGGTCGATGCGCGGCAAGGGAAATGGGTCCTTCGGACAAGCCTTGTTGAGATCTGTGAAATCTATGCAAAGCCTCCATTTCCCATTAGCCTTTCGGACAACCACTAGATTTGCTAACCATGTTGGATGTAGCACTCCTCTGACCAAACCAGCTGCCTCAAGTTTCTTGATCTCCTCCGTGATAAACTACTGCCTTTCCAAGGCCTGCTTCCAGACTTTCTGCTTGACAGGTTGGGCATGTGGGCAGACAGCAAGGTGGTGCTCGATTACCTTCCTGGGAACACCGGGGATATCAGATGGTTGCCAAGCAAACACATCGATATTCGCCCGCAGGAAGGCAGCGAGCGCGCTTTCCTATTTGTCATCGAGGGTGGCGCTGATGGTGAAAGTTCCATCAATGCCAGCCAGCCCTGCCGGGACCTTCTTCACTTGTGGAGAAGCAACCTTGGATCTCTTGCTGTTGGAATTCTCCGGCAAGTCATCAACAGGCGCAACGCAAACTTCCCCCCTGGCCCTACTCCCCAACCTAGAGTAGCTAAGTGTGGAAGTAAAATCAACCCTTGTTCATACATGGGCTTTTCTGGTACGAAATGGGCCACTTCAAATAGGTTCATTGCTCCGGCCCAGAATACGATTAATCCGGCATGGGCTACGTGAGCTCCAAGTAGTTTACCGGACAAATTGATAAGTCTGGCATTCCCAGCCCACCAAGCAAAGCCGGTGGTTTCTTGGTCACGACCAGCTAAAACGAAAGTTCCATTAAAGAGCGTTTCCACGTGGTAGAACCTCCTCAGGGAATATAAGATTTTCATGAGGCTGATCCTGAGCTGCCATCCACGCACGAATACCCTCGTTTAAAAGAATATTTTTGGTGTAGAAAGTCTCAAATTCAGGATCTTCCGCTGCACGGATTTCCTGGGAAACAAGAGAGGCGCGCTTCCCGAATTCCTTGCCGGAGCCCTTACTATCCTTCTTCTTCCCTCTGTTCTCCTTGGCAGGGACTGCTGCTGCCGCTGCCTCTGCCGCGACAGCGTCCCGGTACATCTTGTCCACGCAAATGGTTGCGTCTTTCTCATCTGATGGGACGGAAATGACTCCAACTGGTCCTGGCATCTTCAAGATGTTGTAGGCATAGTGGGATGCCACCATGAACTTAGCCAGGGCTGGGCATCCAAGGATTCCATTGTACGGTAAGGGGAGGTCGACCACATCAAACAAAATCTTTTTAGTCCGGTAGTTCAGCTCTCCCCCAAACGTCACAAGCAACGTGATCTTTCCCTTAGGATGACTCCTGCCGGGATTAACTCCTTGAAACATGCCGGTGACCTTCAACTCATCCTCTGCTATCTGAAGCTTGCTGATAACCTTTGGAGAAATTAGATTCAACCCGGCCCCGCCGTCCACCAGCATCTTTGTGACCTTGAGGTTGCGGATTGTTGGCGAGACCAACAATGGCAAACATCCTACCACGATGGTGCGGTCAGGATGACCCTCTTCGTCAAAAATGATGGGCGTGCGTGACCATTTGAGTGGTTTCCGGGCCCCTGGCGCTGGTTCCATGGCATTGACCTCACGCGCCCACCGTTTGAGTTGGCGGTGAGAGGTGTGCAGGGATGCACCCCTGTAAATGCACAGGGCGTCAGTGGCCTTCTGGAACTCCTGCTCACTGGTTTCCTCTTCATCTCCTCCATCACTGTCATCATCGCAGGCTTCCTTCTCTCGATCCCTGGTAGGTTTCCCTTTGTTCCGAAGAGGTCTGCCGGGGCGATTTACTTCACCGCCTCGACCCTTACCGCCGGCAACATTCTGTCCCTTTTCCTTATCACGCTTCTCATACTCTGCTTTCTGTCTCTTGACAAGCTGCTCAACCTGATAACACTCTTGAAGGTCGTGGCCCTTAGTCCGATGGATCTTGCAGTACGGCCCATCACCTTTCCCGGCCTTCTCGGCAGCCGCGGCCTCCCGGCAGTCAGAGCACACGGCAGCTTCCTTGCCGGGGGCTTCGGCTTTAACCTTCTTGCCGGTACTAGGGATACCTGACCCTTCAACGGACATTACTGCCTTATCCTTGCGCTTCTTATTGCGCTTCTTGCTCTTCTTCTGGCTGGTGGACTCGTCATCATCCTCTGAATCGATATTGATGCAATCCTCCTCTCCGGGTAGCTTTCTTCCCTTCTCCATCCGTGCACACTTATCCACCAAGGTGTAAAGCTCTTTCACAGTCTTGGGCAACCGTACATTCATCTTGGAACGAATCCTCCGGTTGCGCACATTGGACTGAAAGGCGGCTATCACAGCTGCTGGATGAATATTTGGGATGTTTCTGTGGACTCTGCTGAATCTCTGCAAATACTTCCGGAGAGTCTCTCCGTCTTTCTGCTGGAGAAGTTGCAGATCGCTGGGCCGACCTGGTTCTTGATGGCCGCCCGTGAAGGCGCCAATGAACTCATGGCACAAATCAGCCCATGACGAAATGGAGTTCTCCGGCAGGTGCATCAGCCAAGACCTCACATTGGACTTGAGAGCCAAAGGGAAGTAGTTGGCGAATACCTTCTCATCTCTTCCCCCGGCAGCTTGAACAGCGATGGTGTAGATGCTCAGAAGCTCTGCCGGGTTTAGCCTCCCATCATACTTCTTGGGTATCTCTGGCTTGAACGTGCGGACGGACGGCCAACGGACTCGCCGCAGCTCACGAATAAAGGCAGGGCACCCAACCTCAAAAGGTAGGCACCCGCCAATATCGAGCGCAGGCTCGTCGACGTCGGGACCGTCGCACCCATTGGTCCAGCGGTGGTCGCCGTGGCGTTGTTCAACGACAACGCGCACGTCTCCCCTCCATCGGTCCTCCGGGGCACGCTGCCGGCTTGGACGCGCTCGAGGGTCAGAAGAGGCCGTTGAGACGCCATCAGGTTCTTGATTCCGCTGTGCTCGCGCTGGCTGCCATGGCGGGGATTGTACCGTGGAGGTGGCCCCTTCCGTACGACCAGCAGCATGAGCCGTCTCGTCGCTTGGGGAGGCCGTGGCGGGCCAGCTCGCTGCGAGCCTCCAGCCTCGGCGAAGCCGAGTAGGCTTTGGATGGTGGCACGCCACTCGTCCATCTGCTCGGCCGCTGGCGGAAACCTCAGCAACAGTTGAGCCCGTGCCATGGCCTTCGTAGCAGTACTTGGTATGGGTGATGATGATGCAGATCGCACCATCGCTTGGCTTCTGACGGTGCCAGCAGCAACAGCACCACGTCCCCGTTGTTGCAGGGCGGCCACCTGGATGGCATGGTGGCGCGGTGAAGGCGCTTGAGGGTAAGAGGCTCCACTAGGCGCAGCGGCTTGGTCGACTCGTCCCGGGGGAGGTGCACGTACTGCGGTCGCTCCCGTGGTGGGGGCGGCCGGAGGGCGGCGATTCGCCTCAGACCGAGCGCCATTGCTGCGGCTGTGCCCGTCTGTGAGGGGAAGGGGTGTGGATGGAGTAGCCCCTTCACTCGTACCTCATGGAGCGTGGCCATCGGGGTGTTGTTGATGTTGCTCTCCTCCGGTGTCTCCTGCTCCTGCTTCGACCGCGGGGGAAGTGGTGACGGTGCCGCCTGCTCCAACCACATCCCCAGTGGCACCCACATTCTCGTGCGCCTCCGCGTCCCCCGTAGCATTGGTGGCTGCAGGCGGCGGCGCCTTCGAGGTAGATGAGTGAGCAGCAGCACCTGGTTTCTTCTTGGGCGCCATGGTCGACGGCGCCGCCGAAGACGAGGATGGCGATGAAGAAGACGCGCTGCACACGCTTTCAGGTTCGCGCAAGCGATCCCCCTACCTGGCGTGCCAAAGATGTCGTGGGAAACCACGACCACCTATGGGGCCAAGGGCCCCTAGCTGGTTTGGCAGGGGGGATGTCGCGTTGCACAAAGAGCAGAAGAACGTGGGGCAGCGCGGCAGAGATCACACAGGCAATTTTACCCAGGTTCAGGCCACCGCGAGGCGTAAAACCCTACTCCTGCTTTGGTGGATTGATGGTGGAAAAGTGGTGGTGGAGCGTAGTACACTTGCCCAGCAGTCTCGCCTTAGGGGAGGCAGTGGCTACGTGCATATGAGTGTGTGGGTGTTCAAGTTTCCAACCCTTTCTACGGTTGCCATGGGCCTCCTTTTATAGATCAAGGGGTCACCACAATGGCAAAACAGTCATTATGCATTGATAAGATAGCAAACAGTGCTATCATACCTAATCTGCAGGCTGACAGGGCGCATTAAATGCACAGCTCAATGTCACATCGTTGCTTGCCCGGTAGGCCTTGTCGGGCTTGTCTTGCCAGCTCCATGCCTGCTTGCTCGACATGACGCAGGACGGGTGTCACCTGTAGGTATTATCTGTGGGAAGAGGCCGCCATGTGGCGAATGGCTGCCACTTACTCACTTTGCGGCTTGGCACCGCATTGATTATCGACGTGGGCCATGGTAAGATGGCTTGGTGAGGTGGCTCTGTCTTCGCGAGTACCGGCAGGCCCTGCCGGGACGTCTTGAACATTTTTTTCCGGGGGAGTCCCTGTCCTTGCCAGGCTTGCCTGCCCGGCAAGGGAGGCTTTTCTTCTGGTGGTATCTTGCTTCTCAGTCTTGGCCTTGGTCCTCTTAATCTGCATGTTGGTTCTTCGAAGATCTTGATCTCTTGTATCTTGGCACGGTCTTGGTGTTGTAATCTTGTTCTTGTGCCTGTGCACAGTCCGGGCAACAGACCCAGGGTTTGTTGCACCGACAGAAGCCCCCGGGCCTGCCCCGATCGTGCTGCCGAGTGTCGTCGGGGTAGGTCCTAATTAGTGAACAGGCAGGGGTGCTGAAGAGGCTGGTCTCTTGGAGTCCTCTTAGCTTCTTTATTAGTCTTGATTCTGGGCTAGTTTCTGGTTTTCCCGCGCGTCGCGTAAAGCCAATCGTGGTGGGGCCATCTTTGAAATGGTCCGTGAATGACTTTAACGCACGGGGTAGAAACTGCCAATTCACTCTTCCCACCACGCCCTTATCCCCAGCCACGTATGCCGCATACATTGCACGGGGTAGGCAACGGAGGCGCGTGGCGTGGGAGAGCACCAGGGCAAGGGCCCGGCCTTCTTGAATTGGTGGAGGAGGGCGGCGGTCGCTCGTTGAGGGAGCGGCTCCCCTCCTCGTCCTGCCTATAAAAGGAGGGGCGAAGGAAGAGTTGAGCCATCCATCTCCATCTCCGCATCCTCTATCCCCTGTCTTCTGATTTTTGTTGGCCATGTCGAAGAGAAGAGTCCGGGGCCAAGCTCCGGGCTCCAGCTTGTGTCTAGAGTTGTCAAGTGTTGGCGTTGGCGCTTGGGGAGTGAACCTGGTCTATGTTCGGAGAAGTCGTCGTGGACGAGCCGCCCGTGGCGCAGGAGATACCAAGCTTCCCCGTTGTGGGGAAATGCTTGCCTCTTTTGCTACGGTTGGCCGCACGTTGGGTGGTGCGGTGTCTAGCTCCGGGCTACCGTCACTTGTTGGTCCTGGTGATTGGGTCCTCGGCGTCTCCGGGGCGTGCCCGGGAGGCAGGGCTGGGAATCGCTGGTAAACCCAGCACTACCCCATCCAGGAGCCGTGGGGATGATGTCGACGAGGGGCGCGCCTTCTTGCCCGCCAAGGCGGGGAGTGGCGCGCTCCGAGCCCCCTGGCCATCTTGGTCGCTCGCCGTCTCTCCGGGGACGGCGCCGGGTTGGGCTCCTGCTTGGGTGCCTTTTCTCCTCTTTTCCTCCTTCCACCGTAGTGCCCGGTGGAGGGAAAACGAAAAGAGGAGATTACAGGGCACTTATCTTTTTTCAATCTTAAACTTGTCGGCACTTGCCAAATTTCAGTTCAAATAATGTAATCTCTCAAGTCCATGTCTGTGTTCTGTAAGGTTTGTACTTGTATGACTAGCATATCAATGAAAAAGATGAACCTTGACGAGAACTCGTGCATGTATATGTCCACGCAGAGGTGAAATGCCTCTTTATTTTAAATAAATGAGTTTTCCCCGGCAGGCTATCCTGCCGGTACCCTTTTTTCGTTGCCGGAGAACTGAGCCTACCGGGCAAGGAATAGAGGGACCAGCCCCCCGCCAACTTCTTTTCATCAAAGGCCACTACGACCATCCTGGCCGAAGCAACGTTCGAGCCAAGGATGGGAGCACCTAAGTTTCGAAGAGTGGCGGGGTTTTCTTATGCACAAGTTTTAGCTTACAGAACACTTATGGACAAGAGGTAGAACTTATCTGTTTGGCTTGCCGGGGTTCGCAGCGCTGGTTTATCTCCCCATCTTCTTGCAGAAACCAAGTTCATGGTAGGAACCTGCAGCTTTATGCAGTCGAGAATGATGCAGGATGCGATCCTATCTATATGCATATGCAAATGCTCATGAAATGCTTATGCAGATGCTCTTGAAATGCTCATGCATGCATGCAACTTGGTCGGGGGCCCCCCAGCGCTTCGTTTATTTCTCTGGTGCTCAGGGTCATCACCTGGCTTTGTACAAGGGGTTACATGCAACCGAGGCAAGTCCTGTACAAAAGGGTGGCTGCCGGGCAGGGCCTGACAGCCGCGCCTTACGGGTAGAACTTGCGGAGATGCTCAATATTCCATGAGTTTTGCAATTGAATTCCATCTCTGGTCTCCAGATGGACTGCGCGAGGTCTGGTGACTCGTACTACCCGGTAAGGGCCTTCCCACTTCGGCGTCAACTTGTTTGTACCCTTGGCGGACTGAGCGCGCCTAAGGACAAGGTCGCCTTCCTCAAAACACCGGGCTTGAACCCTGCGGCTATGATAGCGACGCAGGGCTTGCTGATAGCGTGCAGCACGCGTAGCAGCCCGGAGACGGTTCTCCTCGAGTAGCACAGCGTCGTCACGCCGGTGCTGATCGTGCGCTACTTCGTCGTAGGCAAGCACTCGAGGCGACCCGTAAATGAGTTCCGTGGGGATAACTGCTTCTGCCCCATAGACCAGGGAAAAAGGAGTCTGCCCGGTAGCTCGATTTGGTGTAGTTTTGAAGGACCATAGAACTACCGGAAGCTCATCAATCCACCGCCTGCCGTGCTTCTGCAGCGTATCAAAGGTTCTTGTTTTGAGTCCCCGCAGCACTTCAACGTTCGCCCTCTCAGCTTGTCCGTTGCTTCTGGGATGTGCAACAGAGGCAAACGAGACCTTGCTTCCGAGGGCATGAACATATTGCATGAAGGCGCGACTCGTGAATTGGGTGCCGTTGTCGGTAATAATCCTTGTCGAGATTCCAAAATGACACACCAAATCTTTCAAGAACTTGATAGCTGATTGAGCAGTCACCTTTCTCACGGCAGCAACTTTCGGCCACTTTGTAAACTTGTCGATAGCAACGAACAAGAATTCAAAGCCCTCGATTGCTCGGGGGAAAGGGCCGAGGATATCGAGCCCCCAGACCGAAAATGTCCATGATAAAGGGATTATCTGAAGAGCTTGGGCAGGCAGGTGATTTTCTTGGAATGGAACTGATAGGATTCACATTTGGTGACTAGCTCAACCGCATCTTGGAGGGCTGTGGGCCAATAGAATCCTTGCCGGAATGCTTTCCCAACTAATGCCCTTGATCCAATGTGGGAGCCGCACATGCCTTTGTGTATCTCAGCCAGCAGTTCCTTCCCTTCTTCCTGGCAGATGCACTTCAATTTCACACCGTTGGGCCTCCTTCTATACAGAGTGTCATCGACAAATTGGTACATACTGGCCCTCCGGGCTACTCGTTCAGCCTCATCTTGGTCATTGGGGAGTTCTCCGGTCTGGAGAAATTGGACTATGTGCCTTGCCCAAGTTGGAGCCTGGGGCTCGGCAACAAGGACTAGAGGCACCTCCTCAACTACGGGGGCACATTCCTCGTTCGCAGGGACCATGGGTCCGGCTGGAGGGTGCGGTCTGGCAAGTTGCGAGGAGTTGTTTCCGGCAGGGTCCCTGCCAGGAGTGGACAGCTCTACTGGGAGAGGCTTACCGGAGTCCATCTTTCTCCTTTTCCGGGCCATTGTTGCTGGGGATACGGAGGGCTGAGCAAGATGGAGAACAAAAGTTCCTGGTTCCACAGGAAGCTTTTGCGCAGCACACTTTGACAGGTGATCAGCTATGCTGTTTTCCGCACGAGGTATGTGCTCTGTTTGCAACCCATTAAAGCGCTCCTCCAATCTTCTCACTTCCTCAACGTATGCCTCCATCAATGGACTTTGGTAATCCTTGTTGACTTGTCTCACCACAAGCTGTGAGTCTCCTCGAATGATCAGTTTCTTGATTCCCAACTCTGCGGCAATCCTGAGCCCGACAAGGAGCCCTTCATACTCTGTTGTATTGTTGGTTGCCTCTTCCCAGGCAAAATGCATCTGGACGACGTACTTCAAGTGTTCCCCGGAGGGA
Organism: Thinopyrum elongatum; assembly: GCA_011799875.1. Taxonomy (NCBI): domain Eukaryota; kingdom Viridiplantae; phylum Streptophyta; class Magnoliopsida; order Poales; family Poaceae; genus Thinopyrum; species Thinopyrum elongatum. The sequence continues at coordinate 485,702,886 of CM022297.1, read as the reverse complement.
GCGACGAGAAGCACGCCAGCCCCTGCACCTTGTAGGGAAAAGGCACCATCAAAATACATAATCCATTCTTGGGGCGCCTCCTTGCCGGGGATGGCTGTTTCTGGTATTTTCTCGTCAGGGGTTGGCGTCCATTCTGCAATAAACTCTGCCAATGCCCTGCTCTGGACTGTTGACGTGCTCTCAAACGTTAGACCAAAATTGGATAACTCCAAAGCCCACTCCACTATTCTGCCAGTAGCCTCAGGGTTCCGGAGTATCCTTTGCAACGGGACGCGAGTGACAACCGTGATCTCATGGGCTTGGAAATAGTGGCGCAGTTTCCTTGAGGCCATGATGAGGCCAAAGATCAATTTTTGCACGCCAGAGTACCTCGATCTAGCCCCCTGTAACAGGGAGCTGACGAAGTACACTGGGCGCTGCACCACTTTTTTCCTTGCCGTGTCCTTGGGGTTGCCCTCGTTGCCGTGCTCATCTCTGTCCTGATTCCTATCTAACTCTGCCAGTCCTTGCTCACTCTCTGTTTCGTCCACTTCTCGCTGCGCCACCAAGGCTGCACTAACCACTTGGTTGGTTGCTGCCAGGTATAATAGCAATGGTTCTTGAGGTTTGGGAGCAACCAAGGTGGGCATAGAGGATAGGTAGGCCTTCAACTCTTGCAAAGCCGTATCTGCTTCTGGGGTCCACTTCATAGACCCTGCCTTCTTCAAGAGTGGTCTATTTCTGTTGAATCTCGATTGTGGTGATACACATATTCATAACATTGATGCCAAAAGATGCAAAGTTGATAATGATAGTGCAACATATTTGTGGCACTGCCGTTTAAGTCATATTGGTGTAAAGCACATGAAGAAACTCCATGCAGATGGACTTTTGGAATCACTTGATTATGAATCATTTGATACTTGCGAACCATGCCTCATGGGCAAGATGACTAAAACTCCGATCTCCGGAACAATGGAGCGAGCCAATGACTTATTGGAAATAATACATACCGATGTATGCGGTCCGATGAGTGTTGAAGCATGCGGCGGATATCATTATTTTCTGACCTTCACAGATGATTTGAGTAGGTATGGGTATATCTACTTAATGAAACACAAGTCTGAAACATTTGAAAAGTTCAAAGAATTTCAGAGTGAAGTGGAGAATCATCGGAATAAGAAAATAAAGTTTCTACGATCTGATCGAGGAGGCGAATATTTGAGTTACGAGTTTGTCCTTCATTTAAAACAATGTGGAATAGTTTCACAACTCACGCCACCTGGAACACCACAGCGTAATGGTGTGTCCGAACGTCGTAACCGTACTTTATTAGATATGGTGCGTTTTATGATGTCTCTTACAGATTTACCACTATCATTTTGGGGTTATGCATTAGAGACAGCTGCATTCACGTTAAATAGGGCACCGTCTAAATCCGTTGAGATGGCACCGTATGAACTATGGTTTGGCAAGAAACCAAAGCTATCGTTTCTTAAAGTTTGGGGTTGCGACACTTATGTCAAAAGGCTTCAGCCTGGTAAGCTCGAACCCGAATCGGAGAAGTGCATCTTCATAGGATACCCTATGGAAACAATTGGGTACACCTTCTACCACGAATCCAAAGGCAAGATCTTTGTTGCCAAGAATGGAACCTTTCTAGAGAAGGAGTTTCTCTCAAAATAAGTGAGTGGGAGGAAAGTAGAACTTGATGAGGTAATCGTACCTTCTCTCGAATTGGAAAGTAGCACATCAGAGAAATCCGTTCCCATGATGCCTACACCAACTAGAGAGGAAGCAAATGATCATGATCATGAAACTTAAGATCAAGTTGCTACTGAATCTCATAGGTCAACCAGAGCACGATCCGCACCAGAGTGGTACGGTAATCCTGTTCTGGAAGTCCTGTTATTAGACCAAGGCGAACCTATGAACTATGAAGAAGCTATGATGAGCCCAGATTCCAACAGATGGCTTGAGGCCATGAAATCTGAGATAGGATCCATGTATGAGAACAAAGTGTGGACTTTGGTGGACTTGCTCGATGATCGGCAAGCCATAGAGAATAAATGGATCTTCAAGAAGAAGACTGACGCTGATGGTAATGTTACTGTCTACAAAGCTCGACTTGTCGCAAAAGGTTTTCGACAAGTTCAAGGGGTTGACTACGATGAGACTTTCTCACCCGTAGCGATGCTTAAGTCCGTCTGAATCATGTTAGCAATCACCGCATTTTATGATTATGAAATCTGGCAAATGGACGTCAAAACTGCATTCCTTAATGGATTTCTTAAAGAAGTGTTGTATATGATGCAACCAGAAGGTTTTGTCGATCCTAAAAGTGCTAACAAAGTGTGCAAGCTCTAGCGATCCATCTATGGACTGGTGCAAGCATCTCGGAGTTGGAATATACGCTTTGATGAGGTGATCAAAGCATATGGTTTTATAGAGACTTTCGGTGAAGCCTGTATTTACAAGAAAGTGAGTGGGAGCTCTGTAGCATTTCTAATATTATATGTAGATGACATATTGTTGATTGGAAATGATATAGAATTTCTGGATAGCATAAAAGGATACTTGAATAAGAGTTTTTCAATGAAAGACCTCAATGAAGCTGCTTATATATTGGGCATCAAGATCTATAGAGATAGATTGAGACGCTTAATAGGACTTTCACAAAGCACATACCTTGACAAAGTTTTCGAGAAGTTCAAAATGGATCATTCAAAGAAAGGGTTCTTGCCTATGTTACAAGGTGTGAAGTTGAATCAGACTCAAAGCCCGACCACTGCAGAAGATAGAGAGAAAATGAAAGTCATTCCCTATGCCTCAGCCATAGGTTCTATCATGTATGCTATGCTGTGTACCAGACCTGATGTGTGCCTTGCCATAAGTCTGGCAGGGAGGTACCAAAGTAATCTAGGAGTGGAACACTAGACAGCGGTCAAGAACATCCTGAAGTACCTGAAAAGGACCAAGGATATGTTTCTCGTTTATGGAGGTGACAAAGAGCTCATCGTAAATGGTTACGTTGATGCTAGCTTTGACACTGATCCGGATGACTCTAAGTCACAAACTCGATACGTATTTATATTGAATGGTGGAGCTGTCAGTTGGTGCAGTTCCAAGCTGAGCGTCATGGCGGGATCTACGTGTGAAGCGGAGTACATGGCTGCTTCAGAAGCAGCAAATGAAGGAGTCTGGATGAAGGGGTTCATATCCGATCTGGGTGTAATACCTAGTGCATCGGATCCAATGAAAATATTTTGTGACAACACTGGAGCAATTGCCTTGGCAAAGGAATCCAAGTTTCACAAGAGAACCAAACACATCAAGAGACGCTTCAACTCCATTCGTGAACAAGTCAAGGATGGAGACATAGAAATTTGCAAGATACATACGGATCTGAATGTAGCAGACCCGTTGACTAAGCCTCTTCCACGAGCAAAACATGATTAGCACCAAGACTCCATGGGTGTTAGATTCATTACAATGTAATCTAGATTATTGACAATAATAAAGTTGTTATTTTATATTTCCTTATTCATGATAAAGTCTTATTATTCATGCTAGAATTGTATTGATCGGAAACCTAAATACATGTGTGAATACATAAACAAACACCGTATCCCTAGTGACCCTCTACTTGACTAGCTCGTTGATCAAAGATGGTTATGGTTTCCTAACCATGGACATGAGTTGTCATTTGATAATGGGATCACATCATTAGGAGAATGATGTGATGGACAAGACCCATCTGTTAGCTTAGCATAATGATCGTTCGGTTTTATTGCTATTGCTTTCTTCATGTCAAATACATATTCCTTCGACTATGAGATTATGCAACTCCCGGATACCGGAGGAATGCCTTGTGTGCTATCAAATGTCACAATGTAATTGGGTGATTATAAAGATGCTCTACAAGTATCTCCGAAGGTATTTGTTGAGTTGGCATAGATCGAGATTAGGATTTGTCACTCCGAGTATCGGAGAGGTATCTCTGGGCCCTCTCGGTAATACACATCATAAGCTTGCAAGCAAATGACTAAGGAGTTAGTTATGAGGTGATGTATTACGGAACGAGTAAAGAGACTTGCCGGTAATGAGATTGAACTAGGTATGAAGATACCGACGATCGAATCTCGGGCAAGTAACATACCGATGGACAAAGGGAGTTACGTATGTTGTCATAATGGTTCGACCGATAAAGATCTTCATAGAATATGTAGGAGCCAATATGGGCATCCAGATTCCGCTATTGGTTATTGACCGGAGAGGTGTCTCGGTCATGTCTACATAGTTCTCGAACCCGTAGGGTCCGCACGCTTAACGTTCGATGGCGATATAGTATTATATGAGTTATGTGATTTGGTGACCGAATGTTGTTCGGAGTCCCGGATGAGATCACAGACATACGAGGAGTCTCAAAATGGTCGAGAGGTAAAGATTGATATATAGAACAATGGTATTCGGACACCGGAAGTGTTTCGGGAGGGGGGGGGGGGTACCGGGTACTTATCGGGTCACCGGAAGGGGTTCCGGGCACCCCCGACAAAAGATATGGGCCTTATGGGCCAAGAGGGGAAACACACCAGCCACAAGGGGCTGGTGCGCCCCCCATATGGGCCAGCCTAAGGAGGAGAAGGAAAGGGGAGAAGGGAAAGGTAAGTGTGGATTAGGATTCCCACTTCCTTCCCTCCCCCCCCCTCTCTCCTTCCCCCTCCGACAAACATGGCAGGGGGGCGCGGCCAAGGGCAGGAGCCCAAGTAGGATTCGGACCTACTTGGGGCGACCCTTGGCCTCTCCCCTCTCCTTCCCACCTATATATATGAGGAGGGGGGCGCCTAGCACACCCCAGACAATTATTAGCCGTGTGTGGCGCCCCCTCCACCGTTTACACCCCCGGTCATATTTTCGTAGTGCTTAGGCGAAGCCCTGCGGAGATCACTTCACCATCACCGTCACCACACCATCGTGCTGACGGAACTCATCTACTACCTCAACATCTTTCTGGATCAAGAAGGCGAGGGACATCACCGAGCTGAACGTGTGCAGAACGCGGAGGTGCCGTGCGTTTGGTACTTGATCGGTTGAAGCGCGAAGAAGTTCGACTACATCAACCGCGTTGTGAAACGCTTCCGCTTACGGTCTACAAGGATACATAGACACACTCTCCCCCTCGTTGCTATGCATCTCCACGGATAGATCATTGCGTGTGCGTAGAATTTTTTTTGTTTTCCATGCAAGGATTCCCAACACTCTTGTCTTGTCCGCAATCTTCACCCCTGCAGGTACCCAAGATTATGGAGATCGAGCACCGGTGAGGTTAGGAGCAAGGGGACTGTGAAGTGTTATATCGAACACCGGTGACAGTAAGGTTCAGTAGGGTAACATGGATCATATCCTTGGGGATTCATGAGGTGTAGTCATTGAACGCTGATAACCCATAAGTATAGGGGATCACAACAGTTTTCGAGGGTAGAGTATTCAACCCAAATTTATTGATTCGACACAAGGGGAGCCAAAGAATATTTGAGAGTATTAGCAACTGAGTTGTAAATTCAATCACACTTGGAGATTAATTATCTGCAGCAAAGTAATCAGTAGCACAGTAATATGATAGTTTTGATAATAGTAGCAGCAGCAACAGTAACAGTAACAGTGATAGTAATAGTTTCGTAGCAAGTGCAATAGTAATAGTAGCAGTAGTAACTTAGCAAGATCAATATGTAGGAAAATTGTAGGCATTGGATCGGTAATTTGTTGGATGATATTCATCATGTGACAGTCATAACCTAGGGCGATACGGCACTAGCTCCAGTTCATAAATATAATGTAGGCATGTATTCCGTAAATAGTCATACGTGCTTATGGAAAGAACTTGCATGACATCTTTTGTCCTACCCTCCCGTGGCAGCGGGGTCTATAATGGAAACTAAGGGATATTAAGGCCTCCTTTTAATAGAGAACAGGAACAAAGCATTAACACACAGTGAATACATGAACTCCTCAAACTACGGTCATCACCGGGAGTGGTCCCGACTATTGTCACTCCGGGGTTGCCGGATCATAACACGTAGTAGGTGACTATAACTTGCAAGATCGGATCTAGAACATAGATATAATGGTGATAACATAAACGGTTCAGATCTGAAATCATGGCACCCGGGCCCAAAGTGACAAGCATTAAGCATGGCAAAGTCATAGCAACATCAATCTCAGAACATAATGGATACTAGGGATCAAGCCCTACCAAAACTAACTCGATTACATGATGAATCTCATCCAACTCCTCACCGAGCAGCGAGCCTACGAAGGAATTACTCACTCCCGGTGGGGAGCATCATGGAATTGGCGATGGAGAAGGGTTGGTGATGACGAAGAACAAAGATCCCCCTCTCCGGAGCCCCAAACGGACTCCAGATCTTTCCTCCCGATGAAGAACAGGAGGTGACGACAGTTCCGTCTCGTGAAACGCGATAATTCTTTCTCCCTGATTTTTTTCTGGAAAAATGTGATTTTATAGCGTAGGTTTTAGTGTCTGTGGGGCCACCAGGTGGGGACAACCCACCTGGGCGCGCTTGGAGGGGGGGCGCGCCCTGGTGGGTTGTGCCCACCCAGGTGCCCCCCTCCAGTGGTTCTTGGCTCCAGAAATTCTCTTTATTGATATAAAAAATCCTCGCAACGTTTCGTTCCATTCCGAGAACCTTTATTTCTGCACAAAAACAACACCATGGTAGTTCTGCTAAAAACAACATCAGTCCGGGGTTAGTTTCATTCAAATCATGCAAATTAGAGTCCAAAACAAGAGGAAAAGCGTTAGGAAAAGTAGATACGTTGGAGACGTATCAACTGCCCCAAGCTTAAACCTTTGCTTGTCCTCAAGCAATTTAGTTGATAAACTGAAAGTGAAAAAGAAAAACTTTTACGAACTCTTTTGCTCTTGTTTGCATAAATAAGCTTAAACAGCACCCAGGTTTTCAGCCAATATTATAACTAACCATGTCAACAATAACTCTTAAAAATTATATTAACTCATATCAGTGACATAATCAGCTAGCGAGCAATAATAGGATATCTCAAACAGCAACACGTTGTCAAAACAACCATGATATAATATGATAATAGTGGTATCTCGCTAGCCCTTTCTGAGACCGCAAAACATAAATGCAGAGCACCTCTAAAGTCCGAGCAGCGACTAAACATTGTAATTCATGGTAGAAAAGATCCAGTCATGATGCACCCAACATTAGCTACACACAATGCATCAGCATGACAGCAGTGCTCTCAGGTTCTGGCGCTTATTTGAGAAGGTGATGACACAACATAAAAGTAAATAGATAGTCCCTTCACAGAGGGAAGCAGTGATTTGCAGAGGTGCCAGAGCTCAAGTTTTTAAAATAGAGGTAAATGAAATTTTGAGACATGCACCCTTCTTATTCACTCACGACAATCAGTTATCAATATCTTCCATGCTAAACACATTAGTAGCGGTTCCCAAGCGATAAAGTAAAGGTTATGACTCCATTGGGAGTTTTTGTTTGATTATTTGTAAGCTTTTTCTGTTTGTAGTTTGGGACTGGGAATCCCTATTACCGCCCATTTTCTCGTGCGATGGCGAGTGAATAAACACTCGACCTGAGAATAATCCGCTTAGCATGGAAGATACCGACTACCTCCTGTCATTCCATGAATGATCCAGGCACACAAAAAGGATATTTATTTGAAGTTTTTAGAGATGGCACATGCAAATTTACTTAGGACGGCAGGGTAATACCGCATATAGGTAGGTATGGTGGGCTCATCTGGAATAACTTGGGTTCAAGGTTTTTTTTATGTACAAACAGAATTCCCACTTAGTACAGGCGAAGGCTAGCAAATAGATTGAGAAGCGGCCAGCTAGAGAGCAACAACGGTCATGAACATGCATTATGCATAAGTAACATTGGACACTAGCATGAGTAGGATATGAACACCATGAACATAAATATCATAGAGGCTATGTTGGTTTTGATTCAACTACATGCATGAACATGTGCCAAGTCGAGCCACTCGAACATTTAGAGGAGGATACCATATCATCATACTACATCACAATCATTTTAACGCAATGTTGACATCCAAGATAAATCATTATCCACTCCTAGCTACTTATGCATGGAATGAGAAACTATAATCTCTAATTGTCATTGCAGACATGTTTGATCATAATAGGCTGAATCATGGATACTAGGTTAAACATATTTACAAAAATAGAACAAGTCGAGTTCATACCCGTTTCTCTCTGCCACGGCCAGTTCATCGAATATCGTCATTATTGCTTTTCACTTGCACGACCGAACGATAAGAAAATAATAAAAGTGCAAAAGTGCCATGGACTAAGCTGGAATCTGCAAACATTTTATTCAACAGGAGAAGACAAGGTAAAATGGGCACTTTGTTAGATCAACAATTATGCATATGAGAGCCACTCAACAATTTCATCGTGGTCTTCTCCTTGGTATGACTTAATAAAAAGAAAAGAAATTCAGAGAAACACACTGAAATATTTTTGGAGTTTTTGGTTTTATCTGAAGGAGGCAAATAAAAGGAGAAAGCAAAAACGAGAAAAACTATTTACGCGGGAAAGCTCCCAACAAGCAAAGAAGAACAAGGAAATCTTTTTGGTTTTTCTTTTTAGTACTACAGCTAACTACTCTAGAAAGAAGAATAAAAAAGATACAGGAAATATTTTTGCATTTTCTCAAAGTTTTTCAAACACACAAGAAGAAAGCAAGAAAATAAATTTAAGCATGGATAATACAATGAAAAAGTGCGAACACCGACAAATGAAATATGTGAACATGAATGTAATGTTGGTGAGAAACACGTACTCCCCCAAGCTTAGACTTTTGACCTAACTTGGTAATCAATCAATAGCCTGCATAATGGTCGGAGTGGTAGCTCACGGAGGCTCTTGGTGCGGATGTCTCAGCCTGCCGTGCAGCCACAACCGCTGCGTTGTGGGCTCGGGCCTCGCTCTCCAGAACAAAATATCTTCCCCTGCTATGATAATCAAAGAGAGCAGGTGCAGGCAAATATGTGTATACGACGGACTCTTGATTAAACAACAATTTGTAGGTGAAATTATCAGGTTTACCCTTAAGGATCTTATGACGCTTCATAGCATCAAAGTCTAAATACTGCGTGGGTAAAATAGGGTCATATGGCAAGGGTGAAACACCCAGCTCTCTTGCTAAGCGTGTGGCATAAATTCCACCATAAAAATAACCACTACTAGCATTGTGTTGCAACCTACGTGCAACAATCGCTCCAAGATTATAGCTTTTGTCACCGGTGAAAGCGGCGCATATGAGGCTCAAGTCTGGAGCACAAAGTGTACTACAGTCTTGTTTGCCTACAATACATTTCCCATTGAATAATGCAAAGTATTGAATTGCGGGAAAATGAATGCTCTTTATTCTACCTTGCGTCACTCCCCTATTCTCACCATAGCAAAGGCTAGGCAAAAATGTTTCGAACTCAGCTCTTGGTGGTTCATCAAGCGAACCCCAGAATGGAATTTTGCAGTGGTGAGCAAACCTTTCTAGTGATATGGTAAATGAATTTTCATACAGTTTAAATGACACCCTAGACTCATGGGGATGGAATTTAAATCCTTTGACAAATGATTCAGTGAGAGTGTGGTGTTGATTGCACTTATCTGAAATGTAGGGACCGAGATCGGCATTGTGAACATATTGTTCAAATTCCTCCTTAATGCCCACACTCACCATATAGTCGGTGCATGGCCATAAGCATGTTTTGGTGGTGGCATCTCGTATGGAACTCTCACTTGGTTCGACATAAGACCGACGAACGGAACTGTCACTAGAGGATGCCTCCGAGGATCTCCTCTTGGAGGACCTCCTTCCAAAGAGGTTCATCATGTTCGCGTACAATTTTCTGAAAATTTTCAGGTGACAAAAATTTATCAACCAAACTTTACAAGATTGATAGCAACTACTCATAGGGATGCCTAGAGGCCATGGCAAGCATTCAAACTACTTAGAACTCTAAGAATTCAACATGCAAGCTCATCTACAGCAGCACCAAGAGTAGCTAATTATTCAAAATATAAACAACTAAAGCAAAACTAATTGGACAAACGGAGGAGTCACATACCAAGCAACAATCCCCCGAAACAGTTTCGGAAACGGAGCTTCGAGCAAAGAGATCGAAATCCGCGGGGTTGAGAGCAAGAACACGAGAGAGAGAGCAATGGTGATTTTTTTTGAAGGTAGGTGATGATGTGGTGTGAAGAGATAAGTTAGGAGGCCCACGTGGGGACCACAACCCACCAGGGCACACCTGGGGGTCCTGGCGCGCCCAGGTGGGTTGTGCCCACCTGGTGCACCTCCCTCTGATATTATTTGCACCAAAAATTCTTAAATAATCAGAAAAAAATCGTATTAAATTTTCAGAGCATTCTGAGAACTTTTATTTTTGGGTCATTTTTTTATTGCACGGGAAAATTCAGAAAACAGACAAAACATGGCATTTTATTTTATTTAACTAGTAGGAACAGAAAATGAAAGGTAGGGACAGAAGGTGGTGCTTACTGAATTCATCAACTTCACACCTCTCAAAAAATGATCCATTAATAAGGTTGATCAAGTCTTATTAACAACCACTTTCGATTAGCATGAAACCGAAGAACTTTCGTAAATCACTAAGTTACCTCAATGGGGATATGAATTTCCCCAACAATAAGCATTTCATATTTCTTTTTAACAGTAGGTAGCGGTAGTTGAAAACTTCCAATAGTGACTGTCGGAGATTTTTCAATAACATTAATACCATTCACTTGGAATTGTTTCTTCGGAAAGTGCACCGTATGCTCATTACCATTGATATGAAAAGTGACCTTGATTTTATTGCAATCAATAACAGCCCCTGCAGTATTCAAGAAGGGTCTACCAAGGATAATCGACATGTTGTCGTCCTCGGGCATCTCAAGTATAACAAAGTCAGTCAAAATAGTAACATTAGCAACAACAACGGGCACATCCTCACAAATACCGATAGGTATGGAAGTTGATTTGTCAGCCATTTGCAAAGATATTTCAGTAGGTGTGATTTTATTCAAATCAAGTCTTTTATATAAAGAGAAAGGCATAACACTAACACCAGCTCCTAAATCACACAAAGCAGTTTTCACATAATTTCTTTTAATGGAGCAAGGTATAGTTGGTATTCCCGGGTCTCCAAGTTTTTTGGGCACTCCATCTTTAAAAGTATAATTAGCAAGCATGGTGAAGATTTCAGCTTCCGGTATTTTTCTCTTATTGGTGATGATGTCTTTCATGTATTTTGCATAAGGAGGCATTTTAAGGATATCAGTCAAGCGAGTACGCAGAAAGACTGGCCTCAGCATTTCAGCAAAGCATTCAAATTCCTCATCATCTTTCTTTTTAGTTGACTTAGGTGGAAAGGGCATAGGTTTTTGAACCCACGGTTCTCTTTCTTTACCGTGTTTTCTAGCAATAAAATCTCTTTTATCATATCGTGTATTCTTGGGTTGTGGGTTATCAAGATCAACTGCTGGTTCTATCTCAACATCATTGTCTGGTTCTTTATTATTTGTTTGAGTGTCTTCATGAACCTCATCATTATCTTTTTCATTTCATTATCAGAAGGTGAGTGTTCACTACCAGATTGAGTTTCAGCATCAGAGATAGAAACTTCATTATCATTATCAGGAGGTTTTTCTACTTCAGGTTCACTAGAGGCATGCAAAGTCCTATCATTTTTCTTCTTCTTTTTCTTTTTAGAAGGACTACGTGCATCGGTGTCAACTCTTTGAGAGTCTTGTCCAATTCTTTTTGGGTGTCCCTCAGGATAAAGAGGTTCCTGAGTCATTCTACCTCCTCTAGTCATTACTCTAACAGCATGATCATTGATATTATTATTCATTTCATCTAACAATTCTCTTTGAGATTTAGCAACTTGTTCTAACTGAGTTTGAACCATAGAAGCATGCTTTCCCACACCTCTAACATCATTTGAGATTCTAAATAACAAGTCACTCAAGCGAGCAATCATATCAGAATTGTATTTTAATTGTTTCATAATATTTGCATTGAAGTGATCTTGTTTTCTAATGTAATTCTCAAAGTCATAAAGGCATTGGCTAGGGTGCATATTGTGAGGATTATCATTATCATTGAATTTCATTAGAGAATTTACCTCTACCACCTTAGGTGGTGGTGGTGGTGTATTAAGCCCATGTATTTCTTCTATAGGAGGTAAACTTTTAACATCCTCAGCCTTAATACCTTTTTCCTTCATAGATTTCTTTGCCTCTTGCATATCTTCAGGACTGAGATATAAGATACCCCTCTTCTTCGGAGTGGGTTTAGGCGGTGGTTCAGGAAGAGTCCAATCATCATAATTTTTCAATATGTTATTCAATAATTCTTCAGCTTGCCCAATAGTTCGTTCCCTGAAAACACAACCAGCACAACTATCTAGGAAATCCCTAGAAGCATCGGTTAGTCCATTATAGAAGATATCAAGTATTTCATTTTTCTTAAGAGGATGATCAGGCAAAGCATTAAGCAATTGGAGAAGCCTCCCCCAAGCTTGTGGGAGACTCTCTTCTTCAATTTGCACAAAGTTAAATATCTCCTGCAAGGTAGCTTGTTTCTTATGAGCAGGAAAATATTTTTCAGAGAAGTAATAAATCATATCCTGGGGACTACGCACACACCCAGGAGCAAGAGTATTGTACCAAGCTTTAGCATCACCCTTTAATGAGAACGGAAATAACTTGAGGATAAAGTAATAGCGAGTTTTCTCATCATGAGTAAAAAGGGTGGCTATGTCATTCAACTTAGTAAGATGTGCCACAACAGTTTCAGTTTCATAACCATGGAAAGGATCAGATTCAACCAAAGTAATTAACTCTGGGTCGACAGAGAATTCATAATCCTTATCATCAAAAAAGATAGGTGAGGTAGCAAACTTAGGATCATATTGGATTCTAGCATTCAGAGATTTTTCTTTATACTTGCATAATAATTTCTCTAGATCATCTCTATCCTTACAAGCAAGAATATCTCTTGTTGTCTCCTCATTCATAACATAACCTTCCAGTACCTTAGGCATTTCATATCTAGGAGGGCTAGTTCTAGTGGGTGTTTCAGGATTTTCAGTTTCAAGCTCATCATCAGTTTCAACAATATCATGTTGTCTTACTCTAGCAATTTGTTCATCAAGAAATTCACCTAGTGGCACATCATCATCATGCAAGGTACTAGCATCATCATAAGCATCATTCATAGCAGAAGTAGCATTATCAATAACTTGCGACATATCAGGATTAATAGCATGTGGTGTTGTTGTAAGTTTACTTATAACAGAAGGTGAATCTAAAGTAGAGCTAGATGGCAGTTCCTTACCTCCCCTCGTCTTAGAGGGAAAAATCTTAGTCTTAGCATCCTTCAGATTCTTCATAGTGATAAATTGATAATAATCCCAAGTGACTCAACAAATATAGCTATGCTCCCCGGTAACGGCGCCAGAAAAAGGTCTTGATAACCCACAAGTATAGGGGATCGCAACAGTTTTCAAGGGTAGAGTATTCAACCCAAATTTATTGGTTCGACACAAGGGGAGCCAAAGAATATTTGAGAGTATTAGCAACTGAGTTGTCAATTCAATCACACCTGGAGATTAATTATCTGCAGCAAAGTGATCAGTAGCATAGTAATATGATAGTTTTGATAATAGTAGTAGCAGCAACAATAACGGTAACAGTGATAGTAATAGTTTCGTAGCAAGTGCAATAGTAACAGTAGTAGTAGTAACTTAGCAAGATCAATATGTAGGAAAATCGTAGGCATTGGATCGGTAATTTTTTGGATGATATTCATCATGTGACAGTCATAACCTAGGGCGATACGGCACTAGCTCCAGTTCATAAATATAATGTAGGCATGTATTCCGTAAATAGTCATACGTGCTTATGGAAAGAACTTGCATGACATCTTTGTCCTACCCTCCCGTGGCAGCGGGGTCCATATTGGAAACTAACGGATATTAAGGCCTCCTTTTAATAGAGAACCAGAACAAAGCATTAACACACGGTGAATACATGTATTCACTAAGTGCTAATGCTTTTTTCCGGTTCTCTATTAAAAGGAGGCCTTAATATCCCTTAGTTTTCTTATGGACCCCGCTGCCATGGGAGGGTAGGACAAAAGATGTCATGCAAGTTCTTTTCCATAAGCACGCATGACTATATACAGAATACATGCCTACATTACATTGATGAATTGGAGCTAGTTCTGTGTCGCCCTAGGTTATGACTGCTACATGATGAATATCACCCGACATAATTATCCATCATTGATCCAATGCCTACGAGCTTTTCACATATTGATCTTTGCTAAGTTACTTTTGTTGTGCTGCTGTTACAATTGCTACAAACTTACTACTGTTACCGTTACTTCCATACTATTTCGCTACTAAAAACTTTGCTGCAGATATTAAGTCTTTCAGGTGTGGTTGAATTGATAACTCAACTGCTAATACTCGTGAATATTCTTTGGCTCCCCTTGTGTCAAATCAATAAATTTGGGTTGAATACTCTACCCTCGAAAACTGTAATGATCCCCTATACTTGTGGGTTATCAAGACCTTTTTCTAGCGCCGTTGCCGGGGAGCATAGCTATATTTGCTGAGTCACTTGGGATTTATATCTGTTGATCACTATGAAGAATCTGAAGGATACCAAAACCAAGATTTTTCCCTCTAAGACGAGGGGAGGTAAGGAACTGCCATCTAGCTCCGCACTTGATTCACCTTCTGTTTTGAGTAAGCTTGCGACACCACCACCTGCTATTAATCCTGATATTGTTGGAAATATGCCCTAGAGGCAATAATAAATTGGTTATTATCATATTTCCCTGTTCATGATAAACGCCTATTATCCATGCTAGAATTGTATTGATCGAAAACTCAGATACATGTGTGGATACATAGAAAGATACCGTGTCCCTAGTGAGCCTCTACTAGACTAGCTCGTTGATCAAAAGATGGTTAAGGTTTCCTAACCATAGACATGAGTTTTCATTTGATAACGGGATCACATCATTAGGAGAATGATGTGATGGACAAGACCCAACCGTTAGCATAGCATATGATCGTTCAGTTTATTGCTACTGCTTTCTTAATGTCAAATACATGTTTCTTCGACCATGAGATCATGCAACTCCCGGATACCGGAGGATTGCCCTGTGTGCTATCAAACGTCACAACATAACTGGGTGATCATAAAGATGCTCTACAAGTATCTTCGAAGGTGTCTGTTGAGTTGGCATGAATCGAGATTGGGATTTGTCACTCTGTGTATCGGAGAGGTATCTCTGGGCCCTCTCGGTAATACACATCACAAGAAGCTTGCTAGCAAAGTGACTAAGGAGTTAGTTACGAGATGATGTATTACAGAACGAGTAAAGAGACTTGCCAGTAACGAGATTGAACCAGGTATGGAGATACCGACGATCGAATCTCGGGCAAGTAACATACCTACAGACAAAGGGAACTACGTATGTTGTCATAAAGGTTCGACCGATAAAGATCTTTGTAGAATATGTAGGGACCAATATGGGCATCCAGGTCCCGCTATTGGTTATTGACCGGAGAAGCGTCTCGGTCATGTCTACATCATTCTCGAACCCGTAGGGTCTGCATGCTTAACGTTTGTTGACGATATAGTATTATATGAGTTATGTATGTTGCTGACCGAATGTTGTTCGGTGTCCCGGATGAGATCACGGACATGACGAGGAGCTCCGGAATGGTCCGGAGGTAAAGATTGATATATAGGATGATATGGTTAGGCCAAGGGGTAAGGCCCACGGGGCTTTAGGTCGGTGCAAAAGGATGTTTTGCAGAGGTCAGGGACCAAACGCCAGAGACCCTGGCGTCTGGCCCCGGGCCAGACGCCGAGGCCCATGGTGTCTAGGCCAGACGCCAAGGACTGTGGTGTCTGGTCCTGGAAGTCCGAGAAGGACTCTTCCTTGCGGGCAAAACCGACTTTGAGGAGGCTCTTTCTCCAAGTTTCGACCCCGGGGCTCAACATATAAATAGAGGGGCAAGGTTAGCACCCGGAACACATCAAGATTCACCAAGCCGTGTGCCAGCAACCCCGTCCCCTCTAGTTTATCCTTCGTCATAGTTTCTGTTGTGCTTGGCGAAGCCCTGCGGAGATTGTTCTTCACCAACATCATCACCACGCTGTCGTGCTGCCGGAACTCATCTACTACTTTGCCCCTCTTGCTGGATCAAGAAGGCGAGAACGTCATCGAGTTGAACGTGTGCTGAACGCGGAGGTGCCGTACGTTCGGTACTTGATCAGGGCGGATCGTGAAGGTGTACGACTACATCAACGGCGTTGATAAACGCTTTCGCTTAGCGATCTTCAAGGGTATGAAGATGCTCTCCCCCTCTCGTAGCTATGCATCTCCATGGATAGATCTTGCATGTGCGTAGAATTTTTTTCCATGCAACATTCCCCAACAGTGGTATCAGAGCCAGGTCTATGCGTAGATGATATGCAAGAGTAGAACACAAAGGAGTTGTGCGCGGTGATGTTCATACTGCTTACCACCAACGTCTTATTTCGATTCGGTGGCATTGTGGGATGAAGCGGCTCGTACCAACCTTACATATTCACGCACATGAGACCGGTTCCACCGATTGACATGCAACTTGTTTAGCATAAAGGTGGCTGGTGGGTGTCTGTTTCTCCTACTTTAGTTGAATCGAATTTGACTACGGCCGGTCCTTGAAGAAGGTTAAAACAGCAAACTTGATAAATCACTGTTGTGGTTTTTTCGTAGGTAAGAACGATTCTTGGTAGAAGCCCGTAGCAGCCACGTAAAACTTGCAACAACAAAGTAGAGGACGTCTTAATTGTTTTTGCATGTCATGTTGTGATATGATATGGTCAAGACGCGATGTGATATACGTTATTGTATGAGATGGTCATGTTTTGTAATATCGACAACCGGCAGGAGCCTTAGGGTTGTGTCTTAATTATTGTATGAAATGAAAGCGCCATGTAATTGCTTTACTTTATCGCTATGCGTTAGCAATAGTTGGCGAGACGACCCCGACGCAACGATGGAGATCTAGGTGTCGTGCCGGTGACGATGGAGATCATGAAGTTGCTTTGGAGATGGAGATCAAAAGCACAAGATGATGGCCATATCATGTCACATATTTTGATTGCATGTGATGTTTATCCTTTATGCATCTTATTTTGCTTAGAACGACGGTAGCATTATAAGATGAACCCTTCACTTAATTTCAAGATAAAAGTGTTCTCCCCGAGTATGCACCGTTGCTAAAGTTCGTCGTTTCAAAGCACCTCGTGATGATCGGGTGTGATAGACTCTACGTTCACATACAATGGGTGTAAGCCAGATTTACACACGTGGAATACTTGGGTTAAACTTGACGAGCCTAGCATGTATAGACATGGTCTCGGAACACTGGAGACCGAAAGGACGAACATGAGTCATATAGTAGATATGATCAACATGAAGATGTTCACCATTGATGACTACCCTATCTCACGTGATGATCGGACATGGGTTAGTTGATTTGGATCATGTATCACTTAGACAACTTGAGGGATGTTGATTTAAGTGGGAGTTCATAAGTAATTTAATTATTTGAACTAAAATTTATCATGAACATAGTCAAAAATGTCTTTGCAAATTATGTCATAGATTAACAGTTCGCGATGTAGCTCCCCTGTTTTTGATGCATTCCTAGAGAAAACTAAGTTGAAAGATGATGGTAGCAATAATGCAGGCTGAGTCCGTGATCTAAGGATTATCCTCATTGCTGCACAGAAGAATTATGTCGTTGATGCACCGCTAGGTGACAGACCTGCTGCAGGAGCTGATGCAGACGTTATGAACGTTTGGCAAGCTTGATCTGATGACTACTTGATAGTTTAGTGCGCCTTTCTTTACGGCTTAGAATCGGGGCTCCGAAGATGTTTTGAATGTCATGGAACATATGAGATGTTCCAAGAGCTGAAATTGGTATTTCAGACTCATGCCCGTGTTGAGAGGTATGAGACCTCTGACAAGTACTTTGCCTACAAGATGGAGGAGAATAGCTCAGCCAGTGAGCATGTGCTCAAAATGTTTGGGTATTACAATCGCTTGAGTCAAGTGGGAGTTAATCTTCCAGATAAGATAGTGACTGACAGATTTCTCCAGTCACTGTCACCAAGCTACTAGAGCTTCATGATGAACTATAATATGCAAGGGATGATGAAAACGATTCCCAAGCTCTTCGCGATGCTGAAATTGGCTGAGGTAGAAATCAAGAAAGAACATCAAGTGTTGATGGTTAACAAGACCACTAGTTTTAAGAAAAAGGGCAAGGGAAAGAAAGGAAACTTCAAGAAGAATGGCAAGCAAGTTGTCACTCCCGTGAAGAAACCCAAAGCTGGACCCAAGCCTGAAACTGAGTGCTTCTACTACAAAGGAAATGGTCACTGGAAGCGGAACTGCCCCAAATATTTGGCGGATAAGAAGGATGGCAACGTGAACGAAGGTATATTTGATATACATGTTGTTGATGTGTTCCTTGCTAGTGCTCGTAGTAGCGCCTGGGTATTTGATACCGGTTCAGTTGCTAAGATTAGTAACTCGAAACAGGAGTTGCAGAATAAACGGAGACTAGTTAAGGGCGAGGTGACGATGTGTGTTGGAAGTGTTTCCAAGATTGATATGATCACCATCGCACACTCCCTCTACCTTCGGGATTAGTGTTGAGCCTAAATAAATGTTATTTGGTGTGTGCATTGAGCATGAACATGATTAGATCGTGTTTATTGCAATACGGTTATTAATTTAAGTCAGAGAATAATTGTTGTTCTGTTTACATGTATAAAACCTTCTATGGTCATACACCCAATGTAAATGGTTTATTGAATCTCGATCATAGTGATACACATATTCATAATATTGATGCCAAAAGATGCAAAGTTGATAATGATAGTGCAACATACTTGTGGCACTGCCGTTTAGGTCATATTGGTGTAAAGCGCATGAAGAAACTCCATGCAGATGGACTTTTGGAATCACTTGATTATGAATCATTTGATACTTGCGAACCATGCCTCATGGGCAAGATGACTAAAACTCCGTTCTCCGGAATAATGGAGTGAGCTAATGACTTGTTGGAAATAATATATACCGATGTATGCGGTCCGATGAGTGTTAAAGCACACGGCGGGTATCCTTATTTTCTAACCTTCACAGATGATTTGAGTAGGTATGGGTATATCTACTTGATGAAACATAAGTCTGAAACATTTGAAAAGTTCAAAGAATTTCAGAATGAAGTGGAGAATCATCGTAACAAGAAAATAAAGTTTCTATGATCAGATCGCGGAGGCGAATATTTCAGTTACGAGTTTGACCTTCATTTAAAACATGTGGAATAGTTTCACAACTCACGCCACCTGGAACACCACATCGTAATGGTGTGTCCGAACGTTGTAAACGTACTTTATTAGATATGGTGCGTTCTATGATATCTCTTACCGATTTACCACTATCGTTTTGGGGTTATGCATTAGAGATTGCCGCATTCACGTTAAATAGGGCACCGTCTAAATCCGTTGAGACGACACCGTATGAACTATGGTTTGGCAAGAAACCTAAGCTGCCGTTTCTTAAAGTTTGGGGATGCGACGCTTATGTCAAAAGGCTTCAGCCTGATAAGCTCGAACCCAAAGCGGAAAAGTGCATCTTCATAGGATACCCGATAGAAACTATTGGGTATACCTTCTACCACAGATCCGAAGGCAAAATCTTTGTTGCTAAGAATGGGTCCTTTCTAGAGAAGGAGTTTCTCTCAAAAGAAGTGAGTGGGAGGAAAGTAGAACTTGATGAGGAAGTGGTACCTGCTCTCGAATTGGAAAGTAGTACAACAGAGAAAACCGTTCCCGTGATGCCTACACCAACTAGAGAGGAAGCTAATGATGATGATCATGAAACTTCAGATCAAGTTACTACTGGACCTCGTAGGTTGACCAAAACACGTTCTGCAATAGAGTGGTACGGTAATCCTGTAATGGAAGTCATGTTGTTGGACAACGGCGAACCTACGAACTATGAAGAAGCTATGACAAGCCCAGATTCCGAAAATGGCTTGAGGCCATGAAATCTGAGATAGGATCCATGTATGAGAACAAACTATGGACTTTGGTGGGTTTGCCTGATGATCGGCAAGCCATTGAGAATAAATGGATCTTCAAGAGGAAGACAGACGCTGATGGTAATGTCACTGTCTACAAAGCTCGACTTGTTGCAAAAAGGTTTTTGACAAGTTCAAGGGGTTGACTACGATGCGACTTTCTCACCCCTAGCAATGCTTAAGTCTGTCCGAATCATGTTAGCAATTGCCACATTTTATGATTATGAAATCTGGCAGAGGGACGACAAAACTGCATTCCTTAACGGGTTTCTTAAGAAAGAGTTGTATATGATGCAACCAGAAGGTTTTGTCGATCCTAAAGGTGCTAACAAAGTGTGCAAGCTCCAGCGATCCATCTATGGACTGATGCAAGCATCTCGGAGTTGGAATAAACGCTTTGATGAGGTGATCAAAGCATTTGGTTTTTGATACATCTCCAACGTGTCTATAATTTATGAAGTATTCATGCCATGTTTACAACAATTTTATATGGTTTTGGTATGATTTGATTAGAACTAACCTGGACTGACGCTGTTTTCAGCAGAACTACCGTGGTGTCATTTTTTGTGCAGAAATAAAAGTTCTCGGAATGAGCTGAAAATTTATAGAGAATATTTTTGGAAAATATAAAAAATACTGGAGCGAAAAGATACCGGAGAAGAGTCCCGAGGCAACCACAAGGGTCGCACCCCCTGGCTTGCCGCTGCCTCGTGGACCCCCCTGACGTGAGACCAATGCCAAAAACTCCTATAAATACAGAAACCCCCGAAAAGAAACCTAGATCGGAAGTTCCGCTGCCGTAAGCCTCTGTAGCCATGAAAAACCAATCGGGAGCCCGTTCTGGCACCCTGCCGAAGGAGGAAACCATCACCGATGGCCATCTTCATCATCCCGGCGGTCTCCATGACAAGGAGGGAGTAGTTCACCCTCGGGGTTGAGGGTATGTACCAGTAGCTATGTGTTTGATCTCTCTCTCTCTCTCTCTCTCTCTCTCTCGTGTTCTTGATTTGGCATGATCTTGATGTACCGCGAGCTTTGTTATTATAGTTGGATCATATGGTGTTTCTTCCCTCTCTACCTTCTTGTGATGAATTGAGTCTTGCTCTTTGAGGTTTCGTTATGTTGGATTGTGTATTGGATTTGAGAACACTTGATGTATGTCTTGCGATGGGATATCTGTGGTGACAATGGGATGTTCTATTGATTCACTTGATGTATGTTTTGGCACTCAACTCGTGGATTCCCGAGGTGACATTGGGGTAATCTATGCATAGGGGTTGATGCACATTTTCGTCCTACGTTCTCCGATAGAAACTTTGGAGTGACTCTTTGTTGCACGTTGAGGGATTGTTATGTGATCCAAATATGTTATCATTGTTGAGAGAATTTGCACTAGTGAAAGTATGAACCCTAGGCCTTGTTTTCAAGCATTGCAATACCGTTTTTGCTCACTTTTGTTACTAGTTACCTTGCTGTTTTTATATTTTCAGATTACAAAAACCTATATCTACCATCCATATTACACTTGTATCACCATCTCTTCGCCGAACTAGTGCACCTATACAATTTACCATTGTATTGGGTGTGTTGGGGACACAAGAGACTCTTTGTTATTTGTTTGAAGGGTTGTTTGAGAGAGACCATCTTCATCCTATGCCTACCACGGATTGATAAACCTTAGGTCATCCACTTGAGGGAAATTTGCTACTGTCCTACAAAACTCTGCGCTTGGAGGCCCAACACGAGTCTACAAGAAGAAGGTTGCGTAGTAGACATGAAGCTCTTTTCTGGTGCCGTTGCCGGGGAGGTGAGTGCGTGAAGGTATATCTTTAGATCTTGCAATTGAATCTTTTAGTTTTTTGTTTTATCACTAGTTTAGTCTATAAAAGAAAACAACAAAAAATGGAATTGAGGTTGCCTCATATGCTTCATCTTTTTAATGTCTTTCGTGAAAATAAGGATTCCGATAATTGTGCTCAATTGCTAGAAGAAGAAGTTAATAAAATGTTTGGCACTAAATCTTTGAATGATGAGCATGATTGCAATGTTGATGGTATGAATTCTTTGAACATCCATGATGCTAATGATATGCAAAGGCATAAGCTTGGGGATGCTTTGTTTGATGAAGATGATATTTTTAGTCCCCCAAGTTTTGATGAGAATATTTATTATGATGATAGCATGCCTCCTATTTATGATGATTATATTGACGAAAGTGGGTTTGGAAGAGTGTCAACTCTAGGTAATATTGATCCCACTATTTTGGAGGGTGTTGAATCTTTTCACAATATTGATAAAAGTGGATTTGGAGAGGTCATGACTTTATTTAGTGATGAATCCACTATTTTGGAAGAGGTTCCAATTGATTATGAGAACAAAGTTGCTATCTATGATGATTATTGTGATGAAATGTATGCTATAAAGAATAATGATAACCATGAAACTTGTCATCATGATTTTAATTTTCAATTGGATTATGCCTCACGTGATAGTTATTTTGTTGAGTTTGCTCCCACTACTATTCATGAGAATAAATTTGCTTATGTGGAGAGTAATAAAATTTCTATGCTTGTGGATCATGAAAAGAGTGCTTTATGTGATAGTTATATTGTTGAATTCATTCATGATGCTACTGAAAATTACTATGAGAGAGGAACATATGCTTTTACATATTGCATTAATATCAAGTTTCCTCTCTATGTGTTGAAAATCTTGAAGTTTTGCTTGCTTTACCTTCCTATGCTAGTTGATTCTTTCTCCCATAAATTGTTTGCTCACAAAATCCCTATGCATAGGAAGTGGGTTAGAGTTAAATGTGTTAGTCATATGCTTCATGATGCTCCCATTATGTTTCAATTCTTATCTTTTATGTGAGCATCATTGAAATCATCATGCCTAGCTAATAAGGCATTAAAGAAAAGCGCTTGTTGGGAGACAACCCAATATTTATACTTACTGTTTTTGTGTGTTAACATGATTAGGCTACTGTAGTAATCATGTTTTACAGGTTTCGTTTCAATAAAATGCCAATTAAAGCCTTTGGGATAGTGTGGATGATAGTTGACTTGATTCTGTGCAAAAACAGAAAGTTTTGCGTCCAGTACAGAAATTCCTGTATTTTACTGGAACGTGTAAAAATTCTGAATTTTTTACAGTTGATTGGTATACAAATTTTCTACGTTGTAGTAATGTTTCAGAAGTTTTGGAGTTACAGAAGTATGAACTTAATTCAGATCTTTACGTACTGTTCTGTTTTTGACAGATTCTGTTTTCAATGCATAGTGTGCTTGTTTTATGGTTTCTATGGTTTATATTTCTTAATATAAATTGTGGAAATGATAAGTTACAGTAGGCATTGTGTGAGAACAATTATTAATCTTGTCTTTGACAGTACCCAAGTGAATGATTTGTTTTATTATACTAACGGATCTCACGAAGGTTTTGTTAAGTTTTGTCTGATTGAAGTTTTCAAGTTTTGGGTGAGATATCGATATGAGGAGAATAAGGAGTGACAAGAGCCTAAGCTTGGGGATTCCCAAGGCACCCCTAGGTAATATAAAAGGAAGATCCAAGCAACTAAGCTTGGGGATGCCCCGGAAGGCATCCCCTCTTTCGTCTTCAACATTATCGGTAACCTTACTTGGAGCTATATTTTTATTTGTCACATGATATGTGTTTTGCTTGGAGCGTCATTTTATTTTGTTTAGATTTGCTTTCTGTTATTTATAATAAGTTTTTGTATCTTTTATTTCAATAAAAGTGTCAAGGATAGCCTTTACCATGCTTATTTTGCAAGTCTTTATGTTGCTGTTTTGAAAACAGAAAGTTTTCTATCATTGTCTAATTCTTCTGAAAAGTCAGAACGTGATAAAATCTTGAAATTTATACACAATGGGTAAAAACAAATTTTATACAGTGTGGTAATTGTTCAGAATTTTTGGATTTAGGGAAGTATGAGTACAATTGCACTCTTTACAGACTGTCCTGTTTAGACAGATTGCTGTTATGTTTGCATTGTTTGCATATGTTTGCTTGTTTAATGATTCTATTTGAGGATAGGGGTATTAAATATGCAGAGGTATTTATTATACAATTTTAAATAATAATTTTAGTAATTTGCTACAGTAGAGAATGATAAGGTTTTCCGTTTGATTTATACTAACTTATCTCACGAGTTCTTGTTGAGTTTTGTGTGGATGAAGTTTTTAATAATTAGGGAAACCGTGATATGAGAGGAATTAAGGAGACACAAGACCTCAAGCTTGGGGATGCCCAAGGCATCCCTAGTTAATATTTCAAGAAGTCTCAAGCATCTAAGCTTGGGGATGCCCCGGTTGGCATCCCACCTTTCTTCTTCAACAATTATCGGTTAGTATCGGTTGAGGCTAAGTTTTTGCTTCTTCACATGCTGTGTGCTATTTTTAGAAAGTTATTTTATTTTGTTTTGCTTGCTGTTTTAATAAAATACTTAAGATCTGAAATTCTTAGATGAGGGAGTCTTCACCTAGTTACTTAATTATTTGACTACTCATTGATCTTCACTTATATCTTTTTGGAGTAGTTTGTCAGTTGCTCTAGTGCTTCACTTATATCTTTTTAGAGCACGGAGGTGGTTTTATTTTGAAGAAATTGATGAACTCTCATGCTTCACTTATATTATTTTCAGATTCTTATAAATAGTATGGCAATTTGCTTTGGTTATGAATTTAGTCCTAATATGATGGGCATCCAAGAGTGATATAATAAAAACTTTCATAAAGAGCATTGAATATATGAGAAGTTTGATTCCTTGCATTTGTTTTGATATATAAAGATGGTGATATTAGAGTCATGCTAGTGAGTAATTGTGGATTGGTAGAAATACTTGTGTTAAGGTTTGTGATTCCCGTAGCATCCACGTATGGTGAACCGTTATGTGATGAAGTCGGAGCATGGTTTATTTATTGATTGTCTTCCTTATGAGTGGCGGTCGGGGACGAGCGATGGTCTTTTCCTACCAATCTATCGCCCTAGGAGCATGCGTGTAGTACTTTGTTTCGATAGCTAATAGACTTTTGCAATAAGTATGTGAGTTCTTTATGACTAATGTTGAGTCCATGGATTATACGCACTCTCACCCTTCCACCATTGCTGGCCTCTCTAGTACCACGCAACTTTCGCCAGTGCATTACACCCACCATACCTACCTATTATGGCATTTCCATAGCCATTCCGAGATATATTGCCATGCAACTTCCACCGTTCTGTTTACTATGACACGCTTCATCATTGTCATATTGCTTTGCATGATCATGTAGTTGGCATAGTATTTGTGGCAAAGCCACCTTTCATATTTTTTATACATGTCACTCTTGATCATAGCACATCCCGGTACACCACTAGAGGCATTCATATAGAGTCATATTTTGTTCTAGCATTGAGTTGTAAGTAAATAAAAGTGTGATGATCATCATTATTAGAGCATTGTCCCATGTGAGGAAAGGATGATGCAGACTATGATTCCCCCACAAGTCGGGATGAGACTCGGGACGAAAAAAAGAGAAAAGAAAAAAGAAAGAAAAAGAGGCCAAAGAGCCCAAAATAAAAAAATGAGAGAAAAGAGAGAAGGGGCAATGCTACTATCCTTTTTCCACACTTGTGCTTCAAAGTAGCACCATGATCTTCATGATAGAGAGTCTCCTATTTTGTCACTTTCATATACTAGTGGGAATTTTTCATTATAGAAGTTGGCTTGTATATTCCAATGATGGGCTTCCTCAAATTGCCCTAGGTCTTCGTGAGCAAGCAAGTTGGATGCACACCCACTTAGTGTCTTTTGAGCTTTCATACACTTATAGCTCTAGTGCATCCGTTGCATGGCAATCCCTACTCACTCACATTGATATCTATTGATGGGCATCTCCATAGCCCGTTAATACGCCTAGTTGATGTGAGACTATCTCCTTATTTTTGTCTTGTCCACAACCATCATATTCTATTCCACCTATAGTGCTATATCCATGGCTCACGCCCATGTATTGCGTGAAAGTTGAAAAAGTTTGAGAACATCAAAAGTATGAAACAATTGCTTGGCTTGTCATCGGGGTTGTGCATGATTTAATACTTTGTGTGATGAAGATGGAGAATAGCCAGACTATATGATTTTGTAGGGATAACTTTCTTTGGCCATGATATTTTGAGAAGATATGATTGCTTTATTAGTATGCTTGAAGTATTATTGTTTCTATGTCAATATTAAACTTTTGTTTTGAATCTTATGGATCTGAATATTAATGCCACAATAAAGAAGATTACATGGATAAATATGTTAGGTAGCATTCACACTTCATAAATTCTTTCTTTTATCATTTACGTACTCGAGGACGAGCAAGAATTAAGCTTGGGGATGATGATACGTCTCCAACGTATCTATAATTTATGAAGTATTCATGTCATGTTTACAACAATTTTATATGGTTTTGGTATGATTTGATTAGAACTAACCTGGACTGACGCTGTTTTCAGCAGAACTACCGTGGTGTCATTTTTTGTGCAGAAATAAAATTTCTCGGAATGAGCTGAAAATTTACGGAGAATATTTTTGGAAAATATAAAAAATACTGGAGCGAAAAGATACCGGAGAAGAGTCCCGAGGCAACCACAAGGGTGGGGGGCGCGCCCCCTGGCTTGCCGCTGCCTCGTGGACCACCCTAACGTGAGACCGACGCCAAAAACTCCTATAAATACAGAAACCCCCGAAAAGAAACCTAGATCGGAAGTTCCGCTGCCGTAAGCCTCTGTAGCCACGAAAAACCAATTGGGAGCCCGTTCCGGCACCCTGCCGGAGGGGGAAACCATCACCAGTGGCCATCTTCATTATCCCGGCGGTCTCCATGACAAGGAGGGAGTAGTTCACCCTCGGGGCTGAGGGTATGTACCAGTAGCTATGTGTTTGATCTCTCTCTCTCGTGTTCTTGATTTGGCACGATCTTGATGTACCACGAGCTTTGTTATTATAGTTGGATCACATGGTGTTTCTTCCCTCTCTACCTTCTTGTGATGAATTGAGTCTTGCTCTTTGAGGTTTCGTTATGTTGGATTGAGTATTGGATTTGAGAACACTTGATGTATGTCTTGCGATGGGATATCTGTGGTGACAATGGGATGTTCTATTGATTCATTTGATGTATGTTTTGGCACTCAACTCGCGGATTCCCGAGGTGACATTGGGGTAATCTATGCATAGGGGTTGATGCACGTTTTCGTCCTACGTTCTCCGATAGAAACTTTGGAGTGACTCTTTGTTGCACGTTGAGGGATTGTAATGTGATCCTAATATGTTATCATTGTTGAGAGAATTTGCACTAGTGAAAGTATGAACCCTAGGCCTTGTTTTCAAGCATTGCAATACCGTTTTTGCTCACTTTTGTTACTAGTTACCTTGCTGTTTTTATGTTTTCAGATTACAAAAACCTATATCTACCATCCATATTACACTTGTATCACCATCTCTTCACCGAACTAGTGCACCTATACAATTTACCATTGTATTGGGTGTGTTGGGAACACAAGAGACTCTTTGTTATTTGGTTGAAGGGTTGTTTGAGAGAGACCATCTTCATCCTACGCCTCCCACGGATTGATAAACCTTAGGTCATCCACTTGAGGGAAATTTGCTACTGTCCTACAAAACTCTGTGCTTGGAGGCCCAACACGAGTCTACAAGAAGAAGGTTGCATAGTAGACATTAGTTTTATACAGACGTATGGTGAAGCCTGTATTTACAAGAAAGTGAGTGGGAGCTCTGTAGCATTTCTAATATTATATGTGGATGACATATTGCTGATTGGAAATGATATAGAATTTCTGGATAGCATAAAAGGATACTTGAAAAAGAATTTTTCAATGAAAGTCCTTGGTGAAGCTGCTTATATATTAGGCATCAAGATCTATAGGGATAGATCAAGACACTTAATAGGACTTTCACAAAGCACATAACTTGATAAGATTTTGAAGAAGTTCAAAATGGATTAGTCCAAGAAGGGGTTCTTGCCTGTGTTGCAAGGTGTGAAATTGAGTAAGACTCAAAGCCCGACCACGACAGAAGATAGAGAGAGAATGAAAGTCATTCCCTATGCCTCAGCCATATGTTCTATAATGAATGTCATGCTGTGTACCGGACCTGATGTGTGCCTTGCCATAAGTTTGGCAGGGAGGTACAATAGTGATCCAGGAGTGGATCACTGGACAACGATCAAAATTATCCTTAGTAACTAGAGTGCTGGGGATATAACCCCACGGTGTGACCCGCCCAGGAGGGGCCGGGTTACACTATTGGCGACTCAGAGATAAGGCATAAGCAGGCCCAAGAAAATAGATATGGAGCCCGGAGGGCGACTTACATGGTGAGCCGCTGGAGTCCCAAGCCGAGAAGATGGTGCGAGGCCCGGCGCTGTAAGCCGCCCAATGGTGACTTGTCTAGTAAGGCAAGGCGACTTAGAACCAGGGACGGTCATGTATTATGACCTGACCTGGACTCTTGTAAGCCCAGGGCCTCGACCTGTGTATATAAAGGCGAGTCCCTGCGGCGGGTTAACTCAAGTGACAATCAATCGATAGCTAGGTCAAGCGATTCCGCTCCCTTGTAATCGATACTCAATCAATACAACACAAAGCAGGACGTAGGCTTTTACCTTGTTAGTGAGGGGCCGAACCTGGGTAAACCCGTGTCTCTCGTCTCGCTCAACCCCTTCAAGCTAACCCTCGTAGCCATGGCCTCACATCTAAGTCCTTTCACGAGGGCATCTACCGTGACAAAACCACGACAGTTGGCGCCCACCGTGGGGCCCACACACGGTGGTTTTGAGTTCTTGAAGGGCTCTTTCCCAGGGATCGAGGGATACACCGTTGGCAGGATGACCAAGAGTCGCCGCGGAAAACTCTACATCGATGACGTTGGCCGGGGCCCCGAGGCCGACTCAATCGAGTACGGGTACCGGGTCCCCTTTGGCGGGATTCACGTCTTCATCGGCAAGATTGGCAGATCAGAGCCTGAGCCGGACATCTGCACCAACATCGTCGAGCCGGCTCAGCGTGCGCAACCCGCCAGGGCTCAACCTGGCCGGAAGTGTGTCTTCGTTGGATTTGCGCATGGCACGGACCTTGCGGAGGATTCTATGTCCGGAGGAGAGACTCTCATTTACTCAGGTGATGAGTCCTCGACCAGAGAGATGGAGTCGATCTACCAGCTTCAAGACGGCGGGCTTGGGGGCTATTCCGATGGTGACATTATTCTGGACCCCTATGAGCTGATGTGCCAGGCTGCTATCTTCATGGCTGGCACAGGGCCGGATCTTAATTCATCGACAACTACAGCTATGACGTCTAGTTCGGCGGCTGCGGCGGCAGGGGCTGGCGGTTCTGTTCGGCCACCGGCTCAGGTTTTTCCTGAACTCTTGGGCACTTTGACAACCCTGTTAGCAACAGAGGTTACTGCGGCGAATGAAGCACAACATAATGCAGAGGTTGCAAAGGTGCGAGATGATGTGGCTAAGGCCCAGGAGGATCTTAATGCAGAGAACGCCAGGATGGCGACGGAATGGGCTCAGATGGAGGCTGAGTCACAACGTATAAGGGCGGAAGCTTTTTGCCTGAGTCTGGATCAGAATGCATCTAATGCTGTCCTTCGAAGGAGATACCAGACCCGCCTGCCTTTGCAATATGAGGCGCGGAACCTTTTTAACACGCCGGGGCAGGACCAAGTAACTCGCCGGGTATAACCCGGGTTGCTGAAGTCCCAGGGAGCTGGGCGGCGGCTCAGCCTCGATTTTCAGACCCGCCCGGTAGGGATCAGACCCCGCCTCGGCGTTTTTCAACACCATCTGGCCATTGTTCTAACCCGGTGGATAACATGATAGCAGCGGCTACTCGGCTCAATGCGATCCCTATTACTGATGAGACGCCTTTCGTAGCTGAAGCACAGAACGCGATTGAGCTTCTACAAACAGTGGTTGCACAACAGGAGAAATATTCACACAGTCGTGACCGGGTGCATTCAACCCCCCTCCCAAGTCACAGTTACAGCCGACGCGTTGAGTCGCCGGCGGTTTCTAGCAGTGAACGACGTCGTCGGCCGCAGCAGGATGACCCGCCCCGTGGGAACAACCTGCCCCTCACTCACGCTCAGGCGATTGTGGATGAAGCTAGAGCCCGCCGAGAGGCGGAGGCGGCGGCGGTTCAGCAGGGGGCTTATCAGCAGCCTCCGGTGACCCGCTAAACATCAGTGGGGGCTGGGACGATCTCTAGAATGGTTGGAGTACCGTGTTTAGTGCCAGCTTTCCGTAATGAGCATCTGCCTAAGGATTTCAAAGGCCCTCGCAAGGTGCCTAATTATACAGCTGATCTTCCTCCAGAGGGTTGGATTGAGAGTTATGAGTTAGCTATGGAGATGTTGGATGTCAATGATGCGGTCTGTGCCAAATACGTTACCATGATGTTGGATGGGCCAGCTCGCATGTGGTTAAAAGGGCTGCCCCCTAATTCCATTAACTCATGGGCAGAGTTGAAAGCATGGTTTATTAAGAACTTTTAAGGGACATGCAAGCAGCCCCTTACGATTGTTGACCTAGATCACTGCGTGCAGCATGAGGATGAGTCGGCCCACCATTGGGTCCGACGGGTCTCTGCTATTATTCATTCATCAGATAGCATTGCAGTGGGTCAGGCGATTCTGATCTTGGAAAAGAACTGTCACTTTGTCCCCCTTAAGCAGAAGCTTGGGCGGCTCAAGCGTCATTGCAATGACATGGGCGAGCTCATGGCGGCTCTTGTTAAGTATGGCGACTCTGATAACACCAAACACCCTGGATCTGATGATGAGAAATCCAACAAAGGGAAAAAGAGTGACAATGGTAAGGATCAGCAGCAGAACGTGGCAGGGCATAATGGCAACAACCAGGGTAACGGTGGCAAGCGCAGACACCCGGATGGCGGGTCGGATCTAGTGGCTAACACAAACGCTGGATATAAAAATCAGTGCCGAAATGGTAATGGTAAGCCGTCCTTTGGAGGAAAGTCTTTTAACCTTAAAGCAATGCTCAATGACCCTTGGCTGAAACATAGCCTGCCAAATAAGCCGGCTACCCATGCTTGGAAGGATTGCTTCATCATGCGAGAGTACAGAAACTACAATCTTAATCAGAATCACGGTAATAATAATGGGCCACCTGGCGGCTCAGGATCTGGCTCCCAGGGGTCCGGCTTTGGTGGTGGCGGCTCAAATTCTGGCTGTCAAGGTCAGGGTAACCATGGTGGTCATAATTAGCAATCTGGACGGGGCAACCGACAGCAGCAACATAATCAGTCAAGATATCAGAGTAATCCAAAGCAGCTTACTGGAGGCCAGTATCATGTTTTCACTACAAGTCTCTGCAAGCGGGATCAGAAGGTTCATAGGCGTGCGGTCAATGCCGTTGAGCCGGCATTACCCCAATACTTAAGATGGTTAGAGTGCCCGATCACATGGAGTCGGGAGGATCACCCGCCCCGGGTCGAGAATCCGGGTCATCTGGCATTGGTGGTAGCCCCTCAAGTGGGCGGTTATAAGTTTATAAAGGTGCTCATGGATGGTGGTAGCAGTATCAACATATTATATTATGACACTTTCCGCCGGATGAATTTGACGGATAAGCACCTCAAGCCATCCTCTACAGTTTTTCATGGCGTGGTTCCTGGCAAGTCGGCTTATCCTGTGGGAAAGATATCGTTGGAAGTGGCTAGACCTGGCCATGGGCAGCCCGGCCCGGTCAGCCCGACCCGACCCGACCCGAAAAAGCCCGACCCGGCCCAGCCCGACCTTGTCCACGGGACGGGCTCGGGCCTAGATTTCAAGCCCGACGACTGAGCCGGGCCGGGCCCGTCGTATTCGCGCATTAACAAAGAGGCCCGGCCCGAGGCCCGAGGCCCAGCGGGCTTTTAGCGTGATGGGCCAAGTTCGGGCCCGATTTTTAGGCCCAACGGCCGGGCCGGGCCATGCTCGGGCCTGGGTTTTTTGCATCGGGCTTTGGTAGGCCCGTCCCGGCCTGATAGATGGCCAGGTATAGAAGTGGCCTTTGGTGATGGCCGTAATTACAGGGTAGAGAACTTGTGGTTCGAAGTGGTCAAGATTAAGAGTCCATACCATGCTTTGTTTGGGCGGCCGGCTTATGCTTGGTTTATGGCTCGTCCTTGTTATATTTACTTACAGATGAAGATGCCAGGGCCAAACAGGACAATTACGGTTCATGGGGATCGGAAAATTGCTTTGGAGTGTGAGGAAGGCGATGCAGCTTATGCTGAGTTAGCTTGTGCTACAGAAGAGCTTAAGTTTTATAAAGATAATGTTGACCCGGCTGATATGACCCCATTGAAGAAACCCACTACTGAGCAAGACCCTTTGTTGAAATTTAATTCGGCTGATGATACCAAACAGATTGACTTTGTCACTGGCGACTCATCTCAGCAGTTCATAGTGGGGGCTAATATGGATCCTAAATAGGAAAGCGTGCTCATCGAGTTCATCCATGAGAATCGGGACATCTTTGCATGGAAGCCTTATGACATGCCAGGTGTACCGAGAGAATTCGCTGAGCACACTCTTAATGTGGATCCTAAGTTTAAACCAGTCAAGCAGTTCCTCCATCGTTTCAATGAAGAGCGACGTAAAGCTATTGGAGAAGAGGTGGCCCAACTCTTGGCGGCTGGGTTTATCGTGGAAGTTTTTCACCCTGAGTGGTTGGCTAACCCTGTGCTTGTACTCAAGAAGAATGGCACATGGCGTATGTGTGTTGATTACACAGATCTTAACAAGGCTTGTCCAATTGATCCGTTTGCTCTCCCCCGTATTGACCAGATCATTGATGCAATGGCGGGTTGTGAGAGCCTATGCTTCCTGGATGCCTATTCTGGTTATCATCAGATCAAAATGGCAATCAAAGATCAAGAGAAGACGGCTTTCATCACACCTTTTGGAGCTTTCTGCTACGTTTCTATGCCTTTTGGGCTCAAAAGTGCTCTGGCGACTTATCAGCATTGTGTTCAGAATTGTTTTCACAGTCAGATTGGGCGCAATGTTCATGCTTATGTGGATGATATTGTGGTTAAGTCTAGGAAGAAGGAGACTCTCTTGGATGATCTGAAGGAAACTTTTGACAATCTCCAGGTTTACAAAATGATGCTTAACCCGGCCAAGTGTGTTTTTGGTGTGCCTGCAGGTAAACTGTTGGGGTTTCTGGTCTCAGAACGGGCATTGAAGCTAACCCGCAGAAGATAAAGGCCATTACTTCGCTTTCTAAACCGGCGTGTATCAATGATGTCCAGCATTTGGCGGGTCATATTGCGGCTTTGAGCCGGTTCATAAGTCGCCTAGGAGAGAAGGCAATTCCTTTATATCAGATGCTGAAGAAGATAGACCATTTTGTCTGGAGTGATGCTGCCAGTGAGGCGTTTGAGGCACTCAAGAAACAGTTAGCTGAGCCGCCCCTTCTTGCTGCTCCTATTGAGAAAGAGCCTTTGCTCCTGTATATGGCGGCTAATAACAAAGCAGTCAGCGTAGCAGTTGTTGTGGAGCGCAAGGAGGCGGGTAAGGAGTACCCAGTTCAGTGGCCGACTTACTATGTCAGTGAGGTGTTGACGGAGTCCAAGCAACGATATCCACATTGGCAGAAACTGGTGTTTGGGGTGTTAATGGCAAGTCACAAGTGGAAGCATTACTTCCTTGGTCATCCTATTACTATGGTCAGCTCTGCTCCCTTGGGAGATATTATTTAAAACAGAGAAGCCACAGGCAGAGTTGCTAAGTGGGCAATTGAACTTGGACCTCATAATCTGAAGTATGTGCCAAGGACAGCCATTAAATCTCAAGCCTTGGTAGATTTCATTAATGATTGGACGGAGTTGCAAACACCTAAGGAGAAGCCTGACAACACATATTGGACAATCCACTTTGATGGGTCCAGACAGTTGGAGGGCTCGGGGGCTGGAGTTATTTTGACTTCCCCACGAGGTGACAAATTTTGTTATGTTTTAAGGCTAATGTTTCCTTGTACTAATAATGCAGCTGAATATGAGGCTTTACTCCATGGCCTTCGTATGGCTAAAGTGATGAATTTAAGCTGGGTCAGGTGCTTGGGCGACTCAGACCTTGTGGCTCAGCAAGTCTCAGGCAAGTGGGATTCTAAAGACCCACTCATGGCGGCTTATCGCCGGGTGGTTGACAATATTGCTGGTCACTTTAAGGGTTATCAAGTGGATCACCTTGATCGACGGAAGAACGAGGCGGCTGATGCCTTAAGCCGGCTTGGGTCTCAACATAAGCCGGTGCCTCCTATTGTGTTCCTTGATATATTACACAATCCTTCGGTCAGGTTACCATCTAAAGAAGACCTTGCTGTCCCTGACCCGGAGGCGCAGTTGGTGGTGGCTCTTCATGCTAATCCAGACTAGACGTTGCCTTATCTGGCATATATGACCCGGGGCGAGTTACCTGAGGATGAAACTTTGGCACGATAGATAACCAGGAGGTCTAAATCTATAACTATCATCAATGGCGAGTTACACCGATGTAGTGTGACACGCGTATTCCAACATTGTGTTTCTCCTGAAGAGGGCTGTGAAATCTTACGAGAGGTTCACGGAGGCGATTGTGGTCATCATGCCGGATCAAAATCATTGGTAGCTAAAGCTTTCCGTCATGGGTTTTACTGGTTAACAGCTCATGCTGATGCAGAGGATATTGTTAGAAAGTGTGATGGATGTCAGAAATTTTCCAGACGAGGTCATGTGCCGGCTCAGGAATTGCGTATGATTCCAATAACTTGGCCGTTTGCAGTCTGGGGGCTTGATATGGTTGGACCGTTTAAGAGGTCTAAGGATAAGAAGACCCACCTTTTGGTGGCGGTTGACAAGTTTACCAAGTGGGTTGAGGCAGAGCCAGTTAGCAAGTGTGATGCGGCAACTGCAGTTCAGTTTGTTAAAAAGCTGATCTTCTACTTTGGTTATCCTCATAGCATTATCACTGATAATGGCACTAATCTGTCCAAAGGAGCTATGAAGGAGTTCTGTCAAAGAGAGCATACCCGGCTTGATGTTTCTTTAGTGGCTCATCCACAGTCTAATGGTCAAGCAGAACAGGCTAATCAAGAAATTTTGAGAGGTATTAAGCCCCGGCTTATGGTTCCTTTGGAGCGAACGCTGGGTTGTTGAGCTTCCTTCCATACTTTGGAGTATTAGAACTACCCCCAATAGATCAACAGGCTATACGCCTTTCTTCATGGTTTATGGCGCAGAGGCGGTTCTCCCCAGCGATATCTGTCATGACTCGCCAAGAGTGGCGGCTTATGTTGAAGCTGATAATGAGACGATGCGTCAGAATGCACTTGATGCTTTGGATGAGGAACGTGATCTTGCAGCAGCCCGTTCGGCAATTTATCAACAAGACCTACGCCGCTATCATAGCCGCAGAGTCAAGACCCGGGCATTTCAACAGGGCGACTTAGTGCTCCGACTAATTCAAGATCAAACAGATATGCATAAGTTGTCCCCACCTTGGGAAGGACCCTTTGGGTTAGCAAGAATCTCAACAATGGCTCATATTATCTCATTGATATACGTGAGCGCAAGAAATCACACACCTCTGAGCAGGAGACCAACAGGCCATGGAACATTGCGCATCTTCGGCCTTACTACACTTAAGACACCGGCTCTCACCATTGTACATACCTCTGTCGATGTATATATCTTTTTATGATCAATATAATAAAGCTGGCATCCCTGAAATTCGGGGCTTCTGTCATTTCATTTCTGTGCATCTGAGCCTTTGTTAATTGATCATAAGGTCACTTGGGGGCTTCCAACCCACCGGGTTTAGCTTTCATACCCTCTTGACCGGCATGAGACGCCACATTATGGGTTACACCTGCCTGTTTGCAACTTGCTACTCCGCCATGTGACCCGCCGAACTCTTAATAGTCAATCTTTTTTAAAGACCCTGAACTCGTTAAGGTTAAAACGACGGCTTTTGTCACGAGAGAGCCGGCTTACAGTGAGCTAGGATAAACTCACCTGTCTGTTTAGTGTTACTCCACTATATGGCCCATCATACTTTTAACAGTCAATCTTTTTTAAGACCCTGAACTTGTTAAAAGTTAAAATGACGGATTTATGTCATGGGAGGACCAGCTTACATGATATAAATGGCTATGCGGCCTTGAAAGCAAATACTTGGCCTGTGTAGCCAACCTTTTTTTCGGTCGTACTTTAAAAGCCGGCTTAGCAAATATTTGAGATTTGCATATTCTCTGTTTTTGGTTTTTAGACATTGTTATGTCATCAAATTTTTTAAGTTATGAATTCCCGGGTCTTGCAGGTTCCGGGTTATGTTGCTCATGTTTGAGTATTTCGGGTTGTCACCCGCCCTGGCTTTTGACTTTAAGTTGCCAGTATTTTTATTTTGGCTTAACAGCCTTGTTCATGATTTCTCCCATTAATGTGTAAAGACTACATGTCTTTGGGTTTTTCACCTGCCCTAGTTTTTGACTTTAAGTCACCAGTGCAAATGTTGATTGGTCTTGTGCAGAATATACAAGGCCTCAGGTGAAATCAGAGTCATTGCACGGCTCATATATATATGATCAAATCAAGCATGTAGCAAAGTCTATCTGCTGGATTCAAAGTTGAGATAACATGCACGAAGGCATGGCAACATAGTTAATTGTTTTTCAGCTACCTATGACAAGGCTTCAGCTGAGCCCAAAAGTTTCTGACCAAGTGTTTCGGGAGTTACAATTACTCCGTTGAGCCGGCGTCAGCGCCGTCCGGGTTCTGGCCTGGCGGGTTGTTGTCATCTTGCTGCCTTGAGCTGGAAGCCCCCAGATCATCCTGTGCCGGCTCTTCGTCGATGGCCATCTGGAGATTGGCCGAAGTCCAGTCGATGCCGGTTAAAGATTCAAATGTGGCTTCATTGTTAAACATAACGGAAGGATCAAGATCAGGGGCGAAAGTATGCTTACGCCTTGGCGGGATAAGGTCTGTAATGGCATGGGATGGCGGCTTAATCTTAGAATTGTTCTCATCATAAGCCGGCTGGTATTTGTTCAGATCCAGCTCCTTTGTCAGCATAAAAGCCACGGGTTGCATCTCTGTGACGCTTCTGTTGAAGTCTTCTTCTTCAAAGGCCGACTTGTTATCCTTGAATTCTGGGCATCCGGTAGCTATTTCTTCTGGGTCAAGCTCGGATTGCCACGCCTTGGCCCGACTTAGAGCAACAATGGCTCCGGCTCGAGCAGCGGATAATTTCACCTCTTTAATTTGAGCCGGCACTGTTGACAGATGATCTAGGACAGTCTTGATAAGAGTTGGAGGTTTT
Organism: Thinopyrum elongatum; assembly: GCA_011799875.1. Lineage (NCBI taxonomy): Eukaryota > Viridiplantae > Streptophyta > Magnoliopsida > Poales > Poaceae > Thinopyrum > Thinopyrum elongatum. The sequence continues at coordinate 485,665,253 of CM022297.1, read as the reverse complement.
TTGCCACCTGACAAAGCTACAAGGCTATGCAGTGTTCTAGCATATAATTGCTCAGCCAATGAATAAGCCGCCTTCAATTTGAGCAGCATGTTGTGACCAAGACTGGCGCTTCTGGGGCCTGTTCAATTTTTTGCACAAGAGTCGCCAGGCGGGTTAAAGATTATATATTTTGAATCGTCAGGCGGGTTAAGGAAATATCAAAACAGATGATGAGTTGCATGTTAAGCTTACCAAAGATGGCGGCTGACATTTGAGAGATATGTTGCTTTAAGCCGGCTAACTCTTCAATTACCGGTTTAAGCTCAGCCTCGGCATCTTCTGCTCTTTTTTGCAATGCAGCCTTGTCGGTTTCCCAGGTGGTTATTTCAACATCAAAACCCGCCTTAATCTTTTCAATTTCTTCCAATGAAGTTCTCAGCTTTGATTTAGCCTTGGAAGTTTCAGCTTGCTGCAGTTCTATATTTTTCTTTAAGTCACCAAGCTGTGACTCTTTCATATTCAAAGCTTCCTGAAATAAGAGATTGAGACAGCGATTACCACGCAATGAACAGTTTCATTATCATACAGTTATTCAAGTCCCAAGCACATTTGCAAGCAATATACTTGACACTTGGGGGCTAATCACTATAGGAATCAACTTCTTTGCCGTCTGCCATGGCAGACGGCAAAGGAACCAAAAGCGGATGGCAAACCTCTTTGCCGTCTGCCGCTGATGGCAAAGGTGCCCGGCAAAGAAAGCTACGGTAAACAGGTTCTTTGCCGTCTGCTTTCTCAAAGCGGACGGCAAAGACCCTTTGCTGTCGGTGGCAGACGGTAAAGAACATGGACGGTAAATAACAGGCGTTAGCCATGTTAGGTGGCTAACGGGAGGCTTTGCCGTCTGCCAGCAGACGGCAAACATGCCCTCCCCTTTGCCGCCTGCTATTTGACGTCAGCCACGTGTCATACCCTCCCCAGCCTTTGCCGTCTGCCAGCAGATGGCAAACTCCCATAGCCTTTGCCGTCCGCCATAGACGGCAAAGTAACCAAATGGTATAGCTCCCAGATTGCACATGTTGCTGCCACGTGGCCTCTTTGCCGTCTGTGGCGGACGAAAAAGGCCCCTTTGCCGTCGGTGGCAGACGGCAAAGAGGCTGCATTGCCTCTTTTTGTTCTGTTTTTTCTTATATCCAACCATTTTCACAACAAATATATGATATTTCACAGCAAACATATATATATTTCACACCAAACATATGAGATATCAAACACATAGATAGCAAGTTCCACATACATATGACATATCCAAATACATAGCAATTTCAACATACATAGTTCATCCATATATACATATTACAAGTTCCACATTGTTCAAAAATGAAAACAGAAAGGGAAAACAAGCCCTCCATCAATGCAAAGCTTCCGTGAAGTTAATGAAATCTGCAAAATGGGAACAAAAAACTTAGAAGAAGAAGAAGAAGAAGAAGAAGAAGAAGTATATGACATTTATGAGCTAACTTAGGTAAAAATGACATTTATGAGCTAACTTAGGCAAAATGGATCATTTTGGAGCTAAATTAGCTAAAATGGGTCATTTTGGAGATAACCTACGTAAAAATGACATTTATGAGCTAACCTAAGTAAAATGGATCATTTATGAGCTAACCTAGCTAAAATGGATCATTTTGGAGCTAACCTAGATAAAATGGATCATTTTGGAACTAACTTAGGTAAAATGGATCATTTTGGAGCTAACATAGGTAAAATGAATCATTTTGGAGCTAACCTAGGTAAAATGGATCATTTTGGAGCCAACTTAGGTAAAATGGATCATTATTGAGCTAACCTAGGTAATTATGCCATTTTTGAGTTAACTAAGCATATTATGCCATTTTTGACATAAGTAAGCTAAGTATAGGTATTTATTGAGCTAACCTAGGTAACTATGCATATTAGAGCTAACTTAGTTCACATGTTTGAAGCTACTTAGGTTAAACTTGAAATCATGTTTTGAAAGCTATTTAAAGCTTTAGAAATGTCATTTTCAAGGAAAATAAGCTAAGTATATGACATCTAGGTTACCATGGTTGTTATGCCATTTCAAACCTAAGTAAGCTAATTATGCCATTTTTGACATAAGTAAGCTAAGTGTATGTCATTATTGAGCAAACCTAGGTAACTAAGCATGTTAGAGATAACTTAGCATATTAGAGCTAACTTAGGTCATTTTGGAGGAAACAAAGCTAAGTATAGATCGTTTTAGAGCTAACTAAGGTAAAATGGATCATTTTGGAGCTAAGTAAGCTTATTATGTCATTTTGGAGGAAAATAAGCTAAGTCTAGGTCATTATGGTAAGCATATTGGAGGAAATAAAGCTAAGTCTAGGTCATTATGCATTTGTTAATCAAAACACTAGAGAAAACTTACCGTCATCACGGAGGTGAAGCACTGGCGTGGCTCGTGCCGGTACCACCTGGAGAAGGATCGTGTGATGCTTGTCTGGAGGTACGCTGCACCAAAGATCATTTGCATTGTCTCATTAGCATGACGACACTCAAATGTTAATACTAGTAACTAATGACCATTCAAATTAAACTCACCGTGGTCCCGGAGCAATCTTTGGCATCGTTGGAGGGGTCTGACTGGCCTTCTGGCACACAGACTGCACATTTGGTTTTGACGGGTCAGTCATACTAGTTAGTAATGAAACAAATATTACGTGAATGATTTGGCTAATATGTAGAAGAAACTTACCATGAGGAGTTCGTACATGGCCTGGTTCTGCATGTCATTCCATGCCCTCTCCTCCTCCAACATCCTTGCCATCTTCTCCTCCAACTTCTGCTGCTTCTCCTCCGCCTGCCGGTCCCTCTCCGCCAGAAGCGCCTGGGTTCTATCTCTCTCACTCTGAAGAGCAGCCAGCAACACCACTCCTTGTTAGCATTGTAATCATCGATGGCTGCACACACAATGTAATGGAGGAAAGATAGCTGAGTCCGTATAACTAACCTCGATGGCGAGCTCGACTGGCCGTTGATGAGGCCTCATCTCAGGAGCGGAGCTCGACTGGCGCGCCTTGATCTCCAGGAGAGTGCGAGGACAACGGATAAGTCCATCTCCAATGGCTATCAAGCCATGGGACCTCCCGCCACCAGATATCATTACCAGCTCTGGATCAAACTGCTGGCTCGGGTTAAAGTCTTCCCCTTTCCTCGCCTTCCCCTCATCTCTGTACCTCACGAGTTTGTTGTGGGAGGAGATGTTGGTGATGTTCTTTGGATTATCGAGGTCAGATGGCTCGAATGCTTTGACCTTCTTGTACGAGCCAGTATGGGCCATGGCATAGAGGTCGTACACCTCTGGCACCTTTGCCTTATTGTGTTTTGCCTGAAAGAGAGGAACAGAGTAAATTAGTAATTAAAGGTCTCAAGCTAGCATGAAGAATGAATTGCATGAATCATGAAGCAAACCACATACCCAGTTCCGCCCGAACTGAAATAAGTTGGCGCTGCCTTGATGGTGTGGCACACCTTCCATTTGGGCACGCTTGTCCTTGGCATTGTTGTGCTAGGCACGCCATTCGTTTGAGCACCACTCATCGACCAACACCTCCCAACAATCCATCTGATCCGCACAACATCTCGGGGGCACCTAAGTTAGTAAAGAGAAACGTACTTGAGCGCTACGCCTACGAATCAAATCAAGGAAACTAAGTACAAGGCCTTAAGAATAGGTAATTACCGTCATGTGCTGCTCCTTCTTCAAAAACTTATCGCGGCACGCCGGCTTGGGCTTCTTAATACCACGCGAGGCATAGTAGTCTCGAACAACCTGCACCCGAGCCTCATGCTGTAAGTTTTGTAGTAGGCGCCTGCACTCGGCATCGATAACCTTTGCCGCGGGCTCCTCGTATCCCTCCTCACACCTGTAGAAGGTCTGCAATCAAATGAGACAACATTGATTAGTACAATAACTAGCTATTTGAAGATTTTTAATTGGGTAAAGGAGAAATTACCCAAAACTTTCTGATCACCATCTCTGCCCTCGTGTGGCACAAGACACCGTCGATCATCTCCTCCGGTGGGGCCGGGGCAGCCAAGTAGTGCTCCCATCTCAATCCTAGCTCTGGAACCTGACCCTCACCGGGCAACGTGACAAACCCCGGGAAGTTTTGCCGGCAAAGCACAAGGACGGTGTTGGGCTTGCACACAACATCAGGGTGGTGCCAACCCCTGCAGTATGACAAGGCCAACGCATTAGATATTTGAAGAAACGTGAAGGCAAATGGTACAAAAAGAGTAAATGCACTTACCTCTCCCCATCAGGGAAAATCAACCACCTCTGCTCACAGGTCGCCAGCACGGGCGGGAGCCGTGTACAACCACGCTGGTAGACGGTGGCTGCCTCAACCACCTCGCCCTCGCTATCAGCCGGATCCCCGCCACCATCAGCATGGCCACTCGGCCCCTCAGGCGGATTCGTCCAGGTACCCCATCCGGACATCTCCAGGGACGTACCCTGGTCCGGAGTCTTATGTGGCCAAGTGTTGTGGGCTGAAGGCCCGTCGACCCAAGGATAGTGGACCGGAGCCCTCATAGCCTCCTCCTCAGACGTGTCCACCCTAGCAATCCTGTGCTCAGGTGAATCAACTAGGGGTGGCGGCGAGGAAGGCGTAGGAGCCTGCCTAGCTCTCCCATGGCCACGTCCTCCCCGACCTCCTCTCTTCTTCTCTCTCCGACCTCCTCGCCCTGTGGGCAATGACGCCGATGAAGAAGCGCCCACCGGTGTCTTCATACTGTCGACCAACGCTCTCCGGAGAGTCTGGGGTGGAATGGAAGTACCCCTCCCACCACGCGCCGACGAAGAAGGAGCCTCGGAGAGCTCCTTACCCGCGCCCACCATCTTTCAACACCTGCCATGACATAGAGTAAACGAAATTAGTACAACATAATTTTTTTAATACCGACATGAATAATAATATGCATATAACTAGTGTATCATCATCAAGTACAACATAACTTAGGAACCCCTCGGCGACCCTCGACCCCTCGACCCTCGACCCCTCGGCAATCCTTGACCCTCGACCCTCGAACCCTCGGCAATCCTCGACCCTCGACCCTCGACCCCTTGGTGGTCCTGTCGAACATTTTCACTGTGAGCATGGTGCGGCTGTTGTTGTAGCTTAAGATGCGGACGGGCCCGAGCTGAAGGTCATCAGCGTGGGCGAACTGCTTCCATCCGTTCTTCATGCACGGATGGAAGCAGTTCACCCGCGCTCATGACCTTCAGCTCGGGGACGTCCTCATCTTAAGGTACGACACCAGTCGGTCAGCACTCGGACCAGAAGATCCTCGACCATCGACCCCATGACCCTCGACCCCTCGGCGACCATCGACCCCTCGACAATCCTCGACCCTCGACCCCTTGGCGATCTTGTCGAACACCTTCACTGTGAGCATGGTGCTGCTGTTGTCGTAGCTTAAGATGCGAACATGCCCGAGCTGAAGGTCATCAGCGCGGGCGAACTGCTTCCATCCGTTTTTCGCGCACGGATGGAAGCAGTTCACCCACGCTCATGACCTTCAGCTCGGGGCCATCCTCATCTTAAGCTACGACACCAGTCGATCAGCACTCGGATCGGAAGATCCTTGACCATCGACCCCTCGACCCCTCGACCCCTCGGCGACCCTCGACCTCTCGGTGATCCTCGACCCCTCGGCGACCGTCGACTCCTCGACCCCTGACCCCTCGGCAATCCTCGACCCTCGCCCCTCAACCCCTTGTTGGTCCTGTCGAACACCTTCACTGTGAGCATGGTGTGGCTGTTGTCGTAGCTTAATATGCGACGTGCCCGAGCTGAAGGTCATCAGCGCGGGTGAACTGCTTCCATCCGTTCTTCGCGCACGGATGGAAGCAGTTCACCCGCGCTCATGACCTTCAGCTCGGGGATGTCCTCATCTTAAGCTACAACACCAGTCGGTCAGCACTCGGACCGGAAGATCCTCGACAATCGACCCCTCGCCCCTCGACCCCTCGACCCCTCGGCGACGGGTGAGGTCGTCGGGAAGGGACCCACTGGCTCCACCATCTATCCCCTCAGCGACCGGCGATCCTCGACCCTCTGCCCCGACCCTCGACCCCTCGGCGACCGGCGATCCTCGACCCTCTGCCCCGACCCTCAACCCCTTGGCGACCAGTGATCCTCGAGCCTCGTTCCCAACCCTCGACCCTAGTTTTGGCAACCGGCGATGCTCGACCAGGTTCCGTCGGCGCCGATGCACCCCGTCGGCGATCCTCGACCCGGTTTCCTTTTTCCTCTTCTTCTTCTGCTCTTCTCTTCTTCTTCTTCTTCTCCTCCTCCTCCTCCTCCTCCTCTTCTTCTTATTCTTCTTCTTATCTTATCCTAATATTTTTTTTCAAGAACTAACCTAACTAACCTAGAAACTAACATAACTAACCTAGAACTAACCTAACTAACCTAGAACTAATCTAACTAACCTAACCAACCTAACTAACTGTACTAGCTAACCTAATTACTAATAGTAGAAAAAAAAAGAAAAAAAACAGGGGGGAGAGCTCACCGGAGTGGGTCGGCAGAGCACCGGGGCGGCGAGGGCAGCGGGGCGCCTGGTTGTCGGGGCGGCGGGGGCGGCGAGGCGGCGGGGGCGGCGGGGCGGCAAGGGCGTCGGGGTAGCAGGGCTCCTGGTTGTCGGGGCGGCTGGTTGTCGAGGCGGCGGGGGCGGCGGGGCGTCGGTCCACAGGGGCCGCGGGGGCGCAACAGACCGCGGGGTGGCTGGTGGTGGGCCGGCGCGGCGGCATGGCGGGGCGGCGGGGGTCAGGGGCGGCGAGGGCGGTGGGGGTCGGGGGTCGCGGCGGCAGTTGAGGTCGGGGGCGGTGCGGTGGAGTGAGAGAGAAAGAGAGATGGAGAGTGGGAGGTGGGGTGCGGGGGGGTGTGAAAGTGCTAGTTATCGACTAGAGGGATGTGAAAAGGCGATTTTTATGAAAGTCTTCAAAACACAAGGTCTTTGAAGACAAACAATCAAATTGAATCTATATGATATACAGCGGAAGACAAACTACACTAGACAGACCATAGTCAAATGAGCATAGTAATGAAAGCACAACGACTAATAGCAGCTAAGTAGAACAGATCGGAATGGAAGACATAATGAAGCCAAACAGATAATAGTCTTCACACACTGAGGTCAAACAGATCAGGCGAGCAAGCAATGTCTTCACGAAGACAAACTAAAATGTAAAAGAGTTGGAAGATAGAACCAGTAGCTTGGTGAAGACAAGGATTTGGTAGACCAGTTCCAGTTGCTGTGACAACTATACGTCTGGTTAGGGACGCTGAGATTGAACTCAGAAGACCACGTCTTCACCTTATTCCCCTTGAGCTAAGGACACCCAGTCCTCGCCCAATCACTCTGGTAAGTCTTCAAGGTAGACTTCCAAACCTTCACAGACTCCGTTCACCGGCGATCCACAATGACTCTTGGATCCTCAGAACGTGCCGCCTAACCGGCTGGAGGATACACAGTCCTCAAGTGTAAAAAGTCTTCAGGTCACGCAGACAGAAAGACTTCAGTGATGCCTAACACTCTTTGGCTCTAGGTGTTTTGGGCTTTGTCCTCGCAAGGATCTCTCTCTCAAAGGCTTCGGAGGTGGGTTGCTCTCGAACGACAAAAGCCGTGCACTAACTCTGAGCAGCCGGCAATTTATGGTGTAGGGGGGGGGCTATTTATAGCCAGGAGGCAACCCGACATGATATGTCCGAAATGACCCTGGGTCACTAAGGAACCGACATGTGTCCAACGGTCGGATTTCAAACACATGCGGCAGCTTGGCTTGGGCTACAAGCAAAGCTGACTCATCCAACTCAGGATAAGACTTGCTCTCATTGCCTTCGCTCGAAGACATAGAATTTTGGGTTGAGCATCACGTCAGTCTTCTTTGTTCACTTGGACCCCACTTAATAGTATGGTGGTTCCTATGACTCAAGAAAGAAGAGAATAAAACTACAAAAGAAACTATGTCTTCACACTCCATAGTCTTCAAGTGAATATCTTCACACGTCATTATCTTCGATGTGAATGTCTTCGCGAACCACCGTTGTCTTCAATGTCTTCATACATTTTTAGGGGTCATCTCTGGTAGGAAAACCGAATCAATGAGGGACTTCTACCTGTGTTATCCTGCAATTCTCACAAACACATTAGTCCCTCAACCACGTTTGTCGTCAATACTCCAAAACCAACTAGGGGTGGCACTAGAGGCACTTACAATCTCCCCCTTTTTGGTGATTGATGACAAACTGGTTGAAGTTTTCAACGGGGATAAAGTTATGTGTAAGTTAAAGAACGCGGTCATTGGCTTCATGAGGATGAAAGGGCTCCCCCTGAAGATGTGCATATAAGTATTTTGCCTTTGAATGCACATGCACATGGCAGGTTTTGCTTTGTGGAGATCTCCCTTACTTCATGAAGGCAATTCATCGTGCATACAAAAATGTAATGAAGATAATGACATGCACAATGAAAAATGGACGTCTGCGGAATTTATCATTGCAATAAGGGGTGGCAGCAAAAAATAGCAGACGACCATCAAGTTTTAAGTGTTACAACTCAAAAGCCAACAGTTCAAGAACGAGAGTTGTAAAAACTTAGCAAAAATAAGCACCCGACCCATATAGACCCGCTTGAAGACTATCAACTCATATGCTTCTCCCCCTTTTGTCAGGAAGGACCAAAAAGGTTAGAAGACATAGAGTGTCTATTCATTCCCAGGCGGTGTTGGTGAAGATGTTGGAGCAGCCGGGTCGACGTTGGAGGTGGGCGGTGCAGAGGGGCCTGATGCAGAATCTTGGTGCAGTGAAGCCATCGCAGGTGAAGTGGTGTCGTCCTCTTCATCAATGACTCGCGCAATAACTATTGGAGCCGAAGATGAATACCTTCAAGTGGACCAGCAGTAGTAGGGGTTGGATTTGGCACATGAATCCCTTCAAGTGGCTGAGTGAAGCTTTGAAAGGCAGCATTGTCTTCGCGAACAGGCTCCTTGGCCGGCTCAGGGTATATGGCTTCATGTGACATATCAACTTCAGGCAAAAATACAACATGGTTGCGTGCTGAAGCTTGATAGTTGATGGTGGAGTGAAGCTTAATGAGCCACATGACCCATGGAGCATAAAATTTGAGGCTAAATAGATCGATGCCAGAAGCAGCCAACTGACGGATGAAGAAGTCTTGAGTATTGAACCTGATGCCATTGATGATGTAGAATACCAATGTCTTCATAGTGCCTTCAATCTTGGCGTGAGGAGAATGCCCCTTAATTGGCCAGAGAGTATGCCTCTGTATGTGATAGATGGTGCGGGGCAGATACTCGAGGTCATTGACATAGAACTCCTTGGAGTATTCAGCATCAACTGGCAATGGCTTCGTCATGCTGAGCATTTGACTCATGTTGGGCTCAGGCTTTTGGAAGATACTCTGCAATTCTTGCTCATAGCGCTAACAACCTGGCTCATACATATCACCAGGAGTGGGTAGGGAAGTGAGCTCGATGATATCTTGAGCTTTAGCTTCATGATGAACATCACCTGACATCCACTCAAGGACCCATGTCTTCGGATCCTTGTTGTAGCTTGATATATGGAGGGTGGCAAATTATTGCAGCAGTAACTCTTCATTCCAGTGCTCCTTTTCGATGACAAATGGGAGCATACCAACTTCACGAAAGCAGTCAAGAGCCTCCTCAAGGCATGGCAGCCCAGCAATGCACTGGTACAGCGAGGTGCTATACAAACGGTTTTTAACCCCTTTCCGCGACGGCATTTTGAACCGTCACCTAGTGAGTGACTGCGATAGGGGGTCCTTCCCACACGACCTAGAAATCATCGGGGATATGCCCTCCTGGCACACACGCTCGGCAAAATGAGGTCGTGTGCGACCGGCGAGCGATCAAATACGGTTATACGTATAGTAGTGCTAAAAAATACAATTATACAGGCGAAATCATTTCCGGTCGTAAGTACATCCCACACAGTCGCTCCAAGGAAAATGTTTCCGTTCGCAGGTACATCACACACAATTTTCCCCATTAAATCATTTGTGATAGCGTTGCCATTGCACATGATATTAACAATTTTATCGTTTGTGTTATTGAATGCATCACACACGGTGCGTAGAAGAAACTATGTGGCAAAGGCTGTCCATCACACACAGTTTTTAGGTGGTAAACGTTTGCGCAAGGTGGCCTAACGCAAACAGTTTTCAAGAGGATGTCATGTGTGATTGTTCATTGATCCAACACGGTTTATTCCTAGAAACTGTGTGCGTTGCCTGAGGTCATCGCCCACGGTGTTTTCTCAATAACCGTTTGCAATAGAAAAACCAAATTAGCAGGCTAATTGCCCTATTATTAATAATCCATTTATTAATCTAATTGACATTTCATATTAAGCACACAATATATTTCATTTCGATATTAAGGAAGCAGGATTTCATAATTGAAATACATCAGAGTACAACATCATATAGCTTCAGCACTCAGCTACCCCATTACACAACTGCACCAGCACCAAGTTTCACATGCAACATCTACAACCTTTCAAAATTAGCATCATAGACGGAACATAGATAGATGAATCTCATCTGGAAAACTGCTGAAGCGGACGGCGAATATTGAGCCTTCGTTGATGTTGAAGGTCTTTGCAACTTTAGGCCAGTGCCTGTGGATGATTGACCGTCCATCCTTCGTCCTCTTCAGGAACACTTCAATATTGAACCGTGGGTGTTATATGAAAACCTTCCTTGCCTCTTGACCATGCAGGTGGTTTGAGAGGTAATCATCAGTGAACTGCTTTGGAAAGGCCTGAAAACAAGGATATGCATAAATATCTTCTCCAGATTTGAAATGTCGCAAAGGAATTAAAAAGACAAGGTATAACAGTTAGTACCATCCCGTAGTGAACTGATGTCTTCTTCATTGTGCAGACAAAGATCTTGTTGCTTTTTGTCGCTAATTTCTTTATCGTAACAATCTTTCTGAGTGTCTTGACTTGACTGATATTAATGGACAACTCATTTCCACATATGCAAAAAGGGTCAAACAGTGGGTCAAAACCTCTGACAGCAGGACCTACATGTGCAAGACCAAATTGTTAAAAACCTAATATTTAAAAACAAGAAGCGGAAAGGTGTGTTATTAACTGAACAGACCTAATATTTAAAAACAAGCAAACGTAGTCATTCAAACTTGTATTGTGCAGGTCTAAGTACACTAGTTATTGGCCCTGTTTGGATCCATGGGTTAGAGTTAGTATGAGCTAGTTTGGGCTCAAATAGCCCTAAAGTATCCAAACATGAGGGCTAGTTTGAGCTAATTGCGTCAAACCCACCCAAAACAACTATCCCACCCAAGAGGTGCTGATTGGGGCTAGTTCTCCTAGTGCATTTATTGTCAATCTAACACAGTCATCCAAACACCTCTTTGGCGAGAGTTAGTTCAGGGTTAGTCATTGTTGAGTATCATTGTTATTTAGGAAATGTAGGATAGCGTAGGATTTATTCTACCTTGACTTGTACTCCAAGATGTACTCCTATATATATGCCCACGAGGCTCAAGCAATACAATCAACTATTCCACCAATCTCTCTCTCTCCCTTGTCATGAGCTAGAAACTAACTCTAACCTCTAGCTAAGTTAGCGTATCCAAACAGTGCCATTGTTAAATCAAATGGAAAGGCGTGTTCAATACACCCTTCGGTCCTTTTTACTCTGCATATAAGAATTGTCTGAAGTCAAACTTCATAAAGTTTGACCTTATTTATATGAAAAAATATCAACATCTAGCATGTTAAAGTTATACGATATGAAGATTTAAGTCATGACACATGTACTGATATTTATTTCATATTGTGAATGTTGGTATTCTGTTCTATAAAGTTGGTCAAAATTTACGAGGCTTGACTTTAGACAAATCTTATATGCAAACTAAAAAGATTTGAAGGGAGTACAACATGCTTAACAGCAACCAAATATAGTGATTCATAGAGCTATTGTTAAATTTGGTATTGATGAAATTGAACCGCATAGTTCATACTAGCACATATAGAACATCACACTATTAATAGCTGAAATAAGCAAGGCATACTACAAACAACCAAAGATGGCAATTGAAACTGGACATATGCTAACTACAAACAACCGAACAACCATAAACCGTAGAAATAAACAAGGCGTAATGCAAACAACCTAATATAGCAATAAATATTGGACAGGTTCTCACCACAAAAGGGGTTCGAGAAAACAAATCATGGGTTTCCTCACTTGTCACAGATTGGCTCCTCCTCGTGGTCACCGTCGATGAGGTCTGACTTGCCAGCTGAGGATCCTAGGCCAGCGTCGCAGAACGTGTCCTTCAGAAATGACAAAAGGGGCTCCATGGCGATGAAGGATGGCAAATTGTTCATAACGAACCACAGCAGATCAGCGGCAGGGCCATCGATGAGATCGACGGCTGTCGAACCCGAAGGGTTGGGGGTGGGCAACTTAACCTGTGACATAACCCACATCAAGCCGTCGGTGTCGACGACCTCGATGTCATAGCCGGTGTCCGCGACATGCCAGAATACTCTAGCCCACTGATTGAAAGGCTCAATCCAGGTCCGATCATCGTCGTTAGCTTCCTCGGCGGCCACCTCGCCGATGTCGGGCGAAGAGGCCACAATAAAGCTCTTTTGGGCCATTCGCTCCTCGAGCTCCCTAGGAAGCGTGGCCGGGCTTAGGCTGCGACACTCTGGAGTAGGGGAGGGGGATGGGGATCTCTGGGAAAGGGGGCATTTCGCAAGCGTCATCTAAGAAACTCAGGGCGGTGAGGGTATGTATATCGGTGGGTAAACTGCACGGGCAGACCGATAAAGGTTGACGATGGAGGCAGTGCGGCGGTGGCGACCTAGCTAGGTTTGGAGCGAGGGAGGGGTGGTGTGTATGTGCGTGAGCGGGGGATTTGGGGTGAGCAAAGGATTTGGGGTGTGTGTGTGGAGGGGGTCCAAGGTGGTGTTTGAGGAAATGCCGCGGGTACTGAAAATTTTACTAGGCAGGAGTAAAATGGCGGGGCTATCGAAAATTTGGATGAAAAATTTGACAAAAGGGGCTCCATGGCGATGAAGGATGGCAAATTGTTCATAATGAGCCGCAGGAGATCAGCGGCAGGGCCATCGATGAGATCGACGGCTGTCGAACCCGAAGGGTTGGGGGTGGGCAACTTAACCTGTGACATAGTCCACGTCAAGCCGTCGGTGTCGACGACCTTGATGTCGTAGCCGGTGTCCGTGACATGCCAGAATACTCTAGCCTGCTAATTGAAAGGCTCAATCCAGGTCTGGTCATCGTCGTCAGCTTCCTCGACGGCCACCTCGCCGACGTCGGGCGAAGAGGCCGCGGTAAAGCTCTTTGGGCCATTCGCTCCTCGAGCAACCCGGGAAGCGTAGCCGGGCTTAGGCTGCGACGCTCTGGAGTGGGGCAGGGCGGTGTGGATGGGGATCTCTGGGAAAGGGGGCGTTTCGCAGGCGTCATCTAAGAAACTCAGGGCGGCGAGGGTATGTATATCAGTGGGTAAACTGCACGGGCAGACCGACAGAGGTTGACGATGGAGGCAGCGCGGCGGCAGCGGCGGTGACCTAGCTAGGTTTGGAGCGAGGGAGGGGTGGTGTGTATGTGTGTGAGCGGGGGATTTGGGGTGAGCGAAGGATTTGGGGTGTGTGTGTGGAGGGGGTCCAAGGAGGTGTTTGAGGAAATGCCGCGGGTTCTGAAAATTTTACTAGGCGGGAGTAAAATGGCGGGGCTACCAAAAATTTAGATCAAGGGATTGAGCAGAGCGGGGCAGGAGTAAAATGCTGGGGCTACTGAAAATTTGGATCTACTGATTAAAGCAGAGCGGGAGTAATAGACGTCGCACATGGTCCAGACATACTAATCGTGTGCTATCAAACAGAAAAACCATCTACGCGGGTAGATATTTTCGAGATTGCGAGGGAGTAGATATTTTTGAGAGGGGGAGGGAAGCCTCGTGGAGCCCAATCTACTGTGATCATGTGGGTGACAGGTGAGGGGCAGGGGCGCGGCACATGGGTAGTCCTAGGGAACCATGTTTGTTTCGTACCCGATCGCAGACGGTTGCTGCGTGTGACTCGTCTGCTGTTTATAAATTTGGCCAAAAAAACACGGGAAAGGGTCAGAACACGAACACACTTGCATGTGGACCAAATATATGTATGAAAAGGGTGGTTTTATGTTCAAATACCCAATGCACAACTTTGATGTGGCACCTGTCGCACAAAGCGCACGTTATTATTGCTAGCCCCCCCTCCCAAACACACACACACTCTTCGTGTTGCTGGGAGGGGAATCCTAGCTATGAATGCATGCCCCCAAATAGCTAGGTCTGACATCTCACCGTACCGTAACACAAAACCGAAAGGAGTACATCAACCCCCTCCCCCCTTTGCTTCCGATCAAATGTGGACCATGTGCGGGCCCACAGATGTGTTCTTCTGGCATTAGATGGGTGACACCACTTACCAACCACACCTGTGGGTGGCCCGATGTGTGTGTGTGTGTGTGAAAATGATGTTCTATGATATTTAAATAACCAAATCACAAATTTGATGTGGCACATGTGCATCGCAAATTAACCGGGGATCCCCAACCCCACGGAGGTTCATCTAGTACAAAGTAGTACTGTGCCCCCCCCCCCCACACACACTTTTATTCGGTGGGAGGGGGCATCTCACCAAGGCGTATTGTAAGACTGACCAAGAAGAATCACCACCTTGGTCGTATAACCTCTCTTGTTTGTTGGGTCAAAGTCATCCATTGACGTTCCACATGCAACCCCACAAAATAGGCTAGCTTGTCGCCGATAACCACGCGAGGGAGTGCCTGAAGACAACCACTGCGTGCATGTGGCCCAAACATATGTATGAAGTGTCATGTGGTGTTTGAATATACCCAATGCACAACTTTGATTCATGTGTATGCGAGCCCTCAAACTTAGGTCTCGAATCTCACCATGATCGACGTACGACTATACAGTAACGCGAACAAAGAGAAGAAGAATCCACCCTGGTAACCTCTCTCGCGTTGTTGGTCGAAGTGATGGAGACGTCCACGCGGGCCCACGAATATATAGGCCGTCGATGATAACCAAGCAAGGGAGAGTGTCCAAAGACAACCACTGCATGTATGTGCCCCAAACATATGTATGGACATGCGTGATGCATGCATATATGTTTGAATACCAAAAGCACAACATTTTGATGTGGTGCATGCATGCGTCGAAAAATGCACAGTACCCACACAGATCTGGTTCATGATGCGTCACGTGCTCCCCCCCCCCACCACTTCGACCCGGTGGGAGGGATTCGTGCGTACACATGTGCGCGAAGTATAGTTGCATGTATCGAACCGTATAAGACGAACCAAAATTTAATCCCCTCCTAATTATAAGTCAAATTAACCTCTATCGTTGTTGGTTGATGTGAGTGCTAGAGGACAACCGCCATTGCTTGCTTGTGGGCTAAACACATATGTATGGAGATGTGTGGTTGTGATGTTTGAATACCTAATATATATGCAGAACTTTGATGTGGCACCTGCCTCGGAAACCTTTAAGTCCCCCACACACGAACCGAGGTTCATGACACGTAGTATATATATGTTGCCCCCCTCCCCTCTTCGACGCGTAATATATACTCCTACGTACGTACCGTAACACGCCCCAAAATAATCCTCCTTGTTCGTCAAATTACCTTTCTCGTTGTGTCATATATTAGATGGACGACGACCTCGCGAGCCCATGGAGGGAAGTGTCGCAGGTGAATGAGTGGCAACCATCTTCTGCATGTGGCCCAATGTGTTGGTGATGTTTTTAATACCCAATATGCACAACTTCTTTGCGGCACCTGCCTCGAAAACCGAAAATTCCCACACGGAGCGAGATCGATTCATGACGTGTGTGTAGTATATATGTGCTGCCCCGGCCCCCTCCTCCCCTCTTCGACGCGTACTATATACTCCTACCGCAACACAACCCAAAAAGAAACCTCCTTGCTGGGTCAAAGTGATGGAGGACAACCTCGCGGGCCCACGGATGGAAGCATCGCACGCAAGTGAGTGTCCTATATGACGCGTAGTATTGCCCCCGGCCACCCTCTTCAACGCGTACTATATATATATACTCCTACCGTACGTATAACAAAAACCAAAAAATGACCATCCTTGTTGGTCAAATTAACCTCTCTCATCGCATGTCATAGTGCTGGACGGCGACCTCGCGGGCCCACGCGAGTGAGTGTCCTAGGACCACCGCGTGCATGTGGCCCAAAGATGCATGTCAAACTTTTTCTGCAGTGAACATGCGACCAAAGGAGTTTAGTGTTGAAAATTGAAAAAAATAGATAGCATCTATTTGTTTTTTATACATTGATTGATTTCCTAGGGATTTAAATGTGCAAATCAAATTTGATCTACATGAGACCCGTGATAGTGCACGAAAATGGATTGCAAAATCATATGTGTACGTGTCCCTGGGTGCATGTTTAGTCCCCATGCAAGAAATTTCTAACATCTAGAATCTTGATTTTAAAATCCAATAAATCCAAAACTAAGTTGAAATTCATGAAACTTATAGTGGTGTCATATGGACACCAATAGACTTTGATATTTGTTTTTTCAAATTTGAGACAAGTTTTGATATAATCTTCTTACATACAGGAAATTATAAATAATTATCAACCAATACCACAAACAAACTCTTTATTCGAACCGTGTGCGTTAGACCAACAATGTAAGTGCCGTGCTTCGGTTAAGCAATAAAGCGGCAGAATTAATCATCAAAAAGGAAAAATCAATATAATACGTGCCGCGCATGTGTCCCGTGTGCCGTACGAGCATGCGTGAATTGACGAGACGCATGCTAGCAGGCAGACCGGGAGGCCGAGCCATGCGCGTGTTCGCTACGCACTCACCGTGGGGCGTGCTAGTAGCTGTGTGAAATGATGGTAGGCGTGCCAGCAGTCCGCCGCGCAGGCTCACCGGGAGGCGAGCCAGCCCTTTGACCACCGCCTACCTCGCTCCCCTTGCTCCATATTAATGGCGTGCCCGCCTCGCTCCGTGAAATGATGGTATAGGAATGCCAGAAGTCCGCCGCGCAGGCTCACCGGGAAGCGAGACATCCTTTGACCGCCGCCTGCCTCGCTCCCAGTGGTCCGTATTAATGGTGTGCCCGAGCGACCGCACCCCCCCATCCTCGCCACACACACAATCCTCTCTCTCCGCCCGCATCCTCGACGCCGCTCTTAGTCCTCAAAGCCGGCACCCCCCATCCTCGCCACACACACAATTCTCTCTCTCCACCCGCATCCTCGACGCCGCTCTCAGTCCTCAAAGCCGTCAGTGTATGAGGATGCCGCCGAAGCGCCCCATCGGAGGGAGTGGCGACGCCGGGGCTGCTGAAGCACCGGAGCACGGCGTGAATATGGAGACAGAGGTTTTCGTCGCCGCCGACGAGGTGGAGAACGAGGTTGCCAACAAGCAGAGGCGGGTCGATAAAGAACCGCAAGCGACTCCAGCAGGCCTAGACTTCATCAGCAGCCTCCCCGATGATATGTTGACAGTCATCATATCCCTCCTCCCAATCAAAGATGGGGCGAGGACAACCACCCTTTCCCGGCGGTGGCGCCCCCTATGGCTCTCCACCCCTCTCAACCTCCTCGACGCCCACGAGCTCTGCCATGGCTATCGCAAAAGCTTGGATGTGTTCTCCCAGATCCTCGGCAGTCACCATGGCCCAATCAGAGGCCTTATCACGGGCAATGTCTGTTCCAATGGCAAGGTCCGAGCCAAGCTTGATGAGTTGTTCCGATCCCCCACCCTAGATCAGCTCGAGGAGCTCAGTTTTAATGATGGGCATACGCGCTCGCTGCCAACGTCCGCGCTCCGCTTCGCACGCACGCTGCGCCTCGCCAAGTTCATGAACTGCCATTTCCCCCCCTTAATGACGCGCCCGCTCTTTTTCTACCACGACTGAAGCACCTCGAGCTTGTCGCCATCTGCATCCCAAAGGATGACATGGAGCGCCTGCTCCGCGTCTGTACTGCACTCGAGTTCCTTCGTCTTTAGGCGATGAATTGGTCGAGTAGCTTCCACATCACCTCCAGGACTCTTTGGACTATTTATGTGTGTTGCTGATGCTGCAACGAGAGATCACAAAAGGTGGACCACAATATGGTCATTGAGGACACACCTTCACTCGAGAGATTACTTGTAGTTGATCAACAAGGTCCAACAAGAATCAATGTCATTTCTGCGCCGAAATTGACAGTGGTGGGCTTCTCGTCTGTCAAATACTACTACTTTCAGGTACAACAGTCGCCTTCTACCTCTCCTTCTTGGTATAAACATTATTTCTAGTTTTGAAGATGTATGTTCGTCTGTCATCCAGCAAAGCTTCACCCAGATTCTACGCATAGTGAAGGTCTTGGCACTAGAATCTGTCGGCCCCAACCTAGACCAAGTTGTCAGTTTCCCGAGATGCTTTCCGTGCTTGAAGAAGCTGTATATCGAGGTGATGTTCCTTTCCTGTTAAATGTTAACCATAAGGGAGTTCAATTTTTTTGCACCTTTTCCCAAGTTTACAATGACAATGTACTACGATTTCTGAAGGAATTTTGGAGGATTTCAGGACATACACCCCCACCCCATATTGGTTGCTTGATTCATATGGTTACAATCCATAAGCATTTCTCCTTTGGATTCATCTGTACTAGTTTTCTTAGGGAATTTTTCATCCAATCCAACCTCTTGTGAAGAAGGCTACATTTTTCTAGATTGTAATCAAATGCCCATGTTAATCATGTCAGATCGAAGATGGCACATTGGTGCATTTTACAAATCCTGCAAACCAAATAGGCGTGTAGTAGTGTTCAAAACTGCATGTAGGCACTAACATGTTCTCTTCTTTTGCAGATAATAATAGGCCCGGAGGTGGATAATGTTTATAACGACAATCACATCGAATGCCTGGATCTTCATCTCTCAAATATTACTTTGAACTACTACCGAGGGACCTTACCAGAGATTACATTCGCCAGGTTCTTTCTTGCCAGAGCAAGGGTGCTAAAGGTACTGAGGTTGAACACGCATTTAATTAGGAAAGATGAATGGTTTGTTGATCAGAGCCGGCAGCTACTGCAGAATGGAAGAGGCTCCAAAAAAGCTAAACTTCGTATTGGAAGAGCATATGCCAGAGTAATTGGAAGTCATTGTGTCAAACCCATACATGACTTGTTAGTGGCTGGTCACTTTGCAGAAATGACGAGGTTTGGAAAGCGGACTTACTATTTTAATTTTTAGTTTGAACCTCTCTTATATCCATGTTCAGCTGATCAGCATGGGCATTTGCAGCTAAATGAGCTGAATTTCATTTCTAATATCAGTTTGAACCCTGTAATCTTTGAATTTGATCCATGTAACTCTGGAATTTGAACCTTGTAATATTTCTGGCTTTTGTGGTACAATCGTTGAAATGGCATCGTATGAGACTCGTAGATTGGTAGTACTATTTTGACCTTAATATGCAATAGACTTAGATTTTATTAACCATTCACGACCAAGGATCCAGCCGGAAGCAGAGCAATGGCAAACTTCGTTGCAACAAGATGTAGATGATTAGATGCTCGTTTCTCCTAGTTTAGTATGCATGTAATTGCTTACTTTGGTGTGTGGAAATGTTATGTGTGTAGTCACTTATGTAATTGTATGCTTAATTTGGTCATGCAATGCTATTCTTATAAGTATATATGTTGATGTTCTATAGACAAAGCATATCACATCGCACACGGACCACACTAGGGAACCCGTCAGGCATGAATTCATCAATCGCAGACGGTTGTATACTAGCAAGCGTCTGCCCACAACATACACGGCTTATTCCATCACAAACAGCTCGGATGGATCAACTGTATGCCATGTATCGCACACGCAACTCTAATCTGATTCGTGCTTGATGTCTCCGGCATCGCTCGCACAGTTCGTCTTATTTGCCACGTATCACTGTGTCGGCCTCTGCTCACGTCCCTCGGTGCGCTGTGCTCGCCGTTAGGCGCCGCAGCGCACTGTGCTCGCCGTTAGGCACCACGGCGTGCTCTGCTCGCGTCCGTCGGGGCGCTCTGCTCATGTACCTCCACGCGCTCGGCTTGTGGACATCTTTTCCTTGCGTGTTCAACTGTTATATGCATATATATGGTTGCTCGCCGTTGAGGCAACCGCGGAGCGCTCTGCTCGCGTCCCTCCGCGCGCGCTCTGCCAGCGGTTGGGCTTGCGCACGATCACGTTGGGGGCCCCATATGCAAGCGGCTGCGCCGCGCGCGTCGCCACGCGATGCAGTTACATGCGGCACGATGGAGTTACGCACTACAAATTAGAACTGCCATCCGGGCGTGTCGATATTCCAGGCCGTCCGGCTTCCCCTTTAATTCCCGCGGCCATTATAATAACCTTAGTCTCTTCAACCTTTCGATCGCGCCCAACAACACAACAAGCACACCCACGACGACACATAGAGAGGGGATTTCTAGCGGCGCTCCAATGGAGTTCGGCGAGCATAAAGTGGAGACCCACGCGAGGGAGACGGATCTCTCGGTGGTGTACACCATCGACCCGGCCATGGTGGACGACTACATCAACACCGTTGAGCAGTTGCTTGCTCGAGACAAGTACAAGGTGGTCGGCATCGACCTCCAGTACACCGGCGGTCGTCCCAACATAGATCAGAAGGTTGCCGTCGCCCAGTTGTGCGTGCGCCATCATGTCCTCATCTACCACAACTGCATGGCCACAGAGCCTTGCGACCGTTTCGCCAGGTTTCTCAACAGCACCGACTACAAGTGCACTACGGTGGAAACCACTGACGATGTAAAAGCGCTCAGGGTTACGGGCTTGGCCTGCAAGAACCTTGTCGAAATCCGTGAGCGCTACAGGGTCTGGGGCAGCACGAAGAAGGACTCCCTGGTTGAACTCGCCTCGGCCATCATCGACCCATACTACGAAAAGATGAAGCAGGATGCCAACAGAACACGTCCCGTATCCTGGCACGGGGCCTAGATGCGGCTACTGGATGAACCTCGCCTCAGGTTCGCGGCCAAGAGCGTGTACACATGCTACGAGATGCACACGCGGATCGTTGACATGAGGAAGTGCCTCGTTACCGAAATCGACGAGGCCGGATCGAGCCACAAGCAGAGCAGTAGCGGCAAGCGTCACAAGAAGTAGATGATGATCAGATGATCGTTTATCCTAGTTAGTTATGCATGTAATATATAGTTGACTTTGGTGTGTGGAAATGTCATGTGTGTAGTAGCCACCTATGTAATTATGCATGTAATAGTTTACTTTGGTGTGTGCAAATGTCATGTGTGTAGTAGCCACCTATGTAATTGGATGTTTAATTTAGTTATGCAACCATGTACTTATAAGTGTGTATATATATATGTTGTTGTTCTGTATGCAATCCCAACGCACAACACACACGTCTTATTAGCAGCAATCGTCTGTGTTATTGTCGGTCTTCGCACACATTTCTGATTACAGACCTGTTTGCCGTGTATCACACACATCTTGTTATATTGAACCGTTTTTGTTATCTTGGCTCAACGCAAACAGTTCATCCGAGTGTACTGTTTGCCCTCTATCGCACACAGCTTGATCTGGCTGACCGTTTCTTTTGTTTCGCCTAATCACAAACAGTTCATCTGAGTGAACCGTATGCCGTATATCACACACACCTTCATCTGGCTGCCCGTTTCTGTTCTTCTGCCTCATCGTAAACAGTTCATTGAACTGAACCGTATGCCCTGCATCGCACACACAACTAAAATCTGAACCGTGTTTGATGCATCCATCATCGCAAATGTTTTGCATCTTTTTTAACTTTTTTTACATCACCGTTTGTGATTATTGCATTGCACACAGTTTCGTCGAAGGGTCTCTAATTGTAGTGTCGTGTTAGCAGCATCCTGCACTAGTGATGGCATCACAATCCAGACGCATGTGGGGAAAGATCCTGTCCTGGTTGTATAGAATGCATGAATAGTAGCTGCGTTGCTGGTGGCTCCAGAACCTGTCAGAGGAGATCTTTGGCTTCTTGTCTGGATTCTTGGCCGAGTCGAAGAATGTGTTGTGCACTCTGAAGCTGAGCACACTGAATGAGCCTTGTGTAGTGACAGCACTTGGAAGCCTTGTCAGCATGGGTTTCGGCTTCTGCGTTTGAGGCCTTTGCTCCACATGATAGTCATATTGGGGACCAGGAGCAACTGGAGGCGTCATAATGGGCCACTTGATGCTGATTAGCTCACCTTCACGATTGAAGGCCCTTGCCATTGTATGTGGAATAGGTGGAGCAGCAACAACATCTGAGGAGGATGGCTGAAGATCTTCTGTGGCTTCAGGGGCTTCAGGCTGCACATTATCTTCAGCCATGACAACGTGATTGGCTTCAGCAGTAGTAGTAGTAGGATCATCAGGTGCAGGGGCTTCAGTGGTTTCAACAACTGGCGGTTCAGGCACAATCACATCTTCATGCTCTCTTGATGCAACGGTAGGGGGTATAACTTCACGTTCTTCTTCTTCTTTGTCATCGACTGATGCAGCCGGAATATCTTCAGCCTCTTTGGCTTCAGACTCATGAGCAGTAACTGAAGGGATGGCTTCAGAAAACACTTGTCATGCTACTGAGCTTGTGGTGTGCACATCCTCTTCAGGAATGCTCGAAATGGAGACCGTGGGCCTAGGGCCTCTACGAAGCCTTCGAAAAGATGGCGACGCCTGGGGGGAGGGAGTGGTCTTCTCCATGTCTTCTGGTGTGTCTTGTGGGGTCTCAATCACAGGAGTGGTGACTTGAGCTGGCTGAGTGCGAGGTATGACTTCATGGAGCGGAGTGTTGGGGTGGTGCTCTTCCCAGAAATCATCTTGAGTGATTGGCGTCATGGGACCACTAATACTAATCTATTCACTGCTCGTGGGAGCAGGCGATGATACCGGCTTGGGCATGGTCTGGGGAAGCTGAGGAAGGACTTCATCATCTTCAACATTGTCTTCACGACCAATGTCTTCAGCTGCAATGGTGTCGGCAACTGGAATATGTTCAGACACATGAGCCTCTGTGGGAGCAGGCTCATGAACAACTAGACGGTGCTCGCGGTTGAGGTTGGCAGGAAGGGCAACTGAGATGGGTTCAACAAGTAGTGGCTCACTTGGAGCAGATGAGGCATTGTGTGCTTGAGCTCTTCTTGAAGCCTTAGAGGATTTCTTCAACCTCTTTTGAGAAGGAGCAGCATCAGAAGCTTCTTGATGTTTTCGCTTCTTGGCTTCAGCTTCAGCCTGCTTCATCTTCTTCTACTCAGAAGCAGCTGAGGGGACCTTTGGCTTCGAGTCAGTCATGCTGGCAGGGAAGACAATGCTTGGTATTTCCTGCCTTGGAGCTTTAGTGTCAACAGCGGCAGGCTTCTTCTTCTTAGCAGCCATCTTGGGGTCAACGCCTGGACGCCCAAGAGCCTTCCTTTTCAAAGCTTCATTATGAGCCTGAATGCACTTTTTTAGCATAGTGCTTGAGGCGCTCTCTTGAGCCTTTGACTTCATCATGGCGCTTAGCAAATTCAGCCTTGAGATCAGCCATCATTTTCTTGAAGTTCTGAACATCCGTGACGCTCAGCTTGGCCATGTGCTTCTTGAAAACAGCCTTTTCATGGTTGATCTTGTTCTTCTTCTCAATGACTTTTTGAACAATTGCAAGCTCTTTGGCAATATAGCCCTGGAATGTCACGCTGATGTCAATCGGAAGCTGCAGATCATTGAGGGTAAGAGAAGTATCTTCAAACCACTCGTCTATGAAGTTGTTGAGCATATCAGCGTCAAACAGAGGCAGATCATTGAAGATTTTGGCCTCCTGCTTGCTCTTGATCAGCATCTCAAGGGCATCATCATCTACATCTTCATCACTTGATAGATCAACAATGTCTTCATCATTGCGAAAGATGTGTGTGGGTGCAAGAGCTTGCCCTGAGTTCTTCTTGGGCTTTGTGGACTTCTTGGATATGCGTGACAAGTCCTCAGACTGCACACTAGATTTAGGTGGTGCAGATTGCAAAGGCTTCACGCTTGAAGCTTTTGGGACAGCAGAAGATTTTGAAGCCTTAGTCTTTTTCTTTGGCTTCGGGGGTTCTGGAACATCATCATGTTCCTCGTCATCAGCAGCCTCTTCATCACTGGCCCTTTGCTCAGCGATATGGGTGAGAAGTCCATCAAGGCTGTTGAAAGGACCAATGAGATTCTATTCAGCTTCACGGCTGCCATTTTGCCTTGGTCGAGCTGGACCCGGGTTGAAGTCAATCCCAAAGTCCTTCTTGTTCTGGACAGATGAGTTCTTGGAATACTTGTAATTTTCTTCAAAGAGTCATCTTCTCGACACCACCTGAGGCTGGATGGGTCGGCATTTTCAGGCATAGGGCCTCTGACCATGCAAGGAAAGAAACCTTTGGCAATGGCTTCAGCCTTGGTCTTGGGATGTAGCTTCTTGTATACAATATCGGCCCATGGTGGCCTTACATCATTATTTTCAGCATATTCAGAAGTCACATAATGATACAGAATCCATTGTTCAGCCCAGTACCTATGAATCCATTGAACTCTGGACTTGCGTTCTACATAGGTTTCATCAGGATCAGACTTGTACATTTCATAAAGATCAGGAGGCAGATCCAAGGCAGTGTTGTCCCGGCGCTCCCTGCCACCCTTCTTTGCAGATTTGCCAGATGCCATTCGATTCAAACTGAAAGGCTTCACAACCGTGTTTAGCTTCAGGTGACTGGTCAGGCAAGAACTGGCTTCAGGCGATTCAATATGGTGCTGTAAGAATTCTGCAAATGAATGCAGACTATGAGAACCAAGGGATTCTCCCACGGGCATGTACCTATGACAGCATTAGAGATGCGAGGGAAGGCGAAGAGGTCATATGCATTCTCAGAAGATTTTGAGGATAAAAACAGTTTGAAGACATTGACCTCATAGCGTGAAGACATTCACTTATCGATGTGAGTTGGTTCCAGATTTGTACGAATCCATGAATAAGTACAAGTGAGGAATCTAACTAGTGGTGATACATAAGTGAACGTACTTGCAATTTATGAGATGCAGAAAAGGAGAGATCTAGATTTGGAATTGTAAAAACAACTTTTGGAAGATGTGGATAGCTCAACGGATTAAATAAACAGTAAAAAGTGAGCTTTTATTTACCGCACGAAGAACTGCTAGACGGGAAAGTTGGAGGCCGAGCAGTCCGATCTCCCGCGCCCTAACTTGGTGGCGGACGACACCTACAGCAACGGCGGAAGGAAGATGTCTGCGGCCGACGTGAAGATGACGCCGGAGAAGTCGTGGCAGTGAAGCGCTTCATCTCCGGCAACGACGGATGCTAGCAGTGGCGCTAGGGTTTGAGCGAGACGGCAAGGGAAGAAGGAATAATGACCGCAGGGGGTGGAGTATTTATAAGGGAGAGGGACGGCACAGTGTAATTACTCAGGTGCCCCTGGCGGTTCACATCTGAAGGACATGTGGCATGCATGCAACAGATTGAATGTTGTACCACGACCCCACACGCGCCTGATTTGTCGGAGGTCGTTTCGGCTTCTCCGGTATTCAGGCAAAAAGGATAGAGTTAATAAAAGCAGTATTAAATATCTGTCTCTGTATCTTCAGCTAACAAGGACACAGTGAAGACAATCGACACGTGTCAATAGAATGCATATGAAGAGACAGAGAGAATTTGAGAGATAAGCACAGAAGGGGTTAGGGTCCAATCACATTCACTTAGCGCAGAAAATGGCAACTTGAAGACATAGCTATAATTGAATGCTGTAGAGGACAGAACATATATATATGTATATCAGAGAAGACCAAATCGAACATTGTGAAAATAACTCATGAAGATATACCAATGTTGAAGACAAATCAATTACGAAGATAATGCAATCATGACGCCAAATGAAAATCTTCAGGAAAGGTTGGTGGTGGCGTTACCCACCGTATAGGAAATATTAGACCCAGACACGGCGCACAATTATTGTGGCGCTCCGAAGTCAAATTCTACATTAATGTATTCACACTCAGAGGGTATGTCTTCATGAATTGAAGACATACGTTACTTTGTGTGTTGCACACCTAAGTCATCAATATGCATAAGCGTTAGGATGTGTGCCATTCACAGGACATTCGAGGACTCTAAGATATTTAGCTCACACCGCAGCTTGCAAAACCTTTTCTCATCCAAGGGCTTTGTGAAGATATCTGCCAGTTGCTCTTCAGTGTTGACGTGACTGATATCAATGTCTTCCTTCAACACATGATCTCTGAGAAAGTGATGACGGATCTGAATGTGCTTTGTTTTCGAATGCTGAACTGGATTGTGAGCAATCTTGATGGCGCTTTCATCGTCGCAGTAGAGGGGCACATGCTTCATGTTGATGCCATAGTCCTTGAGGGTTTGCTTCATCCAAAGAAGCTGAGCGCAGCAAGATCCAGTAGCAATATATTCAGATTGAGCAGTGGAGAGTGACACACAGTTCTGCTTCTTTGAAGACCAACAGACAAGTGATCGTCCAAGAAAGTGACATGTGCCTGATGTGGATATGCGATCAACCTTGTCTCTAGCATAATCAGCATCTGAGAATCCAACTAGATCAAACTCTGAGCCCTTTGGATACCATAATCCTAGCGTTGTGGTGTGAGCCAAATATCAAAGTATTCGCTTCACAGCGAGGTGATGCGATTCCTTTGGAGCCTCTTGGAAACGGGCACACATGCAAACGCTAAGCATTATATCTGGCCTAGATGCACATAAGTACAATAAAGAACCAATCATGGAGCGGTATACCTTTTGATTGAACTCTTTACCATTGTCATCGGAGCCCAATTGACCTTTGGTTGGCATTGGCGTCGTGTACCCTTTGTAGTCTTGCATTCCAAACTTCTTCAGGCAATCTTTGATGTATTTTTCTCGTGATATGAAGATGCCATTTCTCTGTTGACGGATTTGAAGACCAAGGAAGAATTTTAGCTCACCCATCATGGACATTTGATATTTCTCTTGCATCATATGCCCAAACTCATCAATGTATCTCTTATCAGTGCAGCCGAAGATAATGTCATCCACATAAATTTGGCATACAAACAATTCTCCATCATATGTCTTCGTGAAGAGAGTGGGATCAAGAGAACCAGGTTGGAAGCCTTTGCTCTTCGGGAAGTCTTTGAGTGTGTCATACCAAGCACGAAGAGCTTGTTTAAGGCCATACAATGCCTTGTTGAGCTTGTAGACCATATCAGGACATTTTGGATCTTCAAAACCAGGTGATTGAGCTACATACACTTCTTCTTCAATTTTATCGTTGAGGAAGGCACTCTTCACATCCATTTGATACAAAAGGATGTTGTTGTGGTTGGCGTAGGCTAATAGTATACGAATGGCTTCGAGCCTAGCCACAGGAGGAAAGGTTTCATCAAAGTCAATACCTTCCACTTGTGTATAGCCTTGGGCAACAAGATGAGCTTTGTTTCTGACAATTTGACCATGCTTATCTTGCTTGTTGCGATAGATCCACTTGGTGCCAATTATATTATGCTTGCGAGGATCAGGACGTTTTACAAGCTCCCAGACATTATTCAGCTCAAATTGTTGAAGCTCTTCTTGCATAGCTTGAATCCATTCAGGTTCCATGAAGGCTTCATTGACTTTCTTGCGTTCAGATACTAAGACGAATGCAAAGTGCCCATAGAAGTTTTCTACTTTCGTTGCTCTTGATCGAGTAAGGGGACCAGGTGCATTGATGCTATCGAGAATCTTCTCAATTTGAACTTCATTTGCCATGCGAGGATGTGCTGGGCGAAGACTTTGCTCTTGCTGATTGCTATCTTCGTCTTCACCATTGTCTTCAGGTTGAGTATTGTCTTCATGTTGATTAGGTGCTGAAATGATGATTTCTTCTTCAGCCTGTTCCTTGGTGGGTATGATTTCTCCAGTACCCATTAGCTTGATAGATTCACTAGGAGAAGCTTCATCTAGCACATTCGGCAGGTGCTCTCTTTGCGAGCCATTAGTCTCTTCGAATCGCACATCTACAGTTTCAACCACTTTATAGTGAAAGAGGTTGAAGACTCTGTAGGTGTGCGAATCCTTTTCGTAACCAAGCAAAAAACCTTCATGTGCTTTCGGTGCAAATTTGGAAGTGTGATGTGGATCCTTGATCCAACACCTTGCACCAAAGACTTTGAAATAACTTACGTTTGGCTTCTTACCAGTGAGTAGTTCATAGGATGTCTTCTTGAAGAACTTATGAAGATAAACTCTGTTGATGATATGGCAAGCAGTATCAATGGCTTCAGGCCAGAACTTTCTTGGAGTCTTGTACTCATCAAGCATAGTACGAGCCATCTCAATAAGGGTCCTTTTCTTGTGCTCCACGACGCCATTCTGCTGAGGTGTGTATGGAGCAGAGAGCTCATGAGTGATGCCCAATGTATCAAGATAAGTGTCGAGGCTAGTGTTCTTGAATTCTGTGCCATTGTCACTCCTGATGTGCTTGATCTTGATGCCATAGTTTGTCATGGCACGGTTGGCAAAGCGTCTGAAGACATCCTGCACTTCAGTCTTATAGAGAATTATGTGCACCCAGGTATATCTAGAATAATCATCAACAATCATGAAGCCATAAAGATGTGCAGTGGTAGTAATGGTAGAGTAGTGAGGAGGGCCAAATAAGTCCATGTGTAACAGCTCGAAGGGGTGTGATGTAGTCATGATTGTCTTCGAGGGATGCTTGGCCCTAGTCATCTTCTCGGCTTCACAAGCACCACATAGATGATCCTTCTTGAACTTGACGCCCTCGATACCAATGATATGCTTCTTCTTCATGAGAGTGTGTAAGTTCCTCATCCCCGCATGTCCTAGCCTTCGATGCCAAAGCCAACACTCTGAAGCTTTTGCTAGAA
Source organism: Thinopyrum elongatum (assembly GCA_011799875.1). Lineage (NCBI taxonomy): Eukaryota > Viridiplantae > Streptophyta > Magnoliopsida > Poales > Poaceae > Thinopyrum > Thinopyrum elongatum. Next base: position 485,636,171 of record CM022297.1, on the reverse strand, counting down.
GACATACGGCAAGCTGTGGTCCTGCGGAGAAATCTACCATATACAGATCACCTCTTCGATAACCTTCGAAGACTAGAGATTTGTCAGTTTCCATAAGCACAAGGCAACGATATTTTCCAAATATCACAATCATGTTCAGATCACAAAGCATTGAGACATACATTAAGTTGTATCCAAGGGATTCAACAAGCATCATTTTATCCATGTGTTGATCCTTTCAGATAGCAACTCTACCTAAGCCCAATACTTTGCTTTTACCAGTGTCAGCGAATGTGATGTGGCTTTTAGTAGATGGACGTAGGGTTGAATCCATGAGAAGACTCCGATCACCAGTCATGTGGTTAGTGCATCCACTGTCCATTATCCATTCAGTAGCTTTCGGAGTCGTACCCTACAGTGCAGTTAGTGGGATAGGCTTCACCAAGAGTATTGTGAAGCACAAACATATAACGAACAAGCATACTATCAAAGTTAAGATTCTTGTTTGGTAAGATAGGATGCTCGTCAAGAAACCCTGGGACGAAATAAATGGTAAGACCATTTTGGCATTTTATCTTGTGTCCCACAAGATGTTTTAGGTCCCCAGTATTGTCTTCAGAAGTCAATGATTTCCGGCTGGAGACCTTTCCCTTGGCACCTCGTGCCATGAAGCAATAGGTCGGAGCAGAGTCATCCTCATCATCGGCTTCAGCGTCGGTGGCGAGACCATTGTCTTCAGTGTTGAAGATAGACTTGGCCACGAATGCCGAAGCAAGAGCCAGGCTTGCCACGCCTAATCAGACTCCTCCTCAGACTCCACCTCTGCCTCCTCAGAAGCAGACTCCTCCTCTGAATCCATCTCCTTGACAATGAACGCACGAGCCTTGCCAGAAGAGCTCTTCTTGTATGATGAAGACTTTGATGAAGACTTCGAAGAAGACTTTGAGGATTTCTTCTTTTTCTTATCATCAGAATCATATTCCTTGCTCTTCTTCTTTTTCTTGGCTTCCTTGTCCCATTGAGGACATTCAGATATGTGGTGACCTGGCTTCTTGCATTTGTGACATGTTCTCTTCTTGGTGTCACGAGTGGAAACTTCATCATTCTTGGAGCTAGATCTTGAAGACTTCCCGAAGCGATTTTCTTGGAAAACTTTTGGAAATTTCTCACGAGCATTGCTAGCTCTTTGCCAATGTCTTCAGGATCATCACAACTGCAGTCAGATTCTTCTTTAGATGAGGAAACAACTTTTGCCTTCAAAGCACGGGATCGGCCATAGTTGGGGCCATAGATATCTCTCTTCTCAGACAGTTGGAACTCATGTGTGTTGAGCCTCTCAAGTATGTTAGATGGATCAAGATCTTTGAAGTTAGGGCATTCTTGAATCATCAGGGCCAAAGTGTCAAATGAGTTGTCAAGTGATCTCAGTAACTTCTTCACAATTTCATGCTTGGTGATCTCAGTGGCGCTGAGTGCACGAAGCTCATTTGTGATATCAGTGAGGCGATCGAACGTGAGATGGACATTCTCATTGCCATTTCTCTTGAAGTGGTTGAAGAGATTGAGAAGTACATCAATCCTTGAGTCTCTCTATGTTGAGACGCCTTTGTTGACCTTGGACAGCCAGTCCCAGACTAGCTTCGTAGTTTCCAGAGCACTCACACGGCCATACTGCCCTTTGGTCAGATGACCACAGATGATGTTCTTGGCAGTTGAGTCCAATTGTGCGAAACGCTTGACTTCAGCAGCGGTGACACCTTCACCGACTTTGGGAACACCAGTCCTGATGACATACCAGAGGTCGATGTCGATGGCTTCAAGATGCATGCGCATCTTATTCTTCCAATAGGGGTAATCAGTGCCATCGAAGACGGGGCACACATCGAAGACTTTGATTATCCCTGCAGTCGAGATAGCTAAAACTATAGATGGTTAAACTGAATCACACAGAACAAGGGAGCACCTTGCTCTGATACCAATTGAAAGTGCTAGTTATCGACTAGAGGGGGGGTGAATAGGTGATTTTTATGAAAGTCTTCAAAACACAAGGTCTTTGAAGACAAACAATCAAATTGAACCTATATGATATACAGCGGAAGACAAACTACACTAGACAGACCATAGTCAAATGAGTGTAGTAATGAAAGCACGATGACTAATAGCAGCTAGGTAGAACAGATCGGAATGGAAGATAGAATGAAGCCAAATAGGTAATAGTCTTCACACAGTGAGGTCTAACAGATCAGGCAAGCAAGCAATGACTTCACGAAGACAAACTGAAATGTAAAAGAGTTGGAAGATAGAACCAGTAGCTTGGTGAAGATAAGGATTTGGTAGAGCAGTTCCAGTTGTTGTGACAACTGTACGTCTGGTTAGGGACGCTGAGATTGAACTCAGAAGACCACGTCTTCACCTTATTCCCCTTGAGCTAAGGACACCCAGTCCTTGCCCAATCACTCTGGTAAGTCTTCAAGGTAGACTTCCAAACCTTCACAGACTCCTTTCACCGTCGATCCACAATGACTCTTGGATCCTCAGAACATGACGCCAAACCAGCTGGAGGATACACATTCCTCAAGTGTAACAAGTCTTCAGGTCACGTAGACAGAAAGACTTCAGTGATGCCCGACATTCTTTTGCTCTGGGTGTTTTGGGCTTTGTCCTCGCAAGGATCTCTCTCTCAAAGGCTTCGGAGGTGGGTTGCTCTCGAATGACAAAAGCCGTGCACTAACTCTGAGTAGCCGCCAATTTATGGTGTAGGGGGTGGGCTATTTATAGCCAGGAGGCAACCCGACATGATATGTCCGAAATGACCCTGGGTCACTAAGGAACCGACACGTGTCCAATGGTCGGATTTCAAACACACACGGCAGCTTGGCTTGGGCTACAAGCAAAGCTCACTCATCCAACTCAGAATAAGATTTGCTCTCAATGTCTTCGCTCGAAGACATATGATTTTGGGTTGAGCATCACGTCAGTCTTCTGACTTTGATCACTTGGACCTCACTTAACAGTACGGTGGTTCCTATGACTCAAGAAAGAAGAGAATGAAACTATGAAAGAAACTATGTCTCCGCACTCCATAGTCTTCAATGTCTTCATACATTTTTAGGGGTCATCTCTAGTAGGAAAACCGAATCAATGAGGGACTTCTACCTGTGTTATCCTGCAATTCTCACAAACACATTAGTCCCTCAACCACGTTTGTCGTCAATACTCCAAAACCAACTAGGGGTGGCACTAGATGCACTTACAGGGTGGGCCATAGCCGTTAGCTGCCATTCTCTTTGTCGTCTGCTAGCAGAAGGTAAAGATTCTTTGCCATCCGCTCAGATGGCAAAGAGGTGGGGTGGACCGTTATAGTGAACTAGCCTCCACTGGACCCCACCCCAACCTCTTTGCCGTCAGCTAGCGGATGACAAAGATTCTTTGTCGTCCGCTAGCAGACGGCAAAGAATAGGCTGATGGCAAATAGTATCTTTGCCATCAGCCAGTTCTTTGCCGTCTGTTTTTTGTAAGCAGACAGCAAAGACCTTCTTTGCCGTCAGCTAGCAGACGGCAAAGAACTGGCTGATGGCAAATTCCCTGATTCCAGTAGTGAATGTAGGTCATTTCAATCTCTATTATGACCCGGCTCATCTTATCAAGTTAAGCCGGCCCTTGGAGGCTACATATTTGGTCCTCCCAAGTGATTAAGACCCGGCTCATCTTATCAAGTTAAGCCGGCCCTTGGGGGATAACTATTTGGTTCTCAAGTGATTAAGACCCGGCTCATCTTGTCAAGTTAAGCCGGCCCTTGGGGGCTACACTTTGGAAATTTTCACAAGTCTCAAGCATACTCAATATGGTTCCTATACTTCAGACTTGGGGGCTAGTATGGATATATGTATATGCACAAGGCTAAAGAGGGTTGGATATCTTCATACCTCATATTTCTGCTTCATCAATTGAACCAACCCGGCCCCATGTCCTGGCTTGTGTGAAGGCGGCTCAAATAGCCCGCGTACACGTCACCTGCACTGAAAAAACGGCTTTGTGGGCCGGCGCGGGCGCCCGCAGAGGCAGACCCCACAAAACGGACCCGTATAAAAGGATATTCGCGGAATATGCTCTTTTACGGGTCGGCTTTGCAGGGTCTGCTCTTGCGCTGCTGCCGCCGGTCCACAAATATCAATACCACACCACAAATACAACAATCATCCACACTACAAATAATTATTTTGGAAAAATATCAATACCACAGCACAAATACAACAATCATCCACATTACAAATAATTATTCAAATCACCGAAGCAAACTAAATAATGCAATATAAAACTTCTCCCGAATACAAATCACACATGAATTAAATGAAAATGAATAGAAAAATGAGTTTTGTTACTGTCCAACCCTTTGCCAATGGTGCTCAATGAGATCCTCCTGAAGCTGAAAGTGGGTGTTTGCATTTTCAATATCCTTATATGTCTGAAGAAAAGCTCTAATGCGGTTAGGATCTCTATCTGGTTTGACACGGCTACCCACATTATCGTAGAAGAACTCCAAGTTCATGCCCCTCTCATCTTCGAGAATCATATTGTGAAGAATAACACAACATGTCATGATGTTTTTCATGGTGCGCTTGTCCTAAAAACGAGCAAGACCACGAATAATGGCAAACCTAGATTGCAAAACCCCGAATGCTCTTTCAATGTCTTTTCAGGCTGCCTCTTGCACCCTTGCAAATTCACATTGTTTTCTAGTTTTGGGTTCTTTGATGCTCTTGACAAATGTGCACCAAGGAGGGTATATACCATCTGCAAGATAGTACCCCTTTGTGTATTCATGCCCATTGATAGTGTAGTTGCATGCAGGAGCATCACCACTAGCAAGCCTACCAAACAAATAACGACAATTTGCCTCGCAAGCTTGAACAATTTTCACAAAGAGAGATCGACGCATTCGGTACCTTCTCCGGAAGAGGTGCGGCGGATATGTTGGATTCTCCGCGAAGTAGTCTTGCATCAACATCTCGTTCCCGAGATGGCGATTTCGAGGAATGCAAAGACGGCCGACGGTCGATCCTCGCCGCCTCTTTCGGTTCTCATCTTCGTGCTCCTTCACGGCAAGGGCCATCACCAACGTCTGCTGCCGATAGTTTGCAAGAAGCGTCTCAACATCCGAGTTGTCCGAATCGGACGAATCATCGAGCAAAAACTTCTCTTACGGGCTCAATTCCATCTACATGACCAAAAATCGCATGCCGCATCAACCAACTATGCATAGCGCTCGGCCCAAAGCACAAGTAAACACTCACCGGCTGCTCGTGGGCGGTGGCTCTCCGGCGGTTCGGGGGGCGGGTGATCCCGGGCGGCGACCAGGGTCGGCTCAAGGGCAGTCGATCCCCGGCGGTGATGGCGACCAGGGGCGGCTCGTGTCGCCGGATCCGGGGGGACAGTGCAGCGTATCGGTGGTAGAGGGTGGGGGTGCCCCCGCGGCGTGATTCCGCCCGCAGATTTGGCCGGAATCGCTGTCGGCGGACGGGCGGAACCAATGGCGGGCGGCGGCGGAAGGAGGTGGGGAAAGGGTGTGGGCTGAAATGTCCCTCCCACCAACCGCTTTCCTCGGATACGGGGCACCGTTGGGGCGAGGCGGAAACCTGCGTATTCACAGGTTGGGGCCGAGATTTTGCCGCCCCCTCAAAAATATTTACGGGTCGAACGCGTTTGCGGGGTCTGGTCGGGCAGCTTTTTCCGCGCCGACCCGCATTTTGGAGGTTATTTTGCGGGTCGCGGCTTTTTACGGGGTCTGATAGAGATGCTCTTAGCATAGTTGAGGCTCCTGGCGCTGTATAAGCCGTCCCAGTGAGAGCAATATCATCAGAATTCTTCTTAGGAGAGATCTCTTCAGTTGGCTTGGCAGGACTGGGCGGCTTAGGACTTGGCGGGTCATGACTGGTAGCCGGGTTAACCTCAGTATTCATTGGCTCAAAGACTGCAGCGTTAGTTTGCGGTGGCGGATCATTGGCAAGGTCTTCAGGATTTTGGATTGAAGCCTCAAGGGCCTCTGGCACCTGCCTCTCCGGCTCAGCAGCTTTGAGGTCCTTTGAAGAACCGCCCACTTTTTGTTTCTTGCCCGCTTTTGCTATGCCTCTATGACAAAAATACAAGAGTTCATGAGTATATTACTACAAGTCATTTATGAACAAATGAAAATACTTACCCATGGGCAACCTTGAAAGCAGGCATTTCAGTTCCACTAGAGTCGCCAGATGATGGTGGCATTCCCTGATATTTTGAGTCAGAAGAATTAAGAGGTTGACGTATGAGACCGACTTGTGGAAGAGAGTCAGGCTATGTGGCACCTCGTTGCGACGCTTTCGAGGAGCTGGGGTGTTGGGTAAACCGGACATGAGATCTTCAGTGCCATCACTCCGGGTCTTACGCTTCGATTCATATTGTTGTTTCTTCAAAAGAAAGTTGGGATCCAAATGAGCAAGAGGGTGAGAAAATCTTACTTTTCGGATGACCCGCCTTGTTTTCTTTCTTGGCAAAGGTTCTGAGTCGGAGGAGATAGTAGTTACCTCTCCTTCATGAGCCTGGCTTGTCTTCGCATCGTCCTGAGAGGAATCAACATCAATAAGTTGCATAAAGAGAAGGCCAAGGGAATCAAGTTCTACCTCCGACTCTTCCAGCTGGAAAAGCTCTTGTGTTGTTTGTTTACTGCGACGACCCATGCCACGAGATTTCGTTCCCCTTGTCTTCTTGGCTGGAGCGGCGGCTTGCAGTTTTTTTTCCAAAAGGAAGAGTCGGCCTACATATATATATATATATATATATATATATATATATATATGAGTAATAAGTTAAAAAGATATGAAGCACATGAGACTTGGCAAACAAGATGAAGATTTGTTCAAGGGACTTACATCTGGAGCCGGGTTAAGTGTGCAAAAAGGGTTCAATCCCACTTTACGGCAATTCTCCATGGTTTCCCCAAGCAGTGTCTTGACTGAGTCGTTGATCTCTTTATCAGTTAGGCGAGCTTGGTTGTAACGCTGAGAATCCTTGGTGTCACCAGTATATTCGCACATTAACCCGGGGTGCCGGCTCAATGGCAAAATCCTCCATGCGACCCAAAAGCGGACCAGGTCTACTCCAGTTAAGCCATTGGCGATCAAAGCCCTTATCTTGGAAAAGGTGGAAGCAAATGGGGCATGCTCAGCCACAGTCAATCGGCCTGGAAGCACGCCGGTGGTGGTAAGCCGGAAGGGACGGAAACCCGACAAGGGGTTTTCTCCAGCTGGGGAAGTATCTCTACAATAGAACCAGGTATAATTCCAGTCTTCGGGATGACTGGGCAGGGCGGCTGAAGGAAAAGTTACGTCTCTTCGTCTTTGGATGGAAACACCTCCAAGTTCAAGACTGGGCCCATCTGACATCTTAGTCTGGCGGTTGATATAAAAATAGTCTCTGAACAGATCAATAGAGGGTTCTTCCCCAAGGTACACTTCAGAGAACACTTGAAAGTTGCATATGTTGGAAACAGAATTGGGACCAATGTCTTGTGGATGAAGATTATAGAAATGCAAAACGTCCCAGAAGAATTTTGACCCGGGCGGTGAGAAGCCACGGAGGAGGTGGTCCGTGAAAACTACAACTTCACCCTCTTGGGACTGAGGGGGAAATACGGAGCCTGGAACCCGCCAGTGGATGACCTCCTTGGCAGGTAAAACCCCCATGGTCACATAATCATTGAGTATATCCTCTGTGACTTGGGAGGCAATCCAGTCGCAAGAGTTGGGTGTTTTAGTCATGTTGAGCCGGAATAATGAGCTGCGAGCAAAGAATAAGGATGCGGCGGATTTAAATTACTATGGGATTATAAGCCGCCCCAGTCATGGAACGGAGTAATCAACAGGCTATGAAAGCACGGCGGGTTAAGTATGAGCCGGCAACATGTTGGCAGGTTAAGTGAAAGAAGCATCTTTGGAATTCTTGGCGGGTTACAAATTTATCATTAAGTCGCCCGAACAGATCCAAGTTTGTTGAAATTTTGCTAAGTATGGGACAAACAGTTTTCACAAGATCACAGCTATGTTACGGATCTACAAATGACACAAAAAGAAAATAAGTGCTAGACCTAACAGGGGTGGCAGTGAAAGAGAGAAATCTACTACTATTCTGACAAGAAAGCAATCTGTGCAAGATGTACGGTGAAGGCTAAACTACTTCCGCGTTTACTCCTACTTTGTTTTGGATTGAAATACACGTCCTAGCCAGAGAAACAAGATGAACTTGAAAGAACTTGGGCGAACACCGATGAACTCCATGAACTCAAGTGATCTAAAGCAAATCTGAGCAAGGGAAGGAATGATACCTGACGGAGGTAGTGAAGAGCGGGCGAGCACCGCGGATCTCTGGTCCCAATAGGTCGATGCAGCGGCCCTTGACGAGGTTGCTGGCGAAGCTTAGCTAGGGCGGCGGAGCTCTGGTGGCGGCACGCGATGTGAGGAAGAAGAAGAAGAGAAGGAGACGGGGGTAAAAAGTAAAAAGGCAAGCCCCCCATCCCTATTTATAAGGAAAAGCAAAACAGTGAATGGCAGGCCCAAAGATCGAGGAGGCATTATAATTATCTTAACAAAGGAGGCGCCTCGATTCTCGGAATGGCTGGTTAATGCAAAAATCCGTTGTGATGTCATAAGACTTTTTTGAATTTATTTAACATGATGTCATCTTTTCATATGGCGGGTTACAAAGGTCTGTTCAAGGTTAAGTGTTGGGAGGATTCAAGGAAGACTCGCCAATCAGAAGATGAAGATTGACATGAACAAGTTCAAATCAATCTGGGGCCTAATGTTGGGGATATAACCCCATGGTGTGACCCGCCCAGGAGGGGCCGGGTTACACTATTGGCGACTCAGTGATAATTCCTAAGCAGGCCCAATAAAACAGATATGGAGCCCAGAGGGCGACTTACGTGGTGAGCCATCGGAGGCCCAAGCCCAGAAGATGGTGCGAGACCCGGTGCTGTAAGCCGCCCAACGGTGACTTGTCTAGTAAGGCAAGGCGACTTAGAACCAGGGACAATCATGTATTATGACCCGACCCGGACTCTTGTAAGCCCAGGGCCTCGACCTGTGTATATAAAGGCGAGTCCCTGTGGCGGGTTAACTCAAGTGACAATCAATCGATAACTAGGTTTAGCGATTCCGCTCGCTTGTAATCGATACTCAATCAATACAACACAAAGCAGGATGTAGGCTTTTACCTCGTTGGTGAGGGGCTGAACCTGGGTAAACCCGTGTCTCTCATCCCGCTCAACCCCTTCAAGCTAACCCTCGTAGCCATGCCCTCACATCTAAGTCCTTCCACGAGGGCATCTGCCGTGACAAAACCACGACATAGAGGACTAAGGAAATGTTTCTCGATTATGGAGTTGATAAAGAGTTCGTCGTAAAGGGTTACGTCGATGCAAGCTTTGACACCGATCTGGATAAACTCTGAGTAGCAAATCGGATACGTGTAATGGAGCAGTCATTTGGAATAGCTCCAAGTAAAGCGTGATAGCAGCGTCTACAGTATGACATAAGGATTTGCAAAATACACACGGATCTGAATGTGGCAGACCCGTTGACTAAAAACCTTTCTCACAAGCAAAACATGATCACACCTTAGAACTCTTTGAGTGTTAATCACATGGCGATGTGAACTAGATTATTGACTCTAGTGAACTCTTTGGGTGTTAATCACATGGCAATAAGAACAAGATTATTGACTCTAGTGCAAGTGGAAGACTGCTGGAAATATGCCCTAGAGGCAATAATAAATTGGTTATTATCATATTTCCTTGTTCATGATAAACGTCTATTATCCATGCTAGAATTCTATTGATCGGAAACTCAGATACATGTGCGGATACATAGACAAATACCGTGTCCCTAGTGAGCCTCTACTAGACTAGCTCGTTGATCAAAAGATGGTTAAGGTTTCCTAACCATAGACATGAGTTGTCATTTGATAATGGGATCACATCATTAGGAGAATGATGTGATGGACAAGACCCAACCGTTAGCATAGCATATGATCGTTCAGTTTATTGCTACTGCTTTCTTAATGTCAAATACATGTTTCTTCGACCATGAGATCATGCAACTCCCGGATACCGGAGGAATTCCTTGTGTGCTATCAAATGTCACAACGTAACTGGATGATCATAAAGATGCTCTATAGGTATCTCCGAAGGTATCTGTTGAGTTGGCAAGAATCAAGATTGGGATTTTTCACTCCGTGTATCGGAGAGGTATCTCTGGACCCTCTCGCTAATACACATCACAAGAAGCTTGCAAGCAAAGTGACTAAGGAGTTAGTTATGGGATGATGTATTGCAGAACGAGTAAAGAGACTTGACAGTAATGAGATTGAGCTAGGTATGGAGATACCGACGATTGAATCTCGGGCAAGTAACATACTAACAGATAAAGGGAACTACGTATGTTGTCATAAAGGTTCGATCGATAAAGATTTTCATAGAATATGTAGGAACCAATATGGGCATCCAGGTCCCGCTATTGGTTATTGACCGGAGAAGCATCTCGGTCATGTCTACATCATTCTTGAACCCATAGGGTCCGCACGCTTAACGTTCGTTGACGATATAGTATTATATGAGTTATGTATGTTGGTGACCGAATGTTGTTCGGAGTCCCGGATGAGATCACGGACATGACGAGGAGCTCCGGAATGGTCCGGAGGTAAAGATTGATATATAGGATGATATGGTTAGGCCAAGGGGTAAGGCCCACGAGGCTTTAGGTCGGTGCAAAAGGATATTTTGCAGAGGTCAGGGACCAAACGCCGGAGACCCTAGCGTCTGGCCCTAGGCTAGACGCCGAGGCCCATGGCGTCTAGGCCAGACGCCGAGGCCCATGGCGTCTGGGCCAGATGCCAAGGACTGTGGCGTCTGGTCCTGGAAGTCCGAGAAGGACTCTTCCTTGCGGGCAAAACCGACTTTGCGGAGGCTCTTTCTCCAAGTTTCGACCCCAGGGCTCAACATATAAATAGAGGGGCAGGGCTAGCACCCGGAACACATCAAGATTCACCAAGCCATGTACCGACAACCCCGTCCCCTCTAGTTTATCCTTCGTCATAGTTTCTGTTGTGCTTGGTGAAGCCCTGCGGAGATTGTTCTTCACCAACACCGTCACCATGCCGTCGTGCTGCCGGAACTCATCTACTACTTCGCCCCTCTTGCTAGATCAAGAAGGCGAGGACGTCATCGAGCCGAACGTGTGCTGAACGCGGAGGTGCCGTACGTTCGGTACTTGATCGGGACGGATCATGTAGGTGTACGACTCCATCAACCGCGTTGATAAACGCTTCCGCTAGGTATGAAGATGCTCTCCCCCTCTCGTAGCTATGCATCTCCATGGATAGATCTTGCGTGTGTGTAGATTTTTTTTCCATGCAACGTTCCCCAACAGATATGTCGCAAGTAATTGATGATGCTACTTCTGCTATGAATGATAATTATGATGATGCTAGTACCTTGCTTGATAAGAGTGTGCCACTAGGTGAATTTCTTGATGAACAACTTGCTAGAGTTAATGCTGAAAGTGATGATATTTCTGAAACTAATGAAATTATTGAGACTGAAAACTTTGAAACACCTATTAGACCTAGCACTCCTAGATATGAATTGCCTGATATACCTGAAGGATATGTTATGGATGGAGAGGTAGCTAGGGACTTTCTTTCTTGTAAGGATAGAGATGATCTTAAGAAATTACTATGCAAATGGAAAGAAAAATCTTTGAATGCTAGAATGCAATATGATCCCCAGTTTGCTACTTCGCCTATCTTTGTTACTGATAAGGATTATGAATTCTCTGTAGATCCTGAGTTAATTACTTTGGTTGAATCTGATCCTTTCCATGGTTATGAATCTGAAACTGTTGTGGCACATCTTACTAAACTGAATGATATAGCCACCCTATTTGCTCATGAGGAAAAAATTCGCTATTACTACATTCTTAAGCTATTTCCTTTCTCATTAAAGGGTGATGCTAAGATATGGTATAATTCTCTTGCTCCTGGTTGTGTGCCTAGTCCCCAGGATATGATATATTACTTCTCTGAAAAATATTTTCCTGCTCTTAAGAAACAAGCTGCTTTACAGGAAATATTTAACTTTGTGCAAATTGAAGAAGAGAGCCTCCCACAAGCTTGGGGGAGGCTTCTCCAATTACTTAATGCTTTGCCCAATCATCCTCTCAAGAAAAATGAAATACTTGATATCTTTTATAATGGACTAACCGATGCTTCTAGCTAGGGACCACCTAGACAGTTGTGCTGGTTGTGTTTTCAGGGAACGAACTATTGAACAAGCTGAAGAACTATTGAATAATATATTGAGGAATGATAATGATTGGACTCTTCCCGAACCACCGCCAAAGCCAACTCCGAGGAAGAGAGGTGTTCTATTTCTCAGTCCTGAAGATATGCAAGAAGAAAAGAAATCTATGAAAGAAAAAAGTATTAAAGCTGAAGATGTTAAGAATTTACCACCTATTGAAGAAATACATGGTCTTAATACCCCGACACAGGTAGTAGAGGTAAATTCTCTCTATAGATTTGATGAAGGTGATATTCCTCATAATAAATTTGCTAGTCAATGCTTGGATGAATTTGATAACTTTATTGTTAAACAAGAAAACTTCAATGCATATGTTAGTAGACAATTGAAACGAAATGCTTATATGATTGATCACTTGAGTGACTATATTGTTAGAACTGTTAATGATCTGAAGGTTGTTAGTAAACATGCTTCCATGGTAAAAACTCAAGTAGAACAAGTCCTCAAGGCACAAAATAATTTGTTGAATAAGATGAATAATAAAATGAATGATCATGCTGTTAGACTTGTAACTAGGGGTGGTAAAATGACTCAGGCGCCTTTGTATCCTGAAGGCCACCCTAAGCAAATTAAGCAAGATTCTCAGAGAATTAATACTGATTCACCTAGTTCATCTAGAAATAAAAAGAAAGATGATAGGACTTTGCATGCTTCTAGTGAACCTACTATAGACACACCTGAGAATCCCAATGATATTTCTATTTCTGATGCTGAGACACAATCTGGTGATGAACATGAACCCAATAATAATGATAATGATGATGTTCATGTTCATGTTGATGCTCAACCTAGTAATGATAATGATGTGGAAATAGAACCTGCTATTGATCTTGATAACCCACAACCCAAGAATAAAAGATATGATAAGAGAGACTTCATTGCTAGGAAACAAGGTAAAGAAAGAGAACCATGGGTTCAGAAACCCATGCCCTTTCCTCCTAAACCATCCAAGAAAAAGGATGATGAAGAATTTGAGCACTTTGTTGAAATGCTTAGACCTGTCTTTTTGCGCTTGCGTTCGACTCATATTTTGAAAATGTCTCCTTATGCATGCTAAGTATATGAAAGATATTGTTACTAATAAAAGAAATATACCGAAAGCTGAAATTTCCACCATGCTTGCTAATTACACATTTAAGGGTGGAATACCAAAGAAACTAGGAGATCCTGGAATACCAACTATACCTTGCTCCATTAAAAGAAACTATGTTAAAACTGCCTTATGTGATCTTGGGGCCGGTGTTAGTGTTATGCCTTTCTCTTTGTATCATAGACTTGATTTGAATAAGTTGACACCAATTGAAATCTCCTTGCAAATGGCCGATAAATCAGATGCTATACCCATCAGTGTTTGTGAGGATGTACCTGTCGTAGTTGCAAATGTTACTATCATAACGGACTTTGTTATTCTTGATATACTTGAGGACGATAGTATGTCGATCATCCTTGGTAGACCCTTTTTGAATACTAGAGGGGCTGTTATTGATTGCAATAAAGGCAATGTCACTTTTCATGTCATTGGTAATGAGCATATGGTACACTTTCCGAAGAAACAACCTCAAGTGAATAGTATCAACTCTATTGGAGAAATTCCAACAAATTTCTATTGGAGGTTTTAAATTCCCTATTCCTACTATCAAAAAGAAATATGATATTATTATTGTTGGGGACATGCATATCCGCATTGAGGTAACCTAGTGTTATTCAAAAATTCTCTGGTTTCATGTCATTCGGAAGAAGTTTGTTAATAAGACTTGGTCAACCTTATTAATGGATTCCTTTTGATGAGCATGTGATGGATGAATTTAGGAGGCACAACTTTCTGTACCTACTTTTTACTTTTTGTTATTTAGAATTAATAAAGTAGAAATGCTATTATTTTACTGTTTTCTAAATTATCCGTGCAATAAAAAAATGACCAGAAAATAAAAGTTCTCCAAATGCCCTGAAAATTTAGTATGATTTTTTATACAATATTAGAGAATTTTTGGCACTGAGCACACCCCAGGGGAGTGCACCTATGAGCCACAAGCCCACAGGGCGCGCCCATCCCCCTGGGCGTGCCTAGGTGGCTTGTGGGGCCCATGTAGGCCCCCTCACTTATTCCAGCCACCCATGCACTTCGTCTTCCTCCAGAAAAAATCACACACCAGCTCAAACCCGTGTTCTTGCTCATCTTGCTGCCATTTTCAATCTCCTTGCTCGGAGCTCCATTTGCGAAACTGTTTTGGGGGATTGTTCATCGGTATGTGACTCCTCCAATGGTCCAATTATTTTTTGTTCTAATGCTTTATATATTGCAAATTTTTGCTGCTGTGGTGACCTTGTTCTTGAGCTTGCATGTCAAATTTATATGGTCCAAAGTAGTTTTGTTGCATGATATAGCCTCTAGACACTTGTGGGAGTAGTTGCTATTAATTTTGTTGAGTTTGGTTCACTTTTATTTTGAGTCACTAAAAATTTCAGAAATTTTCAGAGGAAAAAGAAACCATGAGGAGATGGTTAAGGGGATCTTCAAGCCAGAATTCAGAAGGAAATGAGAATGAGGAGAAGAAGAAGCCCAAGTACAACCTTCCTCGCACAGCAGAAGTTCGGCCGTGCGAGTGGCCAAGCGACACATTCTTGAGGGATGCGGGAATATATGAGGATTTCTATTATTTGGCGGATAAGGCCGGTATCATTCCCTTCCTCCAAGATAAGTGTGACCAATACCTCTTACTTACCAACACCTTTGTGCAAAATTTTCGCTTTCATGCTAGGAAGGATCCTCCCATGGTAGAATTTCACTTGTATGATGAGCCTAAGGAAATGACACTATATGATTTTTGCGATGTTTGCAAAATACCTTATGAGGGCAGCATCACTGAGCCACGTCCTAGAGACATGGCGGATTTTCTTGCTGACACTACTATGGGAGAAGAGAGAGGAGTGTCAGAAGCTAGAGTAGCTAGTTTACATTTTCCCGTTTTACGTTACTATGCATTATTTGCCGGGAGATGTCTGACTGGTCATGGGGAGAATGGAACTCTCAGTTCACCTGACCTTGCTATTTTGCGCCATGCTTTATATGCTCATAGAACCTTTAGTTTGGGCACTATAGTTGCTTGGCGGTTAAACACAAACCATACGAAGGCTAGTATTTTTGGAGGTGTCTATGCCTCTCGCCTAGCTAAACACTTTGAGATACCCATCAGGCATGATGAGAAGGAAGAGAGGTTGTTACCCGCTAAATATTTAGACTATGCCAATATGGTAGCACATGATTTTATTGCCAAAGATGATGATAAGAGACTCCTCTACAACTTAGTATTTAGCCAGGGTACTTGTGGAATTATTACCTTGCCTGCACCTTCTTTGTTCGATATTTATTCAGGTAGGTATATTATCATGCCCGAGAACATTTATGCATACTGGAACTTAACGCAACCTCCAGCACCTGAGCCAGCACCAGTTCCTGACCCATATCAGGAGCCTATTTACCAGTGGGAGCCACAGGAGCTCGCCAACCAGTGGAACCCTCAGGACCCTCCGCAGTATCCAGGAGAGGGTTATTTTGAGTAGTGGACCTAGACCAACTTAGGCCAAAAGTCTATGCTTGGGGGAGTACGTATTTCTCACTGACATTACATTCATGCATCACACATGCATTCCAGTTGTCGGTGTTCATCCTTTTTCATTGTATAATCCATGTTAGTTTATTTTTCTTGCTTTCTTCTTGTGTGTTTGAAAAACTTTCAAAAGTCCAAAAATATGTCTCGCTTCTTTTTAGTTTTTCTTTCTAGTTTAATTAGTTGTAGTATTAAAAGAAAACCCAAAAATATTTCTCGTTCTTCTTATGCTTGTTGGGAGCTTTCCCATGTAAATAGTTTTTCTGCTTTTTATTTTTCCTTTCTTTAATTTGCTTTCTTCTAGAAAAACAAAAACTCCAAAAATATTTTAGTGTGTTTCTCTGAAATTCTTTTCTTTTCTTTGGGTCGTAAGGAGAAGACCACGATGAAAATGTTGAGTGGCTCTCATATGCATTATTGTTGATCTAACAAAGAGCCCATATTACCTTGTCTTCTCCTTTGAGTAAATGTTTGCAGATTCTAGCTTAGTCCAATGCACTTGCACTCTTATTATTATTCACACCGTTCGGTCGTGCAACTGAAAGGCAATAATGAAAAAAATTGATGAAGTGATTGAGGTGAAGAAAAGCTGGTATGAACTCGACCTATTTTGTTTTTGTAAATATGATTAGCTCATCGTTCTTGATTTAGCCCATTATGAATGAAACATGTTTGCAATGACAATTAGAGATTATATTTATTCATGCCATGCTTAATTAGCTAGGAGTGGATAATGGTTTTTCTTGTGTGCCAACATGCATTTTAAAATGGTTATGATGTAGTATGATAGGATGGTATCCTCCTTTGAATGTTTCAAGTGGCTTGACTTGGCACATGTTCACGCATGTAGTTGAATCAAAACCAACATAGCCTCCACGATATTTATGTTCATGATGATTTATATCCTACTCATGCTTGCATTCGATGTTGATTAATCTCAATGCATGTTTATGACCGTTGTTGCTCTCTAGTTGGTCGCTCCTCAATCTTTTTGCTAGCCTTCACTTGTACTAAGCGGGAATACTGCTTATGCATCCACTTCCTTAAACCCAAAGTTGTTCCATATGAGCCCACCATACCTACCTATATGTGGTATTTACCTGCCGTTCCAAGTAAATTTGCATGTGCCAAAATCTAAACCTTCAAATAATACTCTGTTTTGTATGCCCGAATCACTCATGTAGCGACTGGGGGCTGTCAGTATCTTCCATGCTAGGTGGGTTATTCTCATGATGAGTGTTTATTCACTTGTCATTCACGAGAGAGTGGCTGGTAATTGGGATGCCTAGTCCTATGATCAAATCAAAATCAAAATATAATAATGAAACAAAACTCCCCCGGAATGTTGTTGGAATGGACGGTACCCATGGATTCGGCTAGCCGTGGAGTGTGTTTGTTGGTGGAGGGGGAGTAAAAACTTTACCATTCTGTTTGGGAACCGCCTGTAATGTATATAGCATGGAAGATAGTGAGATCTCTTGGCTGTTATGTTGACAATGAAAGCATACCGCTCAAAATTATATTCATCTCTGTTTTAAAAGCTTCGAGCTCTGGCACCTCTGCAAATCCCTGCTTCCCTCTGCGAAGGGCCTATCCATTCACTTTTATTGTTGAGTCATCATCTTCTTACAAAAGCACCAGCTGGAGAGCACTATTGTCATTTATATGCTTTGTTATTAATTGATGTTGAGTATGAGTGTGACTGGATCTCTTTTGCCATGAATCACAATGTCTAGTCAGTGCTTGAACTTCAGAGGTGCTCTGCATTTATGTTTTGCGGTCTCAGAAAGGGCTAGCGAGATACCATCACATCATATTATATCATGATTGTTTTGAAAAAAGTGTTGTCATCCGAGATATCTTATTGTTGCTCGCTAGTTAATTATGCCATTGATATGAGTAAATGTGAGACCTAAATGTTATTGTGAATATGGTTAGTTCATAATCTTTACTAAAAACCTGAATATTGGCTAGACATATTTGCAACAACAAGATCAAACAAAGTTTGTAAAAGTTTTTCTTTGTCACTTTCAGTTTGTCAACTGAATTGCTTGAGGACAAGCAATGGGTTAAGCTTGGGGGAGTTGATACGTCTCCATCGTATCTACTTTTCCAAACTCTTTTGCCCTTGTTTTGGACTCTAATTTGCATGATTTGAAAGAAACTAACCCGGACTGACGCTGTTTTCAGCAGAATTGCCTTGGTGTTATTTTTGTGCATAAATCAAAGTTCTCGGATGGACCTGAAACTTTACGGAGAATTTTTGTGGAATATATAAAAAATACTGGCAGAAAAATATACCAGAGGGGGGCCACCCAGAGGCCAAAAGCCCTGGGGGCGCGCCGTGCAGGCTTGTGGGCCCCCTGGACCGTCTCTGACCCTTATTCCAACTCTATATATACCTATTCGTGGAGAAAAAATCAGAGAGAAGGATTCATCACATTTTACGATACGGAGCCGCCGCCTCCTGTTCTGCATCGGGAGGGTTGATCTGGAGTCCGTTCGGGGCTCCGGAGAGGGGAATCCGTCGCCATCGTCATCATCAACCTTCCCCCATCACCAATTTCATGATGCTCACCGCTGGGAGTGAGTAATTCCATCGTAGGCTTGCTGGACGGTGATGGGTTGGATGAGATTTATCATGTAATCGAGTTAGTTTTGTTAGGGTTTGATCCCTAGTATCCACTATGTTCTGAGATTGATGTTGCTATGACTTTGCTATGCTTAATGCTTGTCACTAGGGCCCGAGTGCCATGATTTCAGATCTGAACCTATTATGTTTTCATGAATATATGTATGTTCTTGATCCTATCTTGCAAGTTGTAGACACCTATTACGAGTTATGATCCGCATACCCCAAGGTGACAATAATTGGGATTTTTTCCGATCATTACTGTAGTTTGAGGAGTTCATGTATTCACTAAGTGCTAATGCTTTGTTCGGTTCTCTATTAAAAGGAGGCCTTAATATCCCTTAGTTTCCTTATTGACTAATACGTCTCCAACGTATCTATAATTTATGAAGTGTTCATGCCGTTATATTATCATTCTTGGATGTTTTACAATCATTTTATAGCAACTTTATATCATTTTTTGGGACTAACCTATTGACATAGTGCCCAGTGCCAGTTGCTACTTTTTGCTTGTTTTTTACTTCGTAGGAAATCAATATCAAACGGAGTCCAAACGCAGCGAAACATTGTGGAGAATTTTTATGGACCAGAAGACCCAGGATGGGCCAAAGTAATACCAGAGGGGAGGCCCGAGGTGGGCACGACCCACCTGGGCGTGCCTAGGAGCTCAGGTGCGCCCAGAAGCCCAGGCACGCCCAGGGGGGTTGTGCCCCCCTCGGTGACCTCCCGCAACGCCTCTTCGCCCTATAAATTTCCAAATATTCCAGAACCCCGAAATATAACCCTAGATCAGAAGTTCCGCCGCCGCAAGCCTCTTTAGCCACGAAAAACCAATCGGGAGCCTGTTCCGGCACCCTGCCGAAGGGGGAAATCTTCACCGGTAGTCCACCCTCGGGGCTGAGGGTTTTTACCAGTAGCTATGTGTTTAATCTCTCTCTCTCGTGTTCTTGAGTTGGCACGATCTTGATGTATCGTGGGCATTGTTAATATCACTACAAAAAATACAGTTTCGTGATAATACGTCTTTGTCACAGTAGGTCACATTTTCTGTCATGCATGTACATCCATGACGATTTTATGACAGAATCAAGATAGTCATACCTGTGCTGTCGTAGAAGTGTTCCATGACAATACCAAAATTATCATCACGGAAGTGTCCACTTCCATGACGATAAATGGCGCGTCATGGAAGTGTTTTCGTCAAGGGTGACCGACACGTGGCATCCACCATAACGGGTCGCCGTTAAGCTATCGGGTTCCGGTTTGGATCCAATAACCCGTTAACAGCCCTGACCAAGGGGGATTTTCCACGTGTAAAATTCTGGTACGCCGGAGGATCCACGTGTCAGCTCAGCCTTGGGACAGATGTCATCCAGCCAATGGACGGGACACGCCTATGATAAGTCAACACGTGGCTCGGCCCAACAGAGGCCCATGGAAAGCCTGTTAACAGCCTGTTCGCATATAGCCCATTTACAGCCCGCTAACTCACTGCCCGTTATGGCCTATCCGAATTGAGCCTAGTAGCATCATCTGGGCCGTCCAATATGATTCCAGCCCATTGTAACTTCCGGCCCATGTATGGCCCTTGATGTCTTTCGGCCCACACGAGGCCCTTCGTAACTCTGGGCCCATTAAAGGCCCGTGGTGAAACTGGCCTACAATGAACAGTGTATCGCTTTACACGCATTAATGGCCCATTATTCCGTTGGGCCGTTTCCAGCCCGTGTTACCTTTCGGCCTTCTAAGGGCCCATTTATTCTTGGTCTCATTTCCAGCATTCGGTTACTTACGGTCCGTTACTGGCCTGTTCCGCTTGTGAGCCAAATTCAGCCTGTGGTTAATGTCGGCCCGTTTATGGCCCGTTAACCCATTGGGCTGTTTCCATAGTGTCATCAAGTACGGCCCATTAACGACCCGTGATGCCTGTCGATAGAATTAAGCCCGCTATACATTTCGGCCGATTAACAGTCCGTTATGGTCGGGCCATAAACACAAGATTTCGACTCTAGCCCGTTTACGACCCATTTTGCGGATCGTTATAGTACAGCCCATGTTTGGCCAATCGATCATGCAGCCCGTAGAAGGCCCATTGATTATACGGCCCGTCGTAGGCCCATGGATTCTACGGCCCGTATGAGGCCCATGGTCACTACAGCAGGTAGCAGGACCATGGTTACAACGGTTCGTATGTTGCCCATGGTTATTGTGGCCTAGTTATAAAAAATAGGTTATTGTGGCCACTAGAAAAACACAGAAAAAGAACTGCAGTGACTACAAGCAAACAACTAAACAAGACAATAAGGAAATAAATAAGCAAGCAACTAACGCTAGGCTATTATGACTATTACACATATTACATCCACTGGGCATCAAAGTTCGCCACCAGTGCAAATATAGGGAACAAAACAGCATATCACATACACTGGTTGTCAAAGTTGGCGACCAGTGCAAATAAACGCCGCAGCAAAACAAGTCCAGAACTGAAACCACTTCAGAAGAGCTCAAGAAACAATATCCTGGGTACCCAACCTGCTGGCAAGATGCTTAGCAAGCTTATTAACTTTCTCTTGTTTGGCGCTTAAATCCTCCAGCGCTTGCTGTTGCACTAGAAAGTATGCATCTGAATTCTACAGCGACTTCCTCAGTCCTTCGGCTTCCTGTCACAGCACATCTGATCGATGTCTTTCAACTTGAAGTTGAGACTCAAGAAGCCGAACAGCAGTAGTGGCCAGTAGTAGTGGCCAGTAACTCGAACACTACATCAAGACAGTACTTTGGGGTTGTCTCACTATCTTTAAGATAGTTTTTATCAACTTTCTTGGAGACCAACAGGGATGTCTCACTATCTTGAACCTTATCTGCATTACTTCCTTTACCACTGCATAACGGGGTACTCTTCTCCAATATTTTGTCCGCATTCTAAAATAGAAACAAGCAGACACATGACATGTTTACCATGTTGTATATGAAACTCATTTTGGTAAACCAATTCAGCAGTAAGGTGGATAGGATAACAACATGAAACAAACATATATCTATGTACTATGGTCACTGTATGGTCTATATCATTCTAGTGTATGTTGTCAAATCAAGTAGAGATAGTTCAAATCATATCTGTTTAAGACAAAGCAACATAGACAAAATATAAGTGCGGGAAACCACACAACATGACATGAGAACATAACTGTTTATTCAATTGAAACTGAAATCAACATAGAGCAAGTTACAACAGCAAACCAGTTAAAGAAACAGGTTTAAAACATACCTGTTGCGCCATTGGAGTTTCAATTGCATCCTTCAAATTTGAAATTAGTTGGTATAAGTAAATACAGTAATGCAAGAGCAAAGGAGTATGAAACATAGCAACGGAACCTGACCTGAGAACAATTATTCTTCTGCTTTAGGCGTTGAGTTGGGGTTTGGAGTGGTGGTCCTCGTGCTTTGGGCACCGCAGTTGCCTTACTAACTACTCGTGTTTGGGTGTTCTGTGGTGGAGACAGTGCTGTGTCAACTGGAACTGGATTACTATCTCCTGGGGTTGGGGTTAGAAGTGGTCACTACAAAAAAAAGACACATCCGTGACATTGTGGGCCGAACGAAAAAAATTTATGTCATGCTTATGACACTTCTATGACGATAATTATGACAAAACCCGGTATCATCATAGATGTGGTGGGCTCCTACTTGTATGACAAAAATCATGATAGAAAATGGGCTTTTCGTCCTGGGCGGGCCGGAGATGCACCTGCATGACATTCTTTGGGCTGTCCATGACGGGAAAAATTGTGGTAGAAGTGAGGGCGAGGAAAATTTCGGGGAGTTCCTGGTTACGGTGGGTGGTCGGGGCCGAGCGATGCACAAAGGTTTGCGGATTTTCTCTCGTATACATACGCGCGTGTGTGCGAGGCGTTGGGCTCTAACGGAACCCGAACTAGGCGTTCGCTTACTGAACCCGAGCGATTACACTAGCTACGTTACTGAACCCGAGCGATTGATCGATCCCTGGCTGTTAACTGAACCCGATCGAGGGATTCCTTCGCTACTGCTGCTAAATGAAGCCGATCGAACCTGCTGCCTCTTGATGAACAGTGAATGTGGGGGTTGGTTGAACGAGTCGAGATGTGCATGGTTGGGGTTGGATGAACAGTTCCTGGTGGGGGTTGGATGAACAGGACCCCATGGTAGTAGTAGTAGGCCGTTGCCGCTGGATGAACAGGAGCCCGAGAGGAGGCCGCCACAGCCGAGCTGGTTGGGGGTGGATGAACAGGACCCCATGGAGGGTTGGTTGAACAGTAGCCGGTGGAGGGCTGGATGAACAGTACCCCCCCGTGGATGAACAGTGTCTATTGGAGGCAGGAGGAAGACGCGGTGGATGAACAGTGGAGGCTGAAGGAAGTTGACGGTGGGTGAACAGTAGCCCGTGGAGTCCCGTTTTGCGGTATGCCACACCCCCTCCGATGAACAGGACCCCCGTTTCGATTGTAGCGCTCCAACACAAGTCCGTTTCCTCCGTTTTGCGGTACGCCACACCCCTCGCGATGAACAGGACCCCCATTTCGATCGTAGCGCTCCAACACAAGTCCGTTTCCTCCATTTTGCGGTACGCCACACCCCTCCCAATGAACAGGACCCCAGTTTCGACCATAGCCGGTCGAACAGAAGGCCATTTCCTCCGTACTGCGGTACGCCAGACCCCGTTTCGGCTGTTCCGTCCAAGCCAATTGGCTCCCGTTGAACAGGACGCATTCCGACCCAGTCTGTTGCCTCTCGATGAACAGGACGCTGTTTCTCCGTTCTGACCCAGCCGGTTGGCTGCCCGATGAACAGGACGCCATTGCTGCCGTCCGTTGCCTCTCCATGTACATGAGCCCTGGCCGTACGTATGCGCGAG
Source organism: Thinopyrum elongatum (assembly GCA_011799875.1). Lineage (NCBI taxonomy): Eukaryota > Viridiplantae > Streptophyta > Magnoliopsida > Poales > Poaceae > Thinopyrum > Thinopyrum elongatum. Next base: position 485,612,667 of record CM022297.1, on the reverse strand, counting down.
TAGGCATTTGAGACCCCGCCCGTATGTACGTACGTGGCCGTATTTTTTGGCATGTGGCTGTACGTACATGTACACGGTTTAGAAGGGACTGCCTGAAATGCTACGTCGGGGGCTCTACTACTACACGTGCCGCTACTTGCTCGGGCACGGTTCATCGTTGCAGAGAGACCGATCGACCAGTATATACATACACGTTCGTGACAACACTACGTACGCTTCGACCAGGTGGGTCCTGGCTGTCAGGGATGATAAGGATGTACTTCCTTGTGTGCAAAGTTATTGATGGTGGGTCCAAGCTGTCAGGGGGAGGATTCATTTTTTTCGCGCCTAATATGGAGGCACTTTCCTTGCGTCCGAAGATATAGCTGGTGGGTCCCAGCTGTCGGGGGGAAATGTTTTTTCGCAAAATACAACTAAGCCAAAATACAGAGGCCCTTCCGGTAGGTCCCTGCTGTCAGGTGGAGGAATCATTATTTTGCGCATAATAAGGAGGCACTTCCTTGCTGCGGTCGTGGACCCAGCTGTCAGCCTCTCCACGTACAGTCCTCTTCCGATGTAAGTCGTTCCTTGACCACGTTGACCACACCGTGCCGAAAGCACCAAGGCAGTGGACGACGGCGAGGCCTAGGAAGGGAATGACCCGGAGCCGGGGAAGACTCGGCAGTTGTTTCCCACGCGGAGGGGCATACCAGGGTTTACTGGTCGGGCTGTAGTGTGAGGCTGCCGTCGCCGGAGAATAACAGCAGGTTTGGGTGAGTATAGGGATGGCCAGGCCAGCGATGGGAGTAGGGTGGGGCGGTGAGGCCTGCGCGGCAGCAGAGCTGGCCACGGGAGGCAGGAGCAGGCGGCACGACCGGTGCTGGTTTGGGCGGCTGGAGCAAGAAGACCAGAGGTTGAAGAAGCACTACGGTCGTTGGATGGACATTGTACGGTCACTAGAGCTAGAATCGTTCATATTGACTAAGTTGACAAAGCCCTCCGTTCGCGTCAACTTAGTAGGCCCACAAGTTAGCCTCCAACTATGGTGGGTCCCAGATAGCAGGGGGAGTATTCATTTTTCTGTGCGTAATAAGGAGGCACTTCCTTGCATGCGAAGATATAGCTGGTGGGTCCGAGCTGTCAGCGGGAGGAACATTTTTTTCGTTAAATACAGAGGCCCTTCCGGTGGGTCCCTGCTGTCAGGTGGAGGAATCATTATTTTGCGCGTAATAAGGAGGCACTTCCTTGCATGCGGCCGTGGACCCAGCTATCAGCCTCTCCACGTACAGTCCTCTTCTGATGGATGGCATTCTTTGACCACGCCGCGCCGAGAGCACCAGGGCGGTGGACGACGGCGAGGCCTAGGAAGGGAACGACCCGGATCCGAGGAAGACTCGACAGTGGTTGCCCGTGCGGTGGGGAGTACGAGGGTTTACTGGTTCGCCTGCCGTCGCCGAAAAATAACAGGAGGTGTGGGTGAGTAGAGGAATGGCCTGGCCAGCGATGGAGTAGGGTGGGCGGTGCGGCCTGTGCTGCAGCACAGCCGGCCACGGGAGGCGGGAGCAGGCAGTCCCACCGGCGCTGGTTTGGGCGGCTGGAGCAAGAAGATCAGATATTGAAGAAGCAGCACGGCCGTTGGATTAACATCCAACGGTCACTGCTGCTAGAATCGTTTGTGGACTAAGTTGACAAAGCCTTTCGTACACGTCAACCTAGTAGACCCACAAGTCAGCCTCCAAATCTGTCCCAAACAGCATACAGCCCAAAATTTCTAGCCAGATTCAAATTAATTTAAAAACTAAACATACCTTAATTTAAATCCATTGAAATTTTACCCGCACAAAAACAATGAAATTTAAAATATCAAAATCCGAAAGGAAAAAGTATTTTGGAACTAATTGCCTGTTTGCTATATTTTTTCATTTTACAGCCCATTTCTTATTACTTATAGCCCATTTCTTATTACTTATAGCCCATTTCTTATTACTTATAGCCCATTTTCTGGGCAAGCCCGAATGCATCCCTCCTCGTCTTGAAAGATTTCCGGCCTAGCAGGGCGTAGAAAAGCAAGTAGGCCTACATTGGTTATTCTGCAAAAAACAAAATAGCTGGGTTAGCCATTTTCAGAAAGGAAAAAAACTGGGCTGTTCATGTGGTAAACATATGAAATAAAAGCCTGGGCTAGACGGGCCACAGCTCCCGCACAACCTAGTTGATACCCTTCTCCGTCCCGAAAAAACAAAAAATTACTGCGCGCGCTGCTGGATCCCGGGTGTGTGCCGCTCCTTGTGCAGTTATCTCGCTTGTTGACTATGTTGACAGTGGCGTGCGACCCAGACGTCAGGAAACCATCAGGAGGAACCCTTTTTTTTCTTGTAATAAAGGAGGCACTTGCTTGCCTACTGCCATGATCCTGGTGGGTCCCTACTGTCATCCTCACCATGTACAGTCATCTCCTTATTCCTCCCGGTTGTTGACCATGTTGACAACACTGGAGGGCGGCGCCGCGGTGAGCGAACCAAGGCGGAGGACGATGGTGAGGCCTCGGACGGGAACGAACAGGAGCCGGGGAAGATGCGCAGAGTTTTAGGTTGCGATGTGGCCATGATGCGTGCCCGGCAGCACAGCTAGCCGTGGGAGGCGGGAGCAGGCGGTCCCGCCGGCGCTGGTTTGGGTTTGGCGGCTGGAGGAAGAAGAGACTGAAGAAACACGACAGACGTTGAATGTCAATCCAATGGTCAAGGTTGGCACAATCGTTTGTTGACTAAGCCGACACCAAGTAGCATACTTTTTTATATATATGAAGAAAAGAAAAACTGGGCTCGTTCGCCAGATAACATTCCCGAAACTGCGACCGTTTGATCTTGCATCGCAACTAAAACTGCGAGGAAAATGCGTTCGTTTGCCGTCCTCCTCCCAAGGAATGTTTGCCACATAAGTGACTAGCACCCTTGGTTTTCAACCGAGAGGTCTTGGGTTCGAGTCCCAGGAACCCTCAATTTTCTCCTCCTTCCTTCCTCGCAAAAAAGAAAAGAAAATCAAAGACTTGAGAAGGCATATAGAACAAGCTAGTGTACTAGTAAAGAGACGTTGCTGAGTTTTAGAAAAAAGAGAGACATGCTCCTGTAGATGGTTCGAATCCAAACCTAGACTATGACTATATATGGTGCTATGCTACTCTGCAAGTAATGAAACTGACATATCCAACGTTCGCTTCTCCTCTTCTCTACTTACTCTGCCTAGCATCAGAAGCTCTGGCTGCAGCAACCAAGTCCTCTAGCGGCTCGTCCACCTGCTCTTCAGCAGGCAACAACCAGATATGCGCCAAGTTGCCACCCGTACCATCGCCTATGGGTCTCATCACACCCCCGCCGGCACACGCACGGCAGCCGGTTGCTCATCGCAACCCGCTGTCGTTGGTGTGGTGCCACTGCTGCAAATCACGCAGAGTCATCCGTCGCGTCTCAACCACAATCCTCAACCCTGGCCGAGTCTTCTACAAATGCCCGAATCATGGGGTAATAATATGTTTAAGTGTTGTTCCGCTGCTTTCAGTTGCTGATTTTTTAATAGTTTGGTTGATGATCTTCCAATTTGATTCATGTAGAAAAGGGAAGATTCGTGTGATTTGTATTTCTGGGAAGTTGCTGATGTGGGGGATTGCAACTACGCTAATTATTTGGTTAGCCGAGGAATCCCAATACCAGCAGGTTGGGGTGTTGGACAAGTAACTGAAGGAACGGCAGAACAGGAAGATGCAGAGTAGAAGGTTAAAGATGCAGTTCCTCTGATCATGGCCAAGCAACAGCTGCTGAACGGCCTTGACAGCAATGAGGAGATGAAAGAGCTTGTGAAGATAATGGGCAAAATCGATGTGCTCTGTAGGATGATTGTCTCTTTATTTGCAGTGTATGTAGCACTCCTGATGTATTCAGTGGCTATGACATGAGCACTTTGCTGAAACTAGTAATGAATGAAACCTGTTTAGCAGGCTGGGCATAGTGTTGTGAACATCTAATGATTTCTATTAACAGAAATTGGGGGGTATCCCCTTTTGCTCATAAATAAATAAATAGCAGAGGCCCTTTTGCTAATAAATAAATAAATTAGCAGAGGCCCTGTCGGGTCAGCTTTGTTCCCATTCGAAGGCGTCAAGCAAATTGCAGTCCAACAGCAAACTATGTCATCAAATACAAGTTTCACAGCCAAATATGAGTACAACTAAAGAACAATGTCATCATGTTTTAGTCGTCATACAATCACCAAACACAAATCAACATACATAATAAGTGATGTTCTCACAGCAAAATACTAAACAACAACTTCATCAGGTTTCAGTTGTCATAGCAAACACAATTTCACATAGTAGATAAAAAATGTCTTATGACAGGCAAATATGACAAAAGCAATCTAATCATCATCCGCAGCAGCAGCGTCAATATCTTCACCATGTGTATCAGTCTGAATCGTAATTCCCCCCAGTGTCATCTTCTTCTTCATCCTCAATGTCCTCGAACGTTGGCGTCTTATTGATCAACTCTCGTATGTCGATAGCCCGACAGGCAATCTTTTCGCCAGCGTCATTGACATGATGGTTCTCAAAGATATTAGGAACATCTGTGGACTCTTCTACATCAGGAGCAGTGTAAGCATCATCTTGTTGTGCAACTTCATTAAACGAATTCCTCTGCTCAAACCTTTGCAATACTCTCCAGTCATCGCTACGTGCAAATGTCTCTTCCAAGAAAAATATCTGTGTTGCTTGATTTGCCAAAATAAAAGGCTTGTAGGTCTGGTACGCTGCCTTGACATTGATGGATTTGAAATAATCATCAGCTCTGGGTTTTGCGATCCTGGAAAACAGGTTATACCAACGACGGCACAACAAAACCACACACCAATGAACCTCAAAACTAGAGATATACTGCAACTGAACAATGTCTATTATGTTAGCATACATTTCAGTTGTCTCTTCACCGTACTTATCCGTGCTCATGATGGCACTGTTTTGTGTCTTCCTGCCTTCGTCGCTTGTAAGGGTGATGTAGCGCACATCTCCAACAACGCAAGATTCATAATGCCTTACCCGAGTATCAGGACCCATTGCTAGTGCGTAAAGGGCATCATTAACTGCCTGCCCATCCTCCCGCATCTTCTTAACCTATGGTTAGAAAATAGACAAGCTGATCATCTTATGTACTCAATATATTAAAAAAACTGACAGTGCAATTCAAAAGCTTACATGGCTCTTGAACCATTTCACAAATCCTGCCATAACCAGTTTGTCAATGTTTCTTGGATTTTGTGGCAGTAACTCCTTTTTGTAGATGCTGCACAACATAGTGATCGCGTCAAACATCTAAATATATAAGAATGTGCTGCAAGTTTAGTAGATTACGATGTATAAGCTGCAGTACTTAGCACTTACTCGATATAAGGTAGAATCTCAGGACAGTTATTCAACACATACCAAACCATTTTGTCCAAATCTTTAGGTTTGTCGTCTTGTCGACTCTTCCCTGTAACTCAAACAGAACAATCAAAAACATTGAGCTCGGGATTGTCTTCACCCACCTCTTTGCTAAGCTCATCAGCTGTTTCAATGTATTTTGAGCAGAATGTCAATGCTTCTGTAGCAATGTAGGCCTCTGCAATGGAACCCTCAGGTCTAGCTCTGTTCCTAACATAGCCCTTGAAAATGCCTAGCCGCCTTTCAATAGGGTACATCCAGCCATACTGTACTGGACCTCTAAGTAGTGCCTCATCAGGTAGATGAAAAGCCAAATGCACCATCACATCAAAGAAGGCTGGAGGATATATCTTCTCAAGGTCGCATAGGATAGTTGGTATCTTGTCTCTAAGACGCTCCAAAGCATCTATCCTGATATTTCTACTGCAGAGTTCCCTGAAGAATTGTCCCAACTCTGCAACTACTCTGTATAAGTCAGGGCAGCCCAATCCTCTAAGCATAACAGGTAAAACCCTTTGAAGTAGGACGTGGCAGTCATGAGTTTTCAACCCTTGTACCTTGTTTCCATCAGCACTGACTCTCCTTTCAGGGTTGGAAGCAAATCCATGTGGGAATCTCACATGTGACAGGACCTTGTAGAATTCTTTTCTTTTTACCTTGTCCAAGACATACACAGCTGGTGCCATATCTCGTGGTTTACCTTCATCTTCCACCTGCAAATCCTTTCTGATACCCACGTGTGTCAAATCAATCCTAGATTTTAAGGTATCTTTCGTCTTGCCTTCAATATTAAGAAGTGTGCCGATAATGCTGTCACGTATATTTTTCTCGATGTGCATCACATCAAGATTATGCCGCAGATCCAAATCTTTTCAATACTCCAACTCCCACAAAGTGGACCTATGGGTAAACAATAATCTCTTTTCTGCCCTGCCACGCTTCCTTTTCCCGCTACCATTATCAGGATGGTTTCTTGGTGTAATATGCCTGACCTTCTCTAATTCCACTTGCAACTCATCGCTGGTGAGCCTCTTTGGCGCATCACGGTTTTCATGCTTTGCATTGAACACATGTCTTTGGTATTTTGTAGGACACGGCTTATCCTTGGCAAGGAAACGGCGGTGTCCAATGTAACAAATCTTGCTAAGTATTGCGTATGACAGCGGATTCTTGTCACAGCGAACACATGCATTGTAACCATGTGACGTTCGCCCTGACATAGTGCCCAAAGCCGGATAATCATGGATGCACCAAATTATAACAGCACACAGAAAGAAATCAGCTGGTGGGCTGCTATATAGGTCTCGAGTGAGAACACCCCTCCATAGCTGTTGAAGTTCCTCCACAAGAGGCTCCATGAATAAATCAAAATCCTTTCCAGGACTTTTTGGACCTGGGATGAGCAAGGCCATCATGTAGTTTGATTCTTTGGTGCAGACATTTGGAGGCATGTTGTAAGGGATAACAAGCACTTGCCACATGCTATATGTGGCGCTCTGGTGGCCAAATGGGTTAAATCCATCTGTAGCCAAGCCAAGTCTAATGTTTCTCGGGTCAGCAACAAACTTTTTGTGTTTCTGATTGAAGCTTTTCTAGTCACTACCATGAGATGGATGGCTCATTACATTCTGATCTCTGTACTCCTGGTTCCTAGAATGCCACAGTACATCCTCTCTTGTTTCAGCATCATGAAACAACCTCTGCAATCTTGGTATAATTGGAAAATGTCTCAGAACATTATGAGGAATCCTCTTCACAGCATCGCCATCTTTCCATCTTGATGATTTGCATTTTGGGCATTCACTTAAGTTGGCATAATCCTTCCGGAATAGAACACAATTATTCTTACAAACATGGATCATATCATATCCAATTCCAACTGCACGAAGGAAATTCTTCATTTTACTGTAGGTGTGTGGCAGCTCAGACGCATCCGGGAAAGATTTGCGGAAAGCGGCCAACATCGCATCGAATGATTTGTTAGTCATCCGCTTAGATGTCTTCACCTGAAGAAAGGTGACCATAGCTGAGAATACTGACAGCTTATTTCCTAGGGTGACAGCCACGTTGCATTGTTCCAACATGCGGGCCCACCATTTTTCTTCTGCAGGTGAAAGTTCACGAAATGCGCGAGCATTTCGTAGCATTGTTTCAATGTTGGTCAAACTCACTGGCTCCGCCACCACCACCTCCTCCTCCTCTTCCACCTAAGCATCAGGCAGATCAAGATGGTGATCTGCTGCTTCCACATAGTCAGTAACATTGACGTTCACAGCTTCACCATGATGAGCCCACCAAGTATATGTGACCGACATCCCATACAAGTGTAGATGATTTTGCACAGTTTACTGGGGTCTTGTAACTGAATTCATACAACTGCTACACGGGCAGAGCACATCTGATTTCGGACCACCGTACTCAGCTCTGATAAAGTTCATGAAGTTTTCAACCCCCTCGACATATGCAGCGAAGAATCTTCGAGCAGAAGTTATCCAAGTCCTGTCTATCTGTTAGACATACAAATTAGTTCTTCTACTAGATATTACAGAAAAAACATATATGCGTTTTTATGAAGTCGAAAAAAAATACCTAGGTCGATGTCTAAAGCTATGGCAAGATATTTGGACAAGCAGATCTAAGTAATGAAATATATATGTAAAGCTAATTCAACAAACAGATTTGAGTGCTAAATTATGGCAGGCTATTTCAGCAGTCAATGAGGCCGAGCACACAGCCATCGAAGGCCATCTCAGCAACAAAGATCGAGTATAAAACGGTGTAGAGCTATTTCACCTAACAGATTGGCTACTAGACCATGGTAATCTACGTCACAATAAATATATGGCAGGATATTTTAGCAACTAATCGGGCATGGTGTTGACACACGAACACGTCATATGTACCCTCGACGCCGAGGGTGATACACCGCAGCTCACGTCGAAGGAGACCCGACCGACAGCGCGATACGCAGGATGGTCGGCGGGCGCTTTTGGAGATCCGAAACCCCACACGCCCGGGAGAGACCCCGTCAGGGCGCGCGGCGGCAATGGGCTGCCCTAGGTCAATTCGCTCGCCCCTAGAGCCTCGGGATTCGCAGCTCTCAAACTCGAGGAACAGCGAAGAACGAGGAAGAAAAATGATGGAGAGATAAAACGTAGATAAAAAGTAGTCTATTGATTTGTTCGATTGTGTGTTGTTCAATCGGCCGTCACCCCCAACATATATAAGAGGTGGCTGGACTTCTGTACAAGCAAAGGATTTATTTAGGCTTTCCTTACAAGAAAATTACATCAATTCACGTCCTAGAGTCCTAGTTCTGTTCTCATTTGGATTCAGCCCGAATCTGGTCCAATCTTCTGTCTTGCTCCTTGCGTGGGCCGCGGAATCTGCATATGACTTCCGATGGAGACGGTTCAAATACCAATTTTGTGTGCTTCGATGAGGCCAACAATCCGTATGTTGATCACTTTTCCAAATAAGGCCATCTTGAATACTCCACGAGGTAATCTTCAATTTCGAGTCGGATTCATTCATGTAGCTGACTGGACCGTACGACTCTTGTAGCGTCTCTGCAGGTCGTATACTACATTAGATGATGATGACTCCAAAATAAATTTTAACCGTTTCAACGAGACGAACAACTTTTATGTTGAACACTTTTTGATCTGAAGCCATCTTGAGGGCCGAATCTCTCACGCCCGGCAAGCTTCTCACCCGGCAAGATTTCTGGCTGTACCTTGCGGGTCCTTTTTAAGGCAGTAAACCACCTTGGATGAAAATGAGCCCAAAAGAAATTTTAACCGTTCCGAAGAGACGAACAAATTTGATGTTGAACACTTTTTGATCTGAAGCCATCTAGATAAGTATTTAAGCCCATCTTCAGCATCTGGTCGGATTGGCCTTGACAGTTTCTACTGTTCCCGGCAAGATTTCTCCGGCAAGGTTTCCATCCCGACAAGTTTTCTCACCCCGGCAAGGTTACTGTTCCCGGCAAGATTTCCCTAGCAAGGTTTTCATCATGGCAAGTTTTCTCACCCCGGCAAGGTTACTGTTCCCGGCAAGATTTCCCCGGCAAGGTTTCCATCCCGGCAAGTTTTCTGGCTGCACCTTGCGGCTCTTTTTTGAGGCAGTAAACGACCTCGGCTGAAAATGTGCCCAAAAGCAAAGTTGACTGTTTAGACGAGACGAACAACTTTCATGTTGAACGTTTTTCGATTCGAGACCATCTGAAAGGGCTAATTGCTCACGCATTGCATCAGACACCCATCAGACATGTGTCTGATGGGGCGCGCCATATTTCGCCTCTTGACACGGCTGCATTCAGATAGCTCTAACTTTTACATACGAACTCGGATTGAGACAATTTTTATATGAAAATCGACCGATTCGACGAGACGAAGACAATTCATGTAGAGCATTCCTTCATCAGAGATTTTCTTGGAGGCGTAATGGACCAAAAGCACTTAGAACACCTTGTCATTTGAGGCCATCTCTATTGCATTCTGCATTGTGCCAAAATCAGGTGTCAACACATGCCCCCCTGTTTTTCGGCAAAGCTTGCATGCCGAAAAATAATTTGCACCATGTTTGTTCTAGACGATGTCAACACTCCATCGGCCATCTATATTTCTCAGGGCGATAATTATGTATCGGCCAGGTTTATGCTAAGGGCGATAATCATACATCGGCCATTGCCTAATCAGGCTTCTTGCCACACACTCGGGTGGTACTTCTTCAGATATCTGCCATTGAGAGCTCGAGGTAATAATACTCCTTGCATGGATTCCACCAAATATGAATTTCCAGGAACTATCCTTGCAATCCTAAAAGGACCTTCCCAGTTTGGAGACCACTTCCCGAATTTTTTATCTCTAGAACCAATCGGCAGAATCACTTTCCACACAAGATCGCCAACCTGAAAGTTCTTCAACTTGACCTTTTTATTATAAGCCCTTGCTACCCTCAGCTTGTCCCTCTCTATGGCCTTCAAAGCAGCCAAACGTTTATCGGCAACTTCATCAATGTTGTCCATCATCAAATTGTAAAAGTCCACTGCCGAGAAATCATTTTGTTTGGCTATTCTCAAAGCACTCAAATTCACTTCCACTGGTAAAACAGCCTCTTGACCGTATACTAGCTCATATGGAGTTACCTTGGTAGCACCATGCCTTGGGATTCTATGTGCCCATAAAGCTTCAGACAATAACTCATGCCATTTTCTTGGATTATCCTCAATCTTCTTTTTGATGAGCTTGATCAATATCTTATTGCTAGACTCAGCCTGTCCATTAGCTTGGGCATAATACGGAGATGAATTGAGCAACTTTATGTTATATGATTCGGCAAATTCTCTAACTTGATGTGACATGAAAGACGAACCTTGATCTGTAGTCAATGTCTGAGGAACACCGAATCTATGAATAATGTGCTCTGTAATGAATTGAATTACCTCCGTATGTGTCATGTTCTTGAGAGGTACTGCTTCAGATCACTTGGTGAAATAATCGGTTGCCACCAACACGAACCGATGCCCCTTCGAGGAAGGTGGATGAATTTGCCCAATGAAATCTAAACCCCATCCTCTAAAAGGCCACGGCTTGATAATAGGATGTAACATAGCAGCAGGAGCCAATTGAATATCACCAAATTTTTGACAAGCTTCACACCCTTTATAGTACCTGAAGCAATCATTGATCATAGTCGGCCAATAAAATCCAGCACGTCGCAATAACCACTTCATCTTGGGAGCCGACTGATGAGTACCACAAATGCCTTCATGTACTTCTCCCATAGCAACTCTTGCTTGGTCCTCGTCCAAGCACTTCAAAAGAACATCTTCAACCGTTCGGCGATAAAGACCACCATCTCTTATTGTATATTTGAAAGCCATGCGCCGAATAGTCCTATCCACCCTTTCACTCGGATCGCGCAAGTAATCCATAATGGGCTTCCTCCAGTCATGATTTTCACCTGCACTAGATTTTTTGTTAGTGGCCGAATCAGTGGCTCTGGTTCGGCCTCTCCCATATTTGGAAGACAAGACATCGGCTTCTGAGAAATATGAAACATGCCATGATCAACATGATAGCCGGATGCTTGTTGTGCCAACTCATTTGCTCTCCAATTGTCATGTCTAGATATATGAGCAATGCTAAAATAATCCAAAGTATAAATTGTATCTAGACACTTATCAAGATAAACATTAAGTGATTCGTCTAAACATTGAAATACTTTGGACACTTGTTGCACTACTAATAATGAATCACCAAAAGCCTCAACATGTGTAGCACCTACAGCAAGTAACATCTCCAGGCCGAATAACAATGCCTCATATTCGGCTTGATTGTTTGTGCAAAAATATTCTAAGCGGCATGAGGCTTCAAAAACAGCACCATGAGGAGATATATAAACAATACCAACACCTTGGCCATTGCTACAAACCGAACCATCAAAATATAATCTCCATGGTACTAATGAGACAAGGTTTATATCAATATCATGCTTGTCATCAATCCGATGTTCAACAATAAAATCAACAACAATTTGGCCTTTCATGGATTTTAGAGATTCATAAGCCAAATCATATTCAATTAAAGCATAAGCCCACTTGCCAATTCTACCACTAAGAATTGGCCTATGCAACATGTATTTGATGACATCGGTTTGACAAGCTATTATGCAAGTACTAGGCACTAGATAATGTCTCAATTTTGTGCAAGCATAATATAAGCATAGGCATAGTTTTTCAATAAATGTATACCTTGTCTCGGCGTCCAATAAACGCCTGCTCAAATATGTAATAGCATGCTCTTTTCCTTCGGTTTCTTGAGTCAAAACAGCACCAATAACACCTTCTTCCGCTGCAATGTAAAGCTTAAAGGGTTCCTTATGCTTGGGCGCTGTCATCACAGGAGGAGTGCACAAATAGTTCTTGATCATATCAAATGCTTCTTGCTGTTTTCCCCCCAAGTGAAATCAACATCGTTCTTTAATCGAAGGATAGGAGTAAATGCATCAATTTCCCTGACAGATTAGCTATGAACCTTCTCAAATAATTGACCTTACCAAGGAACTTTTGCATATCTCTCTTGCATGTTGGAGCATCTACTTTCTGTATGGCCTCTATCTTTTTGGGATCAATCTCTATGCCATCTTCATGAATAATGAAGCCCAAAAACTTTCCAGCCGACACACCGAATGCACACTTCAAAGGATTCATCTTCAGTCCAGATTTTTTCATTCTTTAAAAAGCTAAGCGCAAATCGGCTAGATGAGATTCGAAAGCATCCGATTTGACAACAATATCATCAATATAAACCTCAAGTATAACACCAAGTAAATCATGAAAAATTAAATTCATAGCCCTTTGATACGTGGCACCGGCATTGTTTAATCCAAAGGTCATCACTGTCCACTCAAATAAACCAAGGAAACCAGGACATCGAAAAGTTGTTTTGGACATGTCCTCTTCGGCCATAAAAATCTGGTTATACCCCACATTACCATCAAGAAAGCTAATGACCTTATGTCCAGAAGCATCATTAATAAGCATATCAGCTATTGGCATGGGATACTCATCTTTAGGTGTAGCTCTATTCAAATCTCTGAAATCAATGCACACCCTCAACTTGCCGGAGCCTTTCTTCTCTACTGGTACAATGTTAGAAATCCACTCGGCATACCTGCAAGGTCTAATAAAATTAGCTTTAAGCAAACGACCGATCTCTTCCTTGATCCGGTCATATGTTTTTGGGTTAAACTTTCTGGCCGATTGTTTGTACGGTCTAAAACTAGCCTTTATAGGTAACCGATGCTCCACTAGCTCTCGGTTTAAACCTGGCATCTCATGATATTCCCATGCAAAGCAACAAACATATTCTTTCAATAGCTCGATCAACTTAGCTTTATGATCGGCTCTTAAATTTTTGTTTACAAATGTCGGCCTAGGAATTGAACCATCTCCTATGTCTATCTCTTCTAATGGATCAGCCGACGTAAAACCTTGTCCTAATTTATCCATATCATCTAACTCCTCTATAGACTCATACATATCGTTCTCATTGGACCAATATTCAACAAGACGCTTTTGCAACCAATCTGAGTTAGAATCCATTTAAATACATCATACCTTGGAGCCGATTACCACCAACCGGCTTTAAAGAAACGGGCACGCAACCACTTTTTGTGGCGCTAAGAAAATCAAATTCTGATAAGTCGCGCCCCATCAAGCAAGTAGCATTGGGATGTTGCCAATCCACTGATGCATCGGCCAAAGCAACACAAGCCGAATTATCCGCATGAATGACTTCTACTTCATCATCAACCCATTGAATTAAAAACTGGTGCATAGTAGATGGCACGCATTGGTTTGCATGAACCCAATTGCGGCCTAATATCACATTGTAGTTACCTTGCACCTCGGCGACAAAGAATGCGGTAGCCAAAGTTTTGCTTACCACCGTAAGCTCCACATACATTACACCTTTGGCTTCAATTTTCTCTTTGCCTTCAAATCCATTAAGCACCATGTTGGTCTTTATTAACTCTTCATCACGCAGCCCCAATTTTTTGAAGACCGAATATGGCATAAAATTCACCACAGCACCACCGTCGACAAGCATTCTACCCACCGGCGATCCATTAATATGACCTTTAAGGAACAATGGCTTCAAGTGCGTCACCGGTTCTTTTGGCTTTTCGAATATAGCATTTTTAGGACCAAAATCTAGCTGAGCCACTTCCCCTTCTTCATCTATAGCACGAAATTCAGCGGGTAAGTAATACACCATATTAATATCCATACCTTCATGAACCGGTGTAGACTCATAATCAAGCATTTCATCTCCTCCCGCAAGCATGTCCACTAACTCCGAAATATCTCCAAGGGAAGAGGAAGCAGCAGGCAAAGTGGATGATGTAATAGTAGCTGCATCGTCCTCCGTTGGTGGTGTAGGTGTTGCTATGATCAATGCAGAAGCTGCTATGTTTTCCTTTTGCTTTGGCCTCCACACTTGTTTTGGGGGTACCATGGGATGACTTTCATTGAATAATTTATCCCTTAGCTTTTCTGCTTCTTGTTCTTCCTTCTCATGACTCCTCATGCGCTGCAATCTCCTTTTTTGCGGCTTGGTCAGACCGGAAGGACACCACTTAGGCTGAGTATATTTTGGATCCCTCAACTTGGCCTTGCTTGTACCAGCTTCATGATCATTAGCCATGGGGCCTTGCTGGACCGCAGCCACATCTTTATTAGAATCAGCCGGATTATCAACAATAATCGGCTCTTTGATTATTAATTCTTTAGTGCCTATCATAATAGTTTCACCACTTGTATTCTTCTCCTTTTGCTTGCTAGGCTCTGAAATTTCAGCACTTGGTGATTTGGCACGCCACACTTGCCTGCTGAACCTTTTTTGATTATCTTGCATCGGCCGATTGACACCATTGTTCAAACGGCCTTGTGTGGGATAAGAAAGCCTCTCATGAATGGGCCTCCTTGGTTCTGCCCAACCCGGCTGAAAAGCATAAGGGGCCATTGGGGGCTGCCACCATCGTCCATGGAAGTTTCCCATGTAGTATGTCGCATAGGGGGGTGGCGGCATCCATGGTCCCAGTGCCCACGACCCATATGGCCTTGTATGATGCTGAAATTCTTCCCGAGGAGGTGACCTTGAGCGCTTCAAATTTGATGACCGGTTAGAGCTAGAACCGGCTGCTTGACTGGCATATTTGGACAACAACATATCAAAAGTTGGCTTGATCTTCTTGCGCTGCACTTTAGCTTCATTCATCTTCCACTTGCCAACCTCTGGACTCTTAGGCTTAACAAATTTAACACGAGTATTTTCTTGCACTTGCGGTTGCCCCCTGAGTGCAGGATTCTTGATGGTGATCTTGATTATTTCCTTGCCACCGGGTTGCTTGTCAAGCACGACTTGTCTCCCCAAGACCTTGTCGCTCTCCTTATCTTTCCTGGGCTGACCAACAATGACATTAGCTTTATTAGCAGATTCGGCTACCTCCGGCCGAATGAGCAGCTTCTTCCCTTCCAAATCCATGGTATTCATTGGAAAGGGCTGTTTATCAACTTGCATCTCAGAAAAGTTCAATCGTCCATCATTAATGGCCGATTGTATATGTCGTCGAAAAACATTGCAATCGTTAGTAGCATGAGAAAAAGAATTATGATACTTGCAATAAGCGCGCCGTTTCGGCTCTTCAAACGGCGGTAAAGTATGAGATATTCTAATAATTTTGGCTTGCAGCAAAGCATCAAATATTTTATCACACTTGGCAATGTTAAATGTAAACTTCATCTCTTCATCACGATTCTTATGAATCGGTTTCAGATCATTGCAAGTGAAGGGTTTGGCCTTAGATGGCCAAACAAATTCAGTAGCATAAATATCACCCTCATCGTCCGAGTGATCACTATCATATTCAACCATGTTCATCTTAGAACGATCAGCTTTATATCTATGCACTTCTTTGAGTTCTTTGCTTCGGCTTTCTTGAGCCAAAGCCCTTTGTAAGACATGGTTGACATTTAAAAACTCATATCCCTCTAGCTTTTCTCTAATGGGAATTTTCAAACCACTAAGCACAAGATTAGCCAAATCTCTCTCAGTTATCACCAAACTATAGCACCGGTTTTTTGTATCCCTAAATCTTTTGACGTAATCGGAGACCGATTCATCATGCTTTTGTCTAACTGATGTAAGATGTGATAACTTAAGCTCGTTATCGCCGCTATAAAAGTGATCATGAAACTTCTGCTCTAGCTGCGACCAAACTCGAATGGAACCATGTGGTAAAGAAGAAAACCATGAAAATGTGGTACCAGTTAATGATAAAGGAAATAAACGCACTTTCAATTCATTTAGTGAGCCTGCTTCACCTAATTGTGCCAAGTATTGACTAACATGCTCCCATGTGGTTTTTGTACCCTCTCCATTAAACTTAACAAAATCTGGAATTTTATATGCCGGAGGGCATTGAATGGCATCAAAGTATTCTGGATATGGCTTTTGGTAAATACGGTTCCTTGGCAACTCAACTCCAAAATTCTCTCGGAGCATCTTAGCCATCTCCTCTCTAAGATTAGCTAGAGCATCGTCTGTAGTAGACGATGAAGCTTGTTGTAGTGGCATAGGAGCAGTATGACTACTAGCTGTAGGTAGGAATTGTGGCATGTACGCCGAACCATAGTTCGGTAGTGGCCGAGTGGTTGTACCTGTAGGTAGGGTTTGGTTCGGCGTTGCCACCGAACCTGGCATGTTCATGATAGGATTAATGGGTGCAGCCACAATCTGATTGGTTTGGGTAGGATAATAAGTCATCGGTACGGGAGGCACCGATGAAATAGGTAAAGCCAGATTAGGGTTTTGCACATTAGCAGCTATACCACCATTACCACTAGATGATTGAGATATATTCTTCCGAGCAATAGTATTTTCTAGGAAAGTTTGATAAACCAGATTGTTACCATCAGCAATACGACTCTCAATCTCAGTCCACTGCTCAGGAGAAAAGGCAGTACTTATAGAGGATTTAACCTGCTCGGCTTGAAGACGAGGGAACTTGATTTCTTCAATCGGAGTGATGTTGCCTTGGCGATCCTTCTTGAACTTTGCAAGGAATTCCTGCAAGTCCTTCTCCTCGTGTGCCTTCTTGTACTCCTCATAGACTTGGCGATGATCGGCCGATATCTCATCAAGACTGGGCTGCCCTAGGTCGATTCGCTCGCCCCAAGAGCCTCGGTACTCGTAGCTCTCCAACACGAAGAACAGCGAAGAACGAGAGAGAAAAAACGATGGAGAGATAAAACGTAGATAAAAAGTAGTCTATTGATTTGTTCGATTGTGTGTTGTTCAATCGGCCGTCACCCCCAACATATATAAGAGGCGGCTGGACTTCCCGTACAAGCAAAGGATTTATTTAGGCTTTCCTTACAAGAAAATTACATCAATTCACGTCCTAGAGTCCTAGTTCTCTTCTCACTTGGATTCAGCCCGAATCTGGTCCAATCTTCTGTCTTGCTCCTTGCGTGGGCCGCGGAATCTGCATATGACTTCCGATGGAGACGGTTCAAATACCAATTTTGTGTGCTTCGACGAGGCCAACAATCCGTATGTTGATCATTTTCCAAATAAGGCCATCTTGAATACTCCATGAGGTCATCTTCAATTTCGAGTCGGATTCGTTCATGTAGCTGACTGGACCGTACGACTCTTGTAGCATCTCTGCAGGTCGTATACTACATCAGATGATGATGACTCCAAAAGAAATTTTAACCATTTCGACGAAACGAACAACTTTGATGTTGAACACTTTTTGATCTGAAGCCATCTTGAGGGCCGAATCTCTCACGCCCGGCAAGCTTCTCACCCGGCAAGATTTCTGGTTGTACCTTGCGGGTCCTTTTTGAGGCAGTAAACCACCTTGGATGAAATGAGCCCAACAATTAATTTTAACCGTTCTGACGAGACGAACAAATTTGATGTTGAACACTTTTTGATCTGAGGCCATCTAGATAAGTATTTAAGCCCATCTTCAGCATCTGGTCGGATTGGCCTTGACAGTTTCTACTGTTCCCGGCAAGATTTCTCCGGCAAGGTTTCCATCCCGGCAAGTTTTCTCACCCCGGCAAGGTTACTGTTCCCGGCAAGATTTCCCCGGCAAGGTTTTCATCCCGGCAAGTTTTCTCACCCCGGCAAGGTTACTGTTCCCGGCAAGATTTCCCCGGCAAGGTTTCCATCCCGGCAAGTTTTCTGGCTGCACCTTGTGGGTCTTTTTTGAGGCAGTAAAAGACCTCGGATGAAAATGCGCCCAAAAGAAAAGTTGACCGTTTCGAAGAGACGAACAACTTTCATGTTGAACGTTTTTCGATTAGAGGCCATCTAGAAGGGCTAACTGCTCACGCATTGCATCAGACACCCATCAGACATGTGTCTGATGGGGCGCGCCATATTTCGCCTCTTGACAGGGCTGCATTCAGATAGCTCTAACTTTTACATACGAACTCAGATTGAGACAATTTTTATATGAAAAACAACCGATTCGACGAGACGAAGATAATTCATGTAGAGCATTCCTTCATCAGAGGTTGTCTTGGAGGCGTAATGGACCAAAAGCACTCAGAACACCTTGTCATTTGAGGCCATCTCTATTGCATTCTGCATTGTGCCAAAATCAGGTGTCAACACGTGGCATGCCATCTCAGCTAAGCAGATTGAGTGCAGAACCGGGCAAGGAAGCTTCTTAAGCAGAGCATATTGACTGTAAACTATTTCGGCAAACAGTGAGATTAAGAGCATCTATCAGCTAACATTCAGTGCTACTCCGACATGCACGGGGCCTCAGTCTAGAATGCGCATACCGTGGGAGAAGCTGACCACCGTGCATCTCCACAAGAACGTCGCCAGCGGTGGCGGCGCGGCTAGAGGACGGCAGTCTACGAGAGTGTACTGTGGGAGAGAGAGGATCGCCGTGTGTCCCCTTGACGAACCACGGCGCCGACGTATCGGCGCGGCGGGGAGGGCGGCTTTGGCGGAGCGAATGGAGTGGAGGGGGCCTGGGGGAGGGGGGAGGGGGTTTGGAATTTGGGGGGAATTTTTGCGCGGTGGGCGGGGGAGTTTGGCGCATGGTCGGTTTCTCCAAGTGCAGTCCCACGTGTCAGTGAAGAGGCAAGCCGAAGCACGTTCCGTTTGCGTGAGCCGTGTGCAGGACCGACCGTGTGAGGGGTGCAATGCAACCGCGGAAGGCGTGCTGTGAGTGTACCGCCTTTTTTCCTTTTAAACTTGGTGCTTCGCGCGATCTATCAATACTACTAGTAATCTGGTAATCCCGACTAAAACGGCGCGGCCGGGTCTTTTCCCGCGCGATATGCCGGGAGGTTGGCTTAGTTGGTTTTTTTAGGACGAGTAATGCTACACCTACGTAATCCCAGTTACATAATTAACGTAATGTGAAATGTGTGGGCCGTTGATTGGAGATTGGGGGGAGGGAGGGGCCCACCACCATGAAAATCAGGGGGGAGAGAGAGACGCAATTTACGTTAACCCTTTCATAGGTTCCCGTAGATGTAGAAAGATGTGAAATGCGTGAATGTGTAGTGGACGTACTATTGGAGTGCCTAAGATAAATTGTGTATATAGACCCTATGTGTTTATTTACTTCGCATGTTAGCTTTGTCTTGGGTCAAACCTTCTAAGTTTATACACACAAAAATGAATCATCATTCCATATATTTTCATACTCCTACAATATATCTTACTATTATTGTGAAAGTTCATATACACCGGACGAGATTCATGCAAACACGACAGATTTTCATTACATTTCAAACTTTTATAGGACAGAAAAATAAAAGAAACCCAACCCTAAACCTTTTCTATGGCGGCGACCGACGTCCTCCATCTGCCTTCTCCATGTACGGGGGCGGGGTTCAAGACCCATGAAGTGAAGGTGCGGTCTCCAGCGAGGAAGAGTAGAACACAGGAGACTGACCGGCCAGTTGGCACACCATGCCCTGCCGCCTCCCATGCCCTACTCATCCTCGGAGGAGTCCTCGACCTCGGCGGTGCCGGTGGACGTGAGGTCAATGATGATGGACGTGGACGGTCCGTCGCTTCACCTGCCACATGCGCCACCGAACGTTGGACGCCGGCAAGTAGGACGCGTGGCTGATGGTGCTCCCGTCGTCGGCCGCCAGCATGGCCACCGCTTGTGCGGTCGTGTCCGCGTCTGGCTACGCCGCTATTGCGTTGCGAGCGGCGACTTGAGCGAGGGTGGCGACCTTGAGCTTCATCCCCAAAGACAAGCTCTCCCGCAGAGTGTTCGCGCTCGCGGTCATGGTGGATGTGGTGCCACCGTGCCAGGTAGTAGAAGGATGCACTATGGTGTGGTGTGGAGTTTAGCTGGGTGTTGCCGCTTTAAGTAGCGCATTCCGGTGAGGCCAAGCGTCCGGGTGCTTCATTAAGTCGCCGGAGTTGGTTCCTCGGGCACCGAGCCTCTTAATGACGGCATACGGACGGACGACATGAATGCGGGCAACAGGCGCCAGCTAGGAAGGCACCGCGCGAGGGACGAGGTTTTTTGGTGTGCCAGGGTAGTCAGCTGCGGTTGTGGCAACGTTGGAGATGCCCTTTGCTCACATGCGATCCCCACATGTCATTGAAAAAGCAAGACGACCCGGCATGGTTTCAGGTCCTGGGGATGCAGTTGGCCGCGCTAGAACACTCCGCGGACGCGTCGCGGCGCGCGCGCACTTCGGCGCCCCGTGCATCCTTGACGAGCCGGGTGTTGATCTGCTGGTTGTGCCACAGCACTAACGCCACCCTCGGCACCCTGAAGCCAAGCGTGTCCAGCGACGATGAGCGGGTCGCTCACCGCGGTCGCCGTGTCCAGAGGCGGTGCGGGAGCTGCGCCACGTTGCTGGCCCCCACGACCCACATGAACGGTTGCCAGTGGCGAGGAGGTCGTGGGCCAGCTCCTCCATTGGACTAGTCTGCACCACGTCATCCCGACAGGTGTGCCCCACATGTCGGTTTCCCTGTTTTGCCGGCCAAATTCGAGCGTCAGTGCTCCACGTTACGCATTAGGCGTAGAACAGGTGGTTTTTGTGCCCTGGTTCAAATGTGGTACAGTACCAAGTTGTTACCCTAGCCCCAAGTGTGTTGGTTTTGGGTACGGTGCCACCCTTTTCCTTTTCAACTAGTGAAGCATAACACTTGATTAAGTAGCCGGATGGTGTGCTAATGTAGGTGTCCGACTGTTTGTAGGAATAATTGAGGTGTGCCTGGTCCGTGCCCGCATTTAGGGGTCCAACTTACCATGTTCCGGTAGTAGTAACTATATACTAGTCCCTGAGTACTCCCTCTGTTTTTATTTACTCCGCCATTTAGCTTTGCTCAAAGTCAAACTTTGTAAACTTTGACAAAGTTTATAGACAGAAGTAATAACATATACAATAACAAATCAATACCATTAGATTCATTATTGAATATACTTTCACATCATATAGATTTGCTATTGTAACTGTTCATATTTTTTCTATAAATTTGGTCAAGTTTTATGAAGTTTGACTTTGGTCAAACCTAATATGCAGAGTAAATAAAAATGGAGGGAGTATCTGACTCCGTGACCAAGACGGAAGGGAAAACGAGACAACTTTATGTTTATTTGAGCCGTTCAAGTATAACCATGTGGCGTTGCTTATTTCTCATTCCTCTCCAACCCTCTTCTCCATCGATCATGCCGCCCTCCGGTCGAGTCCATCCTCCCGCATGCCTCATTTGAACATTCCGCCGAGTATCATTCGCATGTGGGCCTAGACCATGCTTGTATTTCCAATGTTGTAATTTGTCCAATATGCATACAGACAAACGGTTCGTTTAAAGTTTCACTTTGCCTCCACTACGTGTCGCTTCCCATCTTAGTTTTGACATCCCATTCAGTTCATGCCCCGACACTATCTTGACGAGATCGATTGATGTTGAGAGATCAACTGCGTTTCGTGCAAGGAGATAAAGGTTTGGTGTGTTTCTATGATAGAAATGACCTGGGGGGTCTGTGTGGATCGGAGGGAGTATATTGTACGTTCAAAAGCAAAACGAATGTACTGTACCCACCCTAGTCCTCTTTCAATCGATCTCCAGACCCTGAGATGAAACCGAGAGAGAACGAGTGGGTGCATGTGTGATACCTAAGGCGGATTGAAAATTTTGAACTGGTGATCATAGCATCAACAAATCATATATAAAGGGTATTCAATGTTCGTTTCGCTTTTGAACGTACAATATACTCCCTCCGATCCTTTCTAGTTTACATATAAGTTTTATGTGTAATCAAAGTATCTCTACTTTGACCAAACTTACAGAAAAAAGTATCAACATTCAACAATGCCCAATCAATATTGTTAGGTTCGTACGTACTGCTAGATTTGTATTCAAACAGAGATGGTTTCCAATTTGTTTTCAAACACGTGAATGTGCTTGTTCTCACGCATGCTCTTCCTACTAGGATTTCGCCACGTATAGCCAGTCCAATAGTAACTTTTTTTAAGCTCCCTGTCCAATAGTAGTAGAAGTAGTAGTACTAGTGGAGTACTGACAACATCTGCAGTAGAGTATGCAGTGCTCATAGTACTAGTAGTATACTCCCTCCATTTTTATTTACTCCGCATAAAACGGAGGGACACACTCGGCCGACCTCTCTCTCTTCTAGTAGTATAAATGACGCGGGCGGGGGAGGGGGAGGGACGTCGGTTTGCTCTCAACTGCGGTCCCACAAGCGAGCGAAAACGCAAGACAAAGCGCGTTCCATTCGGTGAGCGACGTGGAGGGTCCAGTGTGCCGGGGTGCAACGCGAACGTGACAAGAGTGATGTACACCGTCCGTTCCTTATGAACTTGCATACTTCGAGTACTCCTTTTTTTAACATAGTACAGACACAAGCGCTCATACATGCATGCATACACTCACCCCTATGAACGCACACATGCACACCCTACCCCTATGAGCACCTTCGAGAGACCGAGCCGTCATACCTCTATCTCTACTCTTATCTCTACTCTCGGTGATGATGGTGTGACTGCCATCTTGTAATATAGACTGTCTGATCTATATCTGACGGATAGTAAGCAAACTATGGCAATTTCGCAAAAGGATACCCGCACCTCTATCGTTCATCCTTATCTGCCACAACTTCATTGTTGAGTAATTAAAAAGGAAGCCTCTAGAACAATCTGGCATGGTGGCTACTGCCGGCGTCGTCCATCCCCATGCCTCCGCTAAGTCCGACCACCAATCACCATCGCGCCCCACTCCTCCTCACCTTATCTCTCATCTTTCTCGATATATCATTTTTCGATGAAATTCTCGAGATACCATTTTTCGATGAAATTCTGGAGATATCATAAAAAAATGCATCCTGATGTTCCATGCAATGCACGGGCATCTTGATAGTCATGTTGAGATTTATGAAGTCACCGCCTCGTCATCGATAGGAACGGTTGGGAGGTCCGGACGTCTGCCACGTGAAACTCCGAAACTTTGGTCCCATCCCACTCCCACAACTCTCCAGGCTCCAGCCATCCGGCTTTGCAAACTCCGCACAGTCAAAATCGATTGACCGGTCGTCACCGGAACTACTATTCACACCAGAACCTTCGCTGCTCAGCCTACGCTGGTACTTGCCGGCCGGTCACCAATGCCCCAAAACCACACCTCCTCTCCAGCCCATTCCCCCACCTTTCGATCCCCTAGCCCGCATCAACCGTCCCCTAGTTCACCGAAAAGCCATGGTGCGCCGCAAGATCACGTACTACAAGATGCTGACGCCGGAGCGCCGCACAAAAATCGCGGCGGCGGTCGGTGCCACAGACCTTCGTTCCCAAGCTCGCTTTGCGGCGGGCCAATCCCCGAGTTCTCTGGAGCCAAGCTCCGAGGAGGAGGAAGCCGATCCAATGTTCATGGCGGAGGTCACGGCGCAGAAGGCCCTCGATGCGTATGAGACAATGGACGTCGACTTCGTGCCGGCGTCTGGGTCCCCCATGGTGCAGGCAGACTAGTGGTTCAACCTGGCGATCCTAAAGGAGGACCGGGAGGCGGAGGCTCAACTCGACGCGGAGCGCTCAGATGCCACTGCCATCGAGGCCCACCTGCAGGCGGAACCGGATGTCGTGGATGTGAACCGGGCGGCGGAGGCTCAACTTGACACGGAGCGTGCGGATGCCGCTGCCATCGAGGCCCTCCTACAGGCGGAACCGGACGTCCTGGACTTGAACCGGGCGGCGGAGGCTCAACTCGACACGGAGCACGCGGATGCCGCTGCCATCGAGGCCCTCCTGCAGGCAGAACCGGATGTCCTGGACTTGAACCGGGCGGTGCCCGCGTCCATGCAGAGCGCCCACACGCTCCGCGTGAATGAGTAGCTGGAGGCCGAGGACAACCACAGTGCGGAGACACACATCGGCAGCTACGGCTGGTTCGCGCCGGCAGCCAAAGACGACGAGGTCGTCTTGTTCCGATAGCAGTGATAGTTTTTCTTTATGTTGTTGTTTTTAGGGATCTTTTGCTGTGTAAAAACATATATTTATGCAAGTCGCCTGACTTTCATCATTTGGGTCAGTTGACCATTTCAGGCGGTTGGATGAATATCCTACGTCTCCTAACCCTTCTTCTTCCTCACCTCTTCTTCTTCCCCAACAGACCACCGCACGGGCCATACGGATCTTCCCCAACATGTGGCTGGATAAACATACTGTATGAACGAAAATTATGTGTCAGCGGTAGGATGGTTGAGTTTGGTTTGATCACATGCGGTAGCACGTGTCAGTGAGGGTGCGTTCCCTTGGTTGGGTTTGCGGCGTGCAGGAGCGACTGTGTGAGGGTGCGGTGCGACCGCGACAGCCGTGCACAAGTGTACCTCTGTTTCATTTTGAACACTTTAGGCAAGCTTGGCAAAAATGTGTGGCGAAGTATGGCAATGCAAGGCCTAGACCCAAATAGGATACAAGTACGTACGTACTACTTGTGCTAAAAAAGAAAGGCGGGGTTTTCCTTCTTGGGATTGATCGATACAAATCCTCGTTTGATGTGTCAATTAATGCGTATTTTTCTCCAACGCCCAAAGAGCTAACCATCTCACTCCTCATTGCTTGATTAATGCAGCGCCATGCAAATCAACCTTCTCACTTCCGCATGCATGCAAGGGTATATTAATGTCCTTGGTTGCTAGTACGAGGCAAACCCCATCAATTTTGCCTCGATTAGTGTTAGTGGCCTTCTGCAAATTGTAATTTTGATACTAGCCTTGTATACAAAAAATGGAGGTAGTAACTATTTGACTTCCTTCCCCATTGCGGTGATGTCGATGATATCTCGAACATTGTGGTTTCGCGAAGTGCGTTCGATGGAGCACACCATTGAGGGAGACCACGGTAAGTCGTTCACAAGTGCCGCCTGCAAGCCGAGACAACCGCCTTCTTTGCATCCAGGAAGTCCGTTGAACCAAAGGACGTGTAAATGTACTAGTACTACACAATAGCGTCATCCGTCCAACTTAGTGCGGTAAGGTGGTTTCTCGAAGAAGACGATCGAGAAGCGGAGTCAGCGAAGAGTGTAATGATGGTTGCTTCACCCGTGTTTTGTAATTTGACGCCTCACTGCTTTGTGATTTGTGATAGAAGGGACAGGGGAGTAGACTCTGTGCTCTATACTGTACATGCGTCCAAGCATGGGAGAAAGAGGAGAGAGGTTGCATTTTTCTATTCCTTCAATCAATCAATTAGGGAGCTTCGGTTCCATCGTTTTGGCTTTGGCAGCACCGTCCACAATGGTTCCCATCGATGCCAAAAGCTATTTTCATATTTGGCTACACATTGTGGATGCCCTTAACCGTACCACTTGGTTTTGCTCTTTTTTTTGCGGGACACTTGGTTTTGCTCCTGTGTGCTATCTATACAAATCTCGATTATATTGATCTAAAAAATTATAGTATCAGGATTAGTAAAAAGGAGGTGATTTTGCCGCGCGGAAGGTGGGGGAGGTTTCTTATTTTTAGAGGACATTGGCCTGGCGGTTTGCTAACATGCGGTCCCACGTGTCAGTGCTTTACCAAGCCGATCCGCGTCCCACATGAGGCAGAACAACGGCGGAAGCAACACATGGTTAATTTGAAGAAGATGAGGGAGAAGCGGATTCAGCAACGAGTGAAATGATGGTTGCTTCGTCCCTCCAACTTATTTTTTTTAGCATTACTTCGTCCCTCCAACTTAACTGCGGGAAAGGTGCGGCTTTGTGATTTGACGCCTCATTGCTCATTACTACGCTGGTGCCATGACTGGGGTGCTTCACTCCTGCTGCTCTGCACTGTTATTTCGGTATGGCATGTGGACCCGGTTGCTTGATGTCCCACATGTCGGTGAAAGGGACTAGAACATTTATGAAAGCGAGCGCTCCACTCTTACGATGGAGTTGTACACGACACGGCGGCCCAGTGAACTGTTACTTGTACTGTAGTACTACTATAGTTTTGTTGTTTCGCATGATCCATCGATACAAACCCGATTAAACAGGCAAGGGCGGGATTTTTCCCGCGCGGTAGATGATACTAGCCATACATTTCAAAGGCAATTTTAATGTATGCAAACTGAATAATTAAGTAACAATATGAGATCTAGTAAAACTAAAAACACATATGATTTATTGTGTTAGAGTGTAGTAGTAGTGCTGTATTGCATAGTTGTTAGATGTAACATGCGAGAACGTGTGGAGATGTACTTTTGGAGGGCCTACAGAGAGAAATTGGGCATAAAGCGGATTCAAATATTTGTATTCATCTTCATAGCATTTGTAACTCATATATACAGTTTGTACAGTAGACGTGAATGCTTGGTCGCTCTTACGAAACCAGTACAGCAATAATGGGGTGGCGTGCGCCAATTTAGGCACTGGCACATTGGCCTACTCGGCTCCACAGAGAGAGCGAGAGAAGAGATAAATACACGGGCGGTCAGTGTATTTCAAGCGAAAAGCGTAATATGGTCACCGGACTTTAGAATACGCTCATTACGGTCACTATATACATTTTGCGGTGATTATACGGTCACTTGCTCACCGTTCAGCATCGGATTGCACTATGTTGACCGGCCAAATAGTCTGCGTGGCACTATGTTGACTGGTTAAATTGACCACGTTCCTTGTGGGTCCCACCTATCAGTTCGCATAGGAAAAAGGTGAGATAAACACAAATTTACGCAGGCGCGACAAGACTCCAACCCGTGCGCGGGAACCACCTGGTTGTGTATGTGTCTGTCAGGGCCTGATGTGTGCGCATGCACGTGTAGGTTGAGCACTTGAGCGTGAGAGTGTGTGTTGGTCGTGTGGTGTGTGCATGCATGCGTGCGTGCGTGGTTGTGTGTGTGCGTGTGAGTGTTGCGTGCGTGCGTGGTTGCGTGTGTTCGTGTGAGTGTTGCGTGCATGCAGTTCGTGTGCATGAGTGCGTGTGTGTATAATCACCACACCAGCTCCTGTGTGTTAAAACAGACGGCTCAGCATACCAATACAAGGTCACCTTGTACGCTGTGCCCGCGGTCATGACTTCGAACCACCGTCCAATATTTTTTATCGTTTCTTTTCATTCTTATACACACCGACAGGTGGGCCCAATGATAGCGAGATAATGTGATGCAACATTAGAAGTGCCACGTGGAGCGTTTAACTGGTCAACTAGTCGTGTGTTGAGCAAATACATAGCTGTACGGTGAGCCCGTGACTGTATAATAACCACAAAATGTAAATGGTGACCGTAATGAGTGGATTCTGAAGTCCAATGTACGTATTATGCTTTCGCTTCAAATACAATGATCGTCACTATATATATCGCGAGAGAAAGATGAAACATGGGTGAATGTGCTGGGGCGTACTTTTAGAGGACCTGGAGATAGTTTGTGTGCGTACGTGAAAGGGGCGTAGAGGGGGTGTATGCGATGGAGAGAGAGATGCTCTTCGTTTCTCTTTATTATGACTAACTTTATATATAGTATAAAAATATAAAATTCATAGTACAGAATAAATATCATTGGGTGCACCATGCAATGCAAATTAACGTTCATACTCCTCCATATAACTTTGTAATGTTGTATATATGTAGAAATTCTAAAATAATTTTTTGGCCACACTTTGTGTGGTTTTATTCAAAAGGAATGTTGTATGCGAAATAAACATGAAGAGAGGGCTTTCTACATCAATGGAGTACGTGATGTAACATGTGTGAATGTGTAGTTGACGTATTTGGCAGGGCCTAGAGAGGTATGTGTATGTATTACGTATTCGAGAGAGGCATGGATAGAGGGGCCGGCGGGGGGCGGGGGGGGGGGGGACGTGGGAGAGATAGCACGAGAAATGAGAGAGGTCTAGAGAGAGAGAGAGACGAATAAGATGTCACGGCGAGAGATGCCCTTGAGTGTGTATATACAAGGGGGGAGGGGATAGAGGCACGAGGAGAAAATATTTTGTGTGGTGTCTGTGTTGGTAAGTGTGGGTGTGAGAAGATAACGAGACCTGGGGGCAGAGGGTGTGTCACCGCGTGAGGTCCGGTGGGCCGAGGTGAGGCCCTTGGTTCGGTTCCGTCCTGCGCCACATTGGTCGGCCCATGACGCATGTAGGGAGACCCATGGAGGACTAGTCGTACAAGACAAAGATACCAGAGTCGTGAAGGACTCTGTGTCCACTGACAAAGCCGGCTAGGATTTGTAATCCTAGGTCCTCGGACTAAGGTAACCCCTTATCTCTGATATTACCATTCATCCAACCTAACTTTAAGGGGCATCCTACAGAATGCTCTGCTAGAATCATACTCGTCAATTAGGAAGAGAGGTGGAGACAATGCGTGCGAGACAGGCCTAAAGATAATGTGCGTGCGGGAGACACGCAGGCAGGTCTATGTATATAGAAAGGGTCGATGAGGATTGCGTGTGTGTATTCTTGTGAGAGGAAGAGTGCTTCTGATAAAGGTTAGTTAAAACAGACGTAAATGGTTGCGAGAGGGAGGGAGGGTTATATCGAGAGTATGTCTGCGAGAAAGATACCTCGGGAGAGAGTGTGTGAGCATGTGTGAGAGACCACCGATGGATATACATCGTGTGCGTGTATGTGTGAGAGAGAAAGTCAGCGCGTGTGTGAGGAGGAGCCTATGGAGAGTGAAACTACACGTAAAAGACTGATGTACACATTGATTAAAAATATAAATTGTATCCAAATATTAGGATGGGATCATGATATTTGCAATTCATGTAAGGAAAGGTCATTGATCCATCAGACATCTATATTCTATCAAATTTGAGCATGTCTATGTTATTATTCGACATAATTGATCCACAGAGTTAGTATTTTGAACTCCAGACAATGCATCGCTTTAGCAATCGAATATAAACATGAGTATAGTTAATGTTGTGTGTGTAAAGCACATTATACATACAAAAGTTACACAATGAACATTATAAATAGCTAGCTATGAACTAGCATACGTTTGAATTCAACTTAAGGTGGTTTAAAAAATTCAAATTCAACATGAAGTCCATTCAATTATTTGAATTCGAGATCATGGCATTTGTAAATCATACCTAAATTATGGGGGCACCAATCTTTGCTCTGCTTTTGTACATAATAGCATATATAGTCGTGTACAAAATAGATTCAAATTTACCTCCTCCATTCCAAAATAATCGTAGTTATAGGATATTCAAGTGTCAAAATTTCAAAAAGAAGCGCATAATTTAATGAGGTTTTCAAACATACAAGCTCAAATTTAACGTTGTCTATTTAGGTCAATCCTCAAAGTTCAAGAGTACTCTAAACGTGAATGATTCGGTTTCAAAATTTCAAACGAAGCGCCAAAAGAGCCTCTACTCGCCCGAAACCGCGTGAGACCAATGTTTGGTAGAAGGAAATTACTTTTCTAACTCCGACCCGTGAAGCTTACCGGCCCGACGTCTATAGGTCTAAACCGGGGTAGGTTTGTAACTCCATCTAGACACCACGCAACCGCCTCTGAAAAACATTCATACACCGTGGCCGCCTAAACACACATTCGCTCGGCCGAAATCACTCCCGCCCACTATTTGGGACACCTGGGATTACCGTCCTACCCCCGACCTGCAGTAGGTCCAAAATTTAAGAGGGGGCAAAGTTTGTACTTTCCCCAAATTTCAAACAAGCGCGTCCCATCTGTTCAAAAAAAAAACAAGCGTGTCCCAGACCGAAACATGGTTCCCCCTTAGCTCCACCCGCCACCCCCGCCCCTCGTCCGATTCCCCATTCGTACTCCGTGGACGCCAAAACTACCTCACCACCAGCCGCGGAACCCCGGCGTCCTTGGTCCACCACCCCATCCCACCCATCAACCGTTGCCCTCCTACATCACGCCAGAGCCGATACCCCGACGTCGTCGTCCACCGCAACCACAACCGCAACGCTCTCCACGGCTAGTAGTTGAAGCTAAGGCCGAGCTGCCTCCAGGACGCCGACGTGCGTCGTACCCGAGCCAGTTCAACCACGCCGTCCTGCAACTCACCGTTGCCGCTCCAACATCGCCACCGTCCACCGCACCAGAGTTGTTCCCGCTACGCCGTCCTTCGCCGCCTCAGATCTGCTTCCCCTCCGCCGACAGACGGCCACCGCAACACAGTCAATAATTTGGCCATGGGTTCATCCAAGGCTCCACCCTCCTCCAAAACATCGGTTCCCCCGGTAAAAAGAAGAACATCGCAGCGATATCAGGAGGACACAACACTGGCAACCGAAAATGGTACTCCTCTTCCCTTATTCGTGCAAATCTTACATGTCTGCTTGCACGGTATTCATCCCACAGAAGACACTAGTTGACTGCTTCTTCCTACACCTTCTTCCTGATACTAGATGTTCCTAGTAACTCGCGATGCACAAGGTTTCTCCTCATATACTATTTCACCTTAGCTAGAGGTCCGTCGCCCCCCTGGATTTCAATTCCTGGTCAGTTGATTCCCAATTAAAGGAAGCATTCCCCAGCGTAACAGGCGCTTGTCCACCTATTACGCCAGGGAAGCAGCGCCTCGGTGTTTATCTTAGGGGTGTGTGTGGCCTAGGAGCTGCTGGCGCCCGATCTGGAGGTCGGCCGGGCTTAAAGGGATGGCCGAGGGGCACTGCCAAGCACGGCGGTGGTGTGAGGTCGAGGGGAGGGCGGGTCGGCGGAGGCAGGGGTCTGGGCCGGTGGTCGCTGGCGGTTCGAGACAGATCGTTAACAGTGACTAGTGGGAGGTAGACGAAGGCCATCTGCCTGTTCCTTGTAGATCGGACGGTTCATAAAAAAATCGACTGACCTATTTATTTTCAGTCGACTGTTATTTTGATAGGACCACATGTGGTGGTGTGCTGGAGGAGTACCTGCATTTCCCAGCCATCCCTGTGCTCATATATTACAAAATCATACAGAGCACTAGTTGTAAATCTAATTTTGTTTGCCATGCAATGTTGTAGAGCTATCATATGTCTCCTGTCATTTATTTTTCAGCCACCTGCTATCTGCTACTTTTACAGTGCACTAGTTCTGCACACACTTCACCCATACTCTCACTATTGTTTTTTTATGCATGGGTATTTCAGCCTCTGCCAACTGGTTGATAGAAGCATGAAATAAAAGAGAGAAGCAGCTCCAGCTTTCTTCGGGCTTAGGCAAGACACGTTTCGGCGCTATAAAGGGTGCAATGTCAGCAGATGGAGACGGTAAACGTAGCTCTGGAGTTGATGATCTTGCTCGCCATGAACCACCATCCCAGGTGCTTGCTTTAACTTCGTGGTGTCATATGTGGTTGCATGTTGCATATGGTGTCTAGCTTGTATTTGAAAGGCCGAAGTCGGTCTTTATTAAGATAAGGAAAGATATTTTTTACATGAACCACCATCCTGGGAGCACCAGAAGCCAAATAGCTAGTCAGGGCACTGGCCGAGCCAGTGACAAGCCCAGCACAGACAGGCATCACCTGCAAGCCAACTAAAGAGCCACGGTGGTGGCGAAGCAGCCCGCCTCCCACCAGGCTCTCAGGTCCTCGATGATCATGCTCACCACTCTAGCCGGGTGTCTAGCTTGTATTGCTTCCGATTTGGTTAAATTGCATATGCTTAGCTTACACATTATACCTTTGAATATGACATGCCTTCCTGTTTTTGGTACATACTACTACATCTGTCTATTAACCATGTTCTTACATCAAACTAATTTCTTGTGTATCCCTCATCAATCACTTATGATGAGACAGTCAGGCTCGTGGACTACTGTAAGAAAAGATCCTCTTTTAAAGAATGCAGTGTCAGTCTCCCCACATGATTCTCAAGAAACAACAATGCTAGATGAAGATAGTCAACGTAGCTCTGTAGTTGATGACCGCATTTCCCCTACACCACCATCGCAGGTGCTTGCTCTAACTTGGCAGCGTGACATGTGGTTGCATGTTGCATATAGTGTCTAGATTGTAATTCTTCCAATCTGGTTAAATTGCATGTGCTATTCTGCTTAGTTTATATATTATACCTGTTAATGTGACATGCCTTCCTGTTTTTGGTACATAGTACATCTGTCTATTCAGCATGTCCTTACATAAAACTACTGTTTTTTTTTGTATCCCGCATCAATCAATATGACGAGACACCTTTAGTATATGCAGTGTGATATTGGTTGCATCTTTCATATGATTTATAGCATGCGCTGCTTCTAATTTGTTGAAACGCCATTTATGATGGGATGCTTTTAACTTGGCAGAGTCATATTGGTTGCATCTTTCATGTGGTGTCTAGCTTGCATTGCTTCTTATTTGTGAAATGGCTTATGCTTAGTTTACACAAATAGTTGTGAATATGCCATGCCGTCCTATTTTTCGTACATATTCCATCCTGGTATCATGTGTTTGCCTTACATCAAAGTAGTGATTGTCAGTATCATGCATGAATGAGTTCTGAAGAGTGAATTTTACTGCTTTTTCTTGTCGGTTTTACTTGACAATTCAAAATCAATAAAGCGGAAGGAAATTAGCAAGGCAGTGGATAAAGGTGCTCCTTCCAAATGGAGGGCCTCTACAGATTCTACTCTGCCACACCCCCCCCCCAAGAAGATTTGCAAGACAACACATGCATAGACACTCAACGTAGCTGTGTTGATGATGAGCACGTCTCCCCTAGTGCATCATCACAGGTGCTCCCTCTAACTTGGCACTGTTATATGTGGTTGCATGTTATGTATGATGTCTAGCTTGTATTGCTTCTAATTTTGTTGAATTCCATCTGCTTACTTTACACATTATACTTGTGAATAAGACACATGTTCCTGTTTCTAGAACATACAATATCTGTCTATCACACCATGTTCTTACATCAAAGTACTACTGTTGTGTAACCTGCAACAATCACTTATCATAAGGCACGTTTAACTTGGGAGTGTGATATAGGTTACATCTCGCATTCTTTTCTAGCTTGTACTACTTCTAATTTGTTGAAATGGCACTTATGACGAGATAGTTTTAACTTGGTAGAGTGATATTCGTTGCATCTTTCATATGGTGTCTAGCTTTCATTGCTTCTAATTTGTTGAAATGCCTTCTGCTTAGTTTACACATCACAGCTGTGAATATGCAATGCTGTCCTTTTTTCTTACACATTCAATCGTCCTATCATGCGGTCGCCTTACATTAAAGTGTGCTCGTCAGCATCCTGCATCAATGAGTTCTGAAAAGCGAATTTGTATTCATTTTTCTTGTGGGTTTGACTTGACAAGGCAATACAATTAAGAAAGAGGAAGGGAAAAAATAAGGCAGGGACTGATGGCGGTCTTCCGGCGAAACCGGCATCCTAGGTGCTTTCTCTAGCTTGGCAGTGTGATATTGTCTTGCATGTTGCATATGATTTTGTTGAATTCCATCTACTTACTTTACACATTATACTTGTGAATAATACACGTGTTCTTGTTTCTAGAACATACAATATCTGTCTATCACACCATGTTCTTACATCAAAGTACTACTGCTGTGTAACCTACAACAATCACTTTTCACAAGACACGTTTAACTTGGGAGTCTGATATAGTTTACATCTCGCATTATTTTCTAGCTTGTACTACTAATTTGTTGAAATGGCACTAATGACAAGACAATTTTAACTTGGTAGAGTGATATTCGTTGCGTCTTACATTTGGTGTCTAGCTTTCATTGCTTCTAATTTGTTGAAATGCCTTCTGCTTAGTTTACACATCATAAGCTGTGAATATGCAATGCTGTGAATATGCAATGGCACTAATGACGAGAGACCTTTAACTTGGTAGTGTGATGTTGTTTGCATCTTGCAAATGATTTATTTCTTGTACTGCTTCACATTTGTTTAAATGCCAGTTATGACGAGACACTGTTAACTTGGCAGAGCGATATTTGTAGCATCTTTCATATGGTGTCTACCTTCCATTGCATTGCTTCTAATTTATTGAAATGCCTTCTGCTTAGTTTACACATCATAGTTCTGATTATCTCATGCTGTCCTGTTTTTCTTACATATTACATCCTCATATCATGCGGTTGTCTAACATCAAAGTTCAGTTTGTCTGTATCACGCATCAATTTGTTCTGAAGAACTAAATTTTTATTCCTTTTTCTTGTCGGCTTGACTTGACATGGCACAGAGAAAGAGGAAGGAACACAGAATGGCAGGGGATGGTGTTAGTACTCAGGACACACGGAAACAGAAGCGGAAGAATTATGCAGATTCTACTGGTACTGATGGTGCAATAGAAGGTCAAAGTCCACCGGAAAATTGTACAAACGCGGTATCCCGTGCTACATGAGCTGCAAAACAAGCCAAACAGAAACTAATAGCTACCACCAAACAAGTAGCGACAGCCCTAGTTGTTGCAACACCTTCCACGGTACCACCAACTACACGAGTTACTCGTTTGTCAACTCAGCTAGCAGCACGTTCCCAAGCTCCCTTGCCACCTGACACTACTTCTGAAGCACTCTTGACACAAGACGAGTTGGCAAGATCAAATGAACCTTGTGAGCTTCAACAGCAAGAAGGTAGTTGCTGGAGTCAAGTTACAGTCGCATCCTTCTTTATATGTAGTCTCACAGTTTGATGTACACTAACACTTCCTATGTTCGTTGTTGGACTAGCACCTAGGCGCAAGAGGAAATAGACATCAGGGATAATGCTCGATAGGTTAACTAAATCTAGAGGAGGAAGAATGGAGATCCGTTTTGAGGCAGGTTTAAAAAGGCCACGTGATGCTACAGAGTCAGCCAAGTTAGTATCAGAGGCAGCGGTTGCCGTTAGGTGTCATGCATGTATCCTCCCAACATGGATTCAGTACAGGAATGACAAAGACGAAACCCAGTTCAACACCTTCCTCGACCATTTATCTGTAAGTATGGTTATGTATGGAAACTAGTAATATCGTTTTGCTCTGTCCCATACTTTCTAGGTTGCTGATAATGAGACTCCCATAATTTTTAACATATGAGGTTCAAGTTTGATAGCCAAGATGATGCAACCAGACAAGCTTGCACCCATGTATTCAAGTCTGCTCTGCGACAATCTCGGTATAACTTGAGGAAAACTCACTTTGAAGGCAAGGCTAATAGTGAACTTGCCCAAACATCTCCAGGGGAAAATATATCGGATGAAGACTGGAGAGGCCTCGTTAAACACTGGTCTGATCCAAAGTATCAAGTACGTTATATATATGTGATCAGATCACATGTTGAACTCCTATTTACGCATGTGCCTCACAAATCTATCTTCTTGTAGGTGAACTATTCAAAGAACAAGGCCAACCATACGAAAGTGAAATTCCAACAGACGACAGGATCTCGTAGCTATATTGCACACTGCGAGGCTCTTGTAATTAGTTGTTGTTTCACTCTTTTCGTTGTGCCATATTATCAGATCTATATTGACTTGTTCCAAATGCAGAGGAAAGCCCGCAAGGACCAAAAAGTACCTGAACCAAATGCTATGAAAATCTTCAAGGACTGTCACACCAGCAAGATGAAGGGCATGACTACACCAGTCAAAGCCGCTGTTGTAAGTCCTTAATCCTCATGCCTTTTAACTACTACTTACTCTGACTTGTGCATTGAACTGCACGGTTTGCAGCCAATGTCTATTATTCTTCTCAATTTTATACACAATTTTCTTAGCATATCATTGCACCTTACAAGGTTTAAAAGAGAGGAGTGATGTTCCTTTGATCTTGATCTGTAATCTAGTTCCGTGCTGGACTTGCCCACACAACGTTACAATTGCCTGTTTGTCTGTTTTCAGTTGTTTTGTGATATGAATGATGTCATACTATGCTTATCGTATTATAAACTTTGTCTCTTTATCCTTAGCTATCAAAACAATGTGAAGAAATAGACAATACATTAGCCATTGTACATGGTCATATGTTTGGAACCTGGTTTTATTATGTACTTTGCAGTAAAATACAACTAATATTTTACACGTGTTCACCAGAATAAGTTCTGTATATAGACCAAAGCTATTTTGTTTAGTTTTGCTGCATCCTTAATATCTTCTGTTCTGGTACGACTAATGTAAAAACTCAACTTTTCAGCAAGCTATGGAACAAATGGTGGAACCACCACCTTCTGAAGGTGACGAGGTAACTATAACCGCAATGTCACCTCTTGCTGCAGTGGGTCAGTACCTGTCCACTAACAGTGCCAAAAGCACATTCCTGCGTAATACTGGGTTGGTTGTTAAGGCAATCTCGTCCAAACTGCCTCATGATCAAGATATGCAAGCTCAAAACAATGTTATATCTGCGCTCCAGACACAAGTCCATTCCCTAACAGAGACCCTTTGTGAAACAAGGACAGCCATTGTTCGATGTCGTCAAGATATGCATGGTTTTGAAACCAGACTATCAGACATTTGCTATGTTGTTCAGGAGCCTAGGAGAAATGAAGGCGAAGGTTATGGTGCTCCATCGGACAGTACAGCATAAAAACGTAACAGTCAGGTCAAATGAACTGAGCTTCTGAACTTCTGGTGGTGCATTTATCTGCCGGACTGTTAACTTTTATGCAAACCTTCCTTTTGTTTTATGGTTGTAATTTGTTTTGTTGCGATACAAAATTTGTTCGTAACGTGCAGCCACCGGCTCAAGAAAATAGCAAGCCATTTTTGTATAGTGTAGGGTGTTCCCTATATTTGCACTGGTGGCGAACTCTGATGCCCAGTCGATGTAATCTGTGCAATCGCCTTAGGGCCAGTTCTTTTGGTGGCTTCTAGAATAAGCTGAAATAAGCTGCCCCCTACCCAGCTTATTCTAGAAGCCCAACCAAATTTATTTTTTTAGAAGCCTAGTAGTTAAGACTTGATTAGTAGGCTTCTAAAATGAAAATTTTGATTGGGCTTTTAGAATAAGCTGGGTAGGGGGCAGCTTATTCTGGAAGCCCAAAAAAGCCAGGAAAAGAACTAGCCCTTAATAGCCTAGCGTTATTTCCTAGTCTTCTATTTCCTTGGTTTGCTAGTGGCCGCAACAACCATGGGCCTTATACGGACCATGGTAACCTTGAGCCTGCTACAGGCCGTAGGACCCATGGGCCTCCTACGGGCCGTCGGATAAATGGGCCTCCAACGGGCCGTAGAATCAGTGGGCCTCGGGCCGTCGAATAAATGGGCCCACATGGGCCATAAACAGGCGTAATTGGTATCAGGCCAGCACAGTAACGGGTCGTTAACAGGCCAGAAGACAGCAAAGGCTTAATTCTGTCACAGGCATAACGGGTCGTTAATGGGCCAGAATATAGGACGGGTTGGAAACGGCGCAACGGGTTAACAGGCCACAAACGGGCCGATTCTAACCACGGGCCGAATTTGGCCCATTAGGGGAACAGGCCAGTAACGGGCCGGAAAGGAGCCCAAGAACGTATGGGTCGTCAGTAGGCCGAAAGCTAACACGGGCTGGAAACGGCCCATGTGAATCATGAGCCGTTAATGGGTATAAAGAAATTTACTATTCATTATGGGCCAGAGTCACCGTGGGCCACTAAAGGGCCCAAAGATATGAAAGGCCTCGTATGGGCCGAAAGACATCGTCGGCCATACATGGGCCGAAAGTGAAACGGGCTGGTGTTATATTCGACAGCCCACATGACGCTATTGTGCCGATTTCGGGAAGGCCCTAATGGGCCGTGAGTTACTGGGCCGTAAAATGGGCTATATGCGAACAGACCGTTAATAGGCTTTTCATGGGCCGGCCCGCTAGCTTTTGACCAAGTCAAACGGGTCGGCCTTTGTAAGCTAAATGGGCCAGTGTTGGGCCGTCGCACGTGTCGACATATCATAGGCGCCTATCTGACCCAATGACGAGCTGACACATGTTTCCTTCGGCCAATGAGAATATTACACGTGGAAAATCCCCACTGGTCTGGGCTGTTAACGGGTTATCAGATCCAAAGCCGGACCCGATAGCTTGACGGCGACCCGTTACGGTGGATGCCACGTGTCGGTTACCCTTGACGAAAGCACTTCCATGACGCGTCATTTATCGTCATGGAAGTGAACACTTCCATGATGATAATTTTGGTATTGTCATGGAACACTTCTACGACAGTACAGGTATGACTATCTTGATTCTGTCATAAAATCATCATGGATGTACATGCATGACAGAAAACGTGACCTACTATGACAAACACATATCATCACGGAAGTGTATATTTTTTTGTAGTGGGTGTAG
Source organism: Thinopyrum elongatum (assembly GCA_011799875.1). Taxonomy (NCBI): domain Eukaryota; kingdom Viridiplantae; phylum Streptophyta; class Magnoliopsida; order Poales; family Poaceae; genus Thinopyrum; species Thinopyrum elongatum. The sequence goes on along the minus strand of CM022297.1, from coordinate 485,573,954 downwards.
CTGGTTGCCTGTCGAACTGTGTAGGGGTACAATCTGCAAGAGTCTGGGTTATGTGTGGTGGGGCTGGTTCTTGGGCAAGTACAACCGTAGTTCTATCTGCATCGACGGGTAGCACTATCTTTTCTGAAGACCGTGTTTTTACTCCCTTAGATACTGCCATCACCCCCTCCAATTCAAATGGCTGATAAATAAGAAAAGTAATTGAATGTACAGACATTGTATAATAGACAGGTGCAATGGATAGTGGGGAATAAAAGAGGGCATGAAATAATTCATATTTATGTTGTCTAATCAAACAGCATAGCATGACACAATTTCAAATATATGATGGCTAACTAAACAGGATAGCATGACACAATTTCACATATATGATGGCTAACTAAACATGATAGAATGACATAATTCAAAATATGATGACTATGTAAACAGGATGACATGATATAACTATATGATGTGTCTATTAAAGTGGTCGGCATGCTATAATTCACATACATGCCGTCTATGGAAACCAGATGGCATGATATAATTCACGGATAGAATGACAAAATTCAAAATATGATGACTATGTAAACAGGATGAGATGATATAACTAATATGATGTCTATTAAATGGGATGGCATGGCATAATTTAGATACATGTTGTCTATGTAAACATGATGGCATGATATAATTCAAATACTATATATGATTTATGTACTAAGCAACTAAGCAGATGGCAATCGCATATATGATGTCTAAACTAAGCAGATGGCATTCAATATCTTGTATATGGTGTAAAAACTAAGCAATGCAAGACAACATACGCATGATATGAGTAATATAACCCTGCCAAGTTTGAGCATACACCTCAGGGGGAAAATAGGACTGGTCATCTGTCTCTGAATCCTCCTCTGAGGAGCTATCTGTAACCCGCAAGATATCTGCTTCAGCAGGTAGCATTGTTTGCTCCGAAGACCTTGTTTTCACTCCAGATTTTTCCATCACCAATTCAAATGGGTGATGCACATGAAAAGTAGTTGAATATAAGAACATTGTCGACAAATGGAATACGTGATACAAAAAAAGGATGGCATGATATAATTCACATATATGATGCTTGGCTAAACAGCATGGCATTGCATAATTCACATACATAATGCCTTGCAACAAGATAGCATTGCATATTTCACATATATAATGCCTTGCAACAAGATGGCATTGCATAATTCACATATATATGGTAATTAGACACTAAACAGGTGGCATTCACACAAAGAATGTCTAAACTAAGCAAATGACATAGCAAGGCAAGACACCATATGCACGATATGAGCAAGATAACCATGCCAAGTTAAGAGCATACACCTCGGGGGGGGGGGGAATAGGACTGGTCATCTGTCTCTGAATCCTCCTCTGATGAGCTATCCGTAACCAGCAAGATATGCACTTCGTGAGATAGCATTATCTACTCTGAAGACCTTGTTTTCACTCCAGATTTTTCCATCACCGTGTCAAATGGCTGATGCACAGGAAGAGTAGTTGAATGTACTTACATTGTTGACAAATGTACTACGTAATGAAAAAAAAGGATGGCATGATATAATTCACATATAAGATGAATGGCTAAGCAGGATGGCATTGCAAAATTCACATATGTGATGCCGGGCTAAACAAGATGGTATTGCATAATTCACATATATGATATAGAAAGTAAACAGATGGCATTCAAACAAAGCATGTCTAAACTAAGAAGATGACATTTTTAATGTATAAAGTAAGCAATGCAAGGCGCCATATGCATGATATGACCAACATCAGCATGGCAAGTTAGAGCAAAGACCATAGGGGGTAAATAGGAGTGGTATGCTCCCTCTGAATCCCCCTATGAACAGTTATCTTCCTCTTGATTACAATCTGAAATGGGGGAGGGGGGCTGCCTTTGCGCCCACCATGGAGCGACATCTACATGAAATTTTATTGCCACGCAAGTCTCGTCTCTTTTGCTCTACATGTTCAGTACCATTATGTACAATAACTGACATGCATAGGAATAAAACATAGTGAGATTATGTAAGGAGTGCATGCAGAAATCTAGAGTGATGGTAGCAACCTATGGACAGACCCAAAACCAGTGATAGCAGGCAGATAATAGCTGCCGTTAAAAAATACAGATAATGGCTCCTTTACTGTTTGTTTCCCACCCAACATGAAAGTCATAGTAGACACCCGAGATTAACCAGGTAGTAAACAGATAGTATTCGTTGCTGCGCCGAAATGTACCCCACAACCATTTAAAAACTTAAGTTTGAGCATTAGTTTGGAGCTGACTCGGAGTCTAAAGGTGAAGAGGACGATAAAGTAGCAGGCAATATTAAGCGATGCATAACGTAAGCAGACACGAAAGGGTGCGACCTCTCTTGCGGACCCGTCTAGTCCTCAAGATCATCTGCTCAGTTGATGATGGTAATGCAGTTGTGGTGGTTGCCGGCGGCGTGGAAGAAGATCTGAGGTAGCGAAAGACAGTCTGGAGGGCGGATCCCTGCTGTGCTGGACCCTTCCGTCGTTGGAGCAGCTGAGCTGGGGTGGACGACGGCGTGGGAGGAGCGGAACTAACCACACAAGCTTTTCTTTGAAACCTATCAATAACAGAAGTAATTCTGTAAGGGCTCGTTTGAATTGGAGGATTCTAACAACGCAGGGATAGGAAATACACAGGAATAGGATAGGAATGCACTTGCAAAACAGAGCATTTGCAAATATAGGATTTCTGTCAATCTGGGTGTTTGGTTCACAGGAATGCAAAGAAGCATGGTCAAATTAAGTCAAACCACAAGAAAATGTACATTTATAATGTTATTAAGCTACTATCACTTAGTCTTGTTCTTCATGAATAAGAATTTAAAAAGGAGGGCCAAGTGGATATTAAAATTCCTACAGTTTTTCTTTGAAAGAGACACTAAAGGAACAAATAATACTTTGGACCCAGGCCATTGCCCTACTAGCTAAACTCCCAGGCCCATCTACACATGCACAGCTCCAACGCGCAGAAATAAATAATGATGGCTTTCGAGAGAGTCCATCACGGATAGCTAACTTGCCTAGTACCCACTGCTTGTCATATAGGAGAAACTAATCGTATTCCTCATTACTACGCGTGCTAAGTGGACAATATATATAACCTGTAAAGTAAAAAAACAATGCAACAGGTGTACAACCTCTATGGTGAAGCCATGTCGATCCCAACATCATTAGGTTGGTAGCTGAGGATGCTGAGGATGCTGGGGCTGATGAGGCTGTCGGAGGAGGGGAAGAAGATCTTAGGCATCTGGAGATGGAGTCAAGGGTACTGATCCATTGTGATGGAGGGTTTCGTCGTTGGAGCAGCTCCGGTGAGGTGTAGGACGGCGAGGCTGAAGCAGGACAAGAGAGACAACATTAACCTGAAGTGGTATTCTAATAGCATCTGCAATAGATGATGTAAATAAAATACATCACCAAAAAGTGCTAGATGTAAAATACATCAGCCGCTCATCTCTGAACTTAACTGCCGAAACTGAATTTAACTGCCGAAACTGAACGCACTAGTAGCAGAAAAGCAGTGCACTAATAGTTTTGGCCACTCAAGCACTAGTGGCAGAGGAGCAGTGATCTAAATCGGTAGCCGCTCCAGCAGGGAACATACTACCAGAGAGTAGCCGGGGCAGCTGGTCCTGCAGCAGCATCAGCGCCTGGAGCAGTAGCGCGTGCGAGAGCCGGGGCAGCTGGTCGTGTAGCAGCATCTCGGGTAGCAGCAGCAGGGACTCGAGCGAGAACCGGAGATGCTGCTCATGCAGCAGTAGCGCAAGCAAGAGTAGAGCAGCAGCGCAAGCAAGAGCAAGAGCAAGAGAAGCAGCGGGAGCTAGAGCAAGAGCAGACGAGGCAGGGAACCGAGAGCAAGAGCAGAGCAGCAGCACGAGGGAGGGCCAAAGCAGCAGCAGCAGCAACACGGCCAGTGAGAGCCAGAGCAGCAATAGCTCCTACTGATGTGGACGTCGCCACTGAGGTATCGACGCCGTGGAGGAAGTGGCCGGCGATGCCGCCGTAGATGGAGCCGTGCCATGGCGGCTCCGGACCGAGCGCCGGTAGCACCGTGAGATCGAATCAAGAAGAAAATGCAGCGATTACTGTAGAACCTCTTTGGTGGCGCCGATTAGGCCTGAGCTTCGTCCCAGGAATCGGTGATGGTGCTGCTCTTTCGGTGGTGCAGGTGAAAACGGCACTGTGGGAATGTAGGTGGCGCGATAGACGAGGCGAACATCGGGGCAGCTCCTTGGAGGTGGAGGACGGGGCGGCTGAACCGACGGAACGATGAGATCAACGACGGATCCTCATCCGGTGAGGTGGATGAGGGACGTCGAGCTGTTGCGGTGGACGATGTCGTCGGGGAAGAGGCTCCGGCTGGGTGGCGGACGGAGGAGGGTGTGGGGCTTCGCGGGTTTTCGCGGCCTCGGTGTACGAATGGGGGGCGGAGGGGATGGGAGGGGGGAACCATAGCATAGGGACGCGCTTGTCCGAAATGTGGGGTAAGTTACGAAAGTAGCCCCACCGATTTGAACTAGGTGGTTCTTTCGGTTCAGGGGTATCACGGGAATTTCGTGTCTCGGAATTTCGCAGGAGGTGGGAGTTTTCGCGCGCGTTGTAATTTTGGAATAGCAAGGCGCGGGTTGAGATGGAGGGAATTTTAGGAGCACAATGAGACAAAGAGATATCTTAAAATTTCGGGATAACAAGGCGCGGGTTGAAATTTCCGGACAAGCCTAACGTGTTACTATATCAAATCAATTCGCACTTCCCTCGAAGAAAAAACCAAAAAGAAATCAATTCGCACCACACAAGAGAGTCTGGTCCCGTGTACTGTACCAAATCAATTCGCACTACAAATGCCATTCAAAACTTTGAATCCATGTTATGTTCAATTAAAATATTTTGCTATGTGTATAATGCATGCAACCTGCTACTCAAATGAACATTTTAGTGCATTCCAAATGTATATACTACGCTTCAATATGAACTAAATTTGAATTTGTTTCTCTATTTGAATAAGATCTACAACCATCATTATTGTCAAGTTAAACCATCGTTTGCATATTATCTTCACAGCACACCACATGATTACTGTCGAGTTAGATATGAACTATGTGTACTATATGAACTCGAACTCGATTTTTTGAATCCACTTTATGTTGATTTCAAATCACGGTACATTTCAAGCTCTAGCTAGATCTTCATAATCTAAACCATGTCTCATATGTATAATGTGTTTATCACATAATGTATGGTGCCCCGCCCCCTATGCCTACAAGTTTTTAGCTATGAGTTGCAAACGCCACACATTATCACAAATTCAAATAAAATGTGAGATGGTCGATATATAGTACTATGGTTTAGATTGTTTGATATTTAGTTGTGAGTTGCAAACGCCACATATTATCACAAATTCAAATAAAATATGAGATTGTTCGATATATGGTATGGTTTAGATTGTTCGATATTTAGTTGTGAGTTGCAAACGCCACGCATTATCACATTATAGTATAACATGTCCAGAACCACACCACGCGTATCACTGCTATATTCATGCATGCATAGGTTTATAACACTACGATCTCTTATTCAAATATATGAAACCACTTTCATATCGAATTATGATCTTTGTTAGTCTCTTACACCCACACAATCCTCTAACCTTTGTAGCTAACCCTAACTTTCTCTCGCGCATGCACACGCTCTCCTCGCCCTCCCCCTCCCTCAACATTCTATCCATCGCGCATATTCATTTTTTTTCTTTAGGTCGTTCTCCCACGGTCTCCACAACTCCTTCTTTCCGACACACACCGATCGAAAAACGTCTCTAGCGATGTATGCCTACCACATACACACACACTTTCCATCTCCTCCTTTCTCTGTCCATGCCTCGTGTCTCTCATACGGTCCCACACACGTGTAAACTCTCGCCCCTCTTTTTATCGATCTCAAAATCGCACACTCCTCCCCCTATCTAGCTAGTAGGCCTCTCGCACCACCTCCTAGCTCCATCTCTCTCTCTCTATCCGTCTCTCTGGGCCTTATTTGCCTCTAACAAATGGATGTACACCAACCGATCTCCCACTATACATATAGCTAGCTAGGTCATTTATAACTCGTTTTCCCCATGCGCCGATCGATCTACCTCATTAGTTATGTCTCTCCCTTCCTCCGACACACAACAATTGATCTACCGATCTAGTTAGGTCTGCTTACCAAACACATGGTCCCCCTTCATCATCCATGCATGCCTCCTGACACATCTATCACGCACACGCACACACAGAAACACATCCCCACTCTTCTTGATATTGCAGTTGTACCCTCAGTTTGTCTAGTAGGCCTCTCCCACCATCTCCGAGAAGCAACTCCACCACCCCTCCGGCACTCTACCTCTCTCTCTCTCTCTGTCCCAACCTATTTCCCGTCCTTCACTTATGTATGGATGTCGACCGATCTCCTCAAGACATGGCTAGGTCTCCTTCTCAACACATTACGAGTCGATCTACCTCTCTAGTTAGGTCTCTGCCTCCCCCCCCCCCACACACACACACACACACCGATACATCAAGCACTCTAGTCATGTCTCCCCACCACACACAAACTTGCCCTCTCCCCTCTAACGTTCTGGTAGGTTAGTCGCCTTATATCTTTGACGTGCACACACACAATTTTGATGGCTCTCTTCATTGATCTCGCACCCACACACTTGATCCTCTCTTCAACTCTATCGATATGTATGACCCCTCCCTCTCTTCTTGTGGATCGCTCCCTCTATATATGATATAGATAGGCCTCTATTTCACACACATTGCATGTGTCACATTTTTGTTTGAGACATCATCGACACATATTCCCACAAATACATTCACGAAATCACCCCCCCCCCATAACAAAAAACACTCACGAATGCACACAGCATCTTTCTAGGTTTGTATCTCTCTCACACACACCCACGGAGGTGGGGGACGTGCAAGAAGAGAAGAGGTGCACATACGGCGCATGTACTCCCGTCTCTTTCCCAACCACACCCGCGCGGGTACACGGTGGAGCTCATTTCTGTACGAAAAGGCAGCCCACGTAGTAATTTGACACGTGTACTAGTTGTCCACTTGATGGAGGATCGTGTACCGCGGGTGAACAAGCAAATTGCGACTTGATGCGTTATTTAAAAAAAGAGGCAAACCATGTGGGGCCTACCATAGAGGCAAGGCTCTATACACTGGAGATGCTCTGTACTAATTTTGATGTGTCCCATCAACTCGCAAAACGAGGAGAAGCTTGCTTAGTACGCCCTCTCCCCCGCCCACGGGCGCGGTGGCTCGCAGAGTCGCAGGACGAGGAGAAGCTTGCTTACTACGCCTACGCCCGCTCCCTCGCCCACGCTCGCGGTGGCTCGCAGGACGAGGAGAAAATTTTACTACTCCCTCCGTTAGACGTATATATACTCCTCGTCCCTACCTTGTTTAGAGAGATTATCATATTGTCTAAAATATATGTCTTTTAGCAGATTTCAATTTGAACTACTAGTACATACTCCAAACACTGATGTATATAGACGTATTTTAGAGTGTAGATTCACTCATTTTGCTCCGTATGTAGTCCATATTTAAACGGACGTAGTAGTACGCACTCTCCGTCGCCCCTCGCCCCTCGACCCTCGCCCACGTGGTGGACATGCAGCAATTCATTCGGTCTCAGATAGCCAGAACCATATACTATAGTACCATCATTGCTCGACTTCTCGAAGAGGCGAAGAGCCAAGCGCAAGGTTATAATATTTTTGAGATGCCAAGCGCAAGGTTTATAGGAGAACGAGTAGTAGTAGTACTAGTAGTACGTAGTGTATGAGGAAGAAGCAAGAAGAATGTATGTTTTGCGTGACAGTCTCTTCTTACAGAACGTGCTAGACCTAGTGGACCTCATTGTTGCAATGGGAGTATCATAGATGGCACGATTCAGAGTGGTGGGCAGCGGGAATAATATTCGAAGCTTCTTAGTCTTAAACCCCATGAAGAAGTCCCATCGAAAGGAATAGCCATCCTCTACACGTGCTCCTATGTCAAATGAGTAAATGAGACAAAAAGAGAAAGAGATAATGTAAAAAAAATCACCAGCCTTAGAGCCAGCCCTATTGTATCAGTGAATGATATTTCTACGTCGTGATTGACATGGCTATCTTATTAACCATGCTCCGGAGGTAGCAGCGGATTTTTATTTATTTGCGGAGGTAGCAGCGGATGGATATTCAACAAGGAGTGAAATGATGGCTGCTTCCTCAGTTAAACATAGAGAAAGGCGGGCCCCATGATTTGACGGCTCATTAGTCATTATTACTTCCTATACTCTTTGCCCATATAATAACTGCGCGGTAGAGTAGTTGGCTATACTTTTATAATAACCATGCTCGAAGAGAAGAGGTGCACGCACCCACGCACGTACTAGTAGCACTCTTTGCGTCTTCCCCAACCACACACATGACATGGTGGAGCTCATTTCTGTATGATGATGCAACCCACGTGATAATTTGACGCGTCTAGTAACACTTAATGGAGGGTCAGGAACCACGCATGAACGGTGCCGCGTTATTTAGAAATAACATTTTTTTTCTTCAGTGGCACGTACGCAGTATAAATAGGTTCATATGGAGAGAAAAAGAAACCGCTCCACTATATATACATAGCCAGGAGCCTACACGGTTGCTTGCTGGGGTTGCTCTCTTCACACTCTCTCGCACAAAATGACTGTGGCCACATCTCTAACATCCGAGCGGATCATGTCCACCGGGGGAAGGGGTGGATGCTTTGTGTAGATGCGATCATCATCGCCAACAACGAAAACCCACTGTCGGCGCATCCCGATCAGGGGTCCCCGCCATTCTCTCTCACAAAGCCGGTGCGGTTGCCTTCGCCCCTTGCTCACTGCCATAGTGTGGGAAGTTTCCGCCTCCCGCCACCCTCCTCTAAGCTAGCTACATCCCGACATCCCTCAGGTACAGCTTCCTTTACAGCCGGCTTGCACCACTGCCCCAGCTGCCCACATCGCTCCATGTGGATATTTATCTACTTCTTTGCCCCGCACGTACCTCTACTGGCTTCTACTGTATTTGTGATGAGTTTATGTCTCATAAAAACTAGTCCCACTAGTCTTATTCTAATCACACTTCAATTTCTTTGCCATAGGGATGCTCAGCTCGATTTTAGTGAAACTGCACAAAATGATCCGATGGTCAAAGGGTTGGAAACTTCATTCCTTTGGAAGGTTCAACCTCACCAGCAAATTAAAGCCTGGTTAGGGTTTAGGGTTCAAGGCCTAGGGACTGCATGGATCATTTTTTTCTTTAGTTGTCTCTGTTCCAAAGTAAGTGTCAACTTTAGTACAACTTTGTACTAAAGTTGGCAAAGTTGGCATAAAGTTGAGACACTTATTTTGGAACGGAGGGCGTATTGGCTATGATCTGTGAATCATTGAGATGCAATAGCATGCATGTTAGTCTCCTTTGTATTTGATGGAATGTTGCAACGGGGCAACCTTGGATGCAAGATACATGAAACAGAAGCTGAAAGCTACATGGGATTGTACATTTTTCGCTGCTTTCGTGTTTTCGCTGAGCTACCGTGTTTTTGCTGATTTCGCACTCCTCCACTGTAAGAGTGCAGAAAATTGTAAAGAGTGGACACGCTCTACCTCCTTTCGCTGAAACGTGGGACATCCAGCATCCGGTGCATGTTTCATGCACCAAAGTAAAGTATACAGTACAAGTGAGACTCAGCACCGTCGTACCACCTCAGTAATAATGACCAATGGGCCGTCAAATCACATAGACCCGGCAGTAAGTTGGACGGATGAAGCAACCATCACTCTTCGTTGAATCTGCTTCTCCCTTCAACGCATGCGCCAGTGAGAGGTCATGTCCGCTCTGCCCGGGCATGAATGCGGCACCGATTCTCTGGAGCGGCGCTGACCGTTTCGGGCGGGAAGCGCGCGCGGGCGATGGAGGGGCCTTGGGTGGGCCAGGGTGGTCAGTCAGGAGCGGGCGTGGCAGCTGTCCCGACCGAACGCCCGGAAACGAGAGGATGCACCGACTCTCGCGGCTTCGTAGTTAGTACGTAGTACTACACACCATCTGTAGGTCGATGTGTCGCTCTCTCTAACACACACATGCTGTTAAAAAAACACACGCACACGCACACGCACACACAGGTTCATAGAATAGGAATATCGTGGGAGTGGGAAGCCACAGGAAGTGAGATAAATGGAGTATGTACAAGAGGAGAAGAGGTACACGAACGTCCATCGGAGACACAGTCGCTGCCTTGCACTATAGCGTTTAGAACACATAAAAAAAGAAGCCAATAATATTTATTTTTTGTTGGCATGTATTAGCAGTTTACTACTTCCCGGCTAATCTCATTTTCTTCGTTTTACCATATTATTACAGTCTTATTTTCACTTCTTTCCACCACATGCTCACATTCTAAGGTGCATTAAATTGATTAATGCAAGGATTAAAAGAAACCAACCAGTGCATGTAACCATTCCTACTCATTTAGTGGTCGTCCATGAAAATATTGTAATTAATGTAGATTAAAGTTTGAGTAATTTTGTAAACTATGAGACGGAGTACATTTCTCCACTCATCATCTGCCTTGGTTGATGAGATTTCAAATTTAAGCCCTATAAACCGGAAAGGAGGGAGTAGTTAAAAAATTTGGTCAAACTTTGACAAAAAAATATATGACGTGGCGTAAAAACCTGGACGGAGGTAGTAGTACGAGATACGGTGGCACACTGACTTAGGCCGAATACAAGTGCCCGCTCATTATTGGAAGAGAGCAAAGTGTACATACAAAGTAATTAAAATTGAATTTCTCGAAAATATTTAAAATTGGAGGATGGTGCAGCCCACCTTTCCATATTTTGACCATGTGTGGTTCAGTTGTTGTTCACTTCGGAGGGTCGTGTACCACACGTGAATGATAGTAAGCGCGACCGGGAGGCGTGCAGCGTTAATTGCGAGTTGACTCCTTCGAGCGTTAAATTTTCTTCACGTATTAGCATTGCCCTAGTATTTTTCTTCACTATGTTAAATAAAGAGTTCCGTTTCGTGCACAATTTATAACAATTTTTATGGAGAGAAAAAGAAAACCACTCCAACTATATACGCTGTAGCCTCGGCGCTTGTTTTCAAGGGTTTGCTCTCTTCACACTCTCTCTCCACTATATACATACACGCTGGAGCCTCAGCGCTTGTAGTTGCTCTCTTGACACTCTCTCACCCTCTCCAGATCTAAACAAGACTGTGTTGGCCTCTCTCTCTCTCTCACTCCCCTCACTACTGGTTAAAGAGCCGGCAGGATCCTGTCTGCCGGGGAAGGGAAGGAGGCTTAATGCTGTCGCCGTCGGCGAGGGAGGGAATCCACTACCGGCGCAGCTATTCGCTTTCACCCAGCGGCGGCGCGGGAGGGCCTCCGACCCCTTCTTCCTCGCTGCCGTACATAGTGTGGGCAGATCGGCCTCCGGCCGCCCACTGAGCCACACCCCGAGAACCTTAAGGTATAATTTACTTAATCCACATCATTGCTCTAGCTGCATGTGGATTTTTTCCGCTTCTGCACTCGAATCTAGGTGTTGGATCATTCAGGAAAGTAGTGGGGAAAGTTGTATAGAATGAATCTAGGATGTGGTTCAAAGAGGAAAGGAAGGGGGAAAGTAGTACAGACTGGCTATCCAGCACCTACATTGGTCGAAAAGGGAAAAATATGACAAACGCAGTACGCACATCTGTAACGAACTGATCTTTCTGTGGGTGGGGGACAAGGCTGTAGAGTTTGAGCAGGACTAGATTTGCTGCCTTCGCATAGGGAAAGATGTCTAAAGATAACAAAACTGGGACCAACACAAATATGCTCCTTGGTTGTTTGTTCTTTGTTGCAACAGACTATGCATCACCCCTTTATACATCGGTAGATGCACATGGTGCTGGTGCGTCCACTGTCCCGTACAACTCTTTAGCTATTGTTAATCTAATAATGCCGCTGGAAAATTGAAGCAATGCCACAGTTAAAAGCAAATTACATGCTTAACGAATTTTATTGTTAATATAATCTCTCTGTTAATATGAATCAATGCCACTGTTTGAGAAATGCTGCTGTCTTGCTTTCTTTCCCATTTAGATAAGTAAGATGCTTCTTTTTGTGGGCTTCTGTGTCATCCACCATTATTGACCAGTAATTGTTTCCTTTGCACCTCTGTGTAAACAGGGTTATCTACTTCACCTCGTTGCTATTGCGACCTTTTGTTGCACTGCACAAAAACACTTTTGCTTTAAGAGTGTTTTGTGCAGCTCAACCAAAATGTCACACCGACAACGTTGCTTGATTGCTTGATCTTAGTGGAACTGCACAAAAGGAGATCTGACTTCCTATCTGTGTTGGCAAATTTGTTTCATATCTTCTTCTTGTGAGTTGTTTGAATTCCGCGTCATGAGAGGTCAGTAATGGCCTTCTTCCACATGATTGTGCAGTGTGCTTTCATATGTTCTGCTACTTATATGGTAATGTTGCTTGATTTTAGTGAACTCCACAAAAGGAGACCAGACTTCCAATCTGTATGTGCACCGTAATATCCCAATGAGGTAAGATAATGATATTTCCCAACTATAGGCCTGTATTTTGCTACTGTCATCAGAAAAGTAATGTTGTTGTTTAGTGCTATACTTGTGCTCCCTAATTGACATGCCAAATCTTACATTGAAGGTGAAGCTTGTCTGTTATTAAACCAAGTGATGAAGGGGAAGAACAAGCGGAAGAAGAACAAAAATCAACTCTCGGTGCTGTAATGAAGCAATGGAACTGTGATGGCACAAGTAATGATATAGTTTTGCATCTTAATTTATTGCTATGGCTGGAACGAGCAATTGTTTTGCCACTGTATTTGATGCCACTCTTAATGTAATATGTAATTATCTCTACTTGTGCAAATAGGGATCTTGTTTGAAGATAACATATATTTTAGTGGAACTGCACAAGAAGATGTTGGAAACATTAAACTAATCGAGGAGTTTATAGTAAGCATGGCAACCACAGTAGATAATAACGGATGGTTCCGGAGAAGTGCTTCATCTGCATGCTCTACACAATAAACCTCCTGACAAAGGTTGGTACCGGCCCACGATTTCATCCATATGATTGAGCTTTGTCATCTCTATTGGTGTTGTGCTACTGTTTAGCTACTCTCATGAGAAAGTGGTATTGTTTCGCATGTTAATCTAAGGCTGCTAATAAATTGATGCACCGGTTTGCCACCGTTATAGCCACTGATAAAATTAAGTAATAATACAGTTCAAGTTGAGCTGCTGTGTTTGGTATCATATCATTTCCTATGAGGATAATGAGGAGATGCATCTCTTTGTGAATATACATTTCATCAGTTACTCCCTTTGTTAATGTAATGGCGGTTTTAAATATTTCCTTTCCTTTTTTTCGAGCAAACAGGGATGCTAGCATTTAGTTGTTCTCTTGTCTTTGCACAACAGGATCATCCTCCTCTGAAGAAGAATATGGAGTACGTGAAGTGCCTAGTTCCGATTATGCCAGGATGAAGAAGCCCAGTCTATCTTCTCATCAGAAGGAGCAGTTGAAGGATGGTTACATTACTCCCCACAAGACCAAACTAACTTCAGCTCAGAAGGACTCACAGATTTCCATCTTTTTTGCTGTGATGGGCAAGTACAATGTTGTTCTAGAATTCTTTCTGGTGAGTTCCATTTTTTTAAATGTGTGCTCTGCATGGACCATGTAGGTGCCTGTTTAAACTGTAAATTCATAATACAATTTGCTTTACTAAGCATTTTTTTGTATTTATGCAAACAGGGGTGCTCAGCTTGATTTCAATGGGAACTGCACAAAATGTTCTGATGGTTCATGCCCATTATACTTCATCATGCATAATACATCGAATGTTCTCGAATCATTCATTTCCACCTCCAGCCACAAAATTAGCTACAAGAAAGGAGGTGCCGATATGTTCAAGGCGTTGCAACATATAAATGCGAAATCATACAAGCTACACGCGAATTTGGTTGATTTTGGTGGAACTGCACAAAAAGAACAGCTGGTTTATTTAGCACGAGGTGCCATGTCAATGTCCGAACTGATGGCAAACCCCGCCCATTCCACAATCGTAGGCATTTGATATTTTGGAATGGGAAAACCTTGTCAAAGTTTGCTCATTGATGTACGCAAAAAGACACGCATTTCATATTTTGGAATGGGACAACTTTGTCAAATTTGGCTCATTGATGTTAGCAAGAAGACATGCGTTAGATATTTTTGAATGGGACGCTCTTTAGTAGTAAATATTGGCTCTGACATGTGAATCACTGAGATGCATAACCATTGATTGTTTTGAATGTTCTCTATGAATTGCCAGGCCTGTGAGTTTGATTGCAATGTACAGGCACGCTAGAAAGCTGCTCAAACTTTTTGTACGTGTGAAACTGCTGCAAACGAGGTGTTCACCGTGCGTCCTGGGAATAATGCTAGTACGTATTGTTTTGCATGTTCATCCAATGCTAGCGATACAAGAATTCAAACTAAATTCTTTCATACACAGCCGGATTTCATTACATTTCATACATTCTTCAACTAAAAAGGGGTGCGCTGGAGGTATAATTAATTAACCTAATCTATGATCTCCGACGCCCATTTCCCGTGTCCGGCTGAACCGAACAGAAGCTTATTCTCCAGCACGGCTCTCCGACTCCACGTCGTCGCCAAGAAGCTAATCGGCCGTCAGTGTTCAACCCGCCAAGCTTGGCTTCAACCGAAGGATAGCAGCGGTGGCCTTACTTGGACCCGAGCGGCGGCGACCTACCGTGTTCTACTCTTCCTCGTTTTCTATGTGGCGTGGCCTCGTTGGCAGCGTGGTGGGGCCTCGACGGAGCCGGCGATGTCCTCTGTCTCGTTGCCGGCGGGGCAGCGCCTCGGCGGAGCGGGGGAACTACTCCCCCTCAATGTCGGCAGGACGGGCCTCGGTGGAGCCGGCGATGTCCTCTGCCTCGTTGTTGGCGGGGCGGGGCCTCGGCGGAGCAGGGCCTCGCCGAAGCTGGCGAAGTCTTCCGTCTCGGTGCCGGCGGGGTGGGGCCTCGGCGGAGCCAGCATTATCCTCTGCCTCATCGTCGGTCTCGCCAAACAGCGCCTCGCCTGCTTCATCGCCCTCTTTGTAGGCGGCCGCAACCTCCGCCACCCGCATGCGGTACCGCCAGCGCGCGAGGAGGCTCTCGCGGGCGGAGCAGTACAACTCGAGCAGTGCCTCCTGCTCCGCCCGCTCCATGGTGATCTGCTCCTCCGCCTGCAGGTGCTCCTGGAGGACATGGTGGTTGTAGGCGGCGTCGGCCTGCGCCTCCCCAAACTGCTCCTCATGCTTCTGCCTCACCATGTCCATGTATTGGGTACGGTCCTCGCCGATGGTCATGGTGCAATGCATGATGACCCAAAAGTATAGCGGATCTATCGTAGTCCTTTCGATAAGTAAGAGTGTCGAACCCAACGAGGAGCAGAAGGAAATGACAAGCGGTTTTCAGCAAGGTATTCTCTGCAAGCACTGAAATTATCGGTAACAGATAGTTTTGTGATAAGATAATTCATAACGTGTAGCAAGTAACAAGTGTAGCAAAGGTGCAGCAAGGTGGCCCAATCCTTTTTGAAGCAAAGGACAAGCCTAGACAAACTCTTATATAAAGAAAAGCGCTCCCAAGGACACATGGGAATTACTGTCAAGCTAGTTTTCATCATGCTCATATGATTCGCGTTCGTTACTTTGATAATTTGATATGTGGGTGGACCGGTGCTTGGGTGCTGTCCTTACTTGGACAAGCCTCCCACTTATGATTAACCCCTCTCGCAAGCATCCGCAACTACGAAAGAAGAATTAATATAAATCTAACCATAGCATGAAACATTTGGATCCAAATCAGCCCCTTACGAAGCAATGCATAAACTAGGGTTTAAGCTTCTGTCACTCTAGCAACCCATCATCTACTTATTACTTCCCAATGCCTTCCCCTAGGCCCAAACAATGGTGAAGTGTCATGTAGTCGACGTTCACATAACACCACTAGAGGAAAGACAACATACATCTCATCAAAATATCGAACGAATACCAAATTCACATGATTACTTATAACAAGACTTCTCCCATGTCCTCAGGAACAAATGTAACTACTCACAAAGCATATTCATGTTCATAATCAGAGGAGTAATAATTATCATTAAGGATCTGAACATATGATCTTCCACCGAATAAACCAACTAGCATCAACTACAAGGAGTAATCAACACTACTAGCAACCCACATGTACCAATCTGAGGTTTTGAGACAAAGATCGGACACAAGAGATGAACTAGGGTTTGGAGAGGAGATGGTGCTGGTGAAGATGTTGATGGAGATTGACCCCGTCTCGATGAGAGGATCGTTGGTGATGACGATGGCTTCGATTTCCCCCTCCGGGAGGGAAGTTTCCCTGGCAGAACAGCTCCGCCGGAGCCCTAGATTGCTTCTGCCCAGGTTCCACCTCGAGACGGCGGCGCTTCATCCCGAAAGCTCTCTTCTGATTTTTTTTCCAGGTCAAAACACATCATATAGAAGAAGATGGGCACCGGAGGCCTGATAGGGGGCGCACAAGCCACAGGGGTGCGCCCACCAGGCTTGTGACCTCCTAGTGGGTCCCCTCTGGTATTTTCTTCGCCCAATATTTTTTATATATTCCAAAATAATTCTCCGTAAATTTTCAGGACTTTTGGAGTTGTGCAGAATAGGTCTCTCAGATTTGCTCCTTTTCCAGTCCAGAATTCCAACTGCCGGCATTCTCCCTCTTGGTGTAAACCTTGTAAAATAAGAGAGAAAAGGCATAAGTATTGTACCATAATGTGTAATAACAACCCATAATACAATAAATATCAATATAAAAGCATGATGCAAAATGGACGTATCAATGCACTGGCGAGGATGGCGCGGAGGAGGGGGTTGGCGCCGGATCATCGACTACCACGTTCTCCATTGGGACGTCATCGTCCTCCGGCTGCCTGCCGGCCAGCCAGTCAGAAGCAATGGCTGCCATCTCCTTCTTGTCCATCGTCCGCCCGTCTCGAAGAGCGCTGGAGCGCGAGGAAGCCATGGTGGGAGTGGTGTGGACAGGAGAAAGGGAACGGAGGCGTATGACTGCGGCTATGGCCAGCTCAGCAGTTTATATAGCAATGGTGGGCGGCGGAGGGACGGACGGGTGGCGCCGGAGTAGCCGCCTCGGCAACCGTGTATCATTAATGTGGGCGGCAGACGGACAACACTTGTGTCGTTTGAACGCGGAGCAATCGCCTGCACCAGGAAGTGGCGCGGGCGGCGCTGACCGTTTCGGGCCGAAAGCGCACGCGGGCGAGGGAGGTGGTCTAGGTGGGCCAGGGCGGTCAGACTCGTGCTTGGCAGCAGGTCGGTCTAGCAGCCGGACATGCTGGCTCGCCAGCGAGCTCGCCGAGCTGAGCGACCACAATCAGACGATGGACGTGGCTTCCGACCAGGAGCCGGCGCCACCGCCCAAGCCGGTTCATGCCGTGTTCACCGTAGAGCAGGTGCGGCCGCACTTCGATGCCCTAATGGCGGCAGAGCTACCAGCGCAGGAGGACCTTTGCTGCAACCTCTGTCTCCTCAACGAGCACCGGCTCGCGGAAGGACGAATCACCGGCGAACAAGCGAACGACAATGCCATAGCGGACATGTGGCCCTATGATCCTGGCTTCCTAAATGAGCAGCGGGCGCTGTATCAGACCATCCGTAGGGCCCGCGAGGCCCTCTCCGTCGTCCTTCGAGTTGTTGCGCTCGCTGTGGCGTCGCCGTCTCGCGTTGTCAACATGGTCAAAGAACATGAGGAATGAGGAGATGACTTAACTTGGAGAGGATGACAGTGGAGACCCACCAGGGCCATAGCCGCACGTACGCAAGTGCCTCCTTATTATATACAACTATAATTTTTTTTGCTCCCTCCTGGTTTCCTAACATCACGGTCACACACCATTGTCAACCTATATAGTCAATAAACGAGAAAATTGCACAAGGAGTGGCCGACAGCTGGGACCCAGCAGCTCGAGCAGTATTTGTGTTTTTTAGGTGTGAGCAGAGTTTTTCTTGAGCGATGTTTTTTGTTGTTGTTCAGAGGAGAGCAGGGTATCAACTGGGCGGGCTGTGGCCCGTCTAGCCCAGGCTACTATTTTATGTCGATCAAATATCCAGTCCAGATATTAAATTTTTTCAAGCTAAAAATGGCTAGCACAGCTATAGTTTTTTTGAGGAATACCCAGCCCAGGCTAACTTGTTATTCTCCGCCCCGCTGGGCTGCAAATCTTTCCTAGGAGGGATGCATTAGGCTTAACAAGAAAATGGGCTTTAAGAAATAATAAATGGGATGTGATTATAAAAACTGGGTTGTAATTATAAAAAAATACACCAAACATGTAATTAGTTAAAAAATTATTATTATTGGATTTTGAAAATTTTAATTTCATTACTTGTTGCGCGCGCGATATTTCGTTGGATTTTTACGTAATACAAATTTATTTTGAAATTATATTTAATCTGACTAGAAATTTCGGGATAAAAATATTTTGGATCCCATCAAAATGTGGGAAATTTTATTGAATTCTGTTTTGAGCGGTTGGTTGAAATTATTAATCGTTGTCCTAGCTAGAAAATGGGCTGTAATTTTAACAAACTGTAAATGGGTTGTAGTAAATTCCATTAGATTTCAAAAATGGGCTGTACATTCTTACAAATCGTAAATGAGCTATATGTTTTTTGCCACACACTTGTGGGCCTACTAAGTTGACGCGAACGCAAGGCTTTGTCAACTTATAGCCAACACACGGTTCTAGCAGCAGTGGCCGTTGGATGTCCATCCAACGGATGCCGTGCTTTTTCTTCAATCTCGGATATTCTTGCTTCCACTACAAGAAATATGTCAACTTGTGACCTCCTCTTAGTGACCCCAGCTGAATTGGTCGTAAATCCACCGCCATTTCGCTTGGAAGGGCTCAAACCCTGAAATTGCCTTACACCAAATGGTCATAAAGCAGACAAGAGTGGTCGACGACCTTATTTCTACCTGATTACGACCAATATAAATGGTCATGAGGTTGTGAACGTGGATGCATTGGTACTTACGGTGTCGCTCACGGTGGGCTTGGGCCTCGGTGGAACGAGGCCACCTCCTTTTTTTCTTTTAAAATTTCCGTGTGCCATGTAGGCCTCGGCCCATCTAGGAAGAAATGTGGGATGCCCTCATATTTCTCGAAAAAAAACATATATTCGGCCCAACAAAAAAATGGGAAAATAACAAATTTTTCATTATTACCATTTGGTAAGGATGGTCAGTTATCTGAAAAAAAAAAGTTTTCATTATTGTAAAAAAAAAGGTTTTTCCTTATAGAAAAATCTCGAAACCAATTAAACAATATAAAATTATAAGAATAGGAAAATAATGAACTCCTTCGTGAATCTTGCTATATGGTTTAGCAATTAGAAAACTAAATGTGTAATTCAGAAAAATGTTAATGTTAATACCTATTTCAAAAAATGTAACCATGTGTTTAAAAAAACAAATGTGGTATTTGAAAAGTTTCATGCATAAAAAATGATAATCATAATAATATTAGTATGTATAAAAAAAGTTTCATGTGGATGAAAAAATAGTCATCAGTACGTATATATGGAAATTTTACAAATATATAATATAGGAAAAGTAGATAACAAAACAAGATTTTCTAAAAATGTTAATCATGTAATTAATTTTTTCTAACCTATATAAACATGTTTATATGTACAAAAAGCATGGTACAAAAGGTGCAATCCGGTACAAAACAAATATAGACCATCAAAACGTATGTATGAAAAGATGTTTTTTTGTTGGGAATATATGAAAAGATGTTAATCATGTATTTGAAAAAAGTTAAACATATATAAAAAAATATGTACAATGTGTCTTAAAAAATGTAAACATGTGTTCAAAATATTAGACATCAAAATATTTATTCAAAATGTTATTGATGTAATTAAAAACCGTTTAATATGTATAAAAAATATTTCTAGTTTACACAAAATTGTTCATAAAATGTGGTCTAATATTCTTGAAAAACAAAGAAGTTTTTTGCAACAAATATTTGCTAGGTCCTTCACAAAAAAACTTATTTTGGGCACTCAAAAAATGGAAAATAAATTTTTCGTCCAAAGAAAATGAAAACTTCCTTAGGCAACATTGTTTGCCATTCCAAGATGCACCCTTGTGCACAATATGAGATCATTTGAACAAACTATGCCATGAATGTGGCCATAAGATTGATCATTTGGCTTGAAAGCCATGGATCCCCACACGTGACAGCTCCTTTCTGAGAACACTTTTTTAAAATAATTGTCGTATTACAATTTTATTATTTTTTCTAGTAACACTGTCACATATAATGACACAATGCGAAGGTTTTCCAATTGTTTGATTATTTTTTTTGAATTTTTCATGCCCGTTTCAAAATGCGGTCAAAACGGCGGGCATGACCGTTCCTAGCTAGTGGTCGAATCTTGGAAAACTTTTGATGTTTCTTTGATTAAATAGATACTTATGTACCTAGAAATGAATTTTGGAAAAAATAAAGAGCAAACTATGAGGCAGCTGCAGTTCAAATTTGACCCGCTTCCAACTAAATCAGCGAAAATTCATCTTTTTCATGAGAGGTGGATCAAAACTTTTGACACCCAACCATTTGGTCAATTGTACATTAAATATGGCCTAAAGTTTTATAAAATTGATTTGGTCCAAATTTGCAACAAATATTTGCTAGTTCCTTCACAAAAAAACTCATTTTGGGCACTCAAAAAATGGAAAATGAATTTTTCGTCCAAAGAAAATGAAATCTTCCTTAGGCAACATTGTTTGCCATTCCAAGATGCACCCTTATGCACAATATGAGATCATTTGAACAAACTATGCCATGAATGTGGCCATAAGATTGATCATTTGGCTTGAAAGCCATGGATCTCCACACATGACGGCTCATTTCTGAGAACACTTTTTTAAAATAATTGCCGTATTACAAGTTTATAATTTTTCCTGGTAACTCTGTCAGATATAATGACACAATGCGAAGGTTTTCCAATTTTTTGAATTTTTTTGAATTTTTCATGCTCGTTTCAAAATGCGGTCAAAACAGCGGGCATGACCGTTCCTAGCTAGTGGTTGAATCTTGGAAAACTTTTGATGTTTATTTGATTAAATAGATACTTATGTACCTAGAAATGATTTTTAGAAAAAATAAAGAGCAAACTATGAGGCAGCTGCAGTTCAAATTTGACCCGCTTCCAACTAAATCGACGGAAATTTGTCTTTTTCATGAGAGGTGGATCAAAACTTTTGACACACAACCATTTGGTCAATTGTACATTAAATATGGCCTAAATTTTTATAAAATTGATTTGGTCCAAATTTGCAACAAATATTTGCTCCTTCCTTCACAAAAAAACTCATTTTGGGCACTCGAAAAATGGAAAATGAATTTTTCGTCCAAAGAAAATGAAAACTTTCTTAGGCAACATTGTTTGCCATTCCAAGATGCACCCTTGTGCACAATATGAGATCATTTGAACAAACTATGCCATGAATGTGGCCATAAGATTGATCATTTGGCTTGAAAGCCATGGATCTCCACACGTGACAGCTCATTTCTGAGAACACTTTTTTAAAATAATTGCTGTATTACAAGTTTATTATTTTTTCTGGTAACTCTGTCACATATAATGACACAATGTGAAGGTTTTCCAATTTTTTGATTTTTTTTGAATTTTTCATGCCCGTTTCAAAATGCGGTCAAAACAGCAGTTATGACCGTTCCTAGCTAGTTGTTGAATCTTGGAAAAAATTTGATGTTTCTTTGATTAAATAGATACTTATGTACCTAGAAATGATTTTTGGAAAAAATAAAGAGCAAACTATGAGGCAGTTGCAGTTCAAATTTGACCTGTTTCCAACTGAATCGGCGGAAATTTGTCTTTTTCACGAGAGGTGGATCAAAACTTTTGACACCCAACCATTTGGTCAATTATACATTAAATATGGCCTAAAGTTTTATAAAATTGATTTGGTCCAAATTTGCCACAAATATTTGCTAGGTTCTTTAAAAAAAACTCATTTTGGGCACTTGGAAAATGGACGGGAGGTGGACGAAAAACTTTTAAGAAGGAACCATTTGGTCAATTTGTACATAAAATACGGTCGAATATTTTTGAAAATTGTTGCGGTCCAATTTTGTAACTAATGTTTGGAAGGTTCTTCACATAGGTGAAAACAAAGAAGAGAAACAAAAAGAAAAAACACATTTACATAAGTTTAATTCTCATTGGTGGAGATGTTTGTGCCATGGATTGATGACATGGCACACATCCATCCATCCATCCACCCACCCGCAGCCCAAACCCTAACTCCCCTTCCCCCGTCGGTCCCCTCTCCCCTCTCCCCCGATTCAGATCAAATCCCGCCGCCCACGCCCACGCGCCACCACCCGCTCCGCGACCACCACCCGCTCCTCCTCGCCTCCCGGAGGACGCCCGCCGTTCTTCCTCCGCCCGCCGACCCACCCCGTCCCGGAGGCCTCACTCGCCGCCTTCCGCCGCAGGGCCGCTGCGCTCATCCTGCCCTCGGCGCCGCACCTCCACCGCCATCTCCGCTCGCTCCTCGCCGACGCCCCTGCCCCTTCCCCGTCCAGCGGCGACCCAGTGGCGCCCCACCTCCTCTGCGCGCCTCTCGGGAACGAGCACTGGAAGGACTTGTTGGGCCGCCGCTTCTCCAACATTGTCATCAAGAAGGCCGACATCGACATGAACAAGCGGTGAGGAGTCGTCCCCCTTTCTCGCCAGATCTCATCCTGGTGGGTGGGGGGCTGATCCGCGAGTTGTCTTCCTCCCATGCCCGAGCGCGACAGCTAGGGTTCCTCGCCGCCGCCGGCCCTCCACGGTGCGCCCAGCCGGCCGAGCCCCCCGCTGCCGGCCGCCTGCCCTGGAGCCCAGCAGCGCCTCCCTCCTCCCTCCCTGCCCTGGCGCGGCCGGTTGCGCCGCCCGGAGCCACGTCGGGGACCGGTCCACACCCCTGTGGCCCTGTGACCCTCAAGCTCAACGGCGAGATCCCCTACGGCCAAGCCCTTCTGCTCGAGAGTCAAGTCCCATTCCGTTTGCTCTGCTTCCCAGCCGCTCCTTCAGTCCGGCTTCAGCAGCTCACTTCTCACCATGGTTCAGCACCTCTAGGAGTAAGCTATAGATTTTTCTCTTCCTTTCATTTAAACTGGTCGATGTATATCCTAGTACATGATATTGGGGGGAGCTCAGATCATAGAATAGTGTGTCAGTACTCAGTATATAGTCTTCGCTTTTGTTTGTGCATAGCTCACTACTCAGTTCTCCTTGGCTAGAACAAGCACAAGATTCATCAGCAGCACTGAACAAAATTCAGCTTAAACTAGCACAGTAGTCAGTACATAGTATCTGCATTTTGTCTGTATTGTTAAATTTTGTTTACCAGTAGTACTTGCATGCTGATCTTTCTTGGATAAAATGCATTAGCTGGAAAGCTTCATAGTTGTTGTGTTTGCTGCAAACTAATCATTGTTAGGTACTTGCTATGCATCTAGATATGGAATGTGTTTGGTTGTCGTTTTGCAACTATCTGGTCTGTACTTGCTATGCATCTAGCCCAAGTGATGCCCGTTTCCAAAAACGGGTTGTTATGAATAGGTAGTGGTATCCTTTTGGCTGTTTGGATATGCTAGAGGGTCTTGTGTAAATTTGTTAGCATATGCTTCAGTCAGGCCTGTTCATGCAATTGATTAGTCAAAGATTACTGGAGTACTTATTATACACATGAAAAAGAAAGTCTTACCAGATGCTAATTGATTGGGTATTTCAGTTTTACTGTATCTCCAGCACTGACAAATACCATTGCTTGTTCAAATATATACTGGAGTTGCTTGTTCAACACTGATAAATATCATTGCTTGTTTCTAGAGGGTCTTGTTCTTCCTCGACCTCCATGCGGCGCACGAGCCGGCACCCGGCCATCTCCGGTGAGCCCGACCACGGCGACTGATGTCGAAGGCCGCAGGCGATGCCAAGCTCCTGATCTAGTCCCTCACCAAGGCCTATGCCACCACGCCCATGAATCTCAAGGCAATTTTCATTTTCTTTCCCTAGCAGTATTTTTTTCGTCTGCCACTCGCGACTGCCAGGTTACTGATGTGCTTCTTATGCCCTGCAGATCATTGACCTGTACGTGGTTTTTGCCATGGCCACTGCCCTGCTTCAGGTAAAATTTGACACTTTGACGAGGATTCATGAGCCCTGATTTGGGATAGACAAGTGTAGCATACTGAGTTTAGGAAATCAATTATGCGGCACGGCACCATACTTGGTGATCTGCTATAGCTATGCACTGATTCCATGGACGACATATGTCTTGTATGTTTATTGTACCATAGTTCTCAACATTTATTTTTTGCTGTTCCTTGAGATAGCTAGTATTAACTGTTTGCTTGCTTCTGTACCATGCTATCACTACTGGAATCAGCTGCTTTGCCGTCTGCCAAAGCAGACGGCAAAGGCACTGTTGGCGGACGGCAAAGGCTTTGCCGTCCGCCAGCAGACGGCAAACACTCCGGCAAAGCCGATGCCGGTAAAGGCCGCTTTGCCGTCTGCTGGCGGACGGCAAAGAAGGAAAGTTCTTTGCCGTCTGCTAGCAGACGGCAAAGCTTGTGGACGGCACAAAAAAGGTGACAGCCCCGTTAGGGGGCTAACGGCGCTCTTTGCCGTTTGCCAGCAGACGGCAAAGAGCTTTCCTTCTTTGCCGTCTGCTGGCAGACGGCAAAGAGCCTGCTCCTTTGCCGTCTGCCGGCAGATGGCAAAGACCCTGCTCCTTTGTCGTCTGCTGGCAGACGGCAAAGAGGCCAAATAGGCCAGACCAGGTGAACAGCGTGCTGCCACGTGGCCAATTTGCCGTCTGCTAGCAGACGGCAAAGCCCTTTGCCGTCTGCTAGCAGACGGCAAATTGGCTATATAGCCCCTGTTTTTTCTTAAATTCAATCAATTTCACAGATATATACATATATATATATTCATTTCAAAATATTTCAACAAGTACATATAGCCAACATATCCCTGCCATATGGATCATCCAACATATCCAACACATATATCATCATCCAACACATATATACACCAAATGAAAAGTCCAACATATCCAACAATTAAGCAAAAGGTCCATATACAATATAGCCACCATCCATCCATACATATATACGTAGCAAGTTTCAAATTGTTCATCCTACAAAATCAAAACAAAAAGGAAGGACAACGAGAAGAGTAGACTCCAACGCAAGCTTCCGTGATCTGAAGCAAATCTGCAAAATGGGAAAGAAGAAAGTTAGAAGAACAAGAAGAAGAAGACTAGAAGAAGAAAAAGAAGCATAATTTTTTTCTCTTTTCCTTTTCTTCTTCTTATTGCTTACTTGTGTCATTTTAGATCTAACCTAGTTAAATAGGCCATTTTTGACCTAAATAGGCTAAGTATGTCATAAATGAACTAAAGCTAAGTAGAGGTCATTTTGGGAGGACAAAGACCGACCACCTACGAACAGCCGGTATCCTTCCTTCAAGAGCATCTCATCTCTCACTCTCATCTCTTTCAAAAGGAAGCACCATCAGAATGAAAGTCATCCCTCGACCACTCGACCCCTCGACCCCTCGACGACCCTCGACCCCTCGGAGATTCTTTTCCTTATTTTCCTCCTCGACGACCCATGAACGACTGCACCGCACTGACCTCCAGCCATCGACACAACGACGCGAACAGAGCAAATAGGGGAAGGTCAGGGAGGAGATGACAGTCGAGCTCACCCTTAGACCGTAGAGGCGGTAGTCGAACGACGATGACAACGGCAACGGGACCGACAGTGCTCCTGGAGGTGAAGAGAAGATCCTGCACATGAAAAACAATCCAACATAAGCACCGCAGAACAATATAATCAACAACATCTAACCTAACGGAATAAAAAGACACTATTTTTAAATGAAAATCCATACATAAATCCACCCATACATCTATATAGCATTCATCCATCTTTCCATCCATACACTACACAGCATACATCCATCTAGCAATCCATATAACAACTCAAATTGTTCAAAATCACATATACATACATCCATCCACAGATTGCTGGCACCCGCCCTGTATACATACATCCATCTATCCATCCATCCTTACTCAATCTATCCATCCATCCACAGATCCATCAACTCCTAAATCCATACTGCAAAAAAAAATAGAACAAAGAGGGGACCGATGCTCACCGTGGGCTGGGCAGAGGGGGCAGAGGGCAAGGAGAGCTGGTGCGGCGGTGGTGGAGGAGGGGGGCGCGGTGGTGGAGAGGGGGAGGAGGAGGGGGGGGCGCGGCAGTGGAGGAGGGGGAGGAGGAGGGAGGGGCAGCGCAGTGGAGGAGGGGAGGGGGCAGCGGCAGTGGAGGAGGGGGAGGGGAGGGAGGGGCAGCGGACTTGGGGAGGGGAGGGGGCGCCGGTGGTGGAGAGGGGAGGGGCCACGTGGTGGAGGGGGGGGGGGGGGGAGGGGGCGGAGTGGAGGGAGGGAGGGGGGCGCGGTGGAGGGAGGGAGGGAGGGGCGCGGTGAGGAGGGAGGGAGGGGGGCGGCGGTGGGGGGGAGGGGGGACGGGGCGGGGTGGAGGGGAAGGGGGCGGCGGCGGGGTGGAGGAGGGGGGGGCGGCGGCGGCGGTGGAGGGGGCGGCGGCGGCCTGCTGGGGGGGCGGCGGCGGCGGCCTGCGCGGGAGGCAGAGGGTGGGGAGGCGGGAGAAAGAGATGTGGAGGAGGGCGCGCGCGCGGGGGGCCAAATTAACCCCCCGCATTGCCGTCTGTTTTTTTTTTGTTTTTTTCTCTTTGCCGTCTGCTGGCAGACGGCAAAGAATTCTTTGTCGTCCGCCAGCAGACGGCAAAGAGGATGACCGTTAGACCGCCACCGCCGTGAAACTGTGGGCCCCTCTTACCTCTTTGCCGTCTGCCAGCAGACGGCAAAGAGGGTTGCCGTCTGCTGGCAGAAGGCAAAGATTTCTTTGCCGTCTGCCAGCAGACGGCAAAGAAGTGGCCCGTGTGACCTACCCAGTGCAGTACCCCCGTGGGGTCCACTTTGGACTTTGCCGTCTTCTGGCAGATGGCAAAGAACTCTTTGCCGTCTGCTGGCAGACGACAAAGAGCTGGCAGATGGCAAAGACCCTGTTTGCCATCAGCTGGTTCTTTGCCGTCTGCTTTGAGAAGACAGACGGCAAAGAGCCTCTTTGCCATCAGCTGGCAGACGGCAAAGAGCTGGCAGATGGCAAAGACCCAGATTCCAGTAGTGTATCTATGGGTTATCAGTATTGTTTATCCCGACCATGAGCTTGAATGGTGTAGGAGTACAACAGCATCAGGTTAATTTGTAGAAGTGAGGTTACTGAAATTTTTTCTATGCCATGGTACAATTATGATTCGAATGGTAGCCAGTTAACACGAGCTTGTTTGGCCCAATTCCTGGTCTCTATTAGCGGGTACAATTTATTACTTTCTGTATAGGTTTGTTAGCAATGGATGATCTGTATTACGGGTTAGCAATGTTGCCATACACATTCTAGTGCCAGATCCAGGACCTGATCTTAGCATTCAAGCATACCTGACAATGGTCTGATCCTAGTTATAAAATGTAGGGGACAATAATTTGCAGCATTAATTAGGTCCTGCTATAGTCTTTTTTAAACTTCTTATGAGGTTGAAGCATTCGTTCTGATTTCTGGTTTGCTGGTTTACTGATTGTTGTAGACAAATGTATGAAACTTCTTAACTGTGGACGACAACTACTTCCTTGAGAAGGACTAGCATCACCCATCAAGTATGCCATTGAGGTAATTCACCACTCCCTCCAGCACCAACTATGTATTTTCTCTAGTTGCTCCCCCAAGTTTTGTGCACACTGTGCGTCAAGTTCTCCCTAAATGCAAGGGATTGTATATGTAAAACTAATTATCCAATACATTTTTCACAAAGAGATTAGTCTTCTTATTTAGCCCTGATGTTTTAATTTATGGAGTTGTTGCTTCTTTGGTCGGATTTATTTCCTTGTTGTAGGCATAAGAATAAGCTGATATGAACATAATAATGATACTCTGCATGCTATGAGTAAAGTGCTCTATTTTCTTGCATCACCTTTCTTGTATGAATGGGTATATCATTTTAACTATCTGGAGAACAAAAATCATTGTATTAGCTGAATTTGTGTTATCATTCTAAAGAACTTGTCCTTTTTTTGAATGGTCTGTTCATAATACATTGGCTCTAGTGTTTTGATTCTTCTCTTCTGATTCATGTAACAGGGCGACGGCCGAAGGCATGATGACAGTTCTATTGTTGTTCTGTTAGCCCAGTGTAGCGAAGGTCACGGCCTAGTCGACTATGGTCGCCTAGTGAGTCGTGCATACGGTTTCATCTGACTGGAGCAGGAGCCCAGTTTGTGCTGATTGTCAATTCTCATTGTGATTGTCCCTATATCTGTGTGATTGTGATTGTATTTGTATCTGTGTTATTACACTAGTAGAGCTTGTAACTGTGTCATGACAGAAGGAGCCCAGTATATCTGTGTGACTGTGATTGATTCTCACTGTTGTTATTTGAAGTATTACTTGTGTTTTCTGTCTGTTCTTATTTAAACATGGTTATTTATTTCTGTCAAATTGTCAAATTGTAGTCTGAATAATATGATGCTGTCAAAAGGGTCCCACTTTAAAAGAACCTGGCAACCAGGACCCGTCTAACTAGTGGACCCTTCTTTTGGGAAAAAAGAAAAACTAAATTCGTTTAGACAAAAAGGCCACAACCCAACAATAAAAAAGGCTGCAATGTTGGGCTTCGCCCATGAAGCCGATCAAAAATTGATAGAAAAAAAATATAAAAAGGCCGAATTGTTGGGCTCGGCCCATGTAAAACGTCGAACTGGACCGGGCTGATTTTAATCAACGACCAATTCAATTGGTCGCAATTTTGCCACGTCGGATCCGACGTGACCTGGGCAGGCTGCCAGTGACCAAAACAATTGGTCGTAGAACTAACGACCTTTCCCATTTCAGAAAAAAGGTCGTTAAGTTTCATTAAAGACGGTCAGCTTTTGACCAATTGTTTTTTGTCATAAAAAGGTCGCAAATGAAAAACAACGACCATTCAGCGACCAATAGTGATGGTCGCAAGTTGACATATTTCTTGTAGTGTTCAGCCGCCCAAACCACCGCCGAGGGTACCGCCTGTTACCGCCTCCCGTGGCCGGCTGTGCTGCCGCGCAGGACTCACCAGCCCACCTTACTCCCATCGCCGTCCAGGCCATTCCTCTACTCACCAACACCTCCTATTATTCTCCAGCGAAGGCAGCCCCACACTGCAGCTGAACCAGTGAACCCTCGTACTCCCCTTCGCGTGGGCATCCACCTGCCTCATCTTCCCTGGCTCCGGGCCGTTCCCTTCCTAGGCCTCGCCGTCGTCCACCGCCTGGGTGCTGTCCGCGCGGTGTGGTCAACATGGTCAACGAACGACAGCCATCGGAAGAGGACTCTACGCGATGAGGCTGACAGATGGACCCACCAGCTACATCTTCGCACGCAAGGAAGTGCGTCCATATTACGGGCAAAAAAAATGATTCTTCCCCCTGATAGCTAGGACCCACGAGCTATATCTTCGCACGCAAGGAAGTGTGTCCTTATCCTCCCTGACAGCTGGGACCCACCCGGAAGAAGCGTACATAGCGTTTTCTGTCTGGTCGCGAACGTGTACGTACATACTGGTCGATCGGTCTCTCTGCAACGATGAACCTTGGCCGAGCAAGCAGCGGCACATGTAGTAGTAGAGCCACCGACGTAGCAGTTCAGGCAGTCCCTTCTAAACCTTGTACACGTACGTACAGCCACATACGAGCGGGGCCTCGAACGCCTAGCTACTCGCGCATACGTACGGCCAGGGCACGTGTACATGGAGAGGCAACGGATGGCAGCAACGGCGTCCTGTTCATCAGAAGCCAACTGGCTGGGTCGGAACGGAGAAACCGCGTCGTGTTCATCGGGAGGCAACGGAATGCGTCGTGTTCATCGGGAGC
Source organism: Thinopyrum elongatum (assembly GCA_011799875.1). Taxonomy (NCBI): domain Eukaryota; kingdom Viridiplantae; phylum Streptophyta; class Magnoliopsida; order Poales; family Poaceae; genus Thinopyrum; species Thinopyrum elongatum. Next base: position 485,543,665 of record CM022297.1, on the reverse strand, counting down.
CAACCAGCTTGGACGAAACAGCCGAAACGGGGTCTGGCGTACCGCAGTACGGAGGAAACGGCCTTCTGTTCGACCGGCTACGGTCGAAATGGGATCCTGTTCATCGGTAGGGGTGTGGCGTACCACAAAACGGAGGAAACGGACTTGTGTTGGAGCGCTACGGTCGAAACGGGGGTCCTGTTCATCGGGAGGGGTGTGGCGTACCGCAAAACGGGACTCCACGGGCTACTGTTCACCCACCGTCGACTTCCTTCAGCCTCCACCTACACTGTTCATCCACCGCGTCTTCCTCCTGCCTCCACCAGCTACTGTTCATCCACGGGCTAATATTCATCCAGCCCTCCACCGGCTACTGTTCAACCAGCCCTCCACGGGGTCCTGTTCATCCACCCCCAACCAGCTCAGCTGTGGCGGCCTCCTCTCGGGGTCCTATTAATCCAGCGGCAATGGCCTACTACCACGGGGTCCTGTTCATCCAACCCCCACCGGGAACTGTTCATCCAACCCCAACCACGTACGTCTCGACTCGTTCAACCAACCCCCACGTTCACTGTTCATCAAAAGGTAGCAGGTTCGATCGGCTTCAGTAAGCAGCAGCAGCAGCGATCGATCGCTCGGGTTCAGTTAGCAGCAGTAGCGAAGGAATCGCTCGGGTTCAATTAACAGCCAAGGGATCGATCGCTCGGGTTTAGTAACATAGCTAGTGGCTCGTGTTCAGTAAGCGAACGCCTCGCTCAGGTTCAGTTAGAGCCCAACGCCTCGCACACACGCACATACGTGTACGAGAGAAACGGGCAAACCTCCGTGCATCGCTTGGCCCTGACCACCCACCGTAACCGGGAACTCCCCGAAATTTTCCTCGCCCTCGCTTCTACCATGATTTTTCCGTCATGGACGGCCCAAAGAATGTCATGCAGGTGCGTCTCCGGCCGGCCCAGGATGAAAAGCCTATTTTCTGTCACGATTTTTTGTCATAGAAGTAGGAGCCCACCACATCTATGATGATACCGGGTTTTGTCACAATTATCGTCATAGAAGTGTCATAAGCATGACAGGAAAAAAATTCGTTCGGGCCAAAATGTCACGGATGTGTCTTTTTTTTGTAGTGTATAGTTGGATCATATGGTGTTTTCCCCTCTCTATCTTGTTGTGATGAATTGATTTTTCCCTTTGAGATTTCGTTTTATCGGATTGAATACTTTTATGGATTTGAGAGCACTTGATATATGTCTTGCATATGAATACCCGTGGTGACAATGGGGTATTATATTGATTCACTTGATATATGTTTTGGCACTCAACTCGCGGATTCCCGAGGTGACATTGGGGTAATCTATGCATAGGGGTTGATGCATGTTTTCATTCTTGTTTCTCCGGTAGAAATCTTGGGGCACTCTTTGAGGTTCTTTGTGTTGGATCGAGTATTATGAATCTGAAATTGTTTGATGCGTATCGTATAATTAACTCATGGATACTTGTGGTGACATTGGAGTATCTAGGTGACATTAGAGTTGGTTGATGCGTATCATATGGTGTTATTTTAGTACGAACTCTTGGATAGATCGAACAGAAAGAATAACTTTGTGTTATTTTAGTACGAACTCTTGAATAGTTCGAACGGAAAGAATAACTTTAAGGTGGTTTCGTACCCTACAAACAATTTCTTCTTATGTTCTCCGCTAGATAAGAATTTTGGAGTGATTCTTCATCGCACGTTGAGGGATGGTTATATGATCCAATTATATTAGCATTGTTGAGAGATTGCACCAGCGAAAGTACGGACCCTAGGCCTTGTTTTCAAGCATTGCAATACCGTTTGTGCTTACTTTTGTTACTTGCTACCTTGCTGTTTTTTATTGTTCCTATTACAAAAATCAATATCTACTATCATTACTACGCTTGTATCACCATCTCTTCGCCGAATTAGTGCACCTATACAAATTACCATTGTATTTGGTGTGTTGGGGACACAAGAGACTCTTTGTTATTTGGTTGTAGGGTTGTTCGAGAGAGACCATCTTCATCCTACGCCTCCCACGGATTGATAAACCTTAGGTCATCCACTTGAGGGAAATTTGCTACTGTCCTACAAAACTCTGCGCTTGGAGGCCCAACACGAGTCTACAAGAACAAGTTGTGTAGTAGACATCAAGCTCATTTCTGGCGCCGTTGCCGGGGAGGTTAGGTAAGTGGCACTCACATCCCGTCAACGAAGCTCTTTTCTGGTGCCTTTGCCGAGGAGGTGAGTGCTTGAAGATATATCTTTAGATCTTGCAATTGAATCTTTTAGTTTCTTGTTTTATCACTAGTTTGGTTTGTAAAAGAAAACTACAAAAAAATGGAATTGAGATGGCCTCATATTATTCGTCTTTATCATGTCTTTCTTGAAAATTATGGAAAGGAATATTGTGCTCAATTGATAGAAGAAGAATTCAATAAAATGTTTGGCATAATATCGTTGAATGATGAGCATGATTTCAATGTTGTTAGTACGAATTCTTTGAATATCCATGATGTTAATGATATGCAAAGCTACAAGCTTGGGGATGCTATGTTTGATGAAGATGATATTTTTAGTCCCCCATGTTTTGATGAGAATATTTACTATGATGAAATCATGCCTCCTATTTATGATGATTATATTGATGAAAGTGGATTTGGAGAGGTCATGACTTTATTTAATGATCATTCCACTATCTTAGAAGAGGATTCAATTGATTTTGATAACAAAGTTGCTATCTATGATGATTATGGTGATGACATGTATGCTATATTGAATAATGATAACCATGAAACTTGTCATCATGATTTAAATTTTCAATCACATGATAGTTATTTTGTTGAATTTTCTACCGCTACTATTCATGAGAATAATTTTGCTTATGTGGAGAGTAATAAAAATTCTATGCTTGTGGATCACGAAAGGAATGCTTTATGTGATAGTTATATTATTGAATTCATTCATGATGCTACTGAAAATTATTATGAGAGAGGAACTTGTGCTTTTACATATCTCAATAATAGCAAGTTTCATCTCTATGTGTTGACAATCTTGAAGTTTTGGTTGTTTTGCCTTCCTATGCTAGTTGATTCTTGCTCCCATAAATTATTTGCTCACAAAATCCCTATGCATAGGAAGTGGGTTAGACTTAAATGTGCTAGTCATATGCTTCATCATGCTCTATTTGTGTTTCAATTCTTATCTTTTATGTGAGCATCATTGAAATCAGCATGCCTAGCTAAAAAGGCATTAAAGAAAAGCGCTTATTGGGAGACAACCCAACATTTACCCCTACTATTTTTGTGTGTTCACATGATTATAATACTGTAGTAATCATGTTTTATAGCTTTTGTTTCAACAAAGTGCCAAGTAAAGCCTTTGGGATAATGTGGATGATAGTTGACTTGATTCTGTGCAAAAATAGAAACTTTTGCATCCAGTTCATAAATTCCTATCTTTTACTGAAACGTGGAAAATTTCTGAATGTTTTACATTTTATGTTTATACGAATTGTCTACTTTGTCCTATTTTTTAAGAATTTTTGGAGTTACATAAGTATGACCTTAATTCAGATCTTTACGTACTGTTCTGTTTTTGACAGATTCTGTTTTCAATGCATAGTTTGCTTATTTTATGATTTCTATGGCTTATATTGCTTAATATAAATTGTGGAAATTGCAGAGTATAGTAGGCATTGTGTGAGAACAATTATGAATCTTATATTGACAGTACCAAAGTGAATGATTTGTCTTTATCATACTAACCCATCTCACGAAGTTCCGTTAAGTTTTGTGTGATTGAAGTTTTCAAGTTTTGTGTGAGATATCGATATGAGGAGAATAAGGAGTGAAAAGACCCTAAGCTTGGGGATGCCCAAGGCACCCCAAGGTAATATTAAAGGAATATCCAAGCAACTAAGCTTGGGGATGCCCCGGAAGGCATCCCCTCTTTCGTCTCCAACATTATCGGTAACCATACTTGGAGCTACATTTTCATTCCACATGATATGTGTTTTGCTTGGAGCATCATTTTATTTTATTAGGATTTTCTTGCTTTTATTTATACAATGTTTTTCATCTTTTATTTCAATAAAAAATTCAAGGATAGCCTTTACCATGCTTAGTTTGCAAGTATATGAGTTGCTGTTTCAAAACAGAAAGCTGCACGCTAGTGCGTGAATTCTCCAGAAAAGTCAGAATGTGATAAAATGTTGAAATGTTTTGCACAGTAAGCAATAATAAATTTTATACAGTGTGATAATTTTCCAGAATTTTTGGAGTTAGGGAAGTATGATAAATATTGCACTCTTTACAGACTGTCCTGTTTAGATAGATTGCTGTTATGTTTGCATTGTTTGCATATGTTTGCTTGTTTAATGATTCTATTTGAGGATAAGAGTATTAAATATGCAGAGGCATTTAGCATGCAATGTTAAATTATAATTTTAGTGATTTGTTACAGTAGGGAATGATAAGGCTTTGCAGTTATTTATACTAACTTATCTCACGAGTTCTTGTTGAGTTTTGTGTGGATGAAGTTTTTAAGATTTAGGGAAACCGTGATATAAAAGGAATTAAGGAGACACAAAAGCTCAAGCTTGGGGATGCCCAAGGCATCCCAAGATAATATTCCAAGAAGTATCAAGCATCTAAGCTTGGGGATGCCCCGGTAGGCATCCCACCTTTCTTCATCAACAACTATCGGTTAGCCTCGGTTGAGCCTAAGTTTTCTTCTTCTTCACATGATGTGTGCTATTCTTGGAATGTCATTTTATTTTGTTTTGATTGTTTTTTTAATAAGATACTTAGATCTGAAAGTTTTTAAATAAAAGAGAGTCCTCAAATAGCTACCCATTTACATAACTACCCGCTTGATCTTCACTTATATCTTTTGGAGTAGTTTGTCATTTACTCTCGTGCTTCACTTATATCCTATGAGTAAATTGTTGAATGAATTGAATATCATGAAGTTGAAATTATATGTTCATATCATGCCTAGTAGTAGCTTCACATTGGATTTAGAAAGTGAAATCTTTTGAAGCTCGACAATCACAATATTGGTCATACAAGCAATTCATGAATAATTAGTATAAGGAAGAGAACTTTCACATGCAAATATATTATCTTGGACATCTTCTATGATTGTGAATACCCATTAATTATTTTCAAACTTGAGCAAATTAGTTGAAGTTGGACAAGGAAGACAACGTAATGAGTTATGGTTGTGTATATTTGCATAGAAGTTATATTGTTATGGATCCTCCAACATGTGGTGTTTGCCTAGGATCTTTTGCTAGTCAAAAATTCGTACTAAGTAGAGATACTACTTGTGCATCCAAAAACCCTTAAACCCAGTTTCTTGCCATGAGTGTCCACCATACCTACCTATGGATTGAATAAGATCCTTGAAGTAAGTTGGCATCGGTGCATAAAGCAATAAAAATTGCTCCTAAATATGTTTGATCTTTTATTGTAAGGGAAAATTGAGCGTTGTACGAACTTGTGATGGCAAAGTAATAGAAGCGATGGACTGCATAATAAAGGTTTCTATCATAAGGGGCAATATAATGTGACGTTCCTTTGCATTAAGAGTTTGGGCATCCAACAATAAAAAGTGCATGACAACCTCTACTTCCCTCTGCGAAGGGCCTATCTTTTACTTTTCAGTATTTACTTTTATGCAAAGAGTCAATAGTATGAATTCTCATTTCAACCCCAACTATTCTCTAGTTGGCAAGCATCATGTGGTGGGGAAAGATCTATGCACATATGGCCAGTCAAATATATTTGATCATGATTTATTATTGTTGACAATTATCTCTATGATAAATGAGTTGGGAGGCGGAACATTAAGCCCCTATCTTTCTCTGTGTTTGATGGATGCCATTTGTTCTAAGAATATGCTTTGAGTACTAGCAATCATGGAAGACTATATGATGATTGAGTATGTGGAGCTCTTACTTAGACTCTGTTGAATAAGTTGAATTGCAATTGTTTGGTGACTAAGAATATAGGTTGTTGAGTTTCAAGAGAATTCATTGTTTGAACCTTAACATGTGAATTGATTGCTACTTTAACATGAGAAGTTTTATGAGAAAGAATTTCTGTTATGATGCTAGGAAAAGTGATTGAAATTATCATTGATCAAACTTGTGCACTTTGCTTGCATTCACACATCATAAATTATTTCTTTTATCATTTACCTACTCGAGGACGAGTAGGAATTAAGCTTGGGGATGCTGATACGTCTCTAATGTATCTATAATTTATGAAGTGTTCATGCCGTTATATTATCATTCTTGGATGTTTTACAATCATTTTATAGCAACTTTATATCATTTTTTTGGCACTAACCTATTGACATAGTGCACAGTGCCAGTTGCTGTTTTTTTGCTTGTTTTTTACTTCGCATGAAATCAATATCAAATGGAGTCCAAACGCAGCGAAACTTTTTGGATGACCAGAAGACCCAGGATGGGCCAAACAAGTACCAAAGGGGAGGCTCGAGGTGGGCACGACCCACCTGGGTGCGCCCAGGGGGGTTGTGCCCCCCTCGGTGACCTCCCGCACCGCCTCTTCGCCCTATAAATTTCCAAATATTCCAGAACCCCCAAATATAACCCTAGATCAGAAGTTCCGTCGCCGCAAGCCTTTGTAGCCACGAAAAACCAATCGGGAGCCCGTTCTGGCACCCTGCCGGAGGGGGAAATCATCACCGGTGGCCATCTTCATCATCCCTATGGCCACCATGATGAGGAGGGAGTAGTCCACCCTCGGGGCTGAGGGTTTGTACCAGTAGCTATGTGTTTGATCTCTCTCTCTCTCGTGTTCTTGAGTTGGCATGATCTTGATGTATCGCGGGCTTTGTTAATATAGTTGGATCATATGGTGTTTTCCCCTCTCTATCTTGTTGTGATGAATTGATTTTTCCCTTTGAGATTTTGTTTTATCGGATTGAATACTTTTATGGATTTGAGAGCACTTGATATATGTCTTGCATATGAATACTCGTGGTGACAATGGGGTATTATATTGATTCACTTGATATATGTTTTGGCACTCAACTCGCGGATTCCCGAGGTGACATTGGGGTAATCTATGCATAGGGGTTGATGCATGTTTTCATTCTTGTTTCTCCGGTAGAAATCTTGGGGCACTCTTTGAGGTTCTTTGTGTTGGATCGAGTATTATGAATCTGAAATTGTTTGATGCGTATCGTATAATTAACTCATGGATACTTGTGGTGACATTGGAGTATCTAGGTGACATTAGAGTTGGTTGATGCGTATCATATGGTGTTATTTTAGTACGAACTCTTGGATAGATCGAACAGAAAGAATAACTTTGTGTTATTTTAGTACGAACTCTTGAATAGTTCGAACGGAAAGAATAACTTTAAGGTGGTTTCGTACCCTACAAACAATTTCTTCTTATGTTCTCCGCTAGATAAGAATTTTGGAGTGATTCTTCATCGCACGTTGAGGGATGGTTATATGATCCAATTATATTAGCATTGTTGAGAGATTGCACCAGCGAAAGTACGGACCCTAGGCCTTGTTTTCAAGCATTGCAATACCGTTTGTGCTTACTTTTGTTACTTGCTACCTTGCTGTTTTTTATTGTTCCTATTACAAAAATCAATATCTACTATCATTACTACGCTTGTATCACCATCTCTTCGCCGAACTAGTGCACCTATACAAATTACCATTGTATTTGGTGTGTTGGGGACACAAGAGACTCTTTGTTATTTGGTTGCAGGGTTGTGCGAGAGAGACCATCTTCATCCTACGCCTCCCACGGATTGATAAACCTTAGGTCATCCACTTGAGGGAAATTTGCTACTGTCCTACAAAACTCTGCGCTTGGAGGCCCAACACGTGTCTACAAGAACAAGTTGTGTAGTAGACATCATTGACCCCGCTGCCAAGGGAGGGTAGGACAAAAGATGTCATGCAAGTTCTTTTCCATAAGCACAGATGACTATATACGGAGTACATGCCTACATTACATTGATGATATGGAGCTAGTTCTGTGTCGCCCTAGGTTATGACTGCTACATGATGAATATCATCCGACATAATTATCCATCATTTATCCAATGCCTACGAGCTTTTCACATATTGATCTTTGCTAAGTTACTTTTGTTGTGTTGCTATTACAATTGCTAGAAACTTACTACTGTTACTGTTACCATTACTTCCATACTACTTTGCTACTGAAAACTTTGCTGCAGATATTAGGTCTTTCAGGTGTGGTTGAATTGACAACTCAACTGCTAATACTCGTGAATATTCTTTGCTCCCCTTGTGTCGAATCAATAAATTTGGTTTGAATACTCTACCCTCGAAAACTGTTGCGATCCCCTATACTTGTGGGTTATCAGGGACCAATTGGTGCTGACGCCTGTGGCCAACCTAAGATGCTGACATGTGGGACCGATCGATGGACGCCCGATGCTAACGCGTTTGTCAAAAAAAGGGGGACGAAACATCTCTCTCTCAATTCACATCCCCCACGGCCCGAGCAACCCACCTCCCCCATCCCCACCCCCCAATCCAGCGGCCGCCGCTGGTGATGACGACCGCTATGGAGGTGTTCTGCGCCGGTGACGCTGTCTTGTTGGAGAAGTGCAAGGAGATATCCTCTTGGTTTCCTAGCACGCAAGCTCTGGCGGAGCATGCATTGCAATTGTTGAGAAATGCGATGCCGGATGAGATCCGGCTGATGATTCCAGATCTAGTCAATGGGGTCACTTGTATGGGGGTTTTTGTCTGGGCAATGTGTGAGGTAATGGAGTCGCCGGATCCTCGTCAGTGAGCTCGCTGGTACTCGTACAGTTCTCGCCGCGACCTGCAGGATCTAAAGGTCAAGCGAGAGCTCGCAGCTATTCCAGGGGTGAGATACGTGTAGCCTCCTCCTGGTATGTCTCTACACATAATTATGCCTGATGATGTGGAGGAGTTTATGAGGACCATTGAAAGGCCAGCGCCCAGAGATGAGCAAATGGTAGTTCAGGAGGAGGACGAGGATTGGTTTTCAAAGGCTGCTTCAGCCGCCGATGAGGAGGAGCATGAGGATGAATATGTAGAGGAGGATAGGTATTCGTACCTCGTAAAGCGTATGAGCGAAGACGACGACGTTTTAGGGCTTATCATGTACAAAGCAAAGCTGGAGGATGAGTGGAAGCTCGTAGTTGTGTAATTGGAGTTGTGATGTACTTTTAGTTTGTTTATCACTATGTACTTTTAGTTGTGATGTACTTTTAGTTTGTTAATCACTATCTACTTTGTGATGTACCCATATTAATTAAAGTTTGCTATATTCATCCAAGATGTGTATGCTACCTTATCTACTTTGTGATGTACTGAAGTTTGTTTGTTTATGGCTGATTATTTCAATATTGTGGATCTGAGACACCATGCAAAAGGAAGTGCATTTTTTCATTTTCTATCAATCTGTTATCAAAATTGCATGGATGACTAATCATATAAAATGGTTGGGAAATAGAGTTTTCTTTGTGGGTACTGTCAAAATTCCTAATGTGGAAGGTGGAAAAGATTTTTCAGAATTTAATGGACCAAACTAGAGCACACTTGCAGTTCAAATTTTAATTACATGATGTAAATAGCCGGAAAATTCAATAAATCAATGAAGAATGGCAATATCACTCGGAAATTCATGGAAAATTGTCAGCTGCAATCACATGTGGTATACTTCAGGTGAAAATTGTGAGGGCACTATTTACAATATTATTCATGGCAGTTGCTTCACAAAAAAGTCGTGTATGGCACTAGAAAAATGAAAAATTAACTTTTTATTAACCAAATCTTCAATCTTTTTGTGAATTATTGCTCACTATTGTAACACCCTTGTTATTTCCAAAGATGGTCATGTTCCAAAGCGCAAGTCCTAGAGTTGTACCACCTCTAAACAACCAACTTCTAGAACTACTCGCGAATAGCCTCGGAGTTTTGCGAAGATGACCCCATCCCGAAGGCAAGAGCCTCTGCGACCAATGGATCTGTTATTCCTGGATACGGCTTACTCTAAGCAACAAGGAAGGCATTTGGGGATCTTGCCACTCCCCCAACTCCGCCCTTATTTGAATCAGTGGATATGCCTGCATCTGTGTTTATTTTCACCCAGTCTTCCTCCGGCGGTCTCCACCCATAGCCAGGCATGATCTTTGCATGCTCCAAAGGTATTTCCAGCAAGGCAAGATCATCCTTAATCCTCTTGATTGAGAAAATTGGATCATTTGACCCTCGGTCGTTGGTAATGTTATTCCTGGACCTCCAAATAGCCCACATAACAGTGATGATTTTTGCACGATCCAGTTCCGAGAAGCGGTGGTCACAAAGTATATCCTTTGGCCACGTATTTGGATGAAGTTCTGGGAGTTTGACATGTAGCCACTCCATAGCTTCAGTCCAGAATCTTTTTGCGTGGGAGCACTTCACAAGTGCATGCATCAGGTCCTTGTCTGCACTAAGGCAGACTTTACATCTTGCCAAAGTAGTGATATATCGATATTTGAGAATGCTCTCAACCGGAAGGATTCCATGAAGGACTCTCCACTAGAACACCCTCACCTTTGGCATCACTTTCATCTTCCAAAGTCGAGACCATAACTGCTTTTCACTCTCTGAGGTTCCCGTGATCGTCCCTTCCTCTAGACCTGACTGCTCGTTGCAAGTCATAAGAGCGCGATACGATGATTTGACAGTATAGGTACCCGACTTCTCCCAGTTACATGCCCAGAAATCTTCACCCCTGCCTTGCCTTAACGGTATATTGAGAATCGCATCGGCGTCTGGTGCAGTGAAATTGTTTCTGACAACATCCGATTTCTAGGTCCAGCTTTCATTATCAATAAGATCAGACACTACTGAAAGATTTGCATCTCTAGTTTGAGGTGCTGGTATCATTGACAGTTTACCTGGAATCCATCTGTCCGACCAGATCGATACTGACGTGCCATCGCCAATCCGGTGGGTCAAGCCCACCTCCAGAGCCTCCCGACCTGCTACAATCGCCCGCTAGGTTGATGAAGAACCTCTTGGAACAGCAGCATCCAAGAAGTCCGAGGATGGGAAGTATCATCCTTTTAATACTCGAGCACATAGAGACTCCGGGCTTGTGATCATCCTCCAACTGTGTTTACCCAACATGGCCAAGTTAAAAGTTTCAAGGTTCCGAAAGCCCATTCCTACATGCATTTTGGGGGATGCAAGTGATTTCCAATCGATCCAATGTAGTGAACGCCGGTCGACGGAACTACTCCACCAGTAACGTGCCATGCTTGAAGAGATCCCCTTATTGACTTTTTTGGTCAGTTGGAAGCAACTCATAGAAAAGGTGGGGATAGCCTGTGCAACTGACTTGAGGCGAATTTCCCTTCCAGCACAAGATACAAGTTTTTCGGAGCCATCACCAAGTTTTCCTCTGATTCTTTCTCCAATGTGGTCAAAAGACCCACTAGTAATGCGAACCACAGCTGTCGGTAAACCGAGATATCTTTCATTAAAAGCTTCTACTGTGATGCCCAATAAATTTTTGAGAATGTGCCTGGTTGGAGCTGAAGTGTTCGAACTGAAGAAAATAAAACTCTTTTCCTGATTCACACTCTGGCCCGAGCACTCACCATAGATTCTCATAATATCATTCAGCCTGACGTCACTTTGCTCTTTTGCCTGCAAAAAAATTAAGCTATCATCGGCAAAGAGTAAATGGTTGATCCAAGGGGCATGAGGACCCACCCTGATCCCTCTGTCCACATACACACCACCATAATAATTTAGCAAAGTCGTGAATCCTTCCACACGTATGAGGAAAAGATAAGGTGAAATGGGGCAGCCTTGCCGCAGTCCTCTTGAAGGGGTGAAATACGGTAATAGCTCGCCATTCACACATACGGAAAATCTGACTGAAGAAACACATTTCAAGATCAGTCTAGTAAACGAAGTGCTAAAACCAAGCCTCAACATGATAGCTTCCAAGTAATGCCATTCGACCCGGTCGTACGCTTTCATCATATCGAGCTTGACAGCACAAACATTGTTTTTTCCTTTCTTTCTCTTTCTCATCGCATGAATACTTTCGTAAGCAATGAGAACATTTTTCGTAATTAAATGGCCAGGAACGAAGGCGCTTTGTTCTTCACTAATCAATTCCTCAAGAAAAGGCCTTGTCCTATTAGCAATGCACTTGGCTGCAATCTTATACAGAACCGAGCATAGGGAAATTGGTCTGTATTGATTCACAGGTTGCGGGTGTCGTACTGAGACGTCCACTTTGCATCATGATTTCCTACTATTATTTATAATGTTTTTATGCATAATAATGCTTTTGGGAGTAATTCTAATGCCTTTTCTCTCATAATATGCAAGGTTTACACAAAGAGGGAGAATGCCTGCAGCTGGAATTCTGGACCTGAAAAAGCTATGTCAGAGTTACCTATTCTGCACATCTCCAAATGAGCTGAAAATTTATGGAGAATTATTTTGGAATATATAAAAAATACTGGAGCAAATAACTACCGGAGGGGGCCCACCAGGTGGGCACAACCCACCTTGGCGCGCCAGGACCCCCAGGCGCGCCCTGGTGGGTTGTGCTCAGCCCAGCCCACCTCCGGTGCCCATCTTCTAGTATATATGTCATTTCGACCTAGAAAAAATAAGAGGAGGACTTTCGGGATGGAGCGCCACCATCTCGAGGCGGAACTTTGGCAAGAGCAATTTTTTCCTCTGGCGAAGCGATTCCGCCGGGGGAACTTCCCTCCCGGAGGGTGAAATCAAAGCCATCGTCAACACCAACAACCCTCTCATCTTGGGAAGGCCAATCTTCATCAACATCTTCAAAAGCACCATCTCCCCTCAAATCCTAGTTCATCTCTTGTGCTAAATCTTTGTACCAGAACCTCAGATTGGTACCTATGGGTGACTAGTAGTGTTGATTACATCTTGTAGTTGATTACTATATGGTTTATTTGGTGGAAGATTATATGTTCAGATCATGCTATTTAATACCCCTCTGATCTTGAGCATGATTATTATTTGTGAGTAGTTACTTTTGTTCTTGAGGTCACAGGAGAAGTCATGTTGCAAGTAATCATGTGAACTTGATATGTGTTTGATATTTTGATGATATGTATGTTGTGATTCCCTTAGTGGTGTCATCTGAATGTTGACTACATGGCACTTCACCATCTTTGGGCCTAAGGGAATGCATTGTGGAGTATTTATTAGATGATGGGTTGCTAGAGTGACAGAAGCTTAAACCCTAGTTTATGCGCTACTTCGTAAGGGAACAATTTGGATCCAAAAGTTTAATGCTATGGTTAGATTTTATCTTAATACTTTTCTCGTAGTTGTGGATGCTTGCGAGGGGGTTAATCATAAGTAGGAGGTTTGTTCAAGTAAGAACAGCACCTAAGCACCGGTCCACCCACATATCAAATTATCAAAGTAGCGAACACGAATCAAACCAACATGATGAAAGTGATATGGTGAAATCCCCGTGTACCCTCAAGAACGCTTTGCTTATTATAAGAGACTATTTTGGCCTGTCCTTTGCCACAAAAGGATTGGACTACCTTGCTGCACTTTATTTACCATTACCGTTACTTGCTCGTTACAGATTATCTTGCTATCAAACTACCTGTTACCGACAATTTCAGTGCTTGCAGAAAATACCTTGCTGAAAACCACTTGCCATTTCCTTCTGCTCCTCATTGGGTTCAACACTCTTACTTATCAAAAGGACTACGATTGATCCACTATACTTGTGGGTCATCTAGACTCTTTTCTGGCGCCGTTGTCAGGGAGTGAAGCGCTCTTAGTAAGTGGAAATCGGTAAGGAAAAATTTATACTACGTGCTGAAATTTATTGTCACTTGTTACTATGGAAAACCATCCTTTGAGGGGCTTGTTCGGGGTATCTTCACCTCGACCAGAAGCACAATTAGTTGCTCCTCAACCTACTGCAGCTACTGAAAATATTGGTTATGAAATTCCTTCGGGTATGATAGAACAACTGCTAGCTAATCCTTATGCAGGAGATGGAACCGAACATCCTGATATGCACTTAATATATGTGGATGAAATTTGTGGATTATTTAAGCTTGCAGGTTTGCCCGGAGATGAAGCTAAGAATAAGGTTTTCCCTTTATCTTTGAAGGGAAAGGCATTGACATGGTATAGGATATGCGATGATATTGGATCTTGGAACTGGAATCAATTGAAATTGGAGTTTCACCAAAAAAATTATCCTATGCATCTAGTTCATCATGATCGGAATTATATATATAATTTTTGGCCTCGTGAAGGAGAAAGTATCACTCTAGCTTGGGGGAGGCTTAAATCAATGTTATATTCATGCCCCAATCATGAGCTCTCGAGAGAAATTATTATTCAGAATTTTTATGCTCAGCTTTCTCGTGATGATCAATCCATGCTCGATACTTCTTGTACTGGTTCTTTTATGAATAAGACTATTGAATTCAGGTGGGATCTTTTAGAAAGAATTAAACGCAACTCTGAAGATTGGGAACTCAATGAAGGTAAAGAGTCAGGTATTAAGCTTAAGTTTGATTGTGTTAAATCTTTTATGAATACCGATGCTTTTCAAAAGTTTAGCACTAAATATGGACTTGACTCTGAGATAGTAGCCTCTTTTTGTGAATCATTTGCTACTCATGTTGATCTCCCTAAGGAGAAGTGGTTTAAATATCACCCACCTATTAAAGAAGAGATTAAAGAACCGGTCATAGTTAAAGATGAAACTATTATTTATAATGTTGATCCAGTTGTGCCAACTGCTTATATTGAAAAGCCACCTTTCCCTGTTAGGATAAAGGAACATGCTAAGGTATCAACTGTGGTTCTCAAAAGTAATATTAAAGCACCTAAACCCCCTGAGGAAATTAAAATAGAACCTAGTGTTGCTATGGTTAAAGATCTCCTGGTAGAAAATATTGATGGGCATGTTATTTACTTCTATGATGAAGCTGCTAGAATTGCCAAAACTGATGATAAAGATAAACATAGACCCGTAGTTGGCATGCCTGTTGTCTCAGTTAAAATTGGAGATCATTGCTATCATGGTTTATGTGACTTGGGTGCTAGTGTGAGTGCTATTCTTTTTACTATTTACCAAGAAATTATGGATGACATAGCACCCGCTGAAATAGAAGACATAGATGTTACTTTTAAACTTGCTAATAGAGACACCATCACACCACTTGGGATTGTTAGAGATGTTGCAGTCTTGTGTGGGAAAATAAAATACCCTATTGATTTTGTAGTTCTTGGTTCCCCACAAGATGACTTTTGTCCCATTATCTTTGGTAGACCTTTCTTGAACACTGTCAATGCTAAAATAGATTGCGAGAAACAAACTATCGGTGTTAGCTTTGGTGATGAGTCTCATGAGTTTAATTTCTCCAAGTTTAGTATAAAACCTCGTAATGAAGAATTACCTAGTAAGGATGAAATAATTGGTCTTGCTTCTATTGTTGTGCCTCCTACTGATCCACTAGAACAATATTTGCTAGACCATGAAAATGATATGCACTTGCGTGAAAGAAACGAAATAGATAAAATATTTTTTGAACAACAACCTATCCTAAAACAAAATTTGCCTATTGAAACTCTAGGAGGTCCTCCTCCACCTAAAGGTGGTCCTGTGTTTGAATTAAAACAATTGCCAGACACTTTGAAATATGCTTATCTTGATGAGAAAAAGATATATCCTGTTATTATAAGTGTTAACCTTTCAGAACATGAAGAAGAGAGATTATTGAAAATTCTAAAGAAGCACAGTGCTGCTATTGGATATACTCTTGATGATCTTAAGGGCATTAGTCCCACTCTCTATCAGCACAAGATTAATATGGAACCTGATGCTAAACCCATTGTTGATCACCAACGATGACTGAATCCCAAAATGAAGGAAGTGGTAAGAACTGAAATATTAAAGAATCTTGAAGCAGGTATAATCTATCCCATAGCTGATAGTAGTTGGGTAAGCCATGTTCATTGTGTCCCTAAGAAGGGAGGTATTACTATTGTTCCTAATGATAAAAATGAGCTTATTCCACAAAGAATTGTTACTAGTTATAGAATGGTAATTGATTTTAGAAAATTAAATAAAGCAACTAGAAAAGATCATTACCCTCTGCCTTTTATTGATCAAATGCTATAAAGATTATCCAACCACACACACTTTTGTTTTCTTGATGGATATTCTGGTTTTTCTCAAATACCTGTTTCACAACCTGATCAAGAAAAAACCACCTTTACTTGCCCTTTTGGAACTTATGCTTATAGACATATGGCTTTTGGTTTATGCAATGCACCTGCTACCTTTCAAACATGTATGACTGCAATATTCTCTGATTTTTGTGAAAAGATTGTTGAGGTTTTCATGGATGATTTTTCCATTTACGGAACTTCTTTTGATGATTGCTTGAGCAACCTTGATCGAGTTTTGCAGAGATGTGAGCAAACTAATCTTGTCTTGAATTGTGAGAAGTGCCACTTTATGTTTAATGAAGGTATTGTCTTGGGGCACAAAATTTCTGAACGAGGTATTGAGGTGGATAAAGCTAAAGTTGATGCAATTGAGAAAATGCCATGTCCTAAAGATATTAAAGGTATTCGTAGTTTCCTTGGTCATGCTGGTTTCTATAGGAGGTTTATTAAAGACTTCTCTAAAATCTCTAGGCCTCTAACTAATCTTTTACAAAAGGATGTTCCATTTGTTTTTTATGACGATTGTGTAGAAGCCTTTGAAACACTTAAGAAAGCCTTAACTTCTGCACCTATTGTTCAACCACCTGATTGGAACTTGTCTTTTGAAATTATGTGTGATGCTAGTGATTATGCTGTTGGTTCAGTTCTAGGACAAAGAGTTGACAAGAAATTAAATGTTATTCATTATGCTAGCAAAACTCTAGATAGTGCCCAAAGAAAATATGTTACCATTGAAAAAGAATTTTTAGCAGTTGTGTTTGCTTGTGATAAATTCAGATCTTACATTGTTGATTCCAAAGTAATTGTTCACACTGATCATGCTGCTATAAAATATCTTATGGAAAAGAAGGATGCTAAACCTAGACTCGTTAGGTGGGTTCTTTTGCTACAAGAATTTGATTTACATATCACTGATAGGAAAGGAGCTGAGAACCCCGTAGCTGATAACTTGTCTAGGTCAGAAAATATTCTTGATGACCCACTACCTATTGATGATAGTTTTCCTGATGAACAACTAGCTGCAATAAATGTTTCTCGTAATACTCCTTGGTATGCTGACTATGCTAATTACGTTGTTACTAAATATCTACCACCTAGTTTCACATACGAACAAAAGAAAAAATTCTTCTATGATTTAAGACATTACTTTTGGGATGACCCACATCTTTATAAAGAAGGAATAGATGATATTATTAGACGTTGTGTACCTGAGCATGAACAGGAACAAATCCTACGGAAATGTCACTCTGAAGCTTATGGAGGGCATCATGCGGGAGATAGAACTGCGCACAAGGTATTGCAATCTGGTTTTTATTGGCCTACTCTCTTCAAGGATGCCCGTAAGTTTGTTTTATCTTGTGATTAATGTCAAAGAATTGGTAATATCGGTAAGCGTCAGGAAATGCCTATGAATTATTCACTTGCTGTTGAACCATTTGATATTTGGGGTTTTGATTATATGGGACCTTTTCCTTCCTCTAATGGGTACACTCATATTTTGGTTGGTGTTGATTATGTTACTAAGTGGGTAGAAGCTATTCCAACTAGTAGTGCGGATCACAACACTTCCATTAAAATGCTTAAAGAAGTTATCATCCCAAGGTTTGGAGTACCTAGATACTTAATGACTGATGGTGGTTCAGACTTTATTCATGGTGCTTTCCGTAAAATGCTTGCTAAATATGATGTTAACCATAGAATTGCATCACCCTATCATCCTCAATCTAGTGGTCAAGTTGAACTTAGCAATAGAGAAATAAAACTAATATTACAAAAAACTGTCAATAGGTCCCGAAAGAATTGGTCTAAGAAACTAGATGATGCCCTTTGGGCCTACAGAACAGCATATAAAAATCCTATGGGTATGTCTCCATATAAAATGGTTTATGGAAAAGCTTGTCATTTGCCTCTTGAGTTAGAACATAAAGCATATTGGGCAGTTAAAGAACTTAACTATGATTTCAAACTTGCCAGTGAAAAGAGGTTATTTGATATTAGCTCACCAGATGAATGGAGAACCCAAGCCTATGAAAATGCCAAACTATTTAAAGAAAAAGTTAAAAGATGGCATGACAAAAGAATCCAAAAGCGGGAATTCAAAGTTGGGGAATATGTTCTTTTGTACAACTCTCGTTTTAGATTCTTTGCAGGAAAACTTCTCTCCAAATGGGAAGGACCATATATTATTAAAGAAGTTTATCATTCTGGAGCTATCAAAATTAATAATGCCGAAGGGACTAATCCGAAGGTAGTCAATGGGCAAATAATTAAGCACTATATCTCAGTTGCGCCTATTAATGTTGAAAGCAATATTATTCAAACCATGACACTGGAGGAACACATAAAAGAAACCTTCCGGAACACTCCAGAATCGTGAAAAAAAGGAGGTACGTGATACGGTAAGTAAACGGACTCTGAAAAATCCGCAAAAATATTTTTGTCAGTTTAGTTTGAGTTTTATTTCTTTAATTTTTGTTGCAATCAAAATAAAAGGAATAAATAAATGAAAAAGATCATATGCTGATCTTATAGTGAGTAATGACATCACATAAAGAAAAGTATAAGTAGTAAAATTTGTTGAAGATTGACAAACATAGCATTGGTCATTGATGCAACTCATGAAAGAATTAATAAGGGAAGAGAAGATTCACATGCAAATATACTATCTTGGACATCTTTTATGATTGTGAGCCCCCATTAAATATTATATGTCAAAATTGTTGACGTTGGACAAGGAAGACAACGTAATGATTTATGTTTGTCCATATTCACATAGAAGTTATATTGTCATAGATCCTTTAACATGTGGTGCTTGCTCAATATCTTTGCTAGCCTAAAATTCCGCACTAAGTAGAGATACTACTTGTGCATCCAAAACCTTAAACCCAAACTCATGTTTTGAGAGTCCACCATACCTACCTATGGATTGAGTAAGATCCTTCAAGTAAGTTGTCATCGGTGCAATAAGGCAATAAAAGTTGCCTCTAAATGTGTTGGATCATTTAGTGTAAGAGAAAATTGAGCGTTGTACGAACTTGTGATGGCAAAGTAATAAAGGCGACAGACTGCATAATAAAGGTTGCTATCATAAGGGGCAATATAATGTGACGTTCTTTTGCATTAAGGGATTTGGCATACAAACAAAAAGCACATGGCAACCTCTGCTTCCCTCTGCGAAGGGCCTATCTTTTACTTTTATGTATTTACTTTCATGCAAGAGTCAATGTATTCTTCCCTATTCCTTTTTTATTTTCTCTTTTTGCAAGCATCATGTGGTTAGGAAATATCTAGGCATATATATCCAGTTGGATATGAGTGAGCATGAGTTATTATTGTTGACATCACCCTTGAGGTGAATACGTTGGGAGGCGAAGCTATAAGCCCCTATCTTTCTATGTGTCTGATTGAAACTTTTTGCTCATGGGTATGCTGTGAGTGTTAGCAATCATAGAAGATTAAATGATGGTTGAGTATGTGGACTTGCCAAAAGGCTCCGATACATGACACTTCCTGAAAATATGATGAATTATAGTTGCAAAGTTGACCGAGAACATAGTTTGTTGGTTTTCAATAGAGTTTATGCTTTATACTTCAACGTGTGATGAATTGTTACTTGTTCATGAGAAGTTATATGATAAAAGTGGTATGATAAAGCTTTATGTTAAAGTTTGTTGTTGTTATGATAATAAGCATGATGCTGCTATGTCTGTATTTTGTTTTTATCGACACCTCTCTCTCTAAGCATGTGGACATGTTTTTCGATATCGGTTTTTTGCTTGAGGACAAGCGAGGTCTAAGCTTGGGGGAGTTGATACGTCCATTTTGCATCATGATTTCCTCCTGTTATTTGTAATGTTTTTATGCATAATAATGCTTTTGGGAGTAATTCTAATGCCTTTTCTCTCATAATATGCAAGGTTTACACAAAGAGGGAGAATGCCGGCAGTTGGAATTCTGGACCTGAAAAAGCTATGTCAGAGTTACCTATTCTGCACATCTCCAAATGAGCTAAAAATTTACGGAGAATTATTTTGGAATATATAAAAAATACTACAGCAAATAACTACCGGAGGGGGCCCACCAGGTGGGCATGACCCACATGGGCGCGCTAGGACCCCCAGGCGCGCCCTGGTGGGTTGTGCTCAGCCCAGCCCACCTCCGGTGCCCATCTTCTGGTATATAAGTCATTTTGACCTAGAAAAAATAAGAGGAGGACTTTCGGGACGGAGCGCCGACGTCTCGAGGCGGAACTTGGGCAGGAGCACTTTTGCCCTCCGGCGAAGTGATTCCACCGGGGGAACTTCCCTCCCGGAGGGGGAAATCGAAGCCATCATCATCACCAACAACCCTCTCATCTTGGGGAGTCCAATCTTCATCAACATCTTCAACAGCACCATCTCCTCTCAAACCCTAGTTCATCTCTTGTGCTAAATCTTTGTACCAGAACCTCAGATTGGTACCTGTGGGTGACTAGTAGTGTTGATTACATCTTGTAGTTGATTGCTATATGGTTTATTTGGTGGAAGCTTATATGTTCAGATCCTTTATGCTATTTAATACCCCTCTGATCTTGAGCATGATTATTATTTGTGAGTAGTTACTTTTGTTCTTGAGGTCACGGGAGAAGTCATGTTGCAAGTAATCATGTGAACTAGATATGTGTTCGATATTTTGATGATATGTATGCTGTGATTCCCTTAGTGGTGTCATGTGAACGTCGACTACATGGCACTTCACCATCTTTGGGCCTAAGGGAATGCATTGTGGAGTAGTTATTAGATGATGGGTTGCTAGAGTGACAGAAGCTTATGTTGGGAAACGTTGCATGGAAAACAAAAAAAATTGTACGCACACGCAAGATATATCCATGGAGATGCATAGCAACGAGAGGGAAGAGTGTGTCTACATACCCTCGTAGACCGTAAGCGGAAGCGTTTGACAACGCGGTTGATGTAGTCAAACTTTCTTCGTGATCCAACCGACCGAGTACCAAACGTACGGCACCTCCGCGTTCAGCACACGTTTAGCTCGATGACATCCACGTCTTCTTGATCCAGCAAGACGGCGAGGTAGTGGATGAGTTCCGGCAGCACGACGGCGTGGTGACGGTGATGGTGATACTATCTCTGCAGGGCTTCGCCTAAGCACTACGAAAATATGACCGTGGGTGTAAACGATGGAAGGGGGCGCCGCACACGGCTAAGACAATGTTCTGTTGTGCTAGGCGCCCCTCCTCCCACATATATATAGCTGGGGGGAGGAGGGAGCAGCCAGGAGGGTGCCCCAAGTAGGCCGAATCCTACTTGGGGTCCCTTCCCAAGTGGCGCCCCACCCCCCTGCCATGTATAGGTGCGGGGCAAAGGCAGGGGAGGGAGGTGCCCCCCTCCCTTTCCTTTATCCCATGAGAGGGAAAGGCAGGAGGGGCTAGCCCTCCCCCCTTTCCTTCCCTAGGGCTGGCCGGCCAGGGAGAGGGGCGCACCAGCCCCCTGTGGGCTGGTCTGTCCCTCCCTTGGCCCATTCAGCCCATATACCTACCGAAGGGTGTCCGGAACCCCTTCCGATGACCCGATGGCTACCCGGTGCATCTTGAAACCCATTTGGTGTCCGAATACCATCGTCCTATATATCAATCTTTACCTCTCAATCATTTCAAGACTCCTCGTCATGTCCGTGATCTCATCCAGGACTCCGAACAATATTCGGTCATCAAATCATATAACTCATATAACATTATATCGTCAATGAACGTTAAGCGTGTGGACCCTACGGGTTCGAGAACTATGTAGACATGACCGAGAAATCTCTCCGGTCAATAACCAATAGCGGAACCTGGATGCCCATATTGGCTCCTACATATTCTACGAAGATCTTTATCGGTCGAACCGTTATGACAACATACGTAATTCCCTTTGTCCGTCGGTATGTTACTTGCCCGAGATTCGATCGTCGGTATCTCTATACCTAGTTCAATCTTGTTACCGGCAAGTCTCTTTACTCGTTCCATAATACATCACCTCGTAACTAACTCCTTAGTCATTTGCTTGCAAGCTTATGATGTGTATTACCGAGAGGGCCCAGAGATACCTCTCCGATACTCAGAGTGACAAATCCTAATCTCGATCTATGCCAACTCAACAAACACCTTCGGAGATACCTGTAGAGCATCTTTATGATCATCCAATTATGTTGTGACGTTTGATAGCACACAAGGTATTCCTCTGGTATCCGGGAGTTGCATAATCTCATAGTCGAAGGAATATGTATTTGACATGAAGGAAGCAATAGCAATAAACTGAACGATCATTATGCTAAGCTAACAGATGGGTCTTGTCCATCACATCATTCTCCTAATGACGTGATCCTGTTATCAAATGACAACACATGTCTATGGTTAGGAAACCTTAACCATCTTTGATCAACGAGCTAGTCTAGTAGAGGCTTACTAGGAACACGGTATTTGTTTATGTATTCACACATGTATTTAAGTTTTCGATCAATACAATTCTAGCATGAATAATAAACCTTTATCATGAATAAGGAAATATAAAATAACAACTTTATTATTGCCTCTAGGGCATATTTCCTTCAGTCTCCCACTTGCACTAGAGTCAATAATCTAGATTACATTGTAATGAATCTAACACCCATGGAGTCTTGGTGTTGATCATGTTTTGCTCGTGGAAGAGGCTTAGTCAACGGGTCTGCTACATTCAGATCCGTATGTATTTTGCAAACTTCTATGTCTCCATCCTTGACATATTCACGAATAGAGTTGAAGCGTCTCTTGATGTGTTTGGTTCTCTTGTGGAACCTGGATTCCTTCGCCAAGGCAATTGCTCCAGTGTTGTCACAAAAGATTTTCATTGGACCCAATGCACTAGGTATTACACCCAGATCGGATATGAACTCCTTCATTTGCTGCTTCCAAAGCAGTTATGTACTCCGCTTCACACGTAGATCCCGCCATGACGCTTTGCTTGGAACTGCACCAACTGACAGCTCCACCATTCAATATAAATACGTATCCGGTTTGTGACTTAGAGTCATCTGGATCAGTGTCGAAGCTAGCATCAACGTAACCATTTACGTCGAGCTCTTCGTCACCTCCATAAACGAGAAACATATCCTTGGTCCTTTTCAGGTACTTCAGGATGTTCTTGACCGCTGTCCAGTGATCCACTCCTAGATTACTTTGGTACCTCCCTGCCAAACTTATGGCAAGGCACACATCAGGTCTGGTACACAGCATAGCATACATGATAGAACCTATGGCTGAGGCATAGGGAATGACTTTCATTTTCTCTCTATCTTCTGCAGTGGTCGGGCTTTGAGTCTGGCTCAACTTCACACCTTGTAACATAGGCAAGAACCCTTTCTTTGACTGGTCCATTTTGAACTTCTTCAAAACTTTATCAAGGTATGTGCTTTGTGAAAGTCCTATTAAGCGTCTTGATCTATCTCTATAGATCTTGATGCCCAATATATAAGCAGCTTCACCGAGGTCTTTCATTGAAAAATTCTTATTCAAGTATCCTTTTATGCTCAGAAATTCTATATCATTTCCAATCAACAATATGTCATCCACATATAATATCAGAAATGCTACAGAGCTCCCACTCACTTTCTTGTAAATACAGGCTTCACCGTAAGTTTGTATAAAACCATATGCTTTGATCACTTCATCAAAGCGTATATTCCAACTCTGAGATGCTTGCACCAGTCCATAGATGGATCGCCGGAGCTTGCATACTTTGTCAGCATCTTTAGGATCAACAAAACCTTCTGGTTGCATCATATACAACTCTTCTTTAAGATATCCATTAAGGAATGCAGTTTTGACGTCCATTTGCCAGATTTCATAATCATAAAATGCGGCAATTACTAACATGATTCGGACAGACTTAAGCATCGCTACGGGTGAGAAAGTCTCATCGTAGTCAACCCCTTGAACTTGTCAAAAACCTTTTGCGACAAGTCGAGCTTTGTAGACAGTAACATTACCATCAGCGTCCGTCTTCTTCTTGAAGATCTATTTATTCTCTATGGCTTGCCGATCATCGGGCAAATCCACCAAAGTCCACACGTTGTTCTCATACATGGATCCTATCTCAGATTTCATGGCCTCAAGCCATCTGTCGAAATCTGGGCTCATCATAGCTTCTTCATAGTTTGTAGGTTCGCCTTGGTCTAATAACATGACTTCCAAGACAGGATTACCGTACCACTCTGATACGTCTCCATCGTCTCTACTTTTCCAAACTCTTTTGCCCTTGTTTTGGACTCTAATTTGCATGATTTGAATGGAACTAACCCGGACTGACGCTGTTTTCAGCAGAATTGCCATGGTGTTATTTTTGTGCAGAAATAAAAGTTCTCGGAATGACCTGAAACTTCACGAAGATTATTTTTGGAATAAATAAAAAATATTGGTGAAAGAATCAACCGAAGGGACCCACACCCTGTCCACAAGGGTGGAGGGTGCGCCCACCCCCTAGGGCGCGCCCTCTGGTCTTGTGGGTCCCACGAGGCTCCAGCGACCTCAACTCCAACTCCATATATTCATGTTCGGGGAGAAAAAAAATCAGAGAGAAGGATTCATCGCGTTTTACGATATGGAGCCGCTGCCACCTCCTGTTCTTCCTCAGGAGGGCAGATCTAGAGTCCGTTTTGGGCTCCGGAGAGGGGAAATCATCACTGTCGTCATCATCAACCATCCTCCACCACTGCCGTGCGTGAGTAATTCCATCGTAGGCTTGCTGGACGGTGATGGGTTGGATGAGATTTACCATGTAATCGAGTTAGTTTTGTTAGGGTTTGATCCCTCGTATCCACTATGTTCTAAGATTGATGTTGCTATGACTTTGCTATGCTTAATGCTTGTCACTAGGGCCCGAGTGCCATGATTTCAGATCTGAACCTATTATGTTTTCATGAATATATTTGTGTTCTTGATCCTATCTTGCAAGTTATAGTCACCTACTACGTGTTATGATCCGGCAACCCCAGAGTGACAATAGTCGGGACACTTCCCGGTGATGAACGTAGTTTGAGGAGTTCATGTATTCACTAAGTGCTAATGCTTTGGTCCGGTACTCTATTAAAAGGAGGCCTTAATATCCCTTAGTTTCCATTAGGACCCCGCTGCCACGGGAGGGTAGGACAAAAGATGGCATGCAAGTTCTTTTCCATAAGCACGTATGACTATATACGGAATACATGCCTACATTATATTGATGAATTGGAGCTAGTTCTGTGTCACCCTGGGTTATAACTGTTGCATGATGAATGCCATCCGACATAATTATCCATCATTGATCCATTGCCTACGAGCTCGTTTCATATTGATCTTTGCTAAGTTACTTTTCTGTTGCCATTGTTACGATTGCTACAAAACTGCTACTGTTACTTTTGCCACTGTTACCATTACTTCCATACTACTTTGCTACTAAATACTTTGCTGCGGATATGAAGTCATTCAGGTGTGGTTGAATTGACAACTCAGCTGCTAATACTTGAGAATATTCTTTGGCTTCCCTTGTGTCGAATCAATAAATTTGGGTTGAATACTCTACCCTCGAAAACTGTTACGATCCCCTATACTTGTGGGTTATCACACTCTAGTGCGGATCGTGCTCTGGTCGACCTACGAAGTTCAGTAGTAACTTGATCTGAAGTTTCATGATCATCATCATTAGCTTCCTCTCTAGTTGGTGTAGGCATCACGGGAACGGTTTTCTGTGATGAACTACTTTCCATTTCGAGAGAAGGTACAATTACCTCATCAAGTTCTACTTTCCTCCCACTCACTTCTTTCGAGAGAAACTCCTTCTCTAGAAAGTACCCATTCTTAGCAACAAAGATCTCGCCTTCGGAGCTGTGGTAGAAGGTGTACCCAATAGTTTCTTTAGGGTATCCTATGAAGACGCACTTCCCCGATTTGGGTTCGAGCTTATCTGGCTGAAGCCTTTTGACATAAGCATCGCATCCCCAAACTTTAAGAAACGACAACTTAGGTTTCTTGCCAAACCATAGTTCATACGGTGTCGTCTCAACGGATTTAGACGGTGCCCTATTTAACGTGAATGTGGCTGTCTCTAATGCATAACCCCAAAATGATAGTGGTAAATCGGTAAGAGATATCATAGAACGCACCATATCTAATAAAGTACGGTTACGACGTTCGGACGCACCATTATGTTGTGGTGTTCTAGATGGCGTGAGTTGTGAAACAATTCCACATTGTTTTAAATGAAGGCCAAACTCGTAACTCAAATATTTGCCTCCGCGATCAGATCATAGAAACTTTATTTTTTTGTTACGATGATTCTCTACTTCACTCTGAAATTCCTTGAACTTTTCAAATGTTTCAGACTTGTGTTTCATCAAGTAGATATACCCATATCTACTCAAATCATCTGTGAAGGTCAGAAAATAACGATACCCGCCGCGTGCTTCAACACTTATCGGACCGCATACATCGGGATGTATTATTTCCAATAAGTTATTAGCTCGCTCCATTGTTCCAGAGAACGGAGTTTTAGTCATCTTGCCCATGAGGCATGGTTCGCAAGTATCAAATGATTCATAATCAAGTGATTCCAAAAGTCCATCCGCATGGAGTTTCTTCATGCGCTTTACACCAATATGACCTAAACGGCAGTGCCACAAGTATGTTGCACTATCATTATCAACTTTGCATCTTTTGGCATCAATATTATGAATATGTGTATTACTACGATCGAGATTCAACAAGAATAGACCACTCATCAATGGTGCATGACCATAAAAGATATTACTCATATAAATAGAACAACCATTATTCTCTGATTTAAATGAATAACCGTCTCGCAATAAACAAGATCCAGATATAATGTTCATGCTCAACGCGGGCACCAAATAACAATTATTGAGGTCTAAAACTAATCCCGAAGGTAGATGTAGAGGTAGCGTGCCGACGGCGATCACATCGACCTTGGAACCATTTCCGACATGCATCATCACCTCGTCCTTAGCCAATCTTCGTTTATTTCGTAGCTCCTGTTTCGAGTTACATATATGAGCAACCGAACCAGTATCAAATACCCAAGCGCTACTACGAGCATTAGTAAGGAACACATCAATTACATGTATATCAAATATACCATTGTTCACTTTGCCATCCTTCTTATCCACCAAATACTTGGGGCAGTTCCGCTTCCAGTGACCACTCCCTTTGCAGTAGAAGCACTCAGTTTTAGGCTTGGGTCCAGCTTTGGTTCCCGGGAGTGGCAACTTCCTTGCCATTCTTCTTGAAGTTCCCTTTCTTTCCCTTGCCCTTTTTCTTGAAACTAGTGGTCTTGTTAACCATCAACACTTGATGCTCCTTCTTGATTTCTACCTCCGCGGCCTTAAGCATTACGAAGAGCTTGGGAATTGTTTTATTCATCCCTTGCATATTATAGTTCATCACGAAGCCTTTGTAGCTTGGTGGCAGTGATTGAAGAACTCTGTCAATAACACAATCAACTGGAAGGTCAACTCCCAGTTGAGTCAAGTGGTTATGATACCAAGACATTTTGAGTATGTGTTCACTGATAGAATTGTTCTCCTCCATCTTGCAGCTATAGAACTTGTTGGAGACTTCATATCTCTTAACCCAGGCATTTGCTTGAAATATTAACTTCAACTCTTGGAACATCTCATATGCTCCATGATGTTCAAAACGTCTTTGAAGTCCCGGTTCTAAGTCGTAAAGCATGGCACACTGAACTATAGAGTAGTCATCAGATCGAGCTTGCCAGACATTCATAACATCTGCATCAGCTCCTGTAGCAGGCCTATCACCTAGCGGTGCATCAAGAACATAATTCTTCTGTGCAGCAATGAGGATAATCCTCAAGTTACGGACCCAGACCGTGTAGTTGCTACCATCATCTTTCAACTTAGCTTTCTCTAGGAACGCATTAAAATTCAGGGGAATGGTAGCACGGGCCATTGATCTACAACATAGATATCCAAATACTATCAGGACTAAGTTCATGATAAATTAAGTTCAATTAATCAAATTACTAATGAACTCCCAGTTAAATAAACATCCCTCAAGTTATCTAAGTGATACATGATCCAAATCAACTAACCCATGTCCGATCATCACGTGAGATGGGGTAGTCATCAATGGTGAACATCTTTATGTTGATCATATCTACTATATGACTCACGTTCGACCTTTTGGTCTCCAGTGTTCCGAGACCATGTCTGTACATGCTAGGCTCGTCAAGTTTAACCCAAGTATTCTGCATGTGCAAAACTGTCTTACACCCGTTGTATGTGAACGTAGAGTCTATCACACCCGATCATCACGAGGTGCTTCAAAACGACGAACTTTAGCAACGGTGCATACCCGGGGAGAACACTTTTATCTTGAAATTTAGTGAAGGGATCATCTTATAATGCTACCGCCGTTCTAAGCCAAATAAGATGCATAAAAGATAAACATCACATGCAATCAAAATATGTGACATGATATGGCCATCATCATCTTGTGCTTTTGATCTCCATCTCCAAAGCATCATCATGATCTCCATCGTCACCAGCTCGACACCTTGATCTCCATCGTTGCGTCAGGGTCGTCTCGCCAACTATTGCTTCTACAACTATTGCTAACACATAGCGATAAAGTAAAGCAATTACATGGCGTTTGCATTTCATACAATAAAGAGACAACCCAAAGGCTCCTGCCGGTTGTTGATATTACAAAACATGATCATCTCATACAACAACATATTATCACATCACGTCTTGACCATATCACATCACAACATGCCCTGCAAAAACAAGTTAGACGTCCTCTACTTTGTTGTTGCAAGTTTTACGTGGCTGCTACGGGCTTCTAGCAAGAACCGTTCTTACCTACGGCAAAAACCACAAAGGTGATTATCAAGTTTGCTGTTTTAACCTTCTTCAAGGACCGGCCAGTCAAATTCGATTCAACTAAAGTAGGAGAAACAGACACACGCCAGCCACCTTTATTCAAAACTAGTTGCATGTTAGTCGGTGGAACCGGTCTCATGTACGTGGACATGTAAGGTTGGTCCGGGCCGCTTCATCCCACAATACCACTGAATCAAAATAAGACGTTGGTGGTAAGCAGTATGACTATCACCGCCCACAACTCTTTGTGTTCTACTCGTGCATATCATCTACGCATAGACCTGGCTCTTGATGCCACTGTTGGGAAATGTTGCATGGAAAACAAAAAAAATTCTACGCACACGCAAGATCGATCCATGGAGATGCATAGCAACAAGAGGGAAGAGTGTGTCTACATACCCTCATAGACCATAAGCGGAAGCATTTGACAACGCGGTTGATGTAGTCAAACTTTCTTTGCGATCCAACCGACCGAGTACCGAACGTACGGCACCTCCGCGTTCAGCACACGTTCAGCTCGGTGACAACCATGCCTTCTTGATCCAGCAAGACGGTGAGGTAGTGGATGAGTTCTGGCATTACGACGGCGTGGTGACAGTGATGGTGATGCCATCTCCGCAGGGCTTCGCCTAAGCACTACGAAAATATGACCGGAGGTGTAAACGGTGGAGGGGGGCGCCGCACACGGCTAAGACAATGTTCTGTTGTGCTAGGCGCCCCTCCTCCCACATATATATAGGTGGGAGGGAGGAGGAAGCAGCCAGGAGGGCGCCCCAAGTAGGCCGAATCCTACTTGGGGTCCCTTCCCAAGTGGCGCCCCCCTGCCATGTATAGGTGCGAGGGAAAGGCAGGGGAGGGAGGCGCCCCCCTTTCCTTTATCCCATGAGAGGGAAAGGCAGGAGGGGCTAGCCCTCCCCCCTTTCCTTCCCTAAGGCTGGCCGCCCAGGGAGAGGGGCGCACCAGCCCCCTGTGGGCTGGTCTGTCCCTCCCTTGGCCCATTAAGCCCATATACCTACCGGGGGGGTGTCCTGAACCCCTTCTGGTGACCCGATGGCTACCCGGTGCATCCCGAAACCCTTCCGGTGTTCGAATACCATCATCCTATATATCAATCTTTACCTCTTGACCATTTTGAGACTCCTCGTCATGTCCGTGATCTCATCCGGGACTCCGAACAACATTCGGTCACCAAATCATATAACTCATATAACACTATATCGTCAACGAACGTTAAGCATGCAGACCCTACGGGTTCGAGAACTATGTAGACATGACCGAGACATCTCTCCGGTCAATAACCAATAGTGGAACCTGGATGCCCATATTGGCTCCTATATATTCTACGAAGATCTTTATCGGTCGAACCGTTATGACAACATACGTAATTCCCTTTGTCCGTCGGTATGTTACTTGCCCGAGATTCGATCGTCGATATCTCTATACTTAGTTCAATCTCGTTACCGGCAAGTCTCTTTACTCGTTCCATAATACATCACCTCGTAACTAACTCATTAGTCAGTTGCTTGCAAGCTTATGATGTGTATTACCGAGAGGGCCCAGAGATACCTCTCCGATACTCGGAGTGACAAATCCTAATCTCGATCTATGCCAACTCAACAAACACCTTCGGAGATATCTGTAGAGCATCTTTATGATCACCCAATTACGTTGTGACGTTTGATAGCACACAAGGTATTCCTCCGGTATCCGGGAGTTGCATAATCTCATAGTCGAAGGAATATGTATTTGACATGAAGAAAGCAATAGCAATAAACTGAACGATCATTATGCTAAGCTAACCGATGGGTCTTGTCCATCACATCATTCTCCTAATGACGTAATCCCGTTATCAAATGACAACACATGTCTATGGTTAGGAAACCTTAACCATCTTTGATCAACGAGCTAGTCTAGTAGAGGCTTACTACAGACACGGTATTTGTTTATGTATTCACACATGTATTTAAGTTTTCGATCAATACAATTCTAGCATGAATAATAAACCTTTATCATGAATAAGGAAATATAAAATAATAACTTTATTATTGCCTCTAGGGCATATTTTCTTCAGCTTAAACCCTAGTTTATGCGCCACTTCGTAAGGGAACGATTTGGATACAAAGTTTAATGCTATGGTTAGATTTTATCTTAATACTTTTCTCGTAGTTGCGGATGCTTGCGAGGGGGTTAATCATAAGTAGAAGGTTTGTTCAAGTAAGAACAACACCTAAGCACCGGTCCACCCAGATATCAAACTATCAAAGTAGCGAACACGAATCAAACCAACATGATGAAAGTGATATGGTGAAATTCCCGTGTACCCTCAAGAACACTTTGCTTATTATAAGAGACTGTTTTGGCCTGTCCTTTGCCACAGAAGGATTGGGCTACCTTGCTGCACTTTATTTACCATTACCGTTACTTGCTCGTTACAGATTATCTTGCTATCAAACTACCTGTTACCGACAATTTCAGTGCTTGCAGAAAATACCTTGCTGAAAACCACTTGTCATTTCCTTCTGCTCCTCGTTGGGTTTGACACTCTTACTTATCGAAAGGACTACGATTGATCCCCTATACTTGTGGGTCATCACGTACCTTTGGGATCTGAGTGATGGATGTGTCGTTCATTCCCGCAGGTAGTTCTCCCCCATTTAGAAAATCCAACACGGCCGAAACGATGTCATCCTTTAACAAATTCCAGTGCCGTTGGAAGAATCCTGCCGTGAACCCGTCCACCCCAGGTGCCTTAGATGGCGCCATCTGAAACAAAGCCAACCTGACCTCGTCGGCCGTGAACAGTCTATCTAATTCTTCGTTCATTGTGATGGATAGGGTAACCAGATTTAACAGTTGGACGAAAACCCTAAGATGAGTACAAAGACTGGAAGAACTCCTGAATTTCTACATGGTTCTCCTTACAGGTATGACAAACCGAGCCATCTATTCTCTCCAAACTTTCGATCTTGTTCATCCTCTTTCTCTGCGCAGCTTGGGCTTGGAAGTATTTTGTATTTCGATCGCCAGCTCGTAGCCACAGAACTGTTGATCTCTGCCGCAAGAAAATTTCTTCCTAGTGGATGGCCTCACGCAGCTGTTTAACTACAACTTTTTCTTTGTCTGTAGGCCCCCGCCCTATCGATCTGCTCCGCAATCGGTTCAGCCTTGCACACAGCTGACGTATATTGCGAGCTAAACACCCAAACTCCCTCGCACCCCATGTAGAAAGAGAACTCTGCATGTGATTTAGTGCTTGGAGAATTCCACCAAGTCCCTGCTGACCAGACCCCTTTTTCCAACTCTCCCAGACAAGCTGGTCATAGTCTGCATGACATTGCCACATGTCCTCATAGCGAAACTGTTTCGCTCCTCTTGACCGATTCTCAGCCATGTTATGACGAAGATCAACCTTGATGAAACAATGGTCTGACTCTGTCGTACAAATGTGCCGAACGTGGGTGTTTGCAAATCTATTGATAAAATCGATATTCCCAAATGCCCTGTCCAGTCGAGCTTTCACGTTTGCATCACCACCCTGTCCATTATCCCACGTGTATTCAGCTCCGGACCAACCTAGGTCCTGGAGTGAGCAATCATCAGATGCCTCCCGGAAAGCTTTCATCTGCCACTCTGGTCTAGCAGCTCGCGAGAAATGCTCCGAGGCATAGAGAGTCTCATTAAAATCCCCAACACACATCCATGCTGAATGTGGTATTGCGTACAAAGTGCGAAGAAAACGCCAACTGTGATGATGATCTTCCACCTTTGGTTCTCCGTAAAAACCAGTGAATCTCCATGGTTGTTAGGGCATATTTCTCCCTTAGTGGTTTTGGTGATTGATGACAATGCTTTTGCGGACTAATCGTGTGCATTGAGCATTTCCGATAATTCTACCTCGTGGCACAAGACGATTTGAACCCCTCAGGAGATTTAGAAAGACGGTGTTTTCTTGCGTTTCTTTTTTGGTGGACTTGAGTCATAGGAACACCGTACTATTAAGAGGGGGTCCGCTTTGGAAAGGTTTGGGTGTAATCTTCACGTACACTGTCCTTGCACCCTATTTCGTTTCCTGGCAATTGAGCTTGTTCATCCTTATGTTTGAACCTTGGCAGAACAGGCTAAGCGGTAGTATCGCTTCTCACAAAGGTAGTACCGCTCCAGCGGTACTGCCGTTGTGTAGTTCGGCTCCTACTTCCGCCTATTTCAGGGTTCTGTATATGAGCGGTAGTAGAGCGGCAGTTCGCCACGGTAGTACCGCTCCTGCGGTACTATGGGGCTAAATGCCTCTCTACTACCGCGGATCTACAGGGTCTCATTGAGCTAAGCGGAAGTACCGCTGCTCTCCATGGTAGTACCGTTTAAGCGGAACTACCGCTGGAGAGTACCGCGGGGAGTATCGCTTATTTGCCTCGTTCTGTTGTGGTCTGTTCAAGTCCTGGTGCTCGCATTATTCCTGGATTTATTTCAGGATTTTCGGCGATGCGTTTTCAGTGGGAGGAGACATTCTTGTCGACAACGAGGCGCCTACGGTGACTTCGTAAATCTCAAGATGATTTGCCGGCTCATTCTCTCGGACGTGCTCATAGGGGTAGGGTGTGCGTTCATAGGGATGAGTGTATGCGCGTATGGATGAGTGCTTGCGTCTGTACTGTGTTAAAAAAATCGAGAGTGGTGGTTCTGGCTTCCTGTTCTCTTGTTGACGTTTCAAAATCTGTTCTGTTGCAAATGTTCGGCGTAGTACTTCTGCGTTTTTGGTTGCAAATACAGTAGTTGACTTGTATACTGAGAAGAATGCTCAGCCTAACTCTGAACCGTCCATTTCTCTCTGGTGTACATTCTGGCCCTGCACTGCAGTGCCGGTTCACAATCCGTTCCGTTGCAAATGCTCGGCTCCTCTTTATTTTTTCAGATAAAGAGTACTTTAACCTATTTTGTCGCAAGGGCATTTACCGAGACTGAATATTTTGGTGCCCTTGTTATAACATGATCGATTGGCCGGTAATAATTTCTACCTAAATACTTAAACGCGCAGCTGCGCTATCTGAACGCCGCGAGCGCACGCGCTAAACGACAAAAGTAGTTCGTTGTCTGTAACAAACGCGTTATCCAGTGGGTAGTGTAAAGAATACCTATGCGCATGCATGTGCCGACGTCATCTATTTATTATGTTTTAATTTTTCAAAAAGCTACAACTTTTGAACCGAGTGTTAGAACGCAGAACCGCTTTCACCGCTGGGTTCCTCATGACGAGCTCTACAAAACTAGATCCTATATGGATATGTTTTGATGATTTTTTTTCAAAAGCAACTTTGATGCTAGATGAAGCAACTTTAGTGCTAAACATGAGCAACTCTGATGCTAGATGAATTGCACCGTGTGTCTAACTTCACCTAGTAGCCACCTAGTTAGTTGTGTGCAATAGTGTAATAGGTGATCACCATGATTTCTAAGTTGCATACATTGAAAAATAAGTTGTGGATTGTTTATTTGCCTATCATACTGCGAAAGTTTCTTACGGTAGAGTGGAAAGTTGTCTAACATGGCTTCTAAGTTGTCTACCTCAAAAACCAGGTTGCCCTTTCACTACGAAGTTGCCTACGAGTGATCCTCAATTTCTTACAATACTATGAAAGTTGCCCATCAAGGGACCTAAGTTGCCTACAATATCAAAAAGTTTTTGTGGGATCTAAATCATCTATCATGATTTCAAATTTTGAACTATGTGGGGATGGGTGGTATGAGATCTGTGTGCTTTCCTTTTCTAGGGGAGTCTGCCCGCCAACGCTACTGAGCACACGGGTGTTGGTTAGCCAGGTCGTGACGTGCTCGTCAAAACTAAACCCACATGGATATGTTTTGATGATTTTTCTTTCTTTCAGAAAGCAACTTAGACGCTAGATGAGATAACTTTAGTGCTAAACAGAAACAACTCCACTCCAATTTAAAGTAACTAATTACCAACAATGAGCAACTAACTAGTAATAGAGAATAACTTTGAACAGAGGTAGGCAACATCATATCACCTTTATAAGCAACTTTCTTTCTACAAGAGACAACTGTAGTGCTAAAAATAGGCAACTTCACTACACTTTCTCCTAATTGATTTTTTCTAACATTCTCCTAACTTCCTCACCGGTACTTCTAAGTTGCATATTCTCCTAACTTCCTCACCGGTACTTCTAAGTTGCATATTGTTCATGCTTCTATGTTGTTGTTTCTAAACTGCCTATAATACTATGAAGTCGTCTACCATTGATACTCTTGTTTCTGCTATTGCTAACTACGATAGGCAACTTGGTGGTCAATTTTGGCAACTTTAGAGTGTTTGCAGGCAACTTAGAAAAACAATGATAAACCACTTCACAATATTGTAGGCAACTATTTTTTGCAAAGTTAGGCAACTGAGCAGCAATGATAGGCAACTAATTACCAATAGTAGGCAACTAGGCATCAATGGTAGGCAATTTACAATATTTATAGGCAACTACACATCAATTGTAGGAAACTGACTATCAAACAATAGGCAAATGAGCAACCATGATAGGCAAGTTGGGATAATGTTTGTAAAATTCACCGGTACACATAGTGTAGTAAAGTTGTTTTGTATGTAGCACTAAAGGGGCCTTATGTTTTGTGTGATTTTTCTTGTTTTTACGCAAAAAATCCTAATAGGAAGTCCTACTAGGCCAAAGAGAAGAAGTTGCTTCCCTATAGCACGATAGTTGCCTCCTTCGCACCCAAAGTTGCCCTAAAAAAAAGTATCCAGTTGCCCACAATCAATCATACAGTTGCCTAAAACAAAGTATCTAGTTGTCCACAATCAACAAATAGTTTGCCTAAAACCATGTATCCAGTTGCCCAATTCTCACGAACAGAAATATTTACCAAGACCATTATTTGGTAAATATCTAAATATTTTAGATACCTGTAATTAAGTTTGGGTCATAGAGGGGGAGTCAAGATTTTCCTCTCCTCGGGTGGGGATCCCTTAGTGCGACCGTAGAGGGGAGCGGGTGGAACTGGTTAGGTTTCCTAGCTGGAGATATGAGGCACATGACTGTGTGCGCAGGCGCGCGCGATTTAGGCCTCCCAGCCTATGTGGGGAAAGATAGAGCAAGAAACTTCAACTACTTGAAAGAAAAAATCTGGAAGAGAATACAAGGATGGAAGGAAAAATTGCTTTCGAAAGCAGGTAAAGAAATTCTAATCAAAGCTGCAGCACAAGCAATCCCAGTATATGCGATGGCCTGTTTCGATCTCACAAAATCCTTCTGTAATGAACTGAGCAGGATGATTGGAAGGTACTGGTGGAGCCAGATGGACAAAGAAAATAAAATACATTGGGTGAGCTGGGAGAATTTGTCAAAACCAAAGAAGGATGGGGGATTGGGATTCAGAAACTTGCACCTCTTCAATCTTGCCATGTTGGCAAGGCAGGCATGGCGGCTTATTCAAAATCCCTTCTCTCTATGCTCACAGGTGCTGGCTGCAAAGTACTACCCCGAGGGCTCAATTTTGAATGCAAGTCCGCGACATGGCATTTCATATACCTGGAGAAGTACCCTGAAAGGTATAGATCTGCTAAAACAGGGCATCATATGGCGAGTTGGAAATGGCAAAAGCATAAGGATCTGGGAAGATCCATGGATACCCAGAGGAATCACACGTCGGATCATAACACCAAAGGGGAGGAACATAGTGCACAAGGTCTCGGAGTTAATCAACCCAATAACAAACCAATGGGACGTGGAACTGATACAACAGACCTTCCGGCCGGCCGGAAGATGTTAAAGCTATTCTCCAGATCCCTATTCAAGAGGACAGGTGATTTCCTTGCATGGCATTACGATATGAAAGGAATTTTTTCAGTTAAATCGGCTTATAAAGTGGCCGTTGATAGTGCAGCTAGAAATTCACTTTCAGGACTAACCTCTACTTCTTATGTAGTGGGGAGACTCCAGTTTTCAACTGGAAGAAGTTATGGACATTACCTCTTCCAAATAAAGTGCTGCACTTTTTGTGGAGACTAGCAACCTACAGCCTACCTCTACGTACAAAGCTCCAAAGTAAAGGTATTCATACTGATACTTGATGCCCTATTTGTTCAAGATTTGATGAAGATGGAGGCCACATTTTTTTGAAATGTAAAAAAGTAAAAAACGTGTGGAGAGCCTCAATACTTGAACATGTCAGACTTAAATTATTATCATGTCATGATTCCAGAAACTTCCTAGAAGAAATTTTTGAACTGAAAGAAGAGGAATGTCTAAAAGTGTGCTTTCTTTTATGGTTGTGGTGGCATGAAAGGAATAAGGCAAATAAAGGAGATGCAACCCGGGCTGTAGATGAAATATCCTCATCCATTACTTATCACTTGACTGCTACTTTGAAGGACAAGCTACAGGCAAAGAAGCTAGTTGAGGAGACACCAAAAAAATGGAAGCCACCCCCCGCTGGAATACTGAAAATAAATGTTGATGGAGCCTTCAGAGAAGCATCAAAATCAGGAGGCTGGGGTTTCACAATCAGAAATGACCACGGCATATTGATGGCAGCAGGAGCAGGTAATCTGGAGCATGTTTCCAACCCATTGCATGCTGAAGCTCTAGCTCTCCAGCAATCAACGATGATCGCGTCGCAAATGGGTTGCCAGAAAGTAATTTTTGAAACAGACTCCATGATCCTAAAGCAAGCCGTGGCGAGCGGAGACTATGATCTTGCTGAATTAGGAACTATATTCAGAGATGTAAAATTCCAAATGAAAGTAGGACTGAATGTGGTTGATGTAGTTCACTGTAAGCGTGACTGTAACGTTGCTGCACATGCTTTAGCAGCGCATGGTGTTGGCATGGGGAATGGCTGCATAGAGACATGGCTAGGCCATTTTCCTGCTTTTGTATCTGACATTGTAATTGGCCATATGCCAAGTACTCCTACAATATTGTAATGCATTACTTGTGTTTTCCTTTCAAAAAAGAAATCTGGCGTCCCTTGCATGCACAGCGGAAGCTTCACCCGTCTAGAGTGTCCTAGACCATCTAAGCTACATCCAAAATGAAATAAATATGCTGATACAAAATATAAATAAAATTCAAAATCAAAGATAAACTGCCCACGGCTACTTCCAGAGCAGCAGCACATCAAATGGTTGAGGCTTTACATTTCCTGATTGCCAACCCTCATCAACCATTGAATGATTGGATGAAACATCATTTGCCATCCAAAACTCTAAAACAAAACATCACTGCACTAGCATCTCCAATTCAAACAGCCACTAATAATCTCTTAATATTGTATTAACGCAACTTCTAATATCTCTAGGAACAGATAACTCGAAGTCCCACTTCCGGAGTTGAACAAAAGCCTGGCCAATAAATCTCTTATTGTTCACAGCAACGAAATTAATAGACACACCAACCAGTATCTATTGCTACCAAGATCCCTCCATACCACGTCAATGATCCACTGGTACCTTTTTCTCAAAAAGGAGGATTACCCCGGGCCTCTGCGTCAAGCGACGCACACAGCCATGATCTACCCTTTCCAATATGGCATCGGGTACAGGGCCCCAGAACCTCAAATTGAACGGACGAGGGAACTCTTCCCTTGATGTATCTATCCGCTGTCTCCACGGCTCTATGAGCTTCCTCGAGAGCTCTCTTGCTCAACGGCCAGCATAGGCCAATCATTCTCGCGGTTGGGAATTTGGCAATGTTACAAGTTCTCCTATCGTAGCCATAGGTTATGTCCAGCGTGAAGCGCTCGAGTGAATGTGTTCTCTCGAGGATGTGAACTGTGAGCTCAACTAGGCTCTTGGCAGAACAGAAGCCCGTGATCATCACCTTCCTGAGACTGTTATTCCGGCACTCCAGATTCTGCCTCCGGTATTCAGTGTCGTCTCCAACAACAGGATCATGCATCATGGCATCCTGCTCTACCTGCAGATACACATGTAGGATCAAATACCATTCTTCTGATCACAAAAGTGTAATACATTAATAGCACTCTGAGAGATGTACGTAGTGACTTACGCGTAGGATGAAAGATTCCAAGGCAGGAGAAGCATCAAGAAAAGAAACCAGAGAGAAGGCATCATAGTTTGGGGATAAGCGGGGTTTAAGGAGTGCAATTTCCAAGTTCTTGAGGCAAGGGAGCTTGGACGGCAGCATTGGAGTGTTGGCATTCTGAAAAACAAAATCCCAAGATTAACCATAATTTATTTCAACATACAAGTCTTACATACATACACATACTTGAAAGCTCCTTATAATTTGAATCGTCGAGACATTAAAACTAACACATACCTCACTACGACCGCGCAGGGTGAGGCTCTCAACATTTTGAGCGATGGACGGAAGGCTAAAGCGAGCATAAGAGAGAATACCAGACAGGCAGACAGGCGAAATATCTACATTCTTAAGTTGTGAAGAATTTCGGACATAGATGAGAGGTGTCCCGCCATAGTGAAAAGAGCAGAGCTGTGGAGCATCTATCTCTATCACCTGCACCATCTTGCATAGTTTAACAGTGAGGAACTTGAGCTGCTGCATCGTACAAGGTATTTTCAAGCAAGTTATCCCACTACATGCATCGATCGCTAGCCGCTCTAGGGCAGAAGATTTCGAGAGCAAGTGCCCTAGTCCATCCTCAGTAATGTGGACATGGCACAGATGTAAACTTTTCAATTTTCTCAAGCGCTCAAGTATTGATGTGGGGTGAAAAGCGCAACCAAAGAGGCTAAGAGACTGAATTGAACTTGCAGCTGCCTCATTAGATAAAACTGAACACGGAAAGTTGTAGATATTATTCATAACTAAAGGCAACACCAAGCTGAATTCTTGGATCCCAGATTTAATGATTTGGAGCCACCTGTCGAGGTAGGAGGCTTTGATATCGCTGCAAGGTCCAAGCTCAAGTTTAAGTGTCTTCACCTTCACCCCGTTGCCATAATGGTTTTTAAGAATTTTATCAACCTTATCAATGAGATGGGTATTTCTTTCCTCAATTTCTCTGTCTTCCAAACAAAGTGTACGGTCACTGAGTATAAGGTTGGAATAGCTTCTCCAGGAATGCAGAAATCTACGGGAGACACAGGCAGCCCGAGCAGCATCTGGAATTGGCATGAGAGAATGTATACGGTGTATGATGTCCTGCAGAACAAATGTTGACTGCAATAAATAACACTAGCAGTTGCGGATTCAACACCAAAGTCCTATGCCGAGATGCATCATGTTCTTGTGCTAGCAGTTGTTATAGAAAAGATCCTTGTAACTAGGATACTTCATTGCCAACAACACATACCTCGGGGAGTTCCTCCAAAGCAAGTTCTTGTCTCATATCTTGGGCACATTCACCTTGTCCGCAGGTTGCACCATTTGTTTCAGTGGATGAAGCCTTTGACCCACTACCTGCAACGCGGTGGGAGTTGTTAAGTATGTCTCAATTTTGCTCATGAAACTCAAGTTTTGCAAGAAAGAACTATGAACTCTCACGGACCAGCGATGGGTGAACAAGGAAAGATAAAAATGTGCTACGAAAGAAAGCTGGAATAGCCAGTCCAGTTATAAAGGATGAGGCGATAATCTGAAATATGCTGACATTGTTTTATGTAAGATTTTTTTTAAGGGAAAAAAACAGTAGAGGAGTGCCCTTTAGTACTAGCCTAGTTGTGCTTCAAGTATCTAGGATTTCCAGGCTGAACTGATATCTCTCATATTTGTCGCCTTGGAGCATCTCGAACAGTTGTTGAAAAAAATTCCCTGTAAAAGTGGTTTTAAGGGGTGCCCATACATACAAAAAAAATCAGCGTTTAATGGAACTGTTGGAGCACTTCTTTTTGTCCCAACTTCCCCTAACCCACATTTTTCTTACGGATACGGGAACTGTTGGAGATGCTCTTAGTTCATCCCGCGATCTAACATGCAAATTTGCGGCACAGCTGGAAATGCAAGTGGTGTATAGATGTTGTGGGATCGACCGGAAGCTTAGGGATGGTTGAAACTGGTAGAGACGATTAGATACGAAGGAAGCGATGGCTGCCTGTGCTTTTGGTCGGTGGTTGCAGATCTGAGCTTGGTTTCTCGTCAAAGGGAGGGGGGGATCTGAACTTGGTTTCTCGCCAAAAGGGGTTAAAAATCTGAACTTTGATGATGAGAGTAGTCCAGGCCCCCGAACAGAGTCTGACGAGGGGACGATTTAAAAGAGTTGGCCCGAGGGGCGTTCCGCGGCGGCCGGGCGCCGGAGACGAGGTGATGGGAAGGAACTATCATCGACGGTGAGGAATTTTGGAATTGAAAGTACTTTCCAAAATGGATTGGGGTGCAATTAGATCAGTTTTCGCCTAACACAGAAGAAGCGAGATCCGAGATGCGTTCGAGAGTATACATACCTGCAGCAGGAGGTGTATGAGGCTTCAGCAGCCGATGCCGATGCCGATGCCGATGCCGACGCCGTGTCCGGCGCACTGCGTCGTGGATAGCGGCGAATCGGGATCGAGAAGACCATGGGCGCAGAAGACGGGGTGACATGGTGAAAGAGAATCCCCTGTCGAGGCGCCGCTAGCTTCTTTTCTCTTCTTTTTTTTATGATGAGGGGGGAGGCGCCGCTCTGGAGGGCTAATATGTTGGCCGTACCGATTCCTAATAAAAATCGTATTTTTTTAAGGGTTATAAAAATCTTATATAATAGACGACGACTAGCGGATCAGCCCATGTATAAATAACTGACTTTTACACCACGGAGGCTCAAAAACGATGATCCAATAGATGATGTTGACGTAAAAAAAAACTAGATTTGCTTTGGATGTAAAATAGGGCACTTGGTGATGCAAATTTTGCATCACTTGTGCCTCTCGACTAAAACCCAAGCAATCGTGCGCGCAGCCCAATTATCGTGCGGAACTTTCTCGCGCCGCGCCTGACCACCCCTTACCGTCGCCTGCCGCCGTCGGTCCCCATGGATGCCTCCTCCGACTCTGTCGTCGCACGCCGCAGTCGGTCCTCATGGATGCCTCCTCCGACCCTGCAACCGTCAACGCCGCTCCGGCGGTGGCCACATGCGTTTGCCATCGCTGCCATGATGCCTCCTCCAAATCGCGGGGCGAATTTGCAACCCCTCGTCCCGTTTGTCGCTGGCGGATTGGAACTGTTGGCGAGGAAGAAGGCAGCCGCGACCAAACCACGAGGTGGCGGCTTGAAGCGGCCATTGCACGACCCCGCCGCGGCTTCATCCCGGGCGAATAAGATGAAGGCGGCTACGATGCCAACGATGTGGAGCGGTTCACCATCGAGAGGATCAGGGCTGCCATCAGGGATCTCCGGACCAAGTTCAACATCTCCGCCACCTTCATCGATGACGTGTCCCGAAGAGTCGTTGCCGTCCGCGACAACTCATCCGAATGTACGTATTTTTATGAAGTGCACAGCGGATGAGCTGAGTGTGCTCCTCTCGTACTCGCCGCATGGTTGGAGGGAGGCATCAACTACGCCGTCGTCGCCATCGTCGGGTCGGACACGTGCGGCAATTTCTATTGTTGTATCTTATGTTGCCATACAACAAGATGCTACTGTCGATGGTATTATATTTGTTGTGTGTTGCCTGTGATGGCATTTTAGTTTCTTTTTCACGTGATGCATCAATACAATAAGTTTATCAAGAATTGCATGTATGTATTGTCCAGATCCAAAAAGGAAACTGAAAGGTTCGTTCCTTTACTTGGCATCACCAGTCCTTTCGGTCCATTCTCTGACGACGCGTTTGGTTGGACGCAGGTAACGTTTTCAGTACTGTAATGAGAATACGTTGTATTAGATCACAGACTGAGCAATTACACGATGTGTTTGGTTCAAGCAACGGAAAAAGGAAACAGTGGTCTGCCGCCGCCGGCCTTGTAGAAGATGCTCGGCTGCTGGGGATGAATTGCGGCCAAATCAAAGAGCGCTGGCTGTTTATGGTGGCGCCGCTGCTCACGGTAGAGAAAGGAAATCGGCGCGCTGCTCGCCGTGGCGGAGATCGTCGACGCTTCTGATCACGGCGGAGGGAGATCGCTGGCGTCGCCGCTGCTTACGGCGGCGAGTCACGGCAGCGAAGGGAGATCCGGTGTTGTTTCCCATGAAGGGGAGGAAGATCTCCGGTGTTGCA
Organism: Thinopyrum elongatum; assembly: GCA_011799875.1. Classification (NCBI taxonomy): domain Eukaryota; kingdom Viridiplantae; phylum Streptophyta; class Magnoliopsida; order Poales; family Poaceae; genus Thinopyrum; species Thinopyrum elongatum. Next base: position 485,500,361 of record CM022297.1, on the reverse strand, counting down.
GGCTGCTACTCGGTGCTCGTGGCCAAGAAAAGATCGGGCGAGCGGAGAATAGAGAGAGGGGATCGATACCGGACGAATGACGTAATTCCATACCACTCCATATATGTTGTTTTTGGTTTTACGAAGAACCGTTTTCGATTACGGGGGACCCGAAACCGGTCCGACTCAAACAAACACCGGTAACGTAATGCTAAGCCGCTGTTTTCGGAAGACGGCGGAAAAATTATCAACCAAACGCGTCGTGGAATGTGTCGCATCTGCACTGCTTTGATTTTGATACAATAACACTACTTAGTATAGGTAAGAAAGTGAAAGGGGCGTACCTAACCTGGCACCGCCCCACCTTCCTCTCAAGAGACGCGGATGCGCCCCAACCACTAGTCATGTACATAGATCCAGGTTTTCATTGAGGATCTGGGCAGAAAAAAGTAACTACAATTATATAATCATTTATTGAAATTATTTATCCTAGAGATGAGGCAACATTGAGATAGTGTAAATGAAACATCCAAATCATCTTCATCTTCGGAGGTATTCACTGCATATACACAGCGTCACTTCCCCGGGCTCGTGCGCTACACAGCTTCAGAGACCTGCTGCAACTCCATTCGACGTGGGTTACAATTGTAATGATACTAGCACGATGCTCGTGCGTTGCTACAAAACTAAAATATAAAGATTAAGCTCATGGCTTAAGCATAATTTTTAGTTGGAGTCACATTTTTGCATTTTGTTATTTGTGCATTCTTCAAGTGTTGGTCTCACATAAAAGTAGTAGCGTACTTGTTAATTTATTTTAGGTCCCACGTGAAAGTATAAGTGCATTTGTTATTTATATCTCTTGAAAGGTTGCTAGTCTCACATGTGAATAAGGGTTCTTTTTTTTATTGGTGAAGGTTGCTAGTCTCACAAGTGAACTCATCGCCAACTCCAACCTTTATAAGCAGGAAAGATTAGGCGTGGTTTACAACAGACATTTTATTGAATAGTAAAGTACATAATCACTTGGTTATAATTCAAGAAAATGCTCTTTCATTTTAATCTGAATTTAAACCAATCAATGCGCAAGAACAGTCGATTAGAGATATGCTGAAATGTCTGTACGCGATTAGATGGTCTGCAACAACTAGTTGGAGTCAGAAAAAAATGTTAATGTGGCGATAACAAATAAATGTAGTGTGGTTCTAAGTATAGTTCTGATACTGCCAAAGATTATATTATAGCTAACTTATCGTCGTAGTTTTTACAGAACCATACTTCTTTATCAAGGGCCTCCAGTCAGAAGAACTGCTACTGCTACCAGTTCCTTGTAAAGAGCTCTGATCCAGAGCAGCACAAATATCTAGAACTTTACTCCAAAATGACAGAAAAACAGCTCTGCACCACAATACTTGAGAACCTCAAGATTCAAACTGACATCATCCAAGAGCAAATCGAGTGAATAGCATAAAACTACCACTTTTCGTGTTAGGCTTCCAAAAAAACCACCACTTTTTTGTTTGTGACTGATACCTATCACTTTTCTCGTCGATTGTCTCAAAAAACCCAAATTGCCAGTTGCTAGCGTTTTAAACCGTTTTATGACGGTCTGGGCCCGCCTGTCAGGCCACGTCAGCGCCGCGCTTGACGGCGAGGCCGTTAACAGCCGTTACTCCGACCGGTGCGGCCGGACCGCACCCGCTCGCTGCCCTGGTGCATTAAGTCGATGTCTCCCTCCCTCTCACTCTCCTCCCCTGCCCGTACTCATCTCTGCTCTCACTCTCCTCTCTGCTCTTCGACGCCGGCGGCGACTTGCGCTGTGGAAGCTCCACCGCCGCCATGCCTTCCTGGAATGACGGGGATACGAGCTCAGAGGATGAGTGCGACATCACAAGCATGGACATGGCTCTTTGGGTAAGTTTTTCGATCTGCTAAGCTAGGGTTAGGGTTCATCTAGGAGCTAGATTAGGTTAGGGTTCATCTTGGTGAGCTAGGGTAAGCTTTGGTTACTGTTATTTAGTAGGCAGGGTTATGGCTGCTGTTTGAGCTAGGTTTATGTATGCTTCAAAACTAGGGTTAGGGTTAGGGTTCTTGCTGGATTGGGGAATTAATTTTCGATCTATGTCTGGTTGGTGAGCTAAGGTGATTTTGTTGATGTGTTCATGCAGGAGACCCCTGACACCACCGTGGAGCCTCTTTTCTGTGGCCAGCTCGAGCTTTCTGAACCCACCTGCATGATGCACCACATGAGGCCAATTAAGTGTGTGGCATTTGATGGAACCTTAACTGGAAGGCGTTTCTATGGTTGTCCAGTGCAGCAGGTATAGTACCTTAATTGGACACATTATCTTCTGAACCCACACATGTATTTACAAGGATGACAAGTTGCTGTTCTGAACCCACACAGTATTATGTTGACAAGTTGCTGTTCTGAACCTACACTGTATTTTTAAGGATGAACTGAAATATGTCTTGTATTAAGCTATTGAGGGATATGGTTTACTGTCAAATATGCTTTTGTATAGGAAGCATATATCTGTGAATGAACTTGTACAAGAAGGTTGGGTTTCAGTTACAGTTTGAGTTATATTAAACAACATATCCAGTTTAATTAAGCCTCACCTTCAGTTTCTTAGTCTGATATGATTTGTTGTTATGAAATTCAGTGCACTTAGTGATGTATATATCAATTTCCAAATGCAGAGTGAAGGTGTTAACTGTGGTGTTACTGAGTGGGTTGACAAGCCCTGGCCTCCAATTCTTCAGAATTGCTTGTCCAGGTTGTGGGACATGTTCCATGAACAGAATTGTGGCAGGGTAGTTGATAAGCAGAAGTATGAGAAGCATTTGGCCAAGCTTAAGACTGAAAATGACAAGCTGTGCATTAAGTACACAAAGCTTGTCCAAGATGTATCCAAGATGTTTGATTGGCAGGATGGTAGGGTAGACCACATGGATTACCAGAAGGCAGTTGAGGAGGAAGAATTTGAGAAGAGGAAGAAAGAGGTAGAAGAGAGTGCTAGGTTGGAGGTTCAGATGGAGAAGCTCAAGCTTGCCAAGGAACAGAGGTGCATTTTACAGAGTCAAGCTGACATTATCGAGAACACCAGGAAGGCAATGAAAGAGGTTGAACAGGAGAGAGATTTTCTTAAGAAAGAGAAGGCCAAGCTTGAGCATGTGGTGAATGAGCTGCTGAATGATGGGCATGCAAGCAAGGAGAAACTTGAGAAAATCAAGGCCATACTTGATTCTTGAAGTGTGTTCTGCAGATGGTGAAGTACATCCAAGGCCTTTATAAGTATGTGGCCTAACAATCTGATGTGAAGATATGGGGTGTACATTTTGGGGAATGTGAAGTTAATCTAGTCTATGTCTATGCCAATGTTAAGAACTGTAGTGTATGCTGCTAGAACCTTTAATGCTAAGTTAGGAAGTATGTTGTAATGAATGTTCTGCCTGTATTTGAACCTCTTATGCTATGTTATGGAGTCAGTGATAAGCACTGCTGGACTATGCTATGTGTTTTTTATCTTTATAAGATAGTTGAAGTGCGTTTATTAGTGCTTTCTAACTGGGCTTTCTGGCCCAGTTATGTTTACAAACCTAGGCCTACTAACTCTAGATGCCTCTCCACTGCTCATAAATAGCCTCCTTCACCCACCCTTCTCCTTGTCCAGAACCCAGCCGCCACACCCCACCTCTAGAAATCCTAGATGGATCTAGAGCTTGGGGAGGTGACAGATGAGGAAGAGGATGCAGTGGAGGTGAGGAGGCAAAGGGCTCGCCCTGCGGCGCCCAGGCCATCAGCTTGGGAGCTGGAGTTCAAGAGGAGGTAGGCGCAAGAGCTCAGGGAAGATCATCAGGTGGGCTAGGGCATAGGCAGTACTAGCTCCTCACCCTTCTACCAGAGCAAGGTGGCGTCGTTTCTTCGATCGTTACGATTGAGAGTTGTTGCTAGTAGTTATTTTAAGTATGAATGAGAGTTTGAGCTTTGTATCCCTTCGATTTCTGTATCTATCATTGTATGAAAGAATGTTTGAATGGTGGAATCTATGAATGTTTGAATGAATCTATCAATCTTTGCATCAGTGTTGTCTGAATCTATCAATCTTTGCATCAGTTGCAAAGCTCTCTGGCACCAATGTGAAGCAGAACATATAAACAATAAGAAGTCACAGACCCATATGTTTCAGAATGCAAATACATAGGTTTCATAATGCAAATACATAGGTTTCATAATGCAAACACATAGGTTTCATAATGCAACACTTAGGTTTCAGAATGCAAACACTTAGGTTTCAGCACTCATACAGTGCAAACAAGACAGCTTTTCCAAATGTTGGAATCTTCAGTGGTTACCACTAGCAGTGAAATATGCCTTCCACTTTCCAGTTGGCTTCCTAACCCTCTTGGACCCAATCTCCATCTCAGAGTGAGCAGCTTGCCTTGGAGCATTGAAAATTGTGTACCCCCCTCCTCTGCTAGCTGTTGATGCTCTGGTGTTCTTTGCTGGAGAGGCAATGGATGACCTTGTGTTCTTGGCTAGTGAGGATGTGCTAGGAGCCTTTGTCTTCTTGGTTGCTGCTGCAGGAGCCTTGGTCTTCTTGGCAGGTGCTGATGTGGCAGGTGCTGGAGTAGCAGAAGCAGCAGTCTTGTTCCTCTTTGATGGTCCTGGAGTAGCAGAAGCAGCAGCCTTGTTCTTCTTTGATGGTCCTGGAGTAGCTGTGGTTGTTGCTAGCCTCTTCCTAGCTATGGCTGGTGCTGATGGTGGTGGTGGGGGTGCAACACCTTCTGCAGTAGCTCTGGTAGATGAAGAGTAGTCTGACCTATTCTCCTCCACATTTAACAAAGCAAATTAGTATCAAACTACCTAACCTATGAAACATAAGTTTCTTTATCAATAAGCATACCTGGTGTTTATTCTTCCTCATTTGCAGTTTGGGTTTCAGTGGATCACCACATGTGTTATATCTGTGACCTTGCTTATTGCAGTTGCTACAGGTCACTGTCCCAATTCTTGATGTATCCTTCTTGGCAGGCACCTCAAATTGTCCTTTCTTCCTAGCTGTCTGCTTTTTTCCCTTCTTTTCTTTGAATACTGGAGGAGATATGTCATCCCCCATGGTGTGTGGCTAACAATCAGGGCCAGGAACAGGGTATATAATATGCTTGTAGGTTTCACAGTAGAGGGACTTCTTGAAGAACTGATGGACAAAATCTTCAGGGTGTAGCTTCACCTTCTGCATTGCTGCTACAGCATGACTACATGGAACAGCTGTCATATCCCACCTCCTGCAGTCACAAGTGTGGTTGTTTAGGTTTACACTGTAGGTCTTTTCTGAACTACTTGTAACTTGCCAAATGCCTGGTCCAGCCATGTATGCATCACAGTATTTTGCCCATTTCTTGGCCTCCTCCAATATCTCAGAGTATGTGGGTGTGATATCCCACCTACATGTCTCTGTCTTCTCCCTAATCTTCTGAAACTTGATCATGAGTTTTGTCCTTATTCCTTCAAGCATTGTCCTGATGGGCTTGTTTCTAACATCCAGAATCATCCTGTTGAAAACTTCACTAAGATTGTTTACAACAAGGTCTGTCTTGCATATAGTATCCATTCTATGCCTGGCCCAAGTATGGACTGGTATGTTTGACAACCACTTCCATGCCTCCTCACTCTCTTTCTTCAAGGCTTCCATGCCTAGATCATGCCCATGCTTAGTGAAAGAATATGCAGCCTGGTCTAGATGTTTTTTCAATTCATCCCCTCTAAACCCAGCTGATTGGAAGTTGGCATATATGTGTCTTAAACAAAATCTTTGAGGGGAATTAGGAAATACATCATCGATTGCATTGAGCAAACCCTGTTCATTGATTTTGTATTAATAACTAGTGAAGTAAGTAGAGAAAGCATTACATAGTGCAAGGAAAAGCAGTGAAATCATGAAGTAGTTGTACCTTTTGCCTGTCTGACATAATTGTGTAGGGTCCAAATTTGTTGCCACTACCAATTACTGTCCTTAACTGTGTAAGAAACCAAGTCCAACTATCTGTCTCCTCCTTGTCAACAACACCAAATGCAATAGGGAAGATGTTGTTGTTGCCATCCCTCCCTATTGCTGCCAGGATTTGCTGCCCAGTGCTTAGTTTGATGAAGCATCCATCAAGCCCTGCATTTTAAGCCATTAGTAAGAGCAACTGTTATGCAATCACTATGTAAGCAGTATACAGACAAGATTTACCTATGAAAGGCCCGCAACCATTTAGGAACCCCTCCTTACAAGCAAACAGACAGTAAAACATGTAATGAAACCTTGGGGTAGGTGCTGGGTGGAGTTCAAATTCCTTTGTTGTCACAACACACCTACTACTAGGGTTTGTGTCCAGAACACACTGCAGATAGTCTCTTAATCTATAGTATTGTGTCTTGTGATCCCCTTGCACAACATAAACTGCTTTCCTCCTTGCCCTGTAGGCCAAACTTTTTGGAACATGTACTCCAAATTTCTTTTTTGTATATCTCAGTATAGTCTCAACACCTGCACCAGGATTGGATCTTACAGTATCCTCAACAGCCTTTGCAACCCACTTCATGGTAACCTTTGTGTTCTCTCCACTTGCTCCACAGGTGTGATCAAGATTCATCTTCTTGATGCTAAAGGTTGACTCATGGGCAATCTTAGAAGCAGTAATATAAAACTCACAACCATGCTTTCTATCTGAGCACCAGGCAATGATCCTACTTGGATCATTCCTATGGTACTCAAAGTTCCTCAGTGTCCTAACAAGGTAGTTTCTCAATGCTTCTTTGAACTCTACCACATTTAGAAAGCACAAATGAATTCTAAACTGTTCATGTGCATCAGGCCTAGAGGAATCATACCATATTCTCTCCTTCTTCTTCTTCAATTGTCTCTTCCTGCCACAAGGCAACCTAGGTGCATCATCTTCTTCATCAGAAATGCCTTCATCACCTGGAAAGCAGTACTCATCAGCTTCTGGCACGGAATCTTCAAACTTTATGTGATCTGGCTCACTGTGTGATCTGCTTGTTGGGCCTTATTTTCTCACAGGTATCAATTTCTGTGCCACACTTTTCACATGATCTGAAGCTTCTTCTTCTTCATCATCTTCTTCAGAACCATTTTGCTCCTGCCAAAACTCTGAGGGTTCAGAAGTAGCCCCAAAATACTGCTCAGCCATCTCTTCCTCTTCCCTGTAGTGCTGACTTGTTTCTTCACCACCTTCATCTTCTCCCCTAGCCCAAGACTTGTATGAAATTTTCTTCCCTCTGTAATCACCCCTGTAAAACTCAAAATCTGAAGAGGATTTGTCCAACTCATCTTCATCTTGATCTTCTGCTTCAATATTTTCAATTTCCACTGCCGCTTTTCCCTTGTTGAAATTACAGCTCTGCTGTGTGTTAAGATATGGTTCAACAGGCACAACTGGAGGCTGTGAAGAATTTGAGGCAGGGAAAAGGACACCTTCTTGGGAAACACTATAAACAATGGGATCACCAACTTGACTCATTGGAATCTGCTCTTCAAGCAAGGTGTGGTCCATGTTTGCATCTGCTGGATTTGGGTCACTAGCCTCTCTCACTGTTATGTTCAATACTTTCTTCTCAGCGAACAAATCTAGCATCTCCTCCACCTTCTCATCACTGTCCAAAACCTCAATCCCCTCCAGCCCCTTACCCTCATCCTTAACATATGACAGATAGGCATCCAACCCATAGACCTCAAGTTCAATCAGTGCTAACAATAACAGGTAATTCATTTCTGATAAGGAAAACTTCCTTTCCATGTTATCTCTACCCTGAAAATGCAGCCTCAATTCCCATACTTCATCATCCAAACTATGCAAAAAAAAGAAACATTCAGATTTCTTCAGATTTTGAAGTTCAAAAGTATGCAACAGTTTCACTTGCACAACATATCATCCAAACCTAAACCCTAATTCATATATTGCTTACAATGTATACATAATAATATACCAAAGAAACTAATTCATGAACAATCTAAGAAACAGATCCTAACCCTAGTTCATAAGTATACTAAGAAAGATAATTAAAACAATTCATAACTTACTCCACGCCACCAAGTGAGGAGCCCCATTGGTGCCCGCCTTCTAGATCCGCGTGGATGCATTTGGCCACTGCCCTGGCCGCGCGGAACGCCGGCGAGATCTGGACCTCCTGCGTCGGTGGCCCAGGCGAGCGCTGGGTCGGGAAACTTGCGCTGCCTAGCCACTTGTTGACCTCGGAGTGAGCACCGCCCTCGCCGCCGGCTGTCGCCCCAAGGCCCAAGGGCTCACCGTCGTCCTTCTTCTTCGCCGCCGCCATCATGGGAGAGACAGAGAGCACGGGGGAAAGGAGGAGCGAGAGAGAGCTGCTGCCGACAGAGAGAGAAAGGGCAGTGAGCGGGTGCGGTCCGACCGCACCGGTCGGAGTAACGGCCGTTAACGGCCTCGCCGTCAAGCGCGGCGCTGACGTGGCCTGACAGGCGGGCCCGGACCGTCAGAAAACGGTTTAAAACGCTAGCAACTGGCAATTTGGTTTTATTGAGACAACCGACGAGAAAAGTGGTATGTATCAGTCACAAACAAAAAAGTGGTAGTTTTTTGGAACCCTAACACGAAAAGTGATAGTTTTATGCTATTCACTCGAGCAAATCAGCACGACATCATTCACCCTAGTATTGTTTGGGCAGTACAAAAAAAAAGGCAATGAGCTAAACAAGAAATCGAGCAAAGTTTTAAAGTGCAGCCATGACTGCATTGATCGATAGCTCTCGTTACGATTCACCCATATCTAAACAAAATTCCCTTATAAAAATCGCAACTCCTGCAAGTGTTTGTACATAACACAAGGTTGAATACCTTCATGTCCCCTCCCAAACTTCTGACTAAGAAGAGATAAGGTTCCGTTTGGCTCTGGAGGTGACCGGCCAATCTCCGTGAACGTGCAAAACAGTTATCTTAGGTTGTATAAAATCAACAACAAGAAAAGGGGGATGCGAACTTGGAGATGGTACATCATTAGCAGCAGTAATTCCAATCTACGTTTGTTTAAACTGCATAAATATGTTCTGATCTGTACCGTCACGGTTACTCTATCCACAAATGAGGAGCAACCCTCCCAACGTCAATGCTCAAACTGCGACCACAGTTCGACATAATGTCCAACCAAGGAATGTTAGTTAAAATCACTATGTTTCTTAAGCGGAAGGATTCCTAGCAAATCAGTCAAGGCCTCTCAACAGAGGTAGCATCCAGACAACATAAGCAATGCTGCAGCTAAGATCTTGAGGGAAGATTTGCAGTATAAATCTGTGTGTACTGTTTAGCAAACTACTAGAACCTTCAGAACCGGCGTCCATGGCAACAGTATTTCTAGTAGCTAATGCTTAATTGCCTGATTCAACTGAAAATCAGCCCTCAAGTTAAGGGCAGGGAAGCACTAAATTTTGTCTTAATATGTAGTACTCTTCAGTTGGTCAGCCAACTTGATCCCAAGCATGTCATTGCCATTGGAAATCAGACATTATAGAGTAATGAGCATATGATTTGAAAAGAAGAGGTTACTAATACTCGAACTTGTTATCTATGTGAAAATTTAGGTCCACCAAATGGTAAAGATAAATCACGTGATCAATCAACTGAACAATGTTGGATAGTGATGATGATCTATCATAGGATGAAGGCAGTGATGGAGAGGTTAATGCAGTGAGGAGGAAGAAGACAACACATAAGAGTGTTTGATGACAGTAATGAGAAGCCTGAGTTTGCAGCTCGAATGGCATTTACCGATAGCCGGGAATTAAAACAAGCACTGCTGAAGTGTGGATTAGCAAATTTCCATCATCTACTTTCTCCGAAGGATGAGAGGAAGAGGATGAGAGGAAGAGGGTGAGTGCAAAGTGCAGTTGGCCTGGTTGTCCTTAAGTATCTATGCCGTAAGTGCAATCTACACTTGTGGCAGAGAGATAGATGATTTCATTGCACCATGCTACTCTATCACTGAATACAACATCATGTGCTGCAACCAGTTGAGGGAAAAAAGAGTTGGCTAGTGTCAGAAAATCCAAAGCCACATTCACCACCTCATAGGATAATGCCAGGAAGAAAGAAGACAAAAAGAAGAACAGAGGAAAGTGAAAAAATAAAGAATGGAAAGCTGACAAAGAAGGGTTGTAGAATAAGATGTTCTGTATCTCGAAGTTATGATCATAACAAAAGAAAATGTCTTCAGAATCCAGAAAGAGGCAACAAATCCAATGGCACCTACATTAGAGCAGCAAAAAGAAATAGTAAAGGCAGCAAAAAGGAAGCATAGAGGTTATTATCTTTTCTCTGGATTTAATACTGATCTTTCTTAATAGTGGTGACTCTTATTGACACTTCTCTTTCATTTGCCAGGAGCCATCAAATAGGCCATCAAAGAGGACTAAGCCAGCAGCAGCAACAACAGAACCAGCAGCAACAACATAACCAAGTGCGCAAGCACAGCCAGCAACAAGAACACAACCAAGTGCTCAAGCACAACAGAAACAAGAAAACTACAGGCAAGAGAACACCAGTTCAATCTTCATATGGAGCATTAAGCTAGTATTTCATCTCATCTCATGTCCAATCATATGTCAACTGAGAGTATCATGCGTAGACAAAAATGACATCCACAAGGTGAACGGCGTTCAGACTAGCATCACAACGGAGACTATCGTGCAATCATGCCTAGATGAAAATGATGCCCTCACGACGAACGGCGTTCAGCTCCAGAATGACATCAAAAACCTTCTCCTGTTGCTGGTTCTCCAAAAGGTTTCCCACGCGGGTGAGGAGAGCAGGTGCCCCAGAGGAGATGACAGTGGGGTCGCTGTCGACGATGTCTTGAACCTCTGATGCACGCTCACGCACATCATCAAAGTATTCAGGGGCAATCACCTCACCATCGGCACTGTAGACATTGCCCCGGTGCGCTCTGTCCAAGGCAACCTTGAGGGCGGAGAGTCCGTCGCAGAGCATCACCGCCTGTGCGAGTTTGGGCAGTCCCTGCACCACCCACCCGCGCTCCTGCACACCGGTCATCAGCTGTACGTGCATTCCATGAGCCTCCACGAGCGCCCTCACTCCACCGACGACGACATTGATGCGGTGGGAGGGCTCATCGTCATGGTTGAGTAGCAGGCGGGAGACGTCGCGTAGGTCGGCGATGTCACGGAGCGAACAGATGTTGATATCTCCAGTGAACCACTCGTATGGAAGAGCCAGGGGTGCGGCCAGGGAAGCTCGGAGCAGCTCCAGATGATTGGCGATGCTGGGGTTCAAAACGTTGTATGTAGAGTTGCCGGCTGAGTGCGCGAGTGCGGAGGTAGATGTCCACAAGGACCTGGCGATGTTGAGCGTCTGGGGCGCTGGACGACTCACCCCGTGCGTCGTTTCCTCTAGGCGTGCTGCCTGTTCCTGCAGAGCGGCGACGACAGGGTGAAGGCGGGACAACCTCCTGTCGACCTTCTCCTGAGCTCGGCGGAGGAACAGGATGGACTGGTTCAAGTCGATGTACAGGTCGTAGCGCTTGAAGGAGGAGGGGATGGCAAAGTTCATCTTAGGCCACCGCCGGCGCACGGCCTCGAGTTGAGAATCGATGCCAGCCACCAGGCTCCCGCTGCCCACCTGGTGCGAATCAGCGGCGACGACGAAGAGGTGTACTCCAGCGCAGAGGGCCTCGAACACGGCGAGGTCAGGCAGGAGGAAACCCCTGTAGCCGTCCTGAATCCTCGTGATGGATTCCAACAGAATCCCGCGTGCTTCGGACAGCTTGACGAGGGCGCGGCGAAGCCTTCGGAGCAAGCGCTTGGCGTCGGTCAGCGCCCCGCCCAGCGCCGCCGCGTCCCTGACGTGGCGGAGATTGAGCATCCGCCAGTCGTGGTGCTCGACGTGGTGGAGCAGGACCTCCAGCGCCGTCGGAGCGTGTCGGAGGCGGTCGACGAGGAGGAGGACGGCGTCCCGGCCAGGCGCGTCCACGTCCTGGACGATCTCCGCGAGGTCGGAGAGGAGGGTCAGCATCTTCGCCCGCGAGCTCTCGACTCCCTTCCCCCTCTCTCTCTCTGTCTGGGATCTCTATCGAAGCGGACCCCCCCGATTCGCCGCCGCCGCCGCCGCCCGCCGCCTCGCTCGATTCGAGGTGGGGGAAGGGGAAAACGTTCGCTACCCAATTGACAATTCTACCCCCAGGACAAATTTCGAACGAATCCCCTCCGCGTCTATGAGCCAACCCTGGGTTTCATTTAACGTGCTAAGAAAATTATATCCATTTTCTTTCGAAACACCGCTCTAGCGCAATTGTCACAACGAACCACTGTCCCAGCACTGCCCAAGGTTCGATCCGTGGCCAGTTTTTTTATTTTTTATTATTTAACTCTCTCCTTTTTCTTTTCACCTAGCAACCTAGTAGTACAATTTTTCCCCTCCATCTTAACATCTTAACTGACTTTTCTCCTTCTTAATTTCTCTCTCATTTTAGTAACAATATATTTTTCCTTTTCTCTTTTCTATATTAACAACATTTTGTAAGTTTATCAAAACCGAAACCGTGACCATCGAACAACTGCACACCCCCCCCCCCGACACACACACACACACCTTGTCGACATAGCCGGGTGCCACCTTCATGTGCAGCTCATTGTATTTATTTAGCTCTTGAGGATTTTGGAAAGAAGATTAAGATGCATGGACAACAATTACAAAGGGCTGAAAAATTGCTACTCTCTCTCCAATCCATATTAATGTTCGATCCGTGGCCGGCTTACCTTTTAAAAAAAATTATTTAACTCTCTCTTTTTTCTTTTCACTTAGCAACCTAGTATAATTTTTCACCTCCATCTTCATCTTAACTGACTTTTCTCCTTCTTAATTCTCTCTCATTTTAGTAACAAATATTTTTCCTTTCCTTTTCTATATTACCAACATTTTGTAAGTTTATCAAAACCGAAACCGTGACCATCGATTGACCGCACCATCGCCCCCCCCCCCCCCCCCCCCCCCCCCCCCCCTTGACACACACCACACACACCTTGTCGACATAGCCGTGTGCCACTCCATGTGCAGTCATTTTATTATTTAGCTCTTGAGGATTTTGGAAAGAAGATTAGGATGCATGGACAACAATTACAAAGGGCTGGAATTTGCTACTCTCTCTCCAATCCTATTAATGCTCAATCTGTGGCCGGCTTACCTTTTTTTTAAAATTATTATTTAACTCTCTCATTTTTCTTTTCACTTAGCAACCTAGTAGTACAATTTTCCCCCTCCATCTTTACATCTTAACTGACTTTTCTCCTTCTTCTTTTCTCTCTCATTTTAGTAACAATATATTTTTCTTTCCTCTTTTCTATATTAACAACATTTTGTAAGTTTATCAAAACCGAAACTGTGACCAACGGCTGACTGCAAACCCCGCCCTCCCTTCACACACACACCTTGTCGACATAGCCGTGTGCCACCTCCATGTGCAGCTCATTTTATTTATTTAGCTCTTGAGGATTTTGGAAAGAAGATTAGGATGCATGGACAACAATTACAAAGGGCTGGAATATTGCTACTCTCTCTCCAATCCATATTAATGCTCAATCTGTGGCCGGCTTACCTTTTTTTTAAAATTATTATTTAACTCTCTCATTTTTCTTTTCACTTAGCAACCTAGTAGTACAATTTTCCCCCTCCATCTTTACATCTTAACTGACTTTTCTCCTTCTTCTTTTCTCTCTCATTTTAGTAACAATATATTTTTTCTTTCCTCTTTTCTATATTAACAACATTTTGTAAGTTTATCAAAACCGAAACTGTGACCATCGGCTGACTGCACACCCCCGCCCTCCCTTCACACACACACACACACACACCTTGTCGACATAGCCGGGTGCCACCTCCATGTGCAGCTCATTGTATTTATTTAGCTCTTGAGGATTTTGGAAAGAAGATTAGGATGCATGGACAACAATTACATAGGGCTGGAAAATTGCTACTCTCTCTGCAATCCATATTAATGTTCGATCCGTGGCCGGCTTACCTTTAAAAAAATAATATTATTTAACTCTCTATTTTTTCTTTTCACTTAGCAACCTAGTATAATTTTCCCCCTCCATCTTTACATCTTAACTGACTTTTCTCCTTAATTTCTCTCATTTTAGTAACAATATATTTTCCTTTCCTCTTTTCTATATTACCAACATTTTGTAAGTTTATCAAAACCGAAACCATGACCATCGGTGACTGCACACTGTTACTGATACCTATCACTTTTCTCGTCGATTGTCTCAAAAAACCCCAAATTGCCAGTTGCTAGCGTTTTAACCGTTTTTATACGGTCTGGGCCCGCCTGTCAGGCCACGTCAGCGCCGCGCTTGACGGCGAGGCCGTTAACAGCCGTTACACCGTTACCCCCTGACCGTGCGGCCACCCACCTCGCTCCTCCTTGCATTATCATGTTCTCCCTCCCTCCTTCCTCTCCTCCCTCGTCTCTCCTCTCCACTCTCTCTCTCTCCTCTCTCTCTGCTCTTCGACGCCGGCGGCGACTTGCCTGTGGAAGCTCCACCCGCCGCCATGCCTTCCTGGAATACGGGAATACGAGCTCAGAGATGAGTGCGACATCACAAGCATGGACATGGCTCTTTGGGTAAGTTTTTCGATCTGCTAAGCTAGGGTTAGGTTCATCTAGGAGCTAGATTAGGTTAGGGTTCATCTTGGTGAGCTAGGGTAAGCTTTGGTTACTGTTATTTATAGCAGGGTGTAATGGCTGCTGTTTGAGCTGGTTTTGTATGCTTCAAAATAGGGTTAGGGTTAGGGTTCTTGCTGGATTGGGGAATTAATTTTCGATCTATGTCTGGTTGGTGAGCTAAGTGATTTTGTTGATGTGTTCATGCAGGAGACCCTGACACCACCGTGGAGCCTCTTTTCTGTGGCCACTCGAGCTTTCTGAACCCCACCTGCATGATGCACCACATGAGGCCAATTAAGTGTGGGGCATTTGATGGAACCTTAACTGAAGGCGTTTCTATGGTTGTCCAGTGCAGCAGGTATGTACCTTAATTGGACACATTATCTTCTGAACCCACACAGTTTACAGGATGACAAGTTGCTGTTCTGAACCCACACAGTATTATGTTGACAAGTTGCTGTTCTGAACCTACACTGTATTTTTAAGGATGAACTGAAATATGTCTTGTATTAAGCTATTGAGGGATATGGTTTACTGTCAAATATGCTTTTGTATAGAGCATATATCTGTGAATGAACTTGTACAAGAAGGTTGGGTTTCAGTTACAGTTTGAGTTTATATTAAACAACATATCCAGTTTAATTAAGCCTCACCTTCAGTTTCTTAGTCTGATATGATTTGTTGTTATGAAATTCAGTGCACTTAGTGATTGTTATATCAATTTCCAATGCAGAGTGAAGGTGTTAACTTTGGTGTTACTGAGTGGGTTGACAGCCTGGCCTCCAATTCTTCAGAATTGCTTGTCCAGGTTTGGGACATGTTCCATGAACAGAATTGTGGCAGGGTGGTTGATAAGCAGAAGTATGAAAGCATTTGGCCAAGCTTAAGACTGAAAATGACAAGCTGTGCATTAAGTACACAAAGCTTGTCCAAGATGTATCCAAGATGTTTGATTGGCAGGATGGTAGGGTAGACCACATGGATTACCAGAAGGCATGTGAGGAGGAAAATTTGAGAAGAGGAAAAGAGTAGAAGAGAGTGCTAGGTTGGAGGTTCAGATGGAGAAGCTCAAGCTTGCCAAGGAACAGAGGTGCATTTTACAGAGTCAACTGACTTATCGAGAACCCGGGAAGGCAATGAAAGAGGTTGAACAGGAGAGAGATTTTCTTAAAAGAGAAGGCCAGCTTGAGCATGTGGTGAATGAGCTGCTGAAGATGGGCATGCAACAGGAAAACTTGAGAAAATCAAGGCCATACTTGATTCTTGAAGTGTGTTCTGCGAGGTGAGGAGTACATCCAGGCCTTTATAAGTATGTGGCCTACAATCTGATGTGAAGATATGGGGTGACATTTTGGGGAATGTGAAGTTAATCTAGTCTATGTCTATGCCAATGTAAGAACTGTAGTGTATGCTGCTAGAACCTTTAATGCTAAGTTAGGAAGTATGTTGTAGTATGAATGTTCTGCCGTATTTGAACCTCTTATGCTATGTTATGGAGTCAGTGATAAGCACTGCTGGACTATGCTATGTGTTTTTTATCTTAATAAGATAGTTGAAGTGCGTTTATTAGTGCTTTCTAACTGGGCTTTCTGGCCCAGTTATGTTTACAAACCTAGGCCTACTAACTCTAGATGCCTCTCCACTGCTCTAATAGTCCTCCTTCACCCACCCTTCTCCTGTCCAGAACCCGACCCCACACCCCACCTCTAGAAATCCTAAGATGGATCTAGAGCTTGGGGAGGTGACGATGAGGAAGAGGATGCGTGGAGGTGAGGGCAGGAGGCTCGCCCTGCGCGCCCAGGCCATCACGTTGGGAGCTGGAGTTCAAGAGGAGGTAGGCGCAGAGCTCAGGGAAGATCATCATGTGGCTAGGGCATAGGCAGTACTAGCTCCTCACCCTTCTACCAGAGCAAGGTGGCGTCGTTTCTTCTCGTCGTTACGATTGAGAGTTGTTGCTAGTAGTTATTTTAAGTATGAATGAGAGTTTGAGCTTTGTATCCCTTCGATTTCTGTATCTATCATTGTATGAAAGAATGTTTGAATGGTGGAATCTATGAATGTTTGAATGAACTCAATCATCTTTGCATCAGTGTTGTTCTGAATCTATCAATCTTTGCATCAGTTGCAAAGCTCTCTGGCACCAATGTGAAGCAGAACATATAAACAATAAGAAGTCACAGACCCATATGTTTCAGAATGCAAATACATAGGTTTCATATAGCAAATACTAGTGTTTCATAATGCAAACACATAGGTTTCATAATGCAACACATTAGGTTTCAGAATGCAAACACTTAGGTTTCAGCACTCATACAGTGCAAACAAGCAAGCTTTTCCAATGTTGGAATCTTCAGTGGTTACCACTAGCAGTGAAATATGCCTTCCACTTTCCAGTTGGCTTCCTAACCCTCTTGGACCCAATCTCCATCTCAGAGTGAGCACTTGCCTTGGAGCATTGAAAATTGTGTACCCCCCTCCTCTGCTAGCTGTTGATGCTCTGGTGTTCTTTGCTGGAGAGGCAATGGATGACCTTGTGTTCTTGGCTAGTGAGGATGTGCTAGGAGCCTTTGTCTTCTTGGTTGCTGCTGCAGGAGCCTTGGTCTTCTTGGCAGGTGCTGATGTGGCAGGTGCTGGAGATAGCAGAAGCAGCAGTCTTGTTCCTCTTTGATGGTCCTGGAGTAGCGGAAGCAGCAGCCTTGTTCTTCTTTGATGGTCCTGGAGTAGCTGGGTTGTTGCTAGCCTCTTCCTACTATTGTGGTGTCGATGGTTGTGGGGTGGGGGTGCAACACCTTCTGCAGTAGCTCTGGTAGATGAAGAGTAGTCTGACCTATTCTCCTCCACATTTAACAAAGCAAATTAGTATCAAACTACCTAACCTATGAAACATAAGTTTCTTTATCAATAAGCATACCTGGTGTTTATTCTTCCTCATTTGCAGTTTGGGTTTCAGTGGATCACCACATGTGTTATATCTGTGACCTTGCTTATTGCAGTTGCTACAGGTCACTGTCCCATTCTTGATGTATCCTTCTTGGCAGGCACACCTCAAATTGTCCTTTCTTCCTAGCTGTCTGCTTTTTTCCCTTCTTTTCTTTGAATACTGAGGAGATATGTCATCCCCCATGGTGTGTGGCTAACAATCAGGGCCGGAACAGGGTATATAATATGCTTGTAGGTTTCACAGTAGAGGGACTTCTTGAAGAACTGATGGACAAAATCTTCAGGGTTGTAGCTTCACCTTCTGCATTGCTGCTACAGCATGACTACATGGAACAGCTGTCATATCCCACCTCCTGCAGTCACACAGTGTGGTTGTTTAGGTTTACACTGTAGGTCTTTCTGAACTACTTGTAACTTGCCAAATGCCTGGTCCCCATGTATGCATCACAGTATTTTGCCCATTTCTTGGCCTCCTCCAATATCTCAGAGTATGTGGGTGTGATATCCCACCTACATGTCTCTGTCTTCTCCCTAATCTTCTGAAACTTGATCATGAGTTTTGTCCTATTCCTTCAAGCATTGTCCTGATGGGCTTGTTTCTAACTCCAGAATCATCCTGTTGAAAACTTCACTAAGATGTTTACAACAAGTCTGTCTTGCATATAGTACCATTCTATGCGCTGGCCCAAGTATGGACTGTTATTTGACAACCACTTCCATGCCTCCTCACTCTCTTTCTTCAAGGCTTCCATGCCTAGATCATGCCCATGCTTAGTGAAAGAATATGCAGCCTGGTCTAGATGTTTTTTCATTCATCCCCTCTAAACCCAGCTGTTGGAAGTTGGCATTATGTGTCTTAAACAAAATCTTTGAGGGGAATTAGGAAATACATCATCGATTGCATTGAGCAAACCCTGTTCATTGATTTGTATTAATAACAGTGAAGTAAGTAAGAAAGCATTACATAGTGCAAGGAAAAGCAGTGAAATCATGAAGTAGTTGTACCTTTTGCCTGTCTGACATAATTGTGTAGGGTCCAAATTTGTTGCCACTACCAATTACTGTCCTTAACTGTGTAAGAAACCAAGTCCAACTATCTGTCTCCTCCTTGTCAACAACACCAAATGCAATAGGGAAGATGTTGTTGTTGCCATCCCTCCCTATTGCTGCCAGGATTTGCTGCCCAGTGCTAGTTTGATGAAGCATCCATCAAGCCCTGCATTTTAAGCCATTGTAAAGCAACTGTTATGCAATCACTATGTAGCGTACAGACAAGATTTACCTATGAAAGGCCCCACCGCAACCATTTAGGAACCCCTCCTTACAAGCAAACAGACAGTAAACATGTAATGAAACCTTGGGGTAGGTGCTGGTGGAGTTCAAATTCCTTTGTTGTCACAACAACACACCTACTACTAGGGTTTGTGTCCAGACACACTGCAGATAGTCTCTTAATCTATAGTTTGTGTCTTGTGATCCCCTTGCACAACATAAACTGCTTTCCTCCTTTGCCTGTAGGCCAAACTTTTTGGAACATGTACTCCAAATTTCTTTTTTGTATACTCATATAGTCTCAACACCTGCACCAGGATTGGATCTTACAGTATCCTCAACACCTTTGCAACCCACTTCATGGTAACCTTTGTGTTCTCTCCACTTGCTCCACAGGTGTGATCAAGATTCATCTTCTTGATGCTAAAGGTTGACTCATGGGCAATCTTAGAAGCAGTAATATAAAACTCACAACCATGCTTTCTATCTGAGCACCAGGCAATGATCCTACTTGGATCATTCCTATGGTACTCAAAGTTCCTCAGTCCTAACAAGGTAGTTTCTCAATGCTTCTTTGAACTCTACCACATTTAGAAAGCACAAATGAATTCTAAACTGTTCATGTGCATCAGGCCTAGAGGAATCATACCATATTCTCTCCTTCTCTTCTTCATTGTCTCTTCTTCCGCCACAAGCAACCTAGTGCAGCATCATCTTCTTCATCAGAAATGCCTTCATCACCTGGAAGCAGTACTCTCACTTCTTGGCACGGAATCTCAAACTTTATGTGATCTGGCTCACTGTGTGATCTGCTTTGTTGGCCTTATTTTCTCACAGGTATCAATTCTGTGCCACACTTTTCACATGATCTGAAGCTTCTTCTTCTTCATCCATCATCTCTTCAGAACCATTTTGCTCCTGCCAAAACTCTGAGGTTCAGAAGTACCCCAAAATACTGCTCAGCCATCTCTTCCTCTTCCCTGTAGTGCTGACTTGTTTCTTCACCACCTTCATCTTCTCCCCTAGCCCAAGACTTGTATGAAATTTTCTTCCCTCTGTAATCCCCCTGTAAAACTCAAAATCTGAAGAGGATTTGTCCAACTCATCTTCATCTTGATCTTCTGCTTCATATTTTCAATTTCCACTGCCGCCTTTTCCCTTGTTGAAATTACAGCTCTGTTGTGTTAAGATATGGTTCAACAGGCACAACTGGAGGCTGTGAAGAATTTGAGGCAGGGAAAAGGACACCTTCTTGGGAAACACTATAAACAATGGGATCACCAACTTGACTCATTGGAATCTGCTCTTCAAGCAGGTGTGGTCCATGTTTGCATCTGCTATTTGGGTCACTAGCCCTCTCTCACTGTTATGTTCAATACTTTCTCTTCAGCGAACAAATCTAGCATCTCCTCCACCTTCTCATCACTGTCCAAACCTCAATCCCCGCCCCCTTACCCTCATCCTTAACATATGACAGATAGGCATCCAACCCTAGACCTCAAGTTCAATCAGTGCTAACAATAACAGGTAATTCATTCTGATAAGGAAAACTTCCTTTCCATGTTATCTCTACCCTGAAAATGCAGCCTCAATTCCCATACTCATATCATCCAAACTATGCAAAAAAAGAAACATTCAGATTTCTTCAGATTTGAAGTTCAAAAGTAGGCAACAGTTTCACTTGCACAACATATCATCCAAACCTAAACCCTAATTCATATATTGCTTACAATGTATACATATATATACCAAAGAAACTAATTCATGAACAATCTAAGAACACAGATCCTAACCCCTATTTCATAAGTATACTAAGAAAGATAATTAAAACAATTCATAACTTACTCCACCACCCAAGTGAGGAGCCCCATTGGTGCCCGCCTTTCGTCCGGTGGATGCATTTGGCCACTGCCCTGGCCGCGCGGAACGCCGGCAGATCTGGACCTCCTGCGTCGGTGGCCCAGGCGAGCGCTGGGTCGGGAAACTTGCGCTGCCTACCACTTGTTGACCTCGGAGTTGAGCACCGCCTCGCCGCCGGCTGTGCCCCAAGGCCCAAGGGCTCACCGTCGTCCTTCTTCTTCGCCGCCGCCATCATGGGAGAGACAGAGAGCACGGGGGAAAGAGGAGCGAGAGAGAGATGCTGCCGACAGGAGAGAAAGGGCAGTGAGCGGGTGCGGCTCGACCGCACCGGTCGGAGTAACGGCCGTTAACGGCCTCGCCGTCAAGCGCGGCGCTGACTTGCCTGACAGGCGGGCCCGGACCGTCAGAAAACGGTTTAAAACGCTAGCAACAATGGCAATTTGGTTTTTATGAGACAACCGACGAGAAAAGTGGTATGTATCAGTCACAAACAAAAAAGTGGTAGTTTTGGAACCCTAACACGAAAAGTGATAGTTTTATGCTATTCACTCGAGCAAATCAGCACGACATCATTCACCCTAGTATTGTTTGGGCAGTACAAAAAAAAGGCAATGAGCTAAACAAGAAATCGAGCAAAGTTTTAAAGTGCAGCCATGACTGCATTGATCGATAGCTCTCGTTACGATTCACCCATATCTAAACAAAATTCCCTTATAAAAATCGCAACTCCTGCAAGTGTTTGTACATACACAAGGTTGAATACCTTCATGTCCCCTCCCAAACTTCTGACTAAGAAGAGATAAGGTTCCGTTTGGCTCTGGAGGTGACCGGCCAATCTCCGTGAACGTGCAAAACAGTTATCTAGGTTGTATAAAATCAACAACAAGAAAAGGGGGATGCGAACTTGGAGATGGTACATCATTAGCAGCAGTAATTCCAATCTACGTAGTTTGTTTAAACTGCATAATATGTTCTGATCTGTACCGTCACGGTTACTCTATCCACAATGAGGAGCAACCCTCCCAACGTCAATGCTCAAACTGCGACCACAGTTCGACATAATGTCCAACCAAGGAATGTTAGTTAAAATCACTATGTTTCTTAAGCGGAAGGATTCCTAGCAAATCAGTCAAGGCCTCTCAACAGAGGTAGCATCCAACAACATAACAATGCTGCAGCTAAGATCTTGAGGGAAGATTGCAGTATAAATCTGTGTGTACTGTTAGCAAACTACTAGAACCTTCAGAACCGGCGTCCATGGCAACACGTATTTCTAGTAGCTAATGCTAATTGCCTGATTCAACTGAAAATCAGCCCTCAAGTTAAGGGCAGGGAAGCACTAAATTTTGTCTTAATATGTAGTACTCTTCAGTTGGTCAGCCAACTTGATCCCAAGCATGTCATTGCCATTGGAAATCAGACATTATAGAGTAATGAGCATATGATTTGAAAAGAAGAGGTTACTAATACTCGAACTTGTTATCTATGTGAAATTTGGGTCCACCAAATGGTAAAGATAAATCACGTGATCAATCAACTGAACAAGTTGGATAGTGATGATGATCTATCATAGGATGAAGGCAGTGATGGAGAGGTTAATGCAGTGAGGAGGAAGAAGACAACACACTAAGATGTTTGATGACAGTAATGAGAAGCCTGAGTTTGCAGCTCGAATGGCATTTCCACGAAGCCGGGAATTAAAACAACACGCTGAAGTGTATTAGCAATTTCCATCATCTACTTTCTCCGAAGGATGAAGGAAGAGGATGAGAGGAAGAGGGTGAGTGCAAAGTGCAGTTGGCCTGGTTGTCCTTAAGTATCTATGCCGTAAGTGCAATCTACACTTGTGGCAGAGAGATAGATGATTTCATTGCACCATGCTACTCTATCACTGAATACAACATCATGTGCTGCAACCAGTTGAGGGAAAAAAGAGTTGGCTAGTGTCAGAAAATCCAAAGCCACATTCACCACCTCATAGGATAATGCCAGGAAGAAAGAAGACAAAAAGAAGAACAGAGGAAAGTGAAAAAATAAAGAATGGAAAGCTGACAAAGAAGGGTTGTAGAATAAGATGTTCTGTATCTCGATTTATGATCATACACAAGAAAATGTCTTCAGAATCCAGAAAGAGGCAACAAACCAATGGCACCTACATTAGAGCAGCAAAAAGAAATAGTAAGGCAGCAAAAAGGAAGCATAGAGGTTATTATCTTTTCTCTGGATTTAATACTGATCTTTCTTAATAGTGGTGACTCTTATTGACCTTCTCTTTCATTTGCCAGAGCCATCAAATAGGCCATCAAAGAGGACTAAGCCGCAGCAGCAACAACAGAACCAGCACAACAACATAACCAAGTGCGCAAGCACAGCCAGCAACAAGAACACAACCAAGTGCTCAAGCACAACAAAAACAAGAAAACTACAGGCAAGAGAACACCAGTTCAATCTTCATATGGAGCATTAAGCTAGTATTTCATCTCATCTCATGTCCAATCATAGGTCAACTGAGAGTATCATGCGTAACAAAAATGACATCCAAAGGTGAACGGCGTTCAGACTAGCATCACAACGGAGACTATCGTGCACATCATGCCTAGATGAAAATGATGCCCTCCACGAACGGCGTTCAGCTCCAGAATGACATCAAAAACCTTCTCCTGTTGCTGGTTCTCCAAAAGTTTCCCCGCGGGTGAGAGAGCAGTGCCCCCAGAGGAGATGACAGTGGGGTCGCTGTCGACGATGTCTTGAACCTCTGATGCACGCTCACGCACATCATCATTATTCAGGGGCAATCACCTCCACCATCGGCACTGTAGACATTGCCCCGTGCGCTCTGTCCAAGGCAACCTTGAGGGCGGAGAGTCCGTCGCAGAGCATCACCCGCCTGTGCGAGTTTGGGCAGTCCCTGCACCCACCACCCGCGCTCCTGCACCCGGTCATCAGCTGTACGTGCATTCCATGAGCCTCCACGAGCGCCCTCACTCCACCGACGACGACATTGATGCGGTGGGAGGGCTCATCGTCATGGTTGAGTAGCAGGGCGGAGACGTCGCGGTGGCGGCGATTGTCACGGGACGAACAGATGTTGATATCTCCAGTGAACCACTCGTATGGAAGAGCCAGGGGTGCGGCCAGGGAAGCTCGGAGCAGCTCCAGATGATTGGCGATGCTGGGTTCAAAACGTTGTATGTAGAGTTGCCGGCTGAGTGCGCGATTGCGGAGGTAGATGTCCACAAGGACCTGGCGATGTTGAGCGTCTGGGGCGCTGGACGACTCCACCCCGTGCGTCGTTTCCTCTAGGCGTGCTGCCTGTTCCTGCAGAGCGGCGACGACAGGGTGAAGGCGGGACAACCTCCTGTCGACCTTCTCCTGAGCTCGGCGGAGGAAACAGATGGACTGGTTCAAGTCGATGTACAGGTCGTAGCGCTTGAAGGAGGAGGGGATGGCAAAGTTCATCTTAGGCCACCGCCGGCGCACGGCCTCGAGTTGAGAATCGATGCCAGCCACCAGGCTCCCGCTGCCCACCTGTTGCGAATCAGCGGCGACGACGAAGAGGTTTACTCCAGCGCAGAGGGCCTCGAACACGGCGAGGTCAGGCGAGGAAACCCCTGTAGCCGTCCTGAATCCTCGTGATGGATTCCAACAGAATCCCGCGTGCTTCGGACAGCTTGACGAGGGCGCGGCGAAGCCTTCGGAGCAAGCGCTTGGCGTCGGTCGCGCCCCCCCAGCGCCGCCGCGTCCCTGACGTGGCGAATTGAGCATCCCGCCAGTCGTGTGCTCGACGTGGTGGAGCAGGACCTCCAGCGCCGTCGGAGCGTGTCGGAGGCGGTCGCGAGGAGGAGCGGCGTCCCGGCCAGCGCGTCCACGTCCTGGACGATCTCCGCGAGGTGGGAGAGGAGGGTCAGCATCTTCGCCCGCGAGCTCTCGACTCCCTTCCCTCTCTCTCTCTGTCTGGATCTCTATCGAAGCGGACCCCCCGATTCGCCGCCGCCGCCGCCGCCCGCCGCCTCGCTCGATTCGAGGTGGGGAAGGGGAAAACGTTCGCTACCCATTTGACAATTCTACCCCCAGGACAATTTCGAACGAATCCCCTCCGCGTCTATGAGCCAACCCGGGTTTCATTTAACGTGCTAAGAAATATATCCATTTTCTTTCGAAACACCGCTCTAGCGCAATTGTCACAACGAACCACTGTCCCAGCACTGCCCAAGGTTCGATCCGTGGCCAGTTTTTTTATTTTTTATTATTTAACTCTCTCCTTTTTCTTTTCACCTAGCAACCTAGTAGTACAATTTTTCCCCCTCATCTTAACATCTAACTGACTTTTCTCCTTCTTAATTTCTCTCTCATTTTAGTAACAATATATTTTTCCTTTTCTCTTTTCTTATTAACAACATTTTGTAAGTTTATCAAAACCGAAACCGTGACCATCGAAACGCACCCCCCCCCCCCCCGACACACACACACACACCTTGTCGCATAGCCGGGTGCCACCTTCATCATGTGCAGCTCATTGTATTTATTTAGCTCTTGAGGATTTTGGAAAAGATTAAGATGCATGGACAACAATTACAAGGGCTGAAAAATTGCTACTCTCTCTCCAATCCATATTAATGTTCGATCCGTGGCCGGCTTACCTTTTAAAAAAAATTATTTAACTCTCTCTTTTTTCTTTTCACTTAGCAACCTAGTATAATTTTTCACCTCCATCTTTACATCTTAACTGACTTTTCTCCTTCTTAATTTCTCTCTCATTTTAGTAACAATATATTTTTCCTTTTCTCTTTTCTATATTACCAACATTTTGTAAGTTTATCAAAACCGAAACCGTGACCATCGATTGACCGCACACCCTCGCCCCCCCCCCCCCCCCCCCTTGACACCACCCACCACCCTTGTCGACATAGCCGTGTGCCACCTCCATGTGCAGCTCATTTTATTTTTTAGCTCTTGAGGATTTTGGAAAGAAGATTAGGATGCATGGACAACAATTACAAAGGGCTGGAATAGCTACTCTCTCTCTCCATCCATCCATATTAATGCTCAATCTGTGGCCGGCTTACCTTTTTTTTAAAATTATTATTTAACTCTCTCATTTTTCTTTTCACTTAGCAACCT
The DNA here is from genome assembly GCA_011799875.1 of Thinopyrum elongatum. Taxonomy (NCBI): domain Eukaryota; kingdom Viridiplantae; phylum Streptophyta; class Magnoliopsida; order Poales; family Poaceae; genus Thinopyrum; species Thinopyrum elongatum. The sequence continues at coordinate 485,474,470 of CM022297.1, read as the reverse complement.
ATAGTACAATTTTCCCCCTCCATCTTTACATCTTAACTGACTTTTCTCTCTCTTCTTCTTCTTCTCTCTCATTTTAGTAACAATATATTTTTTCTTTCCTCTTTTCTATATTACAACATTTTGTATTTTATCAAAACCGAAACTGTGACCATCGGCTGACTGCACACCCCCGCCCTCCCTTCACACACACCACACACACCACCTTGTCGACATAGCCGGGTGCCACCTCCATGTGCAGCTCTTGTATTTATTTAGCTCTTGAGGATTTTGGAAAGAATTAGGATGCATGGACAACAATTACATAGGCTGGAAAATTGCTACTCTCTCTGCAATCCATATTAATGTTCGTCCGTGGCCGGCTTACCTTTAAAAAAATAATATTATTTAACTCTCTATTTTTTCTTTCACTTAGCAACCTAGTATAATTTTTCCCCCTCCATCTTTACATCTTAACTGACTTTTCTCTCCTTAATTTCTCTCATTTTAGTAACAATATATTTTCCTTTCCTCTTTTCTATATTACCAACATTTTGTAAGTTTATCAAAACCGAAACCATGACCATCGGTGACTGCACACCCCCCCCCCCTTGACACACACACACACACCTTGTCGACATAGCCAGGTGCCACCTCCATGTGCAGCTCATTTTATTTATTTAGCTCTTGAGGATTTTGGAAAGAAGATTAGGATGCATGGACAACAATTATAAAGGGCTGAAAAATTGCTACTCTCTCTCCAGTCCATATTAATGCTCGATCCGTGGCAGGCTTACCTTTTTTTAAAAATTCTTATTTAACTCTCTCCTTTTTCTTTTCAGTTAGCAACCAAGTACAATTTTCCCCCTCCATCTTTACATCTTAACTGACTTTTCTCCTTCTTAATTTCTCCCTCATTTTAGTAACAATATATTTTTCCTTTCCTCTTTTCTATATTAACAACATTTTGTAAGTTTATCAAAATCGAAACCGTGACCATCGGTCGACTGCACACACCCCCCCTTGACACACACACACACACACACACCCCTTGTCGACATAGCCGGGTGCCACCTCCATGTGTAGCTCATTGTATTTATTTAGCACTTCAGGATTTTGGAAAGAAGATTAGTATGCATGGACAACAATTACAAAAGGCGGGAAAATTGCTACTCTCTCTCCAATCCATATTAATGCTCGTTCCGTGGCCGGCTTACCTTTCAAAAAAAATAACTCTCTCCTTTTTCTTTTCCTTAGCAACCTGTACAATTTTTTCCCTCCACTCTTACATCTTAACTGACTTTTCTCCTTCTTTAATTTCTCTCTCATTTTAGTAACAATATATTTTTCCTTTCCTCTTTTCTATATTAACAACATTTTGTAAGTTTATCAAAACGAAACCGTGACCATCGGTCGACGCACACACCCCCCCTTGACACACACACACACACACACACCCCTTGTCGACATAGCCGGGTGCCACCTCCATGTGTAGCTCATTGTATTTATTTAGCACTTCAGGATTTTGGAAAGAAGATTAGTATGCATGGACAACAATTACAAAAGGCGGGAAAATTGCTACTCTCTCTCCAATCCATATTAATGCTCGTTCCGTGGCCGGCTTACCTTTCAAAAAAAATAACTCTCTCCTTTTTCTTTTCACTTGGCAACCTAATACAATTTTCCCCTCCATCTTTACATCTTAACTGACTTTTCTCCTTCTTAATTTCTCTCTCATTTTAGTAACAATATATTTTTCCTTTCCTCCTTTCTATATTAACAACATTTTGTAAGTTTATCAAAACCGAAACCGTGACCATCAGTTGACTGCACACCCCCGCCCCCCCTTGACACACACACACACACACCTTGTCTACTTAGCCAGGTGCCACCTCCATGTGCAGCTCATTGTATTTATTTAGCTCTTGAGGATTTTGGAAAGAAGATTAGGATGCATGGACAACAATTACAAAGGGCTGGAAAATTGCTACTCTCTCTCCAATCCATATTAATGCTCGATCCGTGGCCGGCTTACCTTTTTTAAAAAATTATTATTTAACTCTCTCCTTTTTCTTTTCACTTAGCAACCTAGTACAATTTTTCCCCTCCATCTTTATATCTTAACTAACTTTTCTCCTTCGTAATTTCTCTCTCATTTTAGTAACAATATATGTTTCCTTTCCTCTTTTCTGTATTAACAACATTTTGTAAGTTTATCAAAACTGAAACCGTGACCATCGGTTGACTGCACACCCCCGCCCCCCTTGACACACACACACACACCTTGTCGACATAGTCGGGTGCCACCTCCATGTGCAGCTCATTGTATTTATTTAGCTCTTGAGGATTTTGGAAAGAAGATTAGGATGCATGGACAACAATTAAAAAGGGTTGGAAAATTGCTACTCTCTCTCCAATCCATATTAGTGCTCGATCCATGGCCGGCTTACCTTTAAAAAAAAAATTATTTAACTCTCTCCTTTTTCTTTTCACTTAGCAACCTAGTACAATTTTTTCCCTCCATCTTTACATCTTAACTGACTTTTCTCCTTCTTACTTTCTCTCTCATTTTAGTAACAATATATTTTTCCTTTCCTCTTTTCTATATTTACAGCATTTTGTAAGTTTATCAAAACCAAAACCATGACCATCAGTTGACTGCACACCCTCGCCCCCCTTGACACACACACACACACCTTGTCGACATAGCCGGGTGCCACCTCCATGTGCAGCTCATTGTATTTATTTAGCTCTTGAGGATTTTGAAAAGAAGATTAGGATGCATGGACAACAATTACAAAGGGCTGGAAAATTACTACTCTCTCTCCATTCCATATTAAAGCTCGATCCGTGGCCGGCTTACGTTCTTAAAAAAATATATTATTTAACTCTCTCCATTTTCTTTTCACTTAGCAACCTAGTACAATTTTTCCCCTCCATCTTTACATCTTAACTGACTTTTCTCCTTCGTAATTTCTCTCTCATTTTAGTAACAACATATGTTTTCTTTCCTCTTTTCTATATTTACAACATTTTGTAAGTTTATCAAAACCGAAACCGTGACCATCGGCTGACTGCACACCCCCGCACCCCCTTGACACACACACACACACACACACACACCTTGTCGACATAGCCGGGTGCCACCTCCATGTGCAGCTCATTGTATTTATTTAGCTCTTGAGGATTTTGGAAAGAAGATTAGGATGCATGGACAAAAATTACAAAGGGCTGGAAAATTGCTACTCTCTCTCCAATCCATATTAATGTTCGATCCATGGCCGGCTTACCTTTTAAAAATATATATTATTTAACTCTCTCTTTTTCTTTTCACTTAGCAACCTAGTACAATTTTTTCCCTCCATCTTTTCATCTTAACTAACTTTTCTCCTTCTTAAATTCTCTCTCATTTTAGTAACAATATATTTTTTCTTTCCTCTTTTCTATATTACCAACATTTTGTAAGTTTATCAAAACCGAAACCGTGACCATCGGTTGACTGCACACCCCCCCCCCCCCCCCCCCCCCCCCCCTTGACACACACACACACCTTGTCGACATAGCCGGGTGCCACCTCCATGTGCAACTCATTTTATTTATTTAGCTCTTGAGGAATTTGGAAAGAAGATTAAGATGCATGGACAACAATTACAAAGGGCTGGAAAATTGATACTCTCTCTCCAATCCATATAAATGCTCGATCCATGGCCGGCTTACCTTTTTTAAAAAATTATTATTTAACTCTCTCCTTTTTCTTTTCACTTATCAACCTAGTACAATTTTCCCCCTCCATCTTTACATCTTAACTGACTTTTCTCCTTCTTAATTTCTCTCTCATTTTAGTAACAATATATTTTTCCTTTCCTCTTTTCAATATTAACAACATTTTGTAAGTTTATCAAAACCGAAACCATGACCATCGGTTGACTGCACCCCTCCCCCTTGACACACACACACCTTGTCAACATAGCCGGGTGCCACCTCCATGTGCAGCTCATTGTATTTATTTAGCTCTTGAGGATTTTGGAAAGAAGATTAGGATGCATGGACAACAATTACAAAGGGCTGGAAAATGGCTACTCTCTCTCCAATCCATATTAATGTTTGATCCGTGGCCGGCTTACCTTTTAAAAAATATATTATTTAAATCTCTCCCTTTTCTGTTCACTTAGCAACCTAGTACAATTTTCCCCTCCATCTTTACATCTTAACTGACTTTTCTCCTTCTAAATTTCTCTCTCATTTTAGTAACAATATATTTTTCCTTTCCTCTTTTCTATATTAACAACATTTTGTAAGTTTATCAAAACCCAAACCGTGACCATCGGTTGACTGCACACCCCCGCCCCCCTCCCCCTTGACACACACCCCCCCTTGTCGACATAGCCGGGTGCCACCTCCATGTGTAGCTCATTGTATTTATATAGCTCTTGAGGATTTTGGAAAGAAGATTAGTATGCGTGGACAACAATTACAAAGGCTGTAAAATTGCTATTCTCTCTCCAATCCATATTAATGCTCGTTCCATGGCCGGCTTACCTTTAAAAAAAATATTATTTAACTCTCTCCTTTTTCTTTTCACTTAGCAACCTAGTACAATTTTTCCCTTCCATCTTTACATCTTAACTGGCTTTTCTCCTTCTTAATTTGTCTGTCATTTTAGTAACAATATATTTTTCCTTTCCTCTTTTCTATATTAGCAACATTTTGCAAGTTTATCAACACCGAAATCGTGACCATCAGTTGACTACACACCCCTGCCTCCCCTTGACACACACAAACACACCTTGTCGACATAGCCGGGTGCCACCTACATGTGCAGCTCATTGTATTTATTTAGCTCTTGAGGATTTTGGAAAGAAGATTAGGATGCATGGACAACAATTACAAAGGGCTGGAAAATTGTTACTCTCTCTCCAATCCATATTAATGCTCGATCCGTGGCCGGCTTACCTTTTTTAAAAAATTATTATTTAACGCTCTCCTTTTTCTTTTCACTTAGCAACCTAATACAATTTTTCCCCTCCATGTTTACATCTTAACTGACATTTCTCCTTCTTAATTTCTCTCTCATTTTAGTAACAATATATTTTTCCTTTCCTCTCTTCTATATTAACAACATTTTGTAAGTTTATCAAAACCGAAACAGTGACCATCTGTTGAATGCACACCCCCGCCCCCCATGACACACACACACACACACACACCTTGTCGACATAGTCGGGTGCCACCTCCATGTGCAGCTCATTGTATTTATTTAGCTCTTGAGGATTTTGGAAAGAAGATTAGGATGCATGGACAACAATTACAAAGGGCTGGAAAATTACTACTCTCTCTCCAATCCATATTAATGCTCGATCCGTGGCCGGTTTACCTTTTAAAAAAATTATTATTTAACTCTCTCCTTTTTCTTTTCACTTAGCAACCTAGTACAATTTTTTTCCTCCATCTTTACATCTTAACTGACTTTTCTCCTTCTTAATTTCACTCTCATTTTAGTAACAATATATTTTTCCTTTCCTATTTTCTATATTAACAACATTTTGTAAGTTTATGAAAACCGAAACCGTGACCATCAGTTTCTGCACAACCCCGCCCCCCCTTGACACACACACACCTTGTCGACATAGCCGGGTGCCACCTCCATGTGCAGCTCATTGTATTTATTTAGCTCTTGAGGATTTTGGAAAGAAGATTAGGATGCATGGACAATAATTACAAAGGGCTGAAAAATTGCTACTCTCTCTCCAATTCATATTAATGCTCGATCCGTGGCCGGCTTACCTTTAAAAAAATATTATTTAACTCTCTCCATTTTCTTTTCACTTAGCAACATAGTACAATTTCCCCCCTCCATCTTTACATCTTAACTGACTTTTCTCCTACTTAATTTCTCTCTCATTTTAGTAACAATATATTTTTCCTTTTCTCTTTTCTATATTAACAACATTTTGTCTGTTTATCAAAACCGAAACCGTGACCATCGGTTGACTGCACACCCCCGCCCCCCCCTTCACACACACACACACACACACACCTTGTCGACATAGCCGGGTGCCACCTTCAAGTGCAGCTCATTGTATTTATTTAGCTCTTGAGGATTTTGGAAAGAAGATTAGGATGCATGGACAACAATTACAAAGGGCTGGAAAATTGCTACTCTCTCTCCAATCCATATTAATGCTCAATCCGTTGCCGGCTTACCTTTTTCAAAAATTATTATTTAACTCTCTCATTTTTCTTTTCACTTAGCAACCTAGTACAATTTTCCCCCTCCATCTTTACATCTTAACTGACTTTTCTCCTTCTTAATTTCTCTCTCATTTTAGTAACAATATATTTTTCCTTTCCTCTTTTCTATATTAACAACATTTGTTAGTTTATCAAAACCGAAACCGTGACCATCAGTTGACTGCACACCCCCGCCCCCCTTGACACACACACACACACCTTGTCGACATAGCCGGGTGCCACCTCCATGTACAGCTCTTGTATTTATTTAGCTCTTGATGATTTTGGAAAGAAGATTAGGATGCATGGACAACAATTAAAAAGGCTGGAAAATTGCTACTCTCTCTCATATCCATATTAATGCTCGATCCGTGGTCGGCTTACCTTTTGAAAAAAATATATTATTTAACACTCTCCTTTTTCTTTTCACTTAGCAACCTAGTACAGTTTTTCCCCTCCATCTTTACATCTTAACTGACTTTTCTCATTCTTAATTTCTCTCTCATTTTAGTAACAAATTTTTTTTCCTTTCCTTTTTCTATGTTAACAACATTTTGTAAGTTTATCAAAACCAAAACCGTGACCATCGGTCGATTGCACACCCCGCCCCCCCCCTTGACACACACACACACCTTGTCGACATAACCGGGTGCCACCTCCATGTGCAGCTCATTGTATTTATTTAGCTCTTGAGGATTTTGGAAAGAAGATTAGGATGCATGGACAACAATTACAAAGGGCTAGAAAATTGCTACTCTCTCTCCAATCCATATTAATGCTTGATCCGTGGCCGGCTTACCTTTTTAAAAAATTATTATTTAAATCTCTTTTTCTTTTCACTTGCTTACCCATAGCGGACGTGACCCTCTGCTACGTGGCTTCCCTGCCTTGTCTTTGCTCCCTGGTTAGTATGATCCACCCGAAACTCCTCCTAAAACCCCGTCCATGCGGGCGGAACGACTTGTACGGACCCAGACCAGTTTTTGTGGGTGGTGAGGAAGGAACTGTGAAGTATTTTTTGAGTGGGTAGTTTTTAATAGCCACGTGCTAGGTGTGAACATATTGGTTGATGGTGTACAGATTTTACATTACTTTAGTGTTGTAATTTGCAATGTGACGATAAAACAAGGTCAAAATTTATTATGGCTCTCATCGCAAACAGTTTTTTTTGATCAATCGTATGCCACGCATCAACCCAACGGTCCCGGATGGCTATGTGGGCCCGCATCTCAGATGTACGTGTATCGTGTCTGCCCACTATCACATCCAACGGTCAGATAATCATCCCCTCGTGTCCGATGGATGGCCCGCCGCGCCTCCCACGGTTTGCCAGAAGTTGAGACCACGTGGTTGCTTGCCGTTGAGGTGGCCGCGGCGTGCTCTGCTCGCGTCCGTCGCGCGTTTTTGCTCGCCATTTGAGCGAACCGTCTTCGCGTCCTCTCTGCTTCTCCCTTCCCTCGCGCTCTGCTCGCCGTTGATGTAATTTACAATGTAACGGTTAATAACTGCTTACATATTCAGGATAATTTAATGCCACTTGCGGCAACACCCAAAACACTCACGACCTACTCATGTATACAATTAATATAAATATAGGCTAAAAGGCTGAGCTGGCAGCCTTCCGACGACAGTCTTCTCGGACTCCATGATCAGCATAGCACCCTTGCGGCCATTCATTCCAAGTGTTCCGCCACCCTCCGCCATGAGCTGCTGGCGCTGGAGGCTCTTGGGGCGCTGGGCCTCTTCCAGAAGATGCTTGACAGCGTGCAATCGCGCGCATGACATCTCCGCGGAACCGCTCCATTTCCATGTCCTCTGGCTTGGTAGTCAGATTCCGTCCATCACCTGCATCCTCAAGATACCACATTGGCGATGTTCTACTTCGGCGGGATGTCAACTCCGCCAAGGATGCTCCTCGAGCCTCCCCACCACCACATCATCGGGATCGAGGTTTGACATGGCCGCCGCCGACAATGATAAGCCGCAGGCTGGCTGTGTCTGGACTGAATGACAGAGGTCCTCTGCCATCTCCTTGCGGGGCCATCAGGCTCCTCGATGAGCACTGGTGACGGCGTCTCTTCGTGGTGGGTCATCGATCATGCCGCCGAGCAGCTCTCAAGTCTTTTGCACGTGGATGGCAAACTGCTCATCACACTTCGTCTGCAATATGTCGATTGTGCGCCCAAGGACTGTCACACAACCACCGATATTGCTGCGTGGCGATGCTAAGTGATGTGTGCCTGTCCTACACCGGCCGTGAACTCTTGCTCCCCGACCTGCCCAACTTCTTCTCTCTCGCCGAAGATGTAACGCAGGTAGGGTCAACGTCGAAGCTTTGGTCTTTGCCTGGCATGCTTGAAAACTAATGGTAGATGGGTGAGATCTGAGCACAGTGTCGCGACGGTGCGTTGCCGCCTGGGTTATATGCAGCAGGCCATTAGCTGGTGGTGGGAAACCGATGAGGGAAGAGGCGGGGATTTTACAATACACCCATGTGGAGCGCGGGAAGACTAAGTGGAGCACACAAACCCGAATACTGTATGCGGTGCCACGTGTTATCTATCCACACACGTGTTAACATAAGAAAACATAGTGTGTAACTTACTAATCACGCACACAGTACTTCGCAGACGCATCGTGTGGCGATACTCCTAGCCACCGCAAGCAACTAGTTTGCATTTTTTCTTCAAAGTTTTTTCGTACACACAGAATCGCACACGAATTAACTGTAGAAACCGTCTGTGTTATAATTTCTCATCCATCGAAACAGTTCATCTGAGTGGGCTATTTGCCCGCGTATCACACACATCTTGTTTACCACGAATCGTTTGTGTTTCTTTTGGGCTCATCGCAAACGTTCATCTATGTGAACTATATGTCGGCATATCAACACATCTTGTTAGGTGAACCGTTTCTGTTATGTTCCTAATCGAAAACAGTTCATCCTAGTGAACCGTAATGCCGTATATCACGCACACCTGATCTGGCTGACCGTTTCTATTGTGTTGCCTAATCACAAACGTTAATCCGAGTGAACTGTATGCCGTATATCGACACACCTTGATATGGCTGCCCGTTTCTATTGTTCTGTCTCATCGCAAACAGTTCGTATGGATCAACCTAATGCCCTGCATCGCACACGCAACTAAAATCTCAACCGTGTTTGATGTCTCCGCCATCTCTCGCAATGTTTTGTCATCTTTTTTGACGGGTTTTTACATCACTGTTTGCGATTAATGCATCGCACACAGTTTCATGGAAGGGTCTCTGATCATAGTCTCGCGTTAGTAGCATCCTTCAGTAGTGCAAGCTACTATAACTTGGGTTTTTGCCTAATTTTTTTCAACTGGTGGAATTACAGGTTGTGGTGTTCCATCTCTGGGTTGGGTCCCTGATCGTCCCTCCGCTATTCGACAAAAGATGTCCATTTGTTGGATGTTGAGTTTTGTTCATAGGATGATGGTTGGGTTCATTTGTTAGTTTGTGTATTCATCCCATGTGTATAATCTTGTATTCTTTTGTATTTTATCTTGTGTATAAATCTTGTATTCGATCTTGTCGTTAAAACATACCCCGATTGTAACTCTTTGATTTTGGAGGCATTTGAAAACATGAGAGAGGGGGTCATTAAAACATAACCCCGATAACTTCGACATGAGTGGGGGTTGTTAAAACATAACCCGATAACTTCGACATGAGGGGGGGGTCATTAAAACACCAACCCCGATAACTTTGATTTTGAGGCATATGAAAACATGATTTGCACGTCGACAGGCATGAGAGAGGCGGTCCCGCAAAGTATCCTCTCTCGAAAGATAGGGACGACTCATCAGACATGAGGGGGGGGAGTCCTCGACGATCGTCTGAAACTGACTGTTATAAAACTTGTCACTTTGCATATTGTGCCACTATCCATTGCTCATATGCATTGATTCCCTTGTTGTGATTAGGTCTATGTTTGCCACTAATCATCTCATCTCTCATGGTTTGTATATTCCATGTTGTAATATTTGCAAAAAACTATGGACAAAGACTTAGAAAAGAAGAGTTGTTGGGGGATATAATCCGCGACGGAGGTGATGATATCACCTTGTCGTTCTCAACGACAACGATGGTGAGGGAAGAGAGGATGACGGCTCCGGTGATCGAATGGACAAGGGAGAGATCATGAGGGCTCCGGTGATCGAATGGAGGAGGGAGGAGATGAAGGAGAAGGCGGTGGGAGCCTTAACTGTTGCAAAGTCCGGCGAGGTATATATATATATTAATTAAGCCTCTGCTGACTAGATGCATTAATTGTTTGTATGTACATACATTAACTCTTCTTTTCTTCTTCTTAGCCCTCCGGATCGAGCCAAACTTCTGTAAGGAGAACGAGGCCTGAAGAAAAGGTTGGGCCAGGATGAAAGGTTCATGATAGAATAGTCGCTCCAGATGGGCAACCGATTGCTCCCAAGCAGACCACAGAAAAATTTTGTACATCAGTGCGGAGTTATTGTTAGGGACAACTCCCAATCAGCATCCAAGAATGGATAAAAGAAGGACAGTGACATATCTTATGTCGACGATAGACAGAAGATGAAGCTTTGGAACTCGCTATGACAAATTTCAGCCTACCGCCAGAGAGGATCCGAATAACCCAGTTATACAGCGACAAGTCAAGGTGTGGGCTCTTAAGAAGATGCAGAACTATTCAAGACCTGGAAGAAAAGATTGAACCAGTTTGTCGACAAAGACAAGACTCCAGAATTCACCAGTCATATGCGAAGATAAAAGATCACTGGCCCGCATTTGTGGTGTACAAGAAATCGGAGAAAGCTAAGAAAAGGTCCCAGACAAATAAGCTAAATGCTGCAAAAAAAGTATCACCATTTACGGGGGTCAGGTGGCTACAACAATGCCCGGCCTACATGGACAAAGCTGAGAACGACCTGCTTACTAAAGGGGTCCAACCAGCGACATTGAACTGGCCCGATAGGCAAGGACTTGGTTCGTTCGGGTTGGGGGAACTTGGACCCAGAAACAAGGAAGTGTGTTTTCTCACGAAAGCTCAACTTGAAACACCCGTCCCAAAGATTCAGGAAGCAATCAAGGAAGTGCGGGAAGGGAGGTTCCATCCCGATAGAGAGAAGGACGAGCTGTCAAAGGCCCTCGGGAATCCTGAACACCCTGGACGAACACAGGCACATCAGGCTCCGTTCCGTGGAAGTATGGGTTTCCGGACAGCAGTTCCACTTATAGAAGCCGAGGGAGAAAGAAAAAAGGAAGCGACCAGATGCAGAAGATGGAAGAAAGATTAGCGAAACTAGAGGAACTTGAGAGCCAGCAAGCTACCGGCCCACCATCTCACGGCATGAAGATCCTTCATTGGATACTGCCCACGAAGCTACCACCCCACCTCTCAGCAGAGAAGCGCGTGGCTTCCACGGAGCTCGTTCAGCCTGATATCATGGCTCCTCGCTACCCCCCTTGGATGGTATCATGGAGAAGGAACATTGTGAGCTAATTATGAAATGCCATAACCTAACCTTGAGGTGGGGGTCAGCTATGTCTTACCTCGTCGACTTGATGGAACTTTCCATTTTGCTCCCATTCCAGATGGCTTTGCTGTTGTCAGGGTGGATGAAGTAATGAACGGATTTGAGGGGCTGGAGCTTGACTACCCTATAGGTGAAGGGGAGATTTATCTGGAAATGCCTTAAGGACTACCTGTCTATGGAGAAAGGAAACATCTTGCTTCCAACTAGAACGCCACCCTCGTAGACTCAGCCGAAGGGGCCCTCCGCAGACTCCTCACAGTCTAGCTGTATCTCCGCTGCCTCATTCGTCTCCGATGCGTCAGCTGTCTCAGCTACCATCAGATTCTCCTCCTCCCCGCCTCAGCGGACTCCGGCGGAGGAGGCCCCTCAGCATAATCCTCCTCCGCCTCAGCTGTCTCCGCCACGTCAGTGGACTCCGCCTCCTCCGCCGCGTCAGCAGACTCCACCTCCTCCACCGCGTTCGCTGACTCCGCCGCCTCAGCAACGCATAAGAGAGCCGCCACCATCTCCACGGCTAGCATACAACAGGAAGAAATTCAGAGCTGATCCAAGCCTCAAGGCTCCTCCCAAGTTACCATATGAGAGTGACTGACGAGGAAAACAAGGACATCGTGGCTTCCGAAGTGAAGGCCCATTTTGAACGAAAACGTCCACCTCCAAGGAGAAAATAGATCCGGTAAAAGCGAAGCGCTCTTTGGATGCCCTTAGCGACCACCACCACGCCTCCGCTGCTATCAAACTATGAGACCGCTGTATTGCAAAACTTTTGATGAAGCGCAGCGGTCGGGAATAGCAGTGCTGCAAGACAAAGTGGGAAAAATTCCTTCCCCGGCTCGGCGAACGGAAAGCAATCATGCCGACCGCTCAAGGTGTTTACCAATGTCGCTATGATCCGGGGGTAGCGGCCGGTGGTCTTGCTATCACTATTGGTGATTACTTAGGCGATGATGTACAGTTCGAAATGGCTGAGGTAGTAGTGCCCTTTAGATACGAGCACGGAAACCTCTCGTCAAACCTGAGCAGCTCCCGCATGTATCAACGATGATGCGAAGATTACATGACTGGTACTTGAAAATCTGCAAGGATGGGACCGCGGTATCTTTGCTGGGAATTAAAGATGAGCCGATTTCATTGGACTCGACTTGTTATACGTTGAATTTGAAGAATTATTTCAGTTATACAATCAAGACGCCCTCGACAAAACTCTCCATGAGTTGCTATTGCCTGTAAATATTATTTCTGTAATTAAGTCTCTAGCTCAGCTCGTTCATTGCATGTATATATAATTATCCTCACTATATTATACAGATTGAAGATCGTCGAATGCAAAAGAGACAAATATATGAACATTGGGTTCATTAACCCAAATACCGTAAATGAATATACGGTACAAAAGAGACCCGGCGATACTGAGGAAAACTTGCTAAACGCATTACTTTCGACAACAAACAGAAGAAATAATACTCTTTCCTTACAACTTCAAGTGAGTGTTACTGTCCTGTGCATATTCTGTTTCGCTTACTCGAGGTTAAGTGTAATTGATGAGTTATTGCATGCGCAGGTTCCACTTTATTCTGCTATCCATTGAGCTTGACGCGGGAACTAGTAACTGTCTTAGACTCGAGATGTAAGAGCCTAGGAGTGGTCAACATGAGTGAAATGCTCAGAAGTAAGTTCAATCATATCGCACCATATCGGAAACTTCGTTTCTTTCCTGATATCAAGTAATCATTTTCTTTGCCGGCAGGTTTGGAAAAGTTCACCACGCGGTACCGGGTCTAGAGAAAGGAGCTGCGTATTTAAACACCAAGTAATTAGTACTAGCTAGTTCCGCGCATCTCTCATTGATTCTAGTTTCAATACATTATCATGCTTGATGATCATTTTGATTGAACTCTATTCTCGAAAGTGCTTCTGGCAGGCATCCGGAATAATTTATGTGGATCTATATTTGCGAGTTTCATTCACCCACTCAACCTCTGAGTGGGGCTTATCTCACCACTACTGAAGTACGTAAACAATATTCATAATTTTTTTATTACCATCAATTGTGTTGAGTTTCATTCATATATATATATATATTATTTATATATATATAATATATATATATATGTTGACCCCTTTCTTTAAATTAGATATGGCGGAAGCGAGACGAACTCCTACCAAATGATCGCATACGAGCAATTCAAGAGAATTGGCGGGATTCTTTGTTGACCACGTCATATAAAGACGGAGAATACCATCGGGAATTACAATGCGATTTTTGGTAGATGATGTTAGGGATCGTAAGAGATGTTATATTGTTATGTGCATCAACGTGTACATATGTAGTAGCGTCGAATAGATATATGAAACATGTTGTTCGACCAACAAGCGCAAAAGAAGAGGTCACTTCTCTCTATATATTGATCATGAGGATGTTGTTGCAATTAATGGTTCCTTCATTGCTTACTAGCTAGCGTCGAGTTCTCTTTATATGTAGTAGCTAGCGTCGACCAAGCAAGGAGAAAAGAGGTCACTTCTCTCTATATATATGTATGTAGCTAGCTAACACAATATGAAACCCTAAACCCTCCAAACACCTAAACCCCTCCTTTCAAAAAAACTCAGCGCCTGGCCTGCTGACGCGTGACTGCCTTTTAGTCCTGGTCGGTGTTACCAACCGGACTAAAGGTCCTCCTGCCTGGGCGCCCCACAGCGGCCACGTGGAACACCTTTAGTCCCCGGTTCGTAACCCAACCGGGACTAAAATGGGGGCCTTTAGTCATGGTTGGAGAACCGGGACTAAAGGCCCTCTAGAACCGGAAGTGATGCCTTGTTTTCTACTAGTGCTACGATTCGTCCCACACCGTGTTCTCCTCTCAAAGCCCCTCCTGCTCAGGAGAGACAGAGGCATGCTGGCTACAATGCGAGCGATGTGGCGTGTGTAGCACCCGCATCTCCTTCTGGATGGCCGCCCGACACCCGCGGAGTAAGCATCTTGTAGTAGTGTGATCTGACTGTGGAACAATGGCTACAGGCTGAAGGCGAGCTCGTAGCGGATTAGGGCGCGAACAGGGCTCATGGTGGCGGCGCGGAGGGGGCGGGCGAAAATGGAAGTGGCTAGGATTGTGGCTCACCGCCTAGCTTAAATAACCGAATTTGGCTTCTCAGGTAGCGCACCAAGGCCGCGACATGAATGCTTCCTCGCCGGACCGATGGGTTAAAAAAATATGCAGCAGCGTGCAGAGGTCTATGGAGCTGCTACACCAGCTTTCATCCATAATATTAAATATTGTAGTGTAGCTGATCAAAATAAAATTTGAAGTGGTCAAGTTTAACTAAATTAAAATTAAGGTATCTACAAGCTCATTTATTAGGGTTACAGAGTCAGTGTAGGTAACGTACCTTTTCTTGTTTTTCTAAACACGTACCTTTTCTTGTTAAATAATTTTGTTTCATGTTATCTTTTGCAGGATCCATATGATCATAGATGAACGACATTGATGTCTCGTCTGAATTCACCAGTCAAAGATTTTTTAATTGGGTGCAGCCTTGAGAGATGAGCAAAAAATTGCCGAAACCACAAAGCAGACTTTTAGAGCATGGGTGCATTGAGTACATTTTTTTTAACCCACTAAAAATGGTGCTTAAAAGTTTTGTTTTTTAAAACGTTTTTGGCCTAAGTACACATTAAATTTTGTTCAATAATACGTTGTATTGTATGCTACACAATAAAAAATCGGCCGCAAAATTAGCAAAAAACAAACCTATTTTTTTGCATGTAGTTTGTCTTTTTTGTCTCACATGCAAGCACGCATATTGATAAAAATTTACACAGTTATATACACTAATATACCTGCATGTACACATTTTTTTTGGAAATTTCCAGACCATAAAATCCATTTTTTAACTTGAAAAATGGGGCTCAATGTGTACTTGCTCACAAGGCATTACTCGCAAAACCTACGGCTATCCAAACAATTCCTGGAACAATCTTCCCTTCTTTTGTGAATTATATCTACTAACCCTCTAATCTGTCGAGTGAACATATTGATTAGTCTGCCCTTTTTTTAAAGTTGCCGCATTTCCATTAAACATAATAGAGCAATACAACTCACATGGGACTGAAAAGAATATCCAGGAAGGACACATGTCTAGAGACAATTACACAGAAAACCAAAGAAAATCAGAGGTAACTTGAACTTGTTGGGGCCTCTGTGCATAGCCATACCGTTGCCCACCACCGTTCACTGTCATCGCTAGGGCAACGTCCGGAGAAAACAAAGTGAGGAGCCATTGAATCTGACCAAGGAACACCATCACTGAGTAGCTTTATGAGCCAAAAAGTGGCCTGCCATGAATGGTAAAGCCATATCGCTGTGGCGCGTCAGGCGGGTTTCTCCCCATGTTCCTCAGACACCACATATCTTGTTTGCTCGGCCAACATCATTGGAGAGGCGAATCAGATCCCCTCTATCAACCACAAACCTTGCACCTGAACAAGCATCTCCTGAACATCGACGACACCACTGTCTGATAGAGTAGGGATGTTGGCAGACACCTAAACTCATCTCGTCCGGGCACCCTGGCAAAGTCGGAGCAGGCATCACCTAGGAGGAGTGGACTGGAGGAAAATTATTCCACAGCGGCGCTGTTGCCGCTACCCCCTCAACGCCACCGCCCAGAACACCAAATCGTTCACCCAAATCCAAGAGGAACCGGGCGGCGAAAACTGAAACTCCTATATCCATTACCACCAACGAGAAGATCACCGTGCTGGGAGAAGATCAGAGGTATTCACCGCCGCCGTCAAACCGCCGGAGCCGGTAGATGATGGGGAAACACTAGCTACTAGAACCTACACCTAAAGCCTACTGCTACAGAGATCCGCACGGGATCCTGGTGGCCCTCACCCACGAACGACCAATAGGTATCAGGAATGGGGAGCCGCCGGATCGAGGCCGGAATGTGCTGCGCATGGGGTAAGTGATTGCCTTTTTCCTCCTGGTTCGTGAGAGACGGAACTAACCCCCTGGGTTATTAGTGCCCTTGGCTCATGTAGACAACCCAAAGTAAAATAGGCTGTATCAAATCTGGTCACTGGTGGCCTAATTAAATCCTTCCCATCGGTGGATTCTCTCACTAAAGTAAGAACCAAAATATATTACTCCCTATGACCCATTAAATCAACGACAATTAATATGAATTGGAGAGAGAGTAGCAATTTTTCAGCCCTTTGTAATTGTTGTCTATGCATCCTAATCTTCTTTCCAAAATCCTCAAGAGCTAAATAAATACAATGAGCTGCACATGGGGTGCGCACCCGGCTATGTTGACAAGGTGTGTGGTGTGTGAGGGGGGCGGGGGTTGTGCAGTCGACCGAGGTCACGGTTTCGGTTTTGATAAATTACAAAATGTTGTTAATATAGAAAAGAGGAAATGAAAAATATATTGTTACTAAAATGAGAGAGAAATTAAGAAGGAGAAAAGTCAGTTAAGATGTAAAGATGGAGGGGAAAATTGTACTAGGTTGCTAAGTGAAAAAAAAGGAGAGAGTTAAATAATAAAATTTTTAAAGGAAAGCCGGCCACGGTCGAGCATTAATATGGATTAGAGAGAGAGCAAATTTTCCAGCCCTTTGTAATTGTTGTCCATGCATCCTAATCTTCTTTCCAAATCCTCAAGAGCTAAATAAATACAATGAGCTGCACATGGGGTGGCACCCCGCTATGTCGACAAGGTGTGTGTTGTGTGTGTCAGGGGGGGGGGGGGGGGGGGCGGGGTGTGCAGTCGACCGATGGTCACGGTTTCGGTTTTGATAAACTTACAAACTGTTGTTTTAATATAAAAGAGGAAAGGAAAATATATTGTTACTAAAATGAGAGAGAAATTAAGAAGGAGAAAAGTCAGTTAAGATGTAAGATGGAGGGGAAATTGTACTATGTTGCTAAGTGAAAAGAAAAAGAGAGAGAGTTAATATAATTTTTTTAAAAGTAAGCCGGCCACGGATCGAGCATTAATATGGACTGGAGAGAGAGTAGCAATTTTCCAGCCCTTGTAATGTTGTCCATGCATCCTACTTCTTTCCAAAATACTCAAGAGCTAATAAATACAATGAGCTGCACATGGAGGTGGCACCCGGCTATGTCGACAAGGTGTGTGTGTGTGTCAAGGGGGGCGGGGTGTGCAGTCGACGATGGTCACGGTTTCGGTTTTGATAAACTTTCAAAATTTGTTAATATGAAAAGAGGAAAGGAAAAATATATTGTTACTAAATGAGAGAGAAATTAAGAAGGAGAAAAGTCAGTTAAGATGTAAAGATGGAGGGGAAAAATTGTACTAGGTTGCTAAGTGAAAAAAAAGGAGAGAGTTAAATATAATTTTTTTAAAAAAGAAAGCCGGCCACGGATCGAGCATTATATGGATTAGAGAGAGAGTACAATTTTCCAGCCCTTCGTATTGTTGTCCATGCATCCTAATCTTCTTTCCAAAATCCTCAAGAGCTAAATAAATACATGAGCTGCACATGGAGGTGGCACCCGGCTATGTCGACAAGGTGTGTGTGTGTGTGTGTCAAGGGGGGGCGGGGTGTGCAGTCGACCGATGGTCACGGTTTCGGTTTTGTAAACTACAAATGTTGTTAATATAGAAAAGAGGAAGGAAAAAATATATTGTTACTAATGAGAGAGAAATTAAGAAGGAGAAAAGTCAGTTAAGATGTAAAGATGGGGGGAAAATTTGTTCTAGGTTGCTAAATGAAAAAAAGGAGAGAGTTAAATAATAATTTTTTAAAAAGGTAAGCCGGCCACGGATCGAGCATTAATATGGATTGGAGAGGGAGTAGCAATTTTCCAGCCCTTTGTAATTTGTTATCCATGCATCCTAATCTTCTTTCCAAAATCCTCAAGAGCTAAATAAATACAATGAGCTGCAAATGAAGGTGGCACCCGGCTATGTCGACAAGGTGTGTGTGTGGTGTGTGTGTGTGTCAGGGGGGGAGGCGGGGGTGTGCAGTCAACCGATGGTAACGGTTTCGGTTTTGTAAACTTACAAATGTTGTTATATAGAAAAGAGGAGAAGGAATATATGTTACTAATGGAGAATTGAAGGAGAAATGTCGTTAAGTTTAGTGGGGGAAAAATTGTACTAGGTTGCTAAGTGAAAATAGAAAGAACAGAGTTAAATAATATTTTTTTAAAGGTAAGCGGCCACGGATTGAGCATTAATATGGATTAGAGAGAGAGTAGTAATTTTCCAGCCCTGTAATTGTTGTCCATGCATCCTAATCTTCTTCCAAAATACTCAAGAGCTAAATAAATACAATGAGCTGCACATGGAGGTGGCACCCGCTATGTCGACAAGGTGGTGTGTGTGTCAAGGGGGGCAGTGTGCAGTCAACTGATGGTCACGGTTTCGGTTTTGATAAACTTACAAAATGTTGTTAATATGAAAAGAGGAAAGAAAAAATATATTGTTACTTAAATGAGGAGAAAATAAGAAGAGAAAAGTCAGTTAAGATGTAAAGATGGGGGAATTGTACTAGGTTGCTAAGTGAAAAGAAAAGGAGAGAGTTAAATAATATTTTTTTTAAAGGTAACCGGCCACGGATCGAGCATTAATATGGATTGGAGAGAGAGTAGCAATTTTCCAGCCCTTTGTAATTGTTGTCCATGCATCCTAATCTTCTTTCCAAAATCCTCAAGGCTAAATAATACAATGAGCTGCACATGGAGGTGGCACCCGACTATGTCGACAAGGTTGGTGTGTGTGTGTCAAGGGGGGGCGGGGTGTGCAGTCAACCGATGGTCACGGTTTCGGTTTTGATAAACTTACAAAATGTTGTTAAAATAGAAAAGAGGAAAGGAAAAATATATTGTTACTAAAATGAGAGAGAAATTAAGAAGAGAAAAGTCAGTTAAGATGTAAGATGGAGGGGAAAATTGTACTATGTTGCTAAGCGAAAAGAAAAAGAGAGAGTTAAATATTAATTTTTTTAAAACTAGCCGGCCACGATCGAGCATTAATATGGATTGGAGAGAGAGTAGCAATTTTCCAGCCCTTTGTAATTGTTGTCCATGCATCCTAATCTTCTTTCCAAAATACTCAAGAGCTAAATAATACAATGAGCTGCACATGGAGGTGGCACCCGGCTATGTCGACAAGGGTGTGTGTGTTTGTCAAGGGGGGGCGGGGGTGTGCTTCAACAGATGGTCACGGTTTCGTTTTTATAAACTTACAAAATGTGGTTAATATAGAAAGAGGAATGGAAAAATATTGTTACTAAAATGAGAGAGAATTGAAGAAAGAGAAAAGTCAGTTAGATGTAAAGATGGAGGGAAAAATTGTACTAGGTTGCTATGAAAAGAAAAAGGAGAGAGTTAAATAATATTTTTTTAAAGGAAACGCGCCACGGATCGAGCATTAATATGGATTGGAGAGAGAGTAGCAATTTTCTAGCCCTTTGTAATTGTTGTCCATGCATCCTAATCTTCTTTCCAAAATCCTCAAGAGCTAAATAAATACAATGAGCTGCACATGAGGTGGCACCCGACTATGTCGACAAGGTGTGTGTGTGTGTGTCAAGGGGGGGCGGGATGTGCTCAACCGATGGTCACGGTTTCGGTTTTGATAAATTTACAAAATGTTGCTAATATAGAAAAGAGGAAAGGAAAAATATATTGTTACTAAAATGAGAGAGAAATTAAGAAGGAGAAAGTCAGTTAAGATGTAAAGATGGAGGGGAAAAATTGTACTAGGTTGCTAAGTGAAAGAAAAAGAGAGTTAAATATATTTTTTTAAAGTAAGTCGGCCACGGATCGAGCATTAATATGGATTGGGAGAGAGTAGCAATTTTCCAGCCCTTTGTAATTGTTGTCCATGCATCCTAATCTTCTTTCCAAAATCCAAGAGCTAAATAAATACAATGAGCTGCACATGGAGGTGGCACCCGGCTATGCCGACAGGGTGTGTGTGTGTGTCAAGGGGGGGGGTGTGTGCAGTCGACCGATGGTCACGGTTTTGGTTTTGATAACTTACAAAATGTTGTTAATAGAAATAAAGAGGAAATGAAAAATATATTGTTACTAAAATGAGAGATAAATTAAGAAAGTAAAGTCAGTTAAGATTAAAGATGGAGGGGGAAAATTGTACTAGGTTGCTAAGTGAAAAGAAAAAGGAGAAGTTAAATATATTTTTTTTAAAAGTTAAGTCGGCCACGGATCGAGCATTAATGGATTGGAGATGAGAGTAGCAATTTTCCAGCCCTTTGTAATTGTTGTCCATGCATCCTAATCTTCTTTCCAAATCCTCAAGAGCTAAATAAATACAATGAGCTGCACATGGAGGTGGCACCCGGCTATGTTCGACAAGGGGTGTGTGTGTGTGTGTCAGGGGACGGGGGTGGTTGCAGTCAACTGATGGTCACGGTTTCGGTTTTGATAACTAACAAAATGTTGTTGAATATAGAAAAGAGGAAGGAAAATATATTGTTACTAAAATGAGAGAGAATTTAAGAAAGAGAAAGTCAGTTAAGATGTAAGATGGAGGGGAAAATTGTACTAGGTTCTAAGTGAAAAAAAAGGAGAGAGTTAAATAATATTTTTTTTAAAGTAAGCCGGCCATGGATCGAGCATTAATATGGATTGGAAGAGAGTAGCAATTTTCCAGCCCTTGTAATTGTTGTCATGCATCCTAATTTCTTTCCAAAATTCTCAAGAGCTCAATAAGTACAATGAGCTGCACATGGAGGTGGCACCGGCTATGTCGACAAGGTGTGTGTGTGTGTGTCAGGGGGCGGGGGTGTGCAGTCAACCGATGGTCATGGTTTCGGTTTTGATAAACTTACAAAATGTTGTTAATAGAAAAGAGGAAAGGAAAAATATATTGTTACTAAAACGAGAGAGAAATTAAGAAGGAGAAGTCAGTTAAGATGTAAAGATGGAGGGGAAAAATTGTACTAGGTTGCTAAGTGAAAAGAAAGAGAGAGTTAATAATAAAAAAATTTAAAGGTAAGCCGGCCACGGATCGAGCATTAATATGGATTGGAGAGAGAGTAGCAATTTTTCAGCCCTTTGTAATTGTTGTCCATGCATCCTAATCTTCTTTCCAAAATCATCAAGAGCTAAATAAATACAATGAGCTACACATAGAGTGGCACCCGGTATGTCGACAAGGTGTGTGTGTGTGTGTGTGGTGTGTCAAGGGGGGTGTGGCAGTCAACCGATGGTCATGTTTCGGTTTTGATAAACTTACAAAATGTTGTTAATATAGAAAAGAGGAAAGGAAAAATATATTGTTCTAAAATGAGAGAGAAATTAAGAAAGAGAAAGTCAGTTAAATGTAAAGATGAGGGAAAATTGTACTAGGTTGCTAAGTGAAAAGAAAAAGGAGAGAGTTAAATAATAATTTTTTTAAAGGTAAGCCGGCCACGGATCGAGCATTATATGGATTGGAGAGAGAAGCAATTTTCCAGCCCTTTGTAATTATTGTCTATGCATCCTAATCTTCTTTCCAAAATCCTCAAGAGCGAAATAAATACAATGAGTTGCACATGAGGTGGCACCCGGCTATGTTGACAAGGTGTGTGTGGTGTGTCAAGCGGGGGGGGGGGGGGCGGGGTGTGCAGTTGACCGATGGTCACGGTTTAGGTTTTGATAAATTTACAAAATGTTGTTAATATAGAAAAGAGGAAAGGAAAAATATATTGTTACTAAAATGAGAGAGAAATTAAGAAGGAGAAAAGTCTGTTAAGATGTAAAGATGGAGGGGAAAAATTGTACTAGGTTGCTAAGTGAAAAGAAAAAGAGATTTAAATAATAATTTTTTAAAAAGGTAAGCCGGCCACGGATCAAGCATTAATATGGATTGGAGAGAGAGTAGCAATTTTCTAGCCCTTTGTAATTGTTGTCCATGCATCCTAATCTTCTTTCCAAAATCCTCAAGAGCTAAATAAATACAATGAGCTGCACATGGAGGTGGCACCCGGTTATGTCGACAAGGTGTGTGTGTGTGTCAAGGGGGGGGGGGTGTGAATCGACCGATGGTCACGGTTTTGGTTTGATAAACTTACAAAATGTTGTTAACATAGAAAAAGGAAAGGAAAAAAAATTGTTACTAAAATGAGAGAGAAATTAAGAATGAGAAAAGTCAGTTAAGATGTAAAGATGGAGGGGAAAAACTGTACTAGGTTGCTAAGTGAAAAGAAAAAGGAGAGTGTTATAATAATATATTTTTTTCAAAAGGTAAGCCGACCACGGATCGAGCATTAATATGGATATGAGAGAGAGTAGCAATTTTCCAGCCTTTTTAATTGTTTGCATGCATCCTAATCTTCTTTCCAAAATCATCAAGAGCTAAATAAATACAAGAGCTGTACATGGAGGTGGCACCCGGCTATGTCGACAAGGTGTGTGTGTGGTGTGTCAAGGGGGGCGGGGGTGTGCAGTCAATGATGGTCACGGTTTCGGTTTTGAAAACTAACAAATGTTGTTAATATAGAAAAGAGGAAAGGAAAATAATATTGTTACTAAATGAGAGAGAAATTAAGAAGGAGAAAAGTCAGTTAAGGGTAAAGATGGAGGGGGAAAATTGTACTAGGTTGCAAGTGAAAAGAAAAGAGAGAGTTAAATAATAATTTGAAAAGTAAGCCGGCAACGGATTGAGCATTAATATGGATGGAGGAGAGTAGCAATTTCCAGCCCTTTGTAATTGTTGTCCATGCATCCTAATCTTCTTTCCAAAATCCTCAAGAGCTAAATAAATACAATGAGCGCACTTGAAGGTGGCACCGGCTATGTCGACAAGGTGTGTGGTGTGTGTGTGTAATGTGGGGGGGCGGGGGTGTGCAGTCAACCGATGGTCACGGTTTCGGTTTTGATAAACAGAAAAATGTTGTTAATATAGAAAAGAGAAAAGGAAAAATATGTTACTAAAATGAGAGAGAAATTAAGTAGGAGAAAGTCAGTTAAGATGTAAAGATGGAGGGGAGGAAATGTATATGTTGCTAAGTGAAAAGAAAAGGAGAGAGTTAAATAATATTTTTTTAAAGGTAAGCCGGCCACGGATCGAGCATTAATATGAATTGGAGAGGAGAGTAGCAATTTTTCAGCCCTTTGTATTATTGTCCATGCATCCTAATCTTCTTTCCAAAACTCAAGAGCTAAATAAATACAATGAGCTGCACATGGAGGTGGCACCCGGCTATGTCGAAAAGTGTGTGTGTGTCAAGGGGGGGCGGGGTTGTGCATCAAACTGATGGTCACGGTTTCGGTTTTCATAAAATACAAAATGTTGTTAATAGAAAATAGGAAAGGAAAAATATATTGTTACTAAATGAGAGTGAAATAAGAAGGAGAAAAGTAGTTAAGATGTAAAGGGGAGGGAAAAAAATTGTAATAGGTTGCTAAGTGAAAAGAAAAAGGAGAGAGTTAAATAATAATTTTTTAAAAGGTAACCGGCCACGGATCGAGCATTAATATGGATTGGAGAGAGAGTAGTAATTTTCCAGCCCTTTGTAATTGTTGTCCATGCATCCTATATTCTTTCCAAAATCCTCAAGAGCTAAATAAATACAATGAGCTGCACATGGAGGTGGCACCCGACTATGTCGACAAGGTGTGTGGTGTGTGTGTGTCATGGGGGGCGGGGGGGGGTGTGCATTCAACAGTGGTCACTGTTTCGGTTTTGTAAACTTACAAAATGTTGTAATATAGAAAGAGGAAAGGAAAAAATATATTGTACTAAAGATGAGAGAATTAAGAAGGAGAAAATGTCAGTTAAGATGTAAACATGGAGGGGAAAAATTGTATTAGGTTGCTAAGTGAAAAGAAAAGGAGAGCGTTAAATAATATTTTTTAAAAAGGTAAGCGGCCACGATCGAGCATTAATATGGATTGGAGAGAGAGTAACAATTTTCCAGCCTTTGTAATTGTTGTCCATGCATCCTAATCTTCTTTCCAAAATCCTCAAGAGCTAAATAAATACAATGAGCTGCACATGTAGGTGGCACCCGGTATGTCGACAAGGTGTGTTTGTGTGTGTCAAGGGGAGGCAGGGGTGTGTAGTCAAATGATGGTCACGATTTCGGTTGTTGATAAACTTGACAAAGTTGTAATATAGAAAAGAGGAAAGGAAAAATATATTGCTAAAAATGACAGACAAAATTAAGAAGGAGAAAAGCCAGTAAGATGTAAAGATGGAAGGGAAAAATTGTACTAGGTTGCTAAGTGAAAAGAAAAAGGAGAGAGTTAATAATATTTTTTTAAAGGTAAGCGGCCATGGACGAGCATATATATGGATTGGAGAGAGAATAGCAATTTTCAGCCTTTGTAATTGTTGTCCACGCATACTAATCTTCTTTCCAAAATCCTCAGAGCTAATAAATACATGAGCTACACATGGAGGTGGCACCCGCTATGTCGACAAGGGGGGGTGGTGTGTCAAGGGGGAGGGGGGCGGGTGTGCAGTCAACCGATGGTCACGGTTTGGGTTTGATAAACTTACAAAATGTTGTTAATATAGAAAAGAGGAAAGGAAAAAATATATGTTACTAAAATGAGAGAGAAATTAGAAGAGAGAAAAGTCAGTTAAGATGTAAAGATGGAGGGGAAAATGTACATAGGTTGCTAAGTGAAAGAAAAGGGAGAGATTTAAATAATATTTTTTAAAAGGTAAGCCGGCACGGATCAAACATTAATATGGATTGGAGAGAGAGTAGCCATTTTCCAGCCCTTGTAATTGTTGTCCATGCATCCTAATCTTCTTTCCAAAATCCTCAAGAGCTAAATAATACAATGAGCTGCACATGGAGGTGGCAACCGGCTATGGTGACAAGGTGTGTGTGTGTGTCAAGGGGGAGGGGTGCAGTCAACCGATGGTCATGGTTTCGGTTTTGATAAACTTACAAAATGTTGTTAATATTGAAAGAGGAAAGGAAAAATATATGTTACTAAAATGAGAGAGAAATTAAGAAGGAGAAAAAGTCAGTAAGATGTAAAGATGGAGGGGAAAATTTACTAGTTGATAAGTGAAAAGAAAAAGGAGAGAGTTAAATAATATTTTTTAAAAAGGTAAGCCGGCCATGGATCGAGCAGTATATGGATTGGAGAGAGAGTATCAATTTTCCAGCCCTTTGTAATTGTTGTCCATGCATCTAATCTTCTTTCCAAATTCTCAAGAGCAATAAAAAAATGAGTTGCACATGGAGGTGGCACCCGGCTATGTCGACAAGGTGTGTGTGTGTGTCAAGGGGGGGGGGGGGGCGGGGGGGGGTGTGCAGTCAACCGATGGTCACGGTTTCGGTTTTGATAAACTTACAAATGTTGTGTATATAGAAAAGAGGAAAGAAAAAATATATTGACTAAAATGAGAGAGAATTTAAGGGAGAAAAGAGTAGTTAAGATGAAAAGATGGAGGGAAAAATTGTACTAGGTGCTAGTGAAAAGAAAAAGAGAGAGTTAAATAATATAATTTTTAAAAGGTAAGCCGGCCATGGATCGACATTAATATGGATTGGAGAGAGAGTAAGAGTAGCAATTTCCAGCCCTGTAATTTTTGTCCATGCATCCTAATCTTCTTTCAAAATCCTCAAGAGCTAAATAAATACAATGAGCTGCACAGGAGGTGGCACCCGGCTATGCGACAAAGGTGTGGTGTGTGGTGTGTGTGTGTCAAGGGGTGCGGGGGTGTGCAGTCAGCAGATGGTCACGGTTTCGGTTTTGATAAACTTACAAAATTTGTAAATATAGAAAAGAGGAAAGAAAACAATATTGTTACTAAAATGAGAGAGAAATTACGAAGGAGAAAAGTCAGTTAAGATGTAAAGATGGAGGGGAAAAATTGTACTAGGTTGCTAAGTGAAAAGAAAATGGAGAGAGTTAAATATATATTTTTTAAGAACGTAAGCCGGCCACGGATCGAGCTTTAATATGGAATGGAGAGAGAGTAGTAATTTTCCAGCCCTTTGTAATTGTTGTCCATGCATCCTAATCTTCTTTCAAAATCCTCAAGAGCTAAATAAATACAGAGCTGCACATGGAGGTGGCACCCGGCTATGTCGACAAGGTGGTGTGTGTGTGTGTCAAGGGGGGCGGGGGTGTGCAGTCAACTGATGGTCATGGTTTTGGTTTTGATAAACTTACAAAATGCTGTAATATAGAAAGAGGAAAGGAAAAATATATTGTTACTAAAATGGAAGAGAGAGAGAAAGTAAGAAGGAAGAAAGTCAGTTAAGATGTAAAGATGGAGGGAAAAAATTGTACTAGGTTGCTAAGTGAAAAGAAAAGGAGAGAGTTAAATAATTTTTTTTTAAAGGTAAGCCGGCCATGGATGAGCACTAATATGGTTGGAGAGAGTAGTGCAATTTTCCACCTTTTTAATTGTTGTCCATGCATCCTAATCTCTTTCCAAAATCCTCAAGAGCTAAATAAATACAATGAGCTGCACATGGAGGTGGCACCCGACTATGTCGACAAGGTGTGTGTGTGGTTGTCAAGGGGGGCGGGGTGGGTGCAGTCAACCGATGGTCACGGTTTCAGTTTTGATAAACTTACAAAATGTTGTTAATACAGAAAAGAGGAAAGGAAAATATATTGTTACTAAAATGAGAGAGAAATTACGAAGGAGAAAAGTTAGTTAAGATATAAAGATGGAGGGGAAAAATTGTACTGGTTGCTAAGTGAAAAGAAAAAGGAGGAGTTAAATAATAATTTTTAAAAAAGGTAAGCCGGCCAGGATACGAGCATTAATATGGATTGGAGAGAGAGTAGCAATTTTCCAGCCCTTTGTAATTGTTGTCCATGCATCTCTAATCTTCTTTCCAAAATCTCAAGAGCTAAATAAATACAATGAGCTGCACATGGAGTGGCAGGCTAAGTAGACAAGGTTGTGTGGTGTGTGTGTCAAGAGGGGGGGGCGGGGGTGTGCAGTCAACTGATGGTCACGGTTTCGGTTTTGATAAAACTACAAAATGTTGTTAATATAGAAAGAGGAAAGGAAAAATATATTGTTACTAAAATGAGAGAAATTAAGAAGAGAAAAGTCAGTTAAGATGTAAAGATGGAGGGGAAAATTGTTAGGTTGCCAAGTGAAAAGAAAAAGGAGAGAGAGAGTTATTTTTTTTGAAAGGTAAGCGGCCACGGAACAGAGCATTAATATGGATTGGAGAGAGGTAGCAATTTTCCCGCTTTTGTAATTGTTGTCCATGCATACTAATCTTCTTTCCAAAATCCTGAAGTGCTAATAAAATACAATGAGCTACAAATGGAGGTGGCACCCGGCTATGTCGACAAGGGGTGTGTGTGGTGTGTGGGTGCAAGGGGGGGGTGTGGCAGTCGACCGATGGTCACGGTTTCGATTTTGATAAACTTACAAAATGTTGTTAATATAGAAAAGAGGAAAGGAAAAATATATTGTTACTAAAATGAGAGAGAAATTAAGAAGGAGCAAAGTCAGTTAAGATGTAAAGATGGAGGGAAAAAATTGTACTAGGTTGCTAAGTGAAAAGAAAAAGAAGAGAGTTAAATAATAATTTTTTTAAATGGTAAGCCAGCCACGGATCGAACATTAATATGGATTGGAGAGAGAGTAGCAATTTTCCAGCCCTTTGTAATTGTTGTCCATGCATCCTAATCTTCTTCCCAAATCCTCAAGAGCTAAATAAATACAATGAGCTGCATAAGGAGGTGGCACCCGGCTATGTGACAAGGGTGTGTGTGTGTGTCAGGGGGGGGGGGGTGTGCAGTGAACCGATGGTCACGGTTCGGTTTTGATAAACTTACAAAATGTGTGTAATATAGAAAGAGGAAAGGAAAAATATATTGTTACTAAAATGAGGGAAATTAAGAAGGAGAAAAGTCAGTTAAGATGTAAAGATGGAGGGGGAAAATTGTACTTGGTTGCTAACTGAAAAGAAAAAGGAGAGAGTTAAATAAGAATTTTTAAAAAAAGGTAAGCCTGCCACGGATCGAGCATTAATATGGACTGGAGAGAGAGTAGCAATTTTTCAGCCCTTATAATTTTGTCCATGCATCCTAATCTTCTTTCCAAATCCTCAAGAGTAAATAAATAAAATGAGTGCACATGGAGGTGGCACCTGGCTATGTCGACAAGGTGTGTGTGTGTGTGTCAAGGGGGGGGGGGTGTGCAGTCACCGATGGTCATGGTTTCGGTTTTGATAAACTTACAAAATGTGGTAATATAGAAAAGAGGAAGGAAAGGAAATTATTGTTACTAAAATGAGAGAAATTAAGGAGAAAGTCAGAGTTAAGATGTAAAGATGGAGGGGGAAAAATTATACTAGGTTGTAAGTGAAAGAAAAAAATGAGAGTTAATATATATTTTTTTTTAAAGGTAAGCCGGCCACGGATTGAACATTAATATGGATTGCAGAGAGAGAGTAGCAATTTTCCAGCCCTATGTAATTGTTGTCCATGCATCCTAATCTTCTTTCCAAAATTCAAGAGCTAAATAATCAATGAGCACATGGAGGTGGCACCCGGCTATGTCGACAAGGTGTGTGGTGGTGGGTGTGTGTGGAGGGCAGGGGGGGGGGTGTGCAGTCAGCCGATGGTCAGTTTCGGTTTTGATAACTTACAAAATGTTGGTAATATAGAAAAGAGGAAAGAAAAAATATATTGTTACTAAAATGAGAGAGAAAAGAAGAAGGAGGAAAAGTCAGTTAAGATGTAAAGATGGAGGGGGAAAATTGTTACTACTGGTTGCTAAGTGAAAAGAAAAATGAGAGAGTTAAATAATAATTTAAAAAAAAGGTAAGCCGGCCACAGATTGAGCATTAATATGGATTGGAGAGAGAGTAGCATATTCCAGCCCTTTGTAATTGTGTCCATGCATCTAATCTTCTTTCCAAAATCTCAAGAGCTAAATAAAATAAATGAGCTGCACATGGAGGTGGCACCGGCTATGTGACAAGGTGGTGTGTGTGTGTCAAGGGGGGGGGGGGGGGGGCGGGGTGTGCGGTCAATCGATGGTCACGGTTTCGGTGATAAACTTAAAAATGTTGGTAATATAGAAAAGAGGAAAGGAAAAATATATTGTACTAAAAGAGAGGAATTAAGAAGGAGAAAAGTCACAGTTAGATGATAAGAAGGGGTGAAAAATTATACTAGGTTGCTAAGTGAAAAGAAAAAAAGAGAGTTAATAATTTTTTTTTAAAAGGTAAGCCGGCCACGGATCGAACTATATGGATGGGAGAGAGAGTAGCAATTTTTCAGCCCTGTAATTGTGGTCCATGCATTAATCTTCTCACCAAAACGTATAAATAAATACAATGAGCTGCACATGAAGGTGGCACCCGGCTATGTCGACAAGGTGTGGTGTGTGTGTGTCGGGGGGGGGGGGTGTGCGTGTTGTTCGATGGTCACGGTTTCGGTTTTGATAAACTTACAAAATGTTGTTAATATGAAAAGAGAAAAGGAAAAATATATTGTACTAAATGAGAGGAATTAAGAGGAGAAAAGTCAGTTAGATGTTAGATGGAGGGGAAATTGTACACTAGGTTGCTAGGTGAAAAGAAAAAGAGAGAGTTAAATAA
Source organism: Thinopyrum elongatum (assembly GCA_011799875.1). NCBI lineage: Eukaryota > Viridiplantae > Streptophyta > Magnoliopsida > Poales > Poaceae > Thinopyrum > Thinopyrum elongatum. The sequence goes on along the minus strand of CM022297.1, from coordinate 485,444,194 downwards.
TAAAAAATAAAAAAAACTGGCCACGGATCGAACCTTGGGCACGTGCTGGGACAGTGGTTCGTTGTGACAATTGCGCTAGAGCGGTGTTTCGAAAGAAAATGGATATAATTCTTAGACGCAGAAATGAACCCAGGGTTGGCTCATAGACGCGGAGGGGATTCGTTCGAATTTTGTGTCCTGGGGTAGCTTCAATGTAATTGGGTAGCGTCACGTTTCCCCTTCCACCATCGAATCGAGCGAGGCGGCGGGGGGGCGGCGCGGCGAATGGGGGGGTGGCGCTAGAGTACAGCATAGCAGAGAGAGAGGGGAAGGGAGTGATGTCGCGGGCGAAGGAACTCTCCCCCCCCCCCCCGCTTGACACACACACACACCTTGTCAACATAGCCGGGTGCCACCTCCATGTGCAACTCATTGTATTTATTTCGCTCTTGAGGATTTTGGAAAGAAGATTAGGATGCATAGACAATAATTACAAAGGGCTGGAAAATTGCTACTCTCTCTCCAATCCATATTAATGCTCGATCCGTGGCCGGCTTACCTTTAAAAAATTATTATTTAACTCTCTCCTTTTTCTTTTCACTTAGCAACCTAGTACAATTTTTCCCCTACATCTTTACATGTTAACTGACTTTTCTCTTTCTTAATTTCTCTCTCATTTTAGTAACAATATATTTTTCCTTTCCTCTTTTCTATATTAACAACATTTTGTAAGTTTATCAAAACCGAAACCATGACCATCGGTTGACTGCACACACCCCCCCTTGACACACACACACACACACACACACCTTGTCGACATAACCGGGTGCCACCTCTATGTGTAGCTCATTGTATTTATTTAGCTCTTGATGATTTTGGAAAGAAGATTAGGATGCATGGACAACAATTACAAAGGGCTGAAAAATTGCTACTCTCTCTCCAATCCATATTAATGCTCGATCCGTGGCCGGCTTACCTTTTAAATTTTTTTATTATTTAACTCTCTCCGTTTTCTTTTCACTTAGCAACCTAGTACAATTTTTCCCCTCCATCTTTACATCTTAACTGACTTTTCTCCTTCTTAATTTCTCTCTCGTTTTAGTAACAATATATTTTTCCTTTCCTCTTTTCTATATTAACAACATTTTGTAAGTTTATCAAAACCGAAACCATGACCATCGGTTGACTGCACACCCCCGCCCCCCTGACACACACACACACCTTGTCGACATAGCCGGGTGCCACCTCCATGTGCAGCTCATTGTACTTATTGAGCTCTTGAGAATTTTGGAAAGAAAATTAGGATGCATGAACAACAATTACAAGGGGCTGGAAAATTGCTACTCTCTCTCCAATCCATATTAATGCTCGATCCATGGCCGGCTTACATTTAAAAAAAATATTATTTAACTCTCTCCTTTTTATTTTCACTTAGCAACCTAGTACAATTTTCCCCCTCCATCTTTACATCTTAACTGACTTTTCTCTTTCTTAAATTCTCTCTCATTTTAGTAACAATATATTTTTCCATTCCTCTTTTCTATATCAACAACATTTTGTAAGTTCATCAAAACCGAAGCCGTGACCATCAGTTGACTGCACACCCCCGTCCCCCTTGACACACACACACACACGCACCTTGTCGACATAGCCGGGTGCCACCTCCATGTGCAGCTCATTGTATTTATTTAGCTCTTGAGGATTTCGGAAAGAAGATTAGGATGCATGGACAACAATTACAAAGGGCTGGAAAATTGCTACTCTCACTCCAATCCATATTAATGCTCGATCCGTGGCCGACTTAACTTTTAAAAAAAAATATTATTTAACTCTCTCCTTTTTCTTTTCACTTAGCAACCTAGTACAATTTTCCCCCTCCATCTTTAGATCTTAACTGACTTTTATCCTTCTTAATTTATCTCTCATTTTAGTAACAATATATTTTTCATTTCCTCTTTTCTATATTAACAACATTTTGTAAGTTTATCAAAACCAAAACCGTGACCATCGGTCGACTGCACACACCGCCCCCCCTTGACACACACACACACACCTTGTCGGCATAGCCGGGTGCCACCTCCATGTGCAGCTCATTGTATTTATTTAGCTCTTGAGGATTTTGGAAAGAAGATTAGGATGCATGGACAACAATTACAAAGGGCTGGAAAATTGCTACTCTCTCTCCAATCCATATTAATGCTCGATCCGTGGCCGACTTACCTTTAAAAAAAATATTATTTAACTCTCTTTTTCTTTTCACTTAGCAACCTAGTACAATTTTCCCCCTCCATCTTTACATCTTAACTGACTTTTCTCCTTCTTAATTTCTCTCTCATTTTAGTAACAATATATTTTTCCTTTCCTCTTTTCTATATTAGCAACATTTTGTAAATTTATCAAAACCGAAACCGTGACCATCGGTTGACTGCACATCCCCGCCCCCCCTTGACACACACACACACACCTTGTCGACATAGTCGGGTGCCACCTCCATGTGCAGCTCATTGTATTTATTTAGCTCTTGAGGATTTTGGAAAGAAGATTAGGATGCATGGACAACAATTACAAAGGGCTAGAAAATTGCTACTCTCTCTCCAATCCATATTAATGCTCGATCCGTGGCCGGCTTACCTTTAAAAAAATATTATTTAACTCTCTCCTTTTTCTTTTCACTTAGCAACCTAGTACAATTTTTCCCCTCCATCTTTACATCTTAACTGACTTTTCTCTTTCTTCAATTCTCTCTCATTTTAGTAACAATATGTTTTTCCATTCCTCTTTTCTATATTAACAACATTTTGTAAGTTTATCAAAAACGAAACCGTGACCATCTGTTGAAGCACACCCCCGCCCCCCCTTGACAAACACACACACCTTGTCGACATAGCCGGGTGCCACCTCCATGTGCAGCTCATTGTATTTATTTAGCTCTTGAGTATTTTGGAAAGAAGATTAGGATGCATGGACAACAATTACAAAGGGCTGGAAAATTGCTACTCTCTCTCCAATCCATATTAATGCTCGATCCGTGGCCGGCTTACGTTTTAAAAAAATTAATATTTAACTCTCTCCTTTTTCTTTTCGCTTAGCAACATAGTACAATTTTCCCCTCCATCTTTACATCTTAACTGACTTTTCTCCTTCTTAATTTCTCTCTCATTTTAGTAACAATATATTTTTCATTTCCTCTTTTCTATTTTAACAACATTTTGTAAGTTTATCAAAACCGAAACCGTGACCATCGGTTGACTGCACATCCCCGCCCCCCCTTGACACACACACACAAACCTTGTCGACATAGTCGGGTGCCACCTCCATGTGCAGCTCATTGTATTTATTTAGCTCTTGAGGATTTTGGAAAGAAGATTAGGATGCATGGACAACAATTACAAAGGGCTGGAAAATTGCTACTCTCTCTCCAATCCATATTAATGCTCGATCCGTGGCCGGTTTACCTTTTAAAAAAAATATTATTTAACTCTCTCCTTTTTCTTTTCACTTAGCAACCTAGTACAATTCCCCCCCATCTTTACATCTTAACTGACTTTTCTCCTTCTTAATTTCTCTCTCATTTAAGTAACAATATATTTTTTCTTTCCTCTTTTCTATATTAACAACATTTTGTAAGTTTATCAAAACCGAAACCGTGACCATCAGTTGACTGCACACCCTGCCCCCCTTGACACACACACACCTTGTCGACATAGCCGGGTGCCACCTCCATGTGCAGCTCATTGTATTTATTTAGCTCTTGAGTATTTTGGAAAGAAGATTAGGATGCATGGACAACAATTACAAAGGGCTGGAAAATTACTACTCTCTCTCTAATCCATATTAATGCTCAATCCGTGGCCTGCTTACCTTTAAAAAAATATTATTTAACTCTGTTCTTTCTATTTTCACTTAGCAACCTAGTACAATTTTTCCCCTCCATCTTTACATCTTAACTGACATTTCTCCTTCTTAATTTCTCTCTCATTTTAGTAACAATATATTTTTCCTTTCCTCTTTTCTATATTAACAACATTTTGTAAGTTTATCAAAACCGAAACCGTTACCATCGGTTGACTGCACACCCCCGCCTCCCCCCCTTGACACACACACACACACACACACACCTTGTCGACATAGCCGGGTGCCACCTTCATTTGCAGCTCATTGTATTTATTTAGCTCTTGAGGATTTTGGAAAGAAGATTAGGATGCATGGATAACAATTACAAAGGGCTGGAAAATTGCTACTCCCTCTCCAATCCATATTAATGCTCGATCCGTGGCCGGCTTACCTTTTTAAAAAATTATTATTTAACTCTCTCCTTTTTATTTTCATTTAGCAACCTAGAACAAATTTTCCCCTCCATCTTTACATCTTAACTGACTTTTCTCCTTCTTAATTTCTCTCTCATTTTAGTAACAATATATTTTTCCTTTCCTCTTTTCTATATTAACAACAGTTTGTAAGTTTATCAAAACCGAAACCGTGACCATCGGTCGACTGCACACCCCGCCCCCCCTTGACACACACACACACACACCTTGTCGACATAGCCGGGTGCCACCTCCATGTGCAGCTCATTGTATTTATTTAGCTCTTGAGGATTTTGGAAAGAAGATTAGGATGCATGGACAACAATTACGAAGGGCTGGAAAATTGTTACTCTCTCTCTAATCCATATTAATGCTCGATCCGTGGCCGGCTTTCGTTTTGAAAAAAATTATTATTTAACTCTCTCCTTTTTATTTTCACTTAGCAACCTAGTACAATTTTTCCCCTCCATCTTTACATCTTAACTGACTTTTCTCCTTCTTAATTTCTCTCTCATTTTAGTAACAATATATTTTTCCTTTCCTCTTTTCTATATTAACAAGAGTTTGAAAGTTTATCAAAACCGAAACCGTGACCATCAGTCGACTGCACACCCCGCCCCCCTTGACACACACACACACCTTGTCGACATAGCCGGGTGCCACCTCCATGTGCAGCTCATTGTATTTATTTAGCTCTTGAGTATTTTGGAAAGAAGATTAGGATGCATGGACAACAATTACAAAGGGCTGGAAAATTGCTACTCTCTCTCCAGTCCATATTAATGCTCGATCCGTGGCCGGCTTACGTTTTAAAAAAATTATTATTTAACTCTCTCCTTTTTCTTTTCACTTAGCAACATAGTACAATTTTCCCCTCCATCTTTACATCTTAACTGACTTTTCTCCTTCTTAATTTCTCTCTCATTTTAGTAACAATATATTTTTCCTTTCCTCTTTTCTATATTAACAACAGTTTGTAAGTTTATCAAAACCGAAACCGTGACCATCGGTCGACTGCACACCCCGCCCCCCCCCCCCCCCCCCCCCCTTGACACACGCACACACACACCTTGTCGACATAGCGGGGTGCCACCTCCATGTGCAGCTCATTGTATTTATTTAGCTCTTGAGGACTTTGGAAAGAAGATTAGGATGCATGGACAACAATTACAAAGGGCTGGAAAATTGTTGCTCTCTCTCTAATCCATATTAATGCTCGATCCGTGGCCGGCTTTCCTTTTGAAAAATTTTATTATTTAACTCTCTCCTTTTTATTTTCACTTAGCAACCTAGTACAATTTTTCCCCTCCATCTTTACATCTTAACTGACTTTTCTCCTTCTTAATTTCTCTCTCATTTTAGTAACAATATATTTTTCATTTCCTCTTTTCTATATTAACAACATTTTGTAAGTTTATCAAAACCGAAACCGTGACCATCGGTCGACTGCACACCCCCGCCCCCCTCCACACACACACACCTTGTCAACATAGCCGGGTGCCACCTCCATGTGCAGCTCATTGTATTTATTTAGCTCTTGAGGATTTTGGAAAGAAGATTAGGATGCATAGACAACAATTACAAAGGGCTGAAAAATTGCTACTCTCTCTCCAATTCATATTAATTGTCGTTGATTTAATGGGTCATAGGGAGTACATATATTTTGGTTCTTACTTTATTGAGAGAATCCACCGATGGGAAGGATTTAATTAGGCCACCAGTGACAAGATTTGATACAGCCTATTTTACTTTGGGTTGTCTACATGAGCACAAGGGCACACTAATAACCCAGGGGTTAGTTCCGTCTCTCACGAACCAGGAGAAAAAGGCAATCACTTACCCCATGCGCAGCACATTCCGGCATCGATCCCGGCGGCTCCCCATTCCTGATGACCTATTGGTCGTTCGTGGGTGAGGGCCACCAGGATCCTCGTGCGGATCTCTGTAGCAGTAGGCTTTAGGTGTAGGTTCTAGTAGCTAGTGTTTCCCCATCAATTCTACCGGCTCCGGCGGTTATGACGGCGGCGGTGAATACCTCTGATCTTCTCCCAGCACGGTGATCTTCTCCGTTGGTGGTAATGGATATAGGAGTTTCAGTTTTCGCCGCCCGGTTCCTCTTGGATTTGGGTGAACGATTTGGTGTTCTGGGCGGTGGCGTTGAGGTAGCGGCAACAGCGCCGCTGTGGAATAATTTTCCTCCAGTCCACTCCTTCCTAGGTGATGCCTGCTCCGACTTTGCCAGGGTGCCCGGACGAGATGAGTTTAGGTGTCTGCCAACATCCACTACTCTATCAGACAGTGGTGTCGTCGATGTTCAGGAGATGCTTGTTCAGGTGCAAGGTTTGTGGTTGATAGAGGGCAGATCTGATTCGCCTCTCCAATGATGTTGGCCGAGCAAACAAGATATGTGGTCTGAGGAACATGGGGAGAAACCCCGCCTGACGCGCCACAGCGATATTGGCTTTACCATTCATGGCAGGCCACTTCTTTGGCTCATAAAGCTACTTCAGTGATGGTGTTTCCTTGGTCCTAGATTCAATGGCTCCTCACTTTGTTTTCTTCCGGACGTTGCCCTAGCGATGACAGTGAACGGTGGTGGGCAACGGTATGGCTATGCACAGAGGCCCCAACAAGTTCAAGTTACCTCTGATTTTCTTTGGGTTTTCTGTGTAATTGTCTCTAGACATGTGTCCTTCCTGGATATTTCTTTTCAGTCCCATGTGAGTTGTATTTGCTCTATTATGTTTAATGGAAATGCGGCAACTTTAAAAAAAAGGGCAGACTAATCAATATGTTCACTTCGACAGATTAGAGGGTTAGTAGATATAATTCTACAAAAGAAGGGAAGATTGTTCCAGGAATTGTTTTGGATAGCCGTAGGTTTTGCGAGTAATGCCTTTGGAGCAAGTACACATTGAGCCCCATTTTTCAAGTTAAAAAATGGATTTTATGGTCTGGAAATTTCCAAAAAAATTTGTGTACATGCAGGTATATTAGTGTACTATAACTGTGTAAATTTTCATCAATATGCGTGCTTGCATGTGAGACAAAAAAGACAACTACATGCAAAAAAATAGGTTTGTTTTTTGCTAATTTTGCGGCCGGATTTTTTATTGTGTAGCATACAATACAACGTATTATTGAACAAAATTTAATGTGTACTTAGGCCAAAAACGTTTTAAAAAACAAAACTTTTAAGCACCATTTTTTAGTGGTTAAAAAAAATGTACTCCAATGCACCCATGCTCTAAAAGTCTGCTTTGTGGTTTTCGGCAATTTTTTGCCTCATCTCTCAAGGCTGCACCCCAATTTAAAAAATTCTTTGACTGGTGAATTCAGACGAGACATCAATGTCGTTCATCTATGATCATATGGATCCTGCAAAAGATAACATGAAACAAAATTTATTTAACAAGAAAAGGTACGTGTTATAGAAAAACAAGAAAAGGTACGTTACTACACTGACTCTGTAACCCATAAATGAGCTTGTAGATACCTTAATCTTAATTTAGTTAAACTTGACCACTTCAAATTTTATTTTGATCAGCTACACTACAATATTTAATATTATGGATGAAAGCTGGTGTATGCAGCTCCATAGACCTCTGCACGCTGCTGCATATTTTTTTAACCCATCGGTCCGGCGAGGAAGCATTCATGTCGCGGCCTTGGTGCGCTACCTGAGAAGCCAAATTCGGCTATTTAAGCTAGGCGGTGAGCCACAATCCTAGCCACTTCCATTTTCGCCCGCCCCCTCCGCGCCGCCACCATGAGCCCTGTTCGCGCCCTAATCCGCTACGAGCTCGCCTTCAGCCTGTAGCCATGTTCCACAGTCAGATCACCTACTACAAGATGCTTACTCCGCGGTGTCGGGCGGCCATCCAGAAGGAGATGCGGGCTGCCTACACACGCCACATCGCTCGCATTGTAGCCAGCATGCCTCTGTCTCTCCTGAGCAGGAGGGGCTTTGAGATGGAGAACACGGTGTGGGACGAATCGTAGCACTAGTAGAAAACAAGGCATCACTTCCGGTTCTAGAGGGCCTTTAGTCCCGGTTCTCCAACCATGACTAAAGGCCCCCACTTTTAGTCCCGGTTGGGTTACGAACCGGGACTAAAGGTGTTCCACGTGGCCGCTGTGGGGCGCCCAGGCAGGAGGACCTTTAGTCCCGGTTGGTAACACCGACCAGGACTAAAAGGCAGTCACGCGTCAGCAGCTGCCAGGCGCTGAGTTTTTTTTGAAAGGAGGGGTTTAGGTGTTTTGGAGGGTTTAGGGTTTCATATTGTGTTAGCTAGCTACTACATATATATAGAGAGAAGTGACCTCTCTTTCTCCTTGCTTGGTCGACGCTAGCTACTACATATAAAGAGAACTCGACGCTAGCTAGTAAGCAATGAAGGAACCATTAATTGCACAACATCCTCATGATCAATATATAGAGAGAAGTGACCTCTCTTTCTTCGCGCTTGTTGGTCGAACAACATGTTTCATATATCTATTCGACGCTACTACATATAGTACACGTTGATGCACATATACAATATAACATCTCTTACGATCCCTAACATCATCTACCAAAAATCGCATTGTAATTCCCGATGGTATTCTCCGTCTTTATGTATGACGTGGTCAACAAAGAATCCCGCCAATTCCTCTTGAATTGCTCGTATGCGATCATTTGGTAGGAGTTCGTCTCGCTTCCGCCATATCTAATTTAAAGAAAGGGGTCAATATATATATATATATATATATATATATATATATATATATATATATATATATGAATGAAACTCAACACAATTGATGGTAATAAAAAAATTATGAATATTGTTTACGTACTTCAAGTAGTTGGTGAGATAAGCCCCACTCAGAGGTTGAGTGGTGAATGAACTCGCAAATATAGTATCCACATAAATTATTCCCGGATGCCTGCCAGAAGCACTTTACGAGAATAGAGTTCAATCAAAATGATAATCAAGCATGATAATGGTATTGAAACTAGAATCAATGAGAGATGCGCGGAACTAGCTAGTACTACTTACTTTGGGTGTTTAAATCGCAGCTCCTTTTTCTCTAGACCCGGTACCGCGCTGGTGAACTTTTTCCAAACCCTGCCCGGCAAAGAAAATGATTACTTGATATCAGGAAATGAACGAAAGTTTCCGATATGGTGCGATAATGATTGAACTTACTTCTGGAGCATTTCACTCATGTTCGACCACTCCTTAGGCTCTTTACATCTCGAGTCTAAGACAGTTACTAGTCCCGCGTCAAGCTCAATGGATAGCAGAATAAAGTGGAACCTGCGCATGCATAACTCATCAATTACACTTAACCTCGAGTAAGCGAAACAGAATATGCACAGGACAGTAACACTCACTTGAAGTTGTAAGGAAAGAGTATTTTCCTTCTGTTTTGTTGTCGAAGTAATGCGTTTAGCAAGTTTTCCTCAGTATCGCCGGGTCTCTTTTGTACCGTATATTCATTTACGGTATTTGGGTTAATGAACCCAATGTCATATATTTGTCTTCTTTTGCATTCGACGATCTTCAATCTGTATAATATAGTGAGGATAATTATATATACATGCAATGAACGAGCTGAGCTAGAGACTTAATTACAGAAATAATATTTACAGGCAATAGCAACTCATGAGAGTTTTGTCGAGGGCGTCTTGATTGTATAACTGAAATAATTCTTCAAATTCAACGTATAACAAGTCGAGTCCAATGAAATCGTGCTCATCTTTAATTCCCAGCAAGATACCGTCGGTCCCATCCTTGCAGATTTTCAAGTACCAGTCATGTAATCTTCGCATCATCGTTGATACATGCGGGAGCTGCTCAGGTTTGACGAGAGGTTTCCCGTGCTCGTATCTAAAGGGCACTACTACCTCAGCCATTTCGAACTGTACATCATCGCCTAAGTAATCACCAATAGTGATAGCAAGACCACCGGCCGCTACCCCCGGATCATTAGCGACATTGGTAAACACCTTGAGCGGTCGGCATGATTGCTTTTCCTGTTCGCCGAGCCGGGGAATTGTTTTCCCACTTTGTCTTGCAGCACTGCTATTCCCGACCGCTGCGCTTCATCAAAAGTCTTTGCAATACAGCGGTCATAGTTTGATAGCAGCGGAGGCGGTGGTGGTCGCCTAAGGGCATCCAAAGAGCGCTTCGCTTTTACCGGATCTATTTTCTCCTTTGGAGGTGGACGTTTCCGTTCAAAATGGGCCTTCACTTCGGAAGCCACGATGTCCTTGTTTTCCTCGTCAGTCCTCTCATATGGTAACTTGGGAGGAGCCTTGAGGCTTGGATCAGCTCTGAATTTCTTCCCTGTTGTATTGCTAGCCGTCGGAGAGGTGGCGGCTCTCTTATGCCGTTGCTGAGGCGGCGGAGTCAGCGAACGCGGTGGAGGAGGTGGAGTCTGCTGACGCGGCGGAGGAGGCGGAGTCCACTGACGTGGCGGAGACAGCTGAGGCGGAGGAGGATTATGCTGAGGGGCCTCCTCCGCCGGAGTCCGCTGACGCGGCGGAGACATCTGAGGTAGCTGAGACAGCTGACGCATCGGAGACGAATGAGGCAGCGGAGATACAGCTAGACTGTGAGGAGTCTGCGGAGGGGCCTCCTTCGGCTGAGTCTACTGAGGTGGCGTCTAGTTTGGAAGCAAGATGTTTTCCTTTCTCCATAGACAGGTAGTCCTTAAGGCATTTTCCAGATAAATCTCCCCTTCACCTATAGGGTAGTCAAGCTCCAGCCCCTCAAATCCGTTCATTACTTCATCCACCCTGACAACAGCAAAGCCATCTGGAATGGGAGCAAAATGGAAAGTTCCATCAAGTCGACGAGGTAAGACATAGCTGACCCCCACCTTCAAGGTTAGGTTATGGCATTTCATAATTAGCTCACAATGTTCCTTCTCCATGATACCATCCACGGGGTAGCGAGGAGCCATGATATCAGGCTGAACGAGCTCCGTGGAAGCCACGCTGCTTCTCTGCTGAGATGGTGGGGTAGCTTCGTGGGCAGTATCCAATGAAGGATCTTCATGCCGCTGAGATGGTGGGCCGGTAGCTTGCTGGCTCTCAAGTTCCTCTAGTTTCGCTAATCTTTCTTCCATCTTCTGCATCTGGTCTGCTTCCTCTTTTTTCTTTCTCCCTCGGCTTCTATAAGTGGAACTGCTGTCCGGAAACCCATACTTCCACGGAACGGAGCCTGATGTGCCTCGTGTTCGTCCAGGGTGTTCAGGATTCCCGAGGGCCTTTGACAGCTCGTCCTTCTCTCTATCGGGATGGAACCTCCCTTCCCGCACTTCCTTGATTGCTTCCTGAATCTTTGTGACGGGTGTTTCAAGTTGAGCTTTCGTGAAAACACACTTCCTTGTTTCTGGGTCCAAAGTTCCCCCAACCCCGAAGAACCAAGTCCTTGCCCTATCGGGCCAGTTCAATGTCGCTGGTTGGACCCCTTTAGTAAGCAGGTCGTTCTCAGCTTTGTCCCATGTAGGCCGGGCATTGTTGTAGCCACCTGACCCCGTAACATGGTGATACTTCTTCTTTGCAGCATTTAGCTTATTTGTCTGTGACCTTTTCTTAGCTTTCTCCGATTTCTTGTACACCACAAATGCGGGCCAGTGATCTTTTATCTTCGCATATTGACTGGTGAATTCTGGAGTCTTGTCTTTGTCGACAAACTGGTTCAATCTTTTCTTCCAGTTCTTGAATAGTTCTGCCATCTTCTTAAGAGCCCACACCTTGACTTGTCGCTGTATAACTGGGTTATTCGGATCCTCCTCTGGCGGTAGGCTGAAATTTGTCATCAGCGAGTTCCAAAGCTCATCTTTCTGTCTATCGTCGACATAAGATATGTCACTGTCCTTCTTCTTATTCCATTCTTGGATGCTGATTGGGACGTTGTCCCTAACAATAACTCCGCACTGATGTACAAATTTTTCTGTGGTCTGCTTGGGAGCAATCGGTTGCCCATCTGGAGCGACTACTTCTATCATGAACCTTTCATCCTGGCCCAACCTTTTCTTCAGGCCTCGTCTCCTTACAGAAGTTTGGCTCGATCCGGAGGGCTAAAAGAAGAAAGAAGCGTTAATGTATGTACATACAAAACAATTAATGCATCTAGTCAGCAGAGGCTTAATTAATATATATATATACCTCGCCGGACTTTGCAACAGTTAAGGCTCCAACACCGCCTTCTCCTTCATCTCCTCCCTCCTCCATTCGATCACCGGAGCCCTCATGATCTCCTCCCTTGTCCATTCGATCACCGGAGCCGTCATCCTCTCTTCCCTCACCATCGTTGTCGTTGAGAAACGACAAGGTGATATCATCACCTCCGTCGCGGATTATATCCCCCAACAACTCTTCTTTTTCTAAGTCTTTGTCCATAGTTTTTGCAAATATTACAACATGGCAATATACAACCATGAGAGATGGATTAGTGGCAAACATAGACCTAATCACAACAAGGAATCATATGCATATGAGCAATGGATTAGTGGCAAACATCATGCAAAGTTGACAAGTTTTATAACAGTCAGTTTCAGACGATCGTCGAGGACTCCTCCCCCCTCATGTCTGATGAGTCGTCCTATCTTTCGAGAGAGGATACTTTGCGGACCGCCTCTCTCATGCCTGTCCGACGTGCAAATCATGTTTTCATATGCCTCAAAATCAAAGTTATCGGGGTTATGTTTTAATGACCCCCCCCCTCATGTCGAAGTTATCGGGGTTATGTTTTAACAACCCCCCCTCATGTCGAAGTTATCGGGGTTATGTTTTAATGACCCCCTCTCTCATGTTTTCAAATGCCTCAAAATCAAAGTTACATATCGGGGTTATGTTTTAACGACAAGATGAATACAAGATTTATACACAAGATAAATACAAAATGAATACAAGATTTATACACATGGATGAATACACAACTCAACAAATGAACCAACCATCATCCTATGAACAAAACTCAACATACAACAAATGGACATCTTTTGTCGAATAGCGGAGGGACGATCAGGGACCAACTCCACGGAGATGCAACACCACAACCTGTAATTCCACCAGTTGAAAAAAATTAGGCAAAACCCAAGTATAGTAGCGCTTGCACTACTGAAGGATGCTACTAACGCGAGACTATGATCAGAGACCCTTCCATGAAACTGTGTGCGATGCATTAATCGCAAACAGTGATGTAAAAACCCGTCAAAAAAGATGCAAAACATTTGCGATGGCGGAGACATCAAACACGGTTGAGATTTTAGTTGCGTGTGCGATGCAGGGCATACGGTTGATCCATACGAACTGTTTGCGATGAGACAGAACAATAGAAACGGGCAGCCATATCAAGGTGTGTGCGATATACGGCATACAGTTCACTCGGATTAACTGTTTGTGATTAGGCAACACAATAGAAACGGTCAGCCAGATCAAGGTGTGCGTGATATACGGCATACGGTTCACTCGGATGAACTGTTTTCGATTAGGGAACATAACAGAAACGGTTCACCTTAACAAGATGTGTGTGATATGCGACATATAGTTCACATAGATGAACTGTTTGCGATGAGCCAAAAGAACACAAACGATTCGTGTAAACAAGATGTGTGTGATACGCGGCAAATAGCCCACTCAGATGAACTGTTTGCGATGAGAAATTATAACACAGACGGTTACTACAGTTAATTCGTGTGCGATTCTGTGTGTACAAAAAACTTTGAAAAATGCAAACTAGTTGCTTGCGGTGGCTAGGAGTATCGCACACGATGCGTCTGCGAGTACTTGTGTGCGATGATTAGTAAGTTACACATATGTTTTCTTATGTTAACACGTGTGTGATAGATAACACGTGGCACCGCATACAGTATTCGGGTTGTGTGCTCCACTTAGTCTTCCCGCGCTCCACATGGGTGTATTGTAAAATCCCCGCCTCTTCCCTCATCGGTTTCCCACCACCAGCTAATGGCCTGCTGCATATAACCCAGGCGGCAACGCACCGTCGCGACACTGTGCTCAGATCTCACCCATCTACCATTAGTTATTCCAAGCATGCCAGGCAAAGACCAAAGCTTCGACGTTGACCCCTACCTGCGTTACATCTTCGGCGAGGAGAACGAGCTGGAGCAGGTCGGGGAGCAAGAGCTTCATCGGCCGGTGTAGGCACCATGGCCCATCGGCAGCAATATCGGTGTGACAGTCCTTGGGCGCACAATCGACATATTGCAGACGAAGTGTGATGAGCAGTTTGCCATCCACCGTGCAAAAGATTGAGAGCTGCTCGGCGGCATGATCGATGACCCACCCGAAGAGCCGCCGTCACCAGTGCTCATCGAGAGCCTGATGCCCCGCAAGGAATGGGCAGAGGACCTCTGTCATTCAGTCAAGACACAGCCAGCCTGCGGCTTCATCATTGTCGGCGGCGGCCATGTCAACCTCGATCCCGATGATGTGGTGGCCAGGCTCGAGCGCATCCTTGGCGGAGTTGACATCCCCGACGAAGTAGAACATCGCCAATGTGGTATCTTGAGGATGCAGGTGATGGACGGAATCTGCTACCAAGCCAGAGACATGGAAATGGAGCGGTTCCGCGGAGATGTCATGCGCGCGATTGCACGCTGTCAAGCTCTTCTGGAAGAGGCCCAGCAGCCCCAAGAGCCTCCCAGCGCCAGCAGCTCCATAGGCGGAGGTGGGTCGGAACACTTGGAATGAATGGCCGCAAGGGTGCTATGCTGATCATGGAGTCCGAGAAGACTGTCGTCGGAAGGCTGCCAGCTCAGCCTTTTAGCCTATATTTTATTATAATTGTATACATATGTAGGTCGTGAGTGTTTTGGGTGTTGCCGCATGTGGCATTTAAATTATCCTGAATATGTAAGACAGTTATTAACCGTTACCATTGTAAATTTACCTCAACGGCGAGCAGAGCGCGCGCAGGGACGCCAGAGCGGAGCGCGCCGCGGTCGCCTCAATGGCGAGCAAAACGCGCAGACGGACGCGAGCAGAGCACGCCGCGGCCACCTCAACGGCAAGCAACCACGTGGTCAACCTTCTGGCAACCCGTGGGAGGCGCGGCGGCGCATCCATCGGACACGATGGTGATATCTTGACCGTGTGTGATAGTGGGCAGACACGTACACGTACATCTGAGAATGCGGGCCCACATACGCCATCCGGGGACCGTTTCGGGTTCTGATGCGTGGCATACGATTGATCAAAAAGAACTGTTTGCGATGAGCCATCAATAAATTTTGACCTTGTTTCTCGTCACATTGCAAATTACAACACAATAAGTAATTGTAAATCTGTTCACACCGATCAAACCAATATGTGTTCACACCTAGCACCGGGCTATAAAAACTACCCACTCAAAAATTACTTCACAGTTCCTCTCCTCACCACCCACAAAACTGGTCTGTCCTGTCAAGTCGTTCCGCCACGCCATGACCGGTAGGAGGAGTTTCGGGTGGACATATAACCAGGGAGCAAAGACCAAGGCCGCGGAAGCACTAGAGAGGTCCCGCCGCTATGCGGAAGCCACAGCAGAGATGTCCCGACGCGCCGCGGAGCCCTCGAACGAGCTCTCACCGGCACGCGAGGGCTCTCATAAGCGCACTCGCCGCGTCGGCGATCGCGACGAGCTGGCATTGCTGAAGTCCTTGGCCAGCGACGACGTCATTCTCGCTGGCCTCATTAAGCAGCAGGAGCTGGTCGATGGCTTGATGAAGCTGCTCGAGATCAGCGATGCCTCGGTTGAGAAGGCGACCGGCCTCGTCGAGCAACTCATGGGTGACAATGCAAAGCTCCTCAAGGCGCTCGTCGAGAAGGAGGAGGAGGCCGCTGGCTGGAAGATGCTCCATGAGCAGAGCAATGCCTCGGGGATGACGCTGAAAGCGGTCATCGAGGAACTGATGGGTGACTTGAGGAAGCTTTGGATCGAGCGCGAGCAGGAGGTGGAGGAATCCGTGGCTGCTGTCAAGCAAAGTCGTGAGGAATTGAAGAAGGAGCTGGAGGATGTCGTCGCCCGGTGATCCATCGAGGAGTGGAGACAGTAGCGACCCAGATCATTGTCTGCGATTTTCTTCTTCTCTTGCCCCCGTGTCTTCCGGGCTTTGCCACATGTGGCATTTTGAATTATCCGGAATATGTAAGACAATTATTATCCGCGCCATTGTAAATTTGTCGTCGTATTATCCGTTGTCATTTTATTTGTCGTCGTATTATCCGTTGCCATTTTATTTGTCATCGTATTATCCGTTGCCCTATGTGGCATTTTAAATTATCCGGAATACGAGTTGAAAACACGAACAAAGAAAATGCTAACGTTGAGAGGGGCCATGGGATCACAAGCAAACACCCTCCGTCCAGGTGCTTTAATTAACCGCGTGTTAAACAACGGCTCGGCGCCTCGACCGCCATTAATGGAGAAGTTGTGAGCGAGGCGGGCGGCTGGTGAGCATGGGCGGCCTTGTTGCTCGCACGTGTCCCGTCGAGCCTGCGAGGTGGACAGGATGCACACGTCCCGTCGAGCCTGCGCGGCGGACTGCTCGCACGTGTCCCGTCGAGCCTGCGTGGCGGATTTCTCGCGCTCGTCCCGTCTAATCAAACAGCTGCACGCATGCCACTGAGTATGGTTAAATTTTGGCACAATATACAAAGATGACCAATGAACGAGGATGGAGGTAGTACTATCCCATAAGAAAAGAGGGACGCGTGGCCGCACTTAAATGGTTACGGGAACACACGGTTCATATAATACAACCATTTGCAATATTAACGTGTCAGCTATTTGTTTTAAAAGGACTTCGTTGGCTATTAATGTGTGCGCCTTGTCTCAAACTGGACGAATTTTTTACCATGGCATATATGTTTCATGTCATGAAACCATGCCAAGTTTCATGTTTTTGGGTAAGTTTTTTGATTTACTGGGATTTAAAAACCGAGATTCTCAATGTTTCAGGACGACGAGACGTTTGTAATTCATTCCCATTCCTTCAATGAGACCTAAACATGCACCCAATGACACAGGTACGATTTTTCACCCATTTTGCTTCACTGAAGCATGTGCTTGTAGTTCAAATTTGAATTATGGACTACCTTAAATGCCTAGAAAACTCAATTAATATATAAAATGGCCAAACGAACCCTGAATAGTTTCAAATTTTAGCATGACACTCCTGTTATTCTATGTTGCCTGTAGAAAACAAAATTCAAGGCGAGAAGAGGCAGTGATTATTATTTCGCCCACAAGAGGGGCATGTTTCCCACTGGAACCATGAGGGTTACGAAAAGCTTCGGTTTGTAAGAGGCTTGTAGTATAGTTTGGCCCAAATTGGACAATTTTTTTACCACGACAAATATGTGCATGTAGTGACACCATGCCAAGTTTCATGATTTTCTGGTGAGTTTTGGATTTACGGAGATTTAAAAACCAAGATTCGCAATGTTTGAGGCCGAGCCAGGACGCTGAGATGGTCAAATTCATTTCCATTCCTTCCATGGACCTAAACATGCACCCCAAGGACACATGTACGATTTTTCTAGCCATTTTGGTGCACTGGAGCATGTATTTGTAGTTCGGATTTGAATTATGGATATTAAATGCCTAGAAATCTCAATTAATGAATAAAAAAGGTCAAACGAACCCTGAATAATTTCAAAGTTCAGCGTGAATCTCCCGTTGTTCCATGTTGCGTGTAGAAGAAAATACAAGACTAGAAGAGGGAGCGATTATCGTTTCGCCCACAAGGGAACACGTTTCCCTATCGAAACCACGAGGGTTCTTGCGACAGGCTCCGGTTTGTAAGAGGTTTGTAATAAAGCTTGGCCCAAATTGGACAATTTTTTTACCACGACATATATGTGCCATGACGTGACACCATGCCAACTTTCATGACTTTCTGGTGAGTTTTGAATTTACGGGGATTTAAAAACCGTGATTCCAAATGTTTGAGGACGAGCCAGGACGCGGGTATGGTTGTAATTCATTCCCATTCCTTGCATGGGACCTAAACATGCACCCAAGGACACATGTATGATTTTTCTAGCCATTTTGGTGAACTGGAGCATGTATTTGTAGTTCAGGTTTGAATTATGGACATTAAATGCCTAGGAAACTCAATTAATGTATAAAAAGGCCAAACGAACCCTGAATAATTTTAAATTTCAGCACGGATATCCTGCGTTCCATGTTGCCTGTAGAAGAAAATACAAGGCAAAAAGAGGCAGTGATTATCGTTTCTCCTACAAGGGGGACACATTTCCCTATCGGAACCACGAGGCTTCTTGAGAGAAGCTCCGGTTTGTAAGAGGCTTGTAATAAAACTTGCCCCAAAATGGACAAAAAAAAGTCCTCAACATATATGTGCCATGTCGTGACACCATAACAAGTTTCACGATTTTCGGGTGAGTTTTGGATTTACGGGGATTTAAAAACCGAGATTCTCACGAAATGTTTTCAAATAGCACACGGTTCACTCACGAAAGCCGTGTGCCTACCAAACCATGGCGGATACCCCCCCTGCGGCGCGCGTGATCTGAGTCGTGCGTTCTGATTGGCCAGAACCCGAACCCCACGGATCGTACGCATGCACCGTTGGATGCTCCCAGATCGAACGGCGATCCTCATCCCTTTCGACAGCACATGCAGTTCCGGTTGTGATTTTATTTATATGGGTAAGCACTGTGCGCATGCGTCGTGCTAGCTCATGCTTCCTTCTCTACTAAGTTTTCCATATTCATGTAATTTTTTTCCATATTAATGTTGTTATATATCCAAACACGCTACCGTTTCCCGCAACTCCTCCCATCGGATTCCCGCCTCTTCTCCCAACGTTTTCCCGCTGCCAGTGTCAGTGCTCATAGAAGGCTAGGCGGCGACACACCAGCCATGTAATTATTGCACACAGTTTCTAAAAGCACAAACGTGTGTGATAGTAGGGAGTAGGTCCCATAGGGTGACCAGCGTGAAACGCCTTAAAGGAAAGGAGGCAATTCCTATCAGCAAGGGGCGGCTTCCCATCCGATAGTCTAGTCGAATAGAACGCAGAAGTTAAGCGTGCTCGGGCTGGAGTAGTCTAAGGATGGGTGTCCCGGTGGGAAGTTGCATATCTCAAGCTTCATTTAAACACCATGACACGGTCATTATAGAGATAAATGTCTCTATAGTGACCTGTCATGACGATTATATAAACCTTGGGATCCTTGTTTTGCTAATTTGTAGACTATATTTTTTGTTCTAAAAAATCAAAGAATGAACGACATCTGTAGGCCCACACAAATTATCCCTTTGACCCAACGCACGAGAAGGGTTTACTCTTTGCTCCGTGTGCTATGTTAGAGCAAATCAAGTTGCATTTCCAACATCGTACGTCTTTAACCCTGTCCGCGGGGGTACGATGTTCTGTTTGTAATGTTACTGATGTAGTTGGTGCCCCATCGAACTTGTGCTTTCGGGATTTGAACAAATCACACACCAGACCCATACATTTTTTTCGGGCCGCATGCAGGGTATAGGGGGCCGGGTGTTCTGATCGAGCATTTCTCCCTTGTGCGGTTTATAGACGCCGCACATATCTGTGGGCTCCCCGAGGTATAGGTATATATATATATATATATATATATATATATATATATATATATATATATCATCCTTTGATCGATAACGAGGGGGGCCCACACAATCTATCCCTTTGACCCAACATACGAGAAGGGTTTGACCATGATGGTTTCCTATTGCTATGTGTGCCATGTTAGACCAAATAAAGTTTGATCGCATGCGTTGGACGACACCCCCCCCCCCGCTGCATCGTATGTATTGAACATGGCTTGGGGTCGGGTACGGTGTTTAGTTTGTAATGTAGTTGGTGCCCCATCGAAGTTGTGCATTCGGGATTTGAACACATCACACACCATCGTACCCATACAAATTTTTGGGCAGCATGCAGTGTATAGGGGGTCTTCCGATCGACCACGTCTCCCTTGTGTGATTTTTTGTGACAACACACATATCTGTGGGCTCCCCGAGTGTATATATATCACCCCTTTGACCGATAACGAGGGGTATGTGTTGGCCATGAATGGATTCCTCCTAGTTCGTGTTAGGGCCGGTCACCATCACATGTCGTTCAACTAAAGCTCAAGCTCATGTGTTGTCAGGATTCCCTCCCACACGCTCGGTTTGATGGGTTCGACCAACACCGTACCCTGCGTATCTCGTCCTTAACTACCTGGCTTTTATGGCTGTTGTATGTATCGAGAGGCAGGCGCCACATCTAAATTGTACATTATTCGATATTGAAAACACACATCACCCCTTCCAACGTACATCATTTTGGGCCGCATGCAGGCGGTGCTGGTTTTGTGGTCCCTCTCGTGTGATTTTTTATGATGGTTCAATCTATTGGCCCAAACGGTTTATATATATATATATTATATCCATTTTTTATCGACAACAACAATTGTCATTTGACCAAGCGATAGATTCACTGGTCCATTTTATGGTAGGTCATGGTGACATGCATGTATGACCAAAGTATCATTACGTGCATCCGCCCCGCTGACACGAAGTGGGAGGTGGGTCAAGCACCCTAGCTAGGTAGCTATGACATTATGTCATTATAGATATATCCAAGGGTGCTTTCGGGTTTGCGAGGCAGGTGCCACCAAAGTTGTGCATTGTGTATTTAAAGTTTTAAACATCACACCGTATATATATTCCTACATATATTTGGCCACTTCCAGGTGGTTCTTGACTTCTGGCCCCTCTCATCGATCATCGACGACGCGCCCAACCATGGGCCCGAGCGGTCAAAGTTATGCATTGGAATTTTGAACATCACATACCACCCTTTTCACTCATATATATTTGGGCCACATGCTGGTGTGGTTGTCTTCTGACCCTTTCTAACATTTTTTTTCCTGCAAAGACTCAGATGACGCTCAATGGACACAGGTGTACTGGCTTAACCGTGTGCGATGCAGTGCGCTGTGAATCCCCACGACTGTGCAAGCGCGAGCAAAGGTGGAGATACCGGCTTAACCGTGTGCGATGCTAGTGCGCTGTAAAATCATCACCTGCGCAAGCTAAAGGCGGGTAGTTTATTTAGATTGAATTCCACGTCTGCGTCTGAAAATTAGGATGAACCGTGTGCGATAGACCAGCTAGCTAGAAATATAAAAACGAACTACCCGCCTTGAGCGTTGCAAAAATTGGCGGTTCTGCCGCTTTAACTTATTATCATACACGCATATTCTTATTGGACCGTGTGCGATCTTGGGTATTCCCGCCCCGCATCAATTCCTTTACCCAAATTTTAGTAGCCGCCGTACTTCAACCGTCGCCCCCACTCCTCCAGCATCGACCTTATAGTAAAATTGCAGTAGCCGAGGCATATGAACCATCGCCCTCCCTCGTCCACCACCATCTCTACCCACCATTACTAAAATTTTCAGTAGCCGCGGCGTATCCTCAAACACCACCCCGCCCCCACCCCCCTCCACAGTCCCCCCACCCGCCTCCCCTCCCCCCTCGAACCCTAGCTCGCCGCCGCCGCTAACCCCTGCCGGTCTGCCCGTTCCTCCTAGCTTAGATAATAAAGTTCAGGTTACCCAACGATTCCCATACCGTCGCTCCACTCCCCTGAGTTTTTAGATGAGGCCTGCGGTGTCCCTCCCCGCCAGATCCACATCCGCTGCTCCAGAATGTCGCAGCCTAAGCCCGACCGCGTATCCCGGGGAGCCCGACGAGCGTTCGGCCAAGAAGAGGTTTATCATGGCCTCTTCGGCAGACGTTGGCGAGGTGGCCGCCGTTCGCCCCGACGTATCTATCCCGGAGCAACACCTCGCCGCGGAAGCCGGCGAAGACGTTGACTACGTTGCCATGCCGAAGGCTTCACATCAGTGGGCTAGCGTATTACTGTATCTCGGGAAAGCTGGCTACGACATCAAGCTCGTCGACAGCGACAGCTTCACGCGGGCCATGTCACAGGTTAAGTGGTCCATCCCTAACCCCCTCCGGTTCAACCACCATTGATCTCTTTGACGGCCCTGCCGCTGATCTCCTCCGCCACGCGGTCAAGGATCTGCGATCCTTGTATGCCATCGAGCCCATTTTGTCATTTCTGAAGGACACGTTCTACGGCGGCGGCTTGGGATCCTCAATTGCCAAGTCAGATCTCATCGACCACGACCACGAGGAGGGCACCCACAAAGGTTCTTCCAAGGTGAAATAGCCCATCTGTGACATCAGAGAGCGCACCATGGGTCTGTGCTCTTCTAACCGGAAGGATCCCGTCCATGACATGTGAGGCAACATTCTATCAGCAAATCTTACCTTTTCTAGCTTGCCAACCCATACCCTTTGTTGTAGTAGCTTTTGTCATGCGGTGTTTTAACTGTGCCGTGTTTAATTATTTCAGTTGTGCAAAAATGTAATGTTCAATAGGGCTATGTGATGTTTAAGTATGAATTGTCCACTTCAGTTTCACGAATGGCTATATTTGGTTGTTTATAGTGAGCAGATGCCTTGTTTATCTGTAGTTGGTTGTAGTGAGCATTTGTCCAGTTATCGAGCAGATGCCTTGTTTATCTGTATTTGGTTGTTAGGTTGGTTGCAGTGAGCATTTGTCCAGTTATCAAGCAGATGCCTTATTTATCTGTATTTGGTTGTTAGGTTGGTTGCAGTGAGCATTTGTCCAGTTTTCAAGCAGATGTCTTGTTTATCTGTATTTGCTTGTTAGGTTTGTTGCAGTGAGCATTTGTCCAGTTTTCAAGCATATGCACTACTAGGGAAAACCTTATACACAGAACCTTACCAGCAGCGTGGTTTAAAACTAGGCGCTACTGCTACTTATCAGTAGCGCGCTTAAAAAAACTACGCTACTACCATCCTCGTAGCAGTAGCGCGTTAGAAAAAAATAGCACTACTACTACAAATGCCACGACGTTGCCGCCGGAGTAGGTTTAGTAGTAGCGCCTGTTTTCTAAGAGCGCTACTGCTATTGATCTTAGCAGTAGCGCTTTTCCCTAAAGAGCGCTACTGCTAAGGCAACGCGGTTCTTCTCCGCCCAGCCGCCCGCCCCTCACTCTCGCCCCTCTCCACTCCCTCCTCCACCCCGTCGTCCGCCGCCGCCAGCTGCTGCCGTCGTTGCCCCCTCCCTCCTCCATCCCGCCACCGTCGCCCCCTCCCTCCCTAGCTCCCTCATCCATCCCGCCACCGTCGCCGCCTCCCTCCCTAGCTCCCTCCTCCATCCCCTCCCCTCTCCATCCCGCGCTGTCGCCCCCCCCCCCCCCGCCGTCACCGCCACCGAGGTAGCTCCTCCTCCCTCCTTCCTCCACCTCCTCCCTCCCTCCTTCCTACCCCTCCTCCCTCCCTCCCTTGTCTCTGTTCTTGTAGAATGTAGGTAATTTAAATGTAGATTTTAGAATGTAGGTTTTTTAATAGAATAAATTTTTTAGATTATTTTAGGTGTTTTGAATAGAATAGGAAATTTTAGGTCTTTTGATTAGAAATTTTATTTATAGTAAGTGCTTAATATAACTAGTTCTATTTATAGTAAGTGCTTAATATAACTAGTTTATTTATAGTAAGTGCTTAATAGAACTAGTTTATTTATAGTAAGTGCTTAATAGAACTAGTTTATTTAGTAAGTAGTTAATAGAACTAGTTTATTTAGTAAATGCTTAATAGAACTAGTTTGTTTATGCAGAAATTAAGTATTTGCCCCTGCCTCGTCCCCGCAGTCGTCCCCATCGCCGACCCCTTAAGACCTCTAGGTGAGAATAGCCAAATCCCCATGTTGTTGATATAGATGATAATGTGTTGTAAATGTTGATGATGAAAATGCTAGTGCTAGTCGCCATGTCATTGATGTGGATGATGATGCATTCTGAATATAGATGATGATGATGCATTCCGAGTGGCCTATGTTTTGCCGGAATGTTGATTCATTTCCATCTCGGCAAATTTCAGGCGCTCGATATGTCCTTTCTTTAGCAAAGGTCATGCCAAAAAATTTCATGAATTTTAGCATGGCTTGTGCTACAATGTAGGGCATATCGAGTGCTTGTGATTTGCCAGAATGGGAATTCAATGATATTTCGGCAAAACATAGGGCATTTTTTCTATGTCATTGCTCGATATATGGAACGTGTTGACTTTAGGTCTGTTTCGGCTCCTTGTGTATCTTTCAGTGAGGGAGAGTGTCCACCATATATATATTTGAGAGAGGAAGAATGCCGACTGTTGTCGTGGGGGTCGCTTCTCCTTCTTCTCTTTGTGCTAGACCTTTGTTACACACTAGGGGAAGAAGGAGTAGCGACCATCATCGACGGTCGAAACGGTGAGGGAGCGTCCACCATATATGAGAGAAGAAGAATGCCGACTGTTGTCGTGGGGGTCGCTTCTCCTTATTTTCCTTGTGCTAGATATTTGTAATGTACTAGGGAAAGGAGGAGTAGTGACCATCACCGATGGTCGCAATATCAGAGAGGGAGTGCCCACCATATACGTGAGATGAGAGTTTAGGAAGGAAGACTCGACAGACCTAAAGTCAACCCGTTGCATATTGAGTAATAGTGATCTGTGTGTTGAGTTTCCTGGTAGTTGCCTTTGATCAATTTTTTATTAATGTTTCAACTATGAACATAGGAAATGTCTGACGACGAAAAGGATTTCGGTATGTGCGAATACTGCAAAGACGAGCGTGGCCTATGCGACAGAAATTTCTTAGTTGGTGGTAGGCGCTTCAGCATCAAGCTGGATGAGACCTTCGAAGTGGATACAGTAAGTCACAACGACAAGTCTTTTTTCGTAATTAAGCATGACTTCTGCTTCTTTTGCTTCAACTTATAATTTTAATTTTTTACTATTCTACTAGCGTATCCCCTGCCATGCAAAAATTTATGTCTTGGATAAGATTGGTTTCAGTCCTATGGAAACTATGGAGGTAAAGAAAGTTCAGTTGAGGACCGAACATGGTTATACTTTTGCCGCAAAATTATACAATGCATACACCTACACCTATTTTGAATGCAAAAATTGGAGATCACTATGCAAGGCTTATGCATTTGAGCCTGATATGCTTATCACCTTTGATATTCATCCGGAAGATGATATTGAAGGTAATATCGACATCTGGGTCGATGTGCAGACGCCTCCAGTTCTACCATTATGTGAGTTTCTCAACCATATTTATGTCTTGGATATTGTTTATTCAAAAATAGTTGACAACTAATTTCTATTGACAGCTTATTTCCATTCAAGCAAACATGTTCGGCGCTTGGTAGACATGACCTACTACTGTCCCGGGGCTGAACTAAACTGCGAGTAGATAAGTCATTATGTTTCATGGCTTGAGGATCTTGATACAGTCAAGACAAATTATTTTCCTGAACTTGAAAATCTTAGTACTCAAAACTTGCGACCACTAGCGTGCGTATTGAACTACGGTCACATCTATTTAGGAAAGATGGTAAGATTTTTACTATTTGTCCTCAGTGCATCTTTTGCATACATTATTTTTTGAGCTAAACTTCATTGCTAAGTATGTTACTACGAAGTTCTTCAATAGGGACTCCCGATGATAGTTGTGCCTCATTGGATCGAGCCTAAAGGTCGCATGGCAATGGTTAGCTTACGGCCAAGACATCCTACATTGCACATGAGTGCATTCAGGATTTCTAAAAGCGAGCAAGTCTTAATAGTCAAAGACTGGAGCAACATTGTGAAGAATTGCAGAGAAGTACTAGGGGGCAGCAATCAGAAGCGCAGCCCACAATTAGGAGACAGGTTCATCTGCATGCTCCAATATGATGAAGCAGGAGTGCTACACATGTTCTATGCTATTTTACCTGAGAGAGAGCAGCAGGAGTGATTAGCTAGCTAGAATGAGTTTGAAGATGATGATGTGCTACACTATGACTATGATGATTAAATAGCTAGTGTTGGTGGTAATGACTATGATGATTATTATTAGCTAGTGTTGGTGGTGATTAGATAGCTACACTATGACTATGATGATTAAATAGTGTTGGTGGTAATGACTATGATGATTATTAGCTAGTGTTGTTGGTGATGATATGATGCAAGAGTTTTTATATTAATATGATGATGATGAGTTATTATATCATTGGGTGAAAGAACCGCGGATTAGTTTCAAGTGGATGGATCCTAAGTGATCAAGTCATGGATTATCGTGATAATCCATGACTTGGTCACTTAGGATCCATCCACGGTTCTTTCACCTAGTGATTTAATAACTCATTATAATGTAAAAACAATCTCTAAATTGCTACTGTATGAAAACTTGTATAAAGGTGTATGAATACGACATAAAATAAAAAAGAAATAGAATACGGAATAATAGTAGTAGCGCGGGCATTGGGACGCGCTACTAGTAATTACCAGTAGCGCCTTCTGGAGGAAGCGCTACTACTAAGTGCATATAGCAGTAGCGCGGGTTAACCAACGCTACTCTAACCTTTAGCTGTAGCGCCGTAGCAGTAGCGCGGTCACCCGCGCTACTGGTAGGCCAAAAACCCGCGCTACTGCTAGGATTTTCCCTAGTAGTGATGCCCTGTTTATCTATATTTGCTTGTTAGGTTGGTTGCAATGAGACTCTGTCCAGTTTTCAATGGCTATATTTGGTTGTTATACTGATCATTTATGCCTTGTTTATTTCAGTCATTCACAATGTGTTGTTCATTATGTGCAAGTCGGAACTATGCCACTCGATTGCATCAATACCAGTTTGAACGGCTATATTTGGTTCCAGTTATTCCTGGTGTAGTTAACACATGCCCTTTATTTCAGTTTTACACATTTATCCAGTGTGATGTTTAATCATTACCTACGTTCTATTCATTTTCAACAATACCAGTTCAAATTGCAATATTTGATGGCTTTTAAGCCTGTTGTAGGTAACATTCCCTTCCATTTTATATCTGCTTTAACAACATGCTAAAACCAACACATTCAAGCTATCATTTGGAGATGATGTTGTTTATCTTTGCTATATTTGTTTGATGTTAAGGTTGCTGTACTTACCATGCCTTTCCACTACTTATGCAGGACAACAACGGGAGTGGCCACCATTTTCCGCCGAGGTTAGTTTCATCCCTCGGCTTGTACTCCCCCATCGTTCCATAATGTAGTGCATATAGATCTAGGCCTGGACACTCGTTAGCTTCTAATATTGACTTGTTGCTTGTAGGTACATATGTCCTTGGCAAGGATCCATGCATCGACCCTTTTTGCGTATGGGGCAATGAGATATTCATGAACAAGCATCAAATGAGGAAACTGATAAGGATTATTAGCAAAAAGATATGAACGGTGGCAAGCAAATTATTTGTTTACGCTCTATCCAACACAACAGTGAGCTGTAGGATGGTAACTACAAACTCTGCAGCCTTCTCTTTTTACTGCCCATAATGAGTTGTTAGACAACAATGTCTGAATCTTTTTCGTTCGCAGTGGTTCCCGAAGCAGCTTACTCAAGATTACCTCGCAAAGTACATGATTGGTGGACACGCAATGAAGGTTAAAGTATTTCCTCCAGACTACAATGACCATCGAGAAGTCCTAATGAAGATAGTGAAGGATGGACGGGCAGCCATCACAAGGGGTTGGCCTAGAGTCGTGCGCGCATTACGCATGGAGGAGGGCACAATATGGGCATTCCGCTTCACCTTCTCCAGCAACCAGAATGTCTTTCGCCTCTCTCTTTACAGTCTTTAGTACAACTGTGGTTCATCATTCTTTACTTGGTGCTTCTGTAGTTCTTCAGTATATGTACCTGTGCATCGAATTATGCATTCGTGCTTGAGCCTATATTTGTAATAAACATGGTTCGATATGAAATAAGTGATTGCCTACTTTCAAATTCAAAATCTGTGATTTTTAAATGCAAGGATTAAATTAGGGATTACACTGCACACGGTTTGCGAAAGCGAAACGTCTGCGATACACGTGGAGATCAGACACGTTTCTCGGATCCACTACGTGTGTGATCAATCTCTACTTCACACACGATCAGCCAAGGAAAAACGTGTGCGATTAACAACAGCATCGCACACAGTTCCTTCTTATTAAATATTTGTGAAAGTCACCTTATCACGCACGCTTGGCAATTATGGATTGTTTATGATGTTGTGTGCATCGCAAACATTTGGTCATAGAAGAACGCGTGCGATAGGTCTTCATCTGACGCGGGTACGACTGATGAATCATGTGGGATGTATTCAAGCTTCGCATACAGTTTTATAGGGATAAGTGTATGCGCTCTTACGTCAAATCGCATATAGTCGAGGAAAAGTAAATGTGTGTGATTGTATGCTTATCGTACATGTTCTATAATCGTGAACTGTTTGTGATGGGTCGCGCATCGTAAACGTAGCACCACAGAATACCGACTGCGATGGTAATGAGAGCACAAACGAGTAGCAAGGATGGAGCATTTTGGATATTCGAGATATCAGAAACAATTTTATAGGGATAATTGTATGCACCACGGCTCCCTATCCCCGACGGTTTCTGGGTCGTGTGGGAAGGACCCCCTATCGCAGTCACTCACTTGGCGACGGTTCAAAACGCCATCGCGGAAAGGGGTTAAAAACCGTGTGTATAGCACCTCGCTGTACCAGTGTTGCATGGCAAAAAAACCTAGTAAAAAAAGTATATTTGTCACCAAAATACAACACTTGACATGGCAACATCAAAGTAGAGAACATCATTATAGCATTTATCCTTTTGTAATTTGTCATGCCATTAAGACCTACGCAACAAAAGACCAAATGCTTGACATGGCAAAAAAACATTTTTTTATGAAGTTTGGCCACAACATTCTACCATGGCATTACTAAAGTTTGCCACAACATTACTAAATCCATCTAACATCTCATACATATATATCTATCCATCTAACATCTCATAAATATCTATCTATATCCATTTAACATCCATCGATGGTTTTCTTTTCACAAATATTCTGAAAAAGTTTCATGTTTTAAATTATTGTGGGAGTGATTTTTTTCTTTAATTGTCTGGTTTGTTTCCTTTTTTGAAATGGGGCCCTTTTAGACCCAAATTTTAATTCCAAAAATATTCTCAAGCACCTCCCCTGCCCTATGGCAGAATCCATACCCCATTCTACCCACGCAAAATTCCTTTTATTATTCAAATTATCTATAAATCCAATTTTCCAACAATTATTGATTCTTATAAAATTGCAAAGGAAATATTATATCCTTAGCACTTCTGGCCTCACCAATCCTACCACAACAAAACATCAGTACCCCCATACAATTTCTTCAAAAATATTCTGTCCTCAAGTTCAAATAATTCAAATTTCATTTGAATGAAATTTGGACCAGATTCAGAATCCTTGCTCAAAACCTTATCTCCCCTGCTCCAATAATTCTGAATTTTTGACAGAAACCTTTTCTTACACCAGAGCATCACCACAAAAAAAATTCAAAATTTTCAAAAATGACTAGATGCAATTGGCATTCTGTCGAACACCTTTTGTGCAAGAATCTGAGATAATGACACCCGCAAAAAAACAAGTATGCAGCGGCGGCGGCAAGCAGAGGAAGTGGCAGCGCAGGGGAAGGGGGGAGCTCACTGGGGTGGCGGCGGCGGGGCAGGGAGCGGTGGCCGGCGTCGGGGGCTCGGAGAGGAGGCGCGGGCGGGGCGCGGCGAGGGCGTCGGGGCAGGGCGCGGTGAGGGCGTCGGGGCAGGTTGGGGCAGGGCGTGGCGAGGGGGCGACGGCGATCTCCGGTGTAGCAGCCTGGTGGTGTCATGCTTTGGTTCGGCGTCGGGGGAGAGAATGGGAGAAAAACTCCTAAGTCCTGCTTATATAGCCCCACCTTTAGTCCCGGTTGGTGGCTCGGACCGGGACTAAAGGCCCCCCTTTAGTCCCGGTCCGAGCCACCAACCGGGACTAAAGGTGAATGGACTAAAGACCTGATGCTGGCACAGCTACGGGGCGGGGGAAGTTTAGTCCCACCTCTCTTGGCGAGAGGCGCCCGCACTGGTTTATAAGCCCTGCTGCGGCAAAGCTCTCGAGCTCCTCTGTAATGCAGGCAGTACATGCCTATCGTTCGTCTCTACCCTGTTGGGCATGCTTGCCCAGCGGGCCTGCATCCTGGCCCATGTACAGATGGGTTTCTAGTCGTATGCAGGCCGTGGTGGCCTAGTAGGCGGGAATTTTTTATTTTTTATGTTACTTTTTGCATATGTTATGTCAATTTTTTGACCTTCTTCAAATCACATTCTAATTTTTATACATACTCACTTATGTGTAATGCACATGATTATCAAAGAATTTCAACAAAATATATGAAATTCTAAAAAAATATTTTATGAATTTTTTTTGCTATTAAAGTTCTTAACAAAAAATACTTTATGAAAATTATATTTTGATCATAACTAGAGGTTTATAAAAGCTTTTTAGTTGATTCTTTTTACTATTGAAGAATATTATAGTTTTGTTTTAGTTGATCATAACAAAATATTTTAATTGATTCTTTTTAGTTCATTCTTTTTGCTATTAGAGTTTTATAAAAGTTTTTTAGTTCATTCTTTTTGCTATTAGTTCATTCTTTGAGCTAAATGACCCTGAAATTGAAAAACACTACAAATGAACTCTAAAAAGGTTGAAACTTGGCATGGTATCATAATTTCACCCACATAGCATGTGCTAAAAAGTTTAGAGGGTTACGGCAAAAACTGGATGCACTTCGTGTACAAACTGGACAATCTCTTTCGAAGTATCAGGGTTTTGGACGAAAACTCATCTATTACAAAGGGATTTCATTTTTTGACATGTAACTGCAGTGATATTCTAGATCGAAGCCATCATTAGAATAGTTGTCGAGCATAACTATGGCTTTCAATCGAGAATCAAAGGTGCAACCCAGAATCGTACCACCATCTGATATGTTGTCTTCACTAGAGAGAAAGTCTTCACTTTTTCTTCGTGTATGTCCCTTTCTTATTGCGCCATAACTATGGATAATCTTCATCGTTTAACGGGATGCTTGGGTCAGCCTTCACTTTGAAGGGAGGAATTTCATGAAACTTTTCATAATATTCATACATGTTTGTCTTGTCCTCCACTCCCACGATGTTTCTTTTCCCTCAAAGAACTATGTGGCGCTTTGGCTCATCGTATGATGTATTCACTTCCTTATCATTTCTTTTTCTCGGCTTGGTAGACATGTCCTTCACATAGAAAACCTGTGCCACATCATTGGCTAGGACGAATGGTTCGCCTGTGTACCCAAGATTGTTGAGATCCACTGTTGTCATTCCGTACTGCGGGTCTACCTGTACCCCGCCTCCTGACAGATTGACCCATTTGCACCGAAACAAAGGGACCTTAAAATCACGTCCATAGTCAAGTTCCCATATCTCCTCTATGTAACCCTAATATGTGTCCTTTGCCCTATTGGTGTTTGCTGCATCAAAGCGGACACCACTGTTTTGGTTGGTGCTCTTTTTATCTTGGGCGATCGTGTAAAATGTATTCCCATTTATCTCATACCCTTGATAAGTCAATACAGTCGAAGATGGTGTCCTGGACAATAAGTACAACTCATTTCCAACAATGTTGTTACCCATGAGATGTGTTTGCAACCAACCGCCGAAAGTCCCGATGTGTTCATGTGTAATCCAGTCGTCAGACTGCTCCGGGTGTTTGGAGCGTAGAATATTCTTGTGTTCATTGATATACGGGGCCACCAAGGCAGAATTCTATAGAACTGTGTAGTGTGCTTGCGCCCAAGAATGTTCGTCCCTACATATTATTGAATCCGCTCCTAGCGTGCCTTTTCCACTCAATCTCCTCTCATACCGCGATTGAGGGACACCAATCGGGTTAAGGTCAGGAATAAAGTCAACACAAAACCCAATGACCTCCTCTGTTTGATGGCCCGTGGAGATGCTTCCTTCTGGCCTAGCACGGTTACGAACATATTTCTTTAAGACTCTCATGAACCTCTCAAAGGCGAACATATTTTGTAGAAATACAGGACCCAGAATGGCAATCTCGTCGACTACGTGAACTAGGACGTGCGTCATAATATTGAAGAAGGATGGTGGGAACACCAACTCGAAACTGACAAGACATTGGACCAAATCATTCTGTAACCTTGGTAGGATTTCTGGATCGATTACCTTCTGAGAAATTGCATTGAGGAATGCACATAGCTTCACAATGGCTAATCCAACATTTTCTGGTAGAAGCCACCTCAATGCGACCGGAAGTAGTTGCGTCATAATCACGTGGCAGTCATGAGACTTTAGGTTCTAGAATTTTTTCTCTGCCATATTTATTATTCCCTTTATATTCGACGAGAAGCTAGACGGGACCTTGATACTGAGCAGGCATTCAAAGAAGATTTCCTTCTTTGCTTTGGTAAGAGCTTAGCTGGCAGGACCGTGATACTGCTTTAGATGCATGCCATCTTTTTCGTTCACACGTTGCTGGTCCTCCCGTGCCTCCGGTGTATGTTTTGTCTTCCCATACACGCCCAAGAAGCCTAGCAGGTTCACGCAAACATTCTTCGTCACGTGCATCACGTCGATTACAGAGCGGACCTCTAGGTCTTTCCAATAGGGTAGGTCCCAAAATATAGATTTCTTCTTCCACATGGGTGCGTGTCCCTCAGCGTCATTCGGAACAGATTGTCCGCCAGGACCCTTTCCAAAGATTACTTGTAAATCCTTGACCATATCAAGTATATCAGCACCAGTACGGAGGACGGGCTTCTTCTGGTGATCTGCCTCACCTTTGAAATGCTTGCCTTTCTTTCTTAAGGCATGCTTGGTCGGAAAAAATCGACGATGTCCTAGGTATACATTCTTCTTGCATTTGTCCAAATATATACTTTCAGTCTCATCTAAACAGTGTGTGCATGCGTTGTATCCCTTGTTTGTCTGTCCTGAAAGGTTACTAAGAGCAGGCCAATCATTGATGGTTACAAACAGCAACGCTCGTAGGTCAAATTCCTGCTGTTTGTGCTCATCCCACACACGTACACCTTTTTTATCCCATAGCTGTAAAAGTTCTTCAACTAATGGCCTTAGGTACACACCAATGTCGTTGCCGGGTTGCTTAGGGCCTTGGATGAGCACTGGAATCATAATGAACTTCCGCTTCATGCATAACCAAGGAGGAAGGTTATAGATACATAGAGTCACAGGTCAGGTGCTATGATTGCTGCTCTGCTCCCCAAAAAGATTAATGTCATCTGCATTTAAACCAAACCATACGTTCCTTGCGTCGTCTGCAAAGTCCTGCCACTTTCTCTCGACTTTTCTCCACCTCGACCCATCAGCGGGTACTTTCAACTTCCCGTCTTTCTTACGGTCTTCTTTGTGCCATCGCAACAACTTGGCATGCTCTCTTTTTCTGAACAAACATTTCGACCGTGGTATTATAGGAGCATACCACATCACCTTGGCAGGAACCCTCTTTCTGGGG
Organism: Thinopyrum elongatum; assembly: GCA_011799875.1. Lineage (NCBI taxonomy): Eukaryota > Viridiplantae > Streptophyta > Magnoliopsida > Poales > Poaceae > Thinopyrum > Thinopyrum elongatum. Next base: position 485,410,418 of record CM022297.1, on the reverse strand, counting down.
CGTTCGCCCTCAACATCACCAGGGTCATCTCGTTTGATCTTATATCGCAATGCAGCGCATACCGGGCATGCGTTCAAATTCTCATAGTCACCGCGGTAGAGGATGCAGTCATTAGGGCATGCATGTATCTTCTGCACCTCCAATCCTAAAGGGCAGAGAACCTTCTTTGCTTCGTACATACTGTCAGGCAATTCGTTATCCTTTGGAAGCTTCTTCTTCACTATTTTCAGTAGTGAACCAAATCCCTTCTCAGATACACCATTCTCTGCCTTCCATTGCAGCAATTCCAGTGCGGTACCGAGCTTTGTGTTGCCATCTTCGCAATTTGGGTACAACCCTTTTTTTGTGATCCTTTAACATGCGATCGAACTTCAACTTCTTCCTTTCACTTTCGCATTCTCTTTGTCCATCAACAATGACACGGTGAAGATCATCATCGGGCACATCGTCTGGTTCCTCTTGATCTTCAGCTTCCCCCGTTGCAGTATCACCGTATTCAGGGGGATAGTTGTCATCATCCTCTTCTTCTTCGTTGTCTTCCATCATAATCCGTATTTCTCCGTGCTTGGTCCAAACATTATAATGTGGCATGAAACCCTTCTCAAGCAGGTGGAAGTGAAGGGTTTTCGAGTTAGAGTGATCCTTCGTATTCCCACAGACAGTATATGGACAATACATAAAACCATTCTGCTTGTTTGCCTCAGCCACTTCGAGAAAATTATGCAGGCCCTCAATGTAGTAGGAGGTGTGTCGGTCACCGTACATCCATTGCCGGTTCATCTGCGTGCATTATATAATTAAGTATATCAAAAACCATTACAGAACATCATGAATAGAGAAGTGATCAAATTAATACAAGTTCATCATCACATTAAAACCAAAGTACAGTAGTGATCAAATGTTATTACTGAAAAAATAAATACATAAAGTTCATACATAGTTCTCATAGAACAACATATAGCTCTCTAGAGCATCTAATTAAAACATACATTAAAACTAACATACAACTATGTAAAACATTTAAATGCAACAACAAATGTGATCAAAATCGCAACTAATGTAACAATTGATCCAACAGCATAATGATACCAAGCCTCATTATCAATGGCATATTTTTTAATCTTTCTAATAATCTTCAAGCGCATTGCATCCATCTGGATCTTGTGATCATCGACGACATCGGCAACATGCAACTCCAATTTCATCTTCTGCTCTTCAATTCTTTTCAATTTTTCTTTCAAATAATTGTTTTATTTTTCAACTAAATTTAACCTCTCGACAAGAGGGTCGGTTGGAATTTCCGGTTCACATACCTCCTAAATAAAGAGATCTATGTCACATTGGTCGACATAATTATCATAAACACTAAATGAAACAAATAGTTATAAAAGATAATATACCACATCCGAATCATAGACCGGACGAGAGCCGACGGGGACGGATACCAAAACCATGGCACATATAATAACAAACAATAATAAAAGTAAGAAAATTATACAAGTAGCTATCTAAATCATACAAGTAAGATTTTTTTCTTTTAAAAAGAAGATAAGAATAATAGGCTCACCACGGTGGTGCCGGCGACGAGATCGGCGTGGGCGATCGACGACGGTGAGGACGGGGACGGGGACGAGACGGCACCCTACACATGTGCAGACAGAAGTTAATTTGAGCTCAAATTGTGCATCTAAATCAAATGAACTCCCACATACACTACTCCACTAAAACCCACAAACCACTCTACTTCTAGAGCATTTGAAATGAGCTAAACTAGCAGTGAGAGATGAAAGAATGAAGTTGCTAACCTTTTAGAGCACTTGTGTAGCTGGTGCACCACCAAATCTAGACAAATCTTGGAGAAAATGTAGCTTGGAGGTCGATCTTGAAGGAAGAATAGAGGAGAAAGCTTAAGTGTGGCTCAGGCATTTCATCGAACACCTTATGTGCATATATAGGCACAAAACAGAGTATCCCACACCTCCCACCCTTCCACGGCCAAAAAAACAGAGGAGATGGGGGGGGGGGGCGTGGATATATATAGGCAAAACTTTAGTCTTGATTTGTGTCTAAAACCGAGACTAGAGGCCTATTTAGTCCCGGTTTCAAACACAAACCGAGACTAAAGGGCAACAACCCCTTTAGTCCCGGTTCCAAACACAAACCGAGACTAAAGGACAGCAACCCCTTTAGTCCCGGTTTGTGTCTGGAACCCCCTTTAGTCCCGGTTTGTATCTGGAACCGGGACTAAAAGTCCCAGTTGAACCGGGACTGATGCCTGCCGAGGCCCGGCCGACGTCCTAGCCTCTAGAATCGGGACTGATGCTCCCATTAGTCTCGGTTCGTAACACGACAGGGACTAATGCTCTTATCTGGTCAGGACCAAAGCCCTATTTTCTATTAGTGTAGGAGGACGAGGACGAGGCGTATCTGGCGCCGGAGCAGGCCGGATTCACCATGGACGTCGCGCTGGCCAAATTCGAGGTCGCCCAAGCAGAGAAGGTAGCGAAGAAGTAGGTCATCGTCGAGTCCATCCAGTGGAACTCAAGGAAAACCGACGCTACATCTGCGAGGCAGACATGAAGCGCAAGGAACTCATCGCCAACGTGGAGGTGGCGGTCGACGAGGAGCTGGAGTGGCAGCCCACCGTCAATGACCATGAGGCCGCTCCGTCCGACATCGAGGTCATCGAAATATCAGACGGCGACTAGAGTAGTTTGACACAGTACGTAGCTTAATTTTATGTTACATGGTGTACTATGAAAATAGGAGAAATGAGGGGCGACCGAGTCTTGTCCACAGACGCACCGGCTTTCTCAGTATTAGAGCATCTACAGCGGGGCGCCTCAAACGCCCAGCCGGACGCCCCGTCACTGTACGGTAAAAAAACCAATATAGACAGACGTCTCAAACGAGTCTCAAACGTCTGGACTGACATGCACCCCTCATATCCAACCCATATCTGGGGCGGATATGGAGAGGCTCGGGCGCGACCGGCCGCGTCCGCCACGTCGGACTGACTCGTGCCGGTTCCCCAGGAAAACACTTCGAAACCCGACGGTCCGAAACTCGTCTCCCTAGACAGACCGATGGCGCCGCGTGTCGGCGCTCCGGGGTGCCGCGCAAGACCCCTAGCCCGGCTATTTAAGACAGACGTCGGCCCCGAAACCCTACGCGTCCACATTTCCTCCCCTCTCGTCCGCCGCCGCCACTTTTCAATTGTCGTCCACCTCCACATTTCAATCGTCGGCCGCTCGCCGTCCGCCACCACAATCAAGTAGCCATGCCACCACGTCGACGGGTTAGGAGCTACTATTATCTAATGCCGGAGCGCCGGCTGCAGCTCCTTGAGCAAATCCAGGCAAGGTGCGAAGCCCGGATCGCCGCGGGGCTTCCACCGGATGCGGTGGATCCGGAAGAGGAGTTCGAGGAGGAGGAGGAGGACGATGACGAGGAGGAGGAGGAGGAGGAGGACGTGGGGGCGCGGATCTGCAGACGGGGCAACAGGCAATCCTCGATTCCCTTCAATCGGAGGCAAAGGCGGAGGCCAACCGCCGTATCCTCCAGGTGGAGCAGGAAGCAGACGTCGACGAGATGCTTGCTGTCTATCCGGTGCCCACCATAGAGATCCGACGACGACGAAGCGCAGTTTAGGCTAGTGTAATTTGCGTAGTACACATAATTTTTCTTTTGCATATTTTGTATGAATTTAGGGGTGAAATATAAGGTACTTGGATGCATAGCAGAAAATATAAGATGTGACCTGTCACTGCCAGCGGACCGCCACGGTAGCTCTTATATGAGCGTTTTGTTTTCGAAGGGACCCTGAGACGCAGCTGGACCCATATGTTTGGCCCTTTTGTTATGGCAAGAGGAGCGACACACATGACGGATGCTCTGCTCCCACAGAGTGTGAATGACAAAAGCAAATTCACATGGCAGTTGAGCTGTTCGCAAATGCTATACACGATCACACGGACCACGTAGATACTTTGCTTGCTTCCACCCCCATCCAGAGATCCTACCCACAGGCCAGGGCCTGATAAACACCCACCTCCTCTGGAGTCAGTATATGGCAGCAAACTCCTGATAAACACCATCTCCTCCAAGAAGAAAAGCCTCCGGCGGCAACAATGTGCGGCCGCGACGACGACTGCTACCTGACCAGGGATGAAGTCAAGTACCTCTTCATCTGCTTCGGCGTGGTCGCGGTCGTGGTCCTCCTCGCCGTCCTCCTGGCCGCCTTCGTCTACCTCCGCCACGTCACCATCACCGTCGAGGACGCCTCGCTCACCAGGTTCGACCTGCTCACCTCCCCGGTGACGGGGATCGCCTACAACCTCTCGCTCACCCTCAAGGTCCGCAACCCCAACTGGGCCATGAGCATGAAGAACGTGGAGCCCTTCGTCGCCGCCTACAGGTTCGACGGCCAGCAGTTCGACCGCGTGCAGATCGCCGCCACGGGCGACAAGCACCCCGCCGGCGCCACCAGGGTGTACCACCTCACCTCCTCGTCCCAAGGCGCCTTCGTGTCCCTGGGCAGCGCCGGCGAGCAGGAGTACAAGAAGGAGAGCAAGACGGGGACGTTCGACGTGGAGGTGGCGCTGTCCCGCAAGGTGAGCTACACGGCGCGCTACACCAAGTGCAAGATCGAGGCCGTCTGCCCGCTCAAGCTGCAGCTCGTCAAGCCCGACTCCACCACCGTCGTCTTCCAGAAGGTGACATGCAAGCTCCAAAAGGCCGAGAAGAACTGCTAGCTAACTAGCGTATGCATGGATTGATCATGTTCGTGGTTTGCCTGGCCACGATCATCATTAATTACTTTTATTATTCCATCACATCATTTGCCCGTTTGTTTGGAATTCAAGTGTGTGTGTGTGTGTGCGCGCGCGTGTGTGTGTGTGTGTGGTGTTTTTCTTCCCATTCTTTCACGCCCATCACGTCTGTTTCGATTTGAAGTGTGTGTGCTGGGGTTTTTTCATTAATTATTTGTTGTGTAAGATGTAATAATAATATTTTCCATGCTATCTTCCTGATGTAAAAGAACAGGTTTGATGTTGTTTGTTGGTTGTAGGGGAAAAAAAGATTTGATGCTAGCTTTTTGTTGGTTCAACGTTCAAGGGGGGAAAAGGTTTGATGCTATCTTCTCATGAGCATCCACACTGCTTGTGAGGGAGGCTAGACGGGTACACGCAACGTGTATGCCGCGGCCCGTGGGTGGCATGTAAGCAATTAATGTTCAGCATTCAGTTGTATCTTTGCATGGCATACAATTTTTTTTTAAAGAAAGATTACCCCAGGTCTCTGCATCTGAAATGATGCATGCAGCCAAATTATTAAGTAAAAAGGTCGTACAAAAGGTCTGTGATACAGTTATCTCTTTGCATGGCATACAATGAAGAGCAAGTTAAACTTATTTCCTATCTCTATGCCAAAACCTATCCGTTGAAATTTTGTTGGGCAACATGTTGCCAACAATGAACACACACACACACACAACGTAGACAAAGATACAGGGATGTGGCTCTTCTCTTTATTATTTCGATCTCACAATGAGCATAAATCACACCCCATCATATAGGGCTACCGGGCATATCGGAGTAGAAGTCCACAAACCTTTGCTTGAGAAAGGTGAAAGCTAACCACCTTCGACCCCCGCGCCCCTCCCAGAGGTGACACGGGGGAACCCTAGCTCCGCCCGCCGTCGGCGCTTCCCTCCCTCCCCTCCCCCTCACTACCGTCGAGGGTCTCTACCGGGCGAAGCCCGGGCAGTGCCGGCGGTGGGGGTGGTCTTCCCTGGACGTTGCTCCCTTTCCCCAAGGGGGCGGCACAGCATCCATTCGGCGGCGGTCTTGGCGGTAAGGTGCTGCGAGAACCCTACGGTGGCGGTAGTGGTGGGACGAGCTTCGCTCGGCGGCTCTCCCTCGACTGCAACGGCGGTTGGTGAGGGAGTCCTGGACTAAGGGGTCCATGGGCTGCCGGCCTATCTCTTATGGGTCGGACAGGTGGGCCACTCTGTGATTATTATTGGAAGGCCGAGCTATAAGGTGACTTCGTGTTCGGGAAGGAAACCTCTTAAGCCTTGGTGTGTCCTCCAAATCAGGATGGTAAAATCGACATGTTTATCCCTTGATGGCAACCGGCTATGTGTAACCGTAGGAACCCCTGGTGTCTATATAAACCGAAGGGTTTAGTCTGTAGAGGCTAGAAGAACCATCATCCTGCTTACCTAGGATTTAGTTCACACTAGTGCAGAAAACACTAGTCCCGGCGTGCTAAAAACCACATTCCTGGCATGGAAGGTCAACGCCACCAATATGACGCCATTGTTGACAAATACCGATGGTGTGCATATCCCACGCCATCGGTATTTTACATACCGGTGGCGTGGCACTGTTCACTCATGCCACATAAAGTACCAATGGCGTGGCATACTCACACGCCATCACTGAAAATTTCAGAAAACAAAAAAAAAAGATTTGAAATTATCACAAATTTCACTATAAATACATACATCGATGCATCCATGCGTTTCATCCATACGTCCAGCTTATCCATTTGGTATATATACATTGCTAAGATCCACAAGTCCGAAAGCACTGACGCGCGTAGAGGTTGTTGTGGTGGTCGCTGCTACGGCCTCGTGTGGATGTCGTCGTCGTCATCGTCATCGTCATCGCTGCTGTTGTAGCTCCGTGCCGATGTCTCCGTCACCGTCGTCGCTGCAGCCTCGTGTTGATGTCATCGTCGTCGTCGCTGCCGCAGCCCTGTGTCATTAATGGACTACATTACACAAAAAGAATGCACATGAACAAGAAGTTAGTTCAAGCAGTACAAGAATAAACTAATTACAAGAAAAAAAAACATAAGGCAAGAAAGGAAAGAAATATTGATTGTAGTGGATGATTGTAGGTTTTTCATCTGTTCAATATTGATTTGAAAGCTGAGATCAACTAACACAAAAAAAAAACTCTGTATATATGAAAATAAGGCAAGAAAGGAAAGAAAAACTGAGACTTAATTAAGTAGACTCATATTCCAGTACATAAACATGGTACTGCTATAATCAATCATCACTTGACATGCATACTTGTCAAAAGAGGCATGTGTCTGCTTGTTAATTTAGGAACATCAGATTTTTGGTATTATCATACTGTATGTCATACAATAAGCGGGTGCATTGTCCAAATCAGCCAAGAAAAGGAAAAGATACATAATTGAGTTGGCAAACATGTTAGCCATTACTTAGCTGAAGAAAGTAGGGTAAATCTAATAGTACTTCTGATATGATCTATGTGGATTGTAGATCAACCAAACTAGTGCCCTGGTTTACATGTTTGCTATCACAAATGTTTCTGTAGTGTAATACTAAGTGAGAAATTACGATTAATATCTCAACCTTTTCTTTTCTATGTGTGGCAGCTAACAGATAACAGGCCAAGTACAAATTGTAGAACTCCTATCATCTATGTACATATACAAATTCCACCTGATACTCGTAAGTTTCTAATTATCAAGTAATCAGAGAGTTACCACTGCGAGGAAGAAGACCGGGTTGCGGCCTCGGTGGCGTACTTGCAGGTGAGCACGGGGTCGTGGCGGTCGCGGCCGCGGCCAGCAAGAAGAAGACTGCGCCGCCGCAGTGATCACCCGCATGCCGCCACCCGAATGTTAGTCTAAACAGTGGGATGAGAGCATTACATCATATATAGTTTGTACAAATATAGACCATAATGATAGTAGTACTAGTACCATAAAGTCATTGTGTTGATCCAGTAGTGTAATACTAGTACCATAAAGTCGCCAAGCCAAGCTACTAACAGAAATTTAGTGCAAAAAAATAAATATCATAATATGTCGCTTCATGGTATAAAAACAACACTAAAATTATATTAGCTTAAATTTGCCTCTAGGATTGCCAATAAGATCAAATATTAATAACTTGAGCAGAAAATTTTCTTAGCTGCTAATTCTCTTTCATATATTATAATGCAGTGCGGAAGCAAGTTAATCTCCTTTTTACTTTGAGAATTCAAAGCAATATGCTTAAAAATGAGTTGATCTTTATTGTGTTTGACGGTAATTTTCTCTTCATAATTGCTGAACTATAAGTCTTGGAATTAACATCACATATCACACAACCAAAAGAACTAAAATCTGATTTATATTTATTTCAAGTACAGGATCAAAACTGAGAGAGATTAGTACTACTCCCTCCAGCCCCATGTAAATTACGCAACCCATTCACTATATAGAAGATGTCCAGGCACACAACGGCGACATTTAATTAGGGCCAAGGGGATTACTAGACAGTAATAGGTAGTTTTAACCTTGGCTAGATGCGTAGTGCATTTGCTGGAGAAGAATTGCAGCCAAAGAGATGGGCACTTCAGCAGATTGGCCGCCGCGGCACTCGCGTTACTAACTCTGATTGCGACCGAGGCGTAGTGCAGAATTTAGTTTCACTCGTGTGATTCATAGACATGCCCAAATCTTATTTAAAAGACCCACATCATGTACTAGCAGAAAGTTGAGACTGATGCTTTTAAAGCGATACCCTCAGCACTTAATTTCAGAATTTTAGCTTGAAAGCGATGTATTCTTCAGTATATTAAATAGTGGTACATGAACACCTTGCAAGCTTCTGAATTAGAGTATTACCAATGCAATTACGATGATACAGAGAACTAATACATTAAACTTTCATCGATTTTTTTGAGACACAAGCAAACTACAATAAGACTTGCTAACATGCAGATGCTAGAGAACTTAAGTGCACTTAATTTCAGATTTTCACAGCTGCCGTCGATTGACAATTTCAGACTTGCTAACATGCAGGTGCAGGAGAACGGTCCACTTAATTTCAGACTTGCTAACATGCAGATGCAGGTCCAAGGACATGAACTTAAGTGTACTTAGTTTCAGACTTGCTAACATGCAGATGCAGGAGAATGGTCCAAGGAGAGGAGCTCACCATGGCAGTTTGTAGCCGATGACGTGCACAACTGCCGTCGGAGAGGAGCCGCACCGGCGACGAAAGCGATGTTGTTCCCGAAACCCTAGATGTGGGGAGGGGTTGGGCACGAGCACTGGAGGCCGCATGCGGTGGATCTGGCCGGAGGCGAGGACGCGGAGGAGGAAGGCGAGGTCCGCGCTGAGTTCCGCGCCGGCCAAAGCCATCGAGGCTCGCCGGAATCGGCCAGCGTTGGTGGCTGCAACGAGGGGTTGCGGGAGAGACAGAGAGGGCTCGTGAGGTGAGAGATGGGTGGGTGCTCGGTGTGAACGGATGTCGCTTCCTGAGGTGGGGGAGGGGAGGGGGAGAGGGCCGGCCGGCGGCGAGCTGGTAGAGGACGGCGATGTGGGTGGCTCGCAGCTGCGGGAGAGACAGAGAGGAGATCGTTCGGGAGAGATGGCTAGTTTTTTTTCTTTTACTTGGGCTTTGACTTGGAAGCAAGAGGGACAGTGGGCCGTTTCCTTCAGCCCGATTAGCAAATAGGCCAAGCCCATTTCCCAATCAGTTTTAGCGGCGTGGCTACACAGTGTGTTTTCGTGGCGTGGACTGCACTGTGCACGCCACCAGTAACTCGTCCAATTTCTGTTTTGTTTTTGAACAATTTGGTCCAGTTATTGATGGCGTGCAAATCAGTCTGACGCCACCAGTGGGCACAATAGTAGTGGTGTGACAAAAAGTGACACGCCACCAGTAACTTGTGTCGGACGAGACTGTTGGATCCCAAATACTAGTGACGTGAATGTTAGACGGCCCGCCACCAGTAACCTATTACCGATGGCGTACCAAATATGCCAACGCCACCACTATTTAAAAAAAATAGTGGTGGCGTGGATTGAAAATGAGGCGCCACTGATTAAAGTTGTGGCTAGCCCTTTTTCCACTAGTGTCATACGATCTCGTGGTAGATCAACTCCGTAACCGTATACACACATCAATACAATCAAGCAGGACGTAGAGTTTTACCTCTTCGAGAGGGCCCGAACCTGGGTAAATATTGTCCTTGTGTTCCCTGTTCCCCATTGATCCAAGATCCACAGCTCGGGAACCCCCCCCCCCCCCCCCCCTCCCCAACCCCCCCTGCTCCCGGCGCCGCCCCCGCGGAGATCCGCCGGTTTTGACACCGACAGTTGGGAGCTCTCGATCATTCGTTTTGCATCTGGGTTAGATGGAGGTTCTCGGCTTGTGTCTACCTGCGGGCGAGGTGGGCGTGGTGTTGACTCGCCGACAACTACGACTTGGGGCTTCCATGCTTACCGAGGCGCTGACCATGGTTGCGGGCAGGTGTGGTGTCGCTGAGGCCCGGCGACTACTAGGCGCCATGGTGATGTAGGTAGTTAACCTGTGCTCATCGTGGTGGTACTGGTGAGGCATGACGATGCGGTTTCAATGGGATGGCGCTGCGACGGTGGCAAGTGAATCAATACGGGCAGAGTTGCCCTTTCCATTGAGCAGGGGATGTAGGTGTGCGATACACATGAAAATTCGTCGCGGCTTTGGGCAGTGCTAGTGGCGGCAGTGCCCGTGGGTGTCATTCCCCTCCTTGGAGGCATCGAAGTGGTGTGTCGGCACCTCTCTCTCTCTCTCTCTCTCTCTCTCTCTCACTCGGTTTGTTGTCCCTAAGTGAAAGCCTAGGTTCGGTCGTTCTGGATCAGCGATGGCGGTGCCTTTGGCGTCATTCCTCTGTTGGAAGCATCGTTTGTGGAGACATGGCTTGGTGGTTTAATGTTGCGTTGCTTTGGCGCTCGCCGCTATTCCGGATTGTGATTCAAGGGCGCTACGTACGCCGTCGCGGGTGAGTCCAAGACGATGGCTTTCTCAGAGTTGTCCGAGTCCACCACGCACCCGCCAATTCTTTTTGGCACTCAAGGGTGGTTGGTGTGTTGGCAAGGAGAGTTCTTTGGAGTTGTTGCTCTTCGAAGGTGACCGACGTTGGTGGAGACGCGGCTTTGGTGATCAATTTAGGAAGGTCGCTTATGCATTGTAGTTGTTTCGTGTGCATTTGTGTAGAAGTTGATTTTCTTCTCACCGGGTTGTGGTTGGAGCATGTCGGTCTTTCTCTGCCTTCTATAAAGCTAAGGTACGCAATTTGTATGCTCTCAAAAAAAGACAAAGGTGAAAACAGACCAAGGAAGGGGGGGTTCCTAACATTCTCTGTTAAACTTCTACTCAGGCTAGTCATAGTGAGAGTAACTTAGACTGACACTAGTCTATGTTACCTTCATGGTGCAAAGTAGTAACATAGAAGCAGTATCATAGATGATTGCATTTATTAGATTGTAGACTCATTTTGATTTAGGTTGCGTTATGTTACAGTAACATATTATGTTACTCCAAACACCTCTCTTCTAATTAACTATATGCAACATAAGTAAAATTGTTTTAAAATGCTCTATGTTACTAGCTAAGTACTCCCACTATGACCAGCCTTATAGTATTTCTAAACTACGGCTAAACTCTCAAAAGTAAGTTTTAGAAAAACGGAGCAAGTATACATGTATACCATGTGTGTGTTGCATGAGATGACTTGTCAAAAACCTTTCTATCGAGATATTCGGCAATACTTAGATCATCATTACTTATTCCATCATTTGCCCATTTGTTTGGATATGACGAAGAGTGTGTGTTGTTTTTTCCTTCATTCTTTATGATGTAAGAGCATCTACAGCTAGACTTGGCAAATCTGGCACCCTATATGTCTGCGGACGCAGCCGGACCGCCCCTCATATAGTGGTGGAGCTTGAAGCCCATTGTTGAGTGGGTTGGGCAGGCCAAACAGAAGAAAATAGCACGTGCTGGTGTTTCAAGGCCCAGAAGGAAGAGAAATAGTGTACAAACTGCAGAAAGTTAGGCGGTCCATGACCCATTCGGCCTTGCCATGGCTCCGCCAATGCCCTCATATGTCCTTCCTGGCAGCAACATACCTTAAATTCGGACTCCCGAATACATGAAAATCTATGCAAGTCCATCATACACATCAATGTGGCATGTAAATAACAAATGTTGGTACTCAAACATTAGCTCTTTGGTTTCCGTTATGGGTCTACATATGCTCCACAAGATCATTGAGTATATGCGTGTGCACCTGATGATCTCGAAGATTCTGATCCATCTGCAGAAAGTTCATAAGCTGATTTGCATCTTGATCTTTCGAGATTTTAACTTGTTCCCCAGGCGCTTCAACTGGGCTACACCATCACCCTCATCCTCGACAAACATATTGTACAAAATAACACAACGTGCCATCAGCAGCCACAAAGTTTCTGATTCTCACATCATTGTAGCACCATGAATAATTCCCCAACGAGCTTAAAGCACTCTGAATGCCCTCTCCACATCCTTCCTAGTTGCTTCCTGCATTGTTGCAAAGTGGCTTTGTTTGTTGCCTTGTGGTTTGGATATGATCTTCACAAACGTCACCCACTGAGGATAGATACCATTAGCAAGATAGTATCCCATGTTGTAGTCACAGCTGTTGACAGTGTAGTTGCACGGCGGCAATTCCCCATTACAAAGCCTCCTGAATACAGGAGATCATTGAAGCACGTTGATGTCGTTGTGAGAACCCAGCATTCCAAAGAAAGCATGCCAAACCCATAAGTTATATGATGCCACTGCTTTCAGTACGATGGTGGCCTCTTTGGTGTGACCTTGATACATTCCTCGTAAACCTTTGGGGCAGTTCTTCCATTGCCAATGCATGCAATCAATTGATCCGAGCATTCCTGGAAATCTTCTGGCCTCTCCAATAGCCAACAATGTTTCTGTGTCCTGCACATTTGGTTATCTCAAATACTCTGCTCCAAACACCTACACCACGGTGTAGGCAAACCTGACAGTAGTCTCAGGCATGTGCTCTCCTTCATCAGGACCATCTCACCAACGACATCGATGGCAGTACCAAGTGCAAGCATCCTCACAGCAGCCATGCATTTTTGCTTATCAAAGAAAGAAAGTTGGCCGCAACAATCCCTTTTGAACTTGAAGAGTCATCGTGTGCCTCCACTCCCTCCACAACGCGCAAAAACAATGGTTTGCGCATATGAAAACGACGACGAAACAATGGATCATTCCAGAAAGTTGGGTCTGGAGCAAAGTAGTCCTTGTGCAGTAGTCGTGCTTCGGAGACCCTATCCCGATTGATCACTCTTCTCCCTTTGGTTGAGTCCTTGAAGTTGAGAATATGCTCCACCTGTCGGACCATTTCCTCTTGCATGTTCATGTCCACTTCCTAGTTTGAATCCGACGAATCGAAGAACTCATCTTTAATCATTTCGTCAAGCTCTATCGGTCCATACTCCTCGTCCGACGAAGCATTGGAATCCATCATTTTCCCTACGAATAAATCACTAAAAATCGGGTCAGACAATGTGTCGAACACATAGAGCGTAGGGGGCAGCCCGATAGTTGTCATACGTACCACGGTGGCGTCCAGGCCCACGACGATGTCCGTGGCGGCGAACACGGTAGAGAGGACTACTGTGCCGGTGCTGAGGTTCGGAATGGCTGTGGAGCAAGGGTGGCAGAGCTACGAGGCGTCTGACGCAGAGGAGGGAGAAGAGAGGAGAGAGCAAAAGGATTTGGTAGGCCGAGGGGGTGGATTTGGTGCAAATTGTGGTGGGGTAGGCCTATCGGGTCCAATGTGGCGGACGCTCCCGGGCATCCCCATATCCGCCCGGGCGTTTGAGACTTGTTTGAGGCGCCCATTTGGGTCGGATTTTTTTGACCGGGGCGTCTGCTGGGCGTTGGGAGGGAGGGGGAGGGTTGAGGTGCCCGGCTATTTTCATGCTATCCTCCTTATTTAAAAGAAAAGGTTTAGTAATATTGGTTGATTAAATAAAAAAGGTTCGATGCTATCTTTGTTAGTTCAAGGAAAAGAAACTAAGTCGATGCAATGAGCATCTACAATGCTTGTGAGGAAGACTAGACGGGTACACGCGACACTATGCCACGGCCCGTGGGTGGCATCTAAGCAATGTAGCATTCAGTTTGTATCCTTGCATGGCATCCAAATAAAGAACAAGTTAAAAACAAAAAATAAACTTTAAAATTCTTGAATTAGTCTTTCGCCCCGTTTTATTATAGATAAACCATACAACAAATTCATGAGCAGCAAAAAAAATAGGTCCGCTGGGGTAACAACACATACATGCCCCAAGTTACTCCTTTAAAAGATGATGCAGTACCCGCCTCACTGGGGCTTCACGCGTGAGAGTCCCCTCCACGCCGTCTATTTTCGGCTGGCATCCCACGAGGGCTTCTCGGGGGCTTGATAACCCACAAGTATAGGGGATCAGTTGTAGCCTTTCTCGATAAATAAGAGTGTCGAACACAACGAGGAGCTAAAGGTAGAATTTATATTCCCTTCAAGTTCTATCGACCACCGATACAACTCTATGCTACTTCTTAATCTTGCGTTGGTTTTTCCCTTGAAGAGGAAAGGGTGATGCAACAAAGTAGAGATAAGTATTTCCCTCAGTTAGAGAACCAAGGTATCAATCCAGTAGGAGGTACAAGCAAGTCTCCAATCTATGCACCTGCACAAACAATCAAACACTTGCACCCAACGCGATAAAGGGGTTGTCAATCCCTTCATGGTCAATTGCAAAGGTGAGATCTGATAGAGATAGATATAAAAGATTACTAAAATGTAAAACAAAATAAAAGTAAATAAATTGCAACAAGGTATTTTTGGGTTTTTTTAGTTTATAGATCTGAAAATATATGATGGAAAATAGACCCGGGGACATAGGTTTCACTAGAGGCTTCTCTCTTGAAAGCAAATAATACGGTGAGTGAACAAATTGATGTCGAGCAATTGATAGAAAAGCGCAAAGTTATGACGATTCCAAGGCAATGATTATGCATATAGGCATCACATCCGTGTCAAGTAGACCGAAACGATTCTGCATCTACTACTATTACTCCACACATCTACCGCTATCCAGCATGCATCTAGAATATTAAGTTCATAAAGAATGGAGTAACGCCTTAAGTAAGATGACATGATGTAGAGGGATAAACTCAAGCAATATGATGAAAACCCCATCTTTTTATCCTTGATGGCAACAATACAATACGTGTCCCGCTACCCCTACTTTGTCACTTGGTGAGATCATGCAAGATTGAACCCAAAACTAAGCACCTCTCCCATTGCAAGAAAAACCAATCTAGTTGGCCAAACCAAATCGATAATTCAAAGAGAAATACAAAGATATCAAATCATGCATATAACAATTCAGAGAAGATTCAAATAATATTCATAGATAAGCTGATCATAAATCCACAATTCATCGGATCTCAACAAACACACCGCAAAAGAAGATTACATCGGATAGAACTCCAAGAACATCGAGGGGAACATTGTATTGAAGATCAAAGAGAGAGAAGAAGCCATCTAGCTACTAGCTATGGACCCGTAGGTCTATGGTAAACTACTCACGCATCATCGGAGGGGCAATGGAGTTGATGTAGATGCCCTCCGTGATCGAATCCCCCTCCGGCAGATCGTCGGAAAAGGCCCCAAGATGGGATCTCACGGGAACAGAGGCTTGCGGCGGCGAAAAAGTATTTTCGTGGACTCCTCTGATGGTTTTGGAATATTTGGGAATATATAGGCCGAAGATTAGGGTTAGAGGGCCTCCAGGGGGGCCACAAGCCAGGGGGGTGCCCCCCTGGGGCTCGCCCCTATGGCTTGTCGTCTCCTCGTTGGTCTTCTGACCTCTTCTCCAAGTCTCGTAGGTGTCTTTTGGTCCAAGAAAAATCATCGCGAAAGTTTTATTCCGTTTGGACTCCGTTTGATATTCCTTTTCTGTAAAACTCAAAAACAAGGAAAAAACAGAAACTGACACTCGGCTCTAGGTTAATAGGTTAGTCCCAAAAATAATATAAAATAGCATATTAATGCATATAAAACATCCAAAACAGATAATATAATAGCATGGAACAATCAAAAATTATAGATACGTTGGAGACGTATCAAGCATCCCCAAGCTTAATTCCTGCTCATCCTTGAGTAGGTAAATGATAAAAACAGAATTTTTGATGTGGAATGCTACCTAACATATTTATCCATGTAATTTTCTTTATTGTGGCATGAATATTTAGATCCATAAGATTCAAAACAAAAGTTTAATATTTACATAAAAAATAATACTTCAAGCATACTAACAAAGCAATCATGTCTTCTCAAAATAACATGGCCAAAGAAAGTTATCCCTACAAAATCATATAGTCTGGCTATGCTCCATCTTCATCACACAAAGTATTAAATCATGCACAACCCCGATGACAAGCCAAGCAATTGTTTCATACTTTTGATGTTCTCAAACTTTTTCAACTTTCACGCAATACATGAGCGTGAGCCATGGAATAGCACTATAGGTGGAATAGAGTATGGTGGTTGTGGAGAAGACAAAAAAGAAGAAGATGGTCTCACATCAACTAGGCGTATCAACGGGCTATGGAGATGCCCATCAATAGATATCACTGTGAGTGAGTAGGGATTGCCATGCAACGGATGCACTAGAGCTATACGTGTATGAAACACTAGTAGAAAAACTACTTTACGTGAGATACATTAGTCCCGGTTTGTAAACGGACCGGCACTAATGTGACTATTACTGCCAGTTCCAATGGCTAGGCGGGCGGGCATCATTAGTCCTGGTTCGTGTTGAACCTCTAGTACCGGTTCGTGCCACGAATCGGGACTAAAGAGGTGGTGTGAGGCTGGGGCCACACCAGGCCCTTCAATCCCGGTTCATGGCACGAACCGGTACTAGAAGATCACCTTTAGTCCCGGTTTGTGTCATGAACCGGGACTAAAGGTTTTCCTATATAAACCCTTCGTCCAGCCCGTGATCGAGCTCTCTGTTCTTCCCCCTTTCCTCTCCTCTCTGTTCTTCCCCAAAGCTCAAGCTCATCCTTCATTTTACCCAAAATTTGTCAAGATTTGAAGGCCCCCCATCCATCCAAGTGATCACAAAGGTTAGCAACTTTGTCCTTTTATCTCTCATTGCTAGATTAGCTCTTGCAATGCTCTATAAGTATAGTGATTTGTGGGTTTTAGTTTGGGAGTAATTATATGTGGTAGTTTATTTGATTTATATGCAATTTGAGCTCAAATTAACTCTTAGTTTGCATATATAGGTGTGGTTTACTTAGTGCCTTACCGTCCCCGTCCTAACCACCGTCGATCGCCCGCACCGTCCCGTCGCCGGCACCACCTTGGTGAGCCTCTTGTTCTTATCTTTTTTATAAAAAAATCATGTTTGTGTGATTTAGATATATAGTTACTTGTATAATTTTCTTATCCGTACGTTGTTTGTTATACATAGTGGCATGGTTTTGATATCCGTCCCCGTCGGCCCTCGTCTAGTTTATGATTCGGATGTGGTATATTCTCTTTTATAACTATTTGTTGCATTTCGTGTTTATGACAAATTATGCCCATCAAGTTGACATAGATATTTTTATCTAGGAGGTATGTGAACCAGAAATTCCAACCGACCTCTTGTCGAGAGGTTAAATTTAGTTGAAAAAGAAAATGAGTATTTGAAAGAAAAATTGAAAAGAATTGAAGAAGAGAAGATGAAACTAGAGTTGTATGTTGCCGATGTCGTCGATGATCACAAGATCAAGATGGAGAAAATGCGCTTGAAGATTAGAAAGATTAGAAAATATGCCATTGATAGTGAGGCTTGGTATCATTATGCTGTTGGATCAATTGTTACCTTAGTTGCGATCTTGATCGCATTTGTTGTTGTATTTAAATGCTTTAGCTAGAGAGTTTGTATGTTGTTTTATGAGAATAAGTGTGTATGAACTTGTATTAATTTGGTCTTTTCGGTGTTGTGTAATGAAGATGAGCCGGCAATGGATGTACGATGACCGATGCTCTCCCCAGTTCGTTAAAGGCGTGCATACGTTTCTGATTGCGGCTGAGGCAAACAAGCGGGTAGATGGTTTTATGTGTTGTCCATGTGTTGTCTGTAAGAATAATCAGAATTAGTCTAAGTCAAGAACCATCCATGTCCACCTGTTTGAGTCCGGTTTCATGCCCCACTATAATGTTTGGACCAAGCACGGAGAAAGAGGGGTTATGATGGAAGACAATGAAGAAGAAGAGGACGACGACAGCTATCCTGGCCATGGGTTCCCTGAATACGATGGTACAACAATGGGGGAAGAAGCTGAGCCGGCAATGCGGGAAGAAGCTGAAGAAGAGGCATCAGATGAGCCTGCTGATGATCTTGGTTGGGCCATTGCCGATGCAAAGAGAAACTGCGCAACTGAAAAGGAGAGGCTGACGTTGCAGCGCATGTTAGAGGATCACAAGAAATTGTTGTACCCAAATTGCGAAGCTGACAAGAAAAAGCTGGGCACCACACTAGAATTGCTGCAATGGAAGGCAGAGAATGGTGTATCTGACAAGGGATTTGAAAAGTTGCTGATAATGTTAAAGAAGATGCTTCCAAAGGACAATGAATTGCCCGACAGTATGTACGAAGCAAAGAAGGTTGTCTGCCCTCTAGGATTAGAGGTGCAGAAGATACATGCATGCCCTAATGACTGCATCCTCTACCGTGGTGAGTACAAGGATTTGAATGCATGCCCGGTATGCGGTGCAATGCGCTATAAGATCAGCCGCGATGACCCTGGTGATGTTGAGGGCGAGCGCCCCAGGAAGAAGATTCCTGCCAAGGTGATGTGGTATGCTCCTATAATACCACGGTTGAAACATTTGTTCCAAAACAAAGAGCATGCCGACTTGATGCGATGGCATAGAGAAGACCGTAAGAAAGACGGGAAGCTGAGAGTACCCGCTAATGGGTCGCAGTGGAGAAAAATCGAGAGAAAGTGGCAGGACTTTGCAGATGACGCAAGGAACATATGGTTTGGTCTAAGCGCAGATGGCATTAATCCTTTTGGGGAGCAGAGCAGCAATCATAGCACCTGGCCTGTGACTCTATGTATGTATAACCTTCTTCCTTGGTTGTGCATGAAGCGGAAGTACATTATGATGCCAGTGCTCATCCAAGGCCCTAAGCAACCCGGCAACGACATTGATGTGTACCTAAGGCCATTAGTTGAAGAACAATTACAGCTTTGGAATGAAAAAGGTGTACATGCGTGGGATGAGCACGGACAGGAGGAATTTGACCTACATGTGTTGCTGTTTGTGACCATCAATGATTGGCCTGCTCTCAGTAACATTTCAGGACAGACAAACAAGGGATACCGCGCATGCACGCACTGTTTGGATGATACCGACAGTATATATTTGGATAATTGTAAGAAGAATGTGTACCTGGGACATCGTCGATTTCTTCCGAGCAGGCATCCCGTAAGAAAGAAAGGCAAGCATTTCAAAGGTGAGGCAGATCACCGGAAGAAGCCTCGCCACCGTACTGGTGATGATGTACTTTATATGGTCGAGGATTAAAAAGTAATCTTTGG
This sequence comes from Thinopyrum elongatum, assembly GCA_011799875.1. Taxonomy (NCBI): domain Eukaryota; kingdom Viridiplantae; phylum Streptophyta; class Magnoliopsida; order Poales; family Poaceae; genus Thinopyrum; species Thinopyrum elongatum. Next base: position 485,390,953 of record CM022297.1, on the reverse strand, counting down.
AAAGGGTCCTGGCGGACAATCTGTTCCGAATGACGCTGACAGACGCTCACCCATGTGGAAGAAGAAATCTATATTTTGGGACCTACCCTATTGGAAAGACCTAGAGGTCCGCTCTGCAATCGACGTGATGCACGTGACGAAGAATCTTTGCGTGAACCTACTAGGCTTCTTGGGCGTGTATGGGAAGATAAAAGATACACCAAAGGCATGGGAGGACCAGCAACGTATGCACGGAAAAGACGGCATACATCAGGGTTGTGCCAGCTATGCTCTTACCAAAGAAGAGAAGGAAATCTTCTTTGAATGCCTGCTCAGTATGAAGGTCCCGTCTGGCTTCTCGTCGAATATAAAGGGAATAATAAATATGGCCGAGAAAAAGTTCCAGAACCTAAAGTCTCATGACTGCCACGTGATTATGACGCAACTGCTTCCGGTTGCATTGAGGGGGCTTCTACCGGAAAACGTTCGATTAGCCATTGTGAAGCTATGTGCATTCCTCAATGCAATCTCTCAGAAGGTAATCGATCCAGAAATCATATCAAATTTAGAGAATGATTTGGAGCAATGTCTTGTCAGTTTTGAGTTGGTGTTCCCACCATCCTTCTTCAATATCATGACGCACGTCCTAGTTCACCTAGTCGAAGAGATTGCCATTCTCGGTCCTGTATTTCTACACAATATGTTCCCCTTTGAGAGGTTCATGGGAGTCTTAAAGAAATATGTTCATAACCGTGCTAGGCCAGAAGGAAGCATCTCCAAGGGCCATGAAAATGAGGAGGTCATTGAGTTTTGTGTTGACTTTATTCCTGACCTTAAGCCGATTGGTGTTCCTGAATCGCGGCATGAGGGCAGACTGGGTGGAAAAGGCACGCTAGGACCGAAAGCAATAATATGTATGGATGGGCATTCTCTCACTGAAGCACACTACACAGTTCTACAAACTTCCTCCTTGGTGGCTCTGTATATCGAGGAACACAAGAATATTCTACGCTCCAAACACCCGGAGCAGTCTGACGACTGGATTACACGTGAACAAATGGGGACTTTCGCCGGTTGGTTGCAGACACGTCTCATGCATGACGACGCTGTTGAAGATGAGCTGTACTTGCTGTCCAAGTTACCATCTTCGAATATATTAACTTTCAAAGGGTACGAGATAAATGGGAATACATTTTACACGATCGCCCAAGATAAAAAGAGCACCAACCAAAACAGTGGTGTCCGCTTTGATGCAGCAACCATGAGGGGAAAGGACACATATTATGGTTACATAGAGGAGATATGGGAACTTGACTATGGACGTGGTTTGAATGTCCCTTTGTTTCGGTGCAAATGGGTTAATCTGACAGGAGGCGGGGTAACGGAAGACCCGCAGTACGGAATGACAACAGTGGATCTCAACAATCTTGCGTACGCAGACGAACCATTCATCCTAGCCAATGATGTGGCGCAGATTTTCTATGTGAAGGACATGTCTACCAAGCCGAGAAAAAGAAAAGATAAGGAAGTGAATACATCATACAATGAGCCAAAGCGCCACATAGTTCTTTCAGGGAAAAGAAACATCGTGGGAGTGGAGGATAAGACAGACATGTCAGAAGATTATGAAAAGTTTCATGAAATTGCTCCCTTCACAGTGAATATTGACCCGAGCATCCAGTTAAATGATGAAGATTGTCCATGGTTACGGCGCAAAGGGACACACGCGAAGAAAAAAAATTACACCCAAAGATCCCACTCTGGGATGTGACCGGCTTCACTGTCATCACTTTCTTCTCTAGTGAGTTTCCGGACTTATATATCTGGAAAGTCCCACTTTGGACAAACCGGAGGGAATCTTTGTAATAGTTAGGGTCCTCATGTGTTTTGGCATTTGAAACGTGAAGAAATATGATGTACAAACAAATTTTCAACCCTTTCTGACTTCCTTTGCTATTTTTCATTCATTTACTGATTTTTTTGAGCTAAATGACCTTGAAATTGAAAAGAACTACAAATGAACTCTGAAAAGGTTGAAAGTTGGCATGGTATCATCATTTCACCCACATAGCATGTGCAAAAAAGTTGAGAGGGTTACGGCGAAAATTGGATGCACTTCGTGTACAAAATAGACAATCTCTTTCGAAGTATCAGGGTTTTGGGCTAAAACTCATCTGTTACAAAGGCATTTCATTTTTTTAAACTTATTTCAACTCCAGACTTTTTGTGCATTCAGTATGCACCATTCGAAGCCACGTCATCAATTTTCAACCCTTTCTGACTTCATTTGCTATTTTTCATGCATTTACTGATTTTTTTTGAGCTAAATGACCTTGAAATTGAAAAGAACTACAAATGAACTCTGAAAAGGTTGAAAGTTGGCATGGTATCATCATTTCACCCACATAGCATGTGCAAAAAAGTTGAGAGGGTTACGGCAAAAACTGGATGCACTTTGTGTACAAAATGGACAATCTCTTTCGAAGTATCAGGGTTTTGGGCTAAAACTCATCTGTTACAAAGGCATTTCATTTTTTTTAACTTATTTCAACTCCAGACTTTTTGTGCATTTAGTATGCACCATTCGAAGCCACGTCATCAATTTCCAACCCTTTCTGACTTGAGTTGCTATTTTTCATGCATTTATTGATTTTTTAAGCTAAATGACCCTAAAATTGAAAAGAACTACAAATGAACTCTGAAAAGGTTGAAAGTTGGCATGGTATCATCATTTCACCCACGTAGCATGTGCTAAAAAGTTGAGAGGGTTACAACAAAAACTGGATGCACTTCGTGTACAAAATGGACAATCTCTTTCGAAGTATCAGCGTTTCGGACGAAAACTCATCTGTTACAAAGGCATTTCATTTTTTTAAATAACCTAAGAATTACCAAATTGAATATAATGATAAAACATACTAATTTAAACAGAAGAAAAAAGAATCACTGAAAAATCTATTTTTAAAGTAAAGTTATTCACAAACTAGTGATTCACACAAATTTCAAATAATTCAAATTTAAACTATTCAAATTTAAAAACTACTGGCACTAACAGAAAGTTTATATTTTTTTACCTAAAGCAAAAAGATTCACAAAGAAACTCTAAATAAAGCAAAAAAACAACTCAGAAATAAAAGAAAATAAATAAAGCAGAAAACAAAAAAATGAAAAATAAATAAATTTAAAAAAAGCCCGCCTACTGGGCCACAACGGCCTACATACGACTAGAAACCCAACCTGTGGTTGGGCCAGGATGCAGGCCCGCAAGGCCCAGTAGGCCCACCAGGGCAGCGTAGGTGAGGTAGGCCCAGAAGGCCTGCATTAGAGAGGAGCTCGATGCAGTGCCTGCGCCGGGGCTTATAAACAGGTGCTGGCTCCCCTCAAGTAGCGAGGTGGGACTAAACATCCACCGCGCCCCTCGCCTGGTAGCGCACCACCTTTAGTCGCGGTTGGTGGCTCCAACCGCAACTAAAGACCCCCCCCTTTAGTCCCGGTTGGAGCCACCAATCGCGACTAAAGGTGGTGCGCTTCCCGCCGCTTCGGCTAGCCAAAAGTGACCTTTAGTCCCGGTTGGTGGCTCCAACCGGGACTAAAGGGGGGCGCATATATATAGAGCACTTCAAAATTTTCAGTTTCTCTGCTTTCTTCGACCTCTTCGACATCGCCGCGCCGTCGCCGTCTCGCCTCCCCGACGTCGGAGCTCGTCGCCGCCCCCAACGCTGGCCGCCCGCGCCTCCTCGCACCGATCCCCGACGCCGCCCGCGCCCGCTCCTCCCCGAGCCTGGCCCGACGCCGCCCGGGACGCCGCCCGCGCCCGCTCCTCCGGCCCCGAGCTCCTCGCCGCGTCGTCGATGCCGTCGCCGCCCCCGCCCCGCCTCGCCTCGCCTCGCCGTCGCCCCGCTGTGAGCTCCCCCCTCTCCCTCGCCCCATGTGCCGCCATGGCCGCCCCTCCCCGAGCCCACACACACACACATATATGCATGAACTCACACACACACACACACACATATTTTCTTAAGTTAGATGATTTATATGTATTTTTGTATGTTTTAGTATATATGTATAGCAATTTTGACATTTTTCAGAAGAATTTTGACATTTTTTTTCACTAGATGATTAGATGTATAGAAAAAAGTTAAGAAATTTTGACATTTGAGGAATTTTTACATTTTGATCCAATATGTATAGAAATTAGTATATATATATATATATGTATGAATACAATGTATAGAAAAAAGTTGATGAATTTTGACATTTGATCCAATGTATAGCAATTAGTATTTGCAAAAGTTGCATATTTTAATGTTGTATTTGCAAAAGTTTGTTATGTATTTGCAATTAATTAGTATATGTATGTATACAATAGATTCTCTTAGTTCTTTAATAAGGGATTTATCAAGAATGCCCCCATTATGGATGTGCACAAGTTGATCCAATTTTTTTCTGATCTCATCTACATACCCTTCTATATGTCACGTTGTCTTGTGTCAAAGTATTGAAGAAATCCATGCATGGCTTCATCATTAGCCGGAAGTAACAGGCGCATGATGGTATGAAGCTCTCCAAAGTTGTTTTGGAACGGAGTCCCGGATAGGATAATTCGCTTTTTGGTACGAAGTTCCGCAAAGGCCTTCCAAATATCGCTAACTATCCGGGACTCCGTTCCAAAACAACTTTGGAGAGCTTCATACCATCATGCGCCTGTTACTTCCGGCTAATGATGAAGCCATAGTTTTCTTGAATCCTTTGACACTAGACAACGTGACACATATAGAAGAGTAGATGAGATCAGGAAAAATATGGACCATTTTCTACACATCCAGAATGGCGCCATTTTGTTAAATCCCTTAAAGGCTAAGAGAATCCGTTATGATTCTGAATCCCGTTCCTAGCCAGGGACTAAAGGTTCCTCGATCGTATATAAGAAATCACAATCACCATACGACATGACTCAGGAGGAAACCAAGGAGATGGCGCTCCCACCCACCCCTAAATCCTAGGCCGTCGGCGATCTCTTCCCTCCTCCGGTGATTTGGTGATTGGCTCCGATCATCTTCTTCGGCGCTCTTTGATCTTTCCTCCTATACCCTTTGTGATGGGTTCCTCTTCTGGATCTACTCTTGGCTTGGATTTCTCCAAGGGTAGAGTTTTTGCTGATGAGATCTATAATGCCTCGGGCCTCACAGTGCATCCCATGGAGAATTTGGGGTCTTTCACCCTAGTGGTTTCATTCAGCCGGCATGATTTTCGTCTCACGGAGGATTCAGTGGCCGCAGCTCTTGGATATGCTTTGGGTGGATCTGCCATTGATTTCTTGGTCTCAACCATTGGTGATAAGGTATTCAGTTTTAATGTTTCTTGCAAAGATGTGGGGTTTTACATTGTGGACACACGATCCTTTTCCTGCCCTTAATTTAAATGTTACTTTCATTTGTGGGGAAATGGGGGACCTAATTGGGTTCGTGAGTTCAAGATTTGGAAGAAAGAATGTGATGCTGAGTGGATTTTAGTCAGCCCTTCTAAGCGTAGGGCTTCTTTGGGTCTTTTAGCTATGCATAATCCTCCTGCTAAATCAGCTCTTAAATCTGGATCCTCTGTTCGCAAGAAGCTTTCTTTTGCTACATTTCAAAATTATAATGTTTGCAAAGGCTATCGTTATCATGCCTCGGCTGATTGCATTGCTGCCTCTGAGGATGCGGGTTATCATATTCCTGCCGCTGAACGTGTGGTTATCCATCCTCCTCAACCTATTGATTTACAATGGACTGTTGCCTCGCCTCCAATCATCTTTGGATCGGTGGACTCGTCGGTGATTCAACGGCGCCGTGATCTGCGCGGCTGTTCTCCAGATGTCCCGGAACGTACCTTGCATGGGTCGCGTAGTCCTTCTTTGATTGCCCATGTTGGGCCCTCGGCTACCAGGCCCTCTTCGCCCAGTAAGGATCTTCCATCTACTTCGAGTGGGCTGGGCCCAGTTTCTTTGTCTCGGGATATTCCTGCATCCCAGGAGGCTCATGATGCGTTTGAATCTATGATTGACAATATGGTTGAGAAAGTTTTGACTTGCTCAAAGTGCTCCTTATCTGGTCATTTTGCAAGAAATTGCCCCCTCAATACCGTCTGTGTGGCATGCACACGTGTGGGCCATAGTAAGCGGGATTGTGCTAAGATTGCAACCGAACAGGGTTTATTTTGGAAGCCAAAATATCAGCCGCCTCCTCCGGTTCCCAATACCGGTCTCGAGTCTGCCACCACCACCTCTGTCGGGGCCGCCCCGTCTAGTCCAATTACTCCCTCACCGAAAACCCCAACATCCACACCTCCGGCGACTCCTCCACCTCCTACGTCTGCTCCGGCCTCGGCTTGCTTTGCTGAACCCATGGCGGTCTTCGCCATTGATCCTCTGTGGTACGTGCCTGCGGGTCACCATATCATTGATGGTGGTGCCAATCGCGTGCCTCGGACCTTTGTTTCGCCGCCGTCCCCGATTGTGAAGCGGCATGAGCAGTTCATGGTGGCGGAAGTGATGCCTCTGCCGCCGCCCAATCAGGTGGGGGTTGCTTGAGAGGGTGTGGTGGATTTCTTGGAGTGCCGTGGAGTTCAGGTTCGGTCTGCTCAGCCTTGGGTTTGTGGTGTAGGCCTGTTTGAGCTGCGGGATGCTGGAGTTCGTTTTCCTCTGCTGCATTTGCCGCCTCAGCCTCTGGGTAATGACACTTTTGTTCGCTTCCATAAGCATGATGAGGGTGTTGGTTTTAGGGGGGCACATGGATTTCGTGATGGCTGCTTAATGTTTTTGGGTATTCCTCTTGATCTCCATAACATGGAGAATATCCGCGCTGCTGTCAACACTTTTGGGAAGTTTCAGCATTGGGTCGAAGATGATCCTTATATGGTCAGATCGATTGTTTTTGCATCTTTTCCAGAAGATATCTTGGTCCCGAGGGATGTGGTTTTCGCTGACTATGCTGCGTATGGTGGAGCAAAAGTTTCATGGACTGCACCTTGTTACATTCTAGGTGCTAATTTTGCTGATCAGATGCCTGAAGACGAAGATCCTATGCCAATTGATGGTAACCCTCATCCTCTGCCAGGAGCTTTGTTCCCAGACAACCATAATTTTGTTCTACCTCCCTATCCGGCGATTGGCTGGAATGATCTCCCGCCAGTGCCTCCTCCAATGCCTAATCAGGCGGACCCAGATAACTGGGGACATGCACACTGGGGCGATGATGATGCTGATCTGCAAGGTGACCACAACCCGGAGCCTGAACCTACACAGGATCAAGAATCAATTGTCATTGACAATTCGATGCAGTCTGAATCTGTAGTTCAGTTGGAGGAGCCCCCGCAGCAGATTTTTGATGTTAACGAGTGGGCCATTGTGCCATATCAGCCGCCTGCTATTCAGTTTGATCGAATTGTCATTGCCTCTGTCAAGCTTGCTTATGGGCCTGTCTTGCCGCCCGAGATGGCCTGGAAGCGCACTTTTGAATCGCTTATGCAGTTCTGTCCAACGTTTGATATCCCTCTGCAGATGCCTCTGGTTGATTTGCAGCCCATTGTTCTGTCTAAGAGGAGCTGTGCTTTGCTTTTGATGATGTTCAAGTGCTCTCGCGGCTACAGTGGAAGGTGGCCCAGGTTGTCAGCAAGCCCAGGCCCGTTGCCCGGGCTCTTTTCTCTGAACCTATGGTTTCGGACAGTTCTATCTCTGAACCACTGGTGGATAGTCAGGTTCCGCTTTCTGCACCTCAGGTTGCTCAGTCCGATGAGGTCTTCTCGTTCTCAGTTCAGTGTGACAGAAAGAAGGCGCGCCGTCGCAAAACCCTTACCCCAACTCCTATTGTGGATACTGAAGTTCGCTGTTGCACCCGGGGTTCAGTTAAGAGGGATGGTTTCAAGCCTGTTTTCCAGGAGCTTCAGCAGCAGCCGAAGAAAAAGAAGCCCAAATGCAAGCCTCTCACTGCGTCTCTGTCTGAAGAATCACCAGGGCCTGGTACTTCAAATGCTGGGCCACCTCCAACTCCTATCAGGTTGATTCAAGAGATTGGCCGTGATCTGCAGATACCTGAGGAGCAGCTCACAGTGGATAAGCTTATGGCTAATCCCAAGGATGACAAGGAGTCTGGTGGGGATGTTTAGTCTCTTTATGAGCTTTTGGGTTTGCCCTGCCCTTATGGTGGCAGTGGTGCTTGGCCAACTGGCTTTTTATTATTCATGTAATAATTTAGGGCTGAAACCTTCTTGTTTGTTGGGTTTGAACTATCTGTGGTGCTACTATGTAGTGCTCTTTTGCTACTTTCAACTCTATGGTTTATTATGAGTACTTATAATTGCAAGAATTGGAGTGTGCTGTGTTGGAATGTGAGAGGTCTTAACTCACCTGCTAGAAAACGTGCTGTTAAACAGAAAATTGAGGAGAGCCAATGTGTGGTAGCTTGCTTCCAAGAAACCAAATGTGAAAAATTTGATATAAGGGAAATTAGGGCTTTCTGTCCCAAACAATTTGATACTTTTGCTTTTGCATCATCTGTGGGTGCCTCTGGAGGGATTCTTGTGGTATGGAATTCTGCTGTGTTGTCTGGTTTGTTGGTGGAAGTTCAGCCTTTTGCTGTGATTGTGCGTTTCACTTCAAAGCAGAACAATGAACAGTGGTCTTTGGTGTCTGTTTATGGGCCCTGTCAGGGGGAGGCCAGAGATAACTTTGTGTCCTGGTTATACAATCTGAATATCCCAATTGATGATAACTGGTTAGTCATTGGGGACTTTAATTTCATCAGATCCTCTGAAAATAGAAATTTGCCAGGTGGAGATGTAAATGATATTTTTATCTTTAATGAAATCATTGGTCATCTGGGTCTGCTTGAGCTGCCTCTTAAGGGGAGATCTTATACCTGGTCTAACATGCAGGATTCTCCTTTGTTGGAACAGTTGGACTGGTTCTTTACTTCCACTAATTGGATTTCTGTCTATCCTTTTACTGAGGCTCTTCCTTTAGCTAGGACTGCTTCAGATCATGTGCCCTGTGTTGTGGTAATCAAAACCTCTATTCCTAAGTGCAAAATCTTCAGATTTGAGAATTATTGGGTACAAATGGAAGGTTTTCTTGAGTGTGTGCAGAAATCTTGGAGCAAACCATCTCATAAATCACACTCCTCTGCAATCATTGCTGATAAGCTTAAAACACTCAGGCAAGACCTAAAGAGGTGGCAAACTGGTCTTTCCAAGATGAAGATGCTCATTTCTAACTGTAACAAAGTAATTTTGTTGCTGGATAACTTGGAGGAGCTCAGACCTCTCTTTAGGCAGGAATTTAATTTCAGGAAAATTCTCAAACTGCATTTGGAAAGGCTGCTGCATTTGCAGTTTTTATACTGGAAGAAGAGATGTACTATTAGATACATCAAAGTGGGAGAGGAAAACACCAAAAAAATTCATGCCAAGGCTACAGAAAGATTTAGAAGGAATTCCATTGCTAGCTTGCAGCAGCCTGATGGTACAGTTATTTCTGAGCACTCTCAAATGGAAGGAATGATTTGGAGTGCTTTTAAAGGAAGGATGGGAGTTTCCAGAGGTATTGTCATGGGTTTTGATCTGTCTGTTTTCCTTAAACATGTGCCTGGCCTTGAGGTTTTGACCAAACCTTTTACTATTGAGGAAATGGACCTGGTTGTCAAGCATATGCCCATTGATAAGGCCCCTGGACTAGATGGTTTCAATGGCCTATTCTTCAAAAAATGCTGGCACATTATTAAACATGAATTCTATGCCTTGGCTCAGGACTTTTATGATGGTAAAGTTAATTTAGAAAATATTAATGGGTCATTCATCACTCTCATTCCTAAGAAGCTCTCACCTGAAGTGGTTGGGGATTACAGGCCAATTTCTTTGACTGGTATGGGTGTGAAGTTCCTGTCCAAAATGGCTGCTAATAGATTTCAAGAATTGATAATGATGTGCATTCATAAAAATCAATATGGTTTTATTAAGTCCAGGACCATTCAAGATTGTATTGGATGGACTTTAGAGTTTTTGCACCAATGCCATCAGTCTAAAAGGCCCATTTTGATTCTCAAGCTTGATTTTGAGAAGGCTTTTGACTCCATTGAGCATGAAGCTATCTTTCAGATTATGAAGCACAAGGGTTTCAATGCCAAATGGATTAGCTGGGTGAAAGCGCTCTTGACATCTGGGACTTCTTCTGTTCTGCTGAATGGTGTGCCTGGCAAGAATTTTGTCTGTAAAAAAGGTGCCAGGCAAGGAGATCCTGTCTCACCTCTCCTTTTTGTTCTTGCTGCTGATCTTTTGCAATCTGTGGTTAATTATATGCATCTCAGAGGAGAGATTCAGCTTCCAATTCCTTGTCATGACAAGGACTACCCAATTGTGCAATATGCTGATAACACCCTGATTGTTGTCCCTGCTGATGAAAAACAACTGTTGGCTCTTAAGAAAATGTTGATTGTTTTTTCTCAGTCAACGGGACTGGATGTTAACTACCACAAATCTTCTATGGTCCCAATCAATGTTTCCCAGGAGGAAACTTAGAGATTAGCCTCCATTTTTTGTTGTCAAGTGGGAAAGATGCCTTTCACTTACCTGGGTTTACCTGTAGGAACTACCAGACCTACAATGTCTGATTTGCTGCCTCTGGTTACTTGCATGGAGAGGAGAATGTCTGCTAGTTCATCTTTTCTAGCTCAGGGTGGTAGATTGCAATACCTTAACTCTGCTTTATCCTCATTGCCAATCTTCTTCCTTTGCAGTTTGTTTATTGCTCCTGGTATTTTGAAGCAGCTCCAGAGAATTCAAAGGCAGTGCTTGTGGAGGAAAAACAGACAGGAACCTGCTCCATCTCTGGCTGCTTGGGATCTGATTTGTAGGCCCAAGAACAAAGGAGGGCTTGGCATTCTTGATCTTGGTTTTCAAAATGTGGCTCTATTATTGAAACATGTCAACAAGTTCCTCAACAGAGCTGATATCCCATGGGTCCAACTCATTTGGAATTCTTATTATCATGAGCTTGTTCCTCAAGGAACCTCTCCATGTGGGTCCTTTTGGTGGAAGGATATCCTTAAACTACTAGATCAATTCAGAGAAGCCACTTGGGTTAAGGTCAATGAGGGTGATACTGCCCTTTTCTGGCAGGATAAATGGCAGCTTGGTAATTCTGTTTTGCCTTTGCAGCACAGGTTCCCACGGTTGTTCTCTTATGTCAAAGATGCTCTGGTCTTAGTGAAGGATGGCTTTTCTGCCCCAAACCTGCTATCTTGGTTTCATTTGCCCCTTTCTGAGCAGGCTCACAATGAGCTTCTGGTTCTGCAAACTCTGCTTCAGAGTCATGAGAGGAACCCTGAGTTGAGGGATGTTTGGTCCTGGCATGGATCTGACAAACCCTATACTCCTAAGCAGTTCTATGTATCCAGGTTCATTAACCATACATTCAACCCTCTTTTGACTTGGATTTGGAAGAGCTGCTGCACCATGAAGATCAAGGTCTTTGCCTGGATGCTCATCATGGATCGACTAAACACCAAGGATATGGTTGAAAGAAGGCATTGGCATATTGATGATGGAGCTAACTATGTGCTCTGCCCCACACACACCAGGGAAGATAGGGATCATATCTTCTTTAATTGCAACTTCAGCCAGAGGGTTTGGAATTTCTTACAGATTGATTGGGAGGCTGGTAATGACATGGGTCAGATTGTCCTCAATGCTAAGAGAAACTTTGCACACCCTTTCATTGCTGAGGTGGTCTTCACTACTTGCTGGAATGTATGGATCATCAGGAATGGGAAAGTCTTTAGGTAGGAAAGACCCATTTTTAACAGATGGAGAGGGGCTTTTGTAAATGATATGCTTTTACTATCACACGGGATCAAGGTGAGATTTAAGGAGGACTTGGTTAGATGGGTCTCCTTTCTCCCTCCATAGATGTAATTTTTCTTTCCTTTTTCTAGTTGTACATTGTTAGATACTCCTTTCTTTGGGTACCACTGGTAGCCCTTGTAACCCTTGTAATTCTTTTTTTATATATCAATAAAAGGCTGTGGGGGCTTTCCCTACAGTGTTCAGTCAAAACAAAAGAAATCACAATTCAAGCATTTAAAAAATGTTAAATTTGCATAGAATTTCTTCTCGACGTCAACGATGCCCGGCCCGCATCCTCGTCGTCGACTCGTTCACGACGATGTCCTGCTTCAGTGGCGCCATGTCCGGGACTGGGCTCCGCCGGGCTGGCACTGGGAGGTGCTACCTTCAGGGGCGCGCATCTTGGTGAGGAACCCGGGTCCCGTCGTTGACCTGGAGCTTCTTTGGTGGCAGGCGCGTGGGCCACATTTGGTGCGGAGGCTGGCGTCCCCCGCGGAGGTGGTACATCACCGTGTCAGGGAGGAGGACGAGCACGTCCATCGCTACATGGTTGCGTTGGACGTCAGGTTCTCCAATACCTGGCAGGTTCTTCAGGGATCTCACCCGAGCTATGATCCTGTGATGGTTCCTTCTCTTTGGGTGTCCACCGCGAGTGAACTAGATTATTCAATAATATTCGATCTGTATTAGCTAGTGATGTATTCGAGATAATATTCGAGACGATGTATTCGAGATTATATTATTCGATAATATTTGAGATGATGTATTCGAGATTATATTCGATGATGCATATTAATTATCTGGATTATTCGAGATGCATATTATCTACTATGATTCAGTTTTTTCCTTATTGATTGCATGCATGCATTCTAATTTGAATACTAAATTGTTTTATCTTTCTTCTGGATTAGTTAAATAAAAGCTATGGACAATACCGGCAAAGAAGGAGAAGAGACTCTGTTCGACATCATACGCTCCCCAAGCCCAGATGGGAATGAAGAAGATGACGGCTCACAATATCTGAACCCTACCGGTGAGGGTATGATATTTGATGAAGACGAACGAATAGATGATGTCCAGAACAATGATGACGAAGGAAATGTTGTTCTTCAAATAACAAAGACCGGCGAGGTATATTTATATAAGCAGGCATCTGGTGATCATCACATGTTTTAATTGATTTGTATATATATTAACGAATCGATCTTTCTTCTTTTAGCCCTCCGGATCGAGCAAATCTTCTACAAGCAGCAGGACAGTTCGAGGCCCAGCCAAAAAGTTGAAGGATGGCGTAAAGTACAACATCGATGCCATCAAACCTAATGGCGAACCACGCGAACCTAAGAAGAATGCAAGCAAGTTCATTCATCAATGCAGAGTTATTTTCAGGGACCAAATCCCGATCTCCATTCAAGAATGGAAAAAGCCAGCAAAGGAAGATCCAGATGTTACTTTTGTCGAGCAAAGAGCAAAAGATCTGCTTTGGGAATCTCTCATGTCACATTTCACCCTACCAGATCATTTGACAGATGCAGATCTGGAGAAAGTCAAGAACTCTGTTCTTAAGAAGATGGCGATAGCATTCAACAACCACAAGAAAAAAATATGGGCCGCGTACGTCAATGCAGGAAAGAAGACTCCAGAATTCAAGGGAACACTCGAGAAGGCAAGAAATCACTGGGATGCTTTCGTGAAATTCAAGGAATTGGAAGTAGCTCAGGAACGGTCGAAAATAAACAAGATTAATGCTGCGAAAAAGCAGTGGCACCATAAGCTGGGGCCAGGTGGCTATGAGGTGGCCCGGCCTAAGTGGTATCTCGCTAAGCAAGAGATGATGGATGCAGGGGTCACTCCAGTTACATGGAGCTGGCCCCCCAGGTGCAGGACTTGGTTCAATGCGCATGGGGGGAAGTTGGACCCAAAGACAGGCGAGGTTTTGGAGCGGGCAAGTCTTAAAGGAGCCACCGACAGTTTACTTGTTGCAATAGAAGAGGCTCGAACGGGGGTGTTCACGCCCAACAGAGAGAACGACGAGCTTACGCGCACCCTGAAGAATCCTGAACACCCAGGAAGAACACGAGGCAAAGGCGTTGTTCCGTGGTTTGAGGGGTTTGCGGACTGGAACACCGACTACAGAAGCCGTGCGAGAAAGAAGTAGCAGGAGGAGCAGAAGAGGAAGTTGGAGGAGGAGCAGAGGAAGCATGAAGCAGACCGCCTTCAAAGCCTAGAATCAAAGCACGCGGAGTTGGAACTCGCTTTCAAGCGGCAGCAGCAGCAGATCGACTCACTTAGCCAGGAAAGGGGGTCTCAGCAGCGGCAGCAGCTAGCGGATCTAGCATTGGATAGCACCGTCTCATCCATGCCGAGAAGCAGCATGGGTTCCGCCCCGGGCGATGATGCACTGCTGGATAGATACCCTGTGGATGATATCATAGAAACGACAACTTGTGAGCTACACTTTAAAATGAAGAACATATCCATGAAGGTGGCGGACGGCTATGCTTATACAAATCCCCCTGAAGCAACCTTCCATTGCAATCCGATTCTAGCTGGCTATGCTCGTGTCAGGGTTGATGAAGTGGTGGCACGATATTCGGGGCTAGAGCTTGACATTTCTGGAGGTGACGACGAGCGCACACTGGGAGAGGCCATACATCATAACATTCTATGGAGAAAGGATTGCATCGTCTTTCCAAGGCCACCGACACCGCGTCAGCTGGCTCCTCCTCCAAGTCTACCACCGCGTCCGCAGACTCCCACTCCGCCAAGTTCGCCACCGCGTCAGCAGACTCCTGCTCCTCCAAGTCCGCCACCGCGTCAGCCCACTCCTCCTCCAAGTCCGGCACCGCGTCAGCCGACTCCTCCTCCTCCAAGTCTGGCACCGCGTCAGCTGACTCCTCCTCCAAGTCAGGCACCGCGTCAGCCGTCTCTGCCGCCTAAGCAACAGCGAAAGAGAGGCGCAGCAGCTACGGCGGGTACAATAGGAGGCAAGAAATACAAATTTGGTCCAAGCCTCAAGCCTCTTCCGAGGTTGCCTTATGAAAGTGCAACTAATCCCTGGGTGGTTTTGGTAATTCATAACAACATATAGCTCATTGAACTAATATCCATTCAAGTTAAATATTTCAGGTAGTTCAATGATTGGCATGGCACATGGACTAGAGATGTGGACCCCTCAAAATGCTAAGGACAAATATTGGCAAAATCTCAAGACTCTTCATTTCTATTAGTGATCCAAGATCACATTGAGTCCATAGGAAAAGCCAATACTATTAAAAGGGGATGAGGTGTAGCTTAATGGTCTACTTGCTCAAAATGCTTAGTGATATGCTCCAAAGCCCTCAACCACTTTCTCAATTCCAGATATGTCCTAAACCTAAAGTCAAACTCGGCCCCACCGATTTGATCTATCCGGCGCCACCGAGTTCTTTTGACATAGCCATAGCCAGAAACCCTAATCAGTTCGGTCTCACCGATAGGGATTTCGGTCTCACTGAGATGGGATTGCAAACTCTCTGTTTCCCTTCGTAACATTTCGGTCTCACCGAAATGAGCGATCGGTCCCACCGAGTTCGCAATGCAAACTCTCTGTTTACCTTTCGTAATGTTTCGGTATCACCGAAAGGAGCGATCGGTCCCACCGAGTTTGCCTGACCAACTCTCTGTTTTCTCATTGCTGAGATCGGTCTCACCGAGTTCATGCAATCGGTCACACCGAGATGAGGTTTTGCCCTAACCCTAGCGCATCGGTCCCACCGAGTTGATCATGTCGGTCCCACCAAAAATCCTAACGTTCACATTTTGAATTGAATCGGTCTCACCGAGTTCTTCTATTCGGTCTGACCGAGTTGGGTCAAATGTGTGTAACAGTTAGATTTGTGTGGAGGCTATATATACCCCTCCACCCCCTTCTCTATTCAAGAGAGAGCCATCAGAATGTGCCTACACTTCCACTACTCATTTTCTGAGAGAGAACCACCTACTCATGTGTTGAGACCAAGACATCCAAATCCAACCAGAAGAATCTTGATCTCTAGCCTTCCCCAAGTTGCTTTCCACTCAAATCATCTTTCCACCATAGCCAAATCTGTGAGAGAGAGTTGAGTGTTGGGGAGACTATCATTTGAAGCACAAGAGCAAGGAGTTCATCATCAACACACCATTTATTACCCTTTGGAGAGTGGTGTCTCCTAGATTGGTTAGGTGTCACTTGGGAGCCTCCGACAAGATTGTGGAGTTGAACCAAGGAGTTTGTAAGGGCAAGGAGATCGCCTACTTCGTGAAGATCTACCCGAGTGAGGCAAGTCCTTCGTGGGCGATGGCCATGGTGGGATAGACAAGGTTGCTTCTTCGTGGACCCTTCGTGGGTGGAGCCCTCCGTGGACTCGCGCAACCGTTACCCGTCGTGGGTTGAAGTCTCCATCAACGTGGACATACGATAGCACCACCTATCGGAACCACGCCAAAAATATTTGTGTCTTCATTGCGTTTGCCTTCTCCAAACCCTTCCCTTTACCTTCATATGCAATGTTTTACTTTTCGCTGCTATACTCTTAGAATTGCATTTGTATGTTGATTGCTTGACTTGTGCTAAGTTGCTAAAATCTGCCAAGACTTAAAATTGGGAAAAGGCTAGATTTTTGTTTGGTCAAGTAGTCTAATCACCCCCCCCCCCTCTAGACCTACTTTCGATCCTGCACCTTACCACTTGACTGAAGAGGAAAACGAAGCCAAAGTCACTGCCCAAGTGAAGGCCCATTTTGGACCGAAACCGCCCCCGCCGCCAGAGGAGAAAGTACCTGAGCATGTCATTCAGCACTTTATTGATATGGCTCAACTAGCTGTCAAGCATAGGGACTCAGACTATGAGCGCCAAATCAAGAAGTCATATGAAGCACAAAGAAAGAAGGAGTCGAGCTCGAGCTCGAGCCAAGCAGCTGCCAAAAAAAGCGGGAAAACTGTTCCCCAGCTGGGAGAACAGGTGGTGCAATCGATCCCCCCGCTCATTGTACAAACACATGTGAGTACCGGCGCCGATCAGCTGGTAATAACCAACGATCATAGAAGGCAGGCTGAAGAGGCCGGTGTCACTGTAGAACAACTCCTAGGCATTGAGGACTTCAAAACATTTAAAGAGGAGGAACTACAATGGAAATATGTCCGCGGCCAACCTATGGTCAAGCCTGAGCAGACCCCGCGGCTATCAACGAGAATGTATGAATTGCATCAATGGTACATGAGAGAAGTAAAGAACCGATCGAGAGTCCCTCATGGTGAGTGTCAAGGCAGAGCATTACTTCCATGAAAAAGATCTGTGGGTTGAGTTTCAAGAAATGTTTCAGTTATTCAATCAAGACGCACTCGACAAATCTATCGTCAGTTGCTATTGTCTGTAAGTGATTTCTTTCTGTAATTTAAGTCTCTAGCTAGTTGAAGTGCTCGTTCATTACCTGTAATTATCCTCACTATATTCTTTTCTGTGGTATTATGCAGAATGAAGATGTATGAAATGAAAAAAGCTGGACGCTATGGCATTGGGTTCATTGACCCAAATACCATTAATGAAAAGACATGGTCACAAGAATATGATCGACGATACATAGAGAAAAGCTTGCTATAGTTCTTGAAGCACCTAAATACCCAACCAGAAATACTACTTCCTTACAACTTCGGGTGAGTGACACTGTCTTGTACTACAAATTCTGTTTTTGCTTACTAGATGTTAATAAGTGTAGTTGATGAGTTATGCACATGCCCGCTTAATTATACAAACGTGTGCGCATGCAGTTTTCACTGGATCCTGCTAATCATTGAAGTTGACAAGGGAAAAGTTCAAGTACTGGACTCACTACTTAAAAACGTTAATGACTACGCAATCGTGAGGGGGATGGTCGACAGGTAATATCAATCATTATCGAACTATATGTCGGCCTCTTTAGTTCCTTTCCTGATATCAACTAATTAATAACTCATTTATTCATTTTCTTTGCCGGCGGGCAGGGCTTGGGAAAAGTTCATCAAACAGGTTGAAGGCTCATGGAAACAAAAGCTGAAATGGTGTAGACCCAAGGTAATTAATTAAGTAGTACTCGCTAGCTACCATCTCTTTAATTCTAGTTTCAATACCATTATCATGCTTGATTAATTATTATCTGATTGAATTCTATTCTCGTAAAGGCCCTGAGGCAGGCGCCGGGGAATAATTTATGTGCATACTACGTTTGCGAGAACATTCGCATGATGACGTACGAAAGGAGCACTAGATCACTTTGGGTACGTTTGCCAGAACACTATTCACAATTTTAACATCATTATCTAATATATATATACACACACAACTAATACATTCATATTGATCTCATTCTTTAAAGATGTCGGAGATGTGGGATAAGCTCCTACCAGAGGATCGCGTACGAGCAATTCAAGAGGAAATAGCGGGATTTTTGCTCGACCAGGTCATAGATCCCAAAGGAGAATACCATTACAAGATGTAATGCCTCCATGTAATGATCTGCAAATTGTAGGAGAAATTGTATATACCAAATTGTATATATATATATATGTGTGTGTATGCATGGTCGTGCGAGAAATTCGATGATATATATATGATCAGTTCTACGAGAAATTCTATTTATATATATGCATAACGTGTACAATATGTAGTAGCGTAAAATATGTTTGAAATGAAAAAGAATTAAATGGAAAACACAAAATTAAAAGGAAAAATAAACCATAAACCCCTAAACCTTTTAGTCCCGGTTGGTGTAACCAACCGGGACTAAAGGCCTCTGATGTCTACTACGCAACCTTCTTCTTGTAGACTCGTGTTGGGCCTCCAAGCGCAAAGTTTTGTAGGACAGTATCAAATTTCCCTCAAGTGAATGATCTAAGGTTTATCAATCCGTGGGAGGCGTAGGATGAAGATGATCTCTCTCAAACAACCCTGCAACCAAATAACAAAGAGTCTCTTGTGTCCCCAACACACCCAATACAATGGTAAATTGTATAGGTGCACTAGTTCGGCGAAGAGAAGGTGATACAAGTGTAATATGGATGGTAGATATAGGTTTTTGTAATCTGAAAATATAAAAACATCAAGGTAACTAGTAACAAAAGTGAGCAAAAATGGTATTGCAATGCTTAGAAACAAGGCCTAGGGTTCATACTTTCACTAGCGCAAGTTCTCTCAACAATGATAACATAATTAGATCATAAGGCAATCCCTCAACGTGCGACAAAAGTCACTCCAAAGTTCCTATCGCAGAGAACATAAGATGAAATTGCTTGTAGGGTACGAAACCACCTCAAAGTTATTCTTTCCGATCAATCCATTGAGCTATTCATATAAGTGTCACAAACAGCCCTAGAGTTCATAGTAAAACAACACCATATGACACACATCAATCAACCCTAATGTCACCTAGATACTCCAGTGTCACCACAAGTATCCATGGGTCTCTTATATGATATGCATCAAACAACTTCAGATTCATAATATTCAATCCAACACAAAGAACCTCAAAGAGTGCCCCAAGATTCCTACCGGAGAAACAAGGATGAAAACGTGCATCAAACCTTATGCATAGATTACCCCAATGTCACCTCGGGAATCCGCGAGTTGAGTGCCAAAACATACATCAAGTGAATCAATAGAATACCCCATTGCCACCACGGGTATCCCATGCAAGACATACATCAAGTGTTCTCAAATCCATAATGTATTCAATCCGAAAATAGTGAAACCTCAAAGGTAAAACTCAATTCATCACAAGAAGATAGAGGGGGAGAAACACCATATGATCCAACTATAATAACAAAGCTTGCGGTACATCAAGATCATGCCAAATCAAGAACACGAGAGAGAAAGAGAGAGAGATCAAATACATAGCTACTAGTACATACCCTCAGCCCCGAGGGTGAACTACTCCCTCCTCATCATGGAGATCGCCGGGATGATGAAGATGGCCACCGGTGATGATTTCCCCCTCCGGCAGGGTGCCGGAACAGGGTCTCGATTGATTTTTCATGGCTATAGAGGCTTGCGGTGGCGGAACTCCCGATCTAGGTTTCTTTCTGGGGGTTTCTGGATTTGTAGGAATTTTTGGCGTCGGTTTCACGTCAGGGGGGTCCACGAGTCAGCGACAAGGCAGGGGGGCGCGCCCTAGGGGCGTGCGGGCGCCCTCCACCCTTGTCGTTGACTCGGGACTCTTCTAGCCCAACTCTTTTACTTCGGGGGCTTCTTCTGGTCCATAAAAAATCACCGTAAATTTTCAGGTCATTTGGACTCCGTTTGATATTCCTTTTCTGTAAAACTCAAAAACAAGGAAAAAATAGAAACTGGCACTGGGCTCTAGGTTAATTGGTTAGTCCCAAAATTAGTATAAAATAGCATATAAATGCATATAAAACATCCAAGATGGATAATATAATAGTATGGAACAATAAAAAATTATAGATACGTTGGAGACGTATCAAGCATCCCCAAGCTTAATTCCTGCTCGTCCTTGAGTAGGTAAATGATAAAAACAGAATTTTTGATGTGGAATGCTACCTAACATATTTATCAACATAATCTTCTCTATTGTGGCAAGAATATTCAGATCCATAAGATTCAAAACAAAAGTTTAATATTGACATAAAAACAATAATACTTCAAGCATACTAATAAGGCAATCATGTCTTCTCAAAATAACATGGCCAAAGAAAGTTATCCCTACAAAATCATATAGTCTGGCTATGCTCCATCTTCATCACATAAAGTATTCAAATCATGCACAACCCCGATGACAAGCCAAGCAATTGTTTCATACTTTTGATGTTCTCAAACCTTTTCAACTTTCACGCAATACATGGGCGTGAGCCATGGACATAGCACTATAGGTGGAATAGAATATGGTGGTTGTGGAGAAGACAAAAAGAAGGAGATAGTCTCACATCAACTAGGCATATCAACAGGCTATGGAGATGCCCATCAATAGATATCAATGTGAGTGAGTAGGGATTGCCATGCAATGGATGCACTAGAGCTATAAGTTTATGAAATCTCAAAAAGAAACTAAGTGGGTGTGCATCCAACTTGCTTGCTCACGAAGACCTAGGGCAATTTGAGGAAGCCCATCGTTGGAATATACAAGCCAAGTTCTATAATGAAAAATTCCCACTAGTATATGAAAGTGACAACATAGGAAACTCTCTATCATGAAGATCATGGTGCTACTTTGAAGCACAAGTGTGGTAAAAGGATAGTAGCATTGCCCCTTCTCTCTTTTTCCCTCATTCCTTTTTTTTTGTTTTTTTTTTGGGCTCTCTCTCTTTTTTTTGCCTCTTTTTTTATTTTTTATTTTATTTTTCGTCCGAAGTCTCATCCCGACTTGTGGGGGAATCATAGTCTCCATCATCCTTTCCTCACTGGGATAATGCTCTAATAATGATGATCATCACACTTTTATTTACTTACAACTCAATATTACAACTCGATACTAGAACAAAAGATATGACTCTTTGTGAATGCCTCCGGCGCTGTACCGGGATGTGCAATGATCAAGAGTGACATGTATAGAAAATATGAACGGTGGCTTTGCCACAAATACGATGTCAACTACATGATCATGCAAAGCAATATGACAATGATGAAGCATGTCATAATAAACGGAACGGTGGAAAGTTGCATGGCAATATATCTCAGAATGGCTATGGAAATGCCATAATAGGTAGGTATTGTGACGCCCCGGGCTTAATCGTGCACTAATCATACATGCAAATGCACACGATCAAGCCTAAGGACTCACTTGAAGATATCACAACACAACTCTAAAACATAAATAAAGTCATACAAGCTTTATATTACAAGCCAGGGCCTCGAGGGCTCGAATACATAGCTCGATGGCATACAAGCATCAGCGGAAGCATCAGATATCTGAGTACAAATATAAAGAGAAACAGAAAGGCCTTTAGAAAGGTGGGGAAAAATAAAACACTACGATCGAAAGGCGCAGGCCTCCTGCCTGGGACCCTCCGATCCTACTCCTGGTCGTCGGCCAGCTCGTAGAAGCAACCACTCTCGAGGTGGTAGTAGTAGTCGTCGGCGGGGCAGCTGTCTCAGGGGCTCCGTCCTCTGGTCACGACAAACTGATATGGGGAGAAAAAGAAAGTAAAGCAACCGTGAGTACTTCGAAGTACTCAGCAAGCAAGGATCTGCACTACATATGCAACATTATCAAAGGAAGGCTGTATATGTGGACTGGGCTGCAGAAATGCTAGAATAGAGAGAAGGCCTAGTCCTATCGAAGACTAGCATCTTCAGCGGTCTTGCAGCAATAGAAGAGAGTAGATCAGCACAGTATAATACAGTAGTAGTTGTGTCAAGTAACAATATCGCCCAGAGATCCTTCCTCGACTCCCTGCGAGAAAGCGATCCTGGAGCCATCATATCCACTTATCATCACAGGTATCCAGTTCTAGTTGTATCGATCGGGATACAACTCCGAGTGTCCTTTACCGTAGGACCGGCTATCGATAGATGTTTTCTTCCCTGCAGGGGTGCACCAACTTATCCACCACGCTCACTTAACTCCGGCCGGACACACTTTCCTGGGTCATGCCCGGCCTCGGCCAAACGATACACCGCAACCCTACCTACAGCTCAGCAGAGAGGTCCCCGTCGGTCTATATCCTAAGCGCAAGGGGGTCTTGGGCCATCGCCCCTCGCTCTCTGGGTCGTTGCGTGCAGAGCGAATCTCAGTACCACCTCTATACATGGATGGCGCCGGCCTAGCCCGGGCGCAGTGCTGAACTGGACATCTGACAGAGCTTTCAGCTGATGCTATGATGTAGAGTGCCCATAACTCTTCCCATGTGATGGTTAGTGCTATCCGGCCAAAGGCCGGCACGGATCAAATATCCAAATCGTTAGTGGATTAGGGGCTTGCGGAAACAAGCAGAGACTCACGATCGATGTGACCCCGTCGCCCCGTCTCGAGGACTTGCTGCAAGGGCTAAGAATGCCTAGCTGCGCCTTGTATTCATCTCACAGGTAACCTCTAGGTCAACCCGACATCCCATCATTCGTGGGTACCCCTCAGGGACGACCCGCCTTTCCAAGTATCAGTTGTAAAGTCATAGTAACCATAGTAACCGTGTGTCTAACACCAAGGGGAACCCTGAGGAATCACCCTCGATGGAATTCCACCTGATGTTATCGTCAAGGTGAACGAAGGAGGAATCACCCTCGAGGTCCACTCTTGAGGGGTTGCAGGACAGTGTCGTTATCAGGAGTGGAGAAGGAGGAATCACCCTCGATGACCATAACCGATGAACTAACCTACAAGGTTAACATCAAAAGTGCTGACGAGGTATCACCCTCGGCACTCGATAGTAACCCAGTAGTGTTGTACAACTAAGGGGGTGAAGTGCGGTGCCGGGGCCTGGTCTTCGATCCCGTTGATCGGGTCTTCTGATAATCCAGCGGGGCAGTTGGGACAAGTGGGGGTCACTGGTGGGTCTCTAGCCAACCTATACTAAGCAGTTTAAAATAGGCAGGTAATGTAACAATAAGCAGGTTACAAAAGCATGCTATGCATCAGAATAGGAGCAATCAATTACAGTAGCAAATTCTAATGCAAGCATGAGAAAATAGAATGGGCGATATCGGGATGATCAAAGGGGGGGCTTGCCTGGTTGCTCGGCGGCAAAGGCAGAGTCGTCAGAAATGTAGCCAATCACCAGAGTTGCGTCGGTCTCGGGGTCTACGTCGATACCGAGATCTATCGAGGGAGAAGAGGGGAAGGAAACAGATAAATACAAGGCAGACAAAGCTACACAGAGCATGCTATGCTAACGTGCAGTGCAGGGCTGCCTAAAAGCATGTCTAAGTCATATTAGTTATTTTAGGATTTAAGTTGGATTTATTAACCGGTATATATGCACTATTCATCTACTGGATATGGCCTCGAAGTTGCGGGTTCACCACCATAGAGGGTCTCGACACGGAAACAGATAGCACGGTCAGCTTTGTCTCGTCGTTCTGATCAACTTTCATGTACAAAGTTTTTCGATCCGAGCTACGGTTTATTTTCTACGAATTTCTAAAGATTTAGTATTTTTTGGAATTTCTGGATTTATTTAATTTGAATTAAAACAGTAACTAGAAATACTGGGTGCACCCAGAGGTGTATCAGTGGCCGACAGGTGGGGCCAGTCAACTGCTGACGCAGCAGTTGACTGGTCAACCTTTGACTAGTCAGCGGGTCCAGCTGGACCCGCGTGTCAGTGGCTCAGTTCTAAACTAACAGTTTGTTTATTTTTAACCACTGGATTAACTTAACCACGGGCCCTACTGTCAGTGTCACTGGAGGGTAATTAACCTTGTCATTAGCGGCTAATTACCAGCCACGTCAGCGGCACTTCGGCGCGCTAACGACGACGAGGCAGGGCACGCCGGCGACGACCTTCCGGTCGACTCCGGCGACCATTTGGTCCTCCGCAACCACCTAGAGAACCAGCGCGACAAGGCGCGTGCAACGGTGCAAGCAGCTCGATGTGGGGACGGCCGGAAGTGGCTGGAGCATCGAGCCGAGGCGGCGGCCGGCGACGGCCTTCGGTGGATCAACGCATAAGGGGCTCGGGGAGAGAGGGGAGAGGTCGAGGCGGGCCGGGGCTCATAGCGGATGACGGAGAAGAGCTCGGGGAAGCCGGGGCTAGTCGCGGCAGCGCGCATCGGCATCGAGCAGCGGCGGCGAACCGTCGGGGAAGAAGGTCGTGGGCGACGGCTCGAGGGCGTCCGGGCTCGGGCAGGACCTTGCAGATGACGAGGAAGATGGCGGCGGTGCTCCCCGACACCGCGGTAGGTTGTGCGGTGGCCGGTGGCCATGTGAGCAAGTGGCGGCGGAGGCGCCTGTGTTCGGGAGGGGAAAAGGAGAAAGGGGGCGTGAGGGAAGGGAAGTAGGGAGTAGAGCTAGGGTTCGTTGGGAGAGAGAGAGGGGCTGGGGTCCTTATCCTTTCGGGTCGCCGCCGGATGGGCGACGCGCGGCGGCTGTCATCGTGTCGGCACGCGCGGGCGACAGTGCGGGAGGGAGGGGATGAGCTGCGAGGTGGGCTGGGCTGTGGTGGCCAGGGTACTGTAGCCAACGGGCCGTGAGCACACATGAGGTTTTATCCCTTTTCCTTTTCTGAGAATTCAACTGCTGCTGTTTGCGTTTATTTTAGTTAGCAAATGAATTTTGTTTATATTGAAACTTGTCACATAAATATAGGGCAATATTATGGGCTGGCACAAAAAGTTTCAGGGCACTTGGAAATGTTTAGGCATTTTTAGAAAAAGGAAAGACCAAAATTAATGTTGCTAGACCTCAAAAATAAATTCCAGGGGCATTTTGGGAATTTTGGTAAGGTTAGTTCCAATTTTATAATTGCCTTGGGATTATTTGCAACACTATGAACATTTTTATTTCCAACTTGAACGACCTTTATTTTTCACCTTGAATTTGAATTTCCATTTGAACTGGAATTGGAAATGAGATATGATGCAATGATGATCAAGCATAGTTAATCATGGTGACTTGGCATGATCAGAGGGTGATCGCTATGGTGTGAGGCTGGGGATGTTACAAATCTCCTCCACTACAAGAAATCTCGTCCCGAGATTTAAGAGGTGGAGTAAGGGTAACTTCGGGAGAACTGACCTTTGCAAGGTCGAACATCTGGTGGTTAACTCAGGGAATGTGGCAGAAAGAATCTCTCGAGTTGAAACTTAGGGAAACATCGAGAGCAAGGTAAGAAGTTGCAGTAAGAGTTTTCAAGCGGACAAACAATCGTTCGATGTTTGAAGTAGAGTGTGAAAAGGGTTCAGAGCATCGGGAATAGATCATCTGTCGGAGGGTGGTTCATGATAACACACAAAACCAAGGGCATAGGATACTTCGGAATCAAGGATGTATAGGAGAGTCAGGTTCCGATCATGTGGAGCTATGGGGATGTCGATCAAAAGTAGGGAGAACGGTGACATCTTATCGGTCATGACTGTCAGATGATAGTCTGTCAGCTATGTCGGCAACAACGTTGGTACCAAGGACGATGGACGAAGAGAACCATATTCCTGCTCATTGAATGAGGCGAACCAATCGGCAAGGTTCTCGTCCATCGGTGGTTACCGAAGTGTCATCAACAATAGTAACAGAGTCACACTACCAAGGTTGTACATCGGGGTGTTTTATAAGCAGGGAATTATTTCTGCTTATATCATATAGATCACAAGAAAAGTTAAACAAACCAATGGAAAGGAAAATGTGTTTATACACAAGAATTAGGAGTGTATCCTTCCCAGGGAAAAGCGGAGCATGATATACGTGTCAGGGGATCAAAGGCAAGGCCAGTTAGATAAACAGGGGGAAGAAGAATCATGAGATGTACCCATACAACGGTGTTTGGATAATAGATCAAGAAACATTTGACAATGTGCTTTCAATGTTCCTGTTGGTATTCGGAATACCACAATCATGCTTCGAGGTAGCATTAATATGGTGTTTCAAGTAAGGGTTGGAGTTGAAGATCACGAGAAATACTCAGTTGCAAGAATAGCAAGGAGCTCAAAGTATAACCAAGACATGATCAAACATGTGTTGGCAGAAAGTCAAGGAAGTTGTTGATGATAACACAAATCATCGCGGGACAAGGATGGTATTTCTCATCCTGAATTATATTGACACTTGGAAGAAGTCAAAAAGGTTACTGATGATCACGATACCTTTTGTCGAGAGGTTTCAAGAGGATGCAATCGAGTAGCGACGGCATCCAGCAAAAGGAATGATGAAGCGAAAGGCTATTGGAACCACGGATACAACACAAGCTCGAAATCAAGCTTGTTGTTCAAGGTGAAATGATAAGATGAGGAAGATCGACGTAAGCTTAGATCATCGTCGGAAGTTGCTCCGGGCTTAAGGACCAGGTAGCACAGTTAAAATCAGCAAGATAATGATATAGCCGATCAGGCTAGGAATGAGGTGATGGAGTATCATTCCAATAAGGATTCACAAGAAGTGGTGCAATGACACAATATCCTCGGGATCACATGAAACAATACTTGAAGGTAGATCGGAATAGAGGTTGCACAGGTGAAAAGATCTGCAGAAGACAAATATGTTAACTTGTCCGGGAAATGGAGTCGAAGAGAAAATATGGTCGGAACCATGATTATAAATGATCAAACCACAGATACAAGATGAACTTGTACAAGGGGTAATTATTTTACGAGTAGCTTCTATGATAAGTTTTACATCGGGTCCATAGGCATGAACACAAAGGTTCAAGGTCGACTCCCACTTCTTCAATGCATAACCTTTCATTTACTCCTCGCTTTCGAAGAAATTGTAGTGCTAAAAATTTATCTGGTGAAGCACCAGAAGAGTATGACTCGAATAACCTTCGAGTTCACACGGATTAGGGCAAGCATAGATCCAACCCATCGGGACATTTTACGAACCTATACAACCATCAACCAAAGCAAGAAATACGGGTTCGTAAGCAGAGTATCGAAGTCAAAGCAGATGATACAATTTACCAAAGGCAATATGTATAAGGGACAAGATTTTGGATGTTAAGGACACTGTCGGATAACAACCCAACAATGGATCTGGCGATTCATGATGGAGTTGATGTGAGTATCAGTACTCAACCAGAAGAAGAAGAAATGCAAGGGCATCTGTTTATGGAAACATCTAAATAATTCGATTCTTAAATACAAAGAAATTTGATTTCTAGATCGGTGTATCAGAATCAGATGCTCCGATCGAAGATGGATAGGTTGAACAGACTTAGAGGCACACCGATCGAATCTTGATTGGGCAAGAACCAGCTCATATCCGGAATGATGTCTGAGCTGGAAATAAAATTCCTAAGGATTAATTAATGATTGCGAGTATTCGCACATACGTTGAATCCATAGGAACAAAATGACAATCACAAAGAATTTTAAAGAATATTGCTAGACATATGGAATTAATCCTAATGCAAGCAGGTAAGGAGAATCAAGAGCAGTAGGCTGCAGAGGATTTTCGGAAGATCAAATAGCATTTCCAAGTATTTTGGATAGCATATGAACAACTGGGGATGAACGAACCCCGGTTAAGTGAATTATCCGTAGTGCAAAAAGAAGCTGCAAAGCAGAAAGCACAAAGGATTCTCGGAACAATGGAGAGTACTAGGGGTATCTTGTAACAACAGGAGCAACTGGGGATGAAGGTACAAGCGGCAAAGATGTGTAGCTGTTCACGGTGATCATCGGTAGTAGGGAACTTGCAAGAGCAGTGGGAATACGGAATGTATCGGAACTCAGAGGCATCCAAGCTAGTGATGTGCTCTCCTCGGAGACATGCGACAGCAGAGTAGGCGGCATCATGGACTACCATATCAATCGTCACGCCGATACCATGGAAAAGGTACAGCTCAGTGTCTGAGTCATCCTGCTGATCATAGATTCGAACATCAGTATGGTACTGCTCCTGGTTGAACTCGCAGTAAACCTCGTAGACCATGTGGTCGGGGTACCAGCGGTAGCCCAGTCTGGTCAGGAGGGCGATCAGGACAGCTGGAAAACTAGGGGCATCACGAGCCCAAGTGCGAAGCACAAGCTGCGTCGTAGGGCGTGGGGAAATAGACAATCCATATGAGATAGAGGAAATTTCAGGATTGTCAAAATGACGATGAGAGGTATAATACAACTCGGAGAGAAAGGTTAAACAAAACAATGGAAAGGAAAATGATTATCAGACAAATCAGATCAAGGGTAAGGAATTAAGCAGAGATATCCAGCTCTCCGGGTAGGCAAGATTTACGAGATCCTAAGTGTCGGCGTTAGTAAAATTCATTTAACCCGAATAGAAAAGAGATCAGAGTCCCAGAGTATAGACGAGGAATAAAAGATCCTAATACCACCCAATTGGCGACGTGGGCCCGTAAGCCACACAGCCAAGTTAGTAAAACAGTTTTTGGACCACTAGACTCAACTTCGGCCAAGGAGTTGGAAAGGGGGTTTCCTAGAGCCAGTCGGCTCTGATACCAACCTGTGATGCCCCCGGCTTAATCGTGCACTAATCATACATGCAAATGCACATGATCAAGCCTAAGGACTCACTTAAAGATATCACAACACAACTCTAAAACATAAATAAAGTCATACAAGCTTTATATTACAAGCCAGGGCCTCGGGGGCTTGAATACATAGCTCGATGGCATACAAGCATCAGCGGAAGCATCAGATATCTGAGTACAAATATAAAGAGAAACAGAAAGGCCTTTAGAAAGGTGGGGAAAAATAAAACACTATGATCGAAAGGCGCAGGCCTCCTGCCTGGGACCCTCCGATCCTACTCCTGGTCGTCGGCCAGCTCGTAGAAGCAACCACTCTCGAGGTGGTAGTAGTAGTCGTCGGCGGGGCAGCTGTCTCAGGGGCTCCGTCCTCTGGTCACGACAAACTGATATGGGGAGAAAAAGAAAGTAAAGCAACCGTGAGTACTTCGAAGTACTCAGCAAGCAAGGATCTGCACTACATATGCAACATTATCAAAGGAAGGTTGTATATGTGGACCGGGCTGCAGAAATGCTAGAATAGAGAGAAGGCCTAGTCCTATCGAAGACTAGCATCTTCAGCGGTCTTGCAGCAATAGAAGAGAGTAGATCAGCACAGTATAATACAGTAGTAGTTGTGTCAAGTAACAGTATCGCCCAGAGATCCTTCCTCGACTCCCTGCGAGAAAGCGATCCTGGAGCCATCATATCCACTTATCATCACAGGTATCCAGTTCTAGTTGTATCGATCGGGATACAACTCCGAGTGTCCTTTACCGTAGGACAGGCTATCGATAGATGTTTTCTTCCCTGCAGGGGTGCACCAACTTATCCACCACGCTCACTTAACTCCGGCCGGACACACTTTCCTGGGTCATGCCCGGCCTCGGCCAAACGATACACCGCAACCCTACCTACAGCTCAGCAGAGAGGTCCCCGTCGGTCTATATCCTAAGCGCAAGGGGGTCTTGGGCCATCGCCCCTCGCTCTCCGGGTCGTTGCGTGCAGAGCGAATCTCAGTACCACCTCTATACATGGATGGCGCCGGCACAGCCCGGGCGCAGTGCTGAACTGGAATCACCCTCGATGGAATTCACCTCTAACACCAAGGGGAACCCTGAGGAATCACCCTCGATGGAATTCCACCTGATGTTATCGTCAAGGTGAACGATGGAGGAATCACCCTCGAGGTCCACTCTTGAGGGGTTGCAGGACAGTGTCGTTATCAGGAGTGGAGAAGGAGGAATCACCCTCGATGACCATAACCGATGAACTAACCTACAAGGTTAACATCAAAAGTGCTGATGAGGTATCACCCTCGGCACTCGATAGTAACCCAGTAGTGTCGTACAACTAAGGGGGTGAAGTGCGGTGCCGGGGCCTGGTCTTCGATCCCGTTGATCGGGTCTTCTGATAATCCAGCGGGGCAGTTGGGACAAGTGGGGGTCACTGGTGGTTCTCTAGCCAACCTATACTAAGTTGTTTAAAATAGGCAGGTAAGGTAACAATAAGTAGGTTACAAAAGCAGGCTATGCATCAGAATAGGAGCAATCAATTACAGTAGCAAATTCTAATGCAAGCATGAGAAAATAGAATGGGTGATATCAGGATGATCAAAGGGGGGGCTTGCCTGGTTGCTTGGCAGCAAAGGCAGAGTCATCAGAAATGTAGCCAATCACAGGAGTTGCGTCGGTCTCGGGGTCTATGTCGATACCGAGATCTATCGAGGGAGAAGAGGGGAAGGAAACAGATAAATACAAGGCAGACAAAGCTACACAGAGCATGATATGCTAACGTGTAGTGCAGGGCTGCCTAAAAGCATGTCTAAGTCATATTAGTTATTTTAGGATTTAAGTTGGATTTATTAACTGGTATATATGCACTATTCATCTACCGGATACGGCCTCAAAGTTGTGGGTTCACTGCCGTAGAGGGTCCCAACACGGAAACAGATAGCACGGTCAGCTTTGTCTCGTTGTTCTGATCAACTTTCATGTACAAAGTTTTTCGATCTGAGCTATGGTTTATTTTCTACGAATTTCTAAAGATTTAGTATTTTCTGGAATTTCTGGATTTATTTAATTTGAATTAAAACAGTAACTAGAAATACTGGGTGCACCCGGTGCAGTGCACCCAAAGGTGTATCAGTGGCCGACAGGTGGGGCCAGTCAACTGCTGACACAGCAGTTGACTGGTCAGTGGGTCCAGCGGGACCCGCGTGTCAGTGGCTCAGTTCTAAACTAACAGTTTGTTTATTTTTAACCACTGGATTAACTTAACCACGGGCCCTACTGTCAGTGTCACTGGAGGGTAATTAACCTTGTCATTAGCGGTTAATTACTAGCCATGTCAGCGGCACTCCGGCGCGCTAACGACGGCGAGGCAGGGCACGCCGGCGACGACCTTTCGGTCGACTCCGGTGACCATTTGGTCCTCCGCGACCACCGAGAGAACCAGCGCGACAAGGCGCGTGCAACAGTGCAAGCAGCTCGATGTGGGGACGGCCGGAAGTGGCCAGAGCATCGAGCCGAGGTGGCGGCCGGCGGCGGCCTTCGGTGGATCAACGCATAAGGGGCTCGGGGAGAGAGGGGAGAGGTCGAGGCGGGCCGGGGCTCACAGCGGATGCCGGAGAAGAGCTCGGGGAAGCCGGGGCTAGTCGGGGCAGCGCGCATCGGCGTCGAGCAGCGGCAGCGAGCTGTCGGGGAAGAAGGTCGTGGGCGACGGCTCGAGGGCATCCGGGCTCGGGCAGGACCTTGCAGATGACGAGGAAGACGGCGATGGTGCTCCCCGACACCGCGATAGGTCGTGCGGTGGCCGGTGGCCATGTGGGCAAGCAGCGGCGGCGGTGCCTGGGTTCGGGAGGGGAAAAAGGAGAAAGAGGGTGCGAGGGAAGGGAAGGAGGGAGTAGAGCTAGGGTTCGTCGGGAGAGAGAGAGGGGCCGAGGGCGGGGGTCCTTATCCTTTCGGGTCGCCGCCGGATGGGCGACGCGTGGCGGTTGTCGCCGTGTCGGCGCGCGCGGGCGACAGCGCGGGAGGGAGGGGATGAGCTGCGAGGTGGGCTGGGCTGTGGTGGCCAGGGTACTGTAGCCAACGGGCCATGAGCACACATGAGGTTTTATCCCTTTTCCTTTTCTAGGAATTCAACTACTGCTGTTTGCGTTTATTTTAGTTAGCAAATGAATTTTGTTTATATTGAAACTTGTCACATAAATATAGGGCTATATTATGGGCTGGCACAAAAAGTTTCAGGGCACTTGGAAATGTTTAGGCATTTTTAGAAAAAGGAAAGACCAAAATTAATGCTGCTGGACCTCAAAAATAAATTGCAGGGGCATTTTGGGAATTTTGGTAAGGTTGGTTCCAATTTTATAATTGCCTTGGGATTATTTGCAACACTATGAACATTTTTATTTCCAGCTTGAACAACCTTTATTTTTCACCGTGAATTTGAATTTCCATTTGAACTGGAATTGGAAATGAGATATGATGCAATGATGATCAAGCATAGTTAATCATGGTGACTTGGCATGATCAGAGGGTGATCACTGTGGTGTGAGGCTGGGGATGTTATGGTGGCTGTTTTGAGGAAGGTATATGATGGGTGTATGGTACCGGCGAAAGTTGCGCGGTACTAGAGAGGCTAGCAATGGTGGAAGGGTGAGAGTGCGTATAATCCATGGACTCAACATTAGTCATAAAGAACTCACATACTTATTGCAAAAGTCTATGAGCTATCAAAACAAAGTACTACACGCATGCTCCTAGGGGGATAGATTGGTAGGAAAAGACCATCGCTCGTCCCCGACCGCCACTCATAAGGAAGACAATCAATAAATAAATCATGCTCCAACTTCATCACATAACGGTTCACCATATGTGCATGCTACGGGAATCACAAACTTTAACACAAGTATTTCTACCAATCCACAATTACTCACTAGCATGACTCTAATATCACCATATTTATATCTCCAAACAATCATAAGGAATCAAACTTCTCATAGTATTCAATGCACTTTTATATGAAAGTTTTTATTATATCCCTCTTGGATGCCCATCATATTAGGACTAAATTCATAACCTAAGAAAATTACCATGCTGTTTAGAGACTCTCAAAATAATATAAGTGAAGCATGAGAGTTCATCAATTTCTTCAAAATAAAACCACCGTCGTGCCCTAAAAAGATATAAGTGAAGCACTAGAGCAACTGACAAACTACTCCAAAAAGATATAAGTGAAGATCAATGAGTAGTCAAATAATTATGTAGCTATATGAAGACTCTCTCTCATAAATAAAATTTCAGATCTGAATTACTTTATTAAAACAGCAAGAAAAACAAAATAAAATGGCATTCTAAAAATAGCACACATCATGTGAAGAAGCAAAAACTTAGGCTCAACCAAAACTGACCGATCATTGTTGATGAAGAAAGGTGGGATGCCTACCGAGGCATCCCCAAGCTTAGATGCTTGAGACTTCTTGAAATATTATATTGGTATTCCTTGGGCATCCCCAAGCTTGAGCTTTTGTGTCTCCCTAATTCCTTTTATATCACGGTTTTCCTAAATCTTAAAAACTTCATCCACACAAAAGTCAACAAGAACTCATGAGAAAAGTTAGTATAAATCAAATGCAAAACCTTATCATTATCTACTCTAGCAAATCACTAAAATTATTATTTAACATTGCATACTAAATGCCTCTGCATATTTAATACTCCTATCCTCCAATAGAATCATTAAACAAGCAAACATATGCAAACAATGCAAAAATAACAGCAATCTGTCAAAACAGGACAGTCTGTAAAGAGTGCAATTGTACTCATACTTCCCTAACTCCAAACCTTCTGAACACTTACCACACTGTAGAAAATTTGTTGTTACTCATTGTGTAAAAAATTTAAGATTTTATCATGTTCTGACTTTCCAGAAGAATTCAGACAACGATAGAAAACTTTCTGTTTTCAAAACAGCAACATATAGACTTGCAAAATAAGCATGGTAAAGGCTAAACTTGACACTTTTATTGAAATAAAAGATGAAAAACGTTAATCTAAATAACAGCAAGCAAATACTAATAAAATAAAATGACGCTCCAAGCAAAACACATATCATGTGACGAATAAAAATATAGCTCCAAGTGATGTTACCGATAATGTTGAAGACGAAAGAGGGGATGCCTTCCGGGGCATCCCCAAGCTTAGTTGCTTGGATGTTCCTTGAATATTACCTTGGGATGCCTTGGGCATCCCCAAGCTTAGGGTCTTGTCACTCCTTATTCTCCTCATATTGGTATCTCACCCAAAACTTGAAAACTTCAATCACACAAAACTTAACGGAACTTCGTGAGATGGGTTAGTATGATAAAACAAATCATTCACTTTGGTACTGTCAAGGCAAGATTCAATTTTTTTCCTCAAATTATGCCTACTGTACCCTATCACTTCTACAATTTATATTGAGCAATATAAGCTACAGAAACTAGAAAACAAGCAAACTATGCATTGGAAACAGAATCTGTCAAAAACATAACAGTCTGTAAAGATCTGAATTAAGCTCACACTTCTGTTACTCCAACAATTCTGAAAAATTAGAACAACGTAGAAAATTTGTATGTAAATCCTCTGTAAAAAATTCAGAGTTTTTCCAGGTTCTAGTGAATTCTAACAATTCTGTTACTGGACGCAAAAGTTTCTGTTTTTGCACAGAATCAAATCAACTATCAACCGCACTATCCCAAAGGCTTTACTTGGCACTTTATTCAAACAAAAGCTATAAAACATGTTTAATACAGTAGCTTAATCATGTGAACACACAAAAACAGTAGGTATAAATATTGGGTTGTCTCCCAACAAGCGCTTTTCTTTAATGTCTTTTAAACTAGGCATGATGATTTCAATGATGCCCACATAAAAGATAAGAATTGAAACACAAAGAGAGCATCATGAAGCATATGGCAAGCACATTTAAGCCTAACCCACTTCCTATGCATAGGGATTTTGTGATCAAACAACTTATGGGAACAAGAATCAACTTGCATAGGAAGGCAAAACAAACAAAACTTCAAAACCTTAAGGGCATAGAGAGGAAACTTGATATTATTGCAATGTGTAGAAGCATATGTTCCTCTCTCATAATAATTTTCAGTAGCATCATGGATGAATTCAACAATATAACCATCACATAAAGCATTCTTTTCATGATCGACAAGCATAGAGATTTTACTACTCTCCACATAAGCAAAATTCTTCTCATTCGGAATAGTGGGAGCAAACTCAACAAAATACTATCATGTGAGGCATAATCCAATTGAAAATTAAAATCATGATGACAAGTTTCATGGTTATCATTATTCTTTATAGAATACATGTCATCACAATAATCATCATAAATAGGAGGCATGCTTTCATCATAATAAATTTGCTCATCAAAACTTGGGGGACTAAAAATACCATCTTCATCAAACATAACATCCCCAAGCTTATGGCTTTGCATATCATTAGCATCATGGATATTCAAGGAATTCATACTAACAACACTGCAATCATGCTCATCATACAAAGATTTTATGCCAAACATTTTATGAACTTCTTCTTCTAACACTTGAGCACAATTTTCCTTTCCATCATTTTCACGAAAGATATTAAAAAGATGAAGCATATGAGGCAACCTCAATTCCATTTTTTTTGTAGTTTTCTTTTATAAACTAAACTAGTGATAAAACAAGAAACTAAAAGATTCAATTGCAAGATATAAAGATATACCTTCAAGCACTCACCTCCCCAGCAACGGCGCCAGAAAAGAGCTTGATGTCTACTACGCAACCTTCTTCTTGTAGACTCGTGTTGGGCCTCCAAGCGTAGAGTTTTGTAGGACAGTAGCAAATTTCCCTCAAGTGGATGACCTAAGGTTTATTAATCCGTGGGAGGTGTAGGATGAAGATGGTCTCTCTCAAACAACCCTTCAACCAAATAACAAAGAGTCTCTTGTGTCCCCAACACACCCAATACAATGGTAAATTGTATAGGTGCACTAGTTCGGCGAAGAGATGGTGATACAAGTGTAATATGGATGGTAGATATAGGTTTTTGTAATCTGAAAATATAAAAACAGCAAGGTAACTAGTAACAAAAGTGAGCAAAAACGGTATTGCAATGCTTAGAAACAAGGCCTAGGGTTCATACTTTCACTAGCGCAAGTTCTCTCAACAATGATAACATAATTAGATCATATGGCAATCCCTCAACGTGCGACAAAAGTCACTCCAAAGTTCCTATCGCGGAGAACATAAGCTGAAATTGCTTGTAGGGTATGAAACCACCTCAAAGTTATTCTTTCCGATCAATCCATTGAGCTATTCATATAAGTGTCACAAACAGCCCTAGAGTTCATAGTAAAATAACACCATATGACACACATCAATCAACCCTAATGTCACCTAGATACTCCAATGTCACCACAAGTATCCGTGGGTCTATTATACGATATGCATCAAACAACTTCAGATTCATAATATTCAATCCAACACAAAGAACCTCAAAGAGTGCCCCAAGATTCCTACCGGAGAAACAAGGACGAAAACGTGCATCAACCCCTATGCATAGATTACCCCAATGTCACCTCGGGAATTCGCGAGTTGAGTGCCAAAACATACATCAAGTGAATCAATAGAATACCCCATTGTCACCACGGGTATCCCACGCAAGACATACATCAAGTGTTCTCAAATCCATAATAGTATTCAATCCGATAATAGTGAAACCTCAAATGTAGAACTCAATTCATCACAAGAAGATAGAGGGGGAGAAACACCATATGATCCAACTATAATAACAAAGCTCGCGGTACATCAAGATCGTGTCAAATCAAGAACATGAGAGAGAGATCAAACACATAGCTACTGGTACATACCCTCAGCCCCGAGGGTGAACTACTCCCTCCTCATCATGGAGACCGCCGGGATGATGAAGATGGCCACCGGTGATGATTTCCCCCTCCGGCAGGGTGCCGGAACAGGGCCCCAATTGGTTTTTCGTGGCTATAGAGGCTTGTGGCGGTGGAACTCCCGATCTAGGTTTCTTTCAAGGGGTTTTTGGATTTATAGGAATTTTTGGCGTCGGTTTCATGTCAGGGGGTCCACGAGTCAGCGACAAGGTAGGGGGCGCGCCCTAGGGGGGTGGGGGCGCCCTCCACCCTTGTCATTGACTCGGGACTCTTCTGGCCCAACTCTTTTGCTTCGGGGGCTTCTTCTGGTCCATAAAAAATCACCGTAAATTTTCAGGTCATTTGGACTCCGTTTGATATTCCTTTTCTGTAAAACTCAAAAACAAGGAAAAAACTGAAACTGGCACTGGGCTCTAGGTTAATAGGTTAGTCCCAAAATTAATATAAATTAGCATATAAATGCATATAAAACATCCAAGATGGATAATATAATAGCATGGAACAATAAAAAATTATAGATACGTTGGAGACGTATCAGCCTCCAGCCCCCCGGCGCGGGCTCGTGCCACGTGGTGGGCCTTTGGTCCCGGTTCATGACGAATCGGCACTAAAGGGGGGGCTTTAGTCCCCACCCTTTAGTGCCGGTTGCAGAACCGGCACTAAAGGTCCTTACGAACCAGGACAATAGCCCGATTCTGCACTAGTGAAAGCTCGAAAGAAACTAAGTGGGTGTGCATCCAACTTGCTTGCTCATGAAGACCTAGGGTAATTTGAGGAAGCCCATCATTGGAATATACAAGCCAAGTTCTATAATGAAAAATTCCCACTAGTATATGAAAGTGATAAAATTGGAGACTCTCTATCATGAAGATCATGGTGCTACTTTGAAGCACAAGTGTGGAAAAAGGATAGTAACATTGTCCCTTCTCTCTTTCCTCTCATTTTTTTATTTTGGGCTCTTTGGCCTCTCTTTTTTTCTTTTCTCTCCCTTTTTTTATGTGGGCTTCTTTGGCCTCTTTTATTTTTGTAAAGTCCGAAGACTCATCCCAACTTGTGAGGGAATCATAGCTTCCATCATCCTTTCCTCACATGGGACAATGCTCTAATAATGATGATCATCACACTTTTATTTACTTACAACACAAAAGTTACAACTCAAAACTTAGAACAAAACGGAACGGTGGAAGTTGCATGGCAATATATCTTGGAATGGCTATGGAAATGCCATAATAGGGATGCATGGTGGCTGTTTTGAGGAAGGGTATATGGTGGGTGTTGTGCACCGGCGAAAGTTGTGCGGTACTAGAGAGGCTAGCAATGGTGGAAGGGTGAGAGTGCGTATAATCCATGGACTCAACATTAGTCATAAAGAACTCACATACTTATTGCAAAAGTCTATTAGCTATCGAAACAAAGTACTTCACGCATGCTCCTAGGGGGATAGATTGGTAGGAAAAGACCATCGCTCGTCCCCGACCGCCACTCATAAGGAAGACAATCAATAAATAAATCACGCACCGACTTCATCACATAACGGTTCACCATGCGTGCATGCTACGGGAATCACAAACTTTAACACAGGTATTTCTACCAATCCACAATTACTCACTAGCATGTCTCTAATATCACCATCTTTATATCTCAAAACAATATGCAAGGAATCAAACTTCTCATAGTATTCAATGCACTTGATATGAAAGTTTTTATTATATCCCTCTTGGATGCCCATCATATTAGGACTAAATTCATAACCTAAGCAAATTACCATGCTGTTTTAGACTCTCAAAATAATATAAGTGAAGCATGAGAGTTCAATAATTTCTATAAAATAAAACCACCGCCGTGCTCTAAAAAGATACAAGTGAAGCACTAGAGCATATTGCCTAGCTCAAAAGATATAAGTGAAGCACATAGAGTATTCTAATAAATTCATGATTAATGTGTGTCCCTCTCAAAAGGTGTGTACAGCAAGGATGATTGTGGCAAACTAAAAAGCAAAGACTCATATCATACAAGACGCTCCAAGCAAAACACATATCATGTGGTGAATAAAAATATAGCCTCAAGTAAATTTACCGATAGACGAAGACGAAAGAGGGGATGCCATCCGGGGCATCCCCAATCTTAGATGCTTGGTTGTCCTTGAATATTACCTTGGGGTGCCTTGGGCATCCCCAAGCTTAGGCTCTTGCCACTCCTTATTCCATAGTCCATCAAATCTTTACCCAAAACTTGAAAACTTCACAACACAAAACTCAACAGAAAACTCATGAGATCCATTAGTATAAGAAAATAAAATCACCACTTTTGGTACTGTTGTGAACTCATTCTAAATTTACATTGGTGTAATATCTACTATATTCCAACTTCTCCATGGTTCATACCCCCCGATACTACCCATAGATTCATCAAAATAAGCAAACAACACATAGAAAACAGAATCTGTCAAAACCAGAACAGTGTGTGAAGATCTGAATTAAGATCAAACTTATGTAACTCCAAAAATTATGAAAAATTAGGACAACAGAGGAAATTTGTATAAATCTTGTGTAAAAAATTCAGAGTTTTTCCACCCTCCAGTGAATTTAAACAATTCTGTTACTGGGCGCAAAAGTTTCTGTTTTTCAGCAAAATCAAATCAACGATATACCAAAGTATCCCAAAGGCTTTACTTGGCTCAAACACTAAATAAAACACCAAAACATAATTACTACAGAGGTAATAATGTGTATTTTCATAAAAACAGAAAAGAAAAATATTGGGTTGTCTCCCAATAAGCGCTTTTCTTTAAAGCCTTTTAGCTAGGCATTGATAATTTTAATGATGCTCACTAGAAAGATAGCAATTGGAACACGAAGAGAGCATCATGTAGCGTGTGAAAAACAAGTTTAAGTCTAACATACTTCCTATGCATAGGCATTTTATAAGCAAACAAATTGTCAAGACAATCAAAAACTAGCATATGCAAGGAAGAAGAAAGAAACAATAGCAATCTCAACATAACAAGAGGTAATTTAGTAACATGAAAATTTGTACAACCATATTTTCCTCTCTCATAATAATTACATGTAGGATCATAATCAAATTCAACAATATAACTATCACATAAAATATTCTCTTCATGATCCATATGCATGCAAAGTTGACACTCTTCCAAAATAGTGGGATTATCATCAAATAAAGTCATGACTTCTCCAAACCCACTTTTATCAAAAATTTCATAAGATTGATCATACTCCAAAGTAGTGGGATCATTATTTCCTAAAGTTGACACTCTTCCAAACCCACTTTCAATATTATTGCAAACATTATTATTAATATCATATTCATCATGAGGCTTAAACAAATTTTCAAGATCATAAGAAGAATCACCCCAATCATGATCATTACAACAAGTAGTGGACATAGCAAAATTAGCATCCCCAAGCTTGGGGTTTTGCATATTATTAGCACAATTGACATTAATAGAATTTATAATAACATCATTGCAATCATGCTTTTCATTCAAGGAGCTATCGTGGATCACTTCATCAATTTCTTCACAATTTTCAGATTCATGAATTTCAAGCAAAACTTCATAAAGATAATCTAGTGCATGCAACTCACTAGCAATTGGTTCATCATAATTGGATCTCTTAAAAAGATTAGCAAGTGGATGAGGATCCATAAACTTTTGGCTTTCTGATTTTCAATAAATACACAATTATTCCAAGCGAACAAGCAAACAAACCAAGTAAGACATAAAAGGCGAACGAAAAGAAGGCAAATATTTGTGTGTTTTTCTGAAATCGTTTTAGAAGTGGGGGAGAGGAAAATGAGAGGAAAATGGCAAATAATGTAATGCAAGAGATGAGAGTTTATGATGGGTACTTGGTAGGCTTGATGTAGACCTCCCCGGCAACAGCGCCAGAAATTCTTCCTGTGACTTCTTGAGCTTGCGTTGGTTTTTCCCTTGAAGAGGAAAGGGTGATGCAGCAAAGTAGAGATAAGTATTTCCCTCAGTTAGAGAACCAAGGTATCAATCTAGTAGGAGGTAGAAGCAAGTCTCCAATCTATGCACCTGCACAAACAATCAAACACTTGCACCCAACGCGATAAAGGGGTTGTCAATCCCTTCACGGTCAATTGCAAAGGTGAGATCTGATAGAGATAGATATAAAAGATTACTAAAACATAAAACAAAATAAAAGTAAATAAATTGCAGCAAGGTATTTTTTGGTTTTTTAGTTTATAGATCTGAAAATATATGACCGAAAATAGACCCGGGGGCCATAGGTTTCACTAGAGGCTTCTCTCTTGAAAGCAAATAATACAGTGGGTGAACAAATTACTGTCGAGCAATTGATAGAAAAGCGCAAAGTTATGACGATATCCAAGGCAATGATTATGCATATAGGCATCACGTCCGTGTCAAGTAGACTAAAACGATTCTGCATCTACTACTATTACTCGACACATCGACCGCTATCCAGCATACATCTAGAGTATTAAGTTCATAAAGAACGGAGTAACGCCTTAAGTAAGATGACATGGTGTAGAGGGATAAACTCAAGCAATATGATGAAAACCCCATCTTTTTATCCTTGATGGCAACAATACAATACGTGTCCCGCTACCCCTACTTTGTCACTGGGTGAGATCACGCAAGATTGAACCCAAAACTAAGCACCTCTCCCATTGCAAGAAAAACCAATCTAGTTGGCCAAACCAAACCGATAATTCGAAGAGAAATACAAAGATATCAAATCATGCATATAAGAATTCAGAGAAGATTCAAATAATATTCATAGATAAGCTGATCATAAATCCACAATTCATCGGATCTCGACAAACACACCGCAAAAGAAGATTACATCGGATAGAACTCCAAGAACATCAAGGAGAACATTGTATTGAAGATCAAAGAGAGAGAAGAATCCATCTAGCTACTATCTACAGACCCGTAGGTCTGTGGTAAACTACTCACGCATCATCGAAGGGGCAACGGAGTTGATGTAGATTCCCTCCATGATCGAATCCCCCTCCAGCAGATCACCGGAAAAGGCCCCAAGATGGGATCTCACGGGAACAGAGGCTTGCGGTGGCGGAAAAGTATTTTCGTGGACTCCTCTGATGGTTTGGGAATATTTTGGGAACATATAGGCCGAAGATTAGGGTTGGAGGGCCTCTAGGGGGGCCACAAGCCAGGGGCGCCCCCCTGGGGCGTGCCCCTATGGCTTGTCGTCTCCTCGTAGGTCTTCTGACCTCCTCTACAAGTCTCGTAGGTGTCTTCTGGTCCAAGAAAAATCATCGCGAAAGTTTTATTCCGTTTGGACTCCGTTTGATATTCCTTTTCTGTAAAACTCAAAAACAAGGAAAAAACAGAAACTGGCACTTGGCTCTAGGTTAATAGGTTAGTCCCAAAAATAATATAAAATAGCATATTAATGCATATAAAACATCCAAAACAGATAATATAATAGCATGGAACAATCAAAAATTATAGATACGTTGGAGACGTATCACTCTACGCACGCTTAATGTTCGCTTTACCTAGAACGAGTATGAAACTAGAAGTACTTTGTAGGTGTAAAGGGATAGGCTTGCAAGATAATAAAGAACGTGAAAATAAAAGTTAGGTACTGTTTAGATAAATAAACAATTAAATTAGTTTAACGAGTGTGGACAAGTGGTGGAAGGATTTGCGAAATTGCCCCTAAGCAATTGACTATGTTAGTAGACCGATAGCAAGTTTTATGTGGGAGAGGCCACTGCTAGCATGTCGTCCCTAACTTGGAATTCTATGCACTTATGATTGGAACTATTAGCAAGCATCCGCAACTACTAACATTCATTAATTAAGGTAAAACCCAACCATAGCGTTAAGATATATTGGTACCCCTTCAATCCCGTATGCATCAATTTCTATGCTAGGCTGAAGCTGCTGTCACCCTTGCCCTCCAATACATAGTCCTATCAACATACAACAAACCCTATGGTGTGATCCACACGCGCGCTCATATGATGGGTACCAAAGGAGAGCAACATAACCACAAGCAAATTAAACCAATCATAG
This sequence comes from Thinopyrum elongatum, assembly GCA_011799875.1. Taxonomy (NCBI): domain Eukaryota; kingdom Viridiplantae; phylum Streptophyta; class Magnoliopsida; order Poales; family Poaceae; genus Thinopyrum; species Thinopyrum elongatum. The sequence continues at coordinate 485,348,046 of CM022297.1, read as the reverse complement.
CAATTCACCAATCACCGATAGGACAACAAAAATCTACTCAGACATCATAGGACGGCAACACATCATTGGATAATAATATGAAGCATAAAGCACCATGTTCAAGTAGAGGGTACAGCGGGTTGCGGGAGAGTGGACCACTTGATATAGATGGGGGAAGGTGATGAAGATGTTGGGGAAGATGACGGAGGTGTTGGTGTAGATCGTCGTCACACGATGATTGCCCCAGCGGCGTTCCGGCGCCACCGGGAGAGAGGGGGAGAGAGCCCCCCTCCTTCTTCTTCTTCTTCTTCCTTGGCCTCCCTCCTAGATGGGAGGAGGGTTTCCCCTCTGGTCCTTGGCCTCCATGGCAACGGAGGGGCGAGAGCCCCTCCGAGATTGGATCTCTCTCTCTCTGTTTCCTTCTGTTTCTGCGCTCCCAGATTCTGGCCCTTCACCGTTTGTTAAATTCCCGGAGATCCGTAATCCGGTTGGGCTGAAATTTTAACACGATTTTTATCCGGATATTAGCTTTCTTGCGGCCGAAGACGGTCACCAACCGCCTTACGGGGTGGCCACAAGCCTCCCAGGTGCGCCAAGGGTAGGGGTGCACCCCTAGGGCTTGTGGGCCCCTCGGGTATCGTCTCGCGTTGATTCTTTTTCCCAAAAATCACATATATTCCAAAAAAAATCTCCGTAAGTTTTTATCGCATTTGGAATTCATTTGATATGGATATTCTGCAAAACAAAAAACATGCAACAAACAGGAACTTGCACTGAGCACTGGATCAATATGTTAGTCCCAAAAATAATATAAAAAGTTGCCTGATACGTCCATTTTGCATCATGCTTTTATATTGATATTTATTGCATTATGGGCTGTTATTACACATTATGGTACAATACTTATGCCTTTTCTCTCTTATTTTACAAGGTTTACGCAAAGAGGGAGAATGTCGGCAGCTGGAATTCTGGACCGGAAAGGAGCAAATCTGAGAGACCTATTCTGCACAACTCCAAAAGTCCTGAAAATTTACGGAGAATTATTTTGGAATATATAAAAAATATTGGGTGAAGAAATTCTAGAGGGGGACCCACTAGGTGGCCACAAGCCTGGGTGGCGTGCATTACCCCCCTGGGCGCGCCCCTAGGGCTTGTGGGCCCCCTGGCAGGTCTCCGGTGCCCATCTTCTGCTATATGGAGGGTTTTGACCTGGAAAAAATCATAAGGAAGCTTTCGGGACAAAGCGCCGCCATCTCGAGGCGGAACCTAGGCAGAAGCAATCTAGGGCTCCGGTGGAGGTGTTTTGCCGGGGAAACTTCCCTCCAGGAGGGGGAAATCGTAGCCATCGTCATCACCAACGATCCTCTCATTGAGAGGGGGTCAATCTTCATCAACATCTTCACCAGGACCATCTCCTCTCAAACCCTAGTTCATCTCTTGTATCCGATCTTTGTCTCAAAACCTCAGATTGGTACCTGTGGGTTGCTAGTAGTGTTGATTACTCTTTGTAGTTGATGCTAGTTGGTTTATTTGGTGGAAGATCATATGTTCAGGTCCTCAATGATATTCAATACCCCTCTAATTATGAACATGAATATGCTTTGTGAGTAGTTACGTTTGTTCCTGAGGACATGGGAGAAGTCTTGTTATAAGTAATCATGTGAATTTGGTATTCGTTCGATATTTTGATGCGATGTATGTTGTCTTTCCTCTAGTGGTGTTATGTGAACGTCGACTACATGACACTTCACCATGATTTGGGCCTAGGGGAAGGCATTGGGAGGTAATAAGTAGATGATGGGTTGCTAGAGTGACAGAAGCTTAAACCCTAGTTTATGCGTTGCTTCGTAAGGGGCTGATTTGGATCCATATTTTTCATGCTATGGTTAGATTTGTCTTAATTCTTCTTTCGTAGTTGAGGATGCTTGCGAGAGGGGTTAATCATAAGTGGGAGGCTTGTCCAAGTAAGGACAGCACCCAAGCACTGGTCCACCCACATATCAATTTATCAAAGTAACGAACACGAATCACATGAGCATGATGAAAACTAGCTTGACAATAATTCCCATGTGTCCTCGGGAGCGCTTTGCTTTATGTAAGAGTTTGTCCAGGCTTGTCCTTTGCTACAAAAAGGATTGGGACACCTTTCTGGGCCTTAATTACACTTGTGGGTCATCAAGACTCTTTTCTAGCGCCATTGCCAGGGAGTGAATCACTTTTGGTAAGTGGAATTTGGTAAGGAAAAATATATATAGTGTGCTGAAATTTACTGTCACTTGTCACTATGGAAAATCATCCTTTGAGGGGTTTGTTCGGGGTATCTTCACCTTGACCGGAAGAGCAAAGAGCTGCCCCTCAACCTACTGAAAATATTTATTATGAAATTTCTTCGGGTATGATAGAGAAACTGCTAGCCAATCCTTATGCAGGAGATGGAACATTACATCCTGATATGCATCTAATCTATGTGGATGAAGTTTGTGGATTATTTAAGCTTGCAGGTTTTCCCGAGGATGAAGTCAAGAAGAAGTTCTTCCCTTTATCTTTGAAGGAGAAGGCATTGACATGGTATAGGCTATGCGATGATATTGGGACTTGGAATTACAACCGATTGAAATTGGAATTTCATCAGAAGTTTTATCCTATGCATCTAGTTCATCATGATCGGAATTATATTTATAATTTTTGGCCTCATGAAGGAGAAAGTATCGCTCAATCTTGGGGGAGGCTTAAGTCAATGTTATATTCATGCCCCAATCATGAGCTCTCAAGAGAAATTATTATTCAGAATTTTTATGCTCGGCTTTCTCGTAATGATCAATCCATGCTCGATACTTCTTGTATTGGTTCTTTTATGAAGAAGACTATTGAATTCAAATGGGATTTATTGGAAAGAATTAAACACAACTCTGAAGATTAGGAACTCGATGAAGGTAAGAAGTCAGGTATAAACCTTAAGTTTGATTGTGTTAAATCTTTTATGGATACCGATGCTTTTCGTGAATTTAGCACTAAATATGGACTTGACTCTGAGATATTAGCTTCTTTTTATGAAATATTTGCTACTCATGTTGATCTCCCTAAGGAGAAGTGGTTTAAATATCATCCTCCCATTGAAGTGAAAATAGTAGAACCAATTAAAGCTGAAGAGGAAACTATTACTTATAATGTTGATCCTATTGTTCCTACTGCTTATATTGAGAAACCACCTTTCCCTGTTAGATTAAAGGAACATGCTAAAGCTTCATCTGTGGTTCGTAAGAGTTATACTAGAACACCTACACCCTCTGAACAAATTAAAGTTGAATCTAGTATTGCTATGGTTAAAGATCTCTTGGTCGATAATATTGATGGGCATGTTATTTGTTTCAGTGATGAAGCTGCTAGAATTGCTAGACCCGATGATAAAGATAAACATGAACCTGTTGTTGGCATGCATGTTGTTTATGTTAAAATAGGAGATCATTATTACCATGGCTTATGTGATTTGGGTGCTAGTGTTAGTGCAATTCCCTTTACTTTATATCAAGAAATTATGAATGATATTGCACCTGCTGAAATAGAAGATATTGATGTCAATATTAAGCTTGCCAATAGAGATACTATATCACCAATTGGGATTGTTAGAGATGTTGAAGTCTTGTGTGGGAAAATAAAATACCCTACTGATTTTCTAGTTCTTGGTTCCCCACAAGATGATTTTTTTCCCATTATTTTTGGTAGACCTTTCTTGAACACTGTTAATGCCAAAATAGATTGTGAGAAAGAAACTGTTACTGTAAGTTTCGGGGATATGTCTCATGAGTTTAATTTCTCCAAATTTCGTAGACAACCCCATGATAAAGAATTGCCTAGTAAAGATGAAATTATTGGTCTTGCTTCTATTGTTGTGCCTCCCACTGATCCTTTAGAACAATATTTGCTAGACCATGAAAATGATATGTTCATGAATGAAAGAAAGGAATTAGATGAGATTTTCTTTAAACAAATGCCTATTTTGAAACACAATTTGCCTGTTGAAACTCTTGGAGACCCTCTACCACCCAAGAGTGATCCTGTGTTCAATCTTAAACAATTACCTGATACTCTGAAATACGCTTACCTTGATGAGAAAAAGATATATCCTGTTATTATTAGTGCTAACCTTTCAGAGCATGAAGAAAAGAAATTATTGAAAACTCTCAAGAAGCTCCGTGCAGCTATTGGATATACTCTGGATGATCTGAAGGGCATTAGTCCCACACTATGTCAGCACAAAATTAATATGGAACCCGATGCTAAACCTGTTGTTGATCACCAGCGACGGTTGTATCCCAAAATGAAAGAAGTGGTAAGAAATGAAATACTAAAGCTTCTGGAAGCAGGTATAATTTATCCTGTTGCTGATAGTAGATGGGTAAGTCATGTTCATTGTGTCCCCAAGAAGGGAGGTATTACCGTTGTTCCTAATGATAAAAATGAATTGATTCCACAAAGAATTGTCACAGGTTATAGAATGGTTATTGATTTTAGAAAGTTGAACAAAGCTACTAGGAAATATCATTATCCTCTACCTTTTATTGATCAAATGCTAGAAAGACTATCCAAACATACACACTTTTGCTTTCTAGATGGTTATTCTGGTTTTTCTCAAATACCTGTGTCACAAGAGGATCAAGAAAAAACTACTTTGACCTGCCCTTTTGGTACCTTTGCTTATAGACGTATGCCTTTTGGTTTATGCAATGCACCTGCTACTTTTCAAAGATGTATGACTGCTATATTCTCTGACTTTTGTGAAAAGATTGTCGAGGTTTTCATGGATGATTTCTCCGTTTACGGAACTTCTTTTGATGATTGCTTAAGCAACCTTGATCGAGTTTTATAGAGATGTGAAGAAACTAATCTTGTCTTGAATTGGGAAAAGTGCCACTTTATGGTTAATGAAGGCATTGTCTTGGGGCATAAAATTTCTGAAAGAGGTATTGAAGTTGATAAAGCTAAAGTTGATGCTATTGAAAAAATGCCGTGTCCTAAAGATATCAAAGGTATAAGAAGTTTCCTTGGTCATGTTGGTTTTTATAGAAGGTTTATTAAAGACTTCTCTAAAATTTCTAGGCCTCTCACTAATCTTTTGCAAAAAGATGTTCCATTTGTTTTTGATGATGATTGTGTAGAAGCCTTTGAAATACTTAAGAAAGCCTTGATTTCTGCACCTATTGTTCAGCCACCTGATTGGAACCTACCCTTTGAAATTATGTGTGATGCTAGTGATTATGTTGTTGGTGCTGCTCTAGGACAAAGAGTTGATAAGAAATTAAATGTTATCCATTATGCTAGTAAAACTCCAGACAGTGCTCAAATAAATTATGCTACTACTGAAAAGGAATTTTTAGCAGTTGTCTTTGCTTGTGATAAGTTCAGATCTTATATTGTTGATTCCAAAGTAACTATTCACACTGATCATGCTGCTATTAAATACCTTATGGAAAAGAAGGATGCTAAACCTAGACTTATTAGATGGGTTCTCTTGCTGCAAGAATTTGATTCGCATATTGTTGATAGAAAGGGAGCTGAGAACCCCGTAGCAGACAACTTGTCTAGGTTAGAAAATATTCTTGATGACCCACTACCTATTGATGATAGCTTTCCTGATGAACAATTGGCTGTCATAAATGCTTCTCGTAGTGCTCCATGGTATTCTGATTATGCCAATTATATTGTTGCTAAATTTATACCACCTAGCTTCACATACCAACAAAAGAAAAGGTTTTTCTATGATTTAAGACATTACTTCTGGGATGACCCACACGTTTATAAAGAAGGAGTAGATGGTGTTATTAGACGTTGTGTACCTGAGCATGAACAGGAACAGATCCTATGCAAGTGTCACTCCGAGGCCTATGGAGGACACCATGCTGGTGATAGATCTGCACACAAGGTATTACAATCTGGTTTTTATTGGCCTACTCTTTTCAAGGATGCTCATAAGTTTGTCTTGTCTTTTGATGAATGTCAAAGAATTGGTAATATTAGTAGACATCAGGAAATGCCTATGAACTATTCACTTGTTATTGAACCATTTGATGTTTGGGGATTTGATTATATGGGACCTTTTCCTTCCTCTAATGGGTATACACATATTTTGGTTGCTGTTGATTATGTTACTAAGTGGGTAGAAGCTATTCCAACTAGTAGTGTTGATCATAATACCTCCATTAAAATGCTTAAAGAAGTTATTTACCCGAAGTTTGGAGTCCCTAGATATTTGATGACTGATGGTGGTTCACACTTTATTCATGGTGCTTTCCGTAAATTGCTTGGTAAGTATGATGTTAACCATAAAATTGCATCCCCATATCATCCTCAGTCTAGTGGTCAAGTAGAATTGAGTAACCGAGAAATAAAGTTGATTTTGCAAAAGACTGTTAATAGATCCAGAATGAATTGGTCTAAGAAACTTGATGATGCATTATGGGCTTATAGAACTGCTTATAAAAACCCTATGGGTATGTCTCCATATAAAATGGTTTATGGAAAGGCATGTCACTTACCTCTCGAATTAGAACATAAAGCTTATTGGGCAATTAAATAGCTCAACTATGATTTCAAACTTGCCGGTGAAAAGAGGTTATTTGACATTAGCTCACTTGATGAAAGGAGAACCCAAGCCTATGAGAATGCCAAATTGTTTAAAGAGAAAGTTAAGAGATGGCATGATAAAAGGATACAAAAGCGTGAATTTAATGTAGGTGACCATGTCTTGCTATACAATTCTCGTTTAAGATTTTTTGCAGGAAAACTTCTCTCTAAATGGGAGGGCCCTTACATTATCGAGGAAGTTTATCGTTCTGGTGCCATCAAAATCAACAACACCGAAGGCACTAAACCGAAGGTGGCAAATGGGCAAAGAATCAAACATTATATCCCAGGTACTCCCATAAATGTTGAGACCAATATTATTAATACCATAACACCAAAGGAGTACATAAGGGAGACCTACCAGAATGTTTCAGACTCCGAAAAGGAATAGGTATGTGGTACGGCAAGTAAACCGACTCCAAAACTTTTCCAGTGGCAATTTTACTCCGTTTTGGAATATTTAAAAAATTAGGAAAATAAAAAGTAGTCCGAGAAGTGCACGAGGAGGCGACAAGCCGTGGGGGCGCGCCCTACCCCCCTGGGCGCGCCTCCCAGGCTTGTGGCCACCTCGTGTACCCTCCGGACTCTGTTTTCTTGCACAATACTTCTTTTGGTCGGTAAAAATTCATTATACAATCTCCCGAAGGTTTTGACCACCGTACCACGGCAAAATTCCCTGTTCTTGTTTCGAGCTATTTTTCTGACAGATCTAGATCGCTATGACGTCCCCAAGCGCTCCTAAGGACAAGTTCTTCGAGAAGGTCATCAACACCTACCTCGCGGAGGTGCTGCAACACCCTCAAACCATTGAGATGCATGAGGGGGTGCTGCACATCCGCGATGTTCAAGGGCCAAAGAGGACTGGAAGCGTGGAGACAAGGCTCGAAGCAATGGAGCAGCAAGTCTTCAAGTGCCAAGGGATGGTGGAACGCGGACTCAATTCCAATCACTCCATGATCACAGAATTTACCCGTGACCACAAGCTGGACACCAAGAGCATCGGAGAGGCCATCTTCAAGCTTCATGAGAAAATCGAGCATCTCCAAGCCCAGATCTATGACCTGCAAAACCAAAATTGTGAGTATGAATACAGATTTAAGAGGATGAGTTTGGCTGCAGATTTGAGGATCCCGGAGACTCGTTCATCTTTTTACGATGGTGAACCTATGCCTTGGAAGACAGAGGATAAGATTATTTCTTCATCAACAACTCCATCATCACCACCTCCGAAGAAAGAGACCTAAATACATGGGTATGGGCACTCCCCTTCACTAGTGCAGAATCGAGCTTTAGCACCAGTTCATTAGGCCCTTTAGTGCCGGTTCTGTAACCGGCACTAAAGGGTGGGGACTAAAGGCCCCCCCCTTTAGTACAGGTTCAACACGAACCGCCACTAAAGGGCCACCACGTGGCACGAGCCAGCGCCGGGGGCTGGGAGACCTTTAGTACCGGTTGGTAACACCAACCGGTACTAAAAGGTTTGGGGGGTTTTGGGTTTATGATTTATTTTTCCTTTAATTTTGTGTTTTCCATTTAATTCTTTTTCATTTGCTGGTATTTTACGATACTACATATTGTACACGTTATGCATATATATAAATAGAATTTCTCGTAGAACCGATCATATATATATATATATCATCGAATGTCTCGCACGACCATTCACACATACACATGTATATATGCAATTTGGTATATACAATTTCTCCTACATGGAGGCATTACTGCGGTAGCGGGTAATGGAATTCTCCTTTGGGATCTATGACCTGGTCGAGCAAAAATCCCGCTATTTCCTCTTGAATTGCTCGTACGCGATCCGTTGGTAGGAGCTTATCCCGCATCTCGTTGAACTTTAAAGAAGGAGATCAAATATGCATGTATTAGTTGTGTGTATATATATTAGATATCGATAATGATGTAAAAATTGTGAATAGTGTTCTGGCAAACGTACCCATATCTGTCTATCAGATCTGCTCCTTTCGGACGCCATCATGCGAATGTTCTCGCAAACGTAGTATGCACATAAATCAGTCCCCCGCGCCTGCTTCAGGGCCTTTACGAGAATAGAATTCAATCAGATAATAATTAATCAAGCATGATAATTAATGGTATTGAAACTAGAATTAAAGAGATGGTAGCTAGCTAGTACTACTTAATTAATTACCTTGGGTCGATACCATTTCAGCTTTTCTTTCCAAGTGCCTGGAACCTGTTTGATGAACTTTTCCCAAGCCCTGCCCGCCGGCAAAGAAAATGAATAAAGGAGTTATTAATTAGTTGATATCAGGAAATGACGAACTAAAGAGGCCGACATATATAGTTCGATAATGATTGAAATTACCTGTTGACTATCCCCTTCACGATTTCGTACTCAGTAACTGGTTTAAGTAGTGAGTCCAGTACTTCAACTTTTCCATCTTCAACTTGAATGATTAACAAGATCCAGTGGAAACTGCATGCGCACACGTTTGCATGTATAAATTAAGCGGGCATGTGACTAACACTCATCAACTACCCTAAACCCTATACACTTATTAACATCTAGCTAGTAAGCAAAAACAGAATTTGTAGTACAAGACAGTGTGAGACTCACCCGAAGTTGTAAGGAAGTAGTATATCTCGATTGGTATTTAGGAGCTTCAAGAACTCTAGCAAGCTTTTCTCTGTGTCTTTTCGTTCCCATGGATGCGTCCATGTCTCTTGATTAATGGTATTTGGGTCAATGAACCCAATGCCATAGCGTCCGGCTATTTTCATTTCATAGATCTTCATCCTGCATAATACCACAGAAAAGAATATAGTGAGGATAATTACAGGTAATGATCAACGAGCACTACAGCTAGCAGCTTGAGACTTAAATTACAGAAAGAAATCACTTACAGACAATAGCAACTGACGATAGATTTGTCGAGTGCGTCTTGATTGAATAACTGAAATAGTTCTGTAAACTCAACATACAGATCATTCCCATGGTAGTAATACTCTGGCTTGACTTTCACCATGAGGGACTCTCGATTGGTAGTCTTGGCATTTTTCATGTACCATTCATGCAATTCATACATTCTCGTTGAGAGCTTCTTGACCTCCTCAGGCTTGACCATAGGTTCGCCGCGGGCATATTTCTGTTTTATGTCCTCCTCTCTAATCATATCCATGGGCTCGATCTCTAGGAGTTGATAAACAGTGATACCGGCCTCTTCAGCCATCCTTCTATGAGCGTCGGTTATTACCAGCTGATCGGCGCCGGTACTCGCATGTGTTGGTACAATGAGCGGGGGGATCGATTGCACCGCCTGTTCTCCCAGCTGGGGAACAGTTTTCCTGCTTTTTTTGGCAGCTGCTTGGCTGGAGCTCGAGCTCGAGCTTGACTCCTTTTTTTGTGCTTGATATGCCTTCCTGATTTGGTGCTCATAGTCTGAGTCAATAGGCTTGGGAGCTGGTGGTTCAGCCATACGAATAAAGTTGTCAATGACATGCTCAGGTACTTTCTCCTTTGGCGGCGGTGGCGGTTTCGGTCCAAAATGGGCCCTCACTTGGGCTTGCACTTCTGCTTCGTTTTCCTCCTCAGTCAGGTCGTAAGGCCTCTTCGAAAGAGGTGTGAGGCTTGGACCAAATTGGAATCTCTTGCCTCATGTACCTGTACTTGTACCACTAGGCACCACAGCTGTGGCGGCTCTCTTCCGCTGTTGCTTAGGCGGCGTAGCCCGCTGAGGCGGCGAAGATGGCTGACGCGGTGCCTGACTTGGAGGAGGAGGAGTGGGATGACGAGTTGCCGGACTTGGAGGAGGAGGAGTGGGCTGACGTGGTGTCGGACTTGGAGGAGGAGGAGTGGGCTGACGCGGTGCCGGACTTGGAGGAGGAGGAGTGGCTTGACACGTTGGCGGACTTGAAGGAGCAGGACTCTGCTGAGGCGGTGACTGATGACTTGGAGGAGCGGGAGTCTGCTGATGCGGTGGCGGACTTGGAGGAGTCGACTGACGCGGTGTCGGTGGCCTTGGAAAGATGATGCAATCCTTTCTCCAAAGAATGATACGATGTATGGCCTCTCCCAGTGTGTGCTCGTCGTCACCTCCAGGAATGTCAAGCTCTAGCCCCGAATATTGTGCCACCACTTCATCAACCACGACACGAGCATAGCCAGCTGGAATCAGGTTGCAATGGAAGGTTGCTTCAGGGGGATTTGTATAAGCAACGGCGTCCGCCACCTTCATGGATATGTTCTTCATTTTGAAGTGTAGCTCACAATTAGTGTTTTCCATGATGTCATCCACAGGGTATCTATCCAGCAGTGCCTCGCCCGGGGCGGAACCCATGCTGCTTCTCGGCATGGATGGGATGGTGCTATCCAATGCTGGATCCGCTAGCTGCTGCTGCTGCTGCTGAGACCCCCTTTCCAGGCTAAGTGAATCGATCTGCTGCTGCTGCCGCTGGAATTGGAGTGACAACTCTGCGTGCGCTGATTCTAGGCCTTGAAGGCATTCTGCTTCCTGCTTCCTCTGCTCCTCCTCTAGCTTCCTCTTCTTCTCCTCCTCCATCTTCTTTCTCGCATGACTTCTGTAGTTGGCATTCCAGTCCTCAAACCCCTCATACCACGGAACAACGCCTTTGCCTCGTGTTCTTCCCGGGTGTTCAGGATTTCCCAGGGCGCGCGTAAGCTCATCGTTCTCTCTGTTGGGCATGAACACCCCCGTTCGAGCCTCTTCTATTGCAACAAGTAGTTTGAGGTCCGCTCCTTTAAGACTTACCTTCTCCAAAACCTTGCCTGTCTTTGGGTCCAACGTCCCCCCATGCGCATAGAACCAAGTCCTGCACCTGGGGGGCCAACTCAATGTAACTGGAATGACCCCTGCATCCACCATCTTCTGCTCAGCCTTATCCCACTTAGGCCGGGCCACCGCGTAGCCACCTGGCCCCAGCCTATGGTAATGCTCTTTTTTCGCGGCATTGAGCTTGTTTATTCTCGACCGTTCCTTAGCTAATTCTGATTCCTTGAATTTCACAAAAGCGGGCCAGTGATCTCTTTGCTTCTCCAGTGTTCCCTTGAATTCTGGAGTCTTCTTTCCTCCTTCGACGTACTTGGCCCATATACTTTTCTTGTGGTTGTTGAATGCAACCGCCATCTTCCTAAGAGCAGCGTCCTTGACTTTCCACACATCTGCATCTGTGAAATGATCTGGTAGGGTGAAATGTGACATGAGAGATTCCCAAAGCAGATCTTTTGCTCTTTGGTCAACAAAAGTAAGATCTGGACGTTCCTGCGCTGGCTTTTTCCATTCTTGAATGGAGATCGGGATTTGGTCCTTCACAAGAACTCCGCACTGACGAACGAACTTGCCCGCATTCTTCTTAGGCTCGCTTGGTTCGCCATTAGGTTTGATGGCATCTATGTTGTACTTTACGCCATCCTTCAACTTTTTGGCCGGGCCTCGCACTGTCCTGCTGCTTGTAGAAGATTTGCTCGATCCAGAGGGCTGAAAGAAGAAAGATCGATTCATTAATATATATACAAATCATTTAAAACATGTGATGATCATCAGATGCCTGCTTATATAAATATACCTCGCCGGTCTTTGTTATTTCAAGATCAACATTTTCTTCGTCATCATAATCATAGTTCTGGACTTCATCTATTCGTTCGTCTTCATCAAATATCATACCCTCACCGGTAGGGTTCAGATATTGCGAGCCGTCATCGTCTTCAAACTCATCTGGGCGAGGGGATGAGCGTATGATGTTGAACAGGGCCTCCTCTCCTTCTCTGCCGGTATTGTCCATAGCTTTTATTTAACTAATCCAGAAGAAATATAAAACAATTTAGTATTCAAATTACAATGCATGCATGCAATCAATAAGGAAAAACTGAATCATAGTACATAATATGCATCATCAAATATAATCTCGAATACATCGTCTCGAATATTATCGAATAATATATATAATCTTGAATACATCGTCTCAAATATTATCGAATAATATATATAATCTCGAATACATTGTCTCGAATATTATCGAATACATCACTAGCTAGCTAATATAGATCGAATACTATCGAATAATCTAGTTCACTCGCGGTTCCTGAGGAGCGGGCGGTGGACACCCAAAGAGAAGGAACCATCACAGGATCATAGCTCGGGTGAGATCCCCGAAGAACCTGCCAGGTATTGGAGAACCTGACGTCCAACGCAGCCATGTAGCGACAGACGTGCTTGTCCTCCTCCCTGACACGGCGACGTACCACCTCCGGCGGGGCCGGCTCCCTCCGCACCGAAAGTGGCCCACGCGAACGCCACCAAAGGAGCTCCGGGTCGACGACGGGACCCGGGGCCGGGTTCCTCACCAAGCGGCACGCCCCTGAAGGTAGCACCTCCCAGTGCCAGCCCGGCGGAGCCCAGTCCCGGACATGGCTCTTCTGAAGCAGGACGTCGTCGCGAATGGGTCGACGGCGAGGATGCGGGCCGGGCATCGTTGACGTCGAGAACAAATACTATATGCAAATGTAACATTTTTTAAATGATTGGACTGTGATTTCTTATATACAAATTCTGTATGCAAATTCTATATGCAAACTTTGACATATGTCGACGATCAAACATCGTTGCATATGTCAAAATTCAAACTTTGACATATGATATCTAGCTAGCTAATTAATCTAACATTAATATATATATATATCTAGCTAATTCATCTAACATTTTGACAAAAGTATAAAAAACTAATTCGTCTAACATTAATTAATATATCTAATTCATCTAACTAAAAGTATAAAAAACTAATTCATCTAACATTAATATATCTAGCTAATTCATCTAACATTTGACATTAATCTAATTAATTAATTCATCTAAAACCTTTGACATTTGACATTAATCTAATTAATTAATTAATTCATTTAAAACCTTTGTATAAAAAACTAAAAAATAGAAAAACAGAAAAAACTAAAAATATAACATCGAAGTGTGTGTGTGTGTGTGTGTGTACATGTACATGTGTGTGTGTGTGTGTCCGGGCTTGGGAGGGCGGCCAGCCATGGCGGGGGTCTCACAGCGGGGCGATGGGTCGGGGCGGCGAGGCGATGGGGGCGGCGACAGGCCGGTGCGGCGACGGGGGCGGCGAGTCGACGGGGACGGGCCGGTGACGGGGGCAGTGCGCGAGTCGACGGGGACGGCGCGACGGGGACGGGCCGGGGCGGCGACGGGGACGGGGGCGGCGACGGGGGCGGCGACGGGGGGCGGCGACGCTGTCGATCAAAGAAGCAAGGAGACGAACAGAGAAGAAGAAAGTGAAATTTTTGTAAGTGTTATATATATAGGATGGACCTTTAGTACCGGTTGGAGCCACCAACCGGTACTAAAGGTCAAATTTGGCCAGGGTAAGCGGCGGGAAGCGACCACCTTTAGTACCGGGTCGTGGCTGCAACCGGTACTAAAGACCCCGCCTTTAGTACCGATTGGAGCCATGACCCGGTACTAAAGGGGGTGCGGTGCCACCCGCGGTGCACAAAGTTTAGTCCCACCTCGCCAAGCGAAGGGCAGCCGCACTGGTTTATAAACCCAGCCGCGGCTGCTCCTTCGAGCTCCTCTCCAAAGCAGGCTTCCGGGCCTAAACTGCTGCGCTGCCCTGTGGGCCTATTGGGCCTTGCGGGCCTGCATCCAGGCCCAACTACAGGTTGGGTTTCTAGTCATATGCAGGCCGCTGTGGCCCAGTAGGCGGGCTTTTTTTATTTTGTTTTTTTTCTTTTCTGCTTTATTTATTTTCTTTTATTTATTTGTGAGTTGTTTTTTGCTGTATTTAGAGTTTCTTTGTGAATATTTTTGCTTTAGGTACAAAAAATTACAAACTTTCTGTTAGTGCCAGTAGTTTTCAAATTTGAATAGTTTAAATTTGAATTATTTGAAATTTGTGTGAATCACTAGTTTGTGAATAACTTTACTTTAAAAATAGATTTTCCAGTGATTATTTTTTCTTATGTTTAATATTAGTGTGTTTTATCATTATATTCAATTTGTTAATACTTAGGTTATTTAAAAAAATGAAATGCCTTTGTAACAACTGAGTTTTCGTCCGAAACCCTGATACTTCGAAAGAGATTGTCCATTTTGTACACGAAGTGCATCCAGTTTTTGCCGTAACCCTCTCTACTTTTTTGCACATGCTATATGGGTGAAATGATGATACCATGCCAACTTTCAACCTTTTTAGAGTTCATTTGTAGTGATTTTCAATTTCAGGGTCATTTAGCTCAAAAAAATCAGTAAATGCATGAAAAATAGCAAATGATGTCAGAAAGGGTTCAAAGTTGATGACGTGGCTTTGAATGGTGCATACTGAATGCACAAAAAGTTTGGAGTTGTAATAAGTTTTAAAAAATGAAATGCCTTTGTAACAGATGAGTTTTCGTCTGAAATCCTGATACTTCGAAAGAGATTGTCCATTTTGTACACGAAGTGCATCAAGTTTTGCCGTTACCCTCTCAACTTTTTTGCACATGCTATGTGGGTGAAATGATGATACCATGCCAACTTTCAACCTTTTCAGAGTTCATTTGTAGTGCTTTTCAATTTCAGGGTCATTTAGCTCAAAAAAAATCAGTAAATGCATGAAAAATAGCAAATGATGTCAGAAAGGGTTAAAGTTATGATGTGTTTGAATGGTGCATACTGAACGCACAAAAAGTTTGGAGTTGAAATAAGTTTAAAAAATGAATTGCCTTTGTAACAGATGAGTTTTCGTCCGAAACCCTGATACTTCGAAAGAGATTCATTTTTGTACACGAACTGCATCCAGTTTTTGCCGTAACCCTCTCAACTTTTTTGCACATGCTATGTGGGTGAAATGATGATACCATGCCAACTTTCAACCTTTTCAGAGTTCATTTGTAGTGCTTTTCAATTTCAGGGTCATTTAGCTCAAAAAATCAGTAAATGCATGAAAAATAGCAAATGATGTCAGAAAGGGTTCAAAGTTGATGACGTCGCTTTGAATGGTGCATACTGAACACACAAAAAGTCTGGAGTTGTAATAAGTTTAAAAAAATGAAATGCCTTTGTAACAGATGAGTTTTCGTCCGAAACCCTGATACTTCGAAAGAGATTGTCCATTTTGTACACGAAGTGCATCAAGTTTTTGCCGTAACCCTCTCAACTTTTTTGCACATGCTATGTGGGTGAAATGATGATACCATGCCAACTTTCAACCTTTTCAGAGTTCATTTGTAGTGCTTTTCAATTTCAGGGTCATTTAGCTAAAAAAATCAGTAAATGAGCTGAAAAATAGCAAATGAAGTTAGAATGGTACACGTTTGTCCGAAGCACAAAAGTACACGTTTCAAATGCCAAAATAGATAAGCACCCTAACTATTACAAAGATTCCCTAGGGTTTGTCCAAAGTGGGACTTTCCAGATATATAAGTCTAGAAACTCACTAGAGAAGAAAGTGATGACAGTGAAGCCGGTCACATCCCAGAGTGGAATCTTTGGGTGTGAAACTTTTTCTTCGCGTGTGTCCCTTTGCGCCGTAACCATGGACAATCTTCATCATTTAACTGGATGCTCGGGTCAATATTCACTGTGAAGGGAGCAATTTCATCAAACTTTTCATAATCTTCTGACATGTCTGTCTTGTCATCCACTCCCACGATGTTTCTTTTCCCTGAAAGAACTATGTGGCGCTTTGGCTCATCGTATGATGTATTCGCTTCCTTATCTTTTCTTTTTCTTGGCCTGGTAGACATGTCCTTCACATAGAAAATCTGCGCCACATCATTGGCTAGGACGAATGGTTCGTCTGCGTATGCAAGATTGTTGAGATCCACTGTTGTCATTCCGTACTGCGGGTCTTTCGTTACCCCGCCTCGTGTCATATTGACCCATTTGCACCAAAACAAAGGGACCTTCAAACCACGTCCATAGTCAAGTTCCCATATCTCCTCTATGTAACCATAATATGTGTCCTTTCCCCTCTTGGTTGCTGCATCAAAGTGGACACCACTGTTTTGGTTGGTGCTCTTCTTATCTTGGGCGATCGTGTAAAATGTATTCCCATTTATCTCGTACCCTTTGAAAGTCATTATATTCGAAGATGGTAACTGGGACAGCAAGTACAGGTCATCTTCAACAGCGGCGTCATGCATGGCACGTGTCTGCAACCAACCGGCGAAAGTCCCCGTTTGTTCACGTGTAATCCAGTCGTCAGACTGCTCCGGGTGTTTGGAGCGTAGAATATTCTTGTGTTCCTCCATATACGGAGCCACCAAGGCGGAATTTTGTAGAACTGTGTAGTGTGCTTGAGTGAGAGAATGCCCGTCCATACATATTATTTGTTCCGGTCCTAGCGTGCCATTTCCACCCAGTCTGCCCTTATGCCGCGATTCAGGAACACCAATCGGCTTAAGGTCAGGAATAAAGTCAATACAAAACTCAATGACCTCCTCATTTTCATGGACCTTGGAGATGCTTCCTTCTGGCCTAGCACGGTTATGAACATATTTCTTTAAGACTCCCATGAACCTCTCAAAGGGGAACATATTGTGTAGAAATACAGGACCCAGAACGTTAATCTCTTCGCATAGGTGAACTAGGACGTGCGTCATGATGTTGAAGAACGATGGTGGGAACACCAACTCGAAACTGACAAGACATTGCACCAAATCATTCTCTAACCTTGGTATGATTTCTGGATCGATTACCTTCTGAGAGATTGCATTGAGGAATGCATATAGCTTCACAATGGCTAATCAAACTTTTTCCGGTAGAAGCCCCCTCAATGCAACCGGAAGCAGTTGCGTCATAATCACGTGGCAGTCATGAGACTTTAGGTTCTGGAACTTTTTCTCTGCCATGTTTATTATTCCCTTTATATTTGATGAGAAGCCAGACGGTACCTTCATACTAAGCAGGCATTCAAAGAAGATTTCCTTCTCTTCTTTGGTAAGAGCGTAGCTGGCATGACCCTGATGTATGCCGTCTTTTCCGTGCATACGTTGCTGGTCCTCCCGTGCCTCCGGTGTATCTTTCGTCTTCCCATACACGCCCAAGAAGCCAAGCAGGGTCACGCAAAGATTCTTCGTCACGTGCATCACGTCGATTGCAGAGCGGACCTCTAGGTCTTTCCAATAGGACAGGTCCCAAAATATAGATTTCTTCTTCCACATGGGTGCGCGTCCATCAGCGTCATTCAGAATAGATTGTCCGCCAGGACCCTTTCCAAAGATTACCTTCAAATCCTTGACCATATCATGTACATCATCACCAGTACGGTGGCGAGGCTTCGTCCGGTGATCCGCCTCACCTTTGAAATGCTTGCCTTTCTTTCTTACGAGATGCCTGCTCGGAAGAAATCGACGATGTCCCAGGTACACATTCTTCTTACAATTATCCAAATATATACTATCGGTATCATCCAAACAGTGCGTGCATGCGCGATATCCCTTGTTTGTCTATCCTGAAAGGTTACTGAGAGCAGGCCAATCATTGATGGTCACAAACAGCAACGCATGTAGGTCAAATTCTTCCTATTTGTGCTCATCCCACGCACGTACACCTTTTCCATTCCACAGCTGTAAGAGTTATTCAGCTAATGGCCTTAGGTACACATCAATGTCATTGCCGGGTTGCTTAGGGCCTTGGATGAGCACTGGCATCATAATGAACTTCCGCTTCATGCACACCCAAGGAGGAAGGTTATACATACATAGAGTCACAGGCCAGGTGCTATGATTGCTGCTCTGCTCCCCAAAAGGATTAATGCCATCTGTGCTTCGACCAAACCATACGTTCCTTGCGTCACCTGCAAAGTCCTCCCAGTACTTTCTCTTGATTTTTCTCCACTGGGACCCGTCAGCGGGTACTCTCAACTTCCCATCTTTCTTATGGTCTTCTCTGTGCCATCGCATCAACTTGGCATGCTCTTTGTTTTGGAACAAATGTTTCAACCGTGGTATTATAGGAGCATACCACATCACCTTGGCAGGAATCTTCTTCCTGGGGCGCTCGCCCTCGACATCACCAGGGTCATCGCGGCTGATCTTATAGCGCAATGCACCGCATACCGGGCACGCGTTCAAATCCTCGTACTCACTGCGGTAGAGGATGCAGTCATTAGGGCATGCATGTATCTTCTGCACCTCTAATCCTAGAGGGCAGACAGCCTTCTTTGCTTCGTACGTACGCTCGGGCAATTCATTGTCCTTTGGAAGCATCTTCTTTAACATTATCAGCAACTTTCCAAATCCCTTGTCAGATACACCATTCTCTGCCTTCCATTGCAGCAATTCCAGTGTGGTGCCCAGCTTTTTCTTGTCAGCTTCGTAATTCGGGTACAACAATTTCTTGTGATCCTCTAACATGAGCTGCAACTTCTTCTTCTCCTTTTCACTTGTGCAGTTTCTCTTTGCATCGGCAATGGCCCGACCTAGATCATTAGCGGGCTCATCTGATGCCTCTTCTTCAGCTTCTTCCCGCATTGCCGGCTCAGCTTCTTCCCCCATTGTTGTACCATCGTATTCAGGGAACCCATGGCCATGATAGCTGTCGTCGTCCTCTTCTTCTTCATTGTCTTCCATCATAACCCCTCTTTCTCCGTGCTTGGTCCAAACATTATAGTGGGGCATGAAACTAGACTCAAACAGGTGGACGTGAATGGTTTTTGACTTAGAGTAACTCCGATCATTCTTACAGCCAGCACATGGACAAGACATAAAACCATCCGCCCGCTTGTTTGTCTCAGCCGCAAGCAGAAAAGTTTGCACGCCATTAACGAACTGGGGAGAGCATCGGTCATCGTACATCCATTGCCGGCTCATCTTCATTACACAGCACCGAATAGACCAAATTAATACAAGTTCATACATAAAGTTCATACAACACTTATTCTCATAAAACAAACATACAAATAACTCTCTAGCTAAAGCATTTAAATGAAACAACAAATGCGATCAAGATCGCAACTAAGGTAACAATTGATCCAACAGCATAATGATACCAAGCCTCACTATCAATGGCATATTTTCTAATATTTCTAATCTTCAAGCGCATTTTCTCCATCTTGATCTTGTGATCATCGACGACATCGGCAACATGCAACTCCAATTCCATCTTCTCCCCCTCAATTCTTTTCAATTTTTCTTTCAAATACTCGTTTTCTCTTTCAACTAAATTTAACCTCTCGACAATAGGGTCGGTTGGAATTTCCGGTTCACATACCTCCTAGATAAAAATATCTATGTCAACTTGATGGGCATAATTTGTCATAAACATGAAATGCAACAAATAGTTATAAAAGAGAATATACCACATCCGAATCATAACTCGGACGAGGGCCGATGGGGACGGATATCAAAACCATGGCACTATGTATAACAAACAATGTACGGGTAAGATAATTATACAAGTAACTATATATCTAAATCACACAAACATGATTTTTTTTATATAAAAAATATAAGAACAAGAGGCTCACCACAAGGTGGTGCCGGCGACGGGACGGTGCGGGCGATCGACGGTGGTTAGGACGGAGACGGGAAGGCACTAAGTAAACCACACCTACATATGCAAACTAAGAGTTATTTTGACCTCAAATTGCATATAAATCAAATACTACCACATATAATTCCTCCCAAAATAAAACCCACAAATCACTATACTTATAGAGCATTGCAAGAGCTAATCCAGCAATGAGAGATGAAAGGACAAAGTTGCCAACCTTTATGATCACTTGGATGGATGGGGTGCCTTCAAATCTTCACAAATTTTGGCAAAAATGGAGTGTGAGCTCGAGAGGAAGAGGAAGAAAACAGAGGAGAGCAAAGGGGAAGAACAAAGCGCTCGAGCTCGACGAAGGGGTTTATATAGGATGACCTTTAGTACCGGTTCGTCTAACCAACCGGTACTAAAGGTGCATCTCTAGTCCCGGTTCGTGGCATGAACCGGTACTAAAGGTGCTGGTGGGGCCCCAGCCTGACAACAGCCTGCCACCACCTCTTTAGTACCGATTCGTGGCACTAACCGGTACTAAAGGTTCGCCACGAACCAGTACTAATGAGCGCCGCCCGCCTAGCCGTTGGAACCGGCACTAATGGTCACATTAGTGCCGGTTCAGTTACAAACCGGGACTAATGTGCTTCACATTAGGCCCTTTTTCTACTAGTGCTTGGCAACTGCCAAGCTTGGGGGAGGTACCCCGGTATCGTATCACCATCACATCTTTACCTTTATCGTTTTTCATAGTTCAATCCTTTTGGTTATATCTCGGTTTAGTAGAATAAAGTTTTAGTATAATCTAGCTTTGAGTTTTGCTTTGTGTTCCCTCTATGTAATCGAGTCCGAGAGTTATATAATAAAGATTAGTTTTGAGTTGAGGGCTTTGCTTTCTTGCTTTGATCTTGAGAAAAAGAAATAAAGAATAAAAGAAGTAGAAAGATTATATAATGATCTTATGGGAGGTGACGACTTCACATATAAGAAGTATGTCGCATGAAGTGTGTTGGGAGTTGACAAACATAGTTTTGGTCATTATTGCAATTAATAGGAAGTAATAAAGAAAGAGAGGTCTCACATATAAATATACTATCTTGGACATCTTTTGTGACTGTGAGCACTCATTAAAATATTATATGCTAAAAGGTTGATGTTGGACAAGGAAGACAACGTAATGGGTTATGTTTCTTTATATCCGAATACAAGTTATATTGTCATGGATCCTCCAACATGTTGAGCTTGCTTCTCATCCCATGCTAGCCAAATCTTTCGCACCAAGTAGAGATACTACTTGTGCATCAAAAATCCCTTAACCCAGTTTTGCCATGAGAGTCCACCATACCTACCTATGGATTGAGTAAGATCCTTCAAGTAAGTTGTCATCGGTGCAAGCAATAGAAATTGCTCTCTAAATATGCATGATCTTTTAGTGTGAGGAAAATAAGCTTTATACGAACTTGTGATATGGAAGAAATAAAAGCGACAGACTGCATAATGAAGTTCTTTATCACAAGCGGCAATATAAAGTGACGTTCTTTCGCATTAAGATTTTGTGCATCCAACCATAAAAGCACATGACAACCTCTGCTTCCCTCTGCGAAGGGCCTATCTTTTATTTACCCTCTACCTTAATGCAAGAGTCATGGTGATCATCACCTATTCTTTTTACACTTTTTATTTTTGGCAAGCACTATATGTTGGGGAAGATCCAGATATATATCCACTCGGATGTAGATATTCATAAACTATTATTCTTGACATTACCCTTGAGTTAAAGGGTTGGGAGGCGAAACCATAAGCCCCTATCTTCCTTCGTGTCCGATTGAAACTTTGATCTCATAGATGTTGCATGAGTGTTAGCAATTATGAAAGACTAAATGATAGTTGAGTATGTGAACTTGCTGAAAAGCTCTTACATTGACTCTTTCCTATGTTATGATAAATTGCAATTGCTCCAATGACTGAGATAATAGTTTGTTAGTTTCCAATAAAGTTCTTGTTCCATACTTTACCTTGTGAATGAATTGTTACTTTAGCATAAGAAATTATATGACAATATATGTTGTTGTTCCAAACATGATCACGATGCCTTCATGTCCGTATTTTATTTCATCGACACTTCTATCTCTAAACATGTGGACATGATTATCGATTTCGGTTTCCTCTTGAGGACAAGCGAGGTCTAAGCTTGGGGGAGTTGATACGTCCATTTTGCATCATGCTTTTATATTGATATTTATTGCATTATGGGCTGTTATTACACATTATGGTATAATACTTATGCCTTTTCTCTCTTATTTTACAAGGTTTACGCAAAGAGGGAGAATGTCGGCAGCTGGAATTCTGGACCGGAAAGGAGCAAATCTGAGAGACCTATTCTGCACAACTCCAAAAGTCCTGAAAATTTACGGAGAATTATTTTGGAATATATAAAAAATATTGGGCGAAGAAATTCTAGAGGGGGACCCACTAGGTGGCCACAAGCCTGGGGGGCGCCCTACCCCCCTGGGCGCGCCCCTAGGGCTTGTGGCCCCCCTGGCAGGTCTCCGGTGCCCATCTTCTGCTATATGGAGGGTTTTGACCTGGAAAAAATCATAAGGAAGCTTTCGGGACGAAGCGCCGCCGTCTCGAGGCGAAACCTGGGCAGAAGCAATCTAGGGCTCCGACGGAGCTGTTTTGCCGGGGAAACTTCCCTCCGGGAGGGGGAAATTTAAGCCATCGTCATCACCAACGATCCTCTCATCGAGAGGGGGTCAATCTTCATCAACATCTTCACCAGCACCATCTCCTCTCAAACCCTAGTTCATCTCTTGTATCCGATCTTTGTCTCAAAACCTCAGATTGGTACCTGTGGGTTGCTAGTAGTGTTGATTACTCCTTGTAGTTGATGCTAGTTGGTTTATTTGGTGGAAGATCATATGTTCAGATCCTTAATGATATTCAATACCCCTCTGATTATGAACATGAATATGCTTTGTGAGTAGTTACGTTTGTTCCTGAGGACATGGGAGAAGTCTTGTTATAAGTAATCATGTGAATTTGGTATTCGTTCGATATTTTGATGAGATGTATGTTGTCTTTCCTCTAGTAGTGTTATGTGAACGTCGACTACATGACACTTCACCATTGTTTGGGCCTAGGGGAAGGCATTGGGAAGTAATAAGTAGATGATGGGTTGCTAGAGTGATAGAAGCTTAAACCCTAGTTTATGCGTTGCTTCGTAAGGGGCTGATTTGGATCCATATGTTTCATGCTATGGTTAGATTTATCTTAATTCTTCTTTCATAGTTGCGGATGCTTGCGAGAGGGGTTAATCATAAGTGGGAGGCTTGTCCAAGTAAGGACATCACCCAAGCACCGGTCCACCCACATATCAATTTATCAAAGTAACGAACGTGAATCATATGAGCATGATGAAAACTAGCTTGACAATAATTCCCATGTGTCCTCGGGAGCGCTTTGCTTTATATAAGAGTTTCTCCAGGCTTGTCCTTTGCTACAAAAAGGATTGGGCCACCTTGCTGCACCTTAGTTACACTTGTTACTTGTTACCCGTTACGAATTATCTTATCACAAAACTATCTATTACCGATAATTTCAGTGCTTGCAGAGAATACCATGCTGAAAACCGCTTGTCATTTCCTTCTGCTCCTCCTTGGGTTCGACACTCTTACTTATCGAAAGGACTACGATAGATCCCCTATACTTGTGGGTCATCATTGCCAAAAGTATATGAAAGTTGTAGAATATTGGCATGAAACAATCAAAAATTATAGATACGACGGAGACGTATCAGCATCCCTAAGCTTAATTCCTGCTCATCCTCGAGTAGGTAAATGATAAAAAAGACATTTTTTGATGTGGAATGCTACCTAGCATAATCTTGATCACATAATCTAATCATGGCATGAATATTAAGACACGAGTGATTCAAATAAATAGTCTATCATTTGACATTAAGACAATAATATTTCAAGCATACTAATAAAGCAATCATGTCTTCTCAAAATATCATGGCTAAAGAAAGTTATCCCTAGAAAATCATATAGTCTGGCTATGCTCCATCTTCATCACACAAAGTATTTCATCATGCACAACCCTGATGACAAGCCAAGCAATTGTTTCATACTTTTAATGTTCTCAAGCCTTTTCAACTTTCAAGCAATACATGAGCGTGAGCCATGGATATAGCACTATAGGTGGAATAGAATATGGTGGTTGTGAGGAGAAGACAAAAAGGAGAAAGTCTCACATCAACTAGGCGGATCAACGGGCTATGGAGATGCCCATCAATCGATATCGATGCAAGTGAGTAGGGATTGCCATGCAACGGATGCACTAGAGCTATAAGTGTATGAAAACTCAAAAGAAAACTAAGTGGGTGTGCATCCAACTTGCTTGCTCACGAAGACCTAGGGCAATTTGAGGAAGCCCATCATTGGAATATACAAGCCAAGTTGTATAACAAAAAATTCCCACTAGTAATATATGAAAGTGACAACAGAGGAGACTCTCTATCATGAAGAACATGGTGCTACTTTGAAGCACAAGTGTGGAAAAAGGATAGTAGCATTGCCCCTTCTCTCCTTTTCTCTTATTTTTTTATTTTGGGCTATTTGGCCTCCTTTTTTTTGTTTGGGCTCTTTGGCCTCCTTTTTATTTTTTTTATTTTTCACCTGGAGCCTCATCCCGACTTGTGGGGGAATCACAGTCTCCATCATCCTTTCCTCACTGGGGCAATGCTCTAATAATGATGATCATCACACTTCTATTTACTTACAACTCAATATTACAACTCGATATCTAGAACAATATGACTCTATATGAATGCCTCTGGCAGTGTACCAGGATGTGCAATGATCTAGCATAGCAAAGATATCAAAAAACGGACAAGCCATGAAAATATCATGCTAGCTATCTTACGATCATGCAAAGCAATATGACAATGAATGCTCAAGTCATGTATATGATGATGATGGAAGTTGCATGGCAATATATCTCGGAATGGCTATGAAAATGCCATGATAGGTAGGTATGGTGGCTGTTTTGAGGAAGATATAAGGAGGCTTATGTGTGATAGAGCGTGTTATATCACGGGGTTTTGATGCACCGGCGAAGTTTGCACCGACTCTCAAGGTGAGAAAGGGCAATGCACGGTACCGAAGAGGCTAGCAGTGATGGAAGGGTGAGAGTGCGTATAATCCATGGACTCAACATTAGTCATAAAGAACTCACATACTTATTGCAAAAATTTATTAGCCATCGAAGCAAAGTACTAATACGCATGCCCCTAGGGGATAGATTGGTAGGAAAAGATCATCGCTCGTCCCCAACCGCCACTCATAAGGAAGACAATCAAAAAATAAATCATGCTCCGACTTCATCACATAACGGTTCACCATACGTGCATGCTTCGGGAATCACAAACCTTAACACAAGTATTTCTACCAATCCACAATTACTCACTAGCATGATTCTAATATCACCATATTTATATCGCAAAACTATTGCAAGGAATCAAACATATCATATTCAGTGATCTACAAGTTTTTATGTAGGATTTTATGACTAACCATGTGAATGACCAATTCCTGTTAATTCTCTAAATAGATATAAGTGAAGCATGAGAGTTTAATTCTTTCTACAAAAGATATGCCCATGCTCTAACAAGTATAAGTGATGCAAAAGAGCATTCTACAAATGAAGGTTTTCTATGTGAAGAGAAACAGGCAATCCAAACTTCAAATGATATAAGTGAAGCACATGAAGCATTCTATAAAGCCATACTCAAAAAATATAAGTGAAGTGCAAAGAGCATTATATAAATCAACCAAGGACTATCTCATACCAGCATGGTGCATTATTAAAAGAAAAATAAAAAGCACACGACGCTCCAAGATTTACGCATATCATGTGACGAATAAAAATATAGCTCCAAGTAAAATTACCGATGATCGTTAGAAGAAAGAGGGGATGCCTTCCAGGGCATCCCCAAGCTTAGTTGCTTGGGAGTCCTTGAATATTACCTTGGGGTGCCTCGGGCATCCCCAAGCTTAGGCTCTTGCCGCTCCTTATTCCTTCATCCATCGTGATCTCACCCAAAACTTCAAAACTTCAATCACACAAAACTTAACGAAACCCTCGTGAGATCCGTTAGTATAATAAAGCAAATTACCACTTTAAGTACTGTTGCAAACCCATTCACATTTTATTTTTGCATTGTAGCTACTGTATTATAACTTCTCTATGGCTTATACCACCGATACAATCGGTAGTTTCATCAAAACAAGCAAAACAATGCATCAAAAACAGAACATGTCTTAAACAAGACAGTCTGTAGCAATCTGAACATTTACCATACTTCTGTAACTGTAAAAATTCTGAAAAATTAGGACAAAATAAACAATTTGTATAGCAATACTATGCAAAAAAGTTTCAGAAGCTTTTGAAGTTCCAGTAAAAAAATGTAAATTCATGCACTATAGCGAAAGTTTCTGTTTTTGCACTGCACATACCAAACAAGCAATCTAACCATCCTAAAGGCAAATCTTGGCACATTATTTTTATAATACAATGGATTTGTACAAGGGGATAATTATTTTTGTTGAAAATTTTCTGTAATCAAGGTCCACAAAGTTTCCATGGGCATGAACAAAGTTCAAGGAGCTCCACCACTTCAACGGTGCTCGTCCTTCTTACTTTCACTTTTCTTTTTGAAAAGTTTTAGGTTCCCCACTTTATTTTTTTGTTTTTAAACTTTTTAAAAGCACTCAACAGAATAAAATGACTCTCTAAAACTTCCGGGTTGTCTCCCTGGCAGCGCTTTCTTTAAAGCCATTAAGCTAGGCATATAGTGCTCAAGTAATGGATCCACCCGGATCCCAAGGTATATCAAAGCCAATTTTAATTAACAATGATTTGTAATTTAGTATTGAGCACAATGTAACATATATCATGCAACAACGAAGTATAACTCTCTTCCTGTGCATCGGCATGTCATAAAAGAACAATTCATGCACACAAAGTAAATGCCAATGCATAGTATAAATAGTTTCTTGCAATTTTATCGTATTGGAAACATAAAGAGGTGGAGATGTAGTTCCTCTCTCATAATAATTGCAAGTAGGAGCAGCAAGCACATGCATATTATATTTATCAAATCATCATGTGCAATAGTAAAACGCAACCCATCAATATAATCCTTAATAAGCACAAACTTCTCCAATATAGTGTAATTGGGAGAATTCAAAAAGATAATAGGACTATCATGCGTGGGTGCAATAGTAACAATTTCATTCTTAACATAAGGAACTATAGAAAGTTCATCTCCATAAGCATAATTCATATTGGCATCATGGCCACAAGCATAGGAAGCATCAAGTTCATCAAAAAGGGATATTTCAAACGAATCCAAGGGATCATAGCAATCAACATAGCATTCATCCTTCGGTAAGCACGAAGGGAAATTAAAGAATGTATGAGTTGAAGAGTTACTCTCATTAGAAGATGGGCACGGGTAGCTAATCCGCTCTTTCTCCTTTTGTTCTTCACTCTCCACGTCATCTTTTTCATCTAATGAGTTCACAGTGTCATCATTCTCTTCTTCCATAGTTTCCTGCAAAATATTAGTCTCTTCTTGGACAGCGGAGACTTTCTCAATAAACTCATCAATATCGGCATTATATTCATAATTATCATAGTAATATTTAAGTATAGAATAATTTTCAGGTCTGTAAACAGCATCATCAAGATTTTCACACTTTTCAAACAAAGATTCAATTTCATAAGCACCCTTAAAAGCAACGGATTCTTCTATTCGTTCCACATCATAGTAATCATATATACCATTAGCATAAGAAGCCAAGGTTTCATTATCGTTAAATTTACATGAAAAGGGAAGGTGTGGAGCCTTCATCCTAGAGCAACAAGTATAATCATATCTCCGGCATAAATTCCAAACATACCAATGCAACATATAAATTTGATCCCATAATAGTTCCCTTTTAGAGTCAAGCGATAATCCCTAAAGTATTCACGTTGATCTAACGTGTCTCCCATTATCAAGTTGAACGGGGCTTTCTCAGGATTATCAAAGTAGTGTTAATATTTTCCACATAGCAAGCATCAAGGGTTTTAGGAGGTCCCCCATCTCCATAAGTAGCAAGTACACCTAATTTTTTTGGTATTTCGTGTTCCATATCCATAACTAAAGATAGAGAACAACTTAGAACAGCAAATAAAATCTACTTAGTGATAAAGCAAACAAGCACACACGAGAATATTCACCCCACGCTATTGCTCCCCGGCAAACGGCGCCAGAAAAAGGTCTTGATAACCCACAAGTAGAGGGGATCAGTTGTAGCCTTTCTCGATAAATAAGAGTGTCGAACCCAACGAGGAGCTAAAGGTAGAATTTATATTCCCTTCAAGTTCTATCGACCACTGATACAACTCTACGCACGCTTAACGTTCGCTTTACCTAGAACAAGTATGAAACTAGAAGTACTTTGTAGGTGTAAAGGGATAGGCTTGCAAGATAATAAAGAACGTGAAAATAAAAGTTAGGTGTTGTTTAGATAAAGAAACAATTAAGTTAGTTTAACGAGTGTGGACAAGTGGTGGAAGGATTTGCGAAATTGCCCCTAAGCAATTGACTACGTTACTAGACCGATAGCAAGTTTTATGTGGGAGAGGCCACTGCTAGCATGTCATCCCTTACTTGGAATTCTATGCACTTATGATTGGAACTATTAGCAAGCATCCGCAACTACTAACGTTCATTAAGGTAAAACCCAACCATAGCATTAAGATATATTGGTCCCCCTTCAATCCCGTATGCATCAATTTCTATGCTAGGCTGAAGCTGCTGTCACCCTTGCCCTCCAATACATAGTCCTATCAACATACAACTAACCCTATGGTGTGATCCACACGCGCGCTCATATGATGGGCACCAAAGGACAACAACATAACCACAAGCAAATTAAACCAATCATAGCAATTCACCAATCACCGATAGGACAACAAAAATCTACTCGGACATCATAGGATGGCAACACATCATTGGATAATAATATGAAGCATAAAGCGTCATGTTCAAGTAGAGGGTACAGCGGGTTGCGGGAGAGTGGACCGCTGAATATAGATGGGGGAAGGTGATGAAGATGTTGGGGAAGATGACGGAGGTGTTGGTGTAGATCGCCGTCACACGATGATTGCCCAGGCGGCGTTCCAGCGCCACCGGGAGAGAGGGGGAGAGAGCCCCCTCCTTCTTATTCTTCCTTGGCCTCCCCCCTAGATGGGAGGAGAGTTTCCCCTCTGGTCCTTGGCCTCCATGGCGGCGGAGGGGCGGGAGCCCCTCCGAGATTGGATCTCTCTCTGTTTCCTTCTGTTTCTGCGTTCCCAGATTCTGGCCTTTCACCGTTTCTTAAATTCCCGAAGATCCATAACTCCGATTGGGCTGAAATTTTAACACGATTTTTATCCGGATATTAGCTTTCTTGCGGCCGAAGAAGGGCACCAACCGCCTTACGGGGTGGCCACAAGCCTCCCAGGCGTGCCCAGGGTAGGGGGCGCGCCCCTCGGGCATCGTTTCGCGTTGATTCTTTTTCCCAAAAATCACATATATTTCAAAAAAAATCTCCGTAAGTTTTTATCGCGTTTGGACTTCATTTGATATGGATATTCTGCGAAACAAAAAACATGCAACAAACAGGAACTGGCACTGGGCATTGGATCAATATGTTAGTCCCAAAAATAATATAAAAAGTTGCCAAAAGTATATGAAAGTTGTAGAATATTGGCATGAAACAATAAAAAATTATAGATACGACGGAGACGTATCAGGGCTCTCCGCGGCAGCCAATCTGCCCGGATGGCGCGTGCCCGAGCAACCCGGCTGGGGGGGGGGCAAGATTGGTGGACCGCAGGTGCACGCACGGGGCCACCGTCATTGGGAGGCGTCGGGCACGCCCGGGAGCGACCTGTCGTGCGTTGCCTCGCGCGCGAGGGCGTGCTTCGTCTCATGCGGGCTGGTCCGGTCGCGGTAGGCGGGTCGCCTTGCAGGTTGTTTCGTTCACGCGACCCGGGTAGGCGTGTGTTGACTCGGGAGGTTTCGTGGGCATTTACGTCTTTTCTTTAGGTTTGTTGCGCTTTTCTATAAGTTAGCTCTTGCTGTCGCCGAGCGCGGCCTCGAAGTGGACATTCTTTGGCGCGGTGGTGGACGACAGCTGCGCCACCAGGGCGTCAAAGAGGTCATCGCCATGAAGGTTGGCGAGGGCGGCAGGTATCGCAACAAAAACATCCTCTGCAACGCCATCGCTGGGTACCCCTAAAAATGCTGCCATGCCACGGAAAGTGGAGCTTGTCACTCCGCTCTCCAAGCAACCGGTTCTCTGCAACAAGGATGACGATGATCCATGTTACTCGAAACAACTTTTATGGGGTCGTATGAAATTCTTGGCTCCGTTTGTTCTTTATTGTTGTTTAGGCCCTTTTGTCACTCCCACTGGATGTCTAATGGTGGATCTAGAACAGAGAGAGGATTATAACTTGGGAAAGAAGATGAAGTAGCTAAGAGGAAATGGAGATACAAACCGCCGCCAACGGTTCTTCTGATCCTAACCGGGATGCCCCTCTCTCCTGCTGCATTCACACACATATTGGCATATATCGACCAGGCCACTAGTCACTGTTGGGCTCGAGCATGTATGAAACCCAATGAGGCCCGGTAAATTATGGTTGCGCCGGCGCTTTCTTCTGTGCCGAAATGGGGCAGCTGCCTCCTTCCCGCACTCTGCTTCCTGGGTACTCCGCAGGTTGCTAACATCACGTAGTCCGGAGCCCCCTGCCCTGGGTCTCACATGGCTGCCACCAATGTGAGCTTTTCGCAAAAAAAAAGTAGCACTTGCTGAAGAAAAACATTGGCAAGCTCCAACAAAACAAGCTTTATTCCTCAAATGTATTCACACTTATTTCAAACGTTCAGTAACTGGTTGATTGTTTCTACATTTACTTGTGTGTACAACATATTGGGGGTGAAAATTCTACCGCGGAGGATTTAGCTCGATTCCCAAATGGTGACACCATCAAAGGTGCAGAGCTTCACGTAGTTCTCCCCAACACCCAAACTTCTGGCGACTACTGTCGCTGCAATGCCGGGGTCTGATGTGTCCTCGACTGCATACGGCGCAATAGAGCGACCGATCAAGTCAACAACTTTCAGTTTCTCTTCCGATCGTAAAATCCGGGCTTCTCCATTCTCTCCAGCTTCTAGTGTTCCCAGGTCACCAAGGGGCTGTTTCAGAAAAAGTGCATGTCAATATAACTTGCTGCTAAACTAGTACTCCGGCTTAATTACACTCTTTGATGGTTTCTCAGCATATTTCCTGATTGATCGCTCAAGCGCACTCATTCGGTATGCGCACCGAGTTCTGCCTGGAGGTGCACTGCCAAAGCGAAGCCTGAAACCATCTTCGGTTAACAAACCGAACATACATCAGGAGTATGCAAACCACGCAATATGCTATATTTACTTGGCTGCACCACAAAAAAGACAATATACTCCTTTGCTAGAACACATTCGAACAGAGTCTGCAATTCTATGCAGCACACTCTGCAGAATAACTAAATGTACAAACTAAATATGGTCATGTGCAATATACATACATTGGTCGGCTGCGAGATGCAAGCACGCGACAATTTCAAGCTGGGCGAGTCATTTTTTTTTAGCAAAGTGAATGCTATCCTTCCGAATCTATATAGAGGGCGTTCTTGGCTTATAAGCCAAAGTGAAAAATCCAAGTAAAAGCCCAACCAAACACCCTCGTAGGCTTCGTGATTGAGAATGACAAGGACATGATTTTTTATGTATGTATTACTAGCAAATATCCCTGTGCGTTGCAACGGGAGACAAAAAAAATTATGTGCAAGCCAAATAAGTACGACTCAATACCATGACATATGATCGTCCTTTATTTTTAACACGGTGGCTCATCATGTTGCCACTTATTTTTCTTCCCACAGCTCGCTGATGATGGCCGCGACGTCCACGTGATCACAATGCATTTGACGTGGTAAATCCCAAGGTTATGAGCTTGCCACTGCACGCAACACTTGTCATTATGTTGCGCAAGGAAATGTTTAAAACCTTAGAAACAAATCTCATCGACCACTAACTACTCCCAATGCCTAGACATATAAAGACTTTCGAAAAACTAATCAATTCCTAGACATAAAAGACTCTTAAATCAGTGACCAGTTTTTTGAATCGACCAACATTTTTTTGAAAATCTGGATTTACTCAAAAAAATAATGAACATTATTTTTTTACGAACATTTTTTAAATGCATGAACAGTTTTCGAATTCATAAACATTTTTTACTCAATTTTTTTTTGGAATCTATGAGGTTTCTTTACAAACATTTTGTGAATATTTTCTGAAATTTCATGGACATTTTTTCAGATTCTCGAATATGTTTTGATCATTTTTTCAAAATCATGAACATGATTTTATTTTCCGACCATTTTTTCCAAATCGTGAATATTTTTTATAATTTGCGAACAGTTTTGCAAAACTACCAACATTTTTTGAATCCGCGAAAAATTCATGATTTCCTAAATATTTTTTGAATTCACATACATTTTATGATTTCTCGAACATGTTTTTGAAAACTCGCAACTTTTCAAATTTGGAAATCCCGAATTGGTTTAAAGAAAGAAGAAAACAGAATGAGAAAAGAAAAGACAAAAAAACGAAATGAAAATAAATAGAGGAGTCAAGCCCCGCACATGGGCCGGCCCATGAACAGAAAAGGTAGGGAAAAAGTGAGGAGGCCGCGGATTTACTCAAAAAAATCATGAACATTATTATTTTACGAACATTTTTTAAATGCATGAACAGTTTTCGAATTCATAAACATTTTTTACTCAACAATTTTTTTTGAATCTATGAGGTTTCTTCACAAACATTTTGTGAATATTTTCTAAAATTTCATGGACATTTTTTCAGATTCCCGAATATGTTTTGAATACACGATCATTTTTTCAAAATCATGAATATGATTTTATTTCCCAACCATTTTTTCCAAATCATGAATATTTTTTATAATTTGCGAACAGTTTTGCAAAACTACCAACATTTTTTGAATCCGCGAAAAAATCATGATTTCCTAAATATTTTTTGAATTCACATACATTTTATGATTTCTCGAACATGTTTTTGAAAACTCGCAACTTTTAAAATTTGGAAATCCCGAATTGGTTTAAAAAAAGAAGAAAACAGAATGAGAAAAGAAAAGAAATAAAAATAAATAGAGGAGTCAAGCCCCGCACATGGGCCGGCCCATGAACAAAAAAGGTAGGGAAAAAGTGAGGATGCCGAGGATCGAACCCTGGTCTCCTGGCTAGAACTGTCGGGTGTTAGCCATTGTGCTGCTTGTGCGTCTATTATTTTTATTGGTATCACATCTATAAAACAACGAAATGCGACGGCGACTTTGGAAAGAAAAACCGAATCATTTTCTTCACTTATGGGTGGCATAGTGGGTAATTTATAACAACTTTGGGGGTGTTTTTTTGGACGGACGGACAGAAGCAATAGCCCCTTTATTATTAGGTAGAAATTAGTATCATGTACTTTTTTTAATAAAAACTCATCTATAGTTCTTCTTTTTGTGAAAAACTCAACTGTATATAGATCTTATTGGGTTATTGCTTCTCCCGCAGGAGTGGTTGGGATTCCCCTGAGTATAAGGGTGAAGTAGCAATATTTCCCTCAGTTAGGAATTTAGATTGTCAATCTAGTATGAGTCACTTGACAAACAAAGTGAGCGGCACCTGCACACAAAACATGTTTGTCTCCAACACAGCAAGAGGGTTGTCAAGCCCCTTATCTTGCTAGTCACAAGATTAAACATTTTTTTTTATGTTAGGATAGCAAAAGGAGGGGAAGAGAATTGTGCGATCGGAACGGATCAATCGGACGGCCCAGACTTCCCAGCGTAGCGTCAACGGAAACCCCACCATAAGTAAGGCCCCGGCGAAGCCCACTCCTAAACCCTAGCCTCTTCCCCGCCCCGCCCCCGCCTCCCAAACCCCTCGGCCGCCGCCGGCGAAGCGCGCAGGCGAGATGGCGCTCTACCTGCTCTTCGAGTCGGCGTCGGGGTACGCGCTCTTCCACGCCCACGGCATAGACGAGATCGGGCAGAGCGTGGACGCCGTCCGCTCCACCGTGCTGGACCTCAAGCGCTTCAGCAAGGCCGTCAAGCTCGCCGGGTTCACCCCCTTCCTCTCCGCCGTCGACGCCCTCAACCAGTGCAACGCCATCTCCGAAGGTACCGTGTCCCCCCCCCTCTCTCCCTCCCTCCTCTCCCGGTGGAATCCTCGTGTCAAATCTCCCTGGCTTTATGACTCCCGTGACGAGCGAATGCTCCTTTGGTGGCCCAGGGATCATGACCGACGAGCTGAGGAACTTCCTGGAGCTCAACCTGCCCAAGGTGAAGGAGGGGAAGAAGGCCAGGTTCAGGGTCGGCGTCATGGAGCCCAAGGTCGGGTCCCACATCACCGAGGCCACCGGAATCCCCTGCGAGTCCAACGACTATGTCCAGGAACTGCTTCGTGCCGTGCGGCTGCACTTCGATCAGTTCATTGACCAACTCAAGGTGATGGATTTTTTGCATTTGCGACTAGTTTCCATGTTTTACATTCAGGGCCGGTCCTGAGATTTCGGGGGCTCGGGGCGAAAATAGAACCGGGGCCCTTGATATGGGGGCTATGACATGAGTGAAGAGCTATCAACCAAGATGCAATGTATGATAGGAGTGCTTCTGTTGTAAATGATAGCTGTTGGGACAAATTGTCAGGAATTTGTTGATAGAGCATTTTCCAATTAATATCTAGATGTTATTGATCCCACAATGCAGTGGAATCAACCATATGGCCTCACGCATGGTATTAGATAAAGGAAATGAAAGTCAAGATAGTACTAACAACTAGTGATTGAAATTCATAATATTGTGTTTTCGTATATCTTTCTCTTTTTTTTAAAAAGCTACCTCCAATCTACAGGGAAGAATGCCCTAGATCTTTTTTTTTTCTAAACCTACCTCCAATCTACGGAGAAGAATGTCCAGATAAGCAAAGCACATTTGTATACCTGACTGTCGCAGAACTCGAGTTTGCTTAGCCCTGAATCCTGAATGTCGCCGCTGCAGCTTCTGCTGCGCTACTCGTCCATAATGCGCCGCGTATAGGCGATCGGAGCCTCGGCCATGCCGCTGCAACAATTGCCACACGTCCATAATGAATCAGAGGTGGCGGCGAGGAGGCGATTAGCTGCAGCCACGAAGAGAGGACCAAAGGAAAGACTCCAAAGAATGCCTGATCTGATGCATCATGTTTAGGCCCTAATCATGCGTCGCAACTGCCTTTTTTGAGGAAATGTGGCGCACCTATCAGGCTGTCTCGTGTAAATCCTATCACGATCGCTATATTCTAGGAAACTGATCGCTAACTCGGCGTCTCCGTTATGACGATCGTATCTCGTGTTACCACTTGGACTAGGCCCAATAGCATCATAACAGCACATATAAATTGGGGGCCCCTATGTAGTCGGGGGCCCGGGGCGGCCGCCCCGTTCGCCCCCCCTCAGGGCCGGCCCTGTTTACATTGCTCCGTAAAGATTGAACTGTCAGACATGGGTCGTAAAGCTGTGTAGTAGGATAAATCACATTGTGGTCTGACTTGGGTTGCGGCTGGTGTGTCTGATTTTAGAGGATTGTGCAGCAGTGGGAAAAGTTTAATGTTTTGGTGGTATGAACTATGATTTTGCATCAAGTCGGTGCAGAGGGTTGGACGATTACTACCTTATGCTTGACACATCATTTTTACTAATTAAGTTTACCTAGATCATACAGTGAATTGCCTGGAGTTTCACAAATTGGTTGCTGACTTGTTGATCCTTCTTCAAGGGTTCTATTCCATCACTGCTCTTATTCCATATATACTTGTTTGTAAACTCTGTTCTGTTTTTTCTTTATTGCAGCCATCTGACCTGGAGAAGGCTCAGTTAGGTCTGGGGCATAGCTATAGCAGGGCAAAGGTCAAGTTCAATGTGAATCGTGTGGATAACATGGTGATTCAAGCCATCTTTCTGTTGGATACACTTGATAAGGATGTCAATTCCTTCTCCATGAGAGTGAGGTTGGTTCCTCATCTTATCTTAATTTGCTTAATTTATTAACTAGTATCTGGTTCTTTGGTTTGGCTGTCGCGATGAGACTTGGATTATCTTAAAAAGAGAAGTTGATGGCGACATAGAAGTCCTGAGAAAGTTCTAGGTATAGGCACTAGACTAGAGTTGACATTTGTTCATTACTTTTCCAGTTCTAGGTATAGGCACTAGACTGTATGCTTTCGGTGGGTGTAATGGCATTTTTCTTTTTCTTTTTACCCTTGTTGACGCTGTAACTAGTTTTGAACATTTGTCACTGTGGTTGTGTTTGTTGCATGGGTGTATTAATTGTTGCTTAACCATGATGCAGGGAGTGGTATGGATGGCATTTTCCTGAGCTGGTCAAAATTGTGAATGACAACTACCTGTATGCTAAGCTTGCCAAGTTTGTAGTAAACAAATCTGATTTGTCAGAGAAAGACATTCCAGCTTTAGCAGATCTGATTGGAGATGAGGACAAGGCAAAAGAAATTGTTGAAGCAGCAAAGGCATCTATGGGTAACAACCATGTCCACAATTGGTATGCTTCTCAGTAGTTGCCACGTTTGCTTAGTTTACGTAATCTTCTTTGTATTTTCAGGCCAGGACCTTTCACCAGTTGATTTGATCAATGTCCAACAGTTTGCTCAAAGGGTCATGAATCTATCTGAGTACCGTAAAAATCTCTATGAGTATCTGGTGACAAAGATGAATGATATTGCACCAAATCTGACGTCATTGATTGGTGAAATGGTTGGAGCTCGGTTAATCTCTCATGCTGGCAGTCTTTCAAATCTTGCAAAATGCCCTGCCTCCACTCTCCAGATACTAGGTGCTGAGAAGGCGCTCTTCAGGTAATTGTGACTGACTGGACTGCTTATGCATTCCCACACCCTATTTCCAAGCTGTGCTTTCTTATTTGCAGTTGCCCTTCTACTCAAATACTAACTGTTTTGTCAAGTATTCAGACTTTGTCCTCTGTGCTTCTAAAATGTTGTGATTGATTTCCTAATTTTACTGCAGAGCTCTTAAAACACGTGGAAACACACCGAAGTATGGCCTCATATTCCACTCGTCTTTTATTGGCCGTGCATCGACCAAGAACAAGGGAAGAATGGCTAGATACCTGGCAAACAAATGCTCAATTGCTTCACGCATTGACTGTTATTCAGGTTAGTTGAAGGACATTGTTTGCAAAGGTTAAACATCCAGACTGCCTTTTCTGTTCGTTTTCCTCACTGGGTTATGAATTCCAGATATGAGTAGCTCCATTTTCGGTGAGAAACTGCGTGAACAAGTCGAGGAGAGATTAGACTTTTATGACAAGGGTGTTGCACCACGCAAGAACCTTGATGTAATGAAAGCTGCAATTGAGGAGGGTATGACCAACACAGTCTCAGAGGAGGGTAAGGGTGCTTCTCTTTATATATTGGTTTCTCAATCACTTAATTTCAAGTCTTTCTGTACATGTGTATGTTTACACCTTGCCCTGAACAACTCTTTGGCAGATAAGGAGAAGGAGAACGGTGACACGTCTGCCAAGAAAAGTAAGAAAAAGAAGTCCAAATCTGAGGCTGATGGTGACGCCATGGATCTTGATAAGCCTGCCAACACGGCCACAGGAGAAGAGACAGAGAAGAAGAAAAAGAAAAAGAAGCACAAGCTAGAGGAGCCCCAGGATCAAGAGATGGCAGCCAATGTCGATGGCGAGCAAGACGAGACTCCCAAGAAAAAGAAAAAGAAGAACCGTGATGCTGCAGAGTCTGTTGAGCCTAAGACAGCCACAGAAGGGAAGAAGAAAAAAAAGAAGTCGAAAACCAAGGCGGATGATTAGATTAGAACCTCTTTGTTGTGCTTAATGAAATTAAACATCTAGTAGTGTATAATTTATGTACAAGCATGGATCTAATTGGGTCTCGACTATTGAATATTTCATCATCCTATGGTGGTGCTGATCACATTTTGAGGTCTATAATGTGGAAGAGCATGGATTGAGGAGGCTGTTCAACTATTGCAGTTTAGAGCATGTTTTGCGATTCATGTTTCATATACTAGTAAGTGGCCCTGTTGCGGCACTAGAGTAGTTTGGTCTTGCATTTCTTGAGTAGGAAGCACTTGGGGATGTTTTGATTGGATGTGCGTTCTTGAGGGTATTTTATTGCCTGGTTTTGTCAAATCTTATTTCCAAGTTATTGCCTGGTCTTTGCTCTTCCTATTCTTGGTCCCTTCGTTCAGGAGTGAAACACTCTGCTTGCTCTTGCTACTCTTACCCACTTCCTCCAGGACCAGAGGTCCGCCAGGAACTCCAATGCTCCATCCAGCCTGTTGGCATTCTCGTACGCGCTGACGCTGAGTATCACCTGTCGCATGGTTCCAGTCCCGCACTCCTCATGTTTCGGGTCACACAGACAGCCTCGTCGATCCGATCCGAGAGGCGGTACGCGTTCACCGGGAACGCACATAGCTTCGTGTCCGGCACCGTCCCCGCCAACTATACCGCGTTGGAAACTTGCTGCGCCCCCTCTGAATCGCCTTTGCACGAGTAGGCTCTCAGCAGAGCCTTGTAAACTGTTTTCCCGCCAAGACCTGCTGATCCTCCGTCCGTCTGTTTGATCACATCTTGTGCTTGGTCTAACATATCTGGTTTTTTTTTTTTTTTTGAGAAACCATCTGCTCTGATGTTTTTTTTTAGCATCACCATCTGCTCTGATGTAGGCCATCATCATCGAACCAACCATACGCGCGCTTATCGAGCGGTAAGCCCAGCCAGGGGCGGAGCTACAGCCCACCCCTAGGATTTTGAGCCAGAAAAAAATTCGGCCCAATAACACCTGTTGACCTAGGAGGCCAGAAAGGACGAACTCAGCCACGCACTTCGTCCACATCGTGAGCAAAACAGCCACCCCTCGTGACCTCGTCCCGACGCCGCCCCTCGCACAGGCGTGCCCCGACGCCCAGCCGCCGTTCCTCGCTTAACCGGCTCGCCGGTCGCCGGCCGGAGCCAAGCCCACCTCTCCTTCCCGCCCGCCCGGCCTACGGCTCCATCAGCCTGCGCGGTTGCGCCCCTGATCCCGGCCGCCTGGCGCCCCTGCCTCCGTCCGTCCGCCCCCCTCAAAGCCGTCGGTCACCGTTGCCGCTCACTCAGTCACCAGCAGGTCTCCCGCAGCAGCAAGTGAGCAACCGAAATACCCCAATTTCTATCTAATTTAGGGTTTGCTTTTTTGCACTATGCTATCCAGTACATGAACACATACATAGTTTTGCACATCATTTCTGTCTCGATTAGCTTTATTGATACTGTAGAAAGCAAGACCATACTGTGATATTGATCTACTCATATTTCTTTGTGATATTGATAATTAGCTAGAACGTTCACATGTCACCGTCGCATCTCAGCCTCACCCCGCAGGTCTCCGTCCATCACCGCCGTGCAGTCAAATCCCGCATTTGCGGCCACTGCCGTTGGCCGCGGCCGGCAGCCGGACGACCTGCTCCATCCACCCTCCAGCAATATCCACGCCAGAGCCTCCCCCCAGCTCAAGGTGAGCAGCCTCCTCCCCCTACTGTACTACTTCGGCCCCCACTGTACCACTTGGATTTGGCTAGGTTCAGCAGTGTGGCCAGATGCAATTTTTGAATGATGCAAGATAGAATTTCTTGTGTGTTGCCAGTTCAGTCAGAAGTTCATCATACC
Organism: Thinopyrum elongatum; assembly: GCA_011799875.1. Lineage (NCBI taxonomy): Eukaryota > Viridiplantae > Streptophyta > Magnoliopsida > Poales > Poaceae > Thinopyrum > Thinopyrum elongatum. The sequence goes on along the minus strand of CM022297.1, from coordinate 485,308,070 downwards.
TTTCGCTACAAGTTTATCAATGTTATGGTTTGGCGTCTGTATTTATGAACTGAGGTGTGGCCGGCATCAATTTTTGATCTGCGCAGTCTCCGTCAACCCGCCGACCGCCACCCATGGCAGAGACCACCGAGAACGAGTACCACACCGATGAAGAGGAAGATCTGGTCGGAGAGGAGGAAGGAGGCACCGGGATCGAAGGCGAGAAGGGTGGAGGAGCCGGAAAGAAGAGGAAGCGGCCTCTGAACAAGGGGAGTCTGGGCGGCTTCAGCAAGCGCGGGGTGTGCTACCTCAGCCGCGTCCCTCCCCACATGAACCCGTCGCACGTCCGCCAGATCTTCTCCAAGCACGGCGAGGTGCAGAGGATCTACCTCGTCCCCGAAGGTAATCAATCCCCCGTCATCAACTGAATTGGCGGATGCGTTTTTACGTTTAATTTGTGATGACACGGTACCAAAGCTCAGCGTTCATTTGAGGAACACAAATAAGCTGAAAGCCCTACTTTGTTTTTCTCGTGCGATTATGCAGAGGGCAATGTGATGATGTTAGCTAGCCTAGAAAAAAACAAAGAGAACAAACCGTATTTATCTGATGTTCAAGTCTCCCTTGGATGATCAAGGGACGCGTGTAATCCCGTTCAGAGTTTCTTCTGCAAATAACATGCCTCAACGCGTGTAACAAGGCTGTATTTCGGTAGCAGAAGGCTGTTCATGGAGTTCTAGGTTTGTTTGTCTTGCTTGTATTTGTGAAAACATTCTTCATTTCTTCTAGGGGAAGGGGAAAAATTCAAATAGAACATGTCATCAAATGATAATCATGTTTTGCATGCTGATTGCACATGTTGCTGCGGCAGTATGCCGTGCAACGACAATGAGTTGTTTTTCCTGTCCCTCGTGGTTATACGTCTTAGAATGTGAAGTGCTCTACTGCTCTTTATAATGCTTATTACATATTTGTAAATGAAAAGAACCCAACTTCTTAACTGTTATGTACTAATGTCATCTCTTTCGTCCAGGTCAAGGTCATCGCAAGCATAGTAACGTAAAAGCGAAGGCTTACTCCGAAGGGTATGTTATGAAAATACACAGATGAGCTGCTTTGGAGAGACTTGCTAGATCCCATTTTTTCGTTTTATGCTGAAAAAGTCAAACATGGAGCAATACTTACCATTGTCTACTTATTGCATTTCTGGAGCAGTCATGTAAAGATATGGTAGATGATGTGTAGTATTTCACAATTTTGACCTATTTTTATTGTTGTATTTGTTACTTGTATGGCCTTAATAATGTTCCTAAAATCTTTGTAGGTGGGTTGAGTTTGCGAAGAAAAGTGTCGCCAAGAGGGTGGCTAATCTGCTTAATGGTGAACAAATAGGTGTGTTCTCGGCTCTATGTTTCATGTGTTTTATTCTTTCTATGTTACCGTTGGTTTACATTAGATATACTGAACATGGATGATCTGTTCTTTTTTATTGCTCAACCCTCAAACCCCTCAATTTTTTGGCCTCAAAAGGGTTGCTTTTGTCGGCTCTGTCATGTTTGAAGAGCTATACAATGTGTGCTAGAGAGCTCAATTATTCTTGTCTGACAATTATTGATGACCATCTGTGTTAATGATGTATTTTATTAGGTGGGAAGAAGAGGTCGTCATTTTATTATGACATCTGGAACATAAAGTATCTCAGGAAGTTCAAATGGGATGATCTGGTTGGTGAAATAGGTATGCCTAAAGTACAAAACTATAAAGTAGCTATAAACTTGTCAGTAATGTGAACTGATTTGTACGTAGTCTAATCCTTGGAGTTTAATGCAGCTGAGAAGACTCATATCAGGGAACAGAAATTAACATTGGAGATAACAGCTGCGAAGAAACAACGAGATCATTATCTCTCTAATGCTGAAAAGTCTCGTACACAGAGATTTATTCGTGAGCGCATAAAAAAGGTATGCTCTATTGTTTAACATACTTCTGCTAGCATAATTCACGCTGGGGATTTTCTTTCTGTCCTGTGTCATCTTTATTTATGATTACCAGACACTTGGTGACACATGGTTTGGTTATAGTAGGAAAAACATTTCAGTTACAAGCTAGCCTGAACACTGGATATTTTCTCCCTTATTTTGCCGTTCACTGCAAGTTTCATTACTAAAATCTCTATATACGTTGGTGACATCCTTGAAACAGAAGCAAAAGACTGAAGGAAAAGAATCCAATGATGTTGGTGAGACGAATATCGATTGTCCAATTCCTCGACAGAATAGAGCAGTTGAGGAGAGAGGCCCTAATAAAAAGGCAAAGCTCTCAAAAAATATTCTGGCCGGAGTAAGTGTGCAGTCCTCTGGCAGTTTATCTGGTGGTGCTTTTATGTTAGCTAGCTAGTCATCTGACCTGCTTTCATCGCGCTCGCAGGTATTCGGTGGTTCATCATGATCGATTTTGATTCCTGGTGGATTGGAGCATTGCAAACTGAATGTTCTAGCACAAGATCATTGCTGTCTTCACCACCTGCTCTGCCTTTGTAGATTAGTCTGTCATTTTTTGTAATGGAGGGTGAATGGTTTGGTCGGATTGCCAAATATGTATTGCTTCTGCTGTAATACTGGGATGGATGTACACTGCTGTTAATTTGAAACAGTGAAGTAATATTACCCTGTATTGGCCATATGACTGTTCGTTCTGTTATGATCTAAATATTGCCAGATTTTAAACCGTAAACCATCTAAGGTTCTCAATTTCCAGATCGTGCTTGTTTGGAACATAAGAATTTTCACAGTAATTGTTCATTTTTTGCAGGAAAAGATTGCCAAATAATGGAAAAATAGACGCCCTGCATAAAACATATAGAGATCTAAATATATATATACACCGTGGACGACCTAGGTTTTTTATGTACGTCGATGGTGGACCGACTGTTTTTAGAGTGTTTGATTGACTACTTTGGGGAGTTTATTGGGAGATGGCATCTCCAACGGACGACCCGCATACGTCTGGACCGCGGAAGCCATCCAACGCGGTCTTTCTCCCTTTCATCTACAGTAGTACATGGTACCATAAAAAAGCGCACAGTGCATACTAGCATCTGGGCCAATGCGCTTTGTTTTTTATAATTATGCGGGTAGAATTGGATTCAACTCTCTTGGCAACGTTGCTCGTGGAAACAAGACAATTCTGGACAAACGCATGTCAAACTATAGAGGGTATCACGAAGAATGCCCATAGAAAGTGGGAAATGTTTGTGTGGCAGGTATTTCTTCAGCTAGGCATATATTGCTTCATGGAAACCATTATGCAGTAGTGGTATCACAAATAGATACACTAGATGTTTCAATATTCACTGATCCCTTGTAACTGGCGCTGTATAGGAGTACTCATTTCAGGGTGTCCCCAGATCTGACATTCTGACGTTGGCTCAATATCCAGGCCCTAAATTAAAATGGTGGCTCGAAGAACTTGTTCATGGTGCGAGCCCAGCGTCCCTCCAGCATCTTGCCGCGTCCACTATTCTGCTGAGAACTTGGGCAGGGCTGCATCTTGTTCCTGTGTTATTAAAGATCTTTCCATTCCTCTATTTCCAAAGCATCCAGATGACTTGGAGTGGTGGTCTTCCAAGTTCTTCTCTCATGAGGTGGCGTCACAGCTTCAACTGTCATTGGAGTCATATATTATTCTTGCTCGTAGCTTTCGGAACCGAAACGAGGGCACACAGAAGGTGCGAAAGGCCAGTGCTGGTGATAGAGAATAAAATGGGAAAAGCAGGTAACCTAACCCACCATTTCATTGAACTTTCTTTGATTTTGACGTGCTAACAGCAGGCCTATCACAATGAGAGGCTAGTTTCTCTGAGGCTACATGCTATTGCAACTTTGCAAGCGAAAGGGATTCTAACTGGTGAAGCCTCTGCGGCTAACACAAACAGGGTTCTGTTGGCCCATGTACCACTAACTGCTGAGAGATATCTATGTCAGCATGTTTGTTGGCGAGCATTCTATAACATGAATGGGCTGCCAGTTGTGTATATTTTGGCGGTACAGCCTACGCTACTTGCACATAATGTATACATTAATTTGGCTGTTTGCACACATTTTATTGATTAATGAGCTATCGAGAGTGGTTACAGTTTAGTTTTTCAGAGAGTCCAACTCAGCGGAACTTAATTATTCAGGATGAGATCTGGGGTAATCTTTGCTGACCTGCTACTTTTGGAGACTTCTGAGTCTCATTTGCAATAGCAATCTCCAGCAAGCGTCCGCCTTCCTCGCCGTGCCGCTCCAACAACTCTGCATCTCAGGCCCATCATCCGTGTAAGCTTCAAGACCATCCCTTTGATGTTTTCACATGCTTTTTTCTTTTTGGAAAAGGAAGCCTTTTACTGATTCTCTGCAGAAGTATCTAGGTGATTGTTTTTTCACTTGTTAGTTTTGCATCTAGAAATACTTCTGTCCGCACAAAAGATGAACAAATCTACTCCCTCCGTCCCATAATATAAGACATTTTTTGACAATACACTGGTATCAGAAAACGTCTTACATTATGGGACGGAGGGAGTACCTTTTTTGCTGTGCTCCTTTTCTCCCTTTCAGTTCGCTAATTTATCGCTTCTTTCCCCACTCTACAGGTTTTTCATCCATTGCTGCCTTCACCACCTGTTTGGCCCTCCAGAAGCACTTCTATTGCTCATTTTTCATTTCCGCAGATCGGCAACCTTGTATCCACCATCCTCGCCGCGCTGCTCTGATAACTCTGCTTCCGACTTCCCAGATCCATCGTCTGTGTAAGCTTCTAGATCATACCTATGATGTTTTCACTTGTTAGTTAGCTTTTTGCTCTATTTTCCTCTAGATATACTTTTGCCAGCACAAATGAAGAAGAAAATCTGCCATTTCGGTTGTGCTCATTTTCTCCCTTTCAACAGTTTGCTAATTTATTTCGTGGTTTCCAATTTCTATAGGTTTTCATTCACTGCCACCTTCACCACCTGTTTGGCCATCCAGAAGCACTTCTATTGCTCGATTTCATTTCCTCAGATCACTCCATTATAACCCCCCAAAAAATCCACCTCTACTGCTCATTTTTCATTTCCTAAATTCACTCCATAACAACAAAAACAAAAATCCAAAAAGTAGGAACAAGTTTTTGTTCCTATTTACCGTGATTTTACCTGTTAATGTCCGCTCTTGTCCCCCTCAATAAACACTTCATTTCCTCCTGCATACCCCCCCCCCCCCACCCCCCCCCCTAAAAAAACTGTGTCCGGAGTTCTTTCACCTGTATCCCTCGTTTGGCAGTTAAAATCTTCCAAAGTTTCCTCCATTTCATGTCTTTACACTACATCTTAGATTCCTGAATTCTAAAAATTAGTTGAAAATTCGCAAAAAGGAAAAGAAAAGAAATCCGTCTCTGAAGTTCTTTTACCTGTTTCCCATTGTTTGACAGTTCAAATATTCCGAAATTTCCTCCATTTCGTGTCTTATACACTAGACTTTAAGATCTGTGCATTGTCAAAATTAGCCCAAAAACATCCCAAACAAACTGCAACTCCATGGCGGCAGTGGTGGCTGTCTTACAAATGGTGGCATCGCCAATCCTGAAGAAGCTCCTCGCTGATGCTTCGACGTACCTTGGGGTCGACATGGCGAGTGAGCTCCATGACCTTGAGACCACCATCATGCCACAGTTTGAGCTAATGATTGATGCGGCTGACAAGAAAAACCACAGGGCTAACCTGGACAAATGGATCCAAGAGCTCAAACAAGCCTTCTTCAGCGCAGAAGACTTGCTGGATGATTATGAGTACAACCGCCTTGAGCGCAAAGCGAAGAGCGGGAAGGATCCCTCGCCACGGCATGCCTCTACTATCAACACTATTATGAAGCCTCTGCATGTTGTGTCCAACCCATGGTTTTGGGTACCGCCCGAGAAAACCGGTTACCGGGCGGTTACCGCGTTTCCCAGTACCCCACGAGAAATCAACTTCCCAAGCGAAAAATTCCGAAATTTTGAATTTGAATGAATTTTGAATGGATTTTTGACGAATTTTGTTCAGATTCAAAAAAATTCAAAAAAAATCGTCCGAAATTTGCTCGGAATTTCGCGGTAACCGAGTTTCTCGGTGACCCACGAGAAAAAAATGCCCCTCGGTAGCCAAAACCTTGGTCCAACCGGCTGTCAAATCTGTCCTCCAGCAACTGGAAGCTAATTCACGAGCTGAACGAGCTGAAGGCCATTCTGTCGAAAGGCAAGGAGTTCCGTGATCTTCTTTGCCTACCAGCTGGTAACACTGCAGAAGGCCCTGTTGTACAAGCAGCCGTTGTTCCTCGGGCCACATCATTACCACCTCCGGAAGTAATAGGTCGTGACAAGGATCGCAACAATATAATAAACCTTCTTACCAAGCCGGTTGGTGTTGAGGCTAATTCAGCTAGGTATTCGGGTTTGGCCATTGTTGGAGCAGGAGGCATGGGTAAATCCACCTTGGCACAGCATGTTTACAATGACAAGAGGGTTAAAAAACATTTTGATGTCAGGATGTGGGTGTGCATCTCGCGCAGACTTGATGTCGATCGTCATACACGGGAGATTATTGAATCTGCGACAAAGGGGGAATGCCCACGTTATGATAATTTTGACACTCTCCAGTGCAAACTAAGGGACATACTGCAAAAGTCAAATAAATTTCTGCTTGTACTGGATGATGTCTGGTTTGAAGAATCGGGCAACGAGATGGAATGGCAGCAACTCCTGGCTCCTGTAATTTCTCAGCGGACTGGAAGCAAAGTTTTGATAACTTTCCGTTCAAATATACTTCCAGCTTCTCTTCACTGCAACAAGATTGTTCCTTTGGAAAACATGAAAAAAGCCAAGTTCTTGACACTCTTCAAAAACCATGCCTTTTCTGGAGCAGAAATCAGAGATCATAGTTTGCGTCGGAAGCTAGAAGAGATTGCCGAGAAGTTTGCTAACAGATTGGGACGATCTCCTTTGGCAGCAAAAACTGTGGGTCTACAGCTGAGCAGGAAAAAGGACATCACCTCATGGAAAGATGCTCTAAAGACGGACAACTTCAATGATCCCAGGAGAGCTCTGTTGTGGAGTTATGATAAGTTAGATCCACGTCTGCAGAGGTGCTTTCTATTTTATTTTATTTTTTTAGAAAAGGAGGATGACCCCCGGCCTCTGCATCTGGACGATGCATGCGGCCACTTTATTAATTATTCTTAGAAGACCTTACAAAGTCATACAACAGCAAGACTAAAGCCACCGTCTAAGCAACAACGGTCGCTACACCTATCCAATTGATGAAGGGGCGCTGATAGCCTGGGCCTAATACCAAACAGACATCGCAGCCAAACCTAAACATCTAAGACCTGAGGTCCCAACCAGGACGCCTGCCTGGTATTGGGCACCTACCAGTCCGGCGCACTCCTCAACCAGGACGTCTGCCGGGTATGAGGCCGTCGCAGCCACCTGCCACGAGTCCATCTTCAGAGCTGTACTGTTGCATCTACCGTGCCAGGTCTCTCTGCCATCGACGCCACCACGACGCCAGACAGCGTCGTCCTCCTGCGCGAGTCCATCCTCCCACATCGAACTCCGAATCTGCACTGCACCACGCCGTCAAGATCCGTCATCATCAATGTGTAGGATGAAGCACCGCTCCACCAAAGAAGCCGTCCGCTGGTCCCGCGAAGCCGAGTGCACCTCCAAGAATGCCGCCCCAAAGGGGGTTACGACACATGAATGCTGCCAGCATCCGATCAGCTGATCTAGGGTTTCCCCCGGAGGTATTGAGTGGAGTTGGGAGCTTCACCTCGATGATGCCTTCATGAAGGAAACGATGATAAGGGCATCGTCATCACCGGCTCCGGCCATTAACCAAAGACCAGGTTTTCACCCGGATCCGTCCCAAGAAATCCACCCAACAACCTGTGCACCGTCTCGACCGCCTTCAAAGCCCCAGATCCAGCCGCCTAGATCCGGCGACCAACCGCAGCAACAGTGCCACCGTGGGATCCCTGGCGCACCGGCCACTGCCTGAGTGTGCCACCACTGGAGCCTAGGAGGAGGGCTCCCACCCCGCCTCGCCAAGCCGCGAGAGCCGCCGAGAAGGATCCCGTGCGCTTGTCACCGTCTCTGATCCGAACCAATCCGAAGCAGATCGCCGTCACAGATCCGCCTTGGACAGGGAGTGCACCACGCCATGCCGCCGCGGGAAGCCCTAGCTTCACCAGCCGCCACCCTCCAGGGCCGCTGCCCCGGGATCCAGACAGAACCTCGCCGCTGCCACCAGCCAAGTTCCGCCACCGCCGACCGGCCACTGCGACCTCCGCCGCCATGCCGCCGACGGATCTGGGCGAGGATAGCCATCCTCCCCGAGGACACACGCCGTAGCCTCTTCACCGCGTACTCGCACGGGAAGCCACCGTGGCCGCGTCCCCACCCCTCGCCGGATGCCGTGCAAGTGCCGCCCCGCCGCCGGAGAAGGCCGCCGCACGAGGAGACCCGCACGCAGCCGCCACACAGCTCGGCGTCGACCCATCTGCAGTCGCGCCATGGGCCCGCCGCCGTCAAGATCGTCGCCAGGATCCGCGCGCCCCGGTGCCTCCGCTCGGCCTGGCCGCTCCCGCAGGCCAAGAACGCGAGGAGGGGAAGAAGGCCCCCGCCGCCAGCCACCGCGGGGGGCTTTGCCCCGGCGGCTTTGGCCGGCGGCGGCGGGGAAGGGAAGGAGGGGGAGGGCTAGCGGCAGAAGGTGGCGGCGCCACCCGTGTCGCCCGCGGGAGGGGCGACGCGAGGGCTAGGGCTTCGTCCAATCGGTCCTCAATCTGTCGTTTCGTTTTGACCGTCTGGTGTTCAGCCCGTTTTTATATTGCAGCTTATTTCCAAAAGGCTATCGCAATGACATCAGGGAGTTGGTTCACCTGTGGATGGCAGAGGGATTTATTGATTCGTGCAACGAGAACAAAAGAGTGGAAGATATTGGAAAGGGTTACTTCAGTGAGATGGTCTCAGTTTCATTCTTTCAACCAGTTAAATACAGATTTCGTACATACTATGTTATGCATGATCTTATTCATGATTTGGCAGAGTCACTCTCTAAAGAGCACTGCTTCAGATTAGAAGATGAAAAGGTGGCAGACATACCATGCACTGTTCGACATTTATCTGTTCGTGTTGAGAGTATGATACAGCATAAGCAAAGTATTTGCAAGCTACCTCATTTACGTACTATTATCTGCATTGAGCCAGTTATAGATGATGTAAGTGATGTTTTTAATAAGATATTGCGGAATTCAAAGTTGCGTGTACTATATCTGTCATTCTACAACGGTAGCAAGTTGCCAGAATCAATTGATGAGCTGAAGCATCTTAGGTATTTAAACATCATCGACACGTCAATTTCTGAATTGCCAAGATCATTATGTACTCTTTACCACTTACAGTTCCTTAAGTTCAGTCACAGAGTTGAGAGTTTGCCCGACAAACTTTGCAATTTAAGTAAGCTGTGGTATCTTGAAGGGCACATACCTTATAGAATATATTATCCGTACAACAATGCTCTGCCTCAAATCCCTAACATAGGCAAGCTAACTTTGCTCCAACAACTTTATAGTTTTTCTGTGCAAAAGCAGAAGGGATATGAGTTGCGGCAGCTGAGGGACATGAACGACCTTGGTGGCTCTTTAAATGTTACGAATCTTGAAAATGTCACTGCAAAGGATGAAGCTTTAGAGTCGAACCTACACCGGAAAACTCGTCTTGAAAGTTTGAACCTTGGCTGGAGTTATATGGATGACATAAATGTAGAGGATAGTTTACACTTGGAGACTCTGGAAGGCCTGAGGCCACCGCCCCAACTTAGGGGCCTCACAATCAAAGGTTACAGATCGGCGAAATATCCAGATTGGTTTATTCAGGATTCATATTTTGAGAATCTGGAAACGGTTAGGCTTGTTAATTGCACTGTGTTAGACAGCCTACCAACCAATGCCAAACTCTTTGGGAACTGCTGCTCACTTAGCCTCGAGAATGTGCCAAACCTGAAGACATTACCTGCTCTTCCAGCAGGTCTCAAGGAGTTATCAATTGACAACTGCCCACTGCTTATATTTGTTTCCAACGATGAACCAGAACAGCATGATCAAGGCAAGAACATCATGAGGACAGACCAATTGGTATCAAACCTTTGTTTGGTAGTCTCAGTTGAGGATTCCATATTTGAAACAAAGGATATAATATCATCGGAATATACATCTCTCGAGCAATTGATGGCATCGATGAATGCGGATATGTCACACGTTGAAAACCTTAGAAGTGCTCTAGAAAGAGAGGAATTTGTGATAGAGGATAGAATCAATGCATGGAAATGTTGCCACGAGGAGAGGATGAGACTCATTTATGGAAGGAGCATCCGGATGCCTCTGGTTCCACCAACAGAACTTTGCCAACTTCATCTTTCTTCATGCAGTATTACAGATGAGGCTTTAGCTGTTTGCCTTAATGGTCTCACTTCACTGACAAGGTTGTCCTTAACTAGGATCATGACTTTGACTACCCTTCCGTCCAAAGAGGTCCTCCAACATTTGACAAAGCTTGAATTCCTGTTCATCAAGGCTTGCTGGTGCCTCGGTTCATTAGGGGGCTTACGAGCTGTTACCTCCCTTTCGGAGGTTAGATTGATTTCCTGCCCTTCTCTAGACTTGTCACGTGGAGCAGCTGAAATGCCATTATCTGTTGAGAAGCTCCTTATATTATCGTGTGTGGTTGCAGATAATTTCTTCAGTACTGACCTGTCGCACCTGATACAGCTTTCCATGTATGACTGCAGAAGCTCTGCATCCTTGTGGATTGGCCATCTGACCTCCCTTGTATCATTAACGATAAGAGGTTTCCCAGATCTGTGCTTTATTAAAGGACTGTCTTCCCTGCAACTTCGTGACGTATGTTTGAATGATGTCCCAAAGCTCAACACGAAGTGCATCTCACAGTTGCGGGTGCAGAAATCACTCTCTGTTAGCAGCCTTGTGATATTCAACCACATGCTCTCGGCTAAAGGTTTTAAAGTTCCAGAAACTCTCTCTCTTAACGGATGCAAGGAGCAATCCGTTTCACTCGAAGAATCTGCAAATTTCACATCCATGCGGTGCTTGACATTAGCTAACTGCGAAATGAGGTCCCTGTCACTGCCAGGAAACCTGATGTGCCTGTCCAGTCTGACACGACTCGAGTTCTACAACTGCCCCAACATATCATCTTTACCTGATCTGCCATCCTCCCTCCAACATATATATGTTTCGAATTGTGAGCCCTTGAAAGAGAGCTGCCAAGCACCGATGGAGAAAGCTGGCCGAAGATTGCGAGTATCCGCTGGAAGGAATTCAGATGAACTGTGGTTTCAGATTCACAACTACAAAGAAAATGAAAAGGTAAATGTCCCACCAGCGCTCTCAAAGAAAACCTTTTTGTGTACATTATATCATGATATTTTGATCATTCAAATACTTCATTTATTTCATTAAATCCTTCGTTTTGGATGCAGGCTGGGAGTAATGAAACTTCGTTTTCCAACAGAAAAAAGAAGTCTCAAGATCTGTCCCCTCCAGTGACCTCATCTTCAATGCCTCTCAGGAGTTTAGTGCTGGACTGCCTCAAGCTCACTTACACCTCAACTCTGTCCGCACTGTCGCTGGTGCCGACCCCTTGGCCCTTTTCTTCCTTGATTGCTGTGCACATCATTCGTCGACTCTTGACGGCTCCATTACTGTGCTGAGACACGGTAGTCTAAATTTGAAGCTGGTTCTATGTTACTATTGTATTTTGGTATCCTGTCACGGAGTGTTACTTCTGATTTTGATTGGTGCTGGTCATAAATATTGTTTCTTGCATGCTGAGATGTCCTTCGATATCTCATGACTTTTGAGGCCTAAGCTGCACAATTCTATACAATATTGTAGATAACCTTCTGCATTATGTTTGGAATTTGCTGAAGGTCTGATGTTTGGAGCCTGGACATCCAGAGCTCAAATCTGAATACACTACCAGCAGTTACAAGCCCTCACAGCAGGCCTTAACTTCTCGTCACCATGTGAATCATTTGATATTGTGGCCATTCTGGAGACACGGAGAAGCAACTACAATCACTCCGACCTGAATCACTTGAGTGTAGGCCATGAATTTGTGTGCCATTATTTCCCTCTAGAGGTCTCTCGGGTGTGGTCTTGTTTGGGGACTATGGTGACTGCTAAAATTCCGTAGAACAAAGTGTAAGTGATTATTTTTAGAGTTGGTGGTCAGGGTGCACTAGCAATTAATCTTGACAGCACCTGTTCTGGGATGAATTTAACCACAAGGGTCCAAGGTGCACAAGCAAATCCAGTATAAAACCACACAACAGTGGAAAATGTCCAACTCTGAAGTCTGAACTAGATCGGCTAGATGGGTGCAGTTCAGTACCAGTTAGATTTGGGGAACCGGAATAACGGGAAAGCGCGGGAGTGGCAGTAGAGCACCAGGCTGCGGGTGTACGCCGGAGCAGCTCCGCCGCGGCCGCGTACCCGAGCTCCGGTGTGCGCCGCCGTCTTGCGGCGCGGCTGCGACCAGGACCTGCAATCCAACAACACAGGCTCAAAATCAGGGAGGTTAGGGCGTCAATTGATCGGGGAAGAATATAGGGACGGCATCGGGAACGAGAAGGAATTTTAGGGAATTCAGTAGCGGGCATCAATAATCCTCGCTCGTCGGCCACTCCATTGAGCAGAGGCCGAGAGGGGCCTGGGCAAAGGAGCAGGAGGGACCCAAGGAGGGTTGAGGAAGAAAGAAGCCTGTGTGAGCGTAGCAGCTCGGTGCACACTGCCATATACTCCTTCCGTTCTTAAATATATAACGTTTTGGTATGGTAGTTCAAATGAATGGAGCGAGTGGAGTTATTCCGAAAATTCCTTGGCGTGCCCGGGCTCGCCTGCTTACGGTATCTGTAGGCGTTCAATTGCGTCGGGATATGGAGCGCATGCAGTATTTCAGGGCGTAGACGACGTGTTAATTAATGCGACATGCGGACGGAGAGAGTGGACGTTTGTACGGTGCCGGGCGACGGCGTCCAAGGAATAGCAGCGACGTTTATGTCCTGCGAAATTGCTTTGCACACAATTTTTGTACATACAATCTGATGTGTTTTTACTAGACTCGATGCTGTATTCCTTTTCTTTTCCCGATGGAGCTGGTTGATTGGACGAAAGCACATGCAACAACAATGGTATGTGTGTTCGGACGTGAAAATGTCGTACGTATAGTCCTCTAGGATAATACTACTTTTTCAGTACTTTTTGGACTTTCTGACTGATCAAACAGCAAGCTTGGTCGCTTTGCCGGTGGATTGTTAAGTTGAACTACAAGCAGCACGTACCTTAAGCGGAGAACGATCGGGCATCCAGGCTCCATGTGATGAACCGCTCCCGCCGCCTGCATCGGCTGCAGAGCCAACATGGGGGACATAGTGTGCCTGGACACCGCCGACGGCAAGAGCACTTGAGCTCAAAGTGGCGGAGACACCGCCGGAAGCAGATGCAGACATGTCGGCACACACACCAGGATTTGTATTGCAGGTAGGTTGTAGATGGGTATTGGATATGAAGAGAAGATTTTTCAAGGACATGTCAAATATGTTTCTAAATAAATGAGGAATATTTTTGAAATGTCGGAACATTTCATAGGATACACGCCGACATTTTCAAAATACATGGTGAAAATGTTTGAACGCACTTTTTTTTTCCACGATGAATTTTTTTTTAACGCACATAGAAAAATATGTTTTCACATACACATGAACTTTTTTATATACATTTTTTGGCGTACGTGAAAATTTTATATTTTTAACGCGTGTATTTTACCCAAAAGAATAGAAAAGTCAAAAATAAAATGTAAACCAAACCGACAAGAAAAATAGTGTTCGCTGCACTAGCCTCTTTTACTCTCGTTTTAGAAAACTAGCCTTTTTACTATGTGCGTTGCTAAATTTGTCTTTTGTAGAGGTAGAGGAATTGTGTTTCTAGCTCTTTTTGTACTCACGAAATAGTAGTGCCCACCGCACTCTGTCATGTACCGATATGCTCAGTGATGTATCGACGAAACATTCCCTCAGCCCTCCGTTACCGCACCCCCAAACCGTTGTCTCCTCGTAGGGCCCCGCACCCGTATGCCTGCTTTTCCGGCTGTGCAAAACTCACACGTATTAAATGCCGTCTTCAGCATCGCGCCGTTCATTGGTCCAAGTAGCAGGAGCAAGCGAGCTCGTCCTGCCTATCGCCTCACTCGTATTACTACCTCCGTCCCGGTGTATAAGTCATTCACGTAGTTCTAGGTCATCGATTTGATGAATTAAATATGTGTTATATGTCATGAAAAGTATACCACTAGATTTCTACATGGATGTAGTTTCTAAATATATATTTTTTGTCAAATATAATACATATTTAGATAGTTAATTTATCAAACTAGAACTACGCGAATGACTTATACACCGGGACGGAGGGAGTATTCAAAATCCATCAGTCGAGCAAATTCCATCAGAAAGAAGAAACATGAGGCATGCGGCCTCGCGACAGACAACCACTAACCCTATGGTAATAGACCGAGACAAAACGAGAAATACACGGTTTTTAAGCTAAGCCTTCAATAAGGAATCGCCGACACGTGCACCTGCTATGACGAGTCCAACCCTGAGTTTATCTTGAAATTTTCATCCCCAAAGCTAAGTTTCAAGCCGCCACTTTCAAGAAGTAAACAATGTAGGTGCACGTCGACATAGCCTGATCAGAGATGTGGTGTTTCCACCGAAATGTGCATGCTCGTCGTTGAAGTCGCCTCTACCATAATCACTTGTTCGGCTACTTACACCTCGCTAGCCGGATACTACAGGAGGACATATCGAAAGACAAAGACGTCCCATACCGCCTCGCTTCAAGTCACCGTCGCACCACTTTCGATCCAGCAACTACAGGCAAAACATGACTCCTCCGTCGGAGCCACCGTGCATCACCTGCCGGCAGCATGCATGACTTGACGTTTCCGCATGAGACATCGTACGTAGCACCAGCCGACAGCTTCACTTGTCGGCAATAGACATGACTCAACGCCTCCAGAAGAGACGCATGTGTCACCTGCCGAGTCGCATCGAACCCGATCGGGTTGGTGGAGAGGGCGTTTCGTACCACCACCAGCCTCATAAAGGCTTTCACCACCTCGTGACCCAACCTCCGCATCGTCCACATGACCACGAACGCCACCGCCATCGAAGAACCTGTTGGGGAACGTTGCATGGGAAGCAAAAAATTTCCTACGCTCACCAAGATCAATCTAGGAGATGACCATCTACGAGAGGAGAGATTGCATCTACATACCCTTGTAGATCGCTAAGCGGAAGCGTTAAGAAACGCGGTTGATGTAGTCGAACGTCTTCGCGATCCAATCACGATCCGTCCCGCGAACTTCGATCTAGCGCCGAACGGACGGCACCTCCGCGTTCAACACACGTACGGCTTGATGACGCCTTCACCTCCTTGATCCAGCGAGCGATGGTGAAGTAGTAGCTCGAGTCCTCCGGCAACACGACCGCGTGGTGGCGGTGGTGGTGGAGAAATCTCGGCAGAGCTTCGCTAAGCACTACGGAGAAGAAGATGGCTACGAGGGAGAGGGAGGGCAGCACCGTGGCATAGATGGGTGCGGCTGCCCTCCCACTACCCCTCTATATATAGGGGGAAGGGAGGAGGAGGGGCTCCCTAGGGTTCCCTAGGGGGGGGGGGGCAGCGGCCACCAGGGGGAAACCCTAGATGGGTTTTGGTGCGCCTCCCCCCCGGGAGCCTTGGCCCCCAAGGCAAAGGGGGTGGCTGCCCTAGGGGAGCGCCCCCACCCCTTCTGGTTACGTGGGAAAGGGTGAGGGGGCGCACAACCCCTTAGTGGGCTGGTTTGCCCCCTCCCCTTGGCCCATGGGCCCCCTCAACACTTGCCGGGGCCCCCCGAAACCCCTTTCAGTGATGTTGGTCATCACCCGGTACCCCCGGAACAATTTCGAACTCCAATACCCTTCGTCCAATATATCAATCTTCACCTCCGGACCATTCCGGAGTTCCTCGTCATGTCCGGGATCTTATCCGGGACTCCGAACAACCTTCGGTAACCACCATAATGACTGAACTATACTTATATCGTCACCAAAAGTTAAGTGTGTAGACCCTGCGGGTTCGAGAACTATGCAGACATGGTCGAGACACCTCTACGGTCAATAACCAATAGCGGGACCTGGATGCCCATATTGCTTCCTACATATTCTACGAAGATCTTATCGGTCGAACCTCAATGTCAAGGATTCTGCTAATCCCGTATGTAGTTCCCTTTGTCTATCGGTATGTTACTTGCCCGAGATTCGATCGTCGGTATCCCCATACCTAGTTCAATCTTGTTACTGGCAAGTCTCTTTACTCGTTCCGTAATACAAGATCTCGTGGCTAACTCATTAGTCACATTGCTTGCAAGCTTACTGTGATGTTGTATTACCGAGTGGGCCCTGAGATACCTCTCCGTCATACGGAGTGACAAATCCCAGTCTTGATCCATGCCAACTCAACAGACACCCTCGGAGATACCTGTAGAGCACCTTTATAGTCACCCAGTTACGTTGCGACGTTTGGTACACACAAGGTATTCCTCCGGTGTTAGTGAGTTGCATGATCTCATGGTCATAGGAACATATACTTGACATGCAGAAAACGATAGCAATAAACTTGACACGATCATAAGCTATGTTTATAGTTTGGGTCTTGTCCATCACATCATTCTCCTAATGATGTGATCCCGTTATCAAATGACAACTCATGTCTATGGCTAGGAAACCATAGCCATCTTTGATCAATGAGCTAGTCCGGTAGAGGCTTACTAGGGACATGTTGTTGTCTATGTATCCATACATGTATTTGAGTTTCCAGTCAATACAATTATAGCATGGATAATAAACGATTATCATGAACAAGAAAATATGATAATAACCACTTTATTATTGCCTATAGGGCATATTTCCAACAGTTTCCCACTTGCACTAGAGTCAATAATCTAGCATTACATAGTAATGAATCTAACACCCATAGAGTTCTGGTGTTGATCATGCTTTGCCCGTGGAAAAGGTTTAGTCAACGGATCTGCAACATTCAGATCCGTATGTATCTTGCAAATGTTTATGTCTTCCTCCTTGACGTAATCGCGGATGGAATTGAAGCGTCGCTTTATGTGTCTGGTCCTCTTGTGAAACCTTGGTTCCTTGGCTAGAGCAATGGCACCAGTGTTGTCACAGAACAGAGTCATTGGGTCCAGTGCACTGGGCACAACTCCAAGATCTGTCATGAACTGCTTCATCCAGACACCTTCCTTTGCTGCCTCCGAGGCAGCTATGTACTCCGCTTCACATGTAGAATCAGCTGTCACGCTCTGCTTGGAACTGCACCAGCTTACCGCTCCACCGTTCAGAACATATACGTATCCGGTTTGAGACTTAGAGTCATCCGGATCAGTGTCAAAGCTTGCATCGACGTAACCCTTTACGACGAGCTCTTGATCACCTCCATAAATGAGAAACATTTTCTTAGTACTTTTCAGGTACTTAAGGATATTCTTCACCGCTGTCCAGTGATCCACTCCTGGATTAATTTGAAACCTTCCGGCCATACTTATGGCAAGGCTAACATCCGGTCTTGTGCACAGCATCGCATACATGATAGAGCCTATGGCAGAAGCATAGGGGATGACACTCATCTTTTCTCTATCCTCTGTAGTCGATGGGCATTGAGTCTGACTCAACTTCACACCTTGCAAAACAGGCAAGAACCCCTTCTTGGACTGATCCATTTTGAACTTCTTCAAAATCTTATCAAGGTATGTGCTTTGTGAAAGTCCTATTAAGCGTCTCGATCTATCTCTATAGATCTTGATGCCTAATATGAAAGCAGCTTCTCCTAGGTCCTTCATTGAAAAACTCTTGTTCAAATATTCCTTCACGTTTTCCAAAAGTTCTATATTGTTTCCAATCAGCAATATGCCATCCACATATAATATTAGAAACGCTATAGAGCTCCCACTCACTTTCTTGTAAATACAAGATTCTCCAAAAACTTGTATAAACCCAAACGCCTTGATCACCTCATCAAAGCGAAGATTCCAACTCCGAGATGCTTGCACCAGTCCATAAATGGATCGCTGGAGTTTGCACACTTTGTCAGCATTCTCTGGATCGACAAAACCTTCCGGTTGCATCATATACAACTCTTCCTTAAGGAAACCGTTAAGGAACGCTGTTTTGACATCCATCTGCCAGATTTCATAATCGAAAAATGCAGCTATTGCTAACATGATTCTGACGGACTTAAGCATCGCTACGGGTGAGAAAGTCTCATCGTAGTCAACTCCTTGAACTTGTGAAAACCCCTTTGCCACAAGTCGAGCTTTATAGACGGTGACATTACCGTCCGCGTCCGTCTTCTTCTTGAAGATCCATTTATTCTGAATGGCCTTTCGCCCTTCAGGTAATACTTCCAAAGTCCATACTTGGTTTTCATACATGGATCCCATCTCGGATTTCATGGCCTCTAACCATTTGTCAGAATCCGGGCCCACCATCGCTTCTCCATAGCTCGTAGGTTCACCGTTGTCCAACAACATGACCTCTAAGACAAGGTTACCGTACCACTCAGGAGCTGTACGTACCCTTGTCGACCTACGAGGTTCAATAGTAACTTGATCCGAAGCTTCATGATCATCATCATTAGCTTCCTCTTCAACTAACATAGGTGCCACAGAAACATCTTTCTGTGCTGCGCTACTCTCTGGTTGAAGTAAAGGTTCAACAACCTCATCAAGTTTTATCTTCCTCCCACTCAATTCTTTCGAGAGAAACTCTTTCTCGAGAAAGGACCCGTTCTTAGCGACAAACACTTTGCCTTCGGATCTGAGATAGAAGGTATATCCAACCGTCTCTTTTGGGTATCCTATGAAGACACATTTGTCCGCTTTGGGTTCGAGCTTTTCCGGCTGAAACCTTTTGACATAAGCATCGCAGCCCCAAACCTTAAGAAACGACAACTTAGGTTTCTTGCCAAACCACAGTTCATACGGTGTCGTCTCCACGGACTTAGATGGTGCCCTATTTAAAGTGAATGCAGCTGTCTCTAACGCATAACCCCAAAATGATAGTGGCAGATCGGCAAGAGACATCATAGAACGCACCATATTCAATAAGGTACGATTACGATGTTCGGACACACCATTACGCTGTGGTGTTCCAGATGGCGTCAACTGTGAAACAATTCCACATTGTCTTAAGTGATTGCCAAACTCATAACTCAGATATTCCCCCCCTCGATCGGATCGTAGGAATTTGATCTTCTTGTTACGATGATTCTCAATTTCACTCTGAAATTGCTTGAACTTTTCAAACGTTTCAGACTTATGCTTCATTAAGTAAATATACTCATATATACTCAAGTCATCGGTAAAGGTGAGAAAGTAACGATATCCACCGCGCGCGTCAACGCTCATCGGACCGCACACATCAGTATGTATGATTTCCAACAAGTCAATTGCCCGTTCCATTGTTCCGAAAAACGGGGTTTTAGTCATCTTGCCCATGAGGCATGGTTCGCATGTGTCAAGTGATTCAAAATCAAGTGACTCCAAAAGTCCATCAGCATGGAGTTTCTTCATGCGTTTTACACCAATATGACCTAAGCGGCAGTGCCACAAGAAAGTGGTACTATCATTATCAACTCTACATCTTTTGGCATCAATGTTATGAACATGTGTATCATCACTATCGAGATTCACTAAGAATAAACCCCTCACAATGGGTGCATGACCATAAAAGATATTACCCATATAAATAGAACAACCATTATTCTCTGATTTAAATGAGTAACCGTCTCGCATTAAACAAGATCCAGATATAATGTTCATGCTCAACGTAGGCACTAAATAACAATTATTCAGGTTTATCATTAATCCCAATGGTAATCGAAGAGTGAGCGTGCCTACGGCGATCACATCAACCTTGGAACCATTTCCCACGTGCATCGTCACTTCGTCCTTCGCCAGCCTCCGTCTATTCCATAGTTCCTGCTTTGAGTTGCAAATGTGAGCAACCGAACCGGTATCAAATACCCAGGCACTACAACGAGAGTTGGTAAGGTACACATCAATAACATGTATATCATATATACCTTTGTTGATGTTGGCCTTCTTCTTGTCGGCCAGATACTTGGGGCAGTTCCGCTTCCAGTGGCCAGTTCCCTTGCAATAGAAGCACTCAGTCTCCGGCTTGGGTCCAGCCTTGGGTTTCTTCACGGGAGGAACAACTGCTTTGCCACCTTTCTTGAAGTTTCCCTTCTTTCCCTTGCCTTTCTTGAAACTAGTGGTTTTATTCACCATCAACACTTGATGCTCCTTCTGGATGTCTGACTCAGCGACTTTTAGCATCGCGAACAGCTCGGCGACTGACTTGTTCATCTCTTGCATGTTATAGTTCAACACAAAGCTCTTGTAGCTAGGTGGTAGCGATTGAAGAACTCTGTCAGTGACAGCCTCCGGCGGGAGCTCAACTCCCAACTCAGTCAGACGGTTGTAGTACCCAGACATTCTGAGTATATGCTCACTGACAGACCCGTTCTCCTCCATCTTGCAGGCATAGAACTTATCGGAGGTCTCATACCTCTCGATCCGGGCATTCTTCTCAAAAATAAACTTCAACTCCTGGAACATCTCATATGCTCCATGATGTTCAAAACGCATTTGAAGTCCCGGCTCTAAGCCATACAGCATGGCGCACTGAACTATTGAGTAGTCATCAACACGCGACTGCCAGGCGTTCACAACGTCCACAGTCGCTAGAGGGGGTGGCGCACCAAGCTGTGCATCAAGGACATAAGACTTATGGGAAGCCGTGAGGATAATTCTCAGATTACGGGCCCAGTCTATAAAGTTACTTCCATCATCTTTCAGCTTAGCTTTCTCTAGGAATGCATTGAAATTCAGGGGAGCTACTGCGCGAGCCATTGATCTACAACATAAATTTGCAAAGGTAACTTTAGACTATTGTTCATGATAATGAGTTCAATTAATCATATTACTTAAGAACTCCCATTCAAATCGACATCCCTCCGGTCGTCCGAGTGTAACATGATCCAAATTCACCAACCCAAGTCCGATCATCACGTGAGATGAGGTGGTTTCAATGGTGAACATCTCCATGTTGATCATATCTACTATATGACTCATGTTCGACCTTTTGGTCTTTTGTGTTCCGAGGTCATGTCTGTACATGCTAGGCTCATCAAGTTTAACCCAAGTGTTCCGCATGTGCAAAACTGGCTTGCACCCGTTGTATGCGAACGTAGAGTCTATCACACCCGATCATCACGTGGTGCTTCGAAACGACGAACTTTCGTAACGGTGCACACTTGGGGAGAACATAATTTTATCTTGAAATTTTAGTGTGGGATCACCTTATAATGCTACCGTCATCCTAAGCAAAATAAGATGCATAAAAGGATTAACATCACATGCAAATCATAAGTGACATGATATGGCCATCAACTTGTGCTTTTGATCTCCATCTCCAAAGCACCGGCATGATCTCCATCGTCACCGGCATGACACCATGATCTCCATCATCGTGTCGCCATCGGGGTTGTTACGCCAACCATGCTTCTACTACTATTGCTACCGCTTAGCGATAAAGTAAAGCATTACATAGTGCTTAATGATTGACACGTAGGTCATACAATAAATAAAGACAACCCTATGACTCCTGCCGATTGCCGTATGCATCGACATGCAAGTCGATATAAACTATTACAAATATGATCATCTCATACATCAAATATATCTCATCATGTCTTTGGCCATATCATATCACAACATACCCTGCAAAAACAAGTTAGACGTCCTCTAATTGTTGTTGCATGTTTTACGTGGCTGCTATGGGTATCTAGTAAGAACGATTCTTACCTACGCAAAGCCACAACGGTGATATGCAAGTTGCTATTTAACCTTCTACAAGGACCGCCTTTGTCGAATCCGATTCAACTAAGGTGGGAGAGACAGACACCCGCCAGCCATCTTTATGCAACAAAGTCACATGTCTGTCGATGAAACCGGTCTCATGTACGTGGACATGTAAAGTTGGTCCGGGCCGCTTCATCCCACAATACCGCTGAATCAAGAAAAGACCAAGAAATGAAGCAATCTGAATATCAACGCCCACAAACTCCTTTGTGTTCTACTCGTGATGTCATCTACGCATAGACCTAGCTCATGATGCCACTGTTGGGGAACGTTGCATGGGAAGCAAAAATTTCCTACGCTCACGAAGATCAATCTAAGAGATGACCATCTACGAGAGGAGAGATTGCATCTACATACCCTTGTAGATCGCTAAGCGGAAGCGCTAAGAAACGCGGTTGATGTAGTCGAACGTCTTCGCGATCCAATCACGATCCGTCCCGCGAACTCCGATATAGCGCCGAACGGACGGCACGTCCGCGTTCAACACACGTACGGCTTGATGACGCCTTCACCTCCTCGATCCAGCGAGCGATGATGAAGTAGTAGCTCGAGTCCTCCGGCAGCACGACCGCGTGGTGGCGGTGGTGGTGGAGAAATCTCGGCAGAGCTTCGCTAAGCACTACGGAGAAGAAGATGGCTACGAGGGAGAGGGAGGGCAGCGCCGTGTCATAGATGGGTGCGGCTGCCCTCCCTCTACCCCTCTATATATAGGGGGAAGGAAGGAGGAGGGGCGCCCTAGGGTTCCCTGGGGGGCCGGCGGCCACCAGGGGGAAACCCTAGATGTGTTTTGGTGCGCCTCCCCCCCCACCCCCGGAGCCTTGGCCCCCAAGGCAAATGGGGTGGCTGCCCTAGGGGAGCGCCCCCACCCCTTATGGTTACATGGGAAAGGGTGAGGGGGGCGCACAACCCCTTAGTGGGCTGGTTTGCCCCCTCCCCTTGGCCCATGGGGCCCCCCAACACTTGTCGGGGCCCCCCGAAACCCCTTTCGGTGATGCTGGTCATCACCCGGTACCCCCGGAACAATTCCGGACTCCAATACCCTTCGTCCAATATATCAATCTTCACCTCCGAACCATTCCGGAGTTCCTCGTCATGTCCGGGATCTCATCCGGGACTCCGAACAACCTTCGATAACCACCATAATGACTGAACTATACTTATATCGTCACCAAAAGTTAAGTGTGTAGACCCTGCGGGTTCGAGAACTATGCAGACATGGCCGAGACACCTCTACGGTCAATAACCAATAGCGGGACCTGGATGCCCATATTGGTTCCTACATATTCTACGAAGATCTTATCGGTCGAACCTCAATGTCAAGGATTCTGCTAATCCCGTATGTAGTTCCCTTTGTCTATCGGTATGTTACTTGCCCGAGATTCGATCATCGGTATCCCCATACCTAGTTCAATCTCGTTACCGGCAAGTCTCTTTACTCGTTCCGTAATACAAGATCTCATGGCTAACTCATTAATCACATTGCTTGCAAGCTTACTGTGATGTTGTATTACCGAGTGGGCCCTGAGATACATCTCCGTCATACGGAGTGACAAATCCCAGTCTTGATCCATGCCAACTCAACACACACCCTCAGAGATACCTGTAGAGCACCTTTATAGTCACCCAGTTACGTTGCGACGTTTGGTACACACAAGGTATTCCTCTGGAGTCAGTGAGTTGCATGATCTCATGGTCATATGAACATACACTTGACATGCAGAAAACGATAGCAATAAACTTGACACGATCATAAGCTACGTTTATAGTTTGGGTCTTGTCCATCACATCATTCTCCTAATGATGTGATCCCGTTATCAAATGACAACTCATGTCTATGGCTAGGAAACCATAGCCATCTTTGATCAACGAGCTAGTCCGGTAGAGGCTTACTAGGGACACGTTGTTGTCTATGTATCCACACATGTATTTGAGTTTCCGGTCAATACAATTATAGCATGGATAATAAATGATTATCATGAACAAGGAAATATAATAATAACCACTTTATTATTGCCTCTAGGGCATATTTCCAACAGAACCAGGGCCGCCGCCTCAAAATGCCAAACTCACGTGATGCTGGGATGTGATGAAGCCGCACATCAGCCGCCACTGAGGCACTGCAAGGGGACCGCCGCCGAAGACGCCGGTAGATCTAGAAGTTGCCCAATATACATCATGCCCGGCACCCTTCCTCTCCTCCACAGCTGATGGGTGTGGTGGGAGAGCCGATGCCCTGGCCACTACACTGCCATGGGAGCAGCAAGGGGGCCCACACCCCTGCCCTCCTGTAACATCGCAACACCACGCCTCGCACAACGGTTGAGCCGCAAGAGAATCGCGCCTCTTCCTGAATTGTTGTGCTATAACCACGAAGGAAGACATGGAGAAGACCCCGGTCGACAACACATGAGACCGTCGTAGACCAGATCCCCACCACCCTATCATCGCACCACGCAACCTTGTTTGGCAGCGGCCTCCAGGAGTGGCGAGGGAGGAGAGACAGAAGATGGTGGTAGCGGTGTTTGGCTAGGGTTCGTCCCTTGTTCTCGATTCTTGTTTTGAGAATCCCTAGATTAAAATATGTACAATCATAGTGTCACGTTGCAACGGCCCATTTTTCCATAGATTTAGGGCTCGACCAAGAGCATCTATAGCCGGGCGCCTCAATCTCCCCTCAAACACCCGGGCGGATGTCTCACTCACTTACTGGTCAAAAATAAGCGACCCAGACAGGCGCCTCAAACCGGCCTCAAACGCCCGGGCTAACCGGCACCCCTTATGCCTAGGGCGGTTGTACCGCTGCTTGCAGCGATTGTACTGCCACTACAAAAGGAGGTGGTTCTTCCACCTTCCACCTGCCTCTTGCCTCTCACTCTCCTCCATTGTTGCCCTAAGCTTGTTCTTCCCCAATCTCCTTCTCTAGCCAACCAAACTTGTTGATTTGCTAGGGATTAAGGGAGAAGACCTAGATCTACACTTCCACCAAAGGAAATGTGATTCCCCCATACTTTCACTTGTGGATCTTGTTACTCTTGAGTGTTTGGACACCCTAGACGAAATAGGTCACCTCGAAGCCACGATCCATTGTGGTGAAGCTTCGTGGTGGTGTTGGGAGCCTCCAGTTAAGTTGTGGAGAGAGCCCCAGCCTTGTTTGTAAAGGTTCCGGTTGCTACCTTCAAGGGCACTACTAGTTGATTCGCAGCACTTTGCATTGTGCAAGGGCGTGAGGAGAATAGGGTGAGTCCTTGGGACGCTTGGGGAGCATTGCCTCTACACCCCTCTAACGAAGATGTACCTTTCTCAAATGAGGGAACTTCGGCAACACATCCTCGTCTCCATCGACTCCACTTGCGATTACTTCGTACCTTTATTTTGTGCAAGTTTTTATCTTGTGTTGCTCTCTTGTTGTGCTTGTCATATAGGTTGTCCACCTAGTTGCATATCTAGACAACCTACTTTTGTTGAGCCTAAATTTGTAAAAGAGGATAAAATTTGTTAGTCACCTATTCACCCCTCCCCCCTCTAGTCGATCATATTGATCCTTTTAGCCCTGATCTAGCTACGTTACATGGTGGTTATAATATGCATTAATTCGTGTCCACTACTGGTGGCAACAGACCCTCTTAATCTTCAGTGTTAGTGGTCGGTAACGACAGGCTTGAATGTGTGGTCGGGTGCTTCAAGTAACGCCTTCATTGATTCGTCTGGTTGTTGGCCTTCTGTAAACTGAGTGAAGTAAAATCGGCTGACGGTATACCGCTTGTTGTACAAACCGAGTGACGATCATCCGACTGACAGATGAACCGACTGAGGGAGTTTTTCCGACTGGTGCCCACACCGACTGACAGGCTACCCACATTGTTGATGTTGCCACGGGCCATAACACACATGGGCATGGGCCATTCCTGGGCTCTAGTAGGGTCTTGTGTCACTGTGGGCCTACCTGGTGGGAAATAAGCTCGCCACTCGACTTTGAGATCTTGAATTGTTTTCTTTGCTGGATTGTATCACATACAATATTCAGAAGGATTGCATTGCATGTACCTTATTTTGTAAGAGAATTTCCATTAACTCCCATGACATACATCCAATTTATGATCTTCTATTCAAAGTAATTTCAGAGGAATATTATAGGATTGGAATCTTGAGGGGAAACGTATATGATCTTTGATTTGTAGATAGGATAATTAGGCCGTTTTCATATGGTTCACAATGCACTTTGTTCAAATGAAAACACTTAAAATGTTAACTATGGCATAAGAACCTAATGCTCCAAAAAAAGTCATTATTTTTTTATGCTACAATCTTGCATTGTTTAACCATGTAATTTCTATTCCCATAGAAAATGACATGTCATGACTTTCAATTCTTACGATTTTCCTATTTGTTGATTTTGAAATCTTGCAAATCAAAGAGTGTGCTTTCACTTTCGATTCCGTTGTTGTGGGATCCATATCCCATGTTTCCCTATTCCTGCGCTTTTGAAATTCTAATCAAAAGTGCCCTTAACATTCACGTAGGTACATGCCTCTGATTTCTCACCCAAAAGCACAAGTCTAAACTATATTGCAGAGTAGAGAAAAAGTCTTGGGTCACATCATTGAATACTACTGTGGTAGCAGAAATACACCCGGTCGTGTCGGCCTATCAGTGCCACACTTTTAACTGGCAGAAGTCCTTCACGACAACATTTTGCTGAACGACAACGGCATGTTGTTGTTCAGGCTTTGCCATGGATGGTACGATATGACATGTCGTACGCGTTTCGGTCGGCAACTGTCTGTGTAGCAGTGCTCTTTAACTGGGGCCACAATATTTCCATGCATCTTTATTTAAGATATCCATAATCTCATCCATTTCAGTGAGGCAATTATTGCAAGATTTTTGCATCTGAAATTAATCACATTCTTTTAAGAGGAATATGAAATTAATGACAAAATATTTTGAAAGTTATTCAGAAAGATTATAGGAATTGAGTGCATGGATCCGACCAACATGCAAATACTCCCGTGCATATTAGCAGGATATGCACATCAATAGCTTCGTGATTTCATCCCACTATGTGTGTTAATAGGAGTAGTACAAACATGCGTATTTTGCAGGATATGCCCCATTGATAGCTTAGAGATTTCTTCTCACTATGTGCATTAATAGTATGCCACCAACGTGCATATCTCCTTCGTGCAATTAATCTTAAAAGAAGATGTGCCAAGATCGTATATCTCATTTACTTCTTAGGAAAATATTAAGGCATAGCATTGGTGGGATGTGTATAAATTAAGAACACTATGGTGCCGGAAATCACTATCATCTTCTTCCTCGAGTAGGTGTTGTACTAGCAAATATGCTCGTGCGTTGCAACGGGAGATAAAATAGTATGCATTTAAAGTCAGTGAGAATTATATGTGCAAGTAAAACCCTGTGTGCACATAAAAAAGGAACATTTAGCTTATCGGTTTTGCCGCGTGTGAAGGAATCAATCCGCTATTTTTCCATTCATTGATCGAGGTCATTTAAGAGTTTTGTTACGTCATCGTACGTCAGAGAAGGCCCATGAGTTATTCAATCTACTCTTCGTTTCAATCCTTTCAATCAAGGGGATTTTAAGGTATGAAGTTTCTGAATATTCTAGGAAACATGAACAATTTTTTAAATCTTGAACAGTCTTTTAAAAATTATGTACACTTTCAAAAACGTGAACAAACTATGAAATGAAACATCTTTGAAAATTCACAAACATTGTCTGAAAACACAATATTTTTTTATAAAAACATGAACATTATTTGAATTGTGAACATTTTTTTAAACAGATATTTCCAAGTTCCGAATATTTTTTAAAACATGAAAATTCACAAACATTGGCAACTTTTTGCAAGTTCCGAATATTTTTCAAAATAGCAAAAAAAAATTGGAATTCTGGACATTTTCCAAAATTTGTTTTTATAAAATAAACTTGGAAGGGAAAAAAGATATAGGGAAAGGAGAATAAAAATAGAAGTAAAACACAGAAAAAAAGAAAAATGGGCCAGCCCATTACTGGTTGTTCTGTGCGAAACTCCGACTATTTGTCGCCCAGTGCGTAAAAAAGAATTTTTCCAACTACGTGGGCAGAAAAATAAGTGGTCTGGCTTTGCTGGGCCACCGCGCGCGGCCCACGTACGAAAATTCTTTTTCTAGCACACAAACACATAATAATTTAGTACCACCTCAGGTAGAAACAAAAATTCTTTTCAACGGTGAACGGATGAAAAAATTGGCGAAACGCACTTTGCTTTATTAGTAAGTAAAAAAATAGGTATAGGTATAGATAATGCATCATTAGCCAACCTCTTAGGATCGCTTCTCTTGATTTCAAGTTTCTCTCCTGCCCCAGGGCCGGTCCTGAGATTTTAGGGGCCCGGGGCGAAACGAAAACTCGGGGCCCTTTACTTCAACCATCGTATTGTAAGGGTACAACAAGGTGTCACCAATACCTCTGCATCAGGAGTTTCTCCTGGTGCCCATATCGTCATGTACAAGGTGTGCGATATTGGTGGTTGTGATGATTCCGCCATAGTGGCCGGCCTTGACACGGCCATCAAGGACGGGGTGGACGTGCTCTCGATCTCTCTTGGCCCAAATGTCGGCATCAAGTTCGATGAAGACCCCGTCGCCATCGCCACATTCAGTGCTGTATCAAAGGGCATCGTGGTGGTCTGCGCAGGTGGTAACCATGGACCCGCACCGCATTCAATAACCAACGATGCGCCATGGTTGTTAACAGTTGGCGCCGGCTCGGTGGACCGGAGCTTTGACATTAGCGTGAATCTCAGCAATGGCAAGTGCATCCACGGAGAAGGGTTTACCCAGGTGGCAAAGTCGAGGTAAAAAATGTACCCCTTCCTCTACTCCGAGGAACAACGGTACTGTGACTACGTGGGTAGCCATGCCGTCATTGAGAAGATCGTGCTTTGTGACTCGGATACTCACGGGGACATCGGTCACATAGTTAATGTTTTAAATAGCGGGCTATGGAAAATAGCGGCGAGCCTCCAAATCAGCTATAGCGGAGCCATAGCGGACTATAGCTGGCTTTAGCAGGCTATTTGTGAAGGCAACCATTTAGCGGCACCCTGCTGAAAAGGTTATAGCGGGCTATAGCCGCTATAGCTGGCTATTTAAAACTATGCACATAATGCGTGCTGGTGCGGCCGGCATAGTGCTATTCAACAGCTTTTCCAACGGATACACGATTAAGCTAGACGAGTACAACTCCAGTGTGGTGCAGGTGAGCAGGGACGATGGTGTTGTCCTCAGAGATTACGCGACATCGGCAAGCAGCTCAGTGAACGCCATTTTCTCATACCACAACACATTGATTGGTGCCCGTCCGGCCCCTGTGGTGGCATCCTTCTCTTCCCGAGGTCCAAGCATGTACATCCCCGGCGTGCTCAAACCGGACATATTGGCGCCGGGGCTCAACATCCTCGCCGCATGGCCGCCGAAAGCGCACTCCATACTAGGCCCATTCAACATCATATCTGGCACGTCGATGGCAACGCCACACATCAGTGGTGTCGCGGCACTTATCAAGAGCTCGCATCCCAACTGGTCCCCGGCCGCCATCAAGTCGGCCATCCTGACGACATCTGACGCCGTTAACAGCACCGGCGGCTCAATCTTGGCAATGAACGAGCACTTATTAAGAGTGTATTTGTACGACAACCAAATGGCACATTCATTTTTCTGTGAAATCAGAACTTCTATTATTATGCCATGTCAAAAGAAAAAAGGAATTTCTATTATTGTCACTGCATGCTCAAGTCATACTGAATACATCTGAGCAAAGTACATAAGTGATATGACCAGACTAGCACATTCAGTAAAAGAAGGAGATGCAGATTTGGCCACGTGGTGTGCATCTCTTTTTACATGAGAGAAAAACAAAATCAGAGAAGCTCCTACAATTGATTGAAAACTGCAAAATGCTTGATCTTCCTTCATCTTCCACGGCTTGACGCTGTGCTCTTGGCAATCGGTCTCCAGCTGCACATTATTCAGGCTTAAGCTATGTTCTCGTTCAGCTTTATTGCCACGTTGATTCAGTAAAACTCATGAGAACAAGAAGCGAAGAGGAACCAATTGAAGGGATACGGGTGGCTGCGGGGCCACCAGTTCTCGCACTCCTCTCCCTCGCCATCGCCGGTGTTCTCCTTCGAGCGAAGCCGGCGGCTGCGAAGCCTGCTCCTCTCGCCTCGGCTGGCAGTTCGCTTGTGGACCGGGGAGACCGCGACGGAGGTTGGTGGTCGGCTCGGCGTCCTCGCGGAGGCGTGTGCGGGGCGGCGGGCGCGGCCGGTGTGGCATCAGCGCGGCTGTGCAACGATCTATTCGCTCCGGCGATGGTGTCGGCCGTCGTGGGCTGCAGCGACGCGGCGAGATGGCTCGGCTGCATCCCGCAAGTGGTCTTGCAGCGCGGGAGGGCGGCATTGCTATTTGCCGCATTCTGCGGCAAATAGTCGCTGCTTCGCACATGCACAGACGGGAGCGAGCGAGATGGGCAGCCCATTCTGCAGACGAAACGTACTACAAGACCCGTGTGGACCCGAATGCTTATTTTACAGGTACGGCTTTTTAGCTTTTTCCTTTTCCTTTTTTTCTGTTTATTTATTATTTAAATATATTTCAAGTTTATTTTTTCCCAAAAATGATAGGAAATTTTCAAATATTATTCTTTTTAAAACAAAATTCAATTTTTTTCAAAAATTCAAAAAAATCAGGATTTTCAAAAAAATGTTCGGGTTTTGCAAAATTGTTTGGAATTTCAAAAAATTGTCCCATTTTCCAAACTTTGATAATATTTTAAAAATTGATTGGGGATTTCAAAAAAAATTCATGGTTTTAAAAATTGTTTGGAATTCAAAAAATGTCCCCGTTTGTCAAAAAATGTCCACAAATTCAAAAATGTTTGCGGTTTCAATTTTTTTTATTTCATTAGATGTTCCAGTAAAAAACTTTTCACATATTAGAAAAATGTTTCCTTTTCCAAATTTTCTTCAAGAAATTGTCAAAAATGTTTGCAATCTCAAAAAAGTTGGCAATTTCAAAAATGGTTTCCCTTTCCAAATTTGTTCACAAAATCCAAAACAATGATTGCAATTTTTTGAACCGTGAGCTACTGTATCCCTCATGCTATAGTAACCACGCGCTGCTGAAGGTAATCCTGTTGCTATGATGTCTCACGTTGTTGTGCCACACGCTACAATAACCGTGTGTTTCTACAGTTCCACGTGCTATAGTAATCCTTCATGCTACATCGTCTGCCAATGGGCCTGCCCAGTCGGGGGCTTTGCATCCGTTGTGGCAGCTTGGTGGTGCTGTGAGCCTGTCCTGGGCCCAGTTAGGCCACGACTTGGCGGTTGGTCGCGGCGGTGGCTAGCCCGTGTTGACGACAAGGTGGCTGAGGTAGTGCGAGCATTCTGCGGGGGCTTCTTGCTCGGTGGCCGGAACTGATACGTCCCCAACGTATCTATAATTTTTTATTGTTCCATGCTATTATATTATCCATCTTGGATGTTTTATATACATTAATATGCTATTTTATATCATTTTTTGGGACTAACCTATTAACCTAGTGCCAGTGCCAGTTGTTGTTTTTTCCTTGTTTTTTGTCTTTTACAGAAAATCAATACCAAACGGAGTCCAAACGGAACAAAACTTTTTGAGAATTTTTCTTGGACCAGAAGACAACCACAAAGCTTCGGGAGGAGGCCAGAGGGGCCACGAGAGAGCCACAAGCTCACAGGGCGCGCGCCCTAGGCTTGTGGGCCCCTCGGGACTCCTCTAACCCTAATTCCAGCTCCATAAATACCGAAATATTCCCCGTACACTAGGGGGCACACCAAAAATACTTTTCCGCCGCCGCAAGCTTCTGTTCTCGTGAGATCCCATCTTGGGGCCTTTTCCGGTACTCTGCTGGAGGGGGATTCGATCACGGAGGGCCTCTACACCAACCTTGCTGCCCTACCGATGATGTGTGAGTAGTTTACCACAGACCTACGGGTCCATAGCTAGTAGCTAGATGGCTTCTTCTCTCTCTTTGATCTTCAATACAATGTTCTCCTCGATGTTCTTGGAGATCTATTCGATGTAATCTTCTTTTGCGGTGTGTTTGTTGAGATCCGATGAATGTGGGTTTATGGTCAGATTATCTATGAATATTATTTGAGTCTTCTCTGAATTCTTTTATGCATGATTAAGATAGCTTTGTATTTCTCTCTGATCTGTTGATTTGGTTTGGCCAACTAGATTGATCTTTCTTGCAATGGGAGAGGTGCTTTGTGATGGGTTCAATCTTGCGGTGTCCTCACCCAGTGATAGTAGGGGTAGCGAGGCACATATTTGTATTGTTGCCATTAAGGATAAAAAGATGGGGTTTTTACCATATTGATTGGATCTATCCCTCTACATCATATCATCTTGCTTAAGGTATTACTCCGTTCTTGTTAACTTAATACACTAGATGCATGCTGGATAGCGGTCGATGTGTGGAGTAATAGTAGTAGATGCAGGCAGGAGTCGGTCTACTTGTCACGGACATGATGCCTATATTCATGATCATTGCATTAGATATCATCATAATTATGCGCTTTTCTATCAATTGCTCAACAGTATTGTTTACCCATCGTATGTTTCTTTCAAGAGAGAAGCCTCTAGTGAAACCTATGGCCCCCGGGTCTATTTTTTATCATATTATTTTCAGATCTATAAAACCAAAACCCAAAAATACCTTGCTGCAATTTATTTATATTTGTTTTATTTTACACTTTTACTTATCTTTTATATCAATCTCTATCAGATCTTACCCTTGCTAGTAACCATGAAGGGATTGACAAATACGTTTTCGCGTTGTGTGCAAGTGTTTGTTAGTTTGTGCAGGTGCATCTATTGGAGACTTGTGTGTTCCTCCTACTAGATTGATACATTGGTTCTTAACTGAGGGAAATACTTATCTCTACTTAGCTGCATCACCATTTCCTCTTCAAGGGAAAAATCAACGCAAGCTCAAGAAGTAGCAGGAAGAATTTCTGGCGCCGTTGCCGGGGAGGTTCTACATCAAGCCTACCAAGTACCTATCATAAACGCTCATCTCTTGCACTTACATTATTTGCCATTTGCCTCTCATTTTCCTCTCCCCCACTTCTAAAACGTTTTCAGAAGAACACAAAAATATTTGCCTTTTTATTCGCTTTCTTTTCGTCCGTCTTTTCGTTTGCTTGTGTGCTAGATTGCTTGCTTGCCATCATGTCTGAATCTGGGGAGGTTATCGTTGAAAAAACTAGTAATAATCTTGATGAATTTGGTAATGATGATCCTCTTGAAAAAGAACCTACTATCATGCACACTAAAAAACTCCGTGTGGGTAGCAGTAATATTATTGGAGAAGGCGTTATTCAAGATTTCTTTACTTGTGTCGGTACGTTACCTGTGCTAGGAGGGTCGATTCTTAACAAAACTAATAGCCTTGCGGATGCAATATCTTTACTCATAGTTGAACTTGAAAGACAATTTGTTCACATGCATCCATGCATACAAAGGATCCTCGTAGAATTTTCTAATATTCATGATCCTTCCGTTAAGCGTGTCACCACTATATTCCTAGCTTATGAATTTGGGCATATTATGAAAGAGGCACGTGAAATATTTGCCCATTACAATATAAATTGTGGGTGCCCTCCTATATAGGAGATCCTTTTTAATCAAGAGGAGATTAGGAGACTACAATCTCCAGATTATGCTGCTCATAATGAAAACCTAAGGAAAAAGGTTCCTCCTGATGTATTGATTGATAAGATTTCTGAACTCAATGATAATTTTGCTATACAAAATAATGCATTAGGGTTTGTGCTTAGGGACAAACTTAGAGAGTTTAATCAAAGGAACATTAGGGCCAAAATAGGAATTTATTCCTCCGAAACTTGATCTTATAGATCCATACCCTATTAAATTTAGTCCCTTTGATTATTTTTGCTTACCACAAAGAAAGCTTGATGTTGAAAGGAGGGAATATGAGATGAGCATGGATGATCTCCCTCACTTTTATTACAATACCTAGATCTATGCAATATGCCTAGCTAGCGGCGTTAAACAATAGCGCTTGTTGGGAGGCAACCCAATTTTTTTTTGCTTATGTTTTCCAATAAATATGCAATATTACTTCTGTAATAATTGTGTTTTAGTGTTTTAATTAGTGTTTGTG
This sequence comes from Thinopyrum elongatum, assembly GCA_011799875.1. Classification (NCBI taxonomy): domain Eukaryota; kingdom Viridiplantae; phylum Streptophyta; class Magnoliopsida; order Poales; family Poaceae; genus Thinopyrum; species Thinopyrum elongatum. The sequence goes on along the minus strand of CM022297.1, from coordinate 485,273,749 downwards.
CCAAGTAATACCTTTGGGATGGTTTGGAAGATTGTTGATTTGATTTTGCTGAAAAACAGAAACTTTTGTGTCCAGTAGCTGAATTTTTAAAAATCACAGAAGCAACGAAAAATTATGAATTTTTTATAGAAGATGTATATACAAATTTCCCACGTTGTAATAATTTTTCAGAATTTTTGGAGTTACAGAAGTTTGGCTAAGATCCAGATTACTACAGATTGTTTTGTTTTTGACAGATTCTGTTTTCATTGTGTTGTTTGCTTATTTTGGTGAATCTATGGGTAGTATCGGGGGGTATGAACCATGAAGAAGTTAGAATACAGTAGATATAACACCAATATAAAATTGGAATGAGTTTACAACAGTACCTGAAAGTGGTTATTTGCTTTGTTTCACTAACGGATCTCACAAGTTTTCTGTTGAGTTTTGTGTTGTGAAGTTTTCAAGTTTTGAGTAAAATTTTGATGGACTACGGAATAAGGAGTGGCAAGAGCCTAAGCTTGGGGATGTCCAAGGAACCCCATGGAAATATTCAAGGACAACCAAGCATCTAAGCTTGGGGATGCCCCGGATGGCATCCCCTCTTTTATCTTCAATCCATCGGTAAAATTACTTGAGGCTATATTTTTATTCACCACATGATATGTGTTTTTCTTGGAGAGTCTTGTATTATATGAGTCTTTTCTTTTTAGTTTACCACAATCATCCTTGCTATACACACCTTTTGATAGGGACACACATTAATGGTGAATTTATTATAATACTCTATGTGCTTCACTTATATCTTTTGAGCTAGGTAGTTGCTCTAGTGCTTCACTTATATCTTTTTAGAGCACGGCGGTGGTTTTATTTTGTAGAAATTGATGAACCCTCATGCTTCACTTATATTATTTTGAGAGTCTTAAAAATAGTATGGCAATTTGCTTAGGTTATGTATTTGGTCCTAATATGATGGGTGTTCAAGAGGGATATAATAAAAACTTTCATGAAGATCATTGAATATATGTGAAGTTTGATTCCTTGCAATTGTTTTGAGATATAAAGATGGTGATATTAGAGTCATGCTAGTTGGTAATGGTGGGATAATAGAAATACTTGTGTTAAGGTTTGTGATTCCCGAAGCATGCATGTATGGTTTTTCGTTATGCGATGAAGTTGGAGCATGATTTGTTATTGATTGTCTTCCTTATGAGTGGCGGTCGGGGACGAGCGATGTTCTTTTCCTACCAATCTATCCCCCTAGGAGCATGCATATTAGTACTTTGTTTCGAGGGCTAATAATTTTTTGCAATAAGTATGTGAGTTATTTATGACTAATGTTGAGTCCATGGAATAATACGCACTCTCACCCTTCCACCTTTGCTAGCCACTCTAGTACCGCGCAACTTTCGCCGGTGCATTAAACCACCTATACCTTTCCTCAAAACATCCATCATACCTACCTATTATAGCATTTCCATAGCCGTTCCGAGATATATTTCCATGCAACTTCCACCGTTCCGTTTATTATGACACATACCATCATTGTCATATTGCTTTGCATGATCATATAGTTGACATAGTATTTGTGGCTTGGCCACCGTTCATATTTTTTATACATGCCACACTAGATCATTGCACATCCCGGTACACCGCCGGAGGCATTCATATAGTCATATCCTTGTTCTAGTATCAAGTTGTAATTCTTCAGTTTGTAAGTAAATAAAAGTGTGATGATCATCATTATTAGAGCATTGTCCCATGTGAGGAAAGGATGATGGAGACTATGATTCCCTCACAAGTCGGGATGAGTCTCCGGACTTAAAATTAAAAAAAAAGGCCAACGAGCCCAAAAGAAAAAAAATAGAAAAAAATAAAAAAAAATGAGAGAAAAAGAGAGAAGGGACAATGTTACTATCCTTTTTCCACACTTGTGCTTCAAAATAGCACCATGTTCTTCATGATAGAGAGTCTCCTATGTTGTCACCTTCATATATTACTAATGGGAATTTTTCATTATAGAACTTGGCTTGTATATTCCAATGATGGGCTTCCTCAAAATTGCCCTAGGTCTTCGTGAGCAAGCGAGTTGGATGCACACCCACTTAGTTTTCTTTTGAACTTTCATACACTTATAGCTCTAGTGCATCCGTTGCATGGTAATCCCTACTCACTTGCATCGATATCAATTGATGGGCATCTCCATAGCCTATTAATTTGCCTAGTTGGTGTGAGAATTTATCTCTCCTTTTTGTCTACTACCACCTTCTATTCCACCCATAGTGCTATATCCATGGCTCACGCTCATGTATTGCGTGAAAGTTGAAAAAGCTTTAGAATGTCAAAAGTATGAAACAATTGCTTGGCTTGTCATCGGGGTTGTGCATGATAAATACTTTGTGTGATGACTGATGAAGATAGAGCATGAAAAGACTATATGATTTTGTAGGGATAACTTTCTTTAGCCATGATATTTTAAAATGCCATGATTGCTTTATTAGTATGCTTGAAGTATTATCATTTTCATGTCAATATTAAACTTTTGTTTTGAATCTTATGGATCTGAATATTCATACCACAATAAGAAATATTACTTGATAAACATGTTAGGTAGCATTACACATCAAAATTCTGTTTTTATCATTTACGTACTCGAGGACGAGCAGGAATTAAGCTTGGGGATGCTTGATACGTCTCCAACGTATCTATAATTTTTTATTGTTTCATGCTATTATATAATCCATCTGGGATGTTTTATATGCATTAATATGCTATTTTATATCATTTTTTGGGACTAACCTATTAACCTAGTGCCCAGTGCCAGTTGCTGTTTTTTCCTTATTTTTGTCTTTTACACAAAATCAATACCAAAAGGAGTCCAAACAAAACGAAACTTTTTGAGGATTTTTCTTGGAACCGAAGACAACCACGAATCTTCGGGAGGAGGCCAGAGAGGCACGAGAGAGCCACAAGCTCACAGGGCACGCCACGGGGGGAGGGGGCGCCCCCCAGGCTTGTTGGCCCCTCGGGACCCCCTAACCCTAATTCTAGCTCCATAAATACCCTAATATTCCCCGTACACCAGGGGGCACACCAAAAATACTTTTTCGCCGCCACAAGCTTCTGTTCTCGTGAGATCCCATCTTGGGGCCTTTTCCGGTACTCTGCCGGAGGGGGATTCGATCACGGAGGGCCTCTACACCAACCTTGCTGCCCTACCGATGATGTGTGAGTAGTTTACCACAGACCTACGGGTCCATAGCTAGTAGCTAGATGGCTTCTTCTCTCTCTTTGATCTTCAATACAATGTTCTCCCTGATGTTCTTGGAGATCTATTCGATGTAATCTTATTTTGCGGTGTGTTTGTTGAGATTCGATGAATTGTGGGTTTATGATCAAATTATCTATGAATATTATTTGAGTCTTCTTTGAATTTTTTATGCATGATTAAGATAGCTTTGTATTTCTCTCCGATCTATTGATTTGGTTTGGCCAACTAGATTGATCTTTCTTGCAATGGGAGAGGTGCTTTGTGATGGGTTCAATCTTGCGGTGTCCTCACCCAGTGACAATAGGGGTAGCGAGGCACGTATTTGTATTGTTGCCATTAAGGATAAAAATATGGGGTTTTTACCATATTGATTGGATCTATCTCTCTACATCATGTCATCTTGCTTAAGGCGTTACTCCATTCTTGTTAACTTAATACACTAGATGCATGATGGATAGCAGTTGATGTGTGGAGTAATAGTAGTAGATGCAGGCAGGAGTCGGTCTACTTGTCACGGAGGTGATGCCTATATTCATGATCATTGCCTTAGATATCGTCATAATTATGTGCTTTTCTATCAATTGCTCAACAGTAATTTGTTTACCCATCGTATGTTTCTTTCAAGAGAGAAGCCTCTAGTGAAACCTATGGCCCCCGGGTCTATTTTTTATCATATTATTTTCAGATCTATAAAACCAAAAACCCAAAAATATCTTGCTGCAATTTATTTATATTTACTTTATTTTACACTTTTACTTATCTTTTATATCAATCTCTATCAGATCTCACCCTTGCTAATGACCGTGAAGGGATTGACAACCCCTTTTTCGCGTTGTGTGCAAGTGTTTGTTAGTTTGTGCAGGTGCATCTATTGGAGACTTGTGTGTTCCTCCTACTAGATTGATACCTTGGTTCTTAACTGAGGGAAATACTTATGTCTACTTTGCTGCGTCACCCTTTCCTCTTCAAGGGAAAAATCAACGCAAGCTCAAGAAGTAGCAGGAACGACGTTTCATAGTGTGGCGGCGGCGACAACCCTCATTCCTTCGGCAGTGTGGTGGCCACCATGTGGCAGTTGAAGGATCGTTCTGTGTCATGGGTTTGGGGTCCCGGCCAGATCCGTCGTTGGCTTGCTCTGGCCATATCACACAATGGTTTAGGACATGGCCAATGCATAACCCTAGGGTGATGCCCCGTAGACTATTTAGGATCGGATGTCAGTAAAAAGTAGGTTCGGATGGTGTAGCAGGATCCTCGGCAGGAGGTGGGTGCTTGGGGAAAAAAGTGTGGTCCGGTGCATAAAGCTGAAAAGGTTGAAGTGGAGAGTAGGGATGCATGTGTATTAGGGCATGATTTATGGAGGCTACCCCTTGGTGCTGCCCCAGCCTCCGACAATGCAATCACCAGACCACACTTAATTTTTTTTGTAGATTCTCTCTCTTACTTTCTCAGCGGGCCTTCACACAGGCATCACAGCTCTCCCTCTGCTTTTGGATGAGGCAACCGCCTCTTTTGCAAGAGCCCACTTCCCTCTGACATCGGTAGCTTTTTTCTCTCTTGCTTCCACATAGGCTATTTTTCTGACACAGACTCATGAGTCATCTGTCCACGGTGTAGCATAATACATGCCCTTAAGAGTCTACTTTATATTCTTTGATGAGACCCACTAATAGTAGCTTGCGTTGGGTAGAAAAATTCAATATAGATGCGTGAAGCTATTTTTTGTCATGGGGCATCTGTATATGCCACCATTGTACATGCCCTTATGGGGCCATGAGGTGGGTGCTTAAGTGCTGATGGTGCCTTGCTTTGTGAGTGTCTTCATAGGCATGTACCGCTTTTAGCATGTGGGTGGCCTCACAACTAGCCTCCTTGGTGATGTGTTGCAATGGAGAGGCATTGGGCGGCGGCTGAATTCTTGTTTGGTTCGTGTGGTCCTCCACTGGCACGCGGCGCCTATCGGTGGTTGAGTGATACGTCTCCAACGTATCTATAATTTATGAAGTATTCATGCCATGTTTACAACAATTTTATATGATTTTGGTATGATTTTATTAGAACTAACCCGGACTGACGCTGTTTTCAGCAGAACTACCGTGGTGTCGTTTTTTTGTGCAGAAATAAAAGTTCTCGGAATGAGCTGAAAATTTACGGAGAATATTTTTGGAAAATATAAAAAATATTGGAGCGAAAAGATACCAGAGAGGAGTCCCGAGGTAACCACAAGGGTGGGGGGCGCCCCCCTACCTTGCCGCCGCCTCGTGGACCCCCTTGACTTGTCCCCGACGCCAAAAACTCCTATAAATAGAGAAAACTCCAGAAAGAAACCTAGATCGGGAGTTCCGCCGCCGCAAGCCTCTGTAGCCACAAAAAATCAATCTAGGCCCTCTCCGGCACCCTGCCGGAGGGGGCCATCATCACCGGAGGCCATGGAGGAGGATCCCGGAGGGGGCCATCATCACCATGGAGGCCAAGGACCAGAGGGAGAACCTCTCCCCATCTAGGGGGGAGGCCATGGAGGAGGAAGCACAAGGGGGAGACCCTCTCCCCCTCTCTCTCGGTGGCACCGGAGTGCCGCCGGGGGAACCATCGCCGCGGTGATCGTCTTCATCAACATCACCATCTTCATCACCTTCCTCATCTCTTTTACGCGGTCCACTCTCCCGCACCCCGCTGTAATCCTCTACTTGAACATGGTGCTTTATGCCACATATTATGATCCAATGATGTGTTGCCATCCTATGATGTTTTGAGTAGATTTCTTTTGTCTTTTGGGTTGATTGATGATCTAGATTGGTTTGAGTTATATGTTTTATTTTGGTGCTGTCCTATGGTGCCTTCCGTGCCGCGCACATGTGAAGGATTCCCGCTGTAGGGTGTTGCAATATGTTCATGATTCGCTTATAGTGGGTTGCTTGAGTGACAAAAGCATAAACCCGAGTAAGGGGGTTGTTGCGTATGGGATAAAGGGGACTTGATACTTAATGCTATGGTTGGGTTTTACCTTAATGATCCTTAGTAGTTGCGGATGCTTGTTAGAGTTCCAATCATAAGTGCATATGATCCAAGAAGAGAAAGTATGTTAGCTTATGCCTCTCCCTCATATAAAATTGCAATAACGACCACCGATCTTGTTAACAATTGCCTAGGACAATTCCGCACACCGATCCATCATTATTCCACACTCGCTATTTATAATATATTCTAACTTTATGTTAACAGCACCTACTTTTATATTTTAGTTCTCTGATATCATGCAAAGCTATCCTCTTCATACCCACAATGTAGTTTTATTTCTCGTTTCTAAATGAAAGCAAACGTTCGGTGTACGTAGAGTCGTATCAGTGGCAGATAGGACTTGAGAGAATATTGATCTTACCTTTAGCTCCTTGTGGGTTCGACACTCCATACTTATCACTTCCACCATTGGAAATTGCTACGATGATTCCTTTCACTTGGGGATTATCAAGCTCTTTTTCTGGCGCCGTTGCCGGGGAGCAATAGCATGGGGTTGATATTTTCGTGTATGCTTGTTTGCTTTCTTCACTAAGTAGATTTTGTTTTTCCTTTTGTTTTTGTTTAGTTGTGGGTGAAACAAACAAAAAAATTAAAATAATGCAAAATACAAAAAAAATTACTTGCCTCTTATGCCTAAAAACTTTTTCAAAAAGAGAAGTGATTGGAAGGTTATGCATTGGAGAAGTGAGGGTCGACCTTGGACACTTGTGTTCATGCTCATGGAAACAATGTAGAATTTTTCATGGAAGTTTCTCAAAAATAATTATCCCCTTGTATATATCCATTGTATTATAAAAGTATTGTGCCAAGTTTTGGCTTTAGGATGATTAGATTGCTTGTTTGCTATGTGCGGTGCAAAAACAGAAACTTTTGCTTCCAGAAACGTAATTGTTTAAATTCACTGGAAAGCGATAAAATTCTGAAATTTTTACACAGTAATGATATGCAAAAAATTTAGATTTTTATATTTTTTTATAATTTTTGGAGTTACAGAAGTATACAAAGTTTCCAGATTTCTACAGACTGTCCTGTTTTTGACAGATTCTGTTTTCTATGCGTTGTTCGCTTATTTTGATGAATTTATGGGTTGTATCGGGGGGTATGAACCATGGTGAAGTTGGAATACAGTAGATATAATGCTAATATGAAATTGGAATGAGTTTACAACAGTACCTAAAGGTAGTGATTTGCTTTGTTATACTAACGGATCTCACAAGGTTTTTTGTTAAGTTTTGTGTGGATGAAGTGTTCGAAGATCGAAGAGTTATCGATATGAGAAGAATAAGGAGAGGCAAGAGTTCAAGCTTGGGGATGTCCAAGGCACCCCAAGTAAATATTTCAAGGATACTCAAGCATCTAAGCTTGGGGATGCCCCGGTTGGCATCCCATCTTTCTTCTTCAACAATTATCGGTATACCTCGGTTTTTGTTTTGTTCACATGATTTGCGTCTTTTGTGTTTACTTTCCTTTTCTTTTCCTCTATACACCATGCTAGTATGAGATAGTCCTTTATTGATTTATAGAATGCTTCATGTGCTTCACTTAAATCTTTTGAGTATGGCTTTATAGAATGCTCTTTGTGCTTCACTTAAATCTTTTGAGTATGGCTTTATAGAATGCTCATTGTGCTTCACTTAAATCTTTTGAGTATGGCCTTATAGAATGCTTCGTGTGCTTCACTTATATACTTTGAGCTTGGATATTGGTCAATATATATTATTTGTAGAATGCTCTATGAACTTCACTTATATCTTTTAGAGTATGAATAAAATTATCATCGAAATTGGGCTTGGAAGAGTATCATTAAAATTTCATGCCTAGCTAAAAAGGCATTAAAGAAAAGCGCTTGTTGGGAGACAACCCAATATTTACCCTTACTGTTTTTGTGTGTTCACATGATTAAGATACTGTAGTAATCATGTTTTATATTTTTTGTTTCAATAAAGTGCCAAGTAAAGCCTTTGGGGTAGTGTGGATGATAGTTGACTTGATTCTCTGCAAAAACAGAAACTTTTGCCTCCAGTCACAGAATTGTTTAAATTCACTGGAGCGTAGAAAAATTCTGAATTTTTTTACAGATAATTTATATACAAATTGTCTACGTTTTACTAATTTTTCAGAATTTTTGGAGTAACAGAAGTATGGTTGTTGTTCAGATCATTACAGACTGTTCTGTTTTTGACAGATTCTGTTTTCAATGCATAGTTTGCTTGTTTTCTAGTTTCTATGGCTTATATTGCTCAATATAAATTGTAGAAATAATATGGTATAGTAGGCATTGTGTGAGAAAAATTATGAATCTTATCTTGACAGTACCAAAGTGAATGATTTACTCTCTATCATACTAACCCATCTCACGAAGTTCCGTTAAGTTTTGTGTGATTGAAGTTTTCAAGTTTTGGGTGAGATATCAATACGAGGAGAATAAGGAGTGGAAAGACCCTAAGCTTGGGGATGCCCAAGGCACCCCCAAGGTAATATTCAAGGAAGACTCAAGCGCCTAAGCTTGGGGATGCCCCGGAAGGCATCCCCTCTTTCGTCTTCAAAACAATCGGTATACCTTACTCGGAGCTATATTTTTATTCGTCACATGATATGTGTTTTGCTTGAAGCGTATTTTCATTTTACTTGCTGTTTGAATAAAATCATTGGATCTGAAATCTTGAATGAGAGAGAGTCCTCCCATGGCTATTTAACTATTTGACTACTCATTGATCTTCACTTATATCTTTCTGGAGTAGTTTTGTCATTTACTCTCGTGCTTCACTTATATCCTATGAGTAAATGGTTGAATGAATTGAATATCATAAATCTGAAATTATATATGCTTCATATGCTTATCCCATAGGGAGTAATGACTTCACATATAAGAAGTATAGGTGGTAAAATTTATTGAAAGTTAGCAAACACCGCATTGGTCACTTGAACAATTCATGAAAGAATATTGAATGAAGAGAGATTTCACATATAAATATACTATCTTGGACATCTTCTATGATTGTGAGCCCCATTAATTATTTTCAAACTTGAGCAAATTAGTTGAAGTTGGACAAGGAAGACAACGTAATGAGTTATGTTTGGGTATATTTGTATAGAAGTTATATTGTTATGGATCCTCCAACACGTGGTGCTTGCTTAGGATCTTTTGCTAGCCAAAACTTTGTACTAAGTAGAGATACTACCTGTGCATCCAAAACCCTTAAACCCCGTTTCATGCCATGAGTGTCCACCATATCTACCTATGGATTGAATAAGATCCTTCAAGTAAGTTGTCATCGGTGCAAAAAGCAATAAAAATTGCTCCTAAATATGTATGATCTTTTATTGTAAGGGAAAATAAGCGTTGTACGAACTTGTGATGGTAAAGAAATAAAAACGACGGACTGCATAATAAAGGTTGCTATCACAAAGGGCAATACAACGTGACATTCCTTTGCATTAAGGGTTTGCACATCCAAAATTAAAAAGCGCATGACAACCTCTGCTTCCCTCTGTGAATGGCCTATCTTTTACTTTCATGTTTTTACTTTTATGCAAGAGTCAATAGTTTTCCTTCTTATTTCAACCTCAATTATTCTTTAGTTGGCAAGCATCATGTGGTGGGGAAAGATCCAAGCATATATGGACATTCAAATATATTTGATCATGAATTATTATTGTTGACAATTATCTATATGATAAGTAAGTTGGGAGGCGAAACATTAAGCCCCTATCTTTCTCTGTGTTCGACGGATGCTATTTGTTCTAAAAATAAGCTTTGAGTGTTAGCAATCATGGAAGACTATATGATAGTTGAGTATGTGGGATTTGCTAAATCAAAGCTCTTACATAGACCCTTCCTGAAAATAAGATGAATTGCAATTGTTTGGTGACCGAGAACATGGTTTGTTAGTTTTCAAGAAACTTTATGGTCTATACTTTAACATGTGAATAGCTTGTCACTTGATCATGAGATGTTTTATGAGATGAGCTACTGTTTATGATATATATTGATGCTAGAAAAAGTGATTGAAATTATTATTGATCAAACTTGTGCACTTGCTAGCATTCACACTTCATAAATTATTTCTTTTATCATTTACCTACTCGAGGACGAGCAGGAATTAAGCTTGGGGATGCTGATACGTATCCAACGTATCTATAATTTATGAAGTATTCATGCCATGTTTACAACAATTTTATATGGTTTTGGTATGATTTTATTAGAACTAACCCGGACTGACGTTGTTTTCAGCAGAACTACCGTGGTGTCGTTTTTTTATGCAGAAATAAAAGTTCTCAGAATGAGCTAAAAATTTACGGAGAATATTTTTGGAAAATATAAAAAATATTGGAGCGAAAAGATACCAGAGAGGAGTCACGAGGTAACCACAAGGGTGGGGGGCACCCCCCCCTAGGGCGCGCCCCCTGCCTTGCCGCCGCCTCGTGGACCCCCTTGACTTGTCCCCGACGCCAAAAACTCCTATAAATAGAGAAAACTCCAGAAAGAAACCTAGATCGGGAGTTCCGCCACCGCAAGCCTCTGTAGCCACGAAAAATCAATCTAGGCCCTCTCCGGCACCCTGCCGGAGGGGGCCATCATCACCGGAGGCCATGGAGGAGGATCCCGGAGGGGGCCATCATCACCATGGAGGCCAAGGACCAGAGGGAGAACCTCTCCCCATCTAGGGGGGAGGCCATGGAGGAGGAAGCACAAGGGGGAGACCCTCTCCCCCTCTCTCTCGGTGGCGCCGGAGTGCCGCCGGGGGAACCATCGCCATGGTGATCGTCTTCATCAACATCACCATCTTCATCACCTTCCTCATCTCTTTTACGCGGTCCACTCTCCCGCACCCCGCTGTAATCCCCTACTTGAACATGGTGCTTTATGCCACATATTATGATCCAATGATGTGTTGCCATCCTATGATGTTTTGAGTAGATTTCTTTTGTCTTTTGGGTTGATTGATGATCTAGATTGGTTTGAGTTGTATGTTTTATTTTGGTGCTGTCCTATGGTGCCTTCCGTGCCGCGCAGACGTGAAGGATTCCCGCTGTAGGGTGTTGTAATACGTTCATGATTCGCTTATAGTGGGTTGCTTGAGTGACAGAAGCATAAACCCGAGTAAGGGGGTTGTTGCGTATGGGATAAAGGGGACTTGATACTTTAATGCTATGGTTGGGTTTTACCTTAATGATCCTTAGTAGTTGCGGATGCTTGTTAGAGTTCCAATCATAAGTGCATATGATCCAAGAAGAGAAAGTATGTTAGCTTATGCCTCTCCCTCATATAAAATTGCAATAATGACCACCGATCTTGTTAACAATTGCCTAGGACAATTCCGCACACCGATCCATCATTATTCCACACTCGCTATTTATAATATATTCTAACTTTATGTTAACAGCACCTACTTTTATATTTTAGTTCTCCGATATCATGCAAAGCTATCCTCTTCATACCCACAACGTAGTTTTATTTCTTGTTTCTAGATGGAAGCAAACGTTCGGTGTACGTAGAGTCGTATCAGTGGCAGATAGGACTTGACAGAATATTGATCTTACCTTTAGCTCCTTGTGGGTTCGACACTCCATACTTATCACTTCCACCATTGGAAATTGCTACGATGATTCCTTGCACTTGGGGATTATCATTGAGCCTCCTCCCAAGAGGTTCGTCGAGGTGGAGGGTCTCTGGGCGAAAGCTTTGGCCAATGAGGGTCCGTATGGCGGCAAAGGCATCCATGGGCTTCACTTCCTTTTTAAAGGCGTCGTCGAAGAGTTGATCTTGACACTAGATCATTGTTGGATGGTGCTAGGTTTCAACTGATGCTTGCGTGGCCAGATCACCCCTCCCACGGAATTCAATGATGTGGTGGAGTGTGGAGCGCTAGGCAAAAGCTTTGTTCCGACGGGGGTTGGTGTTGGTGAGATGTTGGCGCCCGTGGGCGTTATATACTTCTCGAAGGCAGTGTCGGAGAGCTTCTTCCATTTGGACCTTGGTCAGTGGCTTCTGCTTGGTGGTAGAGTCTAGCTTTGTTTGGGGGGGGGTGCTTGTGTTCGTCGTTGGATTTTTTGCATGGTTGTCCTCTAATCAACCAAGTTGTGTGGTTTTCGACCTAGTTTTCCTTATAAACCAAGAAAAATCTCTTCTTAATGAAATTGTAGGATCACCCTGCCCTCTGATGAGGTTTCTTAAAAAGTTCAGTAAAATTTAGTCACTTTAGAATGCTAGCAGAGTTGATGTCGTTAGTCGTCGTCTCATCGAGGCAGCGTTGCGATAGCTGGGTTGATGTTGCATGGGGTAGTGCCACACCCCAAGGTCGTCGTTGCTCTCTCTCTCCCCTGGTTTGGTTCTTAGCGGAGTCTACAACATGGCCACGGCACACGAGATCGAAGACGAACTGAACAACTAAGCACGTTCAACCTTGATGGTGGATAGGAGAGGGGGGTGTCTTATAATTAGCTTCTAAGTGATTGCTTAGAGATCTCGCCTTTGATCGTGTCGTTCATTACATATAGAATGACACACAAGAGTTTTCTGGTTTTCACAGGAAATGAATTTTCATTGGATACGTCGCCTCTATCAAATGATGGTTAGGATTAGATTACCTTGTTAGAGCAACTCTAGCTGAGTCACCAAACTTTGAATCACTGTAAGTGCTATGGTGGAGATCACTAAAAAAATATGGAGGTTGAAAAGAGAGATTGAAAGGTCAAAATCGTTAAAAAATCAACCTGCATAAATTTCACTACAAGCATGACCCACATGTCGTTGGGTCATAGTTTCTTCCTTCATACTCTTCGACCAATAGCAAGCGCACATTCCATTTACAAAGCAAGCACACATTTCATTCGCAAATAGGGGTGAAACATTAGTCGCACTGCAACTTTACATTCATAGAACTAAACTACTTGACTATTTGCTGCTACGGTGGCGGCTAATAACTAGCCTAGAGATAAACTACTTGCGGCTATGGTGGCAAAAGTACTTGCTGGCGTTGGACGTAATGGCGCTGGAGTGTTAGGCACGGTATGCGGCGTTGGACGCCACAACCTAGCGGAAACGAGCCCCGATGGCCTTGGCCCATGTTGGCCAGTCGGCGTCGGGAGCGTGCGCCTTCGTCTTGAAGTGACATTCCCATTCCGATTCCACCCTTTGATGAGCGCCCAAGGCGTGGCCAAAAATGGCATCAGGTCGACCATCGCCATTGACGAGTGAAAGTGGTGGATGGGGAGGCATCGGGAGAGGGCGAATGAGGAGGAGAGGGGAGTAGCTGGAGAGGTGAATGGATGCAAGAGGGGACGACGGTGACCTTTATAGATACGAGTAACAGGCGGCGTAAATGGTCGCGGACTTGGGGATATCGTGGAGGGAACAAGAGCCATTAAGGGGGCAGTTCGGGAGGTGGCAGGCTGCCATTGAGGAGTGTGGTTTTTGGTGAGAAACGTGATTGAGCCATTCGCAAGGGCTCGAAAGTGAGGGGCGCGGGAGGAAGAGATGGGTTGAAACTTCCCCCTCGCATGGGCGGTTGGGTTTGGAGGTTGCTCCATAATAGCACCTCAACCTCAAAATATGGAGGCTCGCGGGTTCGATTTGGAGAGGCCTTGAAAGATTATGCAGGCCGAGGCCGGTATAACGACTCTACTTGACCGCCCTTTTTAGGCCGTGATCGTGATATGATCGGTTATTATGGTGAACTGATGTTATTTTGACTCTGTTAGAGTTGTTCTTACCTTTACCTTGTGGGGTCAGCAGAAGCTTCCCTCTGACCTTAGAGCATATCCAACGGTACTAGGTTATTTTGGCCCCCCATATGTCTGCGAACACACCTAGCGCCCGTGGCAGGGGCTTGATACGTCTCCAACGTATCTATATTTTTTTATTGTTCCATGTTACTATAGTATCAATCTTGGATGTTTTATATACACTTTCAAGCAATTATATATCATTTTTTGGGACTAACCTATTAACTTAGTGCCCAGTGCCAGTTGCTGTTTTTGCCTGTTTTTGGTTTTCCAGAATATCAATACCAAACGAAGTCCAAATGCCACAAAACTTTTTGGAGATTTTTTCTGGACATAAGAGACCCTGGAAGCTTCGGGAGGGGACGAGAAGATGGAGCGGTGGCCCACGAGGCACCATGGCGCGCCCTGGTGGCTTGTGCGGCCCACGTAGCTCCGTTTGACCTAACTCCGCCTGTATAAATTCTCTAAAATCGGAAAACCAACAGAGGAGTCCACAAAATACTTTTTCCGCCGCCGCAAGTTCCAGAACCACGAGATCCCATCTGGAGGCCTTTTTCCGGCACTCTGCCGGAGGGGATTCGATCACGGAGGGGCTCTACATCATCCTTGCTGCTCTTTCGATGATGCGTGACTAGTTTACCATAGACCTACGGGTCCATAGTTAGTAGCTAGATGGCTTCTTCTCTCTATTTGATCTTCAATACAATGTTCTCCTCGATGTTCTTGGAGTTCTGTCCGATGTAATCACTTTCTACGGTGTGTTTGTTGGGATCCGATGAATTGTGAGTTTATGATCAGATCTATCCATGAATATTAATTGAGTTTTCTCTGAACTCTTTTATGCATGATTACTATATCTTCGTATTTCTCTCCGATCTATTGATTTGGTTTGTCCAACTAGATTGATTTTTCTTGCAATGGGAGAGGTGCTTTGTAATGGGTTCTATCTTGCGGTGCTCAATCTCAGTGACAGAAGGGGATATGACACGTATTGTATCGTTGCTATTAAGGGTAAAAAGGTAGGGTTTATTCATACGTGAGTTTATCTTGTCTACATCATGTCATCTTGCTTAAGGCATTAGTCCGTTCTTTATGAACTTAATACTCTAGATGCATGCTGGATAGTGGTTCATGTGTGGAGTAATAGTAGTAGATGCAGGCAGGAGTCGGTCTACTTGTGTCAGACGTGATGCCTATATATGATCATTGCGTTGGATATCGTCATAATTATTTGTTTTTCTATCAATTGCCCAACAGTAATTTGTTTACCCACCATATGCTATTTTGAAGAGAAAAGCCTCTAGTGAAAACTATGGCCCCCGGGTCTATCTTTTATCATATATTAAAAGCAAAAATACCTTGCTGTGTTTTTACTTTATTTATTTTATTTTGTACTTTTGTCCGATCTATCTATCAAACACCATACAATTTAATCTTGCTCGTAACCATCGAGGGATTGACAACCCCTTGTTCGCGTTGGGTTGCAAGGATTTGTTGTTTGTGTGCAGGTGTTGCTTGGTTTTCCTACTAGATTGATAACCTTGGTTCTTAACTGAGAGAAATACTTATCTCTACTGTACTGCATCATTCTCTCCTCTTCGGAGAAATCCCAACGCAGTTCACAAGTAGCAGGGCTAGATACCCCCCCCCCCCCCCCCCCCCCCCCCCCCCGCCATTTCCCAGCCCCAAATCCATAAAACCACATGCAATGTCGATCAACACATAGCACACATACATCGAAACGTCACATAAGAACACATGCCATAAACAACAATCCATACAAGCACAAAAGGACATATCAGTTCTAGCAGTTCATAGGATAGGATCGCGGCTGCCTTGCCCTTGCCATTGCCATCTCTGAGGTGGCGGCAGTACACCCCAAAGATGGCATAGGGGTTGTTATCCGGGGGTGTCGGTGTCAGCGAAGGAGCTGGAGGAGGAGGGGGCCCCCGAAGAGACGTCGAGCAGTGTGGGCCTGCTCTATGGTGAGGCCACGGGCTTTGGCGGCGGTGTCGGGTTGCTCATTTGCGAGCCACTCCGGTGCCTCAATGCCCTGTTGCAATGCCTTCGTATTCTTGCGGCAGTTGCAGCGGGTGTCCGTCTCTATGCTGGTCAAGGAATGACGCAGGCCACCGAGAAGCAACAACTCTTTGTCTGACTCAGTGCAAGGGTGGGGCGGACCTCGAGGAGCTACCCGCAACCATGACCAGAGCAACATGATCCTACCCGGGTCGCTTGCTTGGCACAACGAGCTGGTCGTGCCTTGGACTCATGGAGCCACTACAGGCTCGAAGGACAGGGACCAACACCTAGCGCCGGTAGGTAGTTCGGGCCGGTTGTGACGACCCGGGGCTGCAAGAGCCCTGCCAGGTCACCAGGGACGACACAGACCTCAACGACCTGTGACGCTTGATCGCAGAGCTGGAAGAGCCCTGTTGGGTCACCGCGGAGGCCACGAAGCTCGACGGCCACCCCTGTCCATCCGGGAACGGCGGATGGCTACGCAGAGGAAGAGCTCCTCATCAGACTCTGCCGCGAGGGTGTCCTAGTCAATGGTGTCTGCCTTGGATCTGGATTCGCTGTCGGAACCGGACATGATGGCGAGGGACGGCGAGGACAAGACAGGAGTGGAGTGAGAGGATAGGACAGATCCAGGAGCAGAGCAGATAGCGTGAGTTAGGGTTTTGTCTAGGGTGGGGCGGCGGTGGGGTTTTATGGGGTCGTGGTGGGCTGATCCGACATGGCAGACGCATCCAAACGTGTCCAGACAATGCCAGAAATGGGGGATGTCGGATGGTCGGGACATATGGACTGAAAATGAAGGGTTCGGTTGTAGAATGTTTTTCTGTCCAGGCCCCTCTAGGCTGTCCGTCTGGGTGTCCGCTTAGAGATGCTCTTACGAGGTGAGTAGAAGGACATTGGATGAGCAGTAAAAAAGATAAAAATATTATTTAAAACATAAACTGAATTTTTTCTTACAAACATTGGTGAGTGTTTCGCGTGTGTGTAAAGTTTTGTGAAGCAAAACATTTGTAATGCTCTGGGCAAAAAAGTGATGCCCCTAAATTGCTATTTCTGAAAGCATTTTGGAACACTAATCCTATACCTTCACAAATGTCATTCCATCGTGAAACTTTGCAGCCTGGTAGAAAAATAAGCAGTCTTTGTTGCCAAAAAAAACTTCAGAAGGTTTTTATTTCTTTTGGACTTTTTTGGTTTTACTGTTCTCCCCAAATGTTTATGCACCCGGAGCAGAATGACACTTTCGGTGAGCGGTGGTGAATTAAAGTTAATTAATTGATACTATATTGAAATAAGTGCGTGTAAAGCTTAGCTAATCTGGATCTTGAAGGGTCCTCCCCGCTGTGCTACAGTAGAGAGGGGCGAAAAGGGCGCAGCCGCAGAGTTCCCCTAATCCCGCCGGCGAGGACGCGGATCCCTGACTCCTCCGCTCGCTCCGGCGACGGGAGGAGGTGGGGATCCCGTTCCTCTGCTTTAGGCGTGTAGATAGGGTAGGTTTAGCTCGTGTCGGCGTCGATTGGGTGAAGAGTTCGTCGCCGATCTGGAGAAATAAGTCCGCCGTCCCCTCTTCCCCTTGCCGGTGCTGCTGGTGCCGACTTGCGGGCGGCGGCGCGTGTCCGCTGATCTACGGATCGAGCGGGGGTTTGGTTCCCAGATCCGTTGGTGGCAGTGGCGGATTTTGGGATGATTTTGGTCCTCGTGGATCTCTGGATCGTGCGAGTTCTTGCTTCCTCCGGCTGGTCGACGTTGCGGCGACGGCGACTTGGTCATGTGAGTATTTCCCTCCCCTTCCTCTTTGTCGTGGTGCCGGCGACTTCCCCATCGGCGGTGCAGAGGCTGGGTCCAGGTGTGCTTGTGGGGACGGATCCCTGGATTTGCTCGAAGCTTCGTTGGCGACGGCTACTTCTCCGGTGTGCTGGTCATCCGTTCCCGAGGTTGGAGACTTCCCGACCGCCATGGCTGTCTTAGCAATGGTGCTGGCTCCTGGAGTAGGAGCGGCAGCGGCGGCGGCGCGCCATCAACCCGCTCCGGCGAGCGTGGCTTTCGTTTGGTGGTCTGAGGACCTCGTTGTAATTCTTTTTACTTTCGGGGTGCTTTGTATTACTACTGAATCTTCAATATAATCTGGGGGTCCTTTTCGCAAAAAAAAAAAAGAAATAATTGCGCGTAGCAAGCTTTTGCATTAGCTTAGTTAATTATTAGACGGAAATAAGTGCGGGTATATTGAAATAGTTATAACAAAAGAGAATTAGCCTTTTTTTGCGAGAAAGGAGAGAGAATTAGCTAGCTAGCTGCCGGTCGTGACCAAGTCCACAACTATTAAACGGATCAACTGAGAACCCGATGCAAAACCTTGGTACGCGCACAGTAAGCAAAACAGCTTGCGTGCAGCTTAATTAAGTACCAAAATTATAAACATAGTTGGGGTCGACAACTTTATAGCACACAACGAAATGAAACAAGGAAAACCTTGCACAGGAGCGTCGTCGAAATAACCCTAGCTACCTCGTATGCATGCACATTATATATATGTATACGTGAGCTTCTATAGAGCATCAAAAGCCTTGCTTAATCTCGTTAGGAAAAACTAAACATTTTGTTTTTGCGAGGGGTTAGGAAATTAGAGCTGAGAGTAGAGTCGACATATTCTGGCTAGAGCGATGGGGATGACGAAAGGGATGGTGGCGGCATGCGCCGCGGTGGCCGTCCTCGGCCTCGTCACGGTCATCTTCGGCATCGCCGGCGCGGCCTCGGCGGCGAAGGTTAGACGACAAAATGCTCACACATCTCCATTGATTCTTGGTTTGCATGCCTGCGCGCCAACCGTGTGTCCATATGGACATGCAGTCATTCGTTACGAACAACGACGGACTGTGGTGCGACTACAACGGCTCGCCGGCGGTGGGCTGCGGGATCCTGGCTATGCTGCTGGCGCTGACGACGCAGATCGTGGCCACCGCCGCCACCGGCTGCTGCGGCTGCTGCCGGACGTGGGGCATCCCCGGCGAGGCCAAGCGCATCGTCGCCGTCGTCTTGTCCAGCGTCTCATGGTACCCCGTGCATGCTTCGCGGTTTGCACCTGTTGATTGATGGTTACATACATGCATACATGACATGCGTATATATCAAACTGGCAGGGTCCTTTCCATCATCGTGGTGATTCTGTTCATGATGGGGGCTATCATGAGCTTGCCCGGAGGCATGCCGACCAACGGCGACGGGAAATGCGTCCCGCCGGGCACCGGGGTGTTTGTGGCGGCCACGGTCATGTTCGTCATATCGATGGTCTGTCAGATCGCCTCGTACATCCTACTGCAGGCCACATCGGTTGCAGGCTCTACGAAGTCGCCGCTCGCGCAGGAGTCGGGGATCGCCATGGGACAGCCGGCGGCGGCGGTGCCTGCGAGTAATGCTGAACAGCAGGCAGCTGCCGCCGGTGACCTTCCTCCCTCGGCGCCTACCGCAGCTGCCGCCAGTGAACTTCCTCCTTCGGCGCCTGCTGCAGCTGCCGGCGGTGACCTTCCTCCGCCGGTGTCTACTGCGTCGTCAGAAGCCAATGTTGACCCTCCTCCTCCTTCGGTGCCTGCCATGTCGCCCAAGGCCAGTGCTGACCCCACAAGCCATGTTTGAAGCTCATCTATCATTTTGCTTGTTTTTTTTAAGAAAAGTCGCTTGGATACTTAATACCTTGTATCACTTTATTTATTTTACTAGCACAAATGCCCGTGCGTTGCAACGGAAAATAAATATAATCATATCACTCCTTAGCCAATAAGCATGGCCTAAACATCAAAAAATAAATTGCAGAAAAAAAATATATTGCTCAACTAATCAAAAGTACAATCTGCCATTATAATACTGAAGATATTACCTGGGCAAGATCCGAGCCAACATGCAACTCTTTGCTAGGAGCGACCAAGAGCAGCGAGCTCATGGCCGGATCGAACTTGCGAACGAGCCACCCTGTCAGTACTTCTCTATATCCTTGCACCAAGGCTGGCTACGCTTTGGCATGATCCGTGGCTACATAATTACAGTGTATAAAGTCCAGCTGCATATGTAGTTATGCGTGGAAAAATAAAAATTGTTGATTTTCCGTCACAACAACCTGCCACAATAAACAATAAGCTTTGACAATAAACAATTACAACAGAAAATAGTCCCAAAATAGCTAGCAATTTCTATCCATCTCTCTCACTGTCTTTTTCTCTCTCTACAATAATGGTAGCATCACACAAATAATGGCAGCATCAGTACAAAGCAAAACGAACAAAATTGCTCCAAATCTGAATTCCAATATATGAATGTCCCCTGTACAAAGTTTCCACAAGCAGAGCACACATCAGAGCATAGAAGACCACACAGCAACATCACCTGAAGCGTCTCTCTCCATACAAAAGCATCGGCACACAAAGCATATAACAAACAAAATTGCCTCATATTCCTTCTCTCTGTTCTATCCTCTCACACATGATATAAAATTGCAGGAGTAGCAATCTTATTCTCAGCCGCAGCCATCATGTATATCCTCCAATAAATCTGGTGCCATCTCGTGGAACCTCGCCATGGACCTAACCAACAGCAGCACAGCTCTGTCTTGCCGTATTGGTCGCTCTCCCGCATCCACCACTGCGGCTCGCCCCATCGCTCGGCCGTGGCGCCGGCAGCCTCCCCAGCGCTCGGCAACGACGCCGGCGGCTTCCCCAGCACTTGGCCACTGCACCAGCTGCCATCGCCCCCTGTAAGCCCCTCTATATCTCGATCTTGATCTGAAAAAATAACAGTGAGAAAAGAACTATTTACCTGATACAAAAAAGACAATTCTCTGGTGCATTCAAAGAAGCTATTGTGGCAATCATTAAACATGCTACAGGAGTTTATAGGAACCTCATATATTCATGGGTAAATCTCAAAGCATCTTTGCTCGATATCCTCTTTATATGATCTGCCAAAATTAGGTGTGCCATTATGCTTGGCAAACTCAACAATTCACTTACTATAGTTCCTTACATACTATATTTGGCGACCTGAAAATAAAGTGTTGGGGAGGACATAAGTGTATGTCAAAGGATCATAACCCAAAGTATGCTTAGTAAATTACCACAGAAAAGCACAAACCTGAGTGTGCAAAAGAGTTGTTAGCAATTGGGATGGGCATTGATGAAGGACATTTCTGATCTACAATGTTAGATCACCGGGCAACTTGCTCTTTTTTTTAAAAAATGGCCACGATAAATCACAAATTAGCTCCAGCTCCCTACGTGCCTCTTACATAAATAGAACCAAAAAGCAGTGATAAAAACTCTCCTCCCCCCTTGAGGCAGTATGGACAGCTTACCAAATCTTTAATCTTTCTCCTCTTAAGGTCATCTCCAACATCAGTACTCCGAAAACAAATATGCCAAAGATGAGTTTTACCTCCCCTGGAAGTTTCGTACTCCAAAGCTTCAGCCAACCATTGTTAACTGAGGGGAATACATATATATGCAGGCAGCCACAACCTGCTCTCGTGACTCGTCCACTTTGACCTGGCCGCCCCGTCCCATTGCCTCCATCTATCTGCAACACACACCTAGCCGACTTCGCCCCGGCCTACCCCTATCTGCGTTGGGCCTGCGTCTGCAGCATCCCTCGTGGCCTACAGCTCGTCTGTTGTGCGCTAAAGCGCTAAAGCCTGAATCCAGGTCGTTCGTCGTCCCGATCCAATCTCTCCTTTTTCCTTTCTCATCATCCGATCTTTTTTCCTCGAGGTGTCTCGCTGTAGATGCAGGTTTTTTTCAGTTCTATTTAATCGGCCATAGGCGCAACTCTTTGTCATCCGAGTTGTGTAGTCTCTCCTTTAATTCCTTCCTGCATATATTTATGTCAATCTACATACGTCCGTTCTCTCATCAAATGCCCATGCGTTGCAACGGGAGAGCACCGGTTCCTATGAAGCACGGTTGGCCGAGTCAAGAAACTGTGTCATAGGACAAAAGCAAATAACTATTCTTCGTTTTTGGCAAGCAAAGGCATCTAGATAAACTATCCTTCCACTACAGAATGATAAAAGCAAATAACTTACTGTGTAAATGGCTCAACATCATCTCAAATATGCTGAGGCTTGTCTATAAAGGCAAGAACAAAATCAAGTTTAGGAACATAAAAAATAATTAGAATGAGAGTAGTACGTTGATGGCATGTGGCAAGCATAGAATACTCAGTCTCATTCTTGTACGAACAATCAAATGCAGCAACGTGGCCGCCTTTATGACTAACTTTTGCAGGATTAAAAGAGCTACATCTGTAGACATTCAACAGTTATTGGCTTCATTCTTACCCTAATCCTTAGGAGATATTTATGGTTACAACAACATTCAGGTTAGGTAACAAAGACTAACTCCCACGGTTACATGCTTGAGGTGATGCTATCATTCTGTCAGTATAATAGTAGAAATCCTCATATCCTCTCGCAATGAGCAGAAATATAATTTGTATGTACATGTTTATGTTTTTTGTGCCAAGAGAAAACCATTATGGACATGAAACATAATCAAATCAGCTTGATTTCTATTTATTTTGTTTACGTCAGAAAGAATCCCATTTGTATGGTCTATCTGTACAATTATAAGGTTAATGGTTAGAATGAATGAATTTATTTTGGGGAACAATAGAACAGAGGATTTGAAGAGTGAAATTCCATAACAGTTTGGGGATTTTATTTTATTTTGGCTATCTATGTCAAGAAATCATAGACAGATGAATTTGCATAACAGTGAGAATAGTTGGCTCAAATTTCACATCTCTAACTACTCTGTCAACAATCCAAGAGCAAATACAACACAAAGGGGTGAAAGTACTGCCGGACCATCAGTTTTCTCTCCATGATTACATAGCACAAATTTACGAAAAAATCATAACAGAAACATTGCGAATCAAACAGAGGTCCTTTTTTCACCTGATGAATGCAAACGGAGGTCCTGATGGACTGACAGGAACTACCAGGAATACAGAACAGTTCCTCTGTTACCTAGCTGGCTCCCAGCTCACCACAGTCAACGTCCACCGCTGCAGCAAGCTCTGTGCTGCACCCAGGAAAGTGGTGGATCCGGATCGAGCACACACACAAAGAGAGGAGGACCGGGAGGCGCTCGTGTGGTAAGGGGTGGGACTCGATGGAGTTGGCTGGCTGACGGAGAGCAGCCGTGGTAGAGGAGGAGAGAGAGGAGTTGGGGAAGGTGCGGCGCAGGAATCGATTCTCGCCGGCGGTGGAAAGCCGCAGGGGTGGGGGGCACTTCGGGTAGGGATGGGCGCGGCGGCAGGGCCGGTGGTGGCGGCGCGCGGCGGAAGGGCGGGGGGCGGTGGTGGTGGTGCGCGGCGGAGGGGCGAGGCCGGTGCAACGGCACGCGGCGGAAGGGCGGGATGGGCAAGGCGGCGGCGGCCGGTGGTGGCGGCGCGCGCCGGCGTGGTAGAGGCCGGTGGTGGCGGCGCGCGCCGGCGTGGTAGAGGCCGGTGGTGGTGGTGCGCGCCGGTGTGGCAGGGGCGGGCGGCGCGCTGGAGGTCGAGGTAAGGTCGTGGGTCGTCCAGGTTTTTTTTCTTTTCTCTTGTATGTACCGTTTCGGGATGATTTAGATTAGAAAATAGGACTGCGGGTTGATTTCCGGAGAAGAGAAGGGCCTTTTTGCAAAAACGCGGCGACGGGTGATCCGGCAAAAGCAATAGATGCTTTATTATTATTTTATATATATATATATAGGTAAGATAATAACACTTTTGCATTTGTCACCTTTGTTTTTTAGGTGTTGCGAGAGTTTTGTTATCTCTAACTTTTTTCTGAATCTAGAGCTTGATTGATTACTCAGCAGGAATAAAAAAGAAGTTAAATTCAACACTACAAATAGTTCAACGTGACATGAACTTCAATGTCCATCATATGACAACCAAAAGCACCGATTTCAAATGCAATAGCACAATAATAATAAGAGTGATATGCAAAGTATTCGACATGTGTCAACTAAGTCTTAAAAGTTTAAAATGCAAATTTGGGTTCTAACTGTAGTAAGTGATTCACCGCGGGTCCTATGCGCATCTGATAAGTACACGTGCCAAGTTGATTGGCGTCAGGTAGACAACATTTTACACCAGGATCATGGTTTGGTTCACCACTGCTCCGTTATTTTACCATGGTTTGGCAGCCTCCCCCATCCGATCACATCAGGATCAACCTTGATGCCAGTTTTGTGGAGAGCATCGGTGTCACGAGCGTGGGTTTGTTGTTAGGATTTTCTCCGACGATGTCATCATCTTCGTGGGATTTCATTCGGTGGCATTCCAGTGTGAATGAAGCCGAGCTTGGGGCTTGCCTGGCCGGTCTCTATGTTGGACTGATTTGTGCTTTTATTGCTTTCTTCCTTGCAAGTGGAAAACTTGACAGGTCCCCTCTTGTTGATTTGAAGAAGGAGGCTCTAACCATTTCCAGACTACTTCGGAATTTTGAAGTTTTTAAAATTAACCGCCTGACCAATGGGATGGCGCATGAGATTGTGAAGTATAGTTTTGATACTAGATCGGATGGTGCTCTTCGTAATAGTTTTTCGCCCTTCTTGGTGTATGCTCTAACGAATGATTGTAATAACCTTTTAAGTAACTAATGAATGGGGGTGTTTAAAAAACAATTAGGATTTAGACATGCATTCTTAAACATTTAGGACCTAGTTGACACACCATGAATACATTTAGGATCTATGGTGTATTTTACTCTAATCATAATTATGGTTGCAAAGGGAGTGATGCACTAGTCCTTAGATCGATCATGCTCGTATCACACCAATTATGATTCTTCTTATTCATGATAATCAACAAATAAAGGTATTTGCTCAGTTGGTTCGACAAGCCATACATATAGGAACCTCATTGCCTTAGGTGGTCCTGCTGGCATCACCCAGTTATCATTCTTCCGAAATTCAACCTCCCAAAATTCAACGAGTCAACAAAACTGAGATTAATTTTACATTGATTGATGAGTTTGACCTAAAACTTCAACGTTACAAATATCTAGGTACCAACTAAAATTACCAATTTTTCATAAATTTTGTTGAAACTTTGAACCCTCAAATCCATTGCGGGCGAACCGACCAGCAAATAGTGCATAATTGAAGTGAATATAACCTCATCCAACCATGAATGTTGTGTCACACAACACTTTCCCTTATCCCCTCACCTATATTCTCTCTTATTTCTTCTATAAAGCATTGAAGCAAGAGAAAACATATGGATGCAATGACGGTCGTCACCGTGTCTACTTTGATTCCGCAAGCTCATCACGTGCCCAAACCAACTACATCTTTAACCATGTTTATTTATGAATGTTCCAGGACTTTCGAGTCCGTTCATCATCCTATATAGAGTGCTCAAGTGCCATAGTTGTCCTTTTTTTGCGGTTGCCATAGTTGTCCTTTTAGAGAGGAGTTCCTACTACAATCAAACTATAGTTGCATTATTTTGCGAAAATCCCCTTCGGTGCCCGGGCTCAGATGAGCCGGTGAATAGTACATCGATTAAAAATAGAAAAACTAAAAATGTTCCGAATTTCTTTTTTAAGCAAGATGTTCATGCAAAATTTGATGAAGTTTGGACATTCGAGGAGCGCGCGACAAAAAAGACAAATTCGGGCATGGACAATGCTGTTTTCAAATGTTTCCACAGACCTGAATTTTGTTTTTTTTTTGCCACGAGCTACTCGAATGACCAAACTTCACGAAATTTGGCACGAGTATCACACATCCGAGCATCTTGCATCACAAAAAATGATTTTTATTTTATTTTTTACGATTTACTGAGCCCGGGCACCAAACCGCCGCTCTTCATTATTCTGTCCCAATCAGCTTGCAAAAATATACTGATTTTGTCCTCTCAAACTATAGTGTGCTCTCTTATTTTCTCACTCTGGTTGGCACAAATGATACCCATATAATGCGGTCGAGGGGATATGTGGTAACTGATAACTTGAAAAGTGAGCACAAAATGTTCTTTCTTTGTTCGCATTTGATATAATCCCCCTTGATTGCTCTTTTTTCTCCGTCTTATTATCTTCTAATTCTCAATCCAGTCATATATTGATGCTGGATAGACCATTGTTTATTAAAAGTTTTGCACACATTGTTGTTGGATACACCATCTGTTGCAACTGCATTGGCGGAATCTACATAGATCTATACGTCAACGATAATAGGAAGGTAAGCTTATGTAGTGTGATGCATAGGTATTGGCCATACACCATGAATGATAAAAGTTGTGCAACTAATATTCATAGTTTACTCGCTTTTTTCTACCATGATTTTGGTTTGATTTACAATACCATCGTATGTGTTCTCCAAAGAGATACATAATTTTAGTTGTAATGTGGTACCTTGCCGATAGGACATTGATATATTGTCCAATTTGGTTCCACAATGTCTATACTCTTTAGTTTTATGTTGATGTTTACACTCTCTTTCTTTTGTTCTGGAGTCTTGTATTTCATTTCACTGTGTACTTCACTGTCATGTTATACAAAATATTTAATAAATAAAACCAAGAAAATTAAAGATCATACAGGCCCTTGAATTTGGAGAATGTGGACCTATATTTTTACAATATTGCTGAGGCAATTTTGAAATTTTGAAGCTTGGTCTGGGCTATGGTGCTTAGTTTTCAGTGGATTTTGTCGAGCAACTAAAATTTCCAACTGGTTCTATTAACATTATTGCACCTAACGATGGTTGATTCTGCACAATTCTCCTTCACTGGTCTATTAGTGACACATCTAAATTCATTTGCGGATCCATACTCTATGGTACGGGGCCTGAGGTCCTTGGTGCCACACACCTGGTCACATGTTACTTGTCTTATTGATTGCCATTAGTATTGGGTATGAAATGTAGATGGACTATCTTGGGTTTTGAATGCTAGGTTCCTGGGCACTCCGAACGATGATGTATGGCCAGGAGTACGCAAGTTCCCAAAGTCGCACGAGTACCCTTACTAGAACTTCTCAAAGCTATCTCCTGCAATTTCCGATCTCTACGCCAATGGTCTTGATCTGCTTG
This sequence comes from Thinopyrum elongatum, assembly GCA_011799875.1. Lineage (NCBI taxonomy): Eukaryota > Viridiplantae > Streptophyta > Magnoliopsida > Poales > Poaceae > Thinopyrum > Thinopyrum elongatum. The sequence continues at coordinate 485,246,665 of CM022297.1, read as the reverse complement.
AGGTTAGTAATCAAACATGTGTAATCATGCTACTTGATCCATGTAGAAAACAGACAAGAAGATGTGCTCTTATAAGAATCTTGTACTAACTTATGAATGTGATCCTTGAAAAAATGCGGCAGCAAATACGAGCCGATAGAGAGGATGTCAGCAAAGAAAGAATGCCATGGAGCACCCGTATTTTTTATGATGCAGGCTAAGGCATTGTAGTGGAGTTGTCTTCGTGACTAGCAAGAAGCGAATTTCATACAGTTTGTGTTTGTTTTGAAGCATATCTTTTGATTCTAAGGAGGCATTTTTACCTCTGTTTTTCTAGCCTCCGTTTAGTTTACGCCATAACCCAATGTTGTGATGGATAATGACTATGGAGTTATGCATAATTGAACATGTATTGCCCAATCTCAAAAGCCGGTCTTGTGAATCACTACTTCTCCTCCAAAACTAGGCTTTACTTCTTTTTTCTATCTGTTATTTAGTGCACGCCATTCATTTTTGTTGCTGATGGAAAGTAAAAAATATCATGATGAATGTAAATGAGTATGTAAAAATTCCATTAAATAATACAACAATTTGTAGGCTACACAAAGAGGCATAATTTGACCTAAAAACAACAAAATCCCTGCTAGATCTGCCTGCATGCCTAGGAGGCAGGTTAGAGCAGAGCAAGTCCGCGCCGACATGGTTCATGGATTTCTATGTGGCGAACTGGTCTGACAAACTATAGCGCGTCTTAATTGTTCTACGATGATGGAGCGGATTGGGCCTTCGACTCAGGGTGCTGATGGATGGGTTTGTATGGATGTCTCTATGCGGTGAGATAAGATGGTAATGAAGTGAGTGATGCCTCCTCTAGGTAATGTTGTGATGTACAAGGGAAGAGAGTGTGCGAATGAGCATCTATTTTTCTATTCGATGGGATGAATGTGTCCGAGGAAGAGCAGGCCCACGCATGCCTAGTAGGGGGTGTGGCCCCATAAGCAAAACCAAAACCAACGGTGGGAAAGCCCATACCTTCTTGGCCTGGATCCATCCGGGCAAGCTCACCCCCATTAGGTTGTCTTGGATTTTGTTTATTAATAAGGAAAAAGTGATATTTGCTGCAACATAGTTAGGGCATCTCTAACTCTTGCCCTATAATTCAAGTCCCGAAGTCTCAATTCCAAATTTGAGGAGTTAAGAAGGACCCCACATGGAAGTCTTTCTTCATCCTCTTCGTCCTTCTTTCTTCTTCCTTCCACGCAGTCAACAATGACTTCCAACCAGTAGATGATGTCCAAGGGCCAGCTAGGTCGTAGGGTAGATGATTTGCAAAAGCAATATGATAGAGGCTCACCGAGCACGATGTATGCGTGCGATGAAGTAGTCAAGATTGGGCAATCTTTCCTGGATGGGTTCTTCTCCTCTTCGTTCAACAAGTTCTCCTTGTGGAACGATGGTGTGGTCCGGTACACAATGATTCATCAAAATCGGTGATGGCGGTCGACAACCATGTACGTGCTTCTCTTTATGTATTGGTTTACAGGTGCCGATGTGTGTGTGTGGTGTTGCTCTTCTCGTGGCTAGGAACGATGGGGAGGATCACGACAGTGGACAGAGACGATGGGGAAGACGAGAAACCTAAGGAAATCATCACCCAAATCTCGCCGGAGCTCGGCAATGGTGCACTAAGTGGGTAGGGCTACGTGTGTTGGGGGAGGGGGAGAGAAGGGGTCATTGGTGTGGAGACATGCGGCGAGGGAAGCCAATTGTTGACGAAGTTGAGAGAGAGAGGAGTTGCACGAGTTTTTTTAGGAGAATTGGTTTGAGTGCTCAAATTTAGGCTGGGTGGGGAGTTCTCATAGTTTTGAGGAGGTAAATGGCTTCCCAGGAAGGGATACATATGGATTAACTTTTCAAAAGGGAATCTTTTAAGAAGTTAAAACTTTTTAGGGAAACAGGAGCGGACGTTTCCATTGATAGCGCGGCGTGCGTGGTAACTTCATTAATCTCGAGATCCTCCTGCCCAGTCTTTCGGAGGGGCTTATAATCATATGGTAAATGGAGTAGAGTATGTGCTCTCATATAGATGAATGAGTGTGTGTTTCCCGCAAAAAGAAGAATATGTGTTCATGTATATGAACATATGCGTTTATACAGTGTTTTAAAAAGCATCGCGATATCTGGGGGACGTTCCTGAGAATGCTTTCCCAGCGAACGCTTGAAACTGCCATTCAATTTCAACTAAAGTCGCCACAACAACTTCACAAAATCTACCATATCAACTTTACAAAGCCTGTCATGATCGAAAGTGGATATTGCCATGTATCGTAAAAAAAAATTGTGATTTTTCTTTTTGCCATTCGTGTGAGCCGTATCCAAGGGCTAGGGGGGCGTTCGTTGGGACCTCCTAACCAGGGAACGTTTCCCAGCCATAATTTCCTTTCAAAAAAAAAACGAAGAAATAAAAAGTTTACCAAACGAGAGCGAAGAGAATAGGAACATATTCCACCGCCCCAGCTGCGAAATGAAGCCACAATGAATCCATCCCGAATCAAACACCCAGCAGTCCACTGGACCGGCCCCATACACCACCAGCTGGAGCGCCCCGCGAGCGACCAAACGGGCCGCCCCCCCCCACGCTTCGCGGCCCCCGTGGACCGCGTCCACCCGCACCCCCCATTCCGCCCTTCGATACCACCACACCCGCTTTTATTCCCCACGCCCTCTCCACACCTCACTCCCCTCCTCCCCTCTCCCCACCCCACCCCACCCCACCCAGCGGTGCCGCCGCCGCACAAAGTCCAACCCTAGATCCAGCCCCGATCCGCGGCCATGGCGACGCGCCGGGCCCTCTCCTCCCTCCTCCGGTCGGCCTCCCGCGCCCGCGCGGCCTCCCCGTCGCCGCGGCCCCGCGCGGCGCCCCTCCACCGCCCGTCCCCGGCCGGCTACCTCTTCAACCGCGCCGCCGCCTACGCCACCTCCGCGGCCGCCGCCGAGGCCCCGGCCGAGAAGCTGCCCCCCACCTCCGACAAGTACGTCGGCGCCAAGATCACCGACGAGTTCACCGGCGCCGGCTCCATCGGCCAGGTGTGCCAGGTCATCGGAGCCGTCGTCGACGTGCGCTTCGACGAGGGCCTCCCGCCCATCCTCACCGCGCTCGAGGTGCTCGACAACAGCATCCGCCTCGTGCTCGAGGTGGCGCAGCATCTCGGCGAGAACGTCGTGCGCACCATCGCCATGGACGGGACCGAGGGGCTCGTCCGCGGCCAGAAAGTCCTCAACACCGGATCCCCCATCACTGTAATCACCGCATCTCCCTTTCCGCTCACCATTTCTGAATGTGCATTTCCTGTCGTGCCCGATCTGATGAAATGTAGATCTGGCGGGGTTAGATTTGATCTGGATGCACGAGTCCGACTGGCCCCTGTCGGATATACCTATCTTTTATGTTTCATAATTACCGATGTGCCGATTGCTTGCTTCCTTCTTGTGTTCCGTAGGATCTGTATAAATTGTTAAACATTGATATTTTTATACGTATTATTCACAAAGTTCTGACTGCTGTGGTTGGGTGTTGGTAGTCTGCTGTTCGATTATCAAACCTTTGAAGTTAATTTTGATTCATATGTGCATCTGTGTGATATATCTAGGTTCAGCTTTGATGCTCCGTAGGCCTGTAGCCACCAGTTGTTCAATTAAGTCTGTTTGTTACAGTTATCTATATCAAGTGTTGCTTTGTAAATACTAGAAACTTGGTTTTCGTGTACTTAGTGGGATCAATTTACAGTCTGCTGCAAGAGCCTCTGCTTGTATATGATGTATATACGTACACCGGCAGTGTGCTTCATTTGTTTGACTTGGAAGTTGTTTCTCTTTCTCAGGTTCCTGTTGGGAGGGCCACCCTTGGACGTATCATTAACGTTATTGGTGAGCCGATTGACCACAAGGGTGACATAAGTAAGTGACATTCTCTATGTGAGTTCCTTCATGTACCTATTTATGGAGGAGTTGTGTACTAATGTCTTTTTTATCATTGTTATCCATCTCTATCTTGTAGAGACACACGACTATCTTCCTATTCATCGTGAGGCCCCTGCTTTTGTTGAGCAAGCCACAGAGCAGCAAATTCTTGTTACTGGAATTAAGGTATAACATTTCACTATCAGCTTGACTATTTTAGGATATTTCATGTAACCATTGAATGCAGTGTGAGCATATGTGCCATAATGTAACAAGTGTTAATCGTAGTGTGGTGGTTCTGTATCTGACAGGTTGTGGATTTGCTTGCACCTTACCAAAGGGGTGGGAAAATTGGTCTCTTCGGTGGTGCAGGAGTCGGTAAAACTGTTCTTATTATGGAGTTGATCAACAATGTTGCCAAGGCCCATGGTTGGTATTCCACAGAGTTGTATTGTGTAGCTGCTGCTTATGGTTTACTGATTGTACCTGGCTTATTTGTTTACCTTAGGTGGTTTCTCTGTTTTCGCTGGTGTCGGAGAACGTACCCGTGAAGGTAATGACCTGTACAGGGAAATGATTGAAAGTGGTGTCATCAAGCTCGACGAGAAGCAGGTAATTGTTATGGAGTTTGAAATTTCAGTTGTGAAGTTCATATATGCAAGCTATCCTTACTTACAAAATGATGTTTGTGGCAGAGTGAAAGCAAGTGCGCTCTTGTCTACGGGCAAATGAACGAGCCCCCGGGTGCTCGTGCTCGTGTTGGTCTGACTGGTTTGACTGTTGCTGAACATTTCCGTGACGCTGAAGGACAAGATGTGCTTCTGTTTATTGACAACATTTTCCGTTTCACCCAGGTAACTTCTGCAGGGCTTTTCATCTGTTTCTGTGCTCCATATTGTGTTGTTGAACAATATATTTCTCTTAACTAACCTGCTGTTACCATTTCTATCAAGTCTTAATAGTTCTATTTTTTATTACTCTTAATGGCAGGCAAACTCTGAGGTGTCTGCTCTCCTTGGACGTATTCCATCTGCTGTGGGATACCAACCAACTCTTGCTACTGATCTTGGAGGACTGCAAGAGCGGATTACGACGACAAAGAAGGGTTCTATTACATCTGTCCAGGCTATTTATGTGCCTGCTGATGATTTGACGGATCCTGCTCCTGCTACCACCTTTGCCCATCTTGACGCTACTACTGTGTTGTCACGATCGGTTTGTCCATCGCCCCTAGTACCTGATCATTATGCAACGCACACATAATATGCTCGTTATGACTGTAATGAGCTACCTGTGCAGATTTCTGAGCTGGGCATTTACCCTGCTGTCGATCCTTTGGACTCGACATCAAGAATGCTTTCTCCCCACGTTCTGGGTGTGGAGCACTACAACACTGCCCGTGGTGTGCAGAAGGTTCTTCAGAACTACAAGAATCTCCAGGATATCATTGCCATTTTGGGTATGGATGAGCTCAGTGAGGATGATAAGTTGACGGTTGCTCGTGCAAGGAAGATCCAGCGGTTCCTGAGCCAGCCTTTCCATGTTGCCGAAGTTTTCACTGGTGCTCCAGGGAAGTATGTGGATCTAAAGGAGGGTGTTCAAAGTTTCCAGGTGAGATTTGAACCATAGTACTTTCTAAAACACGTAATATCACTATCCTAGAAGCGTTTGCTCATGTGAAGTAGTTGATGTTTGTCATATGCTTGCTCATGAACATTGCACAAAATTAGACCAAGTATAAACCTTTCAAGTAATTTCTGTTGGTTGTGATCATCTTTCTCGACGACCTGGAGATGCTCTTTTGTATGCAGTTGCTTGCTTAAGAATAGCTGTTCTACTCTTCTCATATGACTGCCTAGTTATCCAGAGCTGTGTGCTTTTGCTAACACGCCTGGTGAAACAAACTTGCAGGGTGTATTGGACGGCAAGTATGATGACCTCTCGGAGCAGGCGTTCTACATGGTTGGAGGCATCGACGAAGTCATGGCCAAGGCGGAGAAGATCGCCAAGGAGAATGCTGCTTGATGACGAGGTGTTACCACCACCCTGTACAAGTTAAATTTTTTGGATTTCAGCTGTTCGCCTGAGACTTGCTCACGAGCAGGAGTGTGCCAGCTCCTGCTGAGGGATCCTTGTTTTTGTTCGTTTTTACTCCAATTTACCCGTAATAAGCAACTGCAGTGACATTGGTTTAGTCTGCACAACAGCACCACTACTCTTGGCTTGGAAAAACTTGTGCCCTTTGTAATGCAGACCCGACAGATCATGAATTGGTTTAGTTTATTGTTGTTGGCGAAGCTGTCTGTGTTCAGGTTTTAAAAATGGCCTTGTTTTCTCCGTGGTGTTAGTTTGGTTTCTCTGTGAACGTAGACACAAATATAATCAACGCAAGCAATGTCAAACATCGCATCGTGTGTGCCACTATGGGTGTCCTGTGTTTTTAGTTTATGAAAGGATTGGTTTCATGTTACGGCAACGTTGAAATATCATCGCAAGCAAAGTCAAACATCGCATCTGTGTCCGACACTTGTTTAATTACTGTGGCTTCTTCGAAAGTTTTTGTTATGTAGATTCTTGGGAAAGCTGATCTTGAATGAATGCTTTGCTGAACGGAGGTACTCTGCATATGCATGCTTTGCTTTGTGATTTTTTTTCAAAACTATGACGGGATTTATAGCAAATATGAAATCTATAGGGTTGAACGCTAAAAAATCAAAACTATAACCCCGTCGGCCTGCGGTGGGCCGAAGATCAAAACTATAACCCCGTCGGCCTGCAGTGGGCCGAAGAGGTGCCTGTCGGCCTACGGGAAGCCGAAGAGGGGCCTGTTAGCCTCTGGCTGGCCGAAGAGAGGCCTGTCGGCCTCTGGCTGGCCGAGGGGTGGCCTGTCGGCCTCTGGTAGGCCGAAATGTTTTTTTATTTTTTGAATTTTGACTTAATAATGATGTACAACGATTGCCCGTCTTATAAACATTGTAAAAATATTATTTATGCTTCCGCGCAACTCTTTCCCTTCATATTTTCCCGGCATCCCTTTCCCACCATATTTTTCCGGCATCTCTTTCCTGCCATCCCTTTCCCGCCATCCCTTTCCCGGAATATTTTCCCGCCATTTTCTACTCTCTACCTATAAAACCCCCTTGACAGTAAGGTGGGTAAGCAGTGCAGTGTAGTGTACTCGAGATGTTCGACTATCCTTTTGATCGTAGTTTTCACCCTGAGATGAGCAAATGTCTTCTGAGACTAGCCACCAATTTCAGGATGGACAATATGATAGTTCCATGGGACGAACTCATCGGTAGTGACACCATACTGAATGAGTTGGCTCACGCATTACGTAGGTCTGGGTGGCCTGGAAGGACCTATGAGGAGGTACGTAAAGAACTTTTTAGGTTGCATGGAAGGTGGAAGAAAGTAGTGCAGACGAGGAGTGAAACTTTCTTAAGGATTGCAGCAGAGCATACATATTTATGGACTGCCGACAGCGAAGACGAAGACGATATCTTCATGCCGAGCACCAAGGGCAAGAGTACCGCATCGTCGAAGGGAAAGAGTGCCGCATCGTCGAAGGGAAAGAGTGCCGCATCGTCGAAGGGAAAGAGTGCCGCATCATCGAAGGGCAAGAGTGCTGCATCGACGGAGGATGACGATTATGCCTTCATGTAGTCTGTAAGCTTCATTTTTTTAAGTTCAGCCCTACCGTTTAATTCAGATGTATCTGCATCTGAATGAACTATTGCAGTCTCTTTGAAAATGTAACTGGAATGACAATACGAATTAATAGTAATATGTTTCTCGCATACATAGGTCGATATATGTCTCCAACTCTGATAGAAGCAAGTGCGATAGTAACACATACATCAAGCATGTCTCATACATAGATAATGACTCATACATAGATAACCATATCACTGCTGGGGACGACAACGAATCTTGGGCTTCCTCGGACGAGGATCGGAAGGCGATAAGAGCTCAGTCGGTGGACGAGTCTCACGATGACCACGACCATAGACAACCTGGTCTGTCAGTGTCTGTGTCTCTTGCGTCCATGGTGGTGGTGGAGTGTGAAGAGCTGTCTGCGAGAACTCATAGGTGTTTGCAGCTCGGTCATCGTCGTCGCCGTCGCCGTCTAAGAACGAACCAGCACCACTAAGTATCGGTGAATGGACCGAATGCATGAACGGTTGCGACTGGCTGCCGCCTGCGGTAAAGTAAAACATGTAAAATTGATTTGCGAACCTACAATGTTTAAAAGAATGTACAAAGTAGTGTTACCTAGGTCCATCTGATTATGCCAGGAAGAGCCCCCTGATTGTGAAGGAGGTGGCTGCTGGCAGAAATAGCTCCCTGGTTGTGAAGGAGGTGTCTGCTGCCAGGAAGAGCTCCCTGGTTGTGAAGGAGGTGTCTGCTGCCAGGAAGAGCTCCCTGGTTGTGAAGGTTGTGGTTCTGAACGCTGCACAGAGGGTCGTGGTTCCGAACGGTGTACAGAGGGTCGAGGTTCTGAACGCTGCAGAGAGGAGCGTGGCGGATGATGTGCTGGACGAGGAATAGCAACATCCGAAGATCGTCTACATGTAACAGCTGCGTAAATCCCGCGTAGCTTCTCATCAAGTCGCCTCAACCATGAGACGTTCTCTCGCGGTGGAATATTATCTCCCCTCTCAAAGCGTTGCATTAAAGCGGAAACCTCCTCTAGCGCCTCGCATGTCAAGCCACCTTGTACACGGAGAGTTAACCAATTAGATCATCATTGTATGGCAGACAACACAAATAGTGAACCAATTGTATATGTTCAGGTTAAGAAAAAACTTAACATGTGAGAACCATAGCACGTACCGCGTGGTGTCTGGTTCCCACAACAGAGGCAGTTGGGAACAGATCGCTGGTGAGAGGGGCTTTGATCTGATCAGGAGCTGCTGATGGAACCAAGTAGATTCTCGTTCGATGCCGGTAACGCTGCAGATACAACCCGAACTTGTCCCAGCCAAAGGGCCGAATCTCATCCCAGATATTTGTCGGCGCAGTAGTCCATTCATCCACGTAAGGGCTAATGTCTTGAAGCCAAGAATGCAGGGACTTGTTTCCTCCTCCGTGACTGTACCTGAGATTGACATGCGCGTTACATGATTAGTTATATTCTGAATGCAGACCTGAGAACTAAAATAGTATTACTTACTTGTGCACGTGATCTGGTAAGTGTGGAATAACTGGAGGGTCAGGCTCTTGGCATAGACCGAACTGTCTCATCACCCTATGAAGAGCCATCTCCTCAACCGTCACGTCAAACACCAACCTGGCCTTGGTCATCCAATAGTGCCGATCTCTAGTGCACAATCCAGAAATCCCAACTGGGCACCTGGATAATATAGCCTGATGGGAGTATGGCTCCCAGATAACTTGATCCTCGTGCAAGCTATCAAACTGCGTCGTGAAGGAGGGGTAGCAGCCCCTCACCTGGCTATGCGCAAACTGTCTCTGTGCATGACAACAAATAAGCATTAGTAATACTATTGAATGGCAAGAAATAAACATTAATAATTCATATTGTTACTTAATATGAAAATACCTCTCTCCGTGTCCAAACAGATCCCATAGTAGGCAAGTTGCCGATAGAAGACACGTAAGTCCCAGCCATGTCCTCCAAACCAAAAGGTTTATCAACGCAGACATAGGGTCGACCAATAGGGAATCTCTCGTATGACCAGAGTTGCAACAATAGTGGATATCCAACAAGACCTGATTTTCTAGACTTCAACAAGCAAGCTTTGCACAGGCCTCTGTACATAGCAGCTAACACAGCAGAACCAAAACTCCTCTGCAGAATGTCCCCAGGGCAACATGCGTCAGCTATCTCCCGTGCAATACCGATGAGTCGTGCATCGACAGTGGTCACGTGGTTCTCCGTGAACATCGTCTTGCCGAACAACCACATAATATATGCCTCTAGGGATCGGTCAATATGTGCCTCTGACAACTGAACATCGGGATATCCTAAGGAGACAATCTACATAGAAACCAAACGATTGTATAAACTATGCAATGAGGACAACAATGAAAACAACATTTTTTAAACTTGCCGTGAAGGTTACCTGAAACTGGCTCAACCACTTAAAACGAGGCCCGTGAGGATCGTTGTCTAGGCCCGTAGCAGTTGGCTCCGCAGCCAAAAAACGGGCCTGCATCGATGCTAGCCAACCAGGTTCTGCCTCTAAAGGACCTATGGCAGCACCGGCCAGAGGTAATCCCAACAAGTAAGACACATCCTGTAAAGTAGGCGCCATCTCTCCCCAGGGAAAGTGAAACATATGTGTCTCTGGTCTTCATCTATCTACTAAGCAGGTAAGGAGTGACTTGTCGTAAGAGAAACGTTTCACTTGCCTCTTGTGTAACTGCATTGGTTCACCTGTCTCATCCAATTACGGATGTTCAACCCACTCTTCCAATGTACCCTCAACTAGCCGTGCCAAGGGTAGAAGTCCAGCCCAACTTAACCTACAAAATAAAGAGAGTCATTATACCGGCTATCAAAAGAATGTCAAACATAGTAAGTCATTATACGGACATATACCTATTAACCCATGAGTCGTGTATCATCCAGTTAGACTTTGGGGTGCGAATGACCAACACGTCTAAGTTCTTGCCCGCTTCCATAAGTGCGGCTCGGTGCCCTCTATCGATATTATCATTAAGCAACGGATACGAAGCCATATCTGCAATTCGAACAACAAATCACAGATGCAAATTAAAACATAGTCCAGACATATTACAAATTAAAACATAGTCAAATAATATTACAAATTAAAACATAGTCCAGACATATTACAAATTAAAACATAGTCAAATAATATTACAAATTAAAACATAGTCCAACACATATTACAAATTAAAACATAGTCAAATAATATTACAAATTAAAACGTAGTCCGACATATTACAAATTAAAACATAGTCCAGACATATTACAAATTAAAACATAGTCCATCACATATTACAAATTAAAACATAGTCCAACACATTATATAGCTTCTGAGTTATTTCTTTCTCGTCCACCCCTTCGGCCTCGACTGCCACGACCACCACGACTGCCACGACCACATCCGCCTCTTCCTACCGTTGTCGCAGTCGTCGATGTGGAAGCACCGTCTTTGTTCAGGTCGGGACAATATTTCATCCTATGCCCATAAGCCGCGCATAGCAAACATTGTCTGGTTGCTCCACCAGCTTCAGATTGGTCCATATCGTTTTGGATGCGCTTTACCTTACGTCTGCCCCTGCTTGTTCGCCGAAGTTCTGGATCCGGGATGTATACTCTCTCCCCATTGTTTACCTTGTTGAAATTGCCGACGACTCTAAACCCTGTCATCTCACCTGTCCAGACATTGAGTACTGCATCTTTTAAATAGTATGGAGACACGAAGGAGATAGCGTCCAACTCAATCTGGCCACAGGCAGCCAACATATGTGAGCAAGGCAGGTGCAACAACTTCGGTTTGTTGCATGTACACTCACAAGTTGGATAAAATTCCGTTCCAATTTTTACCTCATGCGTCTTCACCTCATTTGCAGAACCAAAACCATCTGTAGGAAGCTGAACCTCATACCTCCTTTCCTGATTACCTATGAGTCTGACAGTGTGCTTCTTTGCTTTCTCTATCTTCTTTGCCATGTACTCCATGACACGGCTACAATAAGGTGTGTTCTGGTTATCTGCAATATGCTTCTTTGCTAACTCGTGCATTTCTCTGAAATATCTCAAAGTGCCATGGAATACAGCCTCTACAATAGCTGTGAGTGGCAATGCTCTATTCCCTCTGAGTACAAAGTTATACACCTCTGCAAGATTGGTTGTCATGTGGCCATACCTAGCTCCATGGGTGTCATGCAGCAAAGACCAATTCACCGGAGGCTCTTTCTCTATCCACTCAGAAAAATTCTTTATTGCCCTGCCCTTCTTTCTCTGAGTATTAGGAGGGTCAATTGCTGGCAAGTCACAAAGACCTACTGGCTCCTCTAGCTCCGCGATGAGTGCTGCTAATTTAACCTGATCTTTTTCCATTTTCTTCCTCGCACGGACCTGCTTCTTAGTAAACTCATCTAGTTTTGTCCAAATAAATTCGTATTTGCGCTGCTGGTTCTGGTTGCATAATTTTTTGAACAAGTTCATCAACCGTTTGTTCTTAAACTGTGAGAAAAAATTAGCCCCAAGATGGCGCATGCACCACCGGCTCTGCAAGTCCTTCCAAGGTGTTGGTTCGTCAGCTGTTGGATTCCTTAGTGTCTTCATGGCCTTCAATATACCAGCATGTCTGTCATGAATGGCACACACGTTTGGTCGGTCCTTCACGATCGCAATTTTAACTTGCCGGAAGAACCATACCCAGCTCGGAAAGTTCTCACCCTCCACAAATGCCATGGCAAGTGGGATGATTTGATTGTTCCCGTCCACACCAATAGCAGTCAGTATTTGCCCTTTGTACTGACCAGTCAGGAATGTACCATCCACAAACATCACAGGAGGACATTGCCGGAAAGCTTTGATGCACATAGCGAAAGAGAAGAATACTCGTTTCAACACCTTGAAATCTGGTATACTCCCGAACCTCGTGTGTTGTGTGTTAACATAAGTGCCGGGATTCCTCTCCTTCAGTATGTCAAGGAGACGGACAACATTATCATATGAGTCGAAGAACGTCCCAAACCTTTCCTCCATAGCCTTCTGCTTAGCCCTCCAAGCCTTCCCATAAGGAATGTCATAATTCCATCTGACCTTCACTGCTGTCTGGATGTGTTTTGCTTCCATATCTTTCTTCTCCACTATCTCAGTATACATGAGTTGCGCAATGAGAGTTGAAGTCAGGTTTGGATGACGAACCAACAGGTTTTTCCTCACACAATTATGTGGGACCATATTGGTGACAACCCAGTGGATGTTATACTTCGGCACGTGCCCATGCACCTTCGCAGGACAACCTGTTTCAACACACTTCAGGGTATAGTTTGTTGGACTTGATATGTGTGTCCGGAAAACCCTCTGCGTAGACATAGCCCACTTTATCACCGCATACTTCAATTTTTTCTTTGTATCAAACATAACCCCTATCTGGACTTGGTTCAGATTATATTGCCATGGAGTCTCATGGCCATCGTTGACAGTAAGACCGGTGGATATGTCATGATCCCATGCAGAAGGAATTGGTACCTCCACTTCATCCTCGGAATTTTCAGAATCCAGATCCTCCGCAAATCCATCCTCATCCTCTTCCTCCATCACCCTCTGCATTTCATCGCCTTCCTCATCCCCATCAGCAACACCAGAACCAGCTAATATTATCGACTGACTCTGCCCAGTATCATGACCACAAACATTGTGTGGCACGTAGTCTGACTCTTGGCTAGCATCCACATTCGGTGGCTGTGACCCGGATAAATAAATCTCGTTAGCCACTTGACTACCCTGGCCGGGTTCATACCCCACATGGAGTTGTACGGTATTCTCCTCCTTCGCCACTGGTTGCACTAGGGCATATGGGTGGATTCTTCGGTCTCGGCAACGACTTAACATGGTCAACCAATGATGGCTCCTATCTATCGGCATCAACTCCCACTTGACATTTTTACAGGATTTGGTCCACAATGCATGAATACTGACGGAACATACTTCAGGATCCAGCCCAAAACTAGTAGTCAACCAGTGCTTCAACTGTCTAATGTCCAGTCTGTCCGGGTCTGAAAGTGTCATGACACCATTTTTAAACTCGCTAAGATCAACCCCCAACTCATTATATCAAACATTACCAGGGCCGTAGTAAACAGTCAAATTTACTGATTCAGACATTTTCACCTGTCAGACATTGCCACCTTCTCATTAATCGCAACGAACATAATTATTACTGGCTACACTAACTATCCGCTAAAATGACTATGTACACTAAATAAACTATACAACTCATAGAAAATTTGTGACGACATTGGTATACCTTCGACGCGTGTGTCCCCTTCTTCTTCGTCCTCTCTTCAACTCAGCGGCACCGGCCACCTCGCGGACTCCTTGCACCACCGGAACTCCTCCTCCTCACCACCTCCTCCTCACCACCACTGCCTCCACACCCGCACCTCCTCCACCCCACCACCTCCTCACCAGCCACACCTCCTCCACCCCACCATGGCTCCTCCTCACGCACAAAAAACTACCCCATAGCAAAAAAAATTACCGTAGGCCGGCGGAGAATGCTATGATCTATTGTTTCTGCGGGTTGGATAGGAAAATGGGTGGACGAGGGAAGAGATCGGCGCGGGGGTGAAATGTACAAAGAGAAACGAGAGAGAGAGGAGGAGGTAGCGAACAGAGGAAGAAGAAAGGGAGCGGTCGGGCCTTATCCAGGAGCTCTTCGGCCTCCTGGAGGCCGACAGGCCACCCCTCGGCCGCCTGGAGGCTGACGGGCCACCCCTCGGCCACCTGGAGGCCGACGGGCCTCTCTTCGGCCCACCGCAGGCCGACGGGCCCCTCCTCGGCCAGCCCACGACCGACGGGGTCACAGTTTTGCTTTTTTCGAATTACGTCCTATAGTTTCTGAATTTGGTATAATAATCATCATAGTTTTTAAAAAAAATCCACGCAACGGAGGGCGAAAAACTGTTACAAAGAACACCATTTGATATAGTATCAAAACTATATTTCGCAATCTCATACGCCATCCATTCGTTAGACGGTTAATTTATGAATTTTTAAAATTCTGAAGCAGTCTGGAAATGGTTAGAGCCTCCTTCTTCAAACCAGCAAGAGGGGACCTGTCAAGTTTTTCATTTGCAAAGAAGAAAGCCACGGAAGCACAATCAGTATCCAAAATAATAAGCATGTGAAAAGTGATACCAATATAGAGACAGGCCAGGCAAGCTAGCTGCTTCTATGCAAATTGATTGTATTCCCGCAGAGTAATCAATAAAGCTCGTGATTTGGAAAAAGTTTGGAGACAACAAAAATCTCGCAACACCTAGGGTGTGTTTGGTTGCAGGAACGGGCTGGAATGTCATGGGTCGGACCCGTTCCTGGGCCTCATTCTCACGTACAGTACGTAGGTGGATCGGGGACGAACTCGTTCCCACGGACCGAATATTCGGCCGATATCCAAAATGAGATGATACCTCGGAACTGAGCGGACGACACGGAACCGCTTGTTCTCCTCGCACTTGCCTCCTCCCCTCGCCTCTTGCTCACTCCACCTCCCTCCAACAATGCAACACACTCACCCCCAACCCCTCTCCCTCATGGCCGTCTCTCCACTCTCATCTCTCCCGATTCCGTCGGATGGACGGCAACGACCAGGCCAGCGGATCCGTAGCAGGGCGGTGACGACTTGATCTATGGGATGGGCGGCGGTGACTTGATCTGCTAGGGGAGGCGGCGACCCGATGCTAGGAGATGGCGGCGACTTGATGTGCCAGGGACGGCGATGACCTGATCTGACGGGGGCGGCGGCGACCATGCCTGCTTCTGAGGCGGTAGCCATTCCCAGGCGGGCTGTGACGGCCACCTCTACCACGCGACCACCGCCTCGTCGCTGGCTGCAACAGTGACGTGCACTACTTCCAGCGACGTGATCTATGGGATGGATAGGGGTTGTTGTTGTGCAACTATCTCGAGGTCACTAGCAAGAGTGTTGTTGTGCTTCATCTATGGGCAATTTTTCTTGATTGAAATTCAATCTAATGTAAATAGTTAAAAAACATTGAGCAAAATTTCCTTGATTGTTTGCCTGTTGATGATTTTTTACCCCTGTATGTGTCCTGTCAATAGGAAAGAATTTAATGTAAACATTAAATTGAAAGTACAATTCGATGTAAATGCTACTGAAAATTTCAGTAATATATTTCTAGAAATATAAAGATTTTATACTTGTTCATATTGTATGTATATGCATTTGAGAGGCAGCCTCATCATTTTTATAGAGATGAGTTGAACTGAATTCATTTCATCCTATCCCTTAAACCAAACATTGAAAAGTAACCATTCCATTCCATCAAATATCCCCAATCAAACACGGGAACTTCCCGACTCATTCCAGTGGAACGGAACCATGACATTCCATTCCACTTTGTTTCCAAACAAAACACACCCCTAAAAACTGTTGACGTATAAATGTATTACATATTCTCTTCCATAAGATCGGTCTTTTGATTGAATTGGTTAGAGCATGCACTTCTATATGGTATTAGAGCCAAGAGGTCTTGAGTTCAATACCTGGCTGGTGCAATTAAATTGCAGCCCACTTTCGGTCCACGTTTAGGCTCGAGGAAGCCACACGTGAGGGGGAGTGTTGACGTATAAATGTATTACCTAGTCTCTTTTATCAGACCGGTCTTTTAGTTGCATTGGCTAGAGCATGCACTTCTACAAAAACTAACGGTGATGAATGCAAAAGTGTTATTATAAAAAATATAAAGTGATACAAGATATTTGAAGTATCCGAGCGACATTTGTTAAAAAAACAAGCGACATGATAGATGAGCTTCAAACATGGCTTGTGGGGTCAGCACTGGCCTTGGGCGACATGGCAGACGCCGAAGGAGGAGGAGGGTCAACATTGGCTTCTGACGACGCAGTAGGCACCGAAGGAGGAAGGTCACCGGCGGCAGCTGCAGTAGGCGCCGAAGGAGGAAGGTCACTGCCGGCAGCTGCAGTAGGCGCCGAGGGAGGAAGGTCACCGGCGGCAGCTGCCTTCAGTTCAGCATTATTCACAGGCTCCACCACCGCTGGCTGTCCCATGGCGATCCCCGACTCCTGCGCGAGCGGCGACTTCGTAGAGCCTGCAACCGATGTAGCCAGCAATAGGATGTACGAGGTGATCTGACAGACCATCGATATGAGGAACAAGATCGTGGCCGCCACAAACACTCCGGTGCCCGGTGGGATACATATCCCGGCGCCGTTGGCTGGCAGATCTCGGTCCCTGCTCACAATTGCGCCCACCATGAACAGTATCACCACTATGATGGCGAGGACCCTGCAAGTTTGGATACGCATGTCATGTATGTATGTATGTATCATCAACAGTTACAAACTGCGAATCATGCACGTACCATGAGATGGTGGACAAGACGACGGCGACGATGCGCTTGGCCTCGCTGGGGATGCCCCACGTCGGGCAGCAGCCGCAGCAGCTGGTGGCGGCGGTGGCCACAATCTGCGTCGTCAGCGCCAGCAGCATCGCCAAGACTCCGCAGACTACCGCCGGCGAGCCCTGGTACTCGCACAACAGAGACAGACTGCCGTCGTCGTCCGTATATACCACTGACTGCATATCCATGCATAATACACAGTTAGCATATATGCAGTCATCAAACTAAATAAACATGCATGCAAATCAAGAATCAATGGAGATGTGTGAGCATTTAGTTTATTTAACCTGCGCCGCTGAGGTCGCGCTGGTGATGCCCATGATGGCCGTGATGAGGCCGAGGATGATGCCCACCACGGCGCACGCCACCACCATGCCTTCCGTCATCCCCATCGATCTAGCCAAATACCTCGAGGCTACTCTCAACTTTTAATTTCCTAACCCGTCGCGAAAACAAAAGGTTTAGTTTCCTAACGAGATTAAGCAAGGCTTGATGCTCTATAGAACCTTACGTATACATATATATATAATGTGTGCGCATACGAGGTAGCTAGGGTTATTTCGACGACGGTCCTGTACTACAGTGCAAGGTTGATTCCTTGTTTCATTTCGTTGCGTGCTATAAAGTTGTCGACTACAACTATGTTTATAATCTTGGTACTTAATTAAGCTGCATGCAAGCTGTTTCGCACACTGTGCGCGTACCGAAGCTTTTGCATTGGATTCTCAGTTGATCCGTCTAATAGTTGTGGACTTGTTCACGACCGGCAGCTAGCTAGCTAATTCTCTCTTTTTTCCGCATAAGAAGCTATAATTCTCTTTTGTTATAACTATTTCAATATATTAACTAATTAGATAATGCAAAAAGCTTGCTACGCGCACTTATTTCAATATAGTATTCAATATATTAATTTTAAGTAAAAAAAATCAAAAAGTTCTGAAGTTTTATTTTTTTGGCAACAAAGACTGCTTCGTGATGGAATGACATTTGGGAAGGTCTAGGAATAGTGTTCCAAAACGCTTTCAAAAATAGCAATTTAGGAGCATCACCTTTTTGCCCAGAGCATTACAAATGTTTTGCTTCACGAAACTTTACACACATCATAAAACACTCACTAATGTTTGTAAGAAAGTAATCAGTCCATTTTTTAAATGATATTTTTATCTTCTTTTTTTACTGTTGGATCATCCAGGTGCATCCAAAACTCCATGTCCTTCTACTCACCTCGTAAGCGGACACCCATTCACCCCGCCAGCCCCACATTTGTCCAAGCGTACAGCCCGGAGGGGGCCTGGACAGAAAAACATTTTGCAACCGAACCCTTCATTTTCAGTCCATATGTCCGGGCCATTCGACACCCCCCCCCCCCCCCCCCTTGCCCCCCCCTACTCCTAGCCCTTATGTGGGGCGGAAATGATTGTGTCTGGACACTTTTGGAAGCGTCTGCCACGTCGGACCAGCCCATCATGACCCCATAAAAACCCACCGCCACCCCACCCTGGACCAAACCCTAACTCACTCTACCTGCTCTGCTCCTAGATCTGTCCTATCCTTTTGCTCCACTCCGGTCTCGTCCTCGCCGTCCCTCGCCATCATGTCCGATTCCGGCAGCGAATCCAGAACCGAGGCGGACCCCATTGACTGGGACACCCTCGCGGCGGAGTCCGACAAGGAGCTCTCCCTCTGTGTAGCCATCTGTTGTTCCCGGATGGACAGGGGTGGTCGCCGAGCTTCGTGGCCTCCCCGGTGACCCAACAGGGCTCTTCCAGCTCCGCGATCGACCGTCGCAGCTCGTCAAGGTCCGTGTCATCCTTGGTGACCTGGCAGGGCTCTTGCAGCCCCAGATTGTCATAGCCGGGCAGAACTCCCTACTGACACTAGGTGTTGGTCCCCTGTCCTTCGAGCCCGTAGTGGCTCCCTAAGTCCAAGGCACGACCAACTCGTTGTGCCAAGCAAGCGACCCGGGTAGGATCTAGTTGCTCCGGTCATGGCTGCGGGCAGCTAGTCGAGGTCCGTGCCACCCCCTGCACTCTGAGTCAGACAAAGAGTTGTTGCTTCGCGGCGACCTACGTCGTTCCTTGACCAGCGCGGAGACGGGCACCCGCCGCCACCGCCGAAAGAATGCGAACATCGGAATGGCTGGCAGATGAGGAACCCGGCTGTCAGTGTGAAAACCGGCGGACCTCGGGGTAGGGGGTCCCGAGCTGTGGATCTCGGACAGATGGTAACAGGAACAGGGAGACGATGTTTACCCAGGTTCGGGCCCTCTTGATGGAGGTAAAACCCTACGACATCCTGCTCTTGTTTATATTGATGGAGATGTATCAAGTATAGAGTTGATCTACCTCGAGATCGTATGATTTAGTCCTAAGGCTAGGTGAATGAGATTGTGTTGAGGTCCCCTCCAGGGGCTAAACCCTTCGGCTTATATACATGCCAGGCAGGGCACCTAGGGTTACAAGGTCGGTATCTAGGTGTGGAGGCGGCAGGAAGAGTCTTGGAGTACGCGCCAAGTCTTTGGTAAATGTAGTCTTGATCTTCTCTCCTGCGTGTATCTTCCGGAGTCCATCTTGACAAGAATGAGAGCCCACGGGCCCAGCCCGAGGAATATGGGCCGACTAGGCTAGTACCCCCTAGTCCAGGACACCATCAATAGCCCCCGAACTGGTCTTCTATGCCGAGGACGATCTCTTCAACGGAGGTAACTTTGGATCCGAAGTCCTTGGCTTGACAGACGAGTTCCCCTTCGAAATTCCGGATCTCTTAGCCACCCTTCCAAGGAGTGGTGTCTTGTAAACGAGATTCAGCCGAGTACTCTCCTCATCCGGGGTCGTGAGTTTACTTAACCTTGAAGGCTAGCCACCTGGGTGTGAACAGTTCCCCATAGTCTGACAACTTCGGTAAATCTACTCCGGCTCCACCGCCGCAGCCAAAGACCCACGTGCCCAGCACCCAGGTGCTGGGGCCCGAGGTCTTTCCACCCTCACCTCCCGCTCCAGGGCGGGTTAGCACGGGGTGGACTGAAGAGATGGAGGCAGCCTTGACGGGCTCCTCCCTCAAGGAAGAGCACCGCGCGTTGATTGGCGCGGCGCTGCAGGGGTTCTGGTCCACAGAGGCCGGAATGCGTGAGGCCTTCAAGGGCCTCATTACGAGCTTCGAGGTAATCTTTCTGTCGTGAGGAGGGTCTTCTCTGCTTTAGATTCACTTTATTGATCCTTGTAACTGTCCGAAGACATCCGTCACCTAGCATTTAGATGGCCAAGCCAGTGAGTAGCCCCCGAGCCCAGGGCCAGTTTGAAAAACTGGTGTTGGGGTCAAAATATATGTGCAGAGGAAATAGTAGCCCCCAAGATTGATAAGACAGGATGTGTGTCCGAAGTGTCAATAAATTGATCATGGGGCTTATTAGGAAGTGTTCATGCAGGTTTCAACCTCGGCTCCAGGCTCCGCCTCCGAGGAGATTGTGGAGATGAGCCGGAAGCTTGAGAGGTCCGAAAAGGACCTCGATCTGATGAACAAGCAGGTCGAGCAGTCTCGAGGTAAGCGACCGATGCGATGTGTTTGCTTTTGAAATTAATTTTGAACAAGGATAACGCGTTGTTTGAAAAACTGATACCGATCTGGTTTAATGACAGCGGCGTTAGCCGAGCTTGAGGGGCTCAAGGCCGAGCTCTTGACGGCTCGGCGAGAGGTCGAGCAGCAGAAAGATGCTGCAGCCAAAGCAGAAAAGGACCTAGCCGCCGAAAAGGTGGCTAGGGGGGAAGAGCAGGTGCGGATCCTGGAGGTCGAGGAGACTCTCAAGGGCGTGTATCTCGAACGCGATTCCCTTGAGAAAAAGGAGAAAGAGACGGACGAGGAGCTGCGAAAGCTACGTCTGTCTCATGCTGAGCTCCAGACCCGGGGCCGGGCCGATCACCAGGTGATCCAGCAAGTGGAGTGGGTAGCCACGGGTAAGCCATATTTACTTCAATGTGTATTTGGCAGCAAAGGATTCATCGAGCTCACCCAGCTGTGGTGATCTGCAGAGGTCTTCGCCGATCTCCCGAAGAGTGCGGCGGACGTCGGCATCCATTTCGGCCAATTGGAGGGCCATGAGGCGGAGAAAGCATTATGGAGTCAGTTCCAGGGGTCGTCGCAGCCGCAGTTGCTCAATCATCGAATGAAGCAACTGGCGGAACTTCTTCGGATGGCGAGGCCGGCGCTCCAAGACCTCTGCGTCAATCTGTGGCCCACGGAGGTGCTGCTAGCCAGCTTCTTCGGGCTCCTGGTGCGACTGCAAGAAGCCATCCCGCAAGTCAACCACTGGAAGTGATCCGTGTGTCTGGAAGGAGCGTGACGGGCGTATGTCTGCGTGAAAACGCACTTCCGGAAGGTTGAGGCAAAGGTTGTTGCTGCGGGGCCCCCTGAAGGGAAGGCGCACACCGCGGAGCAGTTTTTTGCCGAAGTGGAGTAGGGCGCCCGTGTCACCGAAGCCATGTTTCCTAAGGACAAGTTGTATTTTTAGGCAGCACTTCGGAATGCCGAAGTGCGTGTGATGTACAAAAATTATAAGTTGTTTTAATGAGTACGGCTTAAGTTCCTCTCATGTGTTTATATTTTGTTTTTAATATTCCTCCTGTTTGACCGTGTTAAACTGAAACTGGCCAGTCGTCGGCTTCGACCCTGATACGTCCATTTTGCATCATGTTTTATTGCTGTTATTTATGAAGTTTTTGATCAATATAGCACTTCATGGAGTATTTTTAATGCCTTTTCTCTCTTAATATGCAAGGTTTACACAAGAAGGGAGAATGTCGGCAGCTGGATTTCAGGGCCTGAAAAAGGTACATCAGAGATACATATTCTGCACATCTCCAAATGGGCTGAAATTCCACGGAGAATTATTTTGGAATACATAAAAAATATTGGCCCAGAGAACAACCAGGGGCGCGCCCTGGTGCTGTGTGGAGCCCCTGCCCCACCTCTGGCCCTCTCCTTCTGGTATATAAGTCATTTTACCCTAAAACTTTTATGGGGAGACTTTTGGGACGAGGCGCCGCTGCCATGAGGCGGAACTAGAGCAGGAGCAATTTGGCTCTCCGGCGGGCAGATTCTGCCGGGGACACTTTCCTCTGGGAGGGGGAAATCGAAGCTTTCGTCATCACCAACAACCCTCTCATCGTGGGAGGACCAATCTTCTTCATCATCATCAACAGCACCATCTCATCTCAAACCCTAGTTCATCTCTTGCATCCAATCTTTGTATCAAAACTATAGATTGCTACTTGTGATTTGCTAGTAGTGTTGATTACTTATCGTAGTTGATGCTAGTTGGTTTGCTTTGTGAGATATTAAATGTTCAGATCCTTTATGCTATTCAATATCCCTCTGATCTTGAACACGATGATGATGTGTGAGTAGTTACTTTTGTTCTTGAGGACATGGGAGAAGTCTTGTCATAAGTAATCATGTGAATTTGGCATTCGTTCGATATTTTGATGATATGTGTGTTGTGATTCTCTTAGTGGTGTCATGTGAACGTCGACTACATGACACTTCAGCATTCATGGGCCTAAGGGAACTCATTGTGGAGTAGTAATTAGATGATGGGTTGCTAGAGTGACAGAAGCTTAAACCCCAGTTTATGCGCTATTCCGTAAGGGGCTGATTTGGATCCACACATTTAATGCTATGGTTAGACTTTGTCTTAATTCTCTTTTTGTAGTTGCGGATGATTGCGGGAGGGGGTAATCATAAGTGGGAGGCTTGTTCAAGTAAGAACAACACCCAAGCACCGGTCCACCCACATATCAAATCATCAAAGTAGCGAACGTGAATCAAATGAACATGGTGAAAGTGACTAGATGAAATTCCCGTGTGTCCTCAAGAACGTTTGCATCACTATAAGTACTTGTTCTGGCCTTTCCTTTGCATTCAAAAGGGTTGGGCTATCTTGCTGCACCTTATTTACATTTGTCACTAGTTACTTGCTACAAATTATCTTGCGACCAAACTATCTGTTACCGCTTGTTTCAGTGCTTGCAGAAACCACCTTGCTGAAAACCACTTGTCATTTCCTTCTGCTCCTCGTTGGGTTCGACACTCTTACTTATCGAAAGGACTACGATTGACCACCTATACTTGTGGGTCATCAAGACTTTTTTCTGGCGCCGTTGCCGGGGAGTGAAGCGCCTTTGGTGAGTGGAAATCGTTAAGGAAACATTTTTGTTACGTGCTGAAATTTATTGCTACTTGTCTCTATGGAAAGTAATCCTTTGAGAGGCTTGTTCGGGGTATCTTCACCTCGACCGAAGACCACTGGAGTTGCCTCTCCACCACCTATTGAAGATACTGAAGATATTGCTTATGAAATTCCTGTTGGTCTTGTTGAGAAACTGCTAGCTAATCCTTATGCAGGAGATGGTACTAAACATCCTGATATGCATTTGATCTATGTGGATGAAATTTGTGGATTGTTTAAGCTTGCAGGTTTATCTGGAGATAGAGCTAAGAAGAAAGTATTCCCTTTATCTTTGGGGACACGACTTGAAATCTGGTATACTCTCCAACCTCGTGTGTTGTATGTTAACATAAGTGCCGGGATTCCTCTCCTTCAGTATGTCAAGGAGACGGACAACATTATCATATGAGTCGAAGAACGTCCCAAACCTTTCCTCCATAGCCTTCTGCTTAGCCCTCCAAGCCTTCCCATAAGGAATGTCATAATTCCATCTGACCTTCACTGCTGTCTGGATGTGTTTTGCTTCCATATCTTTCTTCTCCACTATCTCAGTATACATGAGTTGCGCAATGAGAGTTGAAGTCAGGTTTGGATGACGAACCAACAGGTTTTTCCTCACACAATTACGTGGGACCACATTGGTGACAACCCAGTGGATGTTATACTTCGGCACGTGCCCATGCACCTTCGCAGGACAACCTGTTTCAACACACTTCACGGTATAGTTTGTTGGACTTGATATGTGTGTCCGGAAAACCCTCTGCGTAGACATAGCCCACTTTATCACCGCATACTTCAATTTTTTCTTTGTATCAAACATAGCCCCTATCTGGACTTGGTTCAGATTATATTGCCATGGAGTCTCATGGCCATCGTTGATAGTAAGACCGGTGGATATGTCCTGATCCCATGCAGAATGAATTGGTACCTCCACTTCATCCTCGGAATTTTCAGAATCCAGATCCTCCGCAAATCCATCCTCATCCTCTTCCTCCATCACTCTCTGCATTTCATCGCCTTCCTCATCCCCATCAGCAACACCAGAACCAGCTAATATTATCGACTGACTCTGCCCAGTAACATGACCACAAACATTGTGTGGCACGTAGTCTGACTCTTGGCTAGCATCCACATCCGGTGGCTGTGACCCGGATAAATAAATCTCGTTAGCCACTTGACTACCCTGGCCGGGTTCATACCCCACGTGGAGTTGTACGGTACTCTCCTCCTTCGCCACTGGTTGCACTAGGGCATATGGGTGGATTCTTCGGTCTCGGCAACGACTTAACAGGGTCAACCAATGATGGCTCCTATCTATCGGCATCAACTCCCACTTGACATTTTTACAGGATTTGGTCCACAATGCATGAATACTGACGGAACATACTTCAGGATCCAGCCCAAAACTAGTAGTCAACCAGTGCTTCAACTGTCTAATGTCCAGTCTGTCCAGGTCTGAAAGTGTCATGACACCATTTTTACACTCGCTAAGATCAACCCCCAACTCATTATATCGAACATTACCAGGGCCGTAGTAAACAGTCAAATTTACTGATTCAGACATTTTCACCTGTCATACATTGCCACCTTCTCATTAATCGCAACGAACATAATTATTACCGGCTACACTAACTATCCGCTAAAATGACTATGTACACTAAATAAACTGTACAGCTCATAGAAAATTTGTGACGACATTGGTATACCTTCGACGCGTGTGTCCCCTTCTTCTTCGTCCTCTCTTGAACTCAGCGGCACCGGCCACCTCGCGGACTCCTTGCACCACCGGAACTCCTCCTCACCACCACCTCCTCCTCACCACCACTGCCTCCACACCCGCACCTCCTCCACCCCACCACCTCCTCACCAGCCACACCTCCTCCACCCCACCATGGCTCCTCCTCACGCACAAAAAACTACCCCATAGCAAAAAAAAATACCATAGGCCGGCGGAGAATGCTATGATCTATTGTTTCTACGGGTTGGATAGGAAAATGGGTGGACGAGGGAAGAGATTGGCGTGGGGGTGGAGAGTACAGAGAGCAACGAGAGAGAGAGGAGGTGAAAACGAGCAGAGGAAGAAGAAAGGAGAGACGTCGGCCTTATCCAGGAGCTCTTCGGTCTCCTGGAGGCCGACGGGCCCTCCTCGGTCGCCTGGTGGCCGACAGGCCACCTTTCGGTCGGGTGGGAGCTGATGGGCCGCTCATCGGCCCACTGGTGGCCGACCAGCCTTGCTTCGGCCAACTGCTGGCCGAGAGGCCCCTCTTCGGCCAGCCAGAGGCCGACGGGGTCATATTTCTGGTTTTTTTTCGTTCAGCCCTTTAGTTTTCAAATTTGCTATAAAATAGGTCATAGTTTTGAAAAAAAATCTTACTTTGTAGTCTACGGGCGTGCTTACCGTTTTCTGTAGAGAAACATGACTAGTTACCAAAAAATAAAAATAAAAATAAAAATGGACGTGTTTTTTTGACGGAAAGGCCTTTATGGTTAGTTTTATTACACTCAAATAATGTTTACATCGTCTCCTAAAAATTTAAGAATAGAAACAAGAGGTGCGTCCATCCATATGGAAGGGGTGTTTGCATGCCTCCACTCAGCTAGCTCATGAGCAACCACATTTCATTCTCTATTACAATGCTGAATAGTAACCTTTCCGAACTCTCGTAATAACTCTCTACAATCGTCTACAACTGGAGCCATCACCATAGAATGCTCCTCATTTAGGCGTATAGCATCAACGACAATAGAGCCGTCCATCCTCACCAAGACATTGTTACTACAAAATTAAAATAAAATGGACGTGCGTAGCGAATCTGACTCTTGCAAAAAAACAAAAAGAAACCAAGTTACAAGCTTTTTTGGGCCTTTGGTCTGCCATTAACTTTTCGGTGGGGCTGAGTGAGCAGGCAACAACTCCTTTTAACTTTTTACTAGCTTTGCTGTGTTATGAAACAATGTTGTGGTGGCATGCAAAAAATTGCTAGGGATGAAACAATATTTAAAGAGTGGTGGCATGCGAAGTGGTAGAATATGAGCAGTTTAGACTATTCTGAAAAATAGGGTTAAATCCCTACTTCTAATTATCTGCAAGGCCTAGTTATCTACCTGCCTAATAATTAACTTAATGACTCGGTAATTGATTCCGCATGAAAAATCTCTATTTAATTGGATTAATTAATTGCACATGTAATTAATTCATTAATGGCTTGATTTTTAAATTGATTAGCCACTGATTTTCAAAATATTTTTGCATTGACCGTTTTGTACGGTGTTCTCTCAGGAGAAAGACATATATTTTTACTTCACTTAATCCAATCAATCTTTCGGTTTTTTGGTATATATAAAAATACCGAAATTCAAAACAATGTCGTATCAAAAACCAGATACTATAAAAACGATAAAATTTGTTTGGTTTGATTTATTTTTGGCATGGCTTTGGAGTTCAGTTTTAAAATGCATAGAATGAATGATTTTTTTTCAGTCAGATTTATTTTTCTTTTGAGAATGAGAATGCATAGAGTGGGGTTTTTTATATTATTTTGAGACAATGCACAGAGTGGGTGGTGAGAGGAGCTTGACAAGGAGGCGAGCCCAACCCAAACGTGAAGGCCCAGGACGGATCCTAACGCGAATTCGAAACGAGTGGGGACCAGCGCAGTTCCTTCTTCCTCCCCGGAAATCCCGAAAGCACAAACGCCAACCCCGTGCCGTGCTCCGCCTCCGCAATCGTCTCCCTCCCCATTCCAACCCATTTCAAATCAAACCTCTCCCCCTCCTCCGCCGCACCCAACCCCAATCGCGCCGCCCTCTCCGGCGACATCTCCGCCCGCCCCCGTCGACCGCTCCTCCGCCCCGCCGAGACGCCGCACACTGGTGAGTGAGCTCGTATCACGGAGGTGGAAATCCGCTGCAGGCCCTAATTAATTCCCCTCGATTCGGCCCCCTCGCAGGCCGCGGCGCCGTCGCCGGGACCGGGATGAGCGGCGACCAGCTCCTCCAGATGGAGACGGCCTGCGGCGCCCTCATGCGCGAGCTCCAGGTGCGCCCCCCTGCCCCTTCGATTACGCACGGCGATGGTATGATTCGCGGCGGGTCTGATGATCGCTCGTGGTTGGTTGGCTGGTTGCGTGTGTGTGCGCGCGCAGGTCATCTGGGACGAGATCGGGGAGAAGGACGCCACCAGGGACACGATGCTGCTCGAGCTCCAGCAGGAGTGCCTCGAGGCCTACCGGAGGAAGGTGGACCAGGCCAGCCGCTGCCGGGCCCAGCTGCGCCAGGCCATCGCCGACGCCCAGGCCGAGCTCGCCGCCGTCTTCTCCGCCATGGCCGAGTCGCCCGTCCTCGTCAGGCAGGTTGGTCACTGCTCGGCCTGTTGTTTTCTCCTCAAATACCGCAAAGGAACTTGTGTTGATAAGACAAAAACTACTGTGCTAATTATGTGCAGTGTACACTGTATAAATGAATTTCGGGTCCCTACAATTCTGTTATCCAGTCGATCCTAATTGTGTCAGGAACTTAATTTTGTGCCACGGCAGGTTAGCTAAAAGCTACGTTAGAAATTCCTGCCAGGACGGGCAGCAGCCATCCGTTTTTTTTTTGTTACTTCTGTCATTTCATTTATCTGATGAGAAAGCAGGATATTAACATATGAATCCTCTTTCAAACAAATAAATAAATGTGTTCTTCCATGGACGGTTGCAAGTATGCCTAATTGTCAACAATAAGTCCTCGCCAGGCAGGTAGGTTGGTCACTGTTCGGCCTGTTTTCTCAAATGCCGCAAAGGAACTGGTGCTGATAAGACAAACTATTGTGCTAATTGCGTGCAGTGTACACCGTATAAATGAATGCGGGTCCCTACAATTCTGTTATCCAGTTAGTCCACATAGGAAGCAGCAATCTGTTTTTTCTTACTTCTGTCATTTCATTTATCTGATGGAGGATATTAAAATATGAATACCCTTTCAAATAAATAAATACACGAGTGCTTCCATAGATGGTTGCAAGTATGCTTAATTGTCAACAATAAGTTGCCTAATTGTCAACAATAAGTTGGCTGATGGGTTCAGAATGGTAGCGATTCCAGCCAATCCATGCAGAGGAAAACAAAGTCTCATGTAAATTTGGTTGCAGTCGTACCATTTTGATTCCATCTTAACGAGGCAGCTGTGTTTATTAATCGATCAATTTAACTGTAAAACACAGCCTCCACATATATTGTTAATGCAACTAATTTCAAAGGCTTGATGCTTATATGGGGACTACACCAGTAACGAGTATTTTCCATTATATCTTTTCTTCATTGTAAACAGAAAGGATGTGGCTTACGGGAGGAACTAAGTGCAATCGTCCCATATTTGGAAGAGATGAAGAAGAGAAAGGTCGAAAGATGGAACCAGATTCTTGATGTTGTAGGCAAGATAAAAAAGATAACATCTGAGATCAGACCTGCAGATTTTGTCCCTTTTAAAGCACCTGTGGATCAATCTGACCTATCCTGCAGAAGGCTAGAAGAGTTAAGAATGGACCTGCAGTCCCTAGAGAAAGAGAAGGTTCATATTCATGCCTTTTGCCCTTTGTACCCACTGATTACATTTTCTATTTCTCACATATGTTAGCTCTGTCATTTTCTGAATATCTTGCAGAGTGAGCGGCTAAACCAAGTAATGGATTACCTGAATACTTTGCATTCCTTATGTAAAGTACTTGCCGTTGACTTCAAACAAACAATATCTGATGTACACCCCAGTCTCGATGAGGATGGCGTACCAATGAACATAAGCAACACCACAATTGAGAGGTTGGCGTTGGCAATACAGAGACTACGGGAAACAAAAATTGAAAGGATGCAGAAGGTTAGCATCTTACAGTTCTAATCTAGAAATTTCATCATATGACTGCTTTCGGCCCTTAACTCTGTTAGCTCTGACAGCTTCAAGATCTCTCGTCTACAATGCTCGAACTATGGAATCTTATGGATACGCCGATAGAAGAGCAACAGTCATTCCAGAATATAACATGCAATATTGCTGCATCAGAACCTGAAATAACAGAGGCCAATGCCCTTTCCATTGATGTCATGAACTTTGTGAGTCAATGTGTTGTTTGCAGAACTTGCTTTAATTGTTTTTCTTGGTTAGCTTAGTGGAGATGATATTCTTTGATGCAGGTAGAAGCTGAGGTACTGAGGCTTGAGCAACTGAAAGTCAGTAAAATGAAGGACTTAGTTCTTAAGAAGCAAACAGAACTAGAAGAGCATCGCCGACGGGCGCATTTAGTTGGGGATGAACATTATGCAACTCAGTTCAATATCGAGGCGATTGAAGCAGGTATGTTTCTAGCTTTCTAACATGCTTTGGTGCATCTGGCAGAATAAGGATTTTTTTTCCTGTAAATTTCTCTGCTGCAGCATTCAGATACAAACAGATGTGTTTGTTGATATAATTTATTAATGTTGTAACAACCAACGTAATTTGCTTTGTTGTTTCATTGCAGGTGCTATTGATCCCTCACTTCTTCTAGAACAAATCGAGGCATACATCGCAACAGTTAAAGAAGATGCTTTTAGCAGGAAGGATATACTTGAGCGAGTTGAACGGTGGCTAAATGCATGTGAGGAAGAAGCTTGGTTAGAGGATTACAGCAAAGTATGGTTGTGTTTGATTACTTGATCCAGGTCTATATCAACAACTACTAATTTCACTATCTACATGTTATGTTAGGATGATAACCGATATAATGCTGGGAGGGGTGCACATATTATGCTCAAGAGAGCTGAAAAAGCCCGTGTTTTGGTTAACAAGATACCAGGTGAAACACCTCTACTACGTATACCCTCCATCCGAAAAAGCTTGTCCCTCAAATGGATGTATCTAGCACAAAGTTAGTGCTAGATACATCCATTTGAGACACAAGATTGGGACAAGTTTTTTCGGACGGAGGGAGTACGATTTTCTGCTTGTTATTTTTAAAATACTGCTGCTGATCTGTTTATTGTTGCACGGAGCAGGAATTGTAGATGCTCTTACAAATAAAGTTATAGCTTGGGAGAAAGAAAGGGGCACTGAGTTTACTTACGATGGTGTATGTATCCATAATTTCACTGCTGTTCTTGTGTCTAAACTGTAAACACAATATCTGTTTCTATACCGTCAAAAGTTCATGCCATTCAACATTTCAGGTTAGTCTTTTGTCGATGCTTGATGATTATAGGATAATTCGTGAAGAAAAGGAGCAGGAAAAGAAGAGGCAAAGGGTATTCATATTTTGCCGAACTTTTTTTGCACTTGTATCCGTCTTCATCTACGGATGGTATCTGATGGGTGAGCGATTGCAGGATCAGAAGAAGCTCGAGGATCAATTCAAAGCTGAGCAGGAGATGCTGTATGGATCAAAGCCAAGCCCTTCAAGGTCGAACAGTGGGAAGAAGCTTACCAGAAACCCCTCGGCTGGTACAAACCGGAGGCTGTCTGTTGGCGGAGGACCAGTGCGAACTCCAAAATCAGTGACACCTCAGTCAAGATCCGTCCGTTCAGCCAAGAAGACAGAAGATAGTGGCACTCTGTCCCCTGGCAAGTTCACTTAACCATAGCTGATGCAGTTGTTCAGTTTTTTTACTTTCAAATTAACAGACTATCTCTGATGAAAACAAAAAAAACGCTTTCAGGTAGTAGAGGCAAAGGCACTGCCAGTCCTCCGATCAAGAAGTTATCTTTCAAGGCAAGTACTCTTGGTGAGACTGAAACTCTTCGCAAACCCTTCACGCAGATCGCACCCGGAAATAGCATCCCAGCGACACCCGTGCGGTCTGCCTCCAATGGTACCGAAGGCGAGAACCGAACTCCCAAGATACTCGCAGCACCAACTCCTAAGACGCCGATGACGGTGACCTCTCCTATGCAAATGACCACAACGCCTGCTCTGACTGCCGCAAGAGCTGCACCTGTCTGCGTCTCCAATGACAAGCCGGAGCTGTGTTTGCTAGAGAGCACCGAGTACTCCTTTGAAGAGAGGCGCCTTGCCTATCTCGCTGCGCACGCCGCTTGATTCTCGAGGAATGCCGGGGAATGCTGTGTAGGTAGCTGAAAGTATGTCATCTGGCATGGCAGGGCCAATCTTGTGAGAGACGCTTGGCTAAGTTGATACAGGCACATATTTTTCTGATCAAAGTCACAACCATATGTCATGTTTCTATTAGTTGGTTGGTAACAGATTTACATTGCTGCCTTCTGCTGTAGATCCCCACAAGATTTCTTTCTACAGGTCGATGGAGGTGCTTAACTCTATATATCCGCGTTGCTTGTGATATTAAACCTACACAACTGAACATAACATTGCTGGCAGCATTGCATTTTTCATGTAGCCGTGGCTGTGCGATAAACAGCAACATGTTGCCTGATTGGCAGGTGAATGCAGAAACCAGTATGCACTAAAGGTTGACCTATCCTGCACACTAATTTGCAAAATGAATCATAGGCTAACCATGCAACCCCACATGCACCTCTGCTCAAAGCCATTGTGCCAATAATGCCAAGTTACAAGCGTCGAAAAGCACCTAAGTTTCCTCAAGTTAGAGCATACGGTTTACGCCGCACGTGTACATATGTACTTTGATGATGAAAATTTACAAACAGGTAGAGTGATGATTCATATCCTCTGCTTTCATGCAAACTGACATGAACATATAGACAATAACGTGTTCACCACTAAATGTTTCGATTCTGATACCCAGCAAGGAATTGTAACAGGATCGAAGCAGCTAGGGGATCAATTGATTGCATACCTGACCATCTAGGTTAACACGAGCATAGCTCCCAAGTATAGCCCCTGTCTGCAGTGGCGGAGCGTGACCAAAATATAAGAGGGGGCCAACTTCATATAAAAAACACACAATATGCATGAAAACCCACGCTACATATCCCCTAAAAACAAGTTGTGGACCATATGTAAGGGTAATTAGAAGACCATGTCATAATAATAAAAAATTCACACAAATACACAGATATAACTGGTTCACACATACCTGCGCATTGTGGATAAGTAAATTTTGGTGCACCAAAAAATAGATCACGCGTAATGATCAAACGACAACTAAACAAAACTAATAACTATAGATAGATATGCTCTTTCTACTCTTCCTACTTCTGGAACCAGCAATTATATCTTCACACCCAATTTTTGATGCAATTTCTCATTCTTTTTGTAGAAGCAAACTGTATGCAAGAAAATCATCTTTTATTGTGTTGCACAGGCTTGACTTGATAATCTTCAAGCTCAAGAAAGCACGCTCAGTTGTTAACAGGGAAAGCACGCTCAGTTGATAATCATTCATTCAGATATGGCAGCAGTGCTAGAGCATTGGGAGCTAATGGACATCTAACAAGAAAACACGTCGGTGTCCACGGCGATGGCGCCTGGCGCAGAGCGCATGCCGGGCGGCCGACTTTGGCGTGGTGCAGAGCCGTGTGTAGGGCTGCAGGCGGTCTGCTCCAAGCCTCAAACCATCGAGAAGCTGAAGCTCAGCCGGCCAAGAAGGGGATAAAGTTCTGCTCGTCAGCTGCCGCTGCCGCCGTCGTTGAGGGATCAGGTCGAGATCGTCCACACTGGACGGGCAGGCAGGGAGGCATGGAGGGTGGGGATTGGGGAACGAGAGCTGAAGCGGACGCGTTGACCCACAGTCAAGACAAGAGGAGGCACTGGGCCAGAGTCGTAAGTATACCTAGCAGTAAAAAATATCACTTTGGAAAGAGGGGGGGGGGGGGGGGGGGTCGTAGCCCAGTTTCATCTCCACTACGCTCCGCCAGTGCCTGTCTGCATTGCATTCAACCATGCTTTCCCCAGCTTTTCATCATCGAAATGGACAGCATTCAACCGTGCTTAAAAACAGGGGCACACCTACAACATTGGACTTGTGGAGCTCCGACCTTCCTCTCCCATTTGGCGGCACCAGCCAAGGAGAACAGCAGAGCACCCAGGAGAAGGTGCGTACTGGATCAAGATTTACATGTTTTTGATAACCACTGGAAAAAGGATTTTTAACATGACAGGGAAGGTAGACAGCAAATATAAGACACAACTAATGCACAGAGAAATATACGAGGATACAACGACTAGCTGGCGAACTCGCACGGTGCTGCAATACAGATAAACATTAACGCTTATGATAAGAGAGTCACTACAGGCCTAAGGAACTTGCACATTGCTGCAATGCAGATGAACGACCATCCATTCCATCAGGAGACAATGTGCCCATATGTCGGATTTGTCTGATTCAGCATATAGGCAGATTACACGACGAGACAAAAGCAAGACACACGGACTACAATCTCTCTCGAGAATTCCATATATGCATAAGACTGAAAAGAGTGTCACTACAGGCCTAAGGAACATGCGTACATCACGCAGAGTGCTACTTCTGGTTTGAAGCAAGTTTGGCAATGAGCTCGTTCAAAACAGAGGGATAGGTCGTAATTAAAGGCTCCCAGCCATCAGTCGCCATTCCTTTTTGCAAACACAAGGGAGATTGGACTAGGATAAACTTCAAGCACGCCTCCTTCAATCCGCGGCAGTGGCGCTGCTCAGCTAGAGCAAGAGTGGATGCCACTGAGGTCACACCTATGCGCACGGACAATCGCTTTTCACAGATAAACCTGAGCCGTTGGATATCATATCTGTCTGCGGCTACAAGCAAATCTTGTAGCCATTGCAGCTCCGTTTCATCCTCTGCTGCATCCTCTCCTTCTCCTTGTTCCGCATCTTCTGCCATTTCATCCTCTGCTGCTTCTTCTTCTTGTCCTTCTTCCAAAGCCTCTCCTTCGTCCTCCTCCATGTCGTCCTCCTCCAATAGAGGGAGTGAGTCCATGTAGATGAAGCTAAGCAAAGCCTTGAACACTTTTGCTTCCATGTCTTTGATCTGGATGGCACTTGATGCAGCAGTGCCCTCCTTCATGGGGCCAAAGAATTGTGCCATGAAGACTTTAGAACGGGCTGCAAGCACACATCGGTGTGCAGCGAACATCTCGCCGCTGACCTCGAATGTCACATCAGCACCCACCTTAGTCTGAAGGAGATTGTTTAAATGTTGGTCTATTTCAGACAGGAGCACCTTGTTGCGACCGGCATCCTCAGTGTCGCAGACCATGATGTCACACCGGATGGTGAAACAATCATCCATCAGATTCGCTGATTGTTCAAGGACATCTTTTCTCATGAACTTGCCGTAGCCCCGCAGACACTCGCCGCGGAAGCTGAGTGTTTCGGTTCCAGAAATGTACATCGGCTTGTGCTTCTCTGCTTCATCGATGAAACTGAACTCGAACTTCGCCTTCACACGCTCTTCGGCATCGTCGTCGTCGTTGAGAAGGTTAACATATAGAGAAATGAAGTCGGCACATCTCTTCTTGTGACCGTTAGGATAGTACTCGATGCACCATTCATGGCGTCCTACCATGAAAGGGCGAGAGCAGATGCTCATGCCGGTGGGTGTCGCTCGCTTCGTCAGCGAGTAGTCCTGGACCACAAGGAGGTGGTACCCGCAGTTCGTGCTGGTGACGACGGACGACTCGGTGGAAGGGCACAGCTCGCCGCCGGCCAGGACGGATACACCGGCGAACGTCGACGACATGGAGAATCTGCGAGTGGATCGATCGAAATGTTGACGTCCCAAGTTCAGAGTTGACATTGGCGAATCTGCGAGTGGATCGACATGGGAAACCTGGTCACGGAGTCGCCGTCGCTCAGCTCGTTGCGCCGCCCGCGCCGACGCCGTCGCTTCTCCCCGGATACAGAGGATGCGCCGCCGGCTCGTCTGTGCGTGCGTCCTGAGCCTGCCTTTTTTTTAAGGCAAGCCTGAGCCTGCCTAGAGTTAGGGTTTTCTTTACCACGTTGATTGGGCTTCTGTTTGAAGGCCCTCACAGCCCACGAGCTACAAGCCCATGCATCATTCACAACACTTACTGATTTGGGCGAACCGAAGCCTGACACGAATCGGGCAGAAATCTGCAGATGCAAAAATATAATCCAGTTCATTTCAAAAAATATAAATATAATCCAGTTTTCATTTATGGAATGCTATATACCATTTCACTTGAAAAATGCAGATGCAGCTCTTTTTTTCTTTTCTTTTTTCAAAATTCACATTTTGAAGTTTCAATAAATTTTGTAAAATTAATCACACATGTTCACTTGGATGTATACTACATATGTGTAAAGTTTGACGATGATATACATTAACGTAAGAGCTACACAAAAGGGACAAATTCTTGATTTTTACTTTTTAATAATGAACACAAAGATAAACTTGTGATTTGAAAATGGTGAACGTGCACACATTGTTCAATATTAAGAACCCACGAATTTGTCTCTTTTGTGTAGCTCACATGTCAATGAATCTCATCGTGAAAACTTTATACACTTATAAACACATCCATATGAATATGATGATATTTCCATTTTTTTAGGACCAGAAATACACTTTTTGAATTTCCCAAAAAAAGAGCTCCATGGAGCCTGTGCTCCAAAATGCCTCGCTCGTTTGACTTGCCCCAAAGAAACAAAAGAATTTGACTGGCCTTTGTTTTATCTTTGCAAATCAATTAAAAAGTATCCACGTTGTATTTATTGAGATCGACAAATGATCTCTGCCTTCTGTTTTCCTAAGAGATCTATATACCTTCATTTTTCGGGAACACATATCAAATCAATTAATGGCTAAATTTAGTCTGACTATAATGGAATTCCGATCGTCACATTTATGGGGCCTTGATGAATGAATTTGATTTCATTTTAAAACCACTGATAATTATATCAGAGTTAGATTCAAAATCCCCACGGGAAAAATCGTGACGTAATTTTCTTTCTACTCCCTTCATCCTTATTGTAAGATGTATTTTCTCGGCAACACACATAATCGAGCAGAACTTGAGACAAAAATACCCTTGAATAATCCCTTAGAAGTATATGTACAAACAGAAATGCATGTTGCATGCCCTTCCGTCGGGAAACAAATGATTTTGTGGCCTGCATCCAGCTAATAGCACGCAGCACAGTTAGGCTACTCGTAGTGTATGATACTATCTTCATAGTGCATAGTATAAGATGTTAACATCTTAGATAACCTTATTCGAGGCCTGTGTGGTCTGCCTCCAACGGCACTGAAGATGGGAACCGAACTCCCAAGATACTCTGGCATGGCAGGTTGTGTCTTAATTTATTATTAATATTTTTGCGTAAAATGGCAGGTTGTCTTGTGACGCCCCCGGTTTAATCGTGCACTAATTATACACGCAAATGC
The DNA here is from genome assembly GCA_011799875.1 of Thinopyrum elongatum. Classification (NCBI taxonomy): domain Eukaryota; kingdom Viridiplantae; phylum Streptophyta; class Magnoliopsida; order Poales; family Poaceae; genus Thinopyrum; species Thinopyrum elongatum. The sequence goes on along the minus strand of CM022297.1, from coordinate 485,210,101 downwards.
ACACGATCAAGTCTAATGACTCACGGGAAGATATGACAACACAACTCTAAAACATAAATAAAGTCATACAAGCTATATATTACAAGTCAGGGGCCTCGAGGGCTCGAATACATAAGCTCACATACAAGCGTCAGCGGAAGCATCAGATATCTGAGTACAGATATGAAACAGAAACAGATAAGCCTTTAGAAAAGCGGGGCAAAACAAAAGCTACGATCGAAAGGCGCAGGTCTCCTGCCTGGGACCCTCCGAACCTACTCTTGGTCGTCAACCAACTCGTAGTAGTAGCCTTCCTCGGGGAAGTAGTAGCGATCGACGGCAGGAGCAGCTGTCTCAGGGGGCTCCGTCATCTGGTTGCATCAAAAGGATATACGGGGAAAAAGAAAGCAAAGCAACCGTGAGTACTCATCCGAAATACTCAGCAAGCAAGGATCTACATTACATATGCAACATTATCAAAGGAAGGCTGTATATGTGGACTGGACTGCAGAAATGCCAGAATAGAGGGGAAAGCCTAGTCCTATCGAAGACTAGCATCTTCAACGGTCTTGCAGCATTAGAAGAGTGTAGATCAGTACAGTATAGAGTAGTAGTATCATTAAGTCTCAACCTCACCCAGAGATCCTTTCTCGACTCCCTGCGAGAAAGCAATCCCAGAGCCATACTGTCATCAACCTCGGCCACAGATCCTACCTCGACTCCCTGCGAGAAAAAAGCAATCCCAGAGCCATACGTTCCATTTCTCATCACAAGTATCCAGTTCTAGTTGTATCGATCGGGATACAACTCCGAGCGTCCGTTACCGAGGATCCGGCTATGCATAGATTAGTTCTTCCCTGCAGGGGTGTACCAACTTACCCACCACGCTCGCTTAACTCCGGCCGGACACACTTTTCTGGGTCATGCCCGGCCTCGGCCAAACGACACACCACAACCCTACCTAGAGCTCAGCAGAGAGGTCCCCGTCGGTCTACATCCTAAGCGCTCGGGGGTCTTGGGCCATCGCCCCTCGCCCTCCGGGTCGTTGCGCACATGGCTCAGATCCAAGCACCACCTCTGTCGTGAATGGCGCCAATCACTCCATGCCGCACTGATGAACTGGACGTCTGACAGAGCTTTCGGCTGATGCTACGATGCAGAGTGCCCGTAACTGATCCCACGTGATGGTTAGTGCTATCGGGCCAGAGGCCCACTCGGATCAAATATCCAAATCGTCAGTACATTGGGGATGCGGTAACGAGCAGAGACTCACGACCGATGTGACCCCGTCGCCCCGTCTCGAGGACTTGCGGCAAGGGCCAAGAATGCCCGGCCATGCCTCGTATTCATCACTCGGGCACCATCCAGGTCAACCTGTCTCCACATCACTCGCGGGTACCCCTCAGGGTCGACCCGCCTTTCCAAGTATCAGTAGTACAGTCCAAGTGTCCGTGTGTCCATAATATCAAGGGAATCCGAGGTATCACCCTCGTTGGATTCCTACTCGATGTATCCGTCAAGGTGAACTCGGAGGAATCACCCTCGAGGTTCACACTTGAAGTGTTGCGCGACAGGGTCGTATCGGAAGTGGAGAAGGAGGAATCACCCTCGATGACCACGACCAAATAACTACCCTATAGAGTTAACATCAGAAGTGCTATACGAGGTATCACCCTCGGCACTCGATGGTATCGCTGCAGTGTCGTACAACTAAGGGGGTGATGTGCGGTGCTGGGGCCTGGTCGTCGAGTCTTCCGATGATCCAGCGGGGCAACCGGGACAAGTGGGGTCACTGGGGTCTCTATCTAGCCTATACTAAGCAGTTTAGGATAAGCAGGTAAGATATCAATAGCAGGTTACAATAAACAGGCTATGCATCAGAATAGGTAAAGCAGTAGCAGCAGCATTTCTAATGCAAGCACAAGAGAGAAAGAATAGGCGATATCGGAATGTTCAAAGGGGGGGTGCTTGCCTGGTTGCTCTGGCAAGGAGGGGTCGTCAACGGGCTGCTCGTCTGAAGCGTAGTCGTACTCAGCTGCAACGGCGTCGGTCTGGGCGTCTATCGAGAGAGAAGGAGGGGGGAAGAAACGATAAATTCACGACAAAGATGCAAACAATATGCATGACATGTCTAAATGATATGCAGAGGTGTTCTACTGCCTAACTAAATGATTTAGTTAAATTAGAAATTTATTCGGATTTATTTTATTAAAGTTGAGCACTATTCATTTATCGAAATCAGTCTAAAAGTTCCATGTTCAGATAGCTAGGGTCATCTGACGGATGAACGGACCACGTATTCGGATTCGTCTTGAAATTCTGAGCAACTTTCATATGTAAATTATTTTCATCTGAGCTACGGTTTATTTTATATTAATTTATAAAGATTTAATCAATTTCTGGAAATAACAGATTTAATTTAATTCAAAAATGTTTATTGCGTCATCATGACATCAGCAGTCAACAGGGTCAGTGGACTGGGTCAAACTGACGTGTGGGTCCCACTGTCATAGACTGTCTAGTTAATTAATAGATTAGTTTAATTAGTAGGTTAATTAAGTTTAATTAAACCAGATTAATTAAGTTAATTAATGATTTAGTTAATTAATTAATATTTATTATTATTATTATTTTCTTTTTTTTTTTACAGAAAAAGGGGCGTGGGGCCCCTTGGTCAGCGGCCCAGGCCTTAGCGGGCGACGGGTTACGGGCGCTGGGGCGGGGCGCACCCAGGCGCCCATCACGCGAGGGGGCGAGGCCGGCCGACCGGGGCTGTGCCCGGCAGCGGCGAGGCCACGACGGGGCGGCGCCGGGGCGCGGCGCGGGCGAGCACAGGGGAGCGAGCCGCAGGCGCGGCTAGGCGCTGGCGGGCGCAGCAGCGGCGGCGGCGGCCGAACAGGAAGCAGCGGCAGTGGGCGAGCGGGAGCGACAGGCGCGGCAGCCGGCAGCAGAGTGGCGCCAAGGGAGCTCGGCCGGGAGCAGCAGAGGGTGCGGCCGGGGACGCGACAGCTGCGGTCGCCGGTGGCAGCGGTGCGGGAGGAGAAGCAGGGGGCGGCTGGGGGCGTCGTCGGGCGCGGCCTGGATGCGTCCGGACGAGGCGCGGGCGAGCACGGCCGTGGTGCGGGGCAAGCGGGCGGTGGACGACGCGTGTGGGACAGGGGCGGCGAGGCCACAGCGGTGGCTGTGGGCGAGCGACGGACGACGGGCGAGGGAGCAGCAGTGGTCCAGCGCGGACGAGGCGCGTGAGCGTGCCGGGGATCAGAGGGCGTGGCCAGGCGCGGAGTGCGCGTGTGTGCGCACGGGGACAAAGGGGAGAGGAGGAGAGGCCAGGGGCCTCACCGGCATTTGCAGGGGCACAGGCGCGTCGAGGCTTGGGGGCGACCCGTGGGGAGGAGGACGGGGACGATCGACGGAGGCGGGGAGGCGGTCCGGCGACGGGCGCGGCATTGGGGAGCGAGGGGGGGAAGTGAGGGAGAGGGGCTAGGGTTTCGGGGTGAGGAGGATAAGTAGGCAGGGGTGGGCCATCCTGGTGGGTTAGCTGGGCCAAGGCCCAAATGGGCCAGGGGGCTTTTCTTTCTATTTTATTTCCCTTTTGTTTTTCTGTTTTCTCTCTTTCTCACTTTGCAAAAAGTTTAGGTACGATTTGAGTTTTGTAAAATATGAGACTATGCCACTTAAGTACTATGCAATATTTAGTAAAGCCAGAAAATGGTTTGGTAAATAAATGATTTCATTAGAATTTTATTTAATTGAAAAAGTATTAATTGGTGCTGTTTTGTTACTGTTTGAGGTTGTTAGAGTTACTTAACTAATTTCATGAATGTTGATTACAATTTTATAATTGCCTCTGGATTATTTGCTATTCAATAAACATTTTAGTTTCCACTTTGGAACAACTTTTGTTTTCACTTTAACTTAAATTGAAGTTTGATTTAGGAATTTGAAATGAGATATAATGCAATAATGATCAAGCACTGTTAAGCAGGGTGACTTGGCATTATCAGTGGGAGGTTACTGTGGCTAATGACATGTGGTGTTACAAATTCTCCTCCTCTAACAAGAATTCTCGTCCCGAGAATTAAGAGGTGGAGTAAGGGGAAGAGTTCTGGTTACGAAATTCTAACTAGTCTCATTGTTCTTAGTTGCTCTTCTCGAAGAAGTTGATCCCTTTGTTGATGTCTTCAACTTTCTGCTTCAGGTCATTATGATGAAGTAGGCATCCTTTCCTCGGGATCTTCATCGTATTTACGAAAAGGGATAAGGGGTAGCTTCGAAAGGATAGACCTCTACAAGGTTGCTTATCTTGTAGATATTATTAGGGAAGGTAGCGAAAAGTAACTCTCGAATTGAAACTTAAGAAATTATCGAGAGTAAAGTAAGTAAGTGCAAAATAGAAGTTTCAAGCGCATAGGCAATCGTTCGTTGCCTGATATGAAAAGTGAAAGGGGTTCAGAGCAATGGGAATAAGTATTGCATGTCAGAGGATAGTCTGTCAGTTATGTCGACGACAACATCGGTACCAAGTGCGAGGGACGAAGAGAACAATTTTCCTGCTCGTTGAACGAGGCGGACCAATAGGCAAAGTTCTCGTCCATCGGTGGTTACCGTAATGTCATCAACAATAGTAACAGGGTCTCACTGACAGAGTTGTAGACCGAGATGTTTCCATAGGCAGAGAATTATTTCTGCTTAGATAAGCTAGATTACTGGAAAGGTTAAACAAAACAATGGAATGGAAATTATGATTAATTGATTATTCAAATTAACCAAAGGGGAAGGAAGATGTGTTTACACACCAAAAATTGGTAGTATATCCTTCCCAGGGAAAAAGCGGAACATGATATACATGATAGGGCAGCAAGTTCAAAAGCATTTAGATAAAGGGGCGAAGGAAGAATCATGATATTACCCATACAACGATGTTTGGATAATTGATGAAGGGACATGCAACGTTGCGTTTTCACTGTTCTCAATGATATTCGGAATACCATAGTCATGCTCCGAGGTAGCGATAACATGGTGTTTCAAGTAAGGGTTGGATCGAAAGATCACAATAGATACGAAGGAACAATTTCAAGAATATCAAGGGACTCAATGTATGAGCAAAACATCATCAGGTGAGTGTTGGAGGAAGTCAAGGATGTGGTCGATGATAACACAAATCATCGAGGGGCAAGATTGGTATTTCGCATCATGAATTCAATTGATAACTTGGATGAAGTCACAGTGTTGACGATGATCACATCACATTTGTCAAGGGGTTTCAAGAGGATGCAATCGAACCGCAACGACATTTTGCAAGGAAATGTCGAAGCGAAAGGTTATTGGACCCACGGACACGACACAAGCTCAAAATCAAGCTTGCTGTTCGAGGTGAAATGATTAAATGAGGAAGATCGACGTAAGCTTAGCTCATCGTCGGAAGTTGCTCCGGGTTATAGGGACCAGGTAGCACAGTTGAAATTTGCACAATAGGGATATAGACGATCAGGTTAGGAAAGAATCGAAGGTTTATTAAATTCGTAAGCAACAAAAAATACTTAGAGTTATTGAATCGTAGTGCGGAATCGATTCACTTACCGGTGTCCTCGAGTGACCAACAACTCAGAACCCGGGGATATTGGAATTGGTGATCAATAGTAGTTTGATGAAGAACTCATAAGAAGTTATGTAGTTCCTGTGATATTCCCGAGATACCAGGGGGTAATACTCGAGGGTAAATCAAGATAGAGGTTGGGTAGGCATATTGGTTTGCAGAAGACAAGTGCCTTTACTTGTCCGAGAAAATGGAATCAAGGAAAAATTATGATCGGAACCACGATCACAAAGGATCAACTCACAGGTACAGATGAACCTTTAAGAGAAGCTTCCATGATAAGTTCTGCATCGGGTCCATGGGCATGAACGCAAAGGTTCAAGGTCGACTCCCACTTCTTCAATGCATCACCTGTCATTCACTTCTCGCATTCGGGGAAGCTGTAGTGTTGAAGTTTTATCTGGCGAAATACGAGAAGAGTATGACTGTAGAGGTTTCTGGGTTCTCGCTGATGGCAAAAGCATAGATACAACCCATCGGAACATTTTACGAGTCTATACAACCATCAACCAAAGCAAGGGATACGAGTTCGAAAGCAAAGTGTCGAAGTCAAAGTAGATGATACAATTTACCGAAGGTATTAGCATCAGGGAAGAACTCACAAGGTTATTGAATACGATGGACAATCGATTGCAAGTAGATTAGCCGAGAACCAACTCATGTCCAAATTGACGTCTGAGCCAGAAGGATGAGTTCTAGGAATCGACTGTTGATTGCGAGCATTCGCAACATGATGAATCAATAGGCTCAAGATGGTAATGACAAAGGATGTTAATGAATATTGCCGGACGTATGGATTTAACCATAATGCAGGCAGACAAGACTTTTGGGAGCACTAGGCTACAGAGGATCTTCGGGAGATCGGATAGCAATACGAAGTATTTCGTGAAACACATGAACAACTGGGGATGAATGGATCCTCGGAAATGTGAGGAATTATTCGTAAGTATGTTCAGGCGGAAAGGAACTTCAAGGCAGTGGGTTCAGAGAATTTTCGATATGTTGGATGGAACAAAAGAGTAACTAGAATGAATATATGTACGACGAGTGTAAGTAGTTATTCATCAGGATTTATCGGTGGTCAGGAACTGCAAAGCAGTGGGCACAGGGTCTCGGAAATCATCGAGGAGGATCTTCAGAATCTTCTGGCGAAGCAAGCGATCATCTGAAGTGAAGGGGCTCTCCGGTAGAAAGTGGTTACGAGAACCTAATGTCAGAGTTAGTAAAATATTTAACCCGAATAGACAAGAGAACAGAGTCCCAGAGTATAGACGAGGAATAAAAGATCCTAATACCATCCAGTTGGCGACGTGGGCCCGTAAGCCACACATCCAAATTAGTAAATTTTTTGCAATGACTAGACTCAACTTCGGCCAAGGAGTTGGAAAGGGGGATTCCTACAGGCAGTTGGCTCTGATACCAACTTGTGACGCCCCCGGCTCAATCATGCACTAATCATACATGCAAATGCACACGATCAAGCCTAAGGACTCACGGGAAGATATCACAACACAACTCTAAAACATAAATAAAGTCATACAAGCTATATATTACAAGCCAGGGGCCTCGAGGGCTCGAATACATAAGCTCACATACAAGCGTCAGCGGAAGCATCAGATATCTGAGTACAGATATGAAACAGAAACAGATAAGCCTTTAGAAAAGCGGGGCAAAACAAAAGCTACGATCGAAAGGCGCATGCCTCCTGCCTGGGACCCTCCGAACCTACTCCTGGTCGTCAACCAACTCGTAGTAGTAGCCTTCCTCGGGGAAGTAGTAGCGGTCGACGGCAGGAGCAGCTGTCTCAGGGGGCTCCGTCATCTGGTTGCATCAAAAGGATATACGGGGAAAAAGAAAGCAAAGCAACCATGAGTACTCATCCGAAGTACTCAGCAAGCAAGGATCTACACTACATATGCAACATTATCAAAGGAAGGCTGTATATGTGGACTGGGCTGCAGAAATGCCAGAATAGAGGGGAAAGCCTAGTCCTATCGAAGACTAGCATCTTCAACGGTCTTGCAGCATTAGAAGAGTGTAGAGTAGTAGTATCATTAAGTCTCAACCTCACCCAGAGATCCTTTCTCGACTCCCTGCGAGAAAGCAATCCCAGAGCCATACTGTCATCAACCTCGGCCAAAGATCCTTTCTCGACTCCCTGCAAGAAAGCAATCCCAGAGCCATACTTTCCATTTCTCATCACAAGTATCCAATTCTAGTTGTATCGATCGGGATACAACTCCGAGCGTCCGTTACCGAGGATCCGGCTATGCATAGATTAGTTCTTCCCTGCAGGGGTGCACCAACTTACCCACCACGCTCGCTTAACTCCGGCCGGTCACACTTTTCTGGGTCATCCCCGGCCTCGGCCAAACGACACACCGCAACCCTACCTAGAGCTCAGCAAAGAGGTCCCTGTCGGTCTATCTCCTAAGCGCTTGGGGGTCTTGGGCTATCGCCCCTCGCCCTCCGGGTCGTTGCGCACATGGCTCAGATCCAAGCACCACCTCTGTCGTGAATGGCGCCAATCACTCCATGCCGCACTGATGAACTTGACGTCTGACAGAGCTTTCGGCTGATGCTACGATGCAGAGTGCCCATAACTGAACCCACGTGATGGTTAGTGCTAGCGGGCCAGAGGCCCACTCGGATCAAATATCCAAATCGTTAGTACATTGGGGGTGCGGTAACAAGCAGAGTCTCACGACCGATGTGACCCCGTCGCCCCGTCTCGAGGACTTGCGTCAAGGGCCAAGAATGCCCGGCCACGCCTCGTATTCATCACTCGGGCACCATCCAGGTCAACCCGTCTCCACATCACTCGCGGGTACCCCTCAGGGTCGACCCGCCTTTCCAAGTATCAGTAGTACAGTCCAAGTGTCCGTGTGTCCATAACATCAAGAGAATCCGAGGTATCACCCTCGTTGGATTCCTACTCGATGTATCCATCAAGGTGAACTCGGAGGAATCACCCTCGAGGTTCACACTTGAAGTGTTGCGCGACAGGGTCGTATCGGAAGTGGAGAAGGAGGAATCACCCTCGATGACCACGACCAAATAGCTACTCTACAGAGTTAACATCAGAAGTGCTATACGAGATATCACCCTCGGCACTCGATGGTATCGCTGTAGTGTCGTACAACTAAGGGAGTGATGTGCGGTGCTGGGGCCTGGTCGTCGAGTCTTCCGATGATCCAGCGGGGCAACCGGGACAAGTGGGGTCACTGGGGTCTCTATCTAGCCTATACTAAGCAGTTTAGGATAAGCAGGTAAGGTATCAATAGCAGGTTACAATAAACAGGCTATGCATCAGAATAGGTAAAGCAGTAGCAGCAGCATTTCTAATGCAAGCACAAGAGAGAAAGAATAGGCGATATCGAAATGTTCAAAGGAGGGGTGCTTGCCTGGTTGCTCTGGCAAGAAGGAGGGGTCGTCAACGGGCTGCTCGTCTGGAGCGTAGTCGTACTCAGCTGCAACGGCGTCGGTCTCGGCGTCTATCGAGAGAGAAGGAGGGGGGAAGAAACGATAAATTCACAACAAAGATGCAAACAATATGCATGACATGTCTAAATGATATGCAGAGGTGTTCTACTGCCTAACTAAATGATTTAGTTAAATTAGGAATTTATTCGGATTTATTTTATTAAAGTTAAGCACTATTCATTTATGAAATCAGTCTAAAAGTTCTATGTTCAGGTAGCTAGGGGCATCTGACGGATGAACGGACCACGTATTCGGATTCGTCTCGAAATTCTGAGCAACTTTCATATATAAATTACTTTCATCTGAGCTACGGTTTATTTTAGATTAATTTATAAAGATTTAATCAATTTCTGGAAATAACAGATTTAATTTAATTCGAAAATGTTTATTGCGTCATCATGACGTCAGCTGTCAACAGGGTCAGTTGACTGGGTCAAACTGACGTGTGGGTCCCACTGTCATAGACTGTTTAGTTAATTAACAGATTAGTTTAATTAGTAGGTTAATTAAGTTTAATTAAACCAGATTAATTAAGTTAATTAATGATTTAGTTAATATTTATTTTTATTTTTATTATTATTTTCTTCTTTTTTCTTTTCTTTTTTTTTACAGAAAAAGGGGCGTGGGGCCCCTTGGTCAGCGGCCCAGGCCTTAGCGGGCGACGGGTTACGGGCGCTGGGGCGGGGCGCACCCAGGCGCCCATCACGCGAGGGGGCGAGGCCGACCGACCGGGGCTGTGCCCGGCAGCGGTGAGGCCACGGCGGGGCGGCGCCGGGGCGCGGCGCGGGCGAGCGCAGGGGAGCGAGCCGCGGGCGCGGCTAGGCGCTGGCGGGCGCAGCAGCGGCGGCGGCGGCCGCACAGGAAGCAGCGGCAGTGGGCGAGCGGGAGCGGCAGGCGCGGCAGCCGGCAGCAGAGTGGCGCCAAGGGAGCTCGACCGGGAGCAGCAGAGGGTGCGGCCGGGGATGCGGCAGCTGCGGTCGTCGGTGGCAGCGGTGCGGGAGGAGAAGCAGGGGGCGGCCGCGGGCGTCGTCGGGCGCTGCGTGGACGCGTCCGGACGAGGCGCGGGCGAGCACGGCCGTGGCGCGGGGCAAGCGGGCGGTGGACGACGCGTGCGGGACAGGGGCGGCGAGGCCACAGCGGTGGCCGTGGGCGAGCGACGGATGACGGGCGAGGGAGCAGCAGGGGTCCGGCGCGGACGAGTTGCGTGCGCGTGCCGGGGATCAGAGGGCGTGGCCAGGCGCGGAGTGCGCATGCGTGCGCGCGGGGACAGGGGGAGAGGAGGAGAGGCCGGGGGCCTCACCGGCGTTTGCAGTGGCACAGGGGCGTCGAGGCTCGGGGGCAACCCGTGGGAAGGAGGACGGGTACGATCGACGGAGACGGGGAGGCGGTCCGGCGACGGGCGCGGCGTTGGGGAGCGAGGGAGGGAGGGGGAGTGAGGGAGAGGGGCTAGGGTTTCGGGGTGAGGGGGATAAATAGGCAGGGGTGGGCCGTCCTGGTGGGTTAGCTGGGCCAAGGCCCCAATGGGCTAGGGGGCTTTTCTTTCTATTTTATTTCCCTTTTGTTTTTCTGTTTTCTCTCTTTCTCAATTTGCAAAAAGTTTAGCCACGATTTGAGTTTTGTAAAATATGAGACTATGCCACTTAAGTACTATGCAATATTTAGTAAAGCCAGAAAATGGTTTGGTAAATAAATGATTTCATTAAAATTTTATTTAATTGAAAAAGTATTAATTGGTGCTGTTTTGTTACTGTTTGAGGTTGTTAGAGTTACTTAACTAATTTCATGAATGTTGATTACAATTTTATAATTGCCTCTGGATTATTTGCTATTCAATAAACATTTTAGTTTCCACTTTGGAACAACTTTTGTTTTCACTTTAACTTAAATTGAAGTTTGATTTAGGAATTTGAAATGAGATATAATGCAATAATGATCAAGCACTGTTAAGCAAGGTGACTTGGCATTATCAGTGGGAGGTTACTGTGGCTAATGACATGGGGTGTTACATGTCTCTTGTGAGAGACACGTGGCTAAGTTGATACAAGAAGTAATTTTCTGATTGAATGACAACCATGTATTTTGTTTCTGATGGTTGAAAACAGAGTTATATTGGTGCCTTCTGCTGTAGATGTCTAGCAAGTCAGGGTATGCCATACCTGCATATAAGATTTCTTTCTACTGTTCTACAGGTCGACCGACGCGCTAAACTATATATCTTTGTTGCGTGCGAGACAAGCTCTACACAATCGAACATAACATTGCTGGCAGCATTTGAATTTTCATGTAGTAGTAGCTGTGATAAACCAAACGATAAGCAGGCAACATGTTGCCTGATTGCCAGGTGCATGCAGAAACCAATTGAACATATAAACGCTGGTAGAGTACCCGCCCTCCTGGAGCCATTGCGCGCGCGAGCGATTCTGGATCGAACGATGCTTTTACTGTGTTGCTTTTTACCCTGGTGGCAGCTGGTAAACCGTCCGTCTCTTTTGCACGCACAAGCTTGGGCTGAGGCTGGATGACCGGTGGGCTCATTCGTTGGTAGGACCAAGGAGCAGTGTGTGGGTTGTGCGGGCGCCGCGTCGGCGAGCGACTGGGGCTAGGTCGAACAGGTGAAAACCTAGCAGACGCACGCACATGACCTTCCTCCTCCTCCTCATTTTTACTCCCTCGTCCTGCCCGCCGCCGCCATCTCCTCCTTTCCCCTTTCTCCCTCTCGTAGCGCCTCCGCCCCGCCTTCCTTCTCTTGATCGTCCACACAACCAGCGAAGGGCATGGTTCCATATCGGGCGTTGCCATGAAGAGCAGGGGCGGCCGGACGGTTGGGCTGAAGGAGCAGGGGAGGCCTGCGGTGGGGGGAAGGAGCAGCAAGACCTGATATGAGGAGAAGCCGGCGATGGCGACAAGAAGCAGCGCTGTCAGTGCATGGCTTCCAGGGAAGCTCGGCTAGAGGTGAGCGTGTCTCTTTCCTTTCTCTTCTTCCGTCACCACTGCGCCGCCTCCTCCTTCCCCCTCCACTTCTCTCCTCCTCTGCCCCAGCGCGTGGTCGCCGCCACTCATCTCTTTCTTTCAAATTTTCTCAGGGCCCCCCTCTATGGTGCTCGCTACCGACCGGGATCTCAAGGAGGAGGTCACCCATCGATCTAGGCATCGATCTGGACGAGGGGAGCAACAACGACAACCCCCTTCTTCGCACGCGACGGCAGGCGATTCTTCGCCGCTCGCCCCTTGTGGCTGCACTCCACTCTCGCCTCTCCATCTTTCTCCCTGCCGCGTTGTCTTCCTCGCTATCCGCTTGTCTCGCCATGGCTCTCGCCCCTGCTGCTGTTGCATACGGTTAAGGTGTGTGCCCGTGTTTTCTTCCACCAGATCGCTGCTGCTTTGCCGTTCGCATGGACGCACTGCTTGATTCCTTGTTCTTCCTTTCCCGTTTGCAGGATCGTTGGTGTTGCCCTCCTTTATTCTGTTCTCTGCTTCCCCTGCTACTGTACGGGCGCTCATTGCTCTTCTGGGAAGGTGAGCTCTTCTTGATGCTCTTCACCTGTTTGATGGAATGCCAGTAATAACTGACGGCTGCTTCTTCTTCCATTTTCAGTTCGATTTTTCTGCTCGGTTATTTTTTGGGTTCTCCACGCCATTGGATGTCAAGGTTAGTTCCTTCCCGCTCCATTGGTTGGTTTCTTCCTGTTGCTTCTTTGTTTTCGACGGCCTCTGGGTGTGTGTGTGCATGCGTTTCATTTAGAATCACCTGTCAGGAAGGTGTGTGCCCGCTCAACCAATTTTCAGTCACGAGTGGTAGTGGAAAATAAATAAAAATAACGCGGGCGTCCACACTTTTCTGAACTTGACAATGAATATGGTTGACTTAATGAAGCTGATGTCTACGCACTTGCTCATGGTTTTGCACTCATGCTGGTTTTGCCTGGATGTGCCACAGCCGTCTTGTTTGATTATTAATTGTTGGGTGCTCGCTGGCGTGCTCGAGCCTGGGGTGAAGAGAGATCTGAAGACGGGAGAAGAGAAAGGAAAGAGACGCGCTCACCTGTATTCTCCTCTTTAGAAGCCTGCAAGAGCAGTAAACCATGGACGAAAGGTGAGGAAACTGTGATACTTCATGCTCCGAGATAATATAAAAATATACGACTTGTTTTTCCTTGGTTATGATATTAATCATTGAACATTAGTAACCGAGTGGCCTGACAAAAAATATAGCAAGATTCGTTATCAACATATAAGCATGCATATGGAATCTTTGTCTTGATGTGAGCTGCTATGAAAACTGGCTTGACAAACAAATTAGTCACAATTTTTGTGTTGTCTACATAGCAATTAATTCCTGCATTGTAAGCTTATTTTCAGATACCGTTCGGAGGCAATTTTATTTGACTGGTTGAAGTGTAACACACCTTAATAAGGTGGAAGATTACCACTCAAAGTCAACTTTGACCATACTGGGCCTCTCCTCTTTGCTGATAGGATGTTGGTACTGTACTTTTTAAATTTCTAGGTCTGCCTGGTATATTTAAGTGGTTCTAACTTATCAGTGCCCCCTTGCAAGTCACACCTCCATTTCTGTCATGTTATTCTAATATAGGGCATTAACTCTTGACTTGCAAACTTATAAACTATACTATTAACATGTTTTTGTTTTGACTTATCTTTCTTTTGTTGAAATTTAATAATTTATCGATGTCTCTGGCAGTCTTACAGAGTATCTGTTCCTGGTTGTTGTCATAGGTAATGCTTGGTGTTGATCGACTTGACATGATCAAATGAATTCCACAAACGATTTTGGCCTTTGAAAATTTTCTTGAGGAAAACTCTAAATAGAATGATAAAGCGGGCCTACTTCAAATTGTTGTGTTGACTAGAACTGATGTCCCTGAGTGTAAGAGCATTTCTGTATTTTGTTGTTGCCACTTCGCATATATAGTGCATCAGATGTTTGACATATGATCGTTCACAAGCATGGTTTTCCATTTATCAGCTTGCTGTCACTTTTTTAAATATCATTCCCCATAAACAATAAGGGTTTCTTTGTAATTCTTACAGCATTTCCTTGTTTCTTGAGCAGGCCATAAGCTTACAAGCCAAGTGCACGAAATTGTTGGGCGCATGAATGAATGATTTGGAACATTGACTGTTGTTCCTATTCATCATATGGTTAGCTTTTTCATAGTTCTTTGTGCTATCTTGTGACCTAACTTCATGCATGAAAGGCTCTGTGGCAAACTGTTTAGTTTCATCTAAAATAACTTGCTTCTTACAGGATTGATCTCTTGATTTCCATGCCTTGTGTGCTCTTTATGCAGTCACTGGTAATTCCATGCAGCTCTCTTGATACTGAAAATTGGACTCAGTCAGCACTCTTTTGTTCAAAATCTTGGTGCTTTTATCATGCTTGAGTTGTGCATTTCCTCTGTTTTGCTTAGATGTGGCTCTTGTAATATCATTGAGAGATGGCATGAATCTGGTAAGCTACGAATATGTTGCATGGCAGGGATAAAAAAAGAGTTCTGATATTGAGTGAGGTACGTGATCATCTATGATGATTAATAATATCGATTGATTCTAAATTTAGTCTGCAAGGATATTCATATGTGTGTCTATTTTCTCTCACACACTCTCTTGAAAATATATTGCATTTTTGTTCATAATTTCCTCCACTGCAATTTCAGTTTGCCGGTACAGCACAATCTCTTGTCGCTGGTGCCATTCTTGTAAATCCCTGGAATATTACAGAAGTTGAAGACTCGGTAGAACATGCTTTCACAATGGAGAAGGAGATCCATTATTTGAAAGCATCACATCAGTAGAGATGGCATTTATGAATCTTGGACCATTGATGATGATTACGGTAAAATAAGCTGAGTCCAGTGATTGTTGTGCTAATGATGATCATAAGAGTGGCTATGTGCTTACTGGAGATTTCCCAGGCTCTACAAATTCGAAGTTGGTCACAAGTTATCCAGGAAAGGTACTCTTACACATACTTACGTTTTAATTCTTCATTCACAAGTGCCCTTTGTCCATTGTTGTGTTTTTTCCACGAGTGTACATGTTAATGATGACTTCTGTAGAACCTTTTTTCTTAGAATTTCTTCTATCGGTATCACACATGATTGTCCCCTCAAAGTTACCCAAGACATGTAGGTATATCTATGATGACAACACAATCACAATAGACTAGCCCATTTGCATTTCAAGATAAATTTGTTTCATATGAAGTCTAACGATTTGCATTTGAATCGAATAATGTGGTTGCCTTCCAACATTGAGTTTCTGAACTTAATTAGGTCTTTGGATCTTATTCCCTTGTATGCCCTTTTAGTTAGATTCTGATGCACATTTAATTAGAATCTTAGTATCCAAAGGTGTCGAACTACTTGGTGAAGACCAGGAGCTCCAACAAGTTATCATGGGCAACTCAACATGGCACATCAGAGTGAGATATTATCAGATCAAACATATGTGCATTTAGTTTAACATCTTAATAATTGTAAGGTGAAACACATATAAAAATGTGTATGAAGTTATGCCATGTTAAAATAGTACTCTATTAGAGTGGAAATGGTTTTTGATGGTATGTTGCATTACAAGTTAACTAAGGTTTATCCTTTAGTTTTGGATATTCCAAGGCTTCCTTCTCTGCATATATATTGTAAGGTCTACTAATTTGCAAGGATGGTTTTTCTGCATGTACATATTAATAGTCCATATCTAAAATATCAGGACTTCAGTCTTGTCGAGGATGTCGGCCTATTACATGAGGCAGTTCGAGATTAAAAAGTTACATCTAATATTTAGTTCTCAGTCATTTGTATTCTATTCCAAATCATCAATGCATTTCAGATATCGTCAAATAGTTCCTTTTGCTTTGCTCTCATTTTGTTTCTTCAGCATGTAACTTCTAGCTCTGTCTGCTCTCCAGTTGTAGATGTTGTTTGTTGCTGGTCATCCGGCTGAAAGTATTTGGTGGCTATTCACTATGTAAAAATCGAGGTTCACTGTGTTCACTATTTTTTGGATAAATCAACTGCATAACTTGATTGAGATAGTTTGTTTGTCAAATAAAAATCGAGAATCCTAATTATGGATTGTATTTTTCACATGTGTTGTTTGACCTGCTATCATAGTATCTTTTTCATTGTATATAGATGTTGGAGTACACATGGAATACTTAAAGTGTCGCATACCTTTCTGTTTCTAAGGAGCACAAGTTCCTTCTTTCCAGTATAGGCTCAATAAGGTATTACTCTAAATATGTAATTGTGTAAGAAAATACTTTTTGATTGTGAGTATATTTTGATGCATTCATTCTTTGCTTTCACTGTAAGCTTTGTTCGAAAGTAGCTCGTGCATTCCTGACTATCTTTGAATGGTTAATGGCCCCAGATTTATCTTACTTCTCTCTTTCTTTAATCTTACATTTATTTTCATGTCTATACATTCAGATATCTTCCACGCTTCACGAATGAGTGAAGATTAAAGATTATAATTTCTGATTTTATTGTGTTATGGTATATAATTTTTCTTTTCATGCTATTCTGTTCTTATGGTACATTTGATAGGTATGTCTTGAAGACCTATTTTTTGATTTAACTATGATGTATCAGAGCTGTAATTTATATTGTATAATTGTTGATTGGGACATAACTGTTGTACAGTACTTCTCAATTTTGTCACAAATAAGATATGTTGCTGATCGTCTTAGGGATACAACTACACAGTCAGACTATCCTGGACGATGATATTGAAGAAATTTCTGCTTTGGGCAATGACAGCCACCAATCACAGCCACTATGAAGAGTTGCTTGGACGACAAAGTCATTTTCAATACCGATGAAACATGCAGCGATGGTTCTATCTAATGTTCATCACTTCATAACCACAATCGGCTATATGATGTATCTCTGACTATCTACTTTCCTTGGTAATAACATTGTAAATGATCGATCGTAAGCTTCTTAGAACAATACGTATCAACACTAAGTATCTATCTACCAGCTTCCGTATGTTTCATTCTGTTTCTGAATATTTTTATGTGCATCGTTTGAATACTTGGCTTGCTCTCGCTCTTTGCGCCATCGGCGCAACGGGTCATCTATTAGAAGCAAACCGAAGCTCCCATTGCTCTCAGACGCTACATATTCCTCATCCAGATCCGCCACCGCACAGTCTCCCCCATCCGCATCGACAGCGACCGTCCTGGCATCGGCCAACTGCTGGTGCCATGGGCAAGAAGCCGCTGCCCAGTAGCAGCGCTAGGCGTCGTCACGGCGTGCTGCCGACGTATTCACTTGCGGCGCGTCTGGCTCAAGGCCTCAGAAACCAACAGGCCAACTCTTCGCTTGTGGATAAGCGCTCCAATCGCCAGATTTACAAGGTAAGCTCCAACCGATGCATTAGATTCGTACAAGCTAGCCAAGATTTCAGGTAGGGAATCAATAATGAGGCAAATCAATTTATTTCAGCTAAGAAAATATAGATCTTATAGACACTTCTACACAAATAAAGCACCAAATCTAATTATCAACCCAACTTTTTCATTCTTTCACTTATAGAAACCTAACTGCTGCAGTGTTAATGCATTATAGTCATCCGTCATGAACTTGTGATTAGTTGCCGTGTCTACACAGTATCTTTTACCATTTCATATCTGTAGTCATTGGACTTGCCAAGGTAGCGGTGTCTGACCTAGGGTCGTGGCAACCGTTATGCTTGATTGCAAGATGGCACTATCCCATGCGTTGCCGTGGCCACCTATATGGGAACAACCATCGGTCATCGCTCAGTCTCAAGATCGCCATGACACCTGAACTGTTCCGTTGAATAATATCTTGCATAGTTTATATTATCCCGTTTCCATCTACATATAGGAATACATATGCAGCAAGCACGCATCATTCGTTTCAAAAAACAGTACATAGACAACCATCTTATGTCCAGTTCTGATACAATTGCAATTTCATACTAATGGCCTATGAAGTTATGTCCAATGATAATCAATCTCACTATATTAAGACACATGCATCACTGTTAAACATCCCAACTGAAACCACAGGCAGATAAGTCAGCTTAATTATTCTACTCCTCCTTTCCAGATGACACAAGTTAAACAAGAGGAGGCAGACACAGCCAGTGATATCAGCGGTGGCCAAATTACCCATGGTAATGCTCAAAAACATACTTATGATGACTATTGACTTAGGTTTCAAATCATAGACATTATTTTATCTTACCATGATCTCCTTATCTATTCATCACAGACGAACCACTGTGTCGGAAGCACAACAAGCCATTCGAGTATGTTCATCGCCCACGCAAAGCAAGCTCAATCCGAAAGTTCAAAGGCGGAAAAATCCATCTAAAGCCTGGAAAGTACATTCTCCGTGGTAAGAGCTACATTACTCTTCTTATTCCAACAACTCTCACATCAACTCTAAATATTATAACTTTGTATAATTTAACATAGGTGAGCCTGACATCCACCACTTAGATGAGTTTAGTAACCACATTGTGTGGGGCAACACAGTTAAGCTCTACAACCATAATGTTCGTAGACTGCGAAAGATCATCCACAACACCACCATGCCTGATCGCTACTATGTGTGCCACATGACAGAAACTTTGCAACAGACGACAAAAGAATGGTTATCCTTTGCAATTGCTCTGTTCTGTTTCATACAATGACATGGTATAAAATGATATACTAACTAACATTTACTGCTATTTTCAGTACTTTAAGGTTCCCTTTTCTATGGGTTCCTTTTTCCCACACATGGATGCTGACCATGGTGAGCCGCCAATCACTACTGGAGGCGGAACTACCGTTGTTACAACCCGCTTTATCAAGGGTGTTGATAAAAGGGTCACCATTACTAGAGGCTGGAGCGACTTCTTCCATCAGGCACGCATGAACAAAGGGCAAGCATATGCTTTCGTCTTCAAATGCACTTCCAATGGACTGTGCCTGATAGTCTACTCAATATAAGCAAGTTGCAAGAGCCCCCTGTTATATAACTTAGCATTAGTATAGATGCATACCAAGACTTCTATGTTTATCATCGTTTTGGATCTTATGTAATCCCCTAAGACCATCCTGTGCATTTAACTATCGGTTATTTGCTGCTTAGACTGTTGTGTGGTGTGCTTTTGAAACAGCCACCATCTATCTATCATCAATGCGTACTTATTTCCACATGTTTCACTTTGTGTTTACATATTTTAATGCGCACTCTTTCAATACTTGGCTTGCACTCGGCCTTTGCGCCATTGGCTCAACGGGTCATCTAGTATGCACTAAAGGTTGACCTACCTTGCACACTAATTTGTAACATGAATTTCAACCCCACATACATTTCTGCTGAAATCCGCCGCGCCAATAGCAACAAGTTAAAAGCGGTCAAAAAGCACTAGTTTCCTCAAGTTAAAATAGGCCACAGACACTTTCACATATTTTCTTTGCTGATAATTTACAAATAGGTAGAGTGATGATTCATATCCTCTGCTTTCTTGCAAACTGACATCAATATATAGACAACGATGTGCACTGGGAGTTCTCCCCATTTTTTCAACAACGAAACTGACAGCAACCATTCGTGCTTCAAAACGCACCTCAACGGAAGCCATCATTCGGGCTACAGGGGCACAACTACAACATTGAACTTTTGCAAAATCTTTCTGCCCACCCGAGGAGAACGGCAAATCACCCAGGAGAAGGTTCCTGAGTGCTGGAGCAAGATTTACATGTTTTCCCTGATAACAACTGGAAAAAGATATTTACATGACAGGGAAGGCACAAAGGAAACAACATGCAACACAACTAAAACACACAGAAATATAGTAGGATAAAACGACTAGCACATTGCTGCAATGCAGATCAGCATTGATGCTTACACCTGAATTTACAGACCATGAGGAGACAATTTGCCCATATGTTGGATTTGTCCGATTCAGCAGATAGGCAAATTAAATGACGAGACAAAAGCAAGACAGACATACTACGATCTCTAGAGAATCCCATATATGCACAAGTGTCATTACCGATCCAAGGAACATGTATACCATATGAAGTGTTACTTCTGGTTCAAAGCAAACATGGCAAAGAGCTCGTTCAAAACAAAGGGATAGGTCGTAATTAAGTGCTCCCAGCCATCGGTCGCCATTACTATTTGCAAACACGACGGAGATTGGGCTTGGATAAACTTCAAGCATGCCGCCTTCAATGGGCGGCAGTGGTGCTGCTCAGCTAGAGCAAGAGTAGACGCCACCGAGCTCACACCTATGCGCAAGGACAACTGCCTTTCGCAGATAAACCTGAGCCGTTGGAGATCATATCTGTCTGCGGCTACAAGCAAGCCTTGCAGCCATTGCACAGTCTCTGGTGGTTTCTCTCTTTGTCCTTGTTCCGCAACTTCTGACATTTCATCCTCTGTTGCTTCCTCTTCTTGTTCTTCTTCCACAGCAGCTGCTTCGTCCTCCTCCATCTTGTCATCCTCCA
Organism: Thinopyrum elongatum; assembly: GCA_011799875.1. NCBI lineage: Eukaryota > Viridiplantae > Streptophyta > Magnoliopsida > Poales > Poaceae > Thinopyrum > Thinopyrum elongatum. The sequence continues at coordinate 485,189,540 of CM022297.1, read as the reverse complement.
TCTTAGGGAGTGAGTCTGTGTAAATGAAGCTAAGCAGAGCCCTGAACACTTTTGCTTCCATGTCTTTGATCTGTATGAGTATGACACTGGATGTAGTAGTGCCCTCCTTCATGGGGCCAAAGAGTTGTGCCATGAAGACTTTAGACCGGGCCGCAAGCACACATCGGTGTGCAGCGAACATCTCGCCGCTGACCTCGAATGTCACATCAGCACCCACCTTAGTTTGAAGGAGATTGTTTAAATGTTGGTCTATTTCAGGCAGGGGCACCTTCTCGCCACCGGCATCCTTGGAGCTGAATACCATGATGTCACACCGGATGGTGAAACAATCATTCATTAGATGCGATGATTGTTCAAGGACATCTTTTTTCATGAACATGTGGTAGCCCAGCATGGGGTCAGAGCGGAAGTCGAATGTTTCAGTTTCCGAAATGTACGTTGGCTTGTGCTTCTCCGCCTCGTCGATGAAACTGACATTGAACTTCGCCAGCACAGGCTCTTCGGAATCGTCATCGTCATCGAGAAGGTTAACAAATAGGGAAGTGAAGCCGGCATAACTCTCCGTGTAGCCGTTAGGATAGTACTCGATGCTCCATTCATGGCCTCCTACCATGAAAGGACGAGAGCTGATGAACTCGCCGGTGGGCGTGGCTTGCTTGGTACGCGAGTAGTCTTGGACCACAAGCAGGTGGTACCCCCAGTCCGTGCTGGTGAGGAAGGAAGATGCTGTGGAAGGGCACAGCTTGCCGCCGGCCGAAACGGATACACCGGCGAACGTCGACGACATGGCGAATCTGCGAGTGGATCTGTCGAAAATGTTGGCATCCCCACCGCAAAAAATTTAAAAGGAAATGTTGACATCCCAAGTTTCAGAGTTGAGATGGACGAGCTGAGGGGCAAACCTGGCCACGGACTCGCCGTCGCTCCGCTCGCTGCGTCGCCCGCGCCGACGACGTCGCTTCTCCCCGGAGACCGAGTATGCGCCGCCGCCGGCTCGTCTGCGCATGCGGCCCGGGCCTGCCTAGAGTTAGGGTTTTCTTCAACTTAGTTTGTTTGGGCTTTTGTCTTAAGGCCCTCACATCTCACGAGCTGCAAGCCCATACGTCGTTCACAGCACTGTCTTTGGGCAAAGCTACTCTGAAACAAATCGGCTGAAATTTGCAGGATGCAAAAATTATAATCCAATTTGCATTTATGAAATTATGAAATGCTAAATAGCATTTGACTTCGAAAATGCAGATGGCTTGTTAAAAAATAAATCAAAATTCACATTTTGAAGTTAAGAAATAATCACATGTTCATGTGAATGTGTACTACATATGTGTAAAGTTTGACGATGACAGTTACAGAAAAAAGAAAATTTCATGGGTTTTTAGTAGTGAACAAAAGATAAATTCATGATTTTAAAAAGGTGAGTGTGCATTCATTGTTCATTATAAAAAACACAAATTTGTCTTTTTATGTAGCTCACATGATATTGTATTTCAAAGTGAAACTTTATATGCTTATAGAATACATTCTTATGAACATGTAGTTTTTTTTTCAGATTTTTTTAGCCTTTGAAATACACTTTTTGAATTTTCAAAAAGATTAGCTCCATGGAGCCAGAGCTCCAAAATGCCTCACTCATTTGACTCCCCCCCCCAAAGAAACAAAAGAATTTGACTGGCTTTTTTATCTTTGTAAATCAATTAATAAATATCCGCCTATTATTTATAGAAATCGACAACCGATCTTTGCCTTCCATTTTCCTAAGAGACCAAGATACTTATTTTTTGAGGGGTAGAGATCAAGATACCTTCATCGTGTGCCTTCCGTAAGACATCTTTTCCAGGAACACATATCAAATCCATTAATGGCTAATTTTAGCCTCATTGTAATGAAATTGCGATCGTCATATTTATCGTGCCTTGACGAATGAATTTTGATTTCATTTTAAAGCCACAGATACCCATAATAGGAAAACCGTGACATAAAGTTAGATTCAAAATCCCCAGGGGGAAAACCGTGATGTAATTTCTTTTCTACCCCCTCCATTCTTTTATGTAAGGTACATTTTTCTGCACGGTGATCAAGGCACGCCATAGAGGAGAACTTGAGACAAAAAATACCCTTGACCAAGGCACGCAATAGAGGAGAACTTGATCGACATATTCTTTTATGTAAGGTGTATTTTTTCCCTTAGAAGCATTTATAAAAACAGAAATGATATGTTGCATGTCTTTCCGCCGGGAAACAAATGATCTAGTGGCCCGCATGGCCGTATCCAGCTAATTGCATGCACATACGGTTAGACTACTTTAGTGTATGATACTAGCTTAGTACATCATGTTACTATCTTAGATAACCTTATTTATTGTTTTATATGACACATAATAGCATCTTTCGGCCTTGATTCTCGTGTGAGGTTGTTCGTACATGAGGGTGGAAGGATAGAAACGAGAATATGTGAGATTAGAAGAAACACACTTTATCTTGTGAAACTTTAGTAAAAAATGGATACACAAAGGGAACGAAGGGAGTATTTCACAGCACCCAGCTGCCAACTCTGAGTGTAAATGGCAGCTCCAAGAATTTCTAGCACGTATAAATGAATCTACCCTAGACAAAGAAATATATTTGGTCAGATCCTATACCTACAGATCCTTGTGTAAGAGCCAAACCCTCAAATCGTCCTCATATATCTATATATATTCGGACAGACAGCCCAGACAATGTGTGAATAAAAAAATGCCTCTTCAACCGAGTCCTCAAATCGTCTCGTTTATCCTAGCTGTCCGCAAATCCACAAACTCAGTCATATGTGTGAAAGAAATGGAGGTGCCCAGATAATCCGTCGGACCGGCCCATCTTTGACGTTTTTTTTTTTGGTTTCCGCTCACTAATGGAGGGGAGGTCCTATGTGTCGCATTTTGCGTCATATTGCCGCCGAAACGCACAGGGGGCGCCACTGAGTGGGCCGGCCCATTAGCAGCACTGCAGCGAGCGAACAACGCGCTGTAGCAAAAAACTGAGCGCCCCCGCGGGGGATCGAACCTCGCGACCTCTGGCTGCTGAATGCCTGTCGCTAGCCACTCGAGCTGATGGCGCGTTCGTGATTGCTATACACCGCGAAATAGTAAAAGAATTATGGGGAGGGGCAGATCAAATGTGTACTGTAGCGACCGGACTGTGTACTGTAGCGACATGAACAAGGCAATGTAGAGTATTTTTAGAAGCTCCAAATCTTTCTTTTAAAAACGTGAACATTTTTTAAAAACACAAACAAAATTTGGAATTTCAAACATTTTTCAAAAAGACGAACAAAAATTAGAAACCACAAAAGTATTTTGAATTTGTGAACAAATTTTTTGAAAAACGGGAACATTTTCAAAATTCCGAACATTATTTGAAACTCCCCGAACAATTTTTGAATTTGTGAACAAATTTTGGAAACGAGAACATTTTTTGAAATTGCGAACAAAATTTTGAAACCACAAACATTTTTTGAAATTCTGAACTTTTTGTGAAACACAAACATTTTTTGAATTTGTGAACAAATTTCAAAATGAGAACATTTTTTGAAATTGCGAACAAAATTTTGAAACCACAAACATTTTTTGAAATTCTGAACTTTTTGTGAAACACAAACATTTTTTGAATTTGTGAACAAATTTCAAAATGAGAACATTTTTTGAAATTCTGAAAAATATTTGAAATTTTCGAACAAGTTCGAAAAGAAAAATAAACTTGAAGAAGAAAAAAAGGAAAAACTGAAAAATAAAACAAAAAATGAAAATGTTCAGAAATTCATGAACATTGTTTTGAAAATATTTAGAAAAGAAGCGAATAATTTTCGAAATTTCTGAACAAAATTTGAAAATAGGAACATTTTCAAAATAAGGAACATTTTTTGAATTTAGGAACAAAATTTGAAAACAGAAACATTTTTCAAAATTTGAACTTTTTTTAGAAACTTGAACATTTCTGAAAAATAAAAAAAAGAAAACAGCAAAATGAAAAAAAAGAAAATAACCCGACCACAAAGAAAAAGAAAAAAACAAAAAACTGGAGAAAAGAAAAAAAAATCGGTTCAGGGAACCTTCCAGAAAGTTCCCAAAACCGGATGGGGTAGTGCCAACGCGATCTACTCAAATGGGCCGGCTCAGTCGCGTCGGTCGGCCGCTCGCCTGTGCGTCTCTCCAACATTTTGACGCAGCGAGCGGCAAATAGGATATTCCCTAATCGAGAGCGGACAACCCTACCAAAGTATCAATCATGTGCCAATTTGAAAATAGATTTGAGATATATCGTTCAGTATCTAGACAAATGAGGGTCTAGAGCGGACACGTTGTACAACATGTGTTCCGGGGACAAATGACCATTGGAGACGTCGATCGAATACATGCATGCATAAGCACCCGATATCATTAGGATAAACAAACAATTGCAATGTGCATGTGGCCAGGAGAAGGATGAGCGGGAAAAACGCCACTGCGATAGTTCTGAAGGGTTAAGATGACATGTTTGTATTGCGTAGCGCTTATGTAGTTGAAGATGTGCATAGGATTTCGATTGGATTTTGGCGTTAATATATGAATCTCAACACTTAATTTTTTTCTTCTCAAATCAACACAAGGTTCATAACTACCCCTCTTTATGGCAGGGCGTTTATCTAGCCAAGACTTAGACCCGGCTCTACCCAAACTTTTTTCTAAGCAGTTTTGGATGCTTGCCATGTCAATTTGATTGCCCACAGTATACTCCTGTTCTGAAGGACAAACAATTACTCTCTTTTAGTATATTCCTTTTTGAGAGGCATCTCTCTTAGTATATAATTTGCGTGATACAAAACCATCTCAGAACTGGACCCTAGTGGAGTCCGGTAAGCTTGGGCCACATTCGTGTGAGCCTTGGAACAAAATCCAATCTCAAAAAGAAAAGAAAATACTAGCACAGAACTGTAATTTCCTTTTTATTCTACTCGTGTGCTCTTCACGCACTGGCTAGCAATTCTTGCTGCACGTGCAACGGTAGGCTCCGCTGCCGGTGCAGTCACCGGAGTCGTAGCCCTCGTTCCGGCACGTGATGGCGCACTCATCCGGGTCGAAGCACGCTCCGGTGCACTTCTTGCACGGAGCGTGCTCGCACGCCATCGCCTCCCGCACAGGCCCCATCTCTGCACGCAGGTACGTAGGCATCAAGAACGATCAGTCTCAGGTTAGGTTTGAGGTTACTAGCCCGTCAGGACGAACATGCAGTCAATTACCTGTGGCCAGGAGGAGAAGCATGAGAAGGACGGCGGCCGGGAAAAGCTTCGACGAGACCGCCATTGTTGCGAGAGTTCTTCTTCTCGAGGAGTAGGAGAGAATGTAGGAAGTTGTGTTTGCAGATGACAGGAGGGAGATGGGGGTAGGCTTCTTATATAGTCGAAGGTGAGGACGTGTATAGGAAGGATTTGATTGGATTTTGGGGATAGGCCTCCTATGTAGTGACATGAATCTCAAGACTTGATTGCTGGAATCAACGCGCGTTCATTGACAAGATTGGCTGCCTAAAGCCATGGCTAATAATAGGGCAACCTGCATGATGACTATATCTTGTTGCCTTGGATGATATTTTTGTCATGGTTATATACTAACGGCTTAGAATTTGACATGGCTTAATATATGCATGTCACCTTTTCTTTTAAGGAAAAAACATATTATGAGTGGGACCCGCAGTCAGGAGGAATAATAAAGCGCAGATGGGCGCTGATCGATTGGTGCTAGGCCTATTTAGGTTTAGGAGGGTTTAATCTGTACTCCGATTGGAATATAATCCAACACGAGCACGTTTGATCTATACGACCTCACTTACGTTTCCACCAAGGGGAAGCGGAATCAACCATGCGCATTAGAGCAGTGGTACTAGTTTCTTCCGGAAGGAAAGTATAAAGGAAACAGTAGCTAGTACAATGAAAAGACAAATGGTTGTAGAACGACTAGTATAAAATATAAAATTATGTTAAAAATCATACTAGCCTTCTTCTTTCAGTAGATTGTGGAGGAGACCTTCGGCGGCGGCGACAACTAAGGTTGGGAACAGGAGAGTGTTCTTTATAATTTTTAGTGGATTTTGATAGTTCCTTCGCGAATCTAAGTGAACCTATACAACTGAAAAACATATACACAAGTAACACATGCCCCTTCCCAGACCTATACTTTTTATTTCTTTCTATGCTGCATTGGTCGAGTATTCTGACCCAAGGACATTTATCCTACGAAAACAGTGTTGTGGATTCCAATAGGAATTGGAGCTCAGCACATAACACAGTGTTACACACCACCAAGGCACAAGTAATTAGATGAAACGGGACTCTCAAGCCTCAACCTCATCATCATCAAACATAAAGGAATATGCCAGCCCAGGAAGAACAACTGACCTAAACCGAACTTCAACCTGGAGAACGTAATGCCCAGCAGAGAATAAAATTTTGGTGCATATTTTTCTAACAAGTTCACATGAACTACTACTTTCCAGCTACTCCTTTACATAATAGACTACAGCACACACTCGCTAATGATAAGTTGATAACTAAGATCACGATTGCCTGTTCCTGGCAAACCGCTGCAATGTTTTGGGCAGCTCGGTCTCATCGCCGATCCGCTGTTTCTTACCCGGGTGCCCACTGGCTTCCTTGTATTGATCCAACAAAGGCCTCTTGGCTCTGAGAACCTCCTCCTCCTTCTTCTTGGCCCGCCTGCTCGGCTTGCTCCTACCCTTGGTCTTCTTCTTGATCCTAATGTTCTTGGCGGCCTCGACGGCAACTTCAATCCCGTCCTCGACCTCTTTCTTAGTTTTCTTCTCTTTCTTCTTCAGTTGTCTTACAGTGGCTATCACATTCGGATCAAGCATGATGGTCTCTGGTTGGAGCTTGTCAAGGAGGGCCTGCACCTCGTTCTCCCGCCTTTGCTTCCCGGTCTCCATGGGGTTGTCAACAAAGGTATCGAAGTTTGGCTCGCCTGACCCAGGAACGAGAATGGAGGAAAAGCCCATGGAATGCCCGATCGCACAGATGTCCTCGTAAGGGCGGAAAGAAACCTTGCCGACCTGATATCCCTTTACCATTCTGTGCTTCATATAGATCTTATAGTCCTGCCCCCCGCAATCCCTGTATATCTCCACTAGAGATCCGTTGCTGCTCGCCAACAAACCCTTCTGGCTGAAATCCAGGGACTGAGCATGTGCGGCGTATGAATGCACAACCTCAAACTTCCTGAGATCCCAAATCTTAATCTTCCGGTCTCCACCTGCAGTTGCCATAAGGTGACCACCCCTGTCAAATGCGACGGCAGTCAGAGGGCCCTTATGGCACAACATTGTGACAAGGGGTTTCACACTGGTTGGTTTCCACATTGTGAGTTTCCCATCAGCATGTCCAAGGCCAATGACGGCATTGTAGGGATTTACCCGCATCACGTCCGTACGTCCAAGACCTGTGCTGTAGTTTGCAATCATCTCACCAGTGCTCATATCTTGGTAGTGGAGCTGCCCGAAGCTGTTTATCGATGCCAAGAGTAAGTGTTTATCCAGAAACTGAAGCTTCAGCGATTTGCCATGTTCCTGTGAAATGGAAGAGTGATCACTGTTAAGACTCCCAAAAGAAGTATTTTGGAGATAGCACGCCTTTCGTGGAGATGCATTGGGTACAAATTCGATGATTGACTGATAGCTATGAAGGTGTCACTACACTAGTGTTATGATGCTTAAGAAACAGAAGCACTGTCCAAAGTAATTCCTTGCGACCAATTTTTTTGCAGTACTCAATTGTTTAGTACGTACCAATAAGTTCCTTTTGGAAAGCCCTATCTGAAAAAAAAGTATCACATTCATCAACAAAGGAACATTCAATTCGGATATTTGCATGCCCGGTATTTTGCCACCACTAAGCTTTCAGTTATTGAAAATGCATCTGAATGTCACACTGACATGCAGATTCATAGCAATATGTGGTCTGGGCACTAGTTATTAGTTTTCCAACTACAAGAAAGGGAGGTTATGTATTCCCATTAGCTGATCTAAGTACAAATCACTGAATGTACCTAACATTAGAGTTATATTAATCACTAGTTCTGTAGAGTTCATACAAAGGCAGGGAATAAGAACATATATTTACTATATAAACAACCACTTCTTCAAAATCATCAAAAATCGGGGCAACGTTACCAAGAACATAGAGGTATTTAAATCATGATTACCTTCAGACAGTGAATTTCTGTGCCATGACGATTATATATGTAGGGATACCTGTTTGAACAATATTCTTGTGAGGAGCTATAAAAAATGTGTAGAATTCATTAGCATAATCAGCCCTTCACAACTTGTAAGCACCATTTGCACAGAGTGTTAATACACGATTTAAGAAACTAACAGTTTCAGAGTCCAGATCAACAACCCATTCTCGAATATTGAAGTCAGAAGGCAACCCAAGCCGTACCTAGCCCACATGTTTATGCACTAACAGTTCAAGAAACTGCCAGAAATTAGTCTTGTTCACAGATGCCATTTTATGATGATCCCACTCATGGGAAATTGTACAAGCAAACGATGTAGTGAATCATGTTGAAATGTTGCGTCATTCTATAGCCTGATTGGTCCACATATCAAACATATTCTGACAACGGTTCTTGTTTTGCTGAGCATGGGTTTGTCCATCCTTTCTTTACATCATCAAGCTGTAGGGCTCATCTTATTACATATTTTTTAGCACATGGAACATGTTGATATACTTCATGAGAAATGGAAATATGTTGCAAAGCTTGAGTACAGTCAATAAATTACTTTTTCTGGGCGACTGCAAAGAGTTGCTCGTTCTGTAAAAATGCCACGTCGCGCACAGTTTCCTTCACCTATAAAAAAGATAAGATCAGAGAAGTACAATACATATATGAGGTGCAACAAGAAATAATGTAGGAGATGTCTACAGTGGTAGTGATTATAAAAACCAGGGTCTGATGTCGGAGAAAAGTGGGGAACAATATTAGAACTGAGTGTGGATTTTTTGTACCCCCATACCAGCGTACCCTCTATCTAGACCATTCAGTTTGTGTCAAGATTCATGCTATCCTTATATAGAAATTTCTCTTTTTCGACGAGGGACAAACAATGTGAAGGATTCAGGTCCGCTTTCTTCAATCAAGGTTCTAAAGGTGCTATTAGGCGCTGCTTAGACGCTCCATTATGGACTAAAACATGGGGACAGGGGACATCATTTTCCAGACTCCACGAGCCACACTCCCCTACCGCCACGAAACATCCTCCTCCAGCTGCCTGCTGCAATGACCTGTACATTCTCCACATCCACCCTCCATCCTACTCCCTTACCTATGTATTTTTTGCTCTTGGATGCATGGTCCTTGGCCCGGGTATTCGGTTGGCTACTTGGCTGCTTGTCACCATGTTCCAGGTTACTGTCTAGGAACTAGGCATCCATACACCGGCCGCTTAGTGCCTAGCTACCACTTCTGCAAACCTTGGAAACCAACAGGGAGACAACGGGAAAGTCTCTGAAGACTTTACTCTTTTCTAGGCAAACAAGAAAAACTACCTACGCTAACCTCAGCATATTTTATCCGAATTTGAGCCTCTATCACTCAAACCATATGAAATGAAAAAACTCAACGACTAGGTCTACTAAGTTGTAAACGGAGTATAAGGCTGATTATAACTAAGTATAAGGGCGATTAACCCGTGTAATCCCTGCAAGGTGAGCAAACTGTTGGGTACCAGGTACTCTAGTTTCTAGTTTCAATACCTTGGAAAAATATGAACTATAACTCTATAAGTAGTTCCTTGACTTCAACATCCACGCCTTCCACAATTAAAATGTGTATCATCTTTACTTATGACTTATGAGTACATAAAATAGATATCCTTATTTCTCAATGGTATCTTAGGCTCCTTTTAGCCTTCACATGTGTATATTTGTCGAACTAGCAGACTAAACCCCAGCGTTCATTTAGTTCTTGCTTTCAGGTTGGTCTAACAAAAGGCACAAACTTTTAATACTGCTAATTTCCACCAATATTGAGGACCAGACTAAGATTATTCTCGCGAGTCTAATTTATGGGCAAAGCACTGAACTTCAATAGTGAACATTTTACTGAGGAAAAAGGAACAAAAGAGAAGTAAACCTACATACTGACAAACTGCTTAAATACCGAAAGCTGACCTCAAATTCATTGACGAGTCCCATATTCAACATATCCATCAATGCAATATGACCTTTTCGCCCACCTACTATCATGTAGCGCCCATTTGGTGTGTATTCTAGAGTATAAGGACCAAGCACTGCATACAAAACAGCTAGTCAGCCCCCTCATACAACTCATGGTCATAAACCATAATTAGGGAAACTGACAGTTAGCATTCAGCAAGGCCGCAACATAGAGTATGCCTAGTGAAATAACATAAGAGCCTGCAGCAGAGTTCTTTCACTGAATTATTCAATTAGGAAAACTGTTTAGTCGTACAAAGCTGATAGTGTCAATGTTATGTTATGGTTACAAATGTTTTACAGGCTAACTTGCATCTTCCTTTCACGTAAACAGTAAGAAGGGTATATGTAACAACCACATGGTAAGTCTATAAAGGCATACACAATAATAATCAAGAAATACGATATGGTCAATCTGAGCTGGGCATCATGTGGCTATTTTTGGTACTGGATAATGTAGCTAGGGTGGCAGATTCAGATAATACTGTAACAGATCTACATATTTACCAGGTAAGATCATGTCAAATGATTTTCTTGAACTCCAAATGTCCACCTTTGGCAGAATCGACCACTGCTCAAATCTGTATGTCTTTTCGAGACCTTCAGGCTCTAAATAGCCCCCCTCGATAGGCAATAGCCACTGTAAATTGAGTAAAAGAAAAATCAGCATAGTGCAAATTATCTCATGTTTGCACAAGTCAGTTCGACTGGATAGTTGGTTAGCATGAAAATCAAGAGGCATGAGGTAGACAAAGAATTTACATGGGCACAGTGTTATATTATGTTCCGACGAGCACCATGGAGTTATGAATCAAAGTAACATGAAAGTGATAGCCATATCTATCTATGCCGTAATTGTCAAGTAATGTGAATTAAAACGATCCAAAAAGAGTATGTGTACACTCAGTAAATTTTACTCCTTGTCACGGTAGATGCGTCGAAAATCTACTGGCCGGTCTTTTGCCGGCTGGCCATCATCTCTTTAACAGCAACGCCAGATCAATCTATGTTTACATTTAAAATGTGGATTCTATACATATGAGTAGAGCACTTCATCCAAACAGTTCCGCACGACACTGGTGAACAGCTAAAGAAGAGCTATATTCTAGAACATCACATTGCCACAAGTCACTAGTCTAGAATGCCAGATTCCCTTATCATGCATACACCGTTGGTTAGTGCCCCCGAGATTTCCAGTGAGATAGCTACATATATGTTGTATGAATCAACAAATTCACACACATTCTGCAACAAATCCACAAACACACACCTTTTCAGCCTGCGCGGCAGCTTTGGCGGACACTCCAATCAGCTTCTCTTTTCCAGCAAGCTGCCCTTTCAGTTTCTTGTCGCGCAAAGCCTGTTGGGAAGAAAACCAAATATGTCAAATTTACTTCTGAAGTAGTATAGCAGGCAGAGCATCTAGCACCTGAAATTCCAACAACTGCACTAGTAGGACAGAACTAGATCAGTAATCCTACCCCCAGGTTTGCAGCCTTCCCCCGGGAGAACCTGGCCACCTTCATCTCCATCTCATCTAGAGAGCCTCGGTGGTCGCTCCTCTCTCTGGGGCCTCCTTCCATGGCGATCCCCATCCTGCTCAACCTGTCACAATCTCACAATGGAAATAGGAAATTAACAACGAGACGACCACGCGGGTGAATTTACATGAAACAACTTTTGAAAACGAATAAATCAAGTAGATATCATGGCATTAGCATCTTGATTAGAAGCAGCAGCATTCGTCTGCCCTGCAATTGTGGGGTTTGACTGATCACAAGCTGATACCTAAGAACCAAAAACCCAGTAGCCAAAGCTCGCGGGCGAGTGGAGACAGCAGGGACGCGACGCCGAGACGATGCGGAACGGCGACGGCGATGGCGACGGCGGCGACGCTCGTGGGAGGCGGGGTTGATGCGTCGGCGGTGACGCGGGCCGCGGCGGCTCAAGCTATAGGGCACGCGGCGGCAGGCAAGCGCAAAGCCACGTGTTGGGCCAACATAGCGAGTCATGTGTTGGGCGAGATATTGGCCTGGTTAACTCGGCCCACGCACGTTAGATTTTGTTTTCCCGTCTTCGAGGGAATATTTAAATTTTTTTTATAGAAAATATGTGTTACAACTGGAAATAAATATTCTAGTACGTTAGACCGTGATTTAATTTTTCATATTAATTTAATTATGTAAATAATTGTTTACAAAATGCTACCTGTGATTTACCTAGCTAACTAAATTGTAGGATTTTATTTGGTAAAAACTATTGGCTTGTTAAAGAAAAGTATAATTTTATTTGGTATTTCAATAAATAGTAGAACATTAAGATAGATTTCAAGAAAACCCAACGAAAGAAACAGAGATATGAGAAGAAAAATCAAAATGAAGAAAAGAAGAGAGAACATACTTAAGGATAAGGATGAGATGAACAATAGAACCTTACGTTCGTTTTAAGTATGATGAGAAGCAAGCAAAAAAGTTAAACAAATACTTAAGAAGCGTGCGTGCTTAAGCTCTTCCTTCATTTGGGAGGTTCATGGTTTTCGATGGCTCCCCGACCTATTCAACTTCAAGAGGTGGGGGAACTATCGATCAACACTCGGAACCCAATTTGTTTTTCATCTATGTTTTCTTATGTGTCCTTGACAGCAAAGTGTAGACGATGGAGACGGCGTCATACGGAATAATTCTCATGGTTTTTATCGTTGTTCTAATGTGGCTACTATCTTGGCCGATACGGCCTACCGAGGATTGATGGCTCCGCTCTTGTAGATTGTCGCACGGCGCTTCGCCTATCTGCCGATGGTGGCCGCTAGTATTGTCAAGCATGCTCTCATCATTGGGCATGTAGATTCGTTATTTTGTCAAACATGCTTTTGTCATTGGGTATGTTGATTTTCTTTTGTGCTCCTACTCGGCGAAGCAACAATTCAACAACCAATCTCATAAACGATGTGCCCTCACCATAGCGTGTTCAACAGTCTAGCTTCTAACACATTGTCGTACATGGCTCATACGGCTATTTGAAACCTTTGAAGTTGTTAATACACCATGTGTAAGTTCACTCTGCCGTAGTTACTTCACTGAATGTTTGAAGAAAAGTCAAGATGCAAGAGATGAATCTGGAGTCAATGACTCTGGAGGGCTTTTGATATAACTTTATGTTTTATCTTGGCTCTTTGATTTTTTTCTCTTTGTTTGATTTGATGTACTTTATGTAGATGATCAATAAATATGATTGAATACGTGTAGCGCTTGTATCCCTTCGCTCCTAGGAAGGGAACCTAGCTGCTAGGGTTTTCCGTGCCTCCCGCCGGCCTGCCTTGTCTCCTCTGGCCTTAGGGCCATGGAGGCGTGGTGGTCCTGGCTCTTGCCGATAGGAGGGCTTTGTTTTTGGAAGTTTTTTTTTAGTTTTGTTACAGTTTGTGTCCTACTCCGAGAGGCGAGGCGCGTGGCGACTCTCTGAAGATGAAATAAGGTTCTCCCCCTAGCCCCCGTTCCGCCGGTGTTTCTAGCTTCGTCGGAGGGCGTGTGAAGCTTTTTCTCTGGCAGATCTCGTGGGATTCGGTTGTCGTTTGTCTTCGGTGGATCCATGTGGATTCGGTCTTTGTTGATCTGTGTTGTGTGTGTCTATAGGTTGAATCCTTCCGATCTACATTTCTCTTCATCAGCGACGGTTGCTGTTCTGATGCGCAGGTTCTATATGGCCTTAGCACGACAACTTTTCTATTACAATAAGGTTTGCCCAGTTCCGATAAGGGATGGGTGATGACGACGGCGCTCCGGCAGCTCGCTTAAGTGCCTGTAGTCATCGCTAGATGGTCTATGAACGTAAATATAATTTTACTTTTCGTGTTTTCTTTACATTATTTTACTTTTGGTGTTCTTTGTACTACCTTAACAATTGATGTGAATAGATTGGAAGTTTTCCGTAAAAAAATAAACACGGTTGAATGTTACCTGCAAAATTCTCTCTTTACCAGTCCACCGGGAGGAGCCTTCGGAGGGAGGCGAGTGGTCAGTAATGCTAAGATCAGCCTTCCCTCTCGTCTTCCAGTTGCCGCACAGGAAACCGCCCCCAATCCGCCCATCCCGCCCACAACCTGTTCGTCGGTATGCCTCCCCCGCCGCCGCCGTCCCGCCGCCGCCCCCTCCGCCACGCCCGCTCCCTCCGGCATCCGCCTACGTGCACCTCCCCTTCTGCCGCAAGCGGTGCCACTACTGCGACTTCCCCATCGTCGCGCTCGGCTCCTCCGCGTCCTCCCCCGGCGGCTCGGGCGACGGCGAGGACCCTCGGATCGCCGACTACGTGCGCCTCCTGCTCCGGGAAGTGGCCGCCACGCGTCCTGTCTCCGACGACGGCGTGCCGCTGCAGACCATCTTCTTCGGCGGCGGCACCCCGTCGCTGGTCCCGCCGAGGCTGGTGGCCGCGGTGCTGGACGCGCTGCGCGGCAGGTTCGGGCTGTCCGCGTGCCCAGAGGTGTCCATCGAGATGGACCCCGGCACGTTCGACGCGGCCAAGCTGCGGGAGCTGGTGGGCGTGGGCGTGAACCGGGTGTCGCTGGGCGTGCAGGCGTTCCAGGAAGAGCTGCTCCGGGCGTGCGGCCGCGCGCACGGCCTGCGGGAGGTGCACGAGGCCGTCGGGATCGTGACCGCCTGCGAGGGGCTCCAGAACTGGAGCATGGACCTCATCTCCTCCCTGCCCAACCAGACCCAGGAGATGTGGGAGGAGAGCTTGCGGTGCACCGTCGATGCTCGCCCCACGCATGTCTCCGTCTACGACCTGCAGATTGAGCAGGGCACCAAGTTTGGGCAAATGTGAGTTCATTCTGCCATACCTCCTATGACCCCTATCTTACAATAAACATTATCGGTCCTGAGAATTATGTGTGTGGTTCTATTCTATAGATAAAGAATTGGGGAAAAAAACTAATACACTACAACCATCATCGTCAGACAATTAGCTACAAGTCTTGTTTCGATTTGAATCTGTTTGTGTTATAGAAGTTCAATCTTCTCTTTTTGGAAAGGGGCTACTTGTATTAATTAGATTGCAGAGCTGAGGTTACAATCACCCAATAGCATAACAAACGGGCAGGCCAGTACTAAATCTTGTAGAGCACTGACACCACCACGCAACACCTTTCTACAGTACCGAGCTAAACCATGCGCTACCCTGTTATCTTGCCTTTAGATCTTGAGAATTCTGTGACATGGGAATTCAGGCAACTGGAGACGGATTTCCTGCATGGTACCACTAAATAGTGGACGAGCACAACATATGAGGCTCGAGGGCATTAGCCACCGTCAGGTCGTGGCTCTCAATCAACATCGGCCTGATTAGTGTAGAGTGTAGACCAACATCGGCTTCTGCTTCTTCAGCATTAGGGCATCGTGGCACCATGTCCTAGGCGGACAGAATAACTTTTTCCTCTTCGATTCTGATCACCGCCGTCCAAGTTGCACTACTAGTTTAGCGGTAAAACTGGTTTCCACATAATGACATAAACCATCTGACTTCAGGTGGCATACAACTTATCTAGTAAGGAGTTCTCTCCTTGCTAGCTTGTCCGTGGATTACACTCTTGCCCTTTTCATCGTATTCATTTACATCATCTTTGATATCTTGCAAAGTGTTCCTATAGTAAAGTAAGAACTGAACCAAAGCTCTGATTGTTGCCTCACTGTTCGTGAAGATTATGTCATTCCAGAGAAAGAAGTTCAGTCTTCTTATTGAACTCATGATGCTGATAGTTGCAAAGTTAAAAGGCTTAACTGGATTTGTTTTGGGGTGTATTACTCAACCAATTGCATTATACTACTACCGTATAAAGCCATGTTGTTCTCTAGCCTGCCATCCTATATTGAAGTTTCTAACAATTCCATCACATATTAATTTTCAGTGACATTTTTGTATGAAAGATCAAATGAGCTTATCCTTAAATATGTGTCAGATTGATGCTGATCTCATTCTTTTCATATTAAATGTTGCAGCTATACGCCTGGTGTATTTCCTCTCCCAAATGAGACAGACTCTGCCAACTTCTACAAGATAGCTTCGAAACGGCTTTCTGAAGCAGGATATCAACACTACGAGATCAGTAGCTACTGCAAGCCTGGTTACGAGTGCAAGCACAACGTAACATACTGGCAAAACAGGCCGTTCTATGCTTTTGGTCTTGGATCAGCAAGCTACATTAACGGTGTCAGGTTCTCTAGACCCAGAGGAATGAAGAACTACGCGGATTGGGTTCAGAAGCTGGAAGACGGAACCTGGTGCCACGAGTCTAGCGTCTCCGAGACGAAGGATATGGCGATGGACTCGGTGATGCTATCACTGAGAACAGCTCGCGGGCTAGATCTGCACAGTTTCAGTAAATCTTTTGGAGAGGGTCTGACACGGTCATTGTGTGATACGTTCAGGCCTTTTGTTGAGAGTGGGTTGGTGATCCCCATGGATAAGGAGCGAGAGGCCCTGCAGTTCAATGAGTTTGAGTCGGATTTGGAAAACGAGGGTGAGATGACCGGGAGCAGGGTGGCCTTCCTCCGTCTGAGTGACCCGGATGGATTCCTGTTGTCCAATGAGTTGATCTCGCTGGCCTTTGGGACTATTTCGCCATGACAACAGTAGCTGGCTTTTCGCGTTGATAATTCCACATTCTTATTTGTCAGATTTTATCTGACAAAGTTGACACTTACTGATATACTAGACATTAGCTGATCACTGGGATCCATAGCAATTTTTGTTTTACAAAATTGTTCAATTGTTCAGCCGGCACCTATCGTGCGTTTACCAGACTCCTAGCCGGTGCTTCTGAATTTGAATTTAACAGGGCGCCTTCTATGAGTTGAGTTCACGCCTCCTGAGATGATAATGTAGTGTAGTACATCCCGGTGAGGATTTTGTTTTGGCAACGCTTGGTTATTGATAATGTACACATGAATTGCTTAGTGGTCACGGAGTCTGGACACTGAACTTGACCTGCTGGTCCTGAACAGAATCCTTGCGGAGGGCAAACAGAAAGGATCGTCTTCAAGATCCAGGGCCTCAACACCAACCGCTGTGTACGTTGTGCCTTCAGGAGCCTGAAACGATGAATCATCTCCTAATGCAGTGCCCGTTCTCCATGACTGTCTGGTCATTGGTGACCGTACCTCTGGATATTGCCATCCCGTGGGAGGAGGTGCTCGCCAATTATCCAAGGGCAAACACAAAGGAAGCCAACGCGATAATAACTATTGGTGATGTTCGCCGTCCGGAATGAGAGGAATCGGCGAACTTTTGATAACATCTCAACCTCGGACGGAGATGTGGCAAACAAAATCCTTGCAGAGTGAAGGCTATGGAAACTAGCTTGGCATATGAAGAGGAGTGGAGTAAGGATAGTGGGAGAACAAGAGACATGAAATTCTCATAGGCTTGGGGTGGATGCGGATTGCTAGAACCTTTATTCTTTAGCATCATGAAACTTAAACTCTTTTGTTCCTTTGTTCTATCCTATCTTAGGGCTTCTTTGATTCAAAGGATTCTCAAAGGAATTTTGAAGGATTCTAATCCTTAGGATTTTTTCCTATGTGGATTGTTTGATTCGTAGGATTGTAAACCATAGGAATTTTTCCATATGATTCATTTGCAGTATTTCATAGGAAATTTTCCATCCACTCAAACCTCTTTGAAAGAATCCTATGTTTTTCCTATGCACGATCAAACACTCATACAATCATGTAGGATTCAAGATGACATGCCACCCCAATCCCACGTTTTTCCGATTCCTGCGTTTTGGAAATCCTACGAACCAAAGAGGCCCTTAATGAATCAACACGCAAAGCTCCTGCGTGTTCCGGAAAAAAGAACTTAAACTGCTGCAGTCAGGTGCCGAGAGTTTCACGTAAAGAAAAAGGTACCGAGTTTCCTTCACAGAGACGGAGAAACTTAGGCCGATCGAGTTTCAGTTCATATAGACAAAATATTTAGCAATCTCATTCAGAACTCGATTAGCTCTCCTATTACAGTAAATGTGGCCTCGGAGAAACTTAGATTGCGGAAACCATCACGTTTTGTGGTCATTCGCGGCTGCCCGTCATAGTCCACAACGATTAGCGCGGGGCAGTGTGACAGCCCACACAAACCCCAATTCCTACCAGCGTGTAAGTGGAGGAGTGGGTTGTGGTGCATACGCCAAAGCTCTGCTTGTTCTCTTTGGTGGCAAACTGACAATAACCTGGGCGCCTGCCGCATCATGCCGCGCGAGATGATCCCGAGTACCTGAGCATCCCTGGCAACCACTGCGAATACCACATCCACAACCGGCTCCGGACCTTCGGTGAGAGGTTTGGTGCCTGTGAGCAAGGTCATGTAGCTCCCTTCATAAGTGTGGGCAAGTTCGGCCACATTGAATGTGAATTTTGCTTTGCAGAAAACAGTGAGTAGTCACTTTTTTTACGACAAAGGTTCATGAGTAATTACATTGCAAAAAGCACCGATCGTCCACTTAGCGCGTTTGATGCTGAAACTAGTAGGGTCCCTACCAGAGGCGGAGGACGGAAAAAAATTAAGGTGTGGCGAACTCTTAAATAAAAAATTCGCTGCCGCAGCAGCCGCTCGCTGCCTGCGTGGCAACATCCAGCCACCCCTCACTCTTGCTTGATGCGACATCCATAGCCGCCGACGGCCGTCTCATCGTCTGCCTGCTCCTGGTCAGCCGCCGCCCGCCACGCTAGCTAGGATTGTTTGTTGTTCTTTTTGAGGGGGTAAAACCACTTTATTCAATTGCTAAAGAATTTGGGATTACAGCAATATCAGGTGTTCCTAAAAACCAGGATCAAGGGAAGCAGCAGCTCTTGCCAGATCATGTACTTCGAAATTCGATCTCTTTTCCGTCCTCTTAGATTGGGTTGTCGTTGTGGGTTGGGAGGTGCCAGATATCTTGTGTTGAGGTGTTCTTGTCAGGGGTCCCTTGGCGTAGTAGCAATGTTGGGGTTTGGGAATGTTGTGTATTCGGAGAGTCATGATCTGGCGGGGGTCGCTCGTGTGGTTGTGGGGTTTCTTGCCATGTGAGTAGTTAGTCTGTACTCCGTTTGTATTAATGTTTGCCTGATTTTCCGTAAATTAACTGGACAATTCTCTTCTTCTTAATCAATCGATGAGGCAAAAAATTTGCCTCAGTTTCGGAAAAAAAATCGACTCTCTAGTTTCATGTTCGATCTTGATCGCATCAAACTCCTCAGTTCTTGCTTGAATGTCCTGAATGATGAAGGATCAAACGCCACTGTCAGGATATATCAGATGCTTCATGTAGATAAGCAAATCTGTAGGCTGTAGCTACTTGCACTTTACAAGGTAGAGATCAGATGCCAGATCGATACCTTCCCACATGCCAGGCCCAGCAAACTAGCGAACGGCTGTCTGCCTGTGTTAGCGAGTTTTCCCATCGAGAGATGACGGCCGATTAGCAGCAGCTAGTTATCCACAGGTATAGTTCTTTTTCATCAAATCAAGGTATGTCGGCTGCCACCCCTTGCCCATAGGGGTCGTCCGCCAGTGGTCCCTACTCGTCAGAGATTGATACGACAAAAATTGTCAGCGGACATGTTTACTAGTCTCACTAGTAGAGTGCCCGTGCGTTGCCACGGGCCTTAAAAAATCGAGAATGTTTTGTCGATATTATTATCAGTATTCGATATTGGGTTATTCATTACATTACTATGCCTTCCTACTCATTGCAGGTTAGTTGTTACTAATTGCATATCGAATTTCACATGTATAGAAAAGATAGCTGATAACATACAAAAATATTGAGATCCACTTCACTTACAATGTAATTCGGTAACATATAGGATCAGATCTAATGCACAAAACACAAAAACATAGAACTCTTTATTGTGCATTACAAATGATAGGTGGCACATGGATGCCCTTCTATGCTTAAGATTAATCATCTCATGAAAGCATGTCTGTTGTTATTATCCATTAATTAAATATACGACACATGTAAGATTTTGTTCCCTTATTCCAAGATTCTACAATCAGAATTCCCTAGCAAACTTTTACACATGAAATTAGGCACTTGAAACCGTACAGGTTACTACACATACCTCCTACCATTTAGAAACCATGGAAACACAAAATATTTCAACACTTTCCCATCTACTATTCATAGCTTGGACAGGCCCCATCTACTTTTCTTGGCTCAAAAGGACTGAGGCCCCTCCAACTGCACTCAACTTCTAGGATATCTCTTCTTTGAAGGCCATGAAAACAATCATCCGGTAAGATCGTTTGTGATCATAAATGGCATTTATAATTACTTGATATTTTCATATACATTATCTAAATAGTAAAGTTTATAAATGCAGTACTTTAAAAGAACTAATGCTACCGGTATCCATAGCTAGAATACATAAATACAAATAATTAGAGGCATGAAACTCTAACATTAGATAACTCCGCGTCTAATTTATTTTGCAGTAGGCTTTTAACCTATTCAGCAAGTCAAACTCTCGGAATGAAATTATGTCTTGGGTCTCGCTTAACCTATTCAGCAATCTACCATCGACCATATTGCAGTCCATATGAAAAAGAGACGAACATCATATTCTGCTGAAAAACAACAATGTGAAGTTTATGGATATATGATATTCTCATTGCCATTAATGTCACTAAATTTATTGATCCATAAAAACCATGTGTAAGTGCAAAAGAAAAAGAATCTGAGTTGAGGGGAATAAGGAAGGATCAAACGAAAGAATGAATGGATCGCGCACATACCGTTCATAAGTTCTTCTCTGGATGGAAATGGAACCCAATATGTGCTGCTGCAGCATCCTTCTTGTCGGCTCCGAGGAACCCCATTTGGCCATTTCCTCCGGTACCGCCCGCAACATCTTCTATAACATGTCCGCTTCCACCACTGACATCTTCTCCGCCAGCTCATTCACGAAGCCCTATCCACCATGTTTCACTTCATATTACATTATTCTCACGTATCACACATGCTACAATTCAACCATGCATATCAGTGAAATATAGGAATGGATCTCTAGTACAACAATATATGCACACTTTTTCCAGAGTGACTTCTATGCTTGCTAGTACTATCTTCTACACACAGCCCCTGCAGCAGAATTGGCTGGTTCTCAAGTTCCTTCTCCCACTAACCACCTCTGTCACAATTTTGTTGTAGCTATTTTGAATAGCTGTGGTGATCTGCCTCTGAAGAGGCTACCGCATTGAACATGCATTGTTATACGCCAGGCAAGAAATCTCTGCACCGCACCACACACCGCCGATCACAATGTCACGTCCATGATCAAAATTAAGAAGTGTTCTTGGCTTCCAGCCTTGGCCAAAAAACTGCGCCAGAACGCCATGTGGTCTCTCAAGAGGCGGGAAGAGCCAGGGAGCACCACGACACGCCGTCTACAACTCAGTGGTGATGGTGGGTGGCGTTGATCTCGTCACCCTGGCAATGGCTCCATGGAGGGTTAGGGATTTTTCGGAGCGTGCTTTTCCACTGGATGAGATGTGTGTCTCCTACCAGTGAGCTTGCGATGATGGGATCATGGCCGTCGTCGTCCATGCCTAATTGGCACATAAAACTGAATGAAGAAACACTCAGCATATTTCTTCATGCAAAATCAAATACTATTGCAACTAAAATATATAATGCAGTAACGAGTGCTTCAATGTTCTTATGTTTATAGTCAGCGGGCAACAAGGTACAAATATGTTCTTCTTTCATCAGTTGTTATGTTTGTCTACCTCAGGCCTGTAGAAAATACGGTTTTGTTAGCCTGCACTACTACACTGATCTTTTGAAATAATACATTTTAGAACTATGTCAAGAGTACTAAATTGTAGAAAAAAAGATGAACAACACCAACTTTAGCTTCACAGAAATTTCCTCAATAAGTAGGAATAAAACAACGGATCTCAGCTACTTTTCATAAACCATGAAAATATGTAGAAACTTTAATTTTTCAACCGAAATAACACAACGGTACATTGAAATGGAAAAAGAAGCACATAAAAGACAATTACCTTCCTCGTGTAGTAGAGAAAGACCATCAATGAATAGTCTCAATAAGCTTTCTGGATGTTTCAGTCTTCGGACGTAATATTCAGTTCTGACGTAATATTTAGTTCAGAGATGAAATCCCCGTGTAGTAAGGTATGTTGTGTACGCCGGCAATGTCGCCGGAGAGGCATGCCCCAGGAGTGGCACTGCAGATGCACGCCTTCCGCCCCCGTCCCTCGCCACGCAACAGAGAAGCGCCGCCGCAGCTCGCCCGCCACCGGCAGGGAACAGCAAGGTGCGGCGCCGCAGACCCATGCCTTGTACCCCCGTCCCTTGCCCTGCAAGGCAGCCCGTCGTCAGGATCGGCACCATCTTTAATGTAATCTTTTCCAATACAAACCGCGTCTTTAAAATACAGCAACGCAACACATTTACAGACCAAAGTACTATAAAGTGATATTTCCAGATTAAAAGTTTGGCTTTGCTAATTTCAGTATGTACATAGAACAAAGCCTTTAACAGAAAAACATCAATGGATTTAAGATGGTGGGAGGATTCTGGATAGTTGGCCTCACTGGACATAGAGGCGTTCGGTTGTGCTCGACGCGGATATGATAGTAAGATAGCGAATAAATCACAATTTTATTTCAGGTATGAATTATTAGGAATTGGATGCCACCTTAGAATTAACATATTGCATCTATATTTGTAACATCTAATTGCAGGTTGGTCGTCAAGTGGCTCAGGCTGTAGGGTGTAGTTACAGATATACAAAGATCATGACAATGAGTAAACATACAGTCTGCATTTATTCTGAAAGCCATGCATCTGGACATAACAAATTGAGTCTCGTTGAAAACATACCATATTGTTCGATAATCAGTATACATGAATTTTCATAACTTTGAGTTCGTCTCCAGGATAAGCTTTGCCACGTCCAGTTCACGTGTAAGCTGAGCAGCCCATCGACACGCCCAGAGTTCAGCAAATTCAAGGTCCATGGTGAAGGAGGAAAAATGGCATGTGCCCCCGCCTGGGAAAAATGTTATTAAAACCAACCAGTAGTTAAATGGTTAGGATAGTGGCGGTACCGACCATGTGTGAGTGCATGTGTGTATGGATGATGTGCATACTGTTATCCATATTTCTTTAAACTTCTATCAATACACAGAAATTCAAATACAAACCCATCAAAAAATCTAGAGTTCGTGGGCTATTCTCATTCCCTGCCGGTCGGTTTTTCACTGGGAGTACTAATGCACAGTTCCTAATATCTCAACGTTCCAACCTTGTAGACATGAACCTTATTGTTAACTTCTCCCCCAATTCCAAGTTAATTGAAATCCAAAGCAAAACAAAATTATGTACAATGCCCAGCTTTGCTACTTAAGACCTATATAGAATAGTAGACAAAATATTTGATTTAGAATTAACTTGGTTCAGAATTACAAGATCTTACACAAAGTAAATATAATTCTTTGTGTAGTCAAACTTTTTGATTCAAAATTACAAGATCTTAGCTAGGCATTTAATTACAGAACCAACCTGGTTGTCTTGACTATTACTCCCTCCGTACGAAAGTATAAGATATTTTTGCAGTTCAATTGAACTGAAAAAAACGTCTTATATTTTGGTACAGAGGAGTATATCTAATCACTTTTGCAACCAAGATCTTCCTGATATACTTTTGCAACCAAGATCTTCCAGATATAAGCAGGCACACTTTAAACCAGATTCGCACACCAAATGAAACAACCATTTCTCCCTTTTTCATTCTTCTAGAAATCCAGCAATGGAATTATGATATAAACTGCTCTGTTACCTTTAGATGTAGGGTCCTCCTTGAATTAACTACAAAAAACGACAAGAGAAAATAATTAGATTTTTAGTACGTGTCATCTCCAAACCTGCATAAAGAATGAAAATTATTAATTGTACCCAAGAAAAATGTGGGAACATCCTGAATAGTAAACTAAGTAGTAATTAACTATAAATCTAACACCTGGAAGGGTTCTGTTATATAAAAAGTTACACTCTTATAAATGAGAACAGATGGGAGCGGGTTTCACATTACATATTTCAGTGGCACGATAATTGTGCAGCGAACTGAAACTCTAAGAGCATCTCCAACAGTCTTTCTATAATGGATTGATAAAAAGTGGATATAGCAAGAGGAGAGAGAAGGTATAGCAATTCAAACCAATTTGTGCTTTGGCAGCCTTTGTATATTGGATTGCTATATTTGTACAAAACACACAATGACATGTGGGGACAGTTTGTCATACACACTACACACTAGCTTACGCACATGAATACATATACTACCACAACTCACGTACACATACCCACGCACACACGCATACACTTACACACATGCAGCACACACACGCGTACACGCAGCACACACACACATACACATGCAGCACACGCAAACATACACACACAAACGTACACACGCAGCACACACACGTGTACACGCAGCACACACACACACACGCATGCAGCACACACACGCGTACACACACATGCAGCACACACACGTACACACGCAGCACACACACACGCGTACACATGCAGCACACACACGTACACATGCAGCACACACGCGTACACGTACACACAAAAAAACATGTACACGTACACGTACACACGCGCGCGCACACACACACGCACACACACAGCGCACACGCAGCACACACACTAGTACACGGACCCACCTGTCATAGAGACAAAGTGAGGCTTGCTAAAAATTTACAAAGTGGCCTTTGGCTTTGCAAATATGCAAAGTGTGGGTGCAAATATAGCAAGCTTTGTAAATTTTTTTGGTGGGGGACCACTTATACAAAGACTGTTGGAGAAGGTTTTTTGGTCTGGGTTGCTAAAATAGCAAGTGAGTGCAGATATACAAAGACTGTTGGAGATGCTCTAAGTAGGTATCTGGGCAAAGAGTGCATGAAATAAGAAAGGCACATGGCCTTCATTAGTATTCATTGCATATGCGAGATCCAACATTAGTCAAGTATTTGCATTACGAATTAGGAAGGGTGGTGAGAATCATGTTTATATCTATGCGCAAACATGCTTGTAGAAAGATAATATCCCTATAATCGTGGTTATCTTTAGTTGAACAGAATGAACATGCATGTAAGCATTTAACAGGGTAAGGTTAAATCACCATGTGTTCTCAGATTCCTCCATTCACCAAAACATATCCAATGCATCATTACCATGAAACAGAATGAAAGAAACACTGAACTTTACATCAAGCATGAAAACGAAATGTCATAAATTACTGTTTAGGATATGCAACTTACAACAGAGAATTATTTCAAACTACCAAGTTTGGTTCCAATTCCATCCTGCAGCACGAGAAGAGGCAAAGAAAAATCGTGTATCAGTAAACATGTGAGACAGTAGGTATACTTTTTTTAGATTAATAATTATAACAATAACAGCAACGACTTCTAATGCATCCCACATTTCAAGTGCTGACTGCTGACAATTGATCTGTGTTTATTCCCAATAACACGTTCTAGTTAACAAACTGATCTAATTAGTTGAACGTGTATCCCCTTTGCACACAATCACAAATTCACAATAGAGTGAAACCACAGCAGTCAACACCACGTTAACGAACAGCTGATTTGATTTTGAATCATTTCTACTGAGAATACCATGGTATGCACCAGGTCATAAGCCTGTCTTCCAACTGTAAACAAACGACTCCTCCTCCCTGGACCTCCTGCTCGTCATGCGTGAGGCCGTGCAGCTCATCGAGCTATTCTCCTGCACATACAGTTCAAGCTTCAGTTCAGCTCAGCTTCAGAAGCAGCAAGACATAACATGTTGAGTTCAGGTGTGCAGAGTACATACAGGTGGGTACATGCTCTTGGGGATCTTGTTCGGAGGAGGAACAGGGTCGCCCCTGTTGGCGACCAAGATCCGGCTGCGTGTCACCAGCCTGGGCATGACGGTGGTGCTCTTCCTAACTGACGCCGAGCTGCGTGCCGGCGAGGGCTGCTCCTTGACGGGCGTCCTCTTCTCGAAGTTGAGCGCGATAGTCCTGATGACCTTGGGCGACGCGAGCACACCGGCACCGCTATGGTTCTCGGGCCCGTGGGAGCCCCTCCATGGCGCGGCAGACTTCTTGGCGGGCTCGGGCGTGTCGACGACGAGCGGGTGGCACCCCGGGATGGGCCTGGCGCCGCCGCCGACGGGCACGGGGATCCCCGGGTCGAGGCATTCGATAAATTCTTATGCAACCAGAACCAAAATCACAAATATTGAAAGTTCACACATGAATAATGATGCTTAGAGGCCATGAAAACTATTGTGAAGCAACAACTTGTACTACACACGCATGTAATAAAATACTCCTCTAAATAAATCGCTTGATCAATGCCCTACTGTATTCTGATCTCATATGAATTTTCCTTGACCCTTTCTGATTATGGATTTTTCAGAAGCTATCTCAGGTCAGGTGCTTAGGACAAGAAACCTCGAGCCTGCTTTTGGTTCACTTTGTCATCTGCGGTTTTTTACCTAGTAATAATAGATGTTTTTCCTTTGTTCCCTATTGAGAAATGCATATGCATAATGAATTCCATTAGAGGGCTGTTAGGAATCAGATGCCCTAAGAAAGTGATGCTCACAGAAAGTAAAATTTTGAAGCAAACCTAACAGCTGAACCGCGGCCGAGTAAAATATGTCAGACATATTCCAAATTTACGCAAACCAATTTCAAAGTTCAGTAACAAACAAGTACTACTACCAATTGCAGACCACGAGGTTTAATTCATTCATCGCTAAATCACTGACGGCCGAATCAACATTCGAGGTTTACCAAATCGATTTGCCGGGCAGTGGGGAGGATGGGGGGCCGACCTTGCAGGACGATGTCGTGGATGCGGAGGTTGAAGGCGCGGAAGCGTTCCTCCTGCCCGGCGGCGGGGTCGTCGGCGAGGCGGCGACGGACGGCGTCGAGGAGGCGCCTCGCCTCGGCGCGCGTGGCGGGGGCCTGGAGGCGCTCGAGCACGGCCCTGGCTGCGCCGTACGCGTCGTCGCCAGACACCGCGCACGACGCCAAGAAGGCCTCCACGCCGCCGTTCCTGCTGCTGTCGTCCTCGCGCGCCGCCATCCCGGCTAGGTGGGGATCGATGGTTCGGGCGGAGGAGGAGGAGCCCGGACGCGAGGGAAGATTGTGGCTACGAAGAAAAGATGAGGAATCGGCGGCGCAGGCGGCGAGGAAGGGTGGCGGCGACCAGTTATGGGGGGCGAGAGGTGGCCGGCGATGGGGGAGGGAGGCAGCCAACGCACTGGCGGCGGCGGATGCTCGTGCAGGAGGGAGGGTGAGATGCGTGAATCGGGGGTAGGGATCGTGGAGGGGCGTGCGGGGATCGTGGAGAGAGATAATAAAACCGGTGGGAGGGGGACGAATAAAAAACCGACGAAAAAAACCCGGCGAAACTGGAGGTGGGATCGTTACTGCGGGGAAATTGGGAGGTGGGAGGGAGGACGAAAAAAAACCATGATAGGTGGGACGAAAATTAACCGACGGAGACTACCAACTGAGACATTAGCAGTAGAGATTCTTTCTCCAATCTTCATCCTGCACATCTTCGATTTCACCACAAGAGTTCTTCTACCGCACGAGTCATCGTAGAATGGAAAAATACAACAAACGAACCAAGGGAGAAGTTTCAAATCACAGACACCGCCCTCTTCTTCCTTATCACGGGATCTCTTTCGCTAACAAGTATCGGTCTCCTTTCTGTATTCCCACAACCCCGCGATGCTCCTGTGCAGTTGGAAATGTTGTCCTCTTAGAGTCATGAGTCTTATAGCCTACATTTCTGTTAGTTGTTGCTTCGCTGTCCACCATCTTTGCAGGAGCAATTTGATAAAACAGCACACTTTTCCTTGTACTTTGACTCAATGGCTCATCTTCCTTTTTATTAGATAAAATGACACACTTTTGATTCACTTGTAGATAAAATGGCACACACTGATTTATTAGCTCAATTTTTAGGTCTATTCCCGCATGTAAGAATTCGTAGGACAATTTTGCCCCTCGGTCGTTTTGACTTACTGGGTTCGATCGAACCTCACCAGAGCCTTCCATTGTTTCTGTCAGCGACCTGTTTCGATCGAAACACAGGCAGACAAGACGAGGCAGAGAAGAAGATGAACTGCCGCCTCGCCCGCTTCCTCCCACACGCGTCGCCAATTCCACCGCCGTCGCCTGGCCGTGCCTCTGCCCGGACGTGTTGTCCTCATCTCCTGGCGCATCGTCCCGCTTCATCTCTTCTCGTAACGCTCCACCCGTTCCGCCGCCTCCTCACCCGGCCGTGGCTTAGCAAGCGAGCATAACAAGCACAACTACTGCAGCATCATGTACATGGACGCGTTGCTCCAGCCGTCCAGTGTGGCCAGCAGGTACCTATACATGGACGCACTGCTATGGCGTGATAGATGGGGCGACCAGAGGGTGCCGCAGCGGCGTTGAGTGGAGGTCCGAGCGGCCGGTGTCTGACTGCTAGGGTGCTTGAATGGGTGACGCCTTTTCTTTTCGGCTGGAGCGCGGCGAGACGGGCAGATGGCTAGGGAGTGGGGAGGAGCCACACTTCACTGCGACGACGGTGGGACGGGCGGTGCACCGGGATGAGTCACGACGAGGAGAGCGAGGCGGCGACGTTGTTCTGTCTCAGAGGTTTTGGTCGCTGTCTCGTCTGCCGCTATTCTGATCAAACCAACCAGGTCAAAATGGCCAAGGGGCAAAATTGTCCTACAAATTCTTACGTGCTGGCCCAAACTTAAAAATTGAGATAAAAAGTCAGTGTGTGCCATTCTATCTAGTAATGAATCAAAAGTGTGTCATTTTATCTAATAAAAAGAAAGATGTGTCATTGAGTCAAAGTATATGGAAAAGTGTGCTATTTTATCAATTTGCTCTCTTTCGAGAAGCCGTAAGTTCTCCTTCATCGATGATCTCCGCCACTGCCGACGACAACGTGCGTCACGGATGAGAATCAAAAGTCCTCACCTATTTATATCAAACTTTTATATTTGTTCAGCACTTTCTTTTCACCAATTAGCAACTGTTTTTCTTTGTTTGCTTCTCCTTTAATTATTTTATAACACGTCACTTATTTATTCTCATCAGTTTCAGTATTTGATATGTTTGCCCGGCTTAAGTTCAGAAATTTTGTCAGATATTCATTGCATCCGAATTGAATACAAAGAAGTTGCGAAAATGATATAATGGAACATTTTACGAGTGCTCCTAATTTTATTTTAAGCTTAGAAGATGTATATTCTTACTAGAGGGAGCAACGTCTTTCGGTATTAGCACAACTATTAGTATATGATACTACATCTATAACTAAAAAATGTCTTATATTTAGTTATAGAGATAGTATTAACGATGTTTTTCAAACTGTATCTAGCAAATTCACCTACCGGTTGTGTTGATAATATTGAACTATAGTGTTCCTTCTATTTTAACGCAAATATAATTTTGCTAATATATAAATGTATGTGTTTATAGGAATTATGTGAGATGTTGAAAACATAGTTTAAGGGATTACAATAATTTAACTAAATTAAAATCTCTCCAAATCCAAGCAAATTAAAAGAGATGGAATCACATTCCTCAAAGTTAATTTATGCCGCTTTGACATGTATTATAGCTTGTATATACTATTTTTTAGTATATTTATATATTTTGCTGGAAGGTACTAGAGCATAGCTCTATTTGATGCCGTGATATTAAGTTTATAGGGGGTATGGGCAAACTTGGTGTATAAAAAGATAATTTCATGGGCAGCACTAGGCGTGGTTTGACCGGTGAAAGGCTCGACCGGTCTCCTTCCCAGCCATCTGATTGCAGCGTGCAAAGCCGTCTGATTACACCAAGCACGATGACAATGCCAAGGTTGAGATCCATACTGAGGACTTCCAAGAACTGATATAGGCATTTTAGAGTGTCAAAAGATATTGTTTAAAGTGCTCAAATTAAAGATCCAACACTACAGGTGCATCACGTCATTCATGAAAATTCAACGAGCCCAAGAATATCGAACTTGGAGTTCATATGAAGAAATGGCGGTCGTTTTAGTAAAAAAACAAGTCCAGAGCAAAAGATGACGCTCGGTACGACCGCGCACGGTCGTATTGGCGGTCGTACCAGGCCCAGAAAGCTGCAAAATTGCCTAGATCAGACGCGATTCTTGGTGGAGTTCGTACCCGTTTGTTTCCGCGACTTCCTTGGCCACCAAGAGAGGTACTGAGATTGGATTTGGCTCATCTACAACCCTTGGATCAAAGTGGACGAGCTATATCAACGGAGGGGACCTGAGGAGGCCTCCTATATATACACCTCCTGAAGGAAATATGCCCTAGAGGCAATAATAAAGTTGTTATTTTATATTTCCTTATTCATGATAAAGGTTTGTTATTCATGCTAGAATTATATTGATCGGAAACTTAAATACATGTGTGAATACATAAACAAATACCGTGTCCCTAGTAAGCCTCTACTAGACTAGCTCGTTGATCAAAAATGGTTAAGGTTTTCTAACCATAGACATGTGTTGTCATTTGCTAACGGGATCACATCATTAGGAGAATCACATCATTAGGAGAATGATGTGATGGACAAGACCCACCCGTTAGCTTAGCATATTGATCGTTCAGTTTATTGCTATTGCTTTCTTCATGTCAAATGCATATTCCTTCGACTATGATATTATGCAACTCACGGATACCAGAGGAATACCTTGTGTGCTATCAAACGTCACAACGTAACTGGGTGATCATAAAGATGCTCTACAGGTATCTCCGAAGGTGTTTGTTGAGTTGGCATAGATCGAGATTAGGATTTGTCACTCCGAGTATCGGAGAGGTATCTCTGGGCCCTCTCGGTAATACACATCATAAGAAACCTTGCAAGCAAATGACTAATGAATTAGTTATGAGATGATGTATTATGGAATGAGTAAAGAGACTTGCTGGTAACGAGATTGAACTAGGTATAGATATACCGATGATCGAATCTCGGGCAAGTAACATACCGATGGACAAAGGGAATTACGTATGTTGTCATAACGGTTCGACCGATAAAGATCTTCGTAGAATATGTGGGAGCCAATATGGGCATCCAGGTTCTGCTATTGGTTGTTGACCGGAGAGGTGTCTCGGTCATGTCTATATAGTTCTCGAACCCGTAGGGTCCGCACGCTTAATGTTCGTTGACGATATAGTGTTATATGAGTTATATGATTTGGTGACCGAATATTGTTCGGAGTCCCGGATGAGATCACGGACATGACGAGGAGTATCGAAATGGTCAAGAGGTAAAGATTGATATATAGGACGATGGTATTCGGACACCGGAAGTGTTTCAGAGTGTACCGGGTAGTTATCGGAATACCGGAGGGGGTACCGGACACCCCCGGGAGGGTAATGGGCCTATTGGGTGTAACATCCCCAGATGTTAACCCTATAATCAAGCTAATTAATGTGCCAAGTCATGATGATTAGCAATGCAAGATCACAGTGGTAAAATATCTCCTTCTAAATTCTGTCTTCGAATTCAAATTCAAAGCACACGTGAACTTTGAAGTTGCACCAAAGTTGCTGCAAAAATGTTCATCATTTAGCATTAAATCCAAAACAATTTGTTGTTAATTAAAACAACATCACTCCTATGCAAATATGAACAGTAGCAATTAAAATAGAACAATTCCAGCATATTTAAATGCTATTTCATTTGTGAAAATTCCAAATGAATTCTTCTAGTCTTCAAAATATTTGTGGCAGTGCCATAAATTGCAAAGAACCTTTTGGACTAAGCTCAACTTTTCTCTAAAATGATTTGGCTGCCCTAGTTAATTCTTTTCTCTCTCTATTAATTAATAAAGATAGAAAAACAGAAAAAGAAAGCGGGCAAAAAACTTACCTGGTAGTGGGCCGAGCCCAGCCCAACCTACCTACCTCGCCTCGGTGTTGTTCTCCCCATGGACGACCGTGCTCGCGCCGGCCACCGCTCGACACCGCGACGAGAGAAGGCCGGGCGAGGGGATAAGCTCGACCCCAGGTCCTTCCCCCCTGGTCGCCTCCCCCCCACTCGCTCACTCTCCCTTCTCCCTCGCTCTCCAGCGCTCGCGCTCGCCTCTCCCTTTTGTCCTGGACGTCGCTGTCGCCGCACCTCTGCTCTGCTGCGGCCATCGGCGCCAGCCCGACCTTCCGTGCTATCCAGAAGGGTCGCCGGCGTCTGCCTCTTCTTCCACGCCCAAGAAATCGAGCCCGGCGGCACCCCATCGCCACCGCGCCATCTTCGTCTTCCTCGGGACGACGAGATCGCCATCGCCGTTCCTCCTCGCTCCTGCGCTACTAAGCCAACCAAGGGCCACCGTGAGCCGCACAGTAAGCTTCTAACCCCCCCTCTTTCCTCTGGTTCTTCATCACGTGCCGTAGCTAGCCGCGGCGCCGATTTCGCCATTGCCGAAGCCCGTCTCCGGTGGCAAGCTCGCAGCCGACGTTGTCGCTGCTGCCTTGCCCCGCTGAGCCTGCGGGCTAGCTACGGGGACCTCACTGGTATCGCCCGCGCCGCTAGATAGATCTCCCGAGCCCCGTAGCCTAGCGCCCGCTCGAGCCCGTATTCCGACCCCAACCAGCACCGCCAACGGCCGCGACGTCGATCGGCCGTTCGAATGCAGCAAACGGCGCGCGATTTGGTGCCCCCTAGAGGAAACCCAAGCCTCGCCGGCGACACGGCCGCCGCGCGGAGCTCGCCGGAGCCCTCTCCGGCGACGCTGCCGACATGGCCAATGGTGGGGCCCACCCAGTGAGGCTGCCAGTGGGCCCCGGACCCCACTTTGACTTCGTTGACCAGGGTCAACGCTGAACACTGTTCACCCCCTGTCACTGACCAGTGGGCCCCTACGCTTAATTAAGTTGATTAGGTTTTTAAATTAATCTACTAATTAGTATAGACACTGACATGTGGGGCCCACCCTCTAAATTAGCTCTGTTAGTTTAAATTAATGCACTGTTAACCTACTGAGACTGACAGGTGGGTCCCACCTACCAGTTTGACCAGTCAACGGGTCAGCTGGCTGCTGACGTCACAATGACCTCATGCTGATGCAATATTTCTTTTCTGTTAATTCAAATAATTTCTAAAAATGCATTATAACTTTCGAAAATCATAGAAAATAAACCGTAGCTTGGATCGAAAAACTTTCTACATGAAAGTTGATCAGAACGACGAGACGAATCAGATCGTGCCTTCTGTTTCCATGTCGGAACCCTCTACGGAGGTAAACCCGCAACTTTCCGTCCGTTTCCGGTAGATGAATAGTGCATATATACCGGTTAATAAATCCAACTTAAATCCTAAAATGACTTAGACATATCTTTAGGCAACCCTGCACTGCACCGTAGGCATGGCATGCTCTGTGTTGCATTTGTTTGCCGTGTATTTATCTGTTTCCTCCCCCTCTTTTCTCTCATTAGACCCCGACACCGACGTAGTCCCCGAGGCTGACGCAGCTCCGGAGTACGACTACACAGTTGACGACCAGACCCTTGTCGCAGAGCTTCCAGGCAAACATCCCCTTTGTGAGCATACCGATATCGCCTATTCTTCTCTCTCTTATGCTTGCATTAGAAGTTGCTGCTGTTACTGTTATCCTATTTTTACTGCATAGCCTGTTTATTGTAACCTGCTGTTGTTACCTACCTGCTTATCCTAAACTGTTTAACATAGGCTGGGTAGAGACCCATCAGAGACCCCCACTTTGTCCCGACTACCCCACTGGATTACCAGAAGACCCGATCAACGGGATCGAAGACCAGGCCCCGGCACCGCACATCACTTCCCCCTTAGTTGCTCGACACTACTGGGTTACTATCGAGTGCCGAGGGTGATACCTCGTCAGCACTTCTGATGTTAACCTTGTAGGTTAGTTCATCGGTTGTGACCATCGAGGGCGATTCCTCCTTCACCACTCCCGGTAATGACGCTGTCGTGCAACTCCTCAAGAGTTGACCTCGAGGGTGATTCCTCCTTAGTTCACCTTGACGGATACATTGAGCGGGAACCCATCGAGGGTGATTCCTCAGGTTTCCCCTTTGGTGTTGGACACACGGTTACTGTGGATACTATGACTTTACACCGAACCATGTTACTAAAGACGGGTCGGCCCTGAGGGGTACCCGCATGAGTATATGATGAGAATGATGTGGAGTCGGGTTGACCTGGAAGGTGCCCGCGAGATGACTACGAGGAGTGGCCGGGCATTCTTAGCCCTTGCCGCAAGTCCTCGAGACTGGGCGATGGGGTCACATCGATCGTGAGTTTCTGCTCGTTACCGCAACCCCAAATCACTAACGATTTGGATATTTGATCCGAGAGGGCCTCTGGACTGATAGCACTAACCATCACGTGGGCATAGTATGGACGTTCTGCGTCGTATACTTCAGCCGAAGGTTAATAGACGTCAGCAACTGAGCGGCACATGCTGGGTTGGACTGGGAACGCAACCGCGCTTGTATTAAGGGGTTGCTTGGTCTGCTCACCGGCGGTGTACGCAACATGCAGGAGCGTCTGGGGCGATGGCCCAAGACCCCTAGGGGCGTCACAGGTTGGTATCAGAGCCGACTGCCTGTAGGAACCCCCTTTCCAACTCCTTGGCCGAAGTTGAGTCTAGTAACCGAAAACTGTTTTACTAACTTGACTGTGTGGCTTACGGTCCCACGTCGCCAACTGGGTGGTATTAGGATCTTTTATTCATCGTCTATACTCTGGGACTCTGATCTCTCTTCTATTCGGGTTAAATAATTTTGCTAACTCAAACACTAGGTTCTCGTAACTGCTTCCTCCCGGAGAGCCCCTCATGCCAGATGATCGCTTGGTTCATCAGAAGACTCCGAAGATACTCCTTGAAGTTCCCGAGACCCTTGTGCCCACTATCTTTGCAATTCCTGACCACCGATTAATCCCCGTGGATAACATCCTTTTCGTTGTACCCTCATCCCCAGTTGCTCCTATTGTTACAAGTTAACCCTAATACTCTCTGTTGTTCCGAGAATCCTTGTGTCTTCTGCTTTGTAGCCTCTTTTCGCACTGCAGAAAATTCACTTAACCGGGATTCGCTCATCCCCAGTTGTTCATATGTCTGACAAAATACTTCGTATTGCTATCCGATCTCCCGAAGATCCTCTGCAGCCTAGTGCTCCCGAAAGTCTTGTCTGCCTGCATTATGGTTAAATCCATATGTCCGGCAATATTCATTAACATCCTTTGTCATTGTCATCCCGAGCCTATTGATTCATCATGTTGCGAATGCTCACAATCATCAGTCGGACCCTGAAATTTGACCTTCCTGCTCAAACGTCATTCTGGACATGAGTTGGATCTCGGCCAATCATGTTGCAATTGATTGACCACCTAGTTCCCTTCAACTTGAACGCCGAATTATTCAGCTATTTCTATAATCTGATGCCTTTGCATTCTTTCCTCCCTCTGATTGATTACCGATACTCACATCAGATCCATTGAGGACCGTTGAATCCTTTGTTGGATTATTATCCGACAGTGTCCTTAACATCCAAAATCTTGCGAGTTCTCCCTTGATACAAAATGCCTCTGGCGAATTGTATGATCTACTCCGAATCGCCAGCCCTTTGCTTTCGAGCGTGTACCCGCCGCTCCTGTTATTGTGTTGTATAGCTTCGTAAAAATGTCCCCATGGGTTGAACCTATGTTTTCCCTAATCCGTGTGAACTCGGAAGTTATGCGAGTCATACTCTTCTGGTGCTTCACCAGATAGATCTTCTGCACTATAATTTCTTCGAAAACGAGGGGTGAATGAAAGGTTATGCATTGAAGAAGTGGGAGTCGACCTTGAACCTTTGTGTTCATGCCCTTGGACACGATGCAGAACTGATCATGGAAGCTTCTCTTAAAATCAATCGTTCCTTTGGTATAAGTTCATCTTGTATCTGGGATTTGATCTTTCGCAACCGTGGATCCGACCATGATTGTTCTTCTTTGATCCCATTTTGCGGACAAGCTAAAGCACTTGTCTTCTGCAAATCAATAAGCCTGTTCAACCTCTATACTGAACTACCTCGGGTATTACCCCCCCTACAATCTCGAGGATATCATCCTATTGCATTATGTCCTATGAATTTTCCAATGGAGTGATACCTTCCCTGTCATAATCACTCCACGGGTTCTGGGTTGTCGTCAACCGAGAGCACCGGTAAGTGAATCAATTCCGCACTCCGATTCAATAACTCTAAGTAATTTTCGCTGCTTACGAGTTTAATAATCCTTCGACTCATTCGTAGCCTGACCGGCTATATCCTTATCATGCTAAATTTTAACTGTGCTACCTGGTCCTTCTCCCCAGAGCACAAATTCCGATGATGAGTTAATCTTACGTCGATCTTTCTCATCTTATCATTTCACCTCGAACAACAAGCTTGGTTTGAAGCTTGTGCAGTATCCGTGGTTTCAATAACCTTTCTCTTCATCATTCCTTTTACTTGATGTCGTCGCTGATCGATGGCATCTTCATGAAACCTCTCGACAAAATGTATCTTCATCATTGTCAACCTTTTGGTTTCTTTAAAGTTGTGAATTGAATTCATGATGAGAAATACCATCCTTGCCCTTTGATGATTTGTGATATCATCGGCAACGTCCTTGACTTCCTGCCAACACAGACTTGGTCATGTGTTGGTCATACCTCGAGTTCCTCGTTATTCCTGGAACTGTTTCTTGAGTATTTCTTGTGATCCTCAAATCCAATCTTTACTTGAAACACCATATTAAGGCTACCTCGAAGCATGATTGTGGTATACCGAATATCAACAAGAACATTGGAAGCACATTGCCAAATGTTTCTTGATCTATTACCCAAACACCGTTGTAAGGGTAATATCATGATTCTTCCCTCGTCCCTTTATCTAAATGCTTTTGGACTTGCTGTTCCATGATGTATATCATGCTCCGCTTTTTCCCTTGGGAAGGATATACCCCCAATTCTTGTGTGTAAACACCTTTTCCTTTCCATTGGTCTGTTTAATTTGATAAACACATTTTCCTTTCCATTGGGTTGTTTAATCCAATAATTTCATTTTCCTTTCCATTGGTTCGTTTAACCTTTCTTGTGATCTATATGATATAAGCAGAAATAATTCCCTGCTTATGAGAACACCTCGATGAACAACCTTGTCAGTGAGACCCTGTTACTATTGTTGATGACATTCCGGTAACCACCGATGGACGAGAACTTTGCCTATTTGCCCGTTTCGTTCAACGCGCAGGAAAATGGTTCTCTTCGTCCCTCGCCCTTGGTACCGACGTTGTTGCCAACATAACTGACAGGATACCCTCTGACAGGCCTTGCTGTCATATCCGAGCAATATGTCACCATCCTCCCTATTCCCGATCGACCCTCACCATAGTTCCACAGGATCGGAACCTGAACCTTTGGTACATCTTTAATTTTGAAGATTCCGATGCTCTTGGCTTTGTGTGACATCGCAAGCCACCTTCCGAAAGATGATCTATTCCCGATGCTATGAACCCCTTTCACACTCCGTTCAGGTAACGATCAAATGTCCATTCGCTTGATACTTCTTATCATACCTTCATACTTTGCTCTCGATGTTTTCCTAAGTTTTCAACTCGAGAGATACTTCTGCCACATTCCCTAACTTGTCCACCAGATGGTCGACCTTGCAATGGTCGATTCCCCCGAATCTACCCTTACTTCCCCACGTAAATCTCGGGACGAGATTTCTTGTAGTGGAGGAGATTTGTAACATCCCCAGATGTTAACCCTATCATCAAGCTAATTAATGTGCCAAGTCATGATGATTAGCAATGCAAGATCACAGTGGTAAAATATCTCCTTCTAAATTCTGTCTTTGAATTCAAATTCAAAGCACAAGTGAACTTTGAAGTTGCACCAAAGTTGCTGCAAAAATGTTCATCATTTAGCATTAAATCCAAAACAATTTGTTGTTAATTAAAACAACATCACTCCTATGCAAAGATGAATAATAGCAATTAAATCAGAACAATTCCAACATATTTAAATGCTATTTCATTTGTGAAAATTCCAAATGAAGTCTTCTGGTCTTCAAAATATTTGTGGGAGTGCCATAAATTGCAAAGAACCTTTTGGACCAAGTTCAACTTTTCTCTAAAATGATTTGGTTGCCCTAGTTAATTCTTTTCTCTCTCTGTTAATTAATAAAGACAGAAAAATAGAAAAAGAAAGCGGGCAGAAAACTTACCTGGTAATGGGCCGAGCCCAGCGCAACCTGCCTACCTCGCCTCGGTGTCGTTCTCCCCATGGACGACCGCGCTCGCGCCGGCCACCGCTCGACACCGCGACGAGAGAAGGCCGGGTGAGGGGATAAGCTCGACCCCAGGTCCTTCCCCCCTGGTCGCCTCCCCCCCACTCGCTCACTCTCCCTTCTCCCTTGCTCTCCAGCGCTCGCGCTTGCCTCTCCCCTCTGTCTCGGACATCGCTGTCGCCGCACCTCTGCTCTGCCGCGGCCACCAGCGCCGGCTCGACCTTCCGTGCTATCTAGAAGGGTCGCCAGCGTCCGCCTCTTCTTTCACGCCCAAGAAATCGAGCCCGGCGGCACCCCATCGCCACCGCGCCATCTTCGTCTTCCTCGGGACGATGAGATCGCCGTCGCCGTTCCTCCTCGCTCCTGCGCTACTAAGCCAACCAAGGGCCGCCGTGAGCCGCACAGTAAGCTTCTAACCCCCCCCTCTTTCCTATGGCTCTTCATCACGTGCCGTAGCTAGCCGCGGTGCCGATTTCGCCATTGCCGAAGCTCGTCTTTGGTGGCAAGCTCGCAGCCGACATTGTCACTGCTGCCTTGCCCCGCTAAGCCCGCGGGCTAGCTACGGGGACCTGATAACCCACAAGTATAGGGGATCGCAACAGTTTTCGAGGGTAGAGTATTCAACCCAAATTTATAGATTCGACACAAGGGGAGCCAAAGAATATTTGTAAGTATTAGCAGCTGAGTTGTCAATTCAACCACACCTGGAGATTAATTATCTGCAGCAAAGTGA
Organism: Thinopyrum elongatum; assembly: GCA_011799875.1. Classification (NCBI taxonomy): domain Eukaryota; kingdom Viridiplantae; phylum Streptophyta; class Magnoliopsida; order Poales; family Poaceae; genus Thinopyrum; species Thinopyrum elongatum. Next base: position 485,150,180 of record CM022297.1, on the reverse strand, counting down.
TCAGTAGCAAAGTAGTATGATAGTTTTGATAATAGTAGCAGCAGTAGTAACGGTAACAGTGATAGCGGTGATATTGTAGCAAGTGCAACAGTGACAGCAGTAGTAACTTAGCAGAAATAATATAAGATAAATTCGTAGGCATTGGATCGGTAATTTGTTGGATGATATTCATCATGAGACAGTTATAACCTAGGGCGATATGGCACTAGCTCCAGTTCATAAATATAATGTAGGCATGTATTCCGTAAATAGTCATACATGCTTATGGAAAGAACTTGCATGACATCTTTTGTCCTACCCTCCCGTGGCAGCGGGGTCCATATTGGAAACTAAGGGATATTAAGGCCTCCTTTTAATAGAGAACCGGAACAAAGCATTAACACACGGTGAATACATGAACTCCTCAAACTACGGTCATCACCGGGAAGTGTCCCGACTATTGTCACTCCAGGGTTGCCGGATCATAACACGTAGTAAGTGACTATAACTTGCAAGATCGGATCTAGAACATAGATATAATTGTGATAACATAAATGGTTCAGATCTGAAATCATGGCACCCGGGCCCAAAGTGACAAGCATTAAGCATGGCAAAGTCATAGCAACATCAATCTCAGAACATAATGGATACTAGGGATCAAGCCCTAACAAAACTAACTCGATTACATGATGAATCTCATCCAACTCCTCACCGACCAGCGAGCCTACAAAGGAATTACTCACTCCCGGTGGGGAGCATCATGGAATTGGCGATGGAGAAGGGTTGGTGATGATGAAGATCGAAGATCCCCCTCTCCGGAGCCCCGAACGGACTCCAGATCTGGCCTCCCGATGAAGAACAGGAGGTGGCGGCGGCTCCGTCTCGTGAAACGCGATAATTCTTTCTCCCTCATTTTTCTGGAAAAATAGGATTTTATAGCGTCGGTTTCAGGGTCTGCGGGGCCACCAGGTGGGGACAACCCACCTGGGCGCGCCTGGCGGGGGGGGGGGGGGGGGGGGGGGGGGGGGGCAGACGCGCCTTGGTGGGTTGTGCCCACCCAGGTGCCCCCCTCGGGTGGCTCTTGGCTCCAGAAATTCTCTTATTTTGTATAAAAATTCCTCGCAAAGTTTCGTTCCATTTCGAGAACTTTTATTTCTGCACAAAAACAACACCATGGTAGTTCTGCTGAAAACAGCATCAGTCCGGGGTTAGTTTTATTCAAATCATGCAAATTAGAGTCCAAAACAAGAGGAAAAGCGTTAGGAAAAGTAGATACGTTGGAGATGTATCAACTCCCCCAAGCTTAAACCTTTGCTTGTCCTCAAGCAATTCAGTTGATAAACTGAAAGTGAAAAAGAAAAACTTTTACGAACTCTTTTGCTCTTGTTTGCATAAATAAGCTTAAACAGCACCCAGGTTTTTAGCCAAAATTATAACTAACCATGTCGACAATAACTCTTAAAAATTATATTAACTCATATCAATGACATAATCAGCTAGCGAGCAATAATAAGATATCTCAAATGGCAACACGTTATCAAAACAACCAGGATATAATATGACAATAGTGGTATCTCGCTAGCCCTTTCTGAGACCGCAAAACATAAATGCAGAGCACCCCCAAAGTTCAAGCAGCGACTAAACATTGTAATTCATGGTAGAAAAGATCCAGTCATGATGCACCCAACATTAGCGACACACAATGCATAAACATGACAGCAATGCTCTCAGGTTCTGGCGCTTATTTAAGAAGGTGATGACACAACATGAAAGTAAATAGATAGTCCCTTCGCAGAGGGAAGCAGTGATTTGCAGAGGTGCCAGAGCTCAAGTTTTTAAAACAGAGGTAAATGATATTTTGAGACATGCACCCTTCTCATTTACTTCACGACCATCAGCTATCAACATCTTCCATGCTAAGCGCGCTAGTGGCGGTTCCCAAGCGATAAAAGTAAAGGTTTACTCCCCCTCCACCATCAATCACACTCCACGGCTTGTCCGAAACAACGGGTGCCGTCCATACCAACAACAGTCCCGGGGGAGTTTTGTTTAATTATTTGCATTTTTGAGTTCGGGACTGGGAATCCCTATTACCGCCCTTTTCTTGTGCGATGGCGAGTGAATAAACACTCGACCTGAGAATAACTCGCTTAGCATGGAAGATACCGACTACCTCCTGTCGTTCCATGAATGATCCAGGCACACAAAAAGGATATTTATTTGAAGTTTTTAGAGGTGGCACATGCAAATTTACTTAGGACGGCAGGGTAATACCGCATATAGGTAGGTATGGTGGACTCATCTGGAATAACTTGGGTTTCAGGTTTTGGATGTACAAGCAGAATTCCTACTTAGTACAGGTGAAGGCTAGCAAATAGGTTGAGAAGCGGCCAACTAGAGAGCAACAACGGTCATGAACATGCATTATGCATAAGTAACATTGGACACTAGCATGAGTAGGATATGAACACCATGAACATAAATATCATAGAGGCTATGTTGGTTTTGATTCAACTACATGCATGAACATGTGCCAAGTCAAGCCACTCGAACGTTCAGAGGAGGATACCATATCATCATACTACATCACAATCATCTTAACGCAATGTTGATATCCAAGATAAATCATTATCCACTCCTAGCTACTTATGCATGGCATGAGAAACTATAATCTCTAATTGTCATTGCAAACATGTTTAATCATAATGGGCTGAATCATGGATACTAGGTTAAACATATTTACAAAAAAAGAACAAGTCGAGTTCATACCCGTTTCTCTCTGCCACGACCAGTTCATCAAATATCGTCATTATTGCCTTTCACTTGCACGGCCGAACGATATGAAAATAATAATAGTGCAAGAGTGCCATGGACTAAGCTGGAATCTGCAAACGTTTATTCAACAGGAGAAGACAAGGTAAAATGGGCTCTTTGTTAAATCAACAATTATGCATATGAGAGCCACTCAACATTTTCATCGTGGTCTTCTCCTTGGTACGACTTGAAAGAAAGAAAAGAAATTCAGAGAAACACACTGAAATATTTTTGGAGTTTTTTTTGGTTTTATTCGAAAGAAGCAAATAAAAAGGGAAAAGCAAAAACGAGAAAAAATATTTACACGGGAAAGCTCCCAACAAGCAAAAGAAGAACAAGGAAATCTTTTTGGGTTTTCTTTTTAGTGCTACAGCTAACTACTCTAGAAAGAAAAAGCAAAAAGAAGCTAGAAATATTTTTGGATTTTCTCAAAGTTTTTCAAACACACAAGAAGAAAGAGAGAAAATAAATTTAAGCATGGATAATACAATGAAAAAGTGTGAACACCGACAATTAAAATGTGTGAACATGAATGTAAAGTCGGTGAGAAACATGTACTCCCCCAAGCTTAGGCTTTTGGCCTAACTTGGTAATCAGTCAATAGCCTCGATGATAGTTGGGGTGCTGAGGAGCAGGCACCCACGGATCCCACTACTGAGGCTCCTCCTCTGCTGCAGCCTGGTTGTTCCGGTAGGCGATAATATCCGCAGGCATAATCCTGTATCCGCCCCTAGCAATAGGATCAAACAAAGCAGGTGCAGGCAGTGGAATAATATCACGAGTTCTCACACTAAAAACCAGGTTATAAGGAATAGGAATGTTAGGATAATCGATAGCAGTAAACTGGTGGTGATTCATAGCCGCGCGATCTAGGTAAACCTTGGGCAAAGGATAATCATGCAGGCGAATCTGAACATTAAAGCGAGCCGCCAAACGAGTGGCGTAAATGCCTCCATGAATTTTACCCTTGGACTTATTAATGTGGAGGCGACGTGCCACAATAGCTCCCAAGCTATAAGTGTTGTCGCCCTCTAGTGCACGATGCAAAACAGCCAGGTCTGGTGAACTGAGTGCACCTACCTTCTCTCTAGCAAGCAAGCATTTTGTAATAAAAAGAGCAAAATAATGAACAGCAGGAAAATGCAAGCCGGCGACAGTGATACTCGACACCCCTCTCTCATCACCCACTATCAGAGTACGATAGAAGCTTTCAAACTCTGCGGGCCTAGGCTCTGCTAGACTACCATCAAAAGGAAGAAAGCATATTTCACAAAATTCAGTAAGTGGTATCTGACGGGGTTCAGCATATAAATTAAACTGCACTTCAGGGGGGTTATTCCTAGGAAGGAAAGTAAAACTTTGCACAAAGGAATTTGTGAGGAGGTGATACTGTTCGCATTTTGCTGTGATGAAGTCGGTGAGGCCGGCATTAGCAGCATATTGTGCAAACTCTTGAAGGATTCCAGCCTCTTCCATGAACGGGGTATGCGGCCATTCACACGGCCGTAGCTCCACCAATCTCCGAGTATGGGGGTCACTATCAGATGACTCCCCAATCACTCCCTTGGAGTTCTTCTTGGAAGCAAACTTCCTAAAGATACTCATGTTTTTCCTATGAACAAAAATTCTGAAATTTTTAGTCCACAAATTTTTCTCAACAAAACTCTACAAAATTGGTAGCAACTACTCATAGGGAAGCATAGAGGTCATAGCAAGCATTCAAACTACTCTTAGAACTCTAAGAATTCAACATGCAAGCTCATCTACAGCAGCACCAAGAGTAGCTAATTATTCAAAATATAAACCACTAAAACAAAAACTAATTGGACAAACGGAGGAGTCACATACCAAGCAACAATTCCCCGAAACAGTTTTGAAAATGGAGCTTCGAGCAAAGAGGTCGAAATCCGCGGTTTCGGGAGCAAGAACACGAGAGAGAGAGCAATGGAGATTTTTTTCTGGAGGTAAGTGAAGATGTGGGATGAAGAGATAAGTGAGGGGGCCCACGTGGGGACCACAACCCACTAGGGCGCGCCCAGGTGGGTTGTGCCCACCTGGTGCACCTCCCTCTGATATAATTTGCACCAGAAATTCTTAAATAATCAGAAAAAAATCGTATTAAATTTTCAGGGCATTCTGAGAACTTTTATTTTTGGGTCATTTTTTATTGCACGGGAAAAATCAGAAACAGACAAAACATGGCATTTTATTTTATTTAACTAATAGGAACAGAAAATAAAAGGTAGGGACAGAAGGTAGTGCTCACTAAATTCATCAACTTCATACCTCTAAAAAATGATCCATTAATAAGGTTGATCAAGTCTTATTAACAACCACTTTTGATTAGCATGAAACCGAAGAACTTTCGTAAATCACTAAGTTACCTCAACGGGGATATGAATGTCCCCAACAATAAGCATTTCATATTTCTTTTTGGTAGTAGGTAGAGGTAGTTGAAAACTTCCAATAGCGATTGTCGGAGATTTTTCAATAACATTAATACCATTCACTTGGAATTGTTTCTTCGGAAAGTGCACTGTATGCTCATTACCATTGATATGAAAAGTGACCTTGCTTTTATTGCAATCAATAACAGCCCCTGCAGTATTCAAGAAGGGTCTACCAAGGATAATCGACATGTTGTCGTCCTCGGGCATCTCAAGTATAACAAAGTCAGTCAAAATAGTAACATTAGCAACAACAACGGGCACATCCTCACAAATACCAACATGTATGGCAGTTGATTTGTCAGCCATTTGCAAAGATATTTCAGTAGGTGTGAGTTTATTAAAATCAAGTCTTTTATATAAAGAGAAAAGCATAACACTAACACCAGCTCCCAAATCACATAAAGCAGTTTTCACATAATTCTTTTTGATGGAGCAAGGTATAGTTGGTATTCCCGGAACTCCAAGTTTTTTAGGTACTCCATCCTTAAAAGTGTAATTAGCAAGCATGGTGGAGATTTCAGCTTCCGGTATTTTTCTCTTATTAGTGATGATGTCCTTCATGTACTTTGCATATGGAGGCATTTTCAAGATATCAGTCAAGCGAGTACGCAAAAAGACTGGCCTCAGCATTTCAGCAAAGCATTCAAATTCTTCATCATCTTTCTTTTTAGTTGTCTTAGGTGGAAAAGGCATAGGTTTTTGAACCCACGGTTCTCTTTCCTTACCGTGTTTTCTAGCAATAAAGTCTCTTTTATCATATCTTGCATTCATGGGTTGTGGGTTATCAAGATCAACAGCTGGTTCTATCTCAACTTCATTGTCTGGTTCTTTATTATTTGTTTGAGTTTCTTCATGAACCTCATCATTATCTTTTTCATTATCAGAAGGTGAATGTTCATTACCAGATTGAGTTTCAGCATCAGAAATAGAAACATCATTATCATTATCAGGAGGTTTCTCTACTTCAGGTTCACTAGAGGCATGCAAAGTCCTATCATTTTTCTTTTTCTTTTTCTTTTTAGAAGGACCGGGTGCAGTGGTGTTGTTCCTTTGTGAATCCTGTTCAATTCTTTTTGGGTGTCCCTCAGGATAAAGTGGTTCCTGAGTCATTTTACCTCCTCTAGTTGCAACCCTAACAGCAAAGTCATGTATGTTGTTATTCATTTCATCAAGCAATTCTCTTTGAGATTTAGCAACTTGTTCTAACTGGGTTTGTACCATAGAAGCATGCTTTCCCACACCTCTAACATCATTTGAGATTCTAAATAACAAGTCACTCAAGCGAGCAATCATGTCAGAATTGTATTTTAATTGTTTCATAACATTTGCATTGAAGTGATCTTGTTTTCTAATGTAGTTTTCAAACTCATAAAGGCATTGGCTAGGGTGCATATTGTGAGGATTATCATTATCATTGAATTTCATTAGAGAATTTACCTCTACCACCTTAGGCAGTGGTGGTGTATCAAGCCCATGTATTTCTTCAATAGGAGGTAAATTTTTGACATCCTCAGCTTTAATACCTTTTTCCTTCATAGATTTCTTTGCCTCTTGCATATCTTCGGGACTGAGATATAAAATACCCCTCTTCTTCGGAGTGGGTTTAGATGGTGGTTCAGGAAGAGTCCAATCATCATAGTTTTTCAATATGTTATTCAATAATTCTTCAGCTTGTCCAATAGTTCGTTCCCTGAAAACAGAACCAGCACAACTATCTAGGAAATCCCTAGAAGCATCGGTTAGTCCATTATAGAAGATATCAAGTATTTCATTTTTCTTAAGAGGATGATCAGGCAAAGCATTAAGTAACTGGCAAAGCCTCCCCCAAGCTTGTGGGAGACTCTCTTCTTCAATTTGCACAAAGTTAAATATTTCCTGTAAGGCAGCTTGTTTCTGATGAGCAGGAAAATATTTTTTCAGAGAAGTAATAAATCATATCCTGGGGACTACGCACACAACCAGGAGCAAGAGTAATGTACCAAGCTTTAGCATCACCCTTTAATGAGAACGGAAATAATTTGAGAATATAGTAATAGCGAGTTTTCTCACCATGAGTAAAAAGGGTGGCTATGTCATTCAACTTCGTAAGATGTGCCACAACAGTCTCAGTTTCATAACCATGGTAAGGATCAGATTCAACCAAAGTAATTAACTCTGGGTCGACAGAGAATTCATAATCCTTATCATCAATAAAGATAGGTGAGGTAGCAAACTTTGGATCATATTGCATTCTAGCATTCAGAGATTTTTCTTTATACTTGCATAATAATTTCTCTAGATCATCTCTATCCTTACAAGCAAGAATATCTCTAGTTGTCTCCTCATTCATAACATAACCTTCCGATACCTTAGGCAATTCATATCTAGGAGGGCTAGTTCTAGTGGGTGTTTCAAGATTTTCAGGTTTCAAGCTCATCATCAGATTCAACAACATCATGTTGTCTTACTCTAGCAATTTGTTCATCAAGAAATTCACCTAATGGCACATCATCATCAAGCAAGGTACTAGCATCATCATAAGCATCATTCATAGCAGAAGTAGCATCATCAATAACTTGCGACATATCAGGATTAGTAGCATGTGGTGGTGTTGCAAGTTTACTTATAACAGAAGGTGAAACTAAAGCGGAGCTGGATGGCAGTTCCTTACCTCCCCTCGTCTTAGATGGAAAAAAATCTTAGTCTTAGCATCCTTCAGATTCTTCATAGTGAATAATTGATAATAATCCCAAGTGACTCAACAAATATAGCTATGCTCCTCGGCAACGGCGCCAGAAAAAGGTCTTGATAACCCACAAGTATAGGGGATCGCAATAGTTTTCGAGGGTAGAGTATTCAACCCAAATTTATAGATTCGACACAAGGGGAGCCAAAGAATATTTGTAAGTATTAGCAGCTGAGTTGTCAATTCAACCACACCTGGAGATTAATTATCTGTAGCAAAGTGATCAGTAGCAAAGTAGTATGATAGTTTTGATAATAGTAGCAGAAGTAGTAACGGTAACAGTGATAGCGGTGATATTGTAGCAAGTGCAACAATGACAGCAGTAGTAACTTAGCAGAAACAATATAAGATAAATTCGTAGGCATTGGATCAGTAATTTGTTGGATGATATTCATCACGAGACAGTTATAACCTAGGGCGATACGACACTAGCTCCAGTTCATAAATATAATGTAGGCATGTATTCCGTAAATAGTCATACGTGCTTATGGAAAGAACTTGCATGACATCTTTTGTCCTACCCTCCCATGGTAGCGGGGTCCATATTGGAAACTAAGGGATATTAAGGCCTCCTTTTAATAGAGAACCGGAACAAAGCATTAACACACAGTGAATACATGAACTCCTCAAACTACGGTCATCACCGGGAAGTATCCCGACTATTGTCACTCCGGGGTTGCCGGATCATAACACGTAGTAAGTGACTATAACTTGCAAGATCGGATCTAGAACATAGATATAATGGTGATAACATAAACGGTTCAGATCTGAAATCATGGCACCCAGGCCCAAAGTGACAAGCATTAAGCATGGCAAAGTCATAGCAACATCCATCTCAGAACATAATGGATACTAGGGATCAAGCCCTAACAAAATTAACTCGATTACATGATGAATCTCATCCAACTCCTCACCGACCAGCGAGCCTACAAAGGAATTACTCACTCCAGGTGGGGAGCATCATGGAATTGGCGATGGAGAAGGGTTGGTGATGACGAAGATCGAAGATCCCCCTCTCCGGAGCCCTAAACGGACTCCAGATCTGGCCTCCCGATGAAGGACAGGAGGTGGCGGCGGCTTGGTCTTGCGAAACATGATAATTCTTTCTCCCTCATTTTTTTCTGAAAAAATAGGATTTTATAGCGTCGGTTTCAGGGTCTGCGGGGCCACCAGGTGGGGACAACCCACCTGGGTGCGCCTGGGGGGGCAGGCGCGCCTTGGTGGGTTGTGCCCACCCAGGTGCCCCCCTCAAGTGGCTGTTGGCTCCAGAAATTCTCTTATTTTGTATAAAATTCCTCGCAAAGTTTCGTTCCATTCTGAGAACCTTTATTTCTGCACAAAAACAACACCATGGTAGTTCTGCTGAAAACAGCGTTAGTCCGGGGTTAGTTTCATTCAAATCATGCAAATTAGAGTCCAAAACAAGAGGAAAAGCGTTAGGAAAAGTAGATACGTTGGAGACGTATCAGGACCTCACTGGTATCGCCCGTGGCGCTAGATAGCTCTCCCGAGCCCCGTAGCCTAGCGCCCGCTCGAGCCCGTATTCCGGCCGCCGCGTTCGTGCTCGCCGCCGTCGTGTTGGACCTCCCCGACCCCAACCAGCACCGCCAACGGCCGCGGCGTTGATCGGCCGTTCGAATGCAGCAAACGGCGCGCGATTTGGTGCCCCCTAGAGGAAACCCGAGCCTCGCCGGCGACATGGCCGCCGCGTGGAGCTCGGCGGAGCCCTCTACGGCGACGCTGCCGACGTGGCCAGTGGTGGGGCCCGCCCAGTGAGGCTGCCAGTGGGCCCTGGACCCCACTTTGACTTCGTTGACCAGGGTCAACGCTGAACACTGTTCACCCCATGTCGCTGACCAGTGGGCCCCTGCGCTTAATTAAGTTGATTAGGTTTTTAAATTAATCTGCTAATTAGTATAGACACTGACATCTGGGGCCCACCCTCTAAATTAGCTCTGTTAGTTTAAATTAATGCACTATTAACCTAGTGAGACTGACAGGTGGGTCCCACCTGCCAGTTTGACCAGTCAACGGGTCAGCTGGCTGCTGACGTCACAATGACCTCATGCTGATGCAATATTTCTTTTTCTGTTAATTCAAATAATTTCTGAAAATGCATTATAACTTTCGAAAATCATAGAAAATAAACCGTAGCTCGGATCGAAAAACTTTCTACATGAAAGTTGATCAGAACGACGAGACGAATCAGATTGCGCCGTTTGTTTCTAAGTTGGAACCCTCTATGGAGGTGAACCCGCAACTTTCCATCCGTTTCCGGTAGATGAATAGTGCATATATACCGGTTAATAAATCCAACTTAAATCCTAAAATAACTAAAATGACTTAGACATATCTTTAGGCAACCTTGCACTGCACCGTAGGCATGGCATGCTATGTGTTGCATTTATTTGCCGTGTATTTATCTGTTTCCTCCCCCTCTTTTCTCTCGTTAGACCCCGACACCGACGTAGTCCCCGAGGCCGACGCAGCTTCGGAGTACGACTACACAGTTGACGACCAGACCCTTGCCGCAGAGCTTCCAGGCAAGCACCCCCTTTTTGAGCATACCGATATCGCCTATTCTTCTCTCTCTTATGCTTGCATTAGAAGTTGCTACTGTTACTGTTATCCTATTTCTGCTGCATAGCCTGTTTATTGTAACCTGCTGTTGTTACCTACTTGCTTATCCTAAACTGTTTAACATCGGCTGGGTAGAGACCCATCAGAGACCCCCTCTTTGTCCCGACTGCCCCGCTGGATTACCAGAAGACCCGATCAACGGGATCGAAGACCAGGCCCCGGCACCGCACATCACTTCCCCCTTAGTTGCTCGACACTACTGGGTTACTATCGAGTGCCGAGGGTGATACCTCGTCAGCACTTCTGATGTTAACCTTGTAGGTTAGTTCATCGATTGTGACCATCGAGGGTGATACCACTCCCGGTAACGACGCTGTCTTGCAACTCCTCAAGAGTGGACCTCGAGGGTGATTCCTCCTTAGTTCACCTTGACGGATACATCGAGCGGGAACCCATCGAGGGTGATTCCTCAGGTTTCCCCTTTGGTGTTAGACACACGGTTACTGTGGATACTATGACTTTACACTGAACCATGTTACTAAAGACGGGTCGGCCCTGAGGGGTACCCGCACGAGTATATGATGAGAATGATTTGGAGTCGGGTTGACCTGGAAGGTGCCCTCGAGATAACTACGAGGCATGGCCGGGCATTCTTAGCCCTTACCGCAAGTCCTCGAGATGGGGCGACGGGGTCACATCGATCGTGAGTCTCTGCTCGTTACCGCAACCCCAATTCACTAATGATTTGGATATTTGATCCGAGAGGAGCTCTGGCCGTATAGCACTAACCATCATGTGGGCATAGTATGGGCGTTCTGTGTCATATACTTCAGCCGAAGCTTAATAGACGTCAACAACGGAGCGGCACACACTGGGTTGGACTAGGAACGCAACCGCGCTTGTATTAAGGGGTTGCTAGGTCTGCTCACCGACGGTGTACGCAACGTGTAGGAGCGTCCGGGGTGATGGCCCAAGACCCCTGGGGGCATAGGTTAGTCTGGTGTGCTGACCTCTCTGTTAAGTATTCGGTCGGGTTGCAGCGTATCGTTTGGCCGAGGCCGGGCATGACCCAGTAAAGTGTGTCCGGCCGGAGTTAATCGAGCGTGGTGGGTAAGTTGGTGCACCCCTGCAGGGAAGAAAACATCTATCGATAGCCTGTCCTACGGTAATGGACACTCTGAGTTGTATCTCGATCGATACAACTAGAACCTAACACTTGAGATGATAACTGGATAGTATGGCTCTGGGATTGCTTCCTCACAGGGAGTCGAGGAAGGATCTCTGGGCGAGGTTGATAACACTACTACTACTTTACATTATGCTAATCTGCACTCTTCTAATGCTGCAAGACCGCTGAAGATGCTAGTCTTCGATAGGACTAGGCTTTCCCCTCTATTCTGGCATTTCTGCAGCCCAGTCCACATATACAGCCCCTCCTTTGATAATGTTGCATGTGTAGTGTAGATCCTTGCTTGCTGAGTACTTCGGATGAGTACTCACATTTGCTTTGCTTTCTTTTTCTTCCCATATCCTTTTGATGCAACTAGATGACAGAGCCCCTGAGACAGCTGCCCCTGTCGACGACTACGGCTACTACTACTACCCTCCTGGCGAGTACTACTACGAGGAGCCGTTCGATGACCAGGAGTAGGATCGTAGGGTCCCAGGCAGGAGGCCTGCGCCTTTCGATCGTAGTTTTTATTTTGCCCCGCCTTTCTAAAGGCTTATCTATTCCTCTGTAATATCTGTACTCAGATATCTGATGCTTCCGCCGATGCTTGTATGCCATCGAGCTATGTATTCGAGCCCTCGAGGTCCTAGCTTGTAATATAAAGCTTGTATGACTTTATTTATGTTTTAGAGTTGTGTTGTGATATCTTTAAGTGAGTCCTTAGGCTTGATCGTGCACATTTGCGTGTATGGTTAGTGCACGATTAAGCCGGGGGCGTCACATTGGGCCATTAGAGGGGAGCACACCTATGGCAGCCGCCGAAGTGGGGGAAGGGAAAGTGGGGGATTCGGCCTCCACCTTCCTTCCCTCTTCCCCCTTTCCTTCCCCCCTCTGACAAATATGCTAAGGGGGGCGCCACTTGGGAAGGACCCCAAGTAGGATTCGACCTACTTGGGGGCGCCTCCTGGCTACTCCCTCCTCCCACCCACCTATATATATGTGGGAGGGGGCGCCTAGCACAACCACGACAATCTCTTAGCTGTGTGCGGCGCCCCCCTTCCACCGTTTACACCCTCGGTCATATTTTCGTAGTGCTTAGGCGAAGCCCTGCGGAGATAACTTCACCATCACCGTCACCACGCCGTCGTGCTGTCGGAACTCATCCACTACTTCGCCGTCTTGCTGGATCAAGAAGGCGAGGATGTCACCGAGCTGAATGTGTGCTGAACGCGGAGGTGCCGTACATTCGGTACTCGATCGGTTGGATCACGAAGAAGTTTGACTACATCAACCGCGTTAGTAACGCTTCCACTTACGGTCTATGAGGGTACGTAGACACACTCTCCCCTCTCATTGCTATGCATCTCCTTGATAGATCCTGTGTCTGCGTAGAAATTTTTTTGTTTTCCATGCAACGTTTCCCAACAGTGGCATCCTAGCCAGGTCTATGCGTAGATGGTATGCACGAGTAGAACATAAAGAGTTGTGGGCGGTGATAGTCATACTGCTTACCACCAACGTCTTATTTTGATTCGGCGGTATTGTAAGATGAAGCGGCCCGGACCAACCTTACATGTCCACGTACATGAGACCGGTTCCACCAACATACACGCAACTAGTTTTGCATAAAGGTGGCTGGTGGGTGTCTATTTCTCCTACTTTAGTTGAATCAAATTTGACTGCGGCCGGTCCTTGAAGAAGGTTAAAACAACAAACTTGATAAATCACCGTTGTGGTTTTTGCCGTAGGTAAGAACGGTTCTTGCTAGAAGCTCGTAGCAGCCACGTAAAACTTGCAACAACAAAGTAGAGGACGTCTAACTTGTTTTTGCAGGGCATGTTGTGATGTGATATGGTCAAGACATGATGTGATATATGTTATTGTATGAGATGATCATGTTTTGTAATTTATCGGCAACCGGCAGGAGCCTTATGGTTGTCTCTTTATTGTATGAAATGCAAACGCCATGTAATTGCTTTACTTTATCGCTATGAGTTAGCAATAGTTGGCAAGATGACCCTGACGCAACGATGGAGATCAAGGTGTCGAGCCGGTGATGATGGAGATCATGACGATGCTTTGGAGATGGAGATCAAAAGCATAAGATGATGATGGCCATATCATGTCACATATTTTGATTGCATGTGATGTTTATCCTTTATGCATCTTATTTTGCTTAGAACGGCGGTAGCATTATAAGATGATCCCTTCACTAAATTTCAAGATAAAAGTGTTCTCCCCGAGTATGCACCATTGCTAAAGTTCGTCGTTTCGAAGCACCTCATGATGATCGGGTGTGATAGACTCTACGTTCACATACAATGGGTGTATGACAGTTTTGCACATGCAGAATACTTGGGTTAAACTTGACGAGCCTAGCATGTACATACATGGTCTCGGAACACTGGAGACCGAAAGGTTGAATGTGAGTCATATAGTAGATATGATCAACATAGAGATGTTCACCATTGATGACTACCCCATCTCACGTGATGATCAGACATGGGTTAGTTGATTTGGATCATGTATCACTTACATAACTTGAGGGATGTTTATTTAAGTGGGAGTTCATTAGTAATTTGATTAATTGAACTTAATTTATCATGAACTTAGTCCTTATAGTATTTGCATATCTATGTTGTAGATCAATGGCCCGTGCTACCGTTCCCCTAAATTTTAATGCGTTCCTAGAGAAAGCTAAGTTGAAAGATGATGGTAGCAACTACATGGACTGGGTCTGTAACTTGAGGATGATCCTCATTGCTGCACAGAAGAATTATGTCCTTGATGCACTGCTAGGTGACAGGCCTGCTGCCGGAGCTGATGCAGATGTTATGAACGTTTGGCAAGCTCGATCTGATGACTACTCTATAGTTCAGTGTGCCATGCTTTACGGCTTAGAACCGGGACTTCAAAGACATTTTGAACATCATGGAGCATATGAGATGTTCCAAGAGTTGAAGTTAATATTTCAAGCAAATGCCCGGGTTGAGAGATATGGAGTCTCCAACAAGTTCTATAGCTGCAACATGGAGGAGAACAGTTTTGTCAGTGAACACATACTCAAAATATCTGGGTACCATAACCACTTGACTCAGCTGGGAGTTGATCTTCTAGTTGATAGTGTTATTGACAGAGTTCTTCAGTCACTGCCACCAAGCTACAAAGGCTTCGTGATGAACTATAATATGCAAGGGATGAATAAAATGATTCCTGAGCTTTTTGCAATGCTTAAGGCCGCGGAGGTTGAAATCAAGAAGGAGCATCAAGTGTTGATGGTTAAGAAGACCACTAGTTTCAAGAAAAAGGGCAAGGGAAAGAATGTGAACTTCAAGAAGAATGGCAAGCAAGTTGCCATTCCCGGGAAGAAGCCCAAAGCTGGACCCAAGCCTGAAACTGAGTGCCTCTACTGCAAAGGGAGTGGTCGCTGGAAGCGGAACTGCCCCAAGTATTTGGCGGATTAGAAGGATGACAAAGTGAACAAAGGTATATTTGATATACATGTAATTGATGTGTTCCTTACTAATGCTCGTAGTAGCGCCTGGGTATTTGATACTGGTTCGGTTGCTCATATTTGTAACTCGAAACAGTAGCTGCGGAATAAATGAAGATTGGCTAAGGACGAGGTGACGATGCGCGTCGGAAATGGTTCCAAGGTCGATGTGATCGCCATTGGCACGCTACCTCTACATCTACCTTCGGGATTAGTTTTAGACCTCAATAATTGTTATTTGGTGTCCGCGTTAAGAATGAACATTATATCTGGATCTTGTTTATTGTGAGACGGTTATTCATTTAAGTTAGAGAATAATGGTTGTTCTATTTATATGAATAATATCTTTTATGGTCATGCACCCTTGAAGAGTGGTCTATTCTTGTTGAATCTCGATTGTAGTGATACACATATTCATAATATTGATGCCAAAAGATGCAAAGTTGATAATGATAGTGCAACATATTTGTGGCACTGCCGTTTAGGTCATATTGGTGTAAAGCGCATGAAGAAACTCCAATCGGATGGACTTTTGGAATCACTTGATTATGAATCATTTGATACTTGCGAACCATGCCTCATGGCAAGATGACTAAAACTTCGTTCTCCAGAACAATGGAGTGAGCTAATGACTTATTCGAAATAATACATACCGATGTATGCGGTCCGATGAGTGTTGAGGCACGCGGCGGGTATCGTTATTTTCTGACCTTTACAGATGATTTGAGTAGGTATGGGTATATCTACTTGATGAAACACAAGTCTGAAACATTTGAAAGTTCAAAGAATTCTAGAGTGAAGTAGAGAATCATCGTAATAAGAAAATAAAGTTTCTACGATCTGATCATGGAGGCGAATATTTGAGTTACGAGTTTGGCCTTCATTTAAAACAATGTGGAATAGTTTCACAACTCACGCCACCTAGAACACCACAGCGTAATGTTGTGTCCGAACATCGTAACCGTACTTTATTAGATATGATGCGATCTATGATGTCTCTTACCGATTTACCACTATCGTTTTGGGGTTATGCATTAGAGACAGCCGCATTCACGTTAAATAGGGCACCGTCGAAATCCGTTGAGACAACACCGTATGAACTGTGGTTTGGCAAGAAACCTAAGCTGTCGTTTCTTAAAGTTTGGGGATGCGATGCTTATGTCAAAAGGCTTCAGCCAGATAAGCTCGAACCCAAATCGGAGAAGTGCGTCTTCATAGGATACCTGTTGGGGATATGACTCCAAGGTGTGACCCGCCCAGGAGGGGCCGGGTTACACTGTTGCAGACTTAATATGAAGAAGGCCCAAGAAAGGTCCAAGAAGACAAAGCATAAAGATAGGCGGCAGCTTAAGAGGCGCGCCTGGTGGAGGCCCAAGACCTAGAGGTGTGAGCCGCCCGATGGTGACTTGCCTGGCAAGGCACGGCGACTTAGAAACCGGGCTGGTCACGTTTTGTGATCCGGCTTGGACTCTTGTAAGCCCCGGAGCCTCGACCTGTGTATATAAAGGCGAGACCCGGTGGCGGGTTAACTCAAAAAAACAACTAATCGATAGTTAGGTCAAGCGTGATCGCTCCCTTGTAATCGATACTCAAGCAATACAACTAGAAGCAGGACGTAGGCTTTTACCTCGTTGTAAGGGGCCGAACCTGGGTAAAACTTTGTGTCCTTTGTCCCGTTTAACCCCTTCGAGCTAACCTAAGTTGCGATGGCTCTACACCTAAGTCCTTTCACAAGGGCATCTGTCGTGTTAAATTCACGACAGTTGGCGCCCACCATGGGGCCAGAGCACGGTGGTTTCGAGTTCTTGAAGGGCAACTTCTCAGGGATCAACGGATACACCGTGGGCCGGATGACTAAGAGTCGCCGCAGCAAGATCTACATCGACGACGCTGGCTGGGGCCTCGAGGCCGACTCAATTGAGGACGGGTACCGGGTCCCCTTTGGCGGAATTCACATCTTCATCGGCAAGATCGGCAAGTCAGAGCCTGAGCTAGACACCTGCACCGACATCATCAAGACAGCTCAGCGCGCGCGACCCGCCAGGGGTCAACATAGCCGGGAGCACGTCTTTGTTGGCTTTGTTCATGGGGCGGATCTTGAGGAAGGTTCTGCATCTAGTGGAGAGACGGCCATCTATTCAGGTGATGAGTAATCGACCGGAGAAACCGAATCAATCTATCAGCTTCAGGATGGTGGGCTTGGGGGCTATTCCGATGGTGACAGTATTCCGGACCCTTATGAGCTGCCGAGCAGGGCTGCTATTTTTATGGCTGGTACGCAACCAATGGTAAACTCATCAACAACTGCTGCCATGACATCCCGTTCAACTGCTGCTATGACAGCTGGGGCGAGCGGCTCTGTTCGGCCACCGACTCAGGTTTTATCTAAGCTCTTGGGCACCCTGACGACTCTGTTAGCCACGGAGGTGACTCCAGCGAATCAAGCACAGCATAATGCAGAAGTTGCAAAGGTGTGAGATGAGGTGGCCAAATCCCAAGAGGATCTTAATGCAGAGAACGCCAGGATGGCGACGGAGCGAGCTTCGATGGATGCCGAGTCACAGCGGATAAGGGCAGAAGCTTTCCGCCTAAGTCTAGATCAGAATGCGTCCAATGTTGTTTTTCGAAGAAGGCACCAGAGCCGCCTGCCTTTGCAGTTTGAGGGGCGGAATCTTTTTAACACACCCGGGGCAGGAACGAGTAACCCGCCCGTTGTAACCCGGGCTGCTAAGGCGCCAGGGACCGGTGCGGTGGCCCAGCCTTGTTTGCCAGACCTGCCTCGTAGGGATCTGACGCCACCTCAATGGGTTCCAACACCCTCTGGCCATTATTCTAACCCAGTGGATAACATGATAGCAGCGGCTACACGGCTGGCGGCTATCCCGATCAAAGGCGAGTCTCCAGCGGCGATAGAGACCCGCAATGCGGTGGAGCTTCTTCAGACGGATGTGGCGCAGTAGGCTGCTTATTCGTACAATCGTGAGCGTGTTCACTCAACCCCCCAACCAAGTCGAAGCTAGAGCCGGCATATTGAGTCGCCGGTGGTTTCCAGCAGTGAACGGCGTCATAACCTGCCTCGTAATAATGACCCACCCTGTGGACATAACCCGCCCCATGATGACAATATGCCGAATAATGCTCAAGCCCTTGTGGATCAGGCTAGAGCCCGTCATGAGGCAGAATTAGCGGCTCAATTGGGGCTCATCAGCAGTTTCCAATAAACCCTTCGGCATCTGTGGAGGCTGGGACAACTTCCAGGACAGTTGGTGTGCCATGTCTATTACCGGCTCTACGCAATGAACGTTTGCCCAAGGATTTTAAGGGCCCTCATAAGGTGCCTAATTATACAACTGATCTTCCACCGGAGGCTTGGATTGAGAGCTATGAGCTGGCTATGGAGATGCTACATGTTAATGATGCTGTATGTGCCAAGTACTTCACCATGATGTTGGATGGACCGGCCCGAACCTGGTTGAAAGGCTTACCCGCCAATTCCATCAATTCATGGGCTGAGTTGACAGCACGCTTCATTCAGAACTTTAAGGGAATGTGTAAGCAGCCTCTGATGATTATTGATCTGGATAACTGTGTACAGCGGGAGGATGAGTTGGCCCACCATTGGGTCCGCCGGGTTTCAGCTATTATCCATTCACCCGATAGCATTGGGGCAGGTTCAGCTGTTTTGGTCTTGGAGAAGAATTCTCATTTTACCCCCCTTAAGCAGAAGCTTGGGCGGCTTAAGCGCCACTGTAATGACATGGGGGAGCTCATGCCGGCTCTCATCAAGTATGCCGACTCTGATACCACTAAAGATCCTGGATCTGATGATGAAAAATCCAACAAGGGAAAGAAGAGTGGTAACGGTAAGGGTCAGCAGCAGAACATGACAGGGCATAATGGTAACAACCATGGTAACGGTGGTAAGCGCAGACAGCCCGATGGCGGGTCAGATCTTGTAGCTAACACCAACACTGGATATAAAAACCAGCGCCGTAATGGCAATGGTAAGCAGGCCTTTGGAGGAAAGAACTTTAATATTGAGGCGATGATGAATGAGCCTTGCCCAAAACACAGTCTGCCCAATAAACCGGTGGCTCATGCTTGGACGGACTATTTCATCATGAGAGAGTATAAGAATTCTAACTTCAATCAGAATCATGGCAACAATAATGGCCCGCCTGACGGGTCAGGATCCGGCTCACAAGGGCCCGGCTTTGGTGGCGGCGGCTCAAGTTCTGGGTATCAAGGACAGGGCATCCAGGGTGGTTATAACCAATAGTATGGTCAGGGTAACCAGCAGCATCAGTCAGGATACCAGAGTAATCCAAAGTAGCTTAACAGTGGCCAGTATCATGTTTTTACCACAAGTCTCTGCAAACGAGATCAGAAGGTTCATAAACACGCGGTCAGTGCGATTGAGCCGGCGGTACCTCAATACTTGCGGTGGTCAGAGCAACCAATCACATGGAGTCGAGAGGATCACCCGCCCCGGGTTGACAATCCGGGTCAACTAGCATTGGTGGTAGCCCCTCAGGTTGGGGGTTATAAATTCACCAAAGTGCTCATGGACGGTGGCAGCAGTATTAATATCCTTTACTATGATACCTTTCGCCGGATGAATTTAACTGATAAGGAGCTTAAGCCGTCTTCTACAGTTTTTCATGGTGTGGTACCTGGTAAGTCGGCATATCCAGTTGGTAAGATTGCCTTGGAAGTGGCTTTTGGCGACGACTATGACTACAGAGCAGAGAAGTTATGGTTTGAAGTGGTTAAAATCAAGAGTCCTTATCATGCCCTGTTCGTACGGTCGGCTTATGCCAAATTTATGGCACGGCCTTGTTATGTTTATTTGTAGCTTAAGATGCCAGGACGTAAGGGTACTATTATAGTCCATGGCGATCGAAAGATTGCTTTGGAATGTGAAGAAGGAGATGCTGCATATGCTGAATCAGCCTGTGCTACTGAGGAGCTTAAATTTTATAAAGATAATGTTGACCCGGCCGATACGACACCTTTGAAGAAGCCCACCACTAAGCAGGACCCTTTGTTGAAGTTTAAGTCAGAATTGCTATCATAGTCAAATTGGGCGTAATGTGCATGCTGTGTGGATGATATTGTGGTCAAATCCAGAAAAAAGGAGACGCTCTTGGATGATCTAAGGGAGACTTTTGACAATATCCGGTTCTATAAGATGATGCTTAACCCGGCCAAATGTGTTTTTGGTGTACCTGCAGGCAAGCTCTTGGGTTTTCTGGTCTCAGAGAGGGGTATTGAAGCTAACCCGAAGAAGATTAAAGCTATCACTTCACTGGCTAAGACAGCGTGTGTCAATGATGTCCAGTGCCTGACGGGTCGTACCGCGGCCTTAAGCTGGTTCATAAGCCGCCTGGGAGAGAAGGCAATTCCTTTATACCAGATGATGAAGAAGATAGATCATTTTGTCTGGAGTGACGCTACTGATAAGGCGTTTGAGGTGCTCAAAAAGCAGTTAGCTGAGCTGCCAGTCCTTGCGGCTCCCATTGAGAAAGAACTTTTGCTCCTGTACGTGGCGGCTAATAGTAAGGCCATCAGTGTGACGATTGTGGTGGAGCGTGATACGTCTCCAACGTATCTATAATTTTTGATTGTTCCATGCTATTATATTATCTGTTTTGGATGTTTTATATGCATTAATATGCTATTTTATATTATTTTTGGGACTAACTTATTAACCTAGAGCCCAGTGCCAGTTTCTGTTTTTTTTCCTTTCTTTGATTCTCTCTCTTTGATTCTCAATACCATGTTCTCCTCGATGTTCTTGGAGATCTATCCGATGTAATCTTCTTTTGCGGTGTGTTTGTCGAGATCCGATGAATTGTGGATTTATGATCTGTTTATCTATGAATATTATTTGAATCTTCTCTGAATTCTTATATGCATGATTTGATATCTTTGTAACTCTCTTCGAACTATCGGTTTGGTTTGGCCAACTAGATTGGTTTTTCTTGCAATGGAAGAGGTGCTTAGCTTTGGGTTCAATCTTGCAGTGTCCTCACCCAGTGACATAGTAGGGGTAGCGAGGCACGTATTGTATTGTTGCCATCGAGGATAAAAAGATGAGGTTTACATCATATTGCTTGAGTTTATTCCTCTACATCATGTCATCTTACTTAAGGCGTTACTCCATTTTTATGAACTTAATACTCTAGATGCATGCTGGATAGCGGTCGATGTGTGGAGTAATAGTAGTAGATGTAGGCAGGAGTCGGTCTACTTGACACGGACGTGATGCCTATATGCATAATCATTGCCTTGGATATCGTCATAACTTTGCGCTTTTCTATCAATTGCTCGATAGTAATTTGTTCACCCACCGTATTATTTGCCTTCAAGAGAGAAGCCTCTAGTGAAACCTATGGCCGCCGGGTCTATTTTCCATCATACTTGTTTCCGATCTACTATTTTGCAATCTTTTATTTTCAGATCTATAAACCAAAAAACCCAAAAATATTTAGTTATCTTTTATTCAGTTTTATCTATCTCTACCAGATCTCACCTTTGCAAGTGACCGTGAAGGGATTGACAACCCCTTTATCGCGTTGGGTGCAAGTGTTTGATTGTTTGTGTAGGTGCATCTATTGGGGACTTGCGTGTTTCTCCTACTGGATTGATACCTTGGTTCTTAACTGAGGGAAATACTTATCTCTACTGTGCTGCATCACCCTTTCCTCTTCAAGGGAAAAACCAACGCAAGCTCATGAAGTAGCAGGAAGAATTTGTGGCACCATTGCCGGGGAGATCTACGTCAAGCCTGCCAAGTACCCATCATAAACTCTCATCTCTTGCATTACATTATTTGCCATTTGCCTCTCATTTTCCTCTCCCCCACTTATAAAACAATTTTCAAAAAACTACAAAAAGATTTGCCTTTTTATTCGCCCTTCTTCTGTTCCTCTTTTCGTTTGCTTTTTGGTTGCTTGTGTGCTAGATTGCTTGCTTTGTCACGATGACTCAAGAGAACACCATGTTGTGTGACTTTTCCAACACTAATAATAATGATTTTATTAGTACTCCGATTGCTCCCGCCACTAGTGCGGAATCTTATGAAATTAATGCCGCTTTGTTGAATCTTGTTATGAAAGAACAATTTTTCGGCCTTCCTAGTGAAGATGCCGCATCCCATCTAAATACTTTCGTTGAATTGTGTGATATGCAAAAGAAAAAAGATGTGGATAATGATAGTGTTAAATTGAAGATATTTCCATCCTCACTATGAGATCGTGCTAAAACTTCGTTTTCATCTTTGCCTAAAAATAGTATTGATTCATGGAATAAGTGTAAAGATGCTTTTATTTCCAAGTACTTTCCGCTCGCTAAGATCATCTCCCTTAGGAACGATATAATGAATTTTAAGCAACTTGATCATGAGCATGTTGCACAATCTTGGGAGAGGATGAAATTAATGATAAGAAATTGTCCTATGCATGGTTTGAGTTTATGGATGATTATACAAAAAAAATATGCGGGATTGAATTTTGCATCTAGAAATCTTTTGGATTCCGCCGCGGGTGGTACTTTTATGGAAATCACATTAGGAGAAGCTACTAAACTCCTAGATAATATTATGGCAAATTACTCTCAATGGCACACCGAAAGATCTTCCACTAGTAAAAAAGTGCATGCGATTGAAGAAATTAATACTTTGAGTGGAAAGGTGGATGAATTAATGAAATTATTTGCTAGTAAGAGTGCTCCTATTGATCCTAATGATATGCCTTTGTCTTCCTTGATTGGAAATAATAATGAATATATGGATGTGAATTTTGTTGGTAGGAACAATTTTGGTAATAACGCGTATAGAGGTAATTTTAATTCTAGGCCTTTTCCTAGTAATTCCTCTAATAATTATGGTAATTCCTACAACAATTCTTATGGAAATTATAATAAGATTCCCTCTGATCTTGAGAACAATATTAAAGAATTTATTAGTTCCCAAAAAGTTTTCAATGCTATGGTTGAAGAAAAATTGCTCAAGATTGATGATTTGGCTAGGAACATTGATAGAATTTTGCTTGAGATTGATTCTTTTAAGATTAGATCTATTCCACCCAAGCATGATATTAATGAGTCTCTAAAATCTATGAGAGTTTCTATGGATGAACCGCTAGGATACGTGCTAAGCGAGATTGGCTTGTAAAAGTGTGTTCTTCGATTTCTCGTGAAAATAATGATGAAGATCTTAAAGTGATTGATGTGAATCCTATTGAATCTTTGTTTTCTAATATAAATCTTGATAAAGATGGGACTAGAGATGAGTCAATTTTAGCTAGAAGGCGTCCCAATGATTCGGAGTTTTTAGATCTTGATGCAAAAATTGATAAAAGTGGGATTGGAGAGGTCAAAACTTTAAGTAGCAATGAACCCACTCTTTTGGATTTCAAGGACTTTAATTATGATAATTGCTCTTTGATAGATTGTATTTCCTTGTTGCAATCCATGTTGAATTCTCCTCATGCTTATAATCAAAATAAAGCTTTTACTAAACATATTGTTGATGCTATGGTGAAATCTTTTGAAGAAAAACTTGAGTTGGAAGTTTCTATCCCTAGAAAGCTTTATGATGAGTGTGAACCTACTATTAAGATTAAAATTAAAGATTATTAATGGTATGCTTTGTGTGATTTGGGTGCTAGCGTTTCCACGATTCCAAAAACTTTATGTGATTTGCTAGGTTTCCTTGAATTTGATGATTGTTCTTTAAATTTGCATCTTGCGGATTCCACTATTAAGAAACCTACGGGAAGGATTAATGATTTTTTTATTGTTGCAAATAGGAATTATGTGCCCGTAGATTTCATTGTCCTTGATATAGATTGCAATCCTACATGTCCTATTATTCTTGGTAGACCTTTCCTTAGAACAATCGGTGCAATTATTGATATGAAAGAAGGAAACATTAGATTTCAATTTCCGTTAAGGAAGGGCATGGAACACTTTCCAAGAAATAAAATTAATTTGCCATATGAATCTATTATGAGAGCTACTTATGGATTGCATACCAAAGATGACAATACCTAGATCTATGTTTTCATGCCTAGCTAAGGGCGTTAAACAATAGCGCTTGTTGGGAGGCAACCCAATTTTATTTTTGTTCTTGCTTTTTTTGGTTCTGTTTTTTAATAAATTTTTCATCTAGCCTCTGGTTAGATGGGTTTTTATGTTTTAATTAGTGTTTGTGCCAAGCAAGACCTTTGGGATGGCTTACGGCGATAGTTGATTTGATCTTGCTGGAAAACAGAAACTTTTGTGTCCAGTAACAGAATTGTTTAATTTCACTGGAGCGTGTAAAAACCCTGAATGTTTTACACAAGATTCATATGCAAATTAACTCTGTTTTCCTAATTTTTCAGATATTTAGGAGTTACATAAGTATTATAACAATTCAGATCTTCGTAGACTGTTCTGTTTTTGACAGATTCTGTTTTCTATGTGTTGTTTGCTTATTTTGATGAATCTATGGGTAGTATCGGGGGGTATGAACCATGGAAAAGTTGGAATACAGTAGATATTACACCAATATAAATAAATAATGAGTTCACAACAGTACCAAAAGTGGTGATTTTATTTTCTTATACTAACGGATCTCATGAGTTTTCTGTTGAGTTTTGTGTTGTGAAGTTTTCAAGTTTTGGGTAGAGATTTGATGGACTATGGAATAAAGAGTGGCAAGAGCCTAAGCTTGGGGATGCCCAAGGAACCCCAAGGTAATATTCAAGGACAACCAAGAGCCTAAGCTTGGGGACGCCCCGGATGGCATCCCCTCTTTCGTCTTCGTCTATCGGTAAATTTACTTGAGGCTATATTTTTATTCACCACATGATATGTGTTTTGCTTGGAGCGTCTTGTATGATTTGAGTCTTTGCTTTTAGTTTATCACAATCATCCTTGCTGTGCACACCTTTTGAGAGGGACACGCTTAAATTGTGAATTTAATAGAATACTCTATGTGCTTCACTTATATTTTTTGAGCTAGGCAATTTTGCTCTAGTGCTTCACTTATATCTTTTTAGAGCACGGCGGTGGCTTTATTTTATAGAAATTGTTGAACTCTCATGCTTCACTTATATTATTTTGAGTCTCTCTAAACAGTATGGTAATTTTCTTTGGTTATGAATTTAGTCCTAATATGATGGGCATCCAAGAAAGATATAATAAAAACTTTCATATAAAGTGCATTGAATACTATGTGAAGTTTGATTCCTTATGATTGTTTTGAGATATAAAGATGGTGATATTAGAGTCATGCTAGTGAGTAATTGTGTATTGGTAGAAATACTTGTGTTAAAGTTTGTGATTCCCGTAGCATGCACGTATGGTGAACCGTTATGTGATGAAGTCGGAGCATGATTTATTTATTGATTGTCTTCCTTATGAGTGGCGGTCGAGGACGAGCGATGGTCTTTTCCTACCAATCTATCCCCCTAGGAGCATGCATCTAATACTTTGTTTTGATAGCTAATAGGCTTTTGTAATAAGTATGTGAGCTCTTTATGACTAATGTTGAGTCCATGGATTATACGCACTCTCACCCTTCCACCATTGCTAGCCTCTCTAGTACCGCGCAACTTTCGCCGGTGCATTAAACCCACCATATACCTTCCTCAAAACAGCCACCACATCTACCTATTATGTCATTTCCATAGCCATTCCGAGAAATATTGCCATGCAACTTCCACCGTTCCGTTTATTATGTCACGCTTCAGCATTGTCATATTGCTTTGCATGATCATGTAGTTGACATCGTATTTGTGGCAAGGCCACCATTCATATTTTTTATACATGTCACTCTTGAGTCATTGCACATCCCGGTACACCGCCGGAGGCATTCATATAGAGTCATATTTTGTTCTAATTCTTGAGTTGTAAGTAAATACAAGTGTGATGATCATCATTAGAGCATTGTCCCATGTGAGGAAAGGATGATGGAAGCTATGATTCCCTCACAAGTGGGATGAGTCTCCGGACTTTATGAAAAATAAAAGAGGCTAAAGAAGCACAAATAAAATAAAATAGGCCAAAGAAGCCCACCAAAAAAAAGAAAAAAAGAGAAAATAAAAAAAAGAGAGAAAAGAGAGAAGGGGCAATGTTACTATCCTTTTTCCACACTTGTGCTTCAAAGTAGCACCATGATCTCCATGATAGAGAGTCCCGTATGTTGTCACTTTCATATACTAGTGGGAAATTTTCTTTATAGAACTTGGCTTGTATATTCCAATGATGGGCTTCCTCAAATTGCCCTAGGTCTTCGTGAGCAAGCGAGTTGGATGCACACCCACTTAGTTTCTTTTTGAGCTTTCATACACTTATAGCTCTAGTGCATCTGTTGCATGGCAATCCCTACTCACTCACATTGATATCTATTGATGGGCATATCCATAGCCCGTTGATACGCCTAGTTGATGTGAGACTATCTCCTTCTTTTTGTCTTCTCCACAACCACCATATTCTATTCCACCTATAGTGCTATATCCATGGCTCACGCTCATGTATTGCGTGAAAGTTGAAAAAGTTTGAGAACTTCATAAGTATGAAACAATTGCTTGGCTTGTCATCGGGGTTGTGCATGATTTAATACTTTGTGTGATGAAAATGGAGCATAGCCAGACTAAATGATTTTGTAGGGATAACTTTCTTTGGCCATGTTATTTTGAGAAGACATGATTGCTTTATTAGTATGCTTGAAGTATTATTGTTTTTATGTCAATATTAAACTTTTGTTTTGAATCTTATGGATCTGAATATTGATGCCACAATAAATAAAATTACATGGATAAATATGTTAGGTAGCATTCCACATCAAAAATTCTATTTTTATCATTTACCTACTCGAGGCCAAGCAGGAATTAAGCTTGGGGATGCTTGATACGTCTCCAACGTATATATAATTTTTGATTGTTCCATGCTATTATATTATCTGTTTTGGATGTTTTATATGCATTAATATGCTATTTTATATTATTTTTGGGACTAACTTATTAACCTAGAGCCCAGTGCCAGTTTTTGTTTTTTCCCTTGTTTTAGAGTTTCGCAGAAAAGGAATATCAAACGGAGTCCAAACGGAATAAAACTTTGCGATGATTTTTCTTGGACCAGCAGACACCCAGAAGACTTGGAGTCCAAGCCAGAAGACCCACGAGGCGGCGGCAAGGGTGGAGGGCGCGCCCTAGGGGGGGGGGGGCGCCCCCTACCTTGTGGCCCCCTCTGGAGTCCCCTGACCTACTTCTTCTTCCTATATATTCACATATATTCCCAAACCATCAGAGGGAGCCACGAAAATAATTTTCCACCGCTGCAACCTTCTGTTCGTATGAGATCCCATCTTGGGGCCTTTTCCGGCATCCTGCCGGAGGGGGATTTGATCATGGAGGGCATCTACATCAACCCTATTGCCCTTCCGATGAAGCGTGAGTGGTTTACCTCAGACCTACGGGTCCATAGCTAGTAGCTAGATGGGGTTTACGTCATTTCAATGAAGAACGATGTAAGGCCATTGGAGAAGAGGTGGCCCGGCTCTTGGCAGCCGGGTTTATCATGGAGATCTTTCACCCGGAATGGTTGGCTAACCCGGTGCTTGTGCGTAAGAAGAATGGCACTTGGCGTATGTGTGTTGACTATACAGATCTTAACAAAGCTTGTCCAGCTGATCTGTTTGCTCTTCCCCGTATTGACCAGATTATTGATGCCACGACGGGTTGTGAGAGTTTATGTTTCCTGGATGCTTATTCTGGTTATCATCAGATCAAGATGGCAGTTAAAGACCAAGAGAAGACGTCTTTCATCACCCCTTTTGGAGCCTTTTGCTATGTCTCTATGCCTTTTTGGCTTAAGAGTGCCCAGGCGACTTATCAACGCTGTGTTCAGAATTGCTTTCATAGTCAAATTGGGCGTAATGTGCATGCGGTGTGGATGATATTGTGGTCAAATCCAGAAAAAGGAGACGCTCTTGGATGATCTAAGGGAGACTTTTGACAGTCTTCGGGTCTATAAGATGATGCTTAACCTAGCCAAATGTGTTTTTGGTGTACCTGCAGGCAAGCTCTTGGGTTTTCTGGTCTCACTTCATTGGCTAAGCCGGAGAAGATTAAAGCTATCACTTCATTGGCTAAGCCGGCGTGTGTCAATGATGTCCAGCACCTGGCAGGTCGTATCATGGCCTTAAGCCGGTTCATAAGCCGCCTGGGAGAGAAGGCAATTCCTTTATACCAGATGATGAAGAAGACAGATCATTTTGTCTGGAGTGACGCTACTGATAAGGCATTTGAGGTGCTCAAAAAGCAGTGAGCTGAGCCGCCAGTCCTTGCGGCTCCCATTGAGAAAGAACCTTTGCTCCTATACTTGGTGGCTAATAGTAAGGCCGTCAGTGTGACGATTGTGGTGGAGCGTGATACGTCTCCAACGTATCTATAATTTTTTATTGTTCCATGCTATTATATTATCTGTTTTGGATGTTTTATATGCATTAATATGCTATTTTATATTATTTTTGGGACTAACTTATTAACCTAGAGCCCAGTGCCAGTGCCAGTTTCTGTTTTTTCCTTTCTTTGATTCTCTCTCTCTCTTTGATTCTCAATACCATGTTCTCCTCGATGTTCTTGGAGATCTATCCGATGTAATCTTCTTTTGCGGTGTGTTTGTCGAGATCCGATGAATTGTGGATTTATGATCTGTTTATCTATGAATATTATTTGAATCTTCTCTGAATTCTTATATGCATGATTTGATATCTTTGTAACTCTCTTCGAACTATCGGTTTGGTTTGGCCAACTAGATTGGTTTTTCTTGCAATGGGAGAGGTGCTTAACTTTGGGTTCAATCTTGCAGTGTCCTCACCCAGTGACATAGTAGGGGTAGCGAGGCACGTATTGTATTGTTGCCATCGAGGATAAAAAGATGAGGTTTACATCATATTGCTTGAGTTTATTCCTCTACATCATGTCATCTTACTTAAGGCATTACTCCATTCTTTATGAACTTAATACTCTAGATGCATGCTGGATAGCGGTCGATGTTTGGTGTAATAGTAGTAGATGCAGGCAGGAGTCGGTCTACTTGACACGGACGTGATGCCTATATGCATAATCATTGCCTTGGATATCGTCATAACTTTGCGCTTTTCTATCAATTGCTCAACAGTAATTTGTTCACCCATCGTATTATTTGCCTTCAAGAGAGAAGACTCTAGTGAAACCTATGCCCCCCGGGTCTATTTTCCATCATACTTGTTTCCGATCTACTATTTTGCAATCTTTTATTTTCAGATCTATAAACCAAAAAATCCAAAAATATTTAGTTATCTTTTATTCAGTTTTATCTATCTCTATCAGATCTCACCTTTGCAAGTGACCGTGAAGGGATTGACAACCCCTTTATCGCATTGGGTGCAAGTGTTTGATAATTTGTGTAGGTGCATCTATTGGGGACTTGCGCGTTTCTCCTACTGGATTGATACCTTGGTTCTTAACTGAGGGAAATACTTATCTCTACTGTGCTGCATCACCCTTTCCTCTTCAAGGGAAAAACCAACGCAGGCTCAAGAAGTAGCAGAGCGCAAGGAGACGGGTAAGGAGTACCCAGTCCAGAGGCCGGCTTATTATGTCACTGAGGTGTTGATTGCGTCCAAGCAACGATATCCACATTGGCAGAAATTGGTATATGGGGTGTTCATGGCAATTCGCAAGCTGAAGCACTATTTTCTTGGTCATCCCATTACTGTGGTCAACTCTGCTCCCTTAGGAGACATTATTTGAAACAGGGAGGCCACAGGCCGGGTTGCTAAGTGGGCAATAGAACTTGGACCTCATGGTTTGAAATATGTGCAAAGAACAGCTATCAAATCTCAAGCTCTGGTGGATTTCATCAATGACTGGACAGAGTTGCACACGCCCGAGGAAAAGCCTGATACATATTGGACAATTCATTTTGATGGGTCCAGGCAGTTGGAAGGCTCGGGGGCTGGAGTCATTTTAACTTCCCCACGAGGTGGCAAATTTTGTTATGTTTTAACGATAATGTTTCCTTGTACTAATATATGCAGCCGAATATGAGGATTTGCTCCACGGCCTTCGTATGGCCAAGGAGATGAACTTAAGCCAGGTCAGGTGTTTTGGTGACTCAGACCTGGTAGCTCAGCAAGTCTCAGGCACGTGGGATTCCAAAGACCCGCTCATGGCGGCTTTGAAGGAAATATGCCCTAGGGGCAATAATAAAGTTGTTATTTTATATTTCCTTATTCATGATAAATGTTTATTATTCATGCTAGAATTGTATTGATCGGAAACCTAAATACATGTGTGAATACATAGACAAACACAGTGTCCCTAGTGAGCCTCTACTTGACTAGCTCGTTGATCAAAGATGGTTAAGATTTCCTAACCATGGACATGAGTTGTCATTTGATAACGGGATCACATCATTAGGAGAATGATGTGATGGACAAGACCCATCCATTAGCTTAGCATAATGATCGTTCAGTTTTATTGCTACTGCTTTCTTCATGTCAAATACATATTCCTTCGACTATGAGATTATGCAACTCCCGGATACCGGAGGAATGCCTTGTGTGCTATCAAATGTCACAACGTAACTGGGTGATTATAAAGATGCTCTACAGGTATCTCCGAAGGTGTCTGTTGGGTTGGCATAGATCGAGATTAGGATTTGTCACTCCGAGTATCGGAGAGGTATTTCTGGGCCCTCTCGGTAATGCACATCATAAGAAGCCTTGCAAGCAAAGTGACTAATGAGTTAGTCACAGGAGGATGTATTACGGAATGAGTAAAGAGACTTGCCGGTAACGAGATTGAACTAGGTATGAAGATACCGACGATCGAATCTCGGGTAAGTAACATGCCGATGGACAAAGGGAATAACGTATGTTGTCATAACGGTTCGACCGATAAAGATCTTCGTAGAATATGTGGGATCCAATATGAGCATCCAGGTTCTGCTATTGGTTATTGACCGGAGAAGTGTCTTGGTCATGTCTACCTAGTTCTCGAACCCGTAGGGTCCGCACGCTTAACGTTCGATGACAATTTAGTATTATATGAGTTATGTGATTTGGTAACCGAATGTTGTTCAGAGTCCCGGATGAGATCACATACATGCAGAGGAGTCTCGAAATGGTCGAGAGGTAAAGTTTGATATATATGACGATGGTATTCGGACACCGGAAGTGTTCCGGAGGGTACCGGGTACATATCGGGTCACCGGAAGGGGTTTCGGGCACCTCCGGCAAAAGATATGGGCCTAATGGGCCAAGAGGGGAAACGCAGCAGCCAGCAGGGGCTGCTGCGCCCCCCATATGGGCTGCACCAGAGGAGAAGGAAAGAGGGGAAGAGAGAAGGAAGGGGAGGGATTCGGCCTCCCCCTTCCTTCCCTCCTCCTTCGTCTTTCCTTCCCCCTCCGTAAATAAGGCAGGGTGGGGGGGGGGGGCGAATTGGGATAGGACCCCAAGTAGGATTCCTCCTACTTGGGGCACCCCATGGCTGTTCCCTTCCCCCTCCCACCAATATATACATGGGGAGGGGGCGCCTAGAACACACACCAATAATTGTTAGCCGTGTGCGGCGCCCCCCTCCATAGATTACACCCTCGGTCATATCTTCGTAGTGCTTAGGCGAAGCCCCGCGCGGATCACTTCACCATCACCATCACCACGCCGTTGTGCTAACAGAACTCATCTACTTCCTCGACACTTTGCTGGATCAAGAGTTCGAGGGACGTCATTGAGCTGAACGTGTGCAGAACTCGGAGGTGTCGTACGTTCGGTGCTTGATCGGTCGGAACGAGAAGAAGTTCAACTACATCAACCGTGTTGTCAAACGCTTCCGCTTTCGGTCTATGAGGGTACGTAGACACACTCTCCCCCTCTCGTTGCTATGCATCTCCTAGAGATCTTGCGTGAGCGTAGGAATTTTTTTGAAATTGCATGCTACGTTTCCCAAAAGTGGCATCCGAGCCAGGTCTATGCGTAGATGATATGCACGAGTAGAACACAAAGAGTTGTGGGCGGTGATCGTCATACTGCTTACCACCAATGTCTTATTTTGATTCGGCGGTATTGTTGGATGAAGCGGCCCGGACCAACCTTATATGACCACATTCATGAGACCGGTTCCACCGATAGACATGCAACTAGTTTTGCATAAAGGTGGCTGGCGGGTGTCTGTTTCTCCTACTTTAGTTGAATTGAATTTGACTACGGCCTGTCCTTGTTGAAGGTTAAAACAGCAAACTTGATAAATCACTGTTGTGGTTTTGATGCGTAGGTAAGAACGGTTCTTGCTAGAAGCCCGTAGCAGCCACGTAAAACTTGCAACAACAAAGTAGAGGACGTCTAACTTGTTTTTGCAGGGCATGTTGTTATGTGATATGGTCAAGACATGATGTGATATACGTTGTTGTATGAGATGATCATGTTTTGTAAAAGTTATCGGCAACTGGCAGGAGCCTTATGGTTGTCGCTTTATTGTATGAAATGCAAACGCCATGTAATTGCTTTACTTTATCACTATGCGATAGCGATAGTTGTAGAAGCAATAGTTGGCGAGACGACCACGACGCAACGATGGAGATCAAGGTGTCTAGCCGGTGACGATGGAGATCATGACGATGCTTGGAGATGGAGATCAAAAGCACAAGATGATGATGGCCATATCATGTCACATATTTTGATTGCATGTGATGTTTATCCTTTATGCATCTTATTTTGCTTAGAACGACGATAGCATTATAAGATGATCCCTTCACTAAATTTCAAGGTATAAGTGTTCTCCCTAAGTATGCACCGTTGCGACAGTTCATCGTGTTGAGACACCACGTGATGATCGGGTGTGATAGACTCTACGTTCAAATACAATGGGTGCAAGACAGTTTTGCACATGTGGAATACTCGGGTTAAACTTGACGAGCCTAGCATGTACAGACATGGCCTCGGAACACTGGAGACCGAAAGGTTGAACGTGAATCATATAGTAGATATGATCAACATAGAGATGTTCACCATTGATGACTACTCCATCTCACGTGATGATCGGACATGGTTTAGTTGATTTGGATGACGTATCACTTAGATGACTTGAGGGATGTCTATTTAAGTGAGAGTTCATTAGTAATTTGATTAATTGAACTTAATTTATCATGAAATTAGTCCTGATAGTATTTGCATATCTATGTTGTAGATCAATGGCCCGTGCTACCATTCCCTTGAATTTTAATGCGTTCCTAGAGAAAGCTAAGTTGAAAGATGATGGTAGCAACTACACGGACTGGGTCCGTAACTTGAGGATTATCCTCATTGCTGCACAAAAGAATTATGTCCTTGATGCACCGCTAGGTGAAAGGCCTGCTGCAGGAGCAGATGCTGATG
This sequence comes from Thinopyrum elongatum, assembly GCA_011799875.1. Lineage (NCBI taxonomy): Eukaryota > Viridiplantae > Streptophyta > Magnoliopsida > Poales > Poaceae > Thinopyrum > Thinopyrum elongatum. Next base: position 485,116,556 of record CM022297.1, on the reverse strand, counting down.
TTATGAACGTCTGGCAAGCTCGATCTGATGACTACTCGATAGTTCAGTGTGCCATGCTTTACGGCTTAGAATCGGGACTTCAAAGACGTTTTGAACGTCATGGAGCATATGAGATGTTCCAAGAGTTGAAGTTAATATTTCAAGCAAATGCCCGAGTTGAGAGATATGAAGTCTCCAACAAGTTCTATAGCTGCAAGATGGAGGAGAACAGTTCTGTCAGTGAACACATACTCAGAATGTCTGGATATCATAATCACTTGACTCAGCTGGGAGTTAATCTTCCAGATGATATTGTTATTGACAGAGTTCTTCAATCACTACCACCAAGCTACAAAGGCTTCGTGATGAACTATAATATGCAAGGGATGGAAAAGACAATTCCCGAGCTCTTCGCAATGCTCAAAGCTGCGGAGGTAGAAATCAAGCAGGAGCATCAAGTGTTGATGGTTAACAAGACCACTAGTTTCAAGAAAAAGGGCAAGGGAAAGAAGGGGAACTTCAAGAAGAATGGCAAGCAAGTTGCCACTCCCGGGAAGAAGCCCAAAGCTGGACACAAGCCTGAAACTGAGTGCTTCTACTGCAAAGGGACTGGTCACTGGAAGCGGAACTGCCCCAAGTATTTGGCTGATAAGAAGGATGGCAAAGTGAACACAGGTATATTTGATATACATGTTATTGATGTGTACCTTATTAATGCTCGTAGTAGCACCTGGGTATTTGATACTGGTTCGGTTGCTCATATTTGTAACTCGAAATAGGAGCTATGGATTAAACGAAGATTGGCTAAGGACGAGATGACGATGCGGGTCGGGAATGGTTCCAAGGTCTATGTGATCGCCCTCGGCACATTACCTCTACATCTACCTTCGGGATTAGTTTTAGACCTGAATAATTGTTATTTGGTGCCAGCGTTGAGCATGAACATTATATCTGGATCTTGTTTAGTGCGAGACGTTTATTCATTTAAATCAGAGAATAATGGTTGTTCTATTTATATGAGTAATATCTTTTATGGTCATGCACCCTTGAAGAGTGGTCTATTTTTGTTGAATCTTGATCGTGGTGATACACATATTCATAATATTGATGCCAAAAGATGCAAAGTTGATAATGATAGTGCAACATATTTGTGGCACTGCCGTTTGGGTCATATTGGTGTAAAGCGCATGAAGAAACTCCATGCAGATGGGCTTTTGGAATCACTTGATTATGAATCATTTGATACTTGTGAACCATGCCTCATGGGCAAGATGACTAAAACTCCGTTCTCCGGAACAATGGAGCGAGCTAATGACTTATTGGAAATAATACATACCGATGTATGCGGTCCGATGAGTGTTGAAGCACGCGGCGGGTATTGTTATTTTCTGACCTTCACAGATGATTTGAGCAGATATGGGTATATCTACTTGATGAAACATAAGTCTGAAACATTTGAAAAGTTCAAAGAATTTCAGAGTGAAGTAGAAAATCATCATAACAAGAAAATAAAATTTTTACGATCTGATCGCGGAGGCGAATATTTGAGTTACGAGTTTGGCCTTCATTTAAAACAATGTGGAATAGTTTCACAACTCACGCCACCTGGAACACCACAGCGTAATGGTGTGTGCGAACGTCGTAACCATACTTTATTAGATATGGTGCGATCTATGATGTCTCTTACCGATTTACCACTATCATTTTGGGGTTATGCATTAGAGACAGCTGCATTCACGTTAAATAGGGCACCGTCTAAATCCGTTGAGATGGCACCGTATGAACTGCGGTTTGGCAAGAAACCTAAGCTGTCATTTCTTAAAGTTTGGGGTTGCGACACTTATGTCAAAAGGCTTCAGCCTGATAAGCTCGAACCCAAATCGGAGAAGTGCGTCTTCATAGGATACCCTAAGGAAACAATTGGGTACACCTTCTACCACAGATCTGAAGGCAAGATCTTTGTTGCCAAGAATGGAACCTTTCTAGAGAAGGAGTTTCTCTCGAAAGAAGTGAGTGGGAGGAAAGTAGAACTTGATGAGGTAATTGTACCTTCTCTCGAATTGGAAAGTAGCTCATCACACAAAACCGTTCCCGTGATGCTTACACAACCTAGAGAGGAAGCTAATGATGATGATCATGAAACTTCAGATCAAGTTACTACCGAACTTCGTAGGTCAACCAGAACACGATCCGCACCAGAGTGGTACGGGAATCCTGTACTGGAAGTCATGTTACTAGACCAAAGCGAACCTATGAACTATGAAGAAGCTATGATGAGCCCAGATTCCGACAGATGGCTTGATGCCATGAAATATGAGATAGGATCCATGTATGAGAACAAAGTGTGGACTTTGGTGGACTTGCCCGATGATCGGCGAGCCATAGAGAATAAATGGATCTTCAAGAAGAAGACTGACGCCGATGGTAATGTTACTATCTACAAAGCTCGACTTGTTGCAAAAGGTTTTCGACAAGTTCAAGGAGTTGACTATGATGAGACTTTCTCACTCGTAGCGATACTTAAGTCCGTCCGAATCATGTTAGCAATTGCCGCATTTTATGATTGTGAAATCTGGCAAATGGACGTCAAAACTGCATTCCTTAATGGATTTCTTAAAGAAGAGCTGTATATGATGCAACCAGAAGGTTTTGTCGATCCTAAAGGTGCTAACAAAGTGTGCAAGCTCCAGCGATCCATCTATGGACTGGTGCAAGCATCTCGGAGTTGGAATATACGCTTTGATGAGGTGATCAAAGCATATGGTTTTATACAGACTTTCGGAGAAGCCTGTATTTACAAGAAAGTGAGTGGGAGCTCTGTAGCATTTCTAATATTATATGTGGATGACATATTGTTGATTGGAAATGATATAGAATTTCTGGATAGCATAAAAGGATACTTGAATAAGAGTTTTTCAATGAAAGACCTTGGTGAGGCTACTTATATATTGGGCATCAAGATCTATAGGGATAGATCGAGACGCTTAATAGGACTTTCACAAAGCACATACCTTGATAAAGTTTTGAAGAAGTTCAAAATGGATCAGTCAAAGAAAGGGTTCTTGCCTGTGTTACAAGGTGTGAAGTTGAGTAAGACTCAATGCCTGACCACTGCAGAAGATAGAGAGAAAATGAAAGTCATTCCCTATGCTTTAGCCATAGGTTCTATCATGTATGCTATGTTGTGTACCAAACCTGATGTGTGCCTTGCCATAAGTTTGGTAGGGAGGTACCAAAGTAATCCAGGACTGGATCACTGGACAACAGTCAAGAACATCCTGAAGTACCTGAAAAGGACTAAGGATATGTTTCTCGTTTATGGAGGTGACAAAGAGCTCGTCGTAAATGGTTACGTCGATGCTAGTTTTGACACTGATCCGGATGACTCTAAGTCACAAACCGGATACGTATTTATATTGAATGTTGGAGCTGTCAGTTGGTGCAGTTCCAAGCAGAGCGTCGTGGCGGGATCTACGTGTGAAGCGGAGTACATAGCTGCTTCGGAAGCAGCAAATGAAGGAGTCTGGATGAAGTTCATATCCGATCTTGGTGTAATACCTAGTGCATCGGGTCCAATGAAAATCTTTTGTGACAATACTGGAGCAATTGCCTTAGCGAAGGAATCCAGATTTCACAAAAGAACCAAACACATCAAGAGACGCTTCAACTCCATCCGTGATCAAGTCAAGGAGGGAGACATAGAGATTTGCAAAATACATACGGATCTGAATGTAGCGGACCCGTTGACTAAGCCTCTTCCATGAGGAAAACATGATCAGCACCAAGACTCCATGGGTGTTAGAATCATTACAATGTAATCTAGATTATTGACTCTAGTGCAAGTGGGAGACTGAAGGAAATATGCCCTAGAGGCAATAATAAAGTTGGTATTTTATATTTCCTTATTCATGATAAATGTTTATTATTCATGCTAGAATTGTATTGATCGGAAACCTAAATACATGTGTGAATACATCGACAAACACTGTGTCCCTACACTACTAGGGAAAACCCTAGTAGTAGCGCTGGGTCCAGCACTACTGCTACTGCGCTACAGCTAAGTTGTAGCAGTAGCGCTAGTATGGGCAGCGCTACTGGTAAGTATGGTTAGCAGTAGCGCTGCCCTGACCAGCGCTACTGCTAACTCTCTGTAGCGCTTGAACAAACGAAGCGCTGCTGCTAACCAACGCTGCTAGTAGATGCTTTCCAGCGCTACTGCTAGTATTCCTGCTTTCACAAATTTACACCCCTCTACGTATTTGTGATGTATTTATACAGGCTCTATATAGTAGTTTCATCAGATCATACTAAACATACACAATTCTCATCATATCATAGACATATAGTAGTCTCGTCATACCATCATCATCATCATTCAACACAAATATCATCACATCTCGAAAATAGCGATACACAAGTCATGTCATGTCTCGAATAAGTGCAACTGCATGGTCATGGCACACACACACAAGTTTCATCATCTCTATCTAAACCATGATGTAGAAGAGAAGAGTGATCAACACGAGCAAGAGCGCGACTATGTAGTACTTGAGGCACCGGCGGTCCCGCCCCCGCAGTTGCCGGAGCGTCCACCTCAAGTAACTACTTTCTGCTTCGGCTCTGCTATCGAACCCTCTGAGGCTAGCACCCGGGTACTTGTCCACCTGGGCCTGAGCGTCTGGCCAGTGGTCGTAGACTCCTGGAACCCTCCCAATGAACACGGCGTAGCAGTCCCTCGCCATCTCTGATCTATGTACCTGCATCCTCAGTTGATGAATTGAACAATAATATGCAACATAATGTACTTAAGAAAACAAAGAGGCATAATTAGCAGAATACAAGCAACCTATATATAATAAACATAAATGACGAAGTTCCTCATACCCAAACTAATTAACTAGAGCGATCTATGCTAGTTCAGGACCACGCAGTTTAATTACATCACATAGTTTCGCCATGCATAAATTCAAAGTTTTGCGATAGAAAGACAGTAGTGACACATTGTCATCGATAATCAGTCCTCCAAGTTGGCGGTCCAATCTTCATAGTCAGGGAGGAAGCACCCGAGCTTCTTGAAAGGCTTCTGGTCTAGACGCTGAGCGAGAAGTAGTGCTCGGACATCAGCCCGTGTGATTGGCCCATAGTAGAACATCCCCGTTGGTTCGAGGACCTGCTTCACGATCACTTGGGCAAGTTCACACTGTACGTGATAAAACTCAGCTCGGATTCGATGATCCGGTGTCTTTCCTATGCTTGTGGCCCAGCTAACAATCTCAGCATCTTCGGTAGTAGCTGACATGCGAAGGCGTTGATTATCCCTTCTGTACTCGAGAAGGTGATGCATGAGGTAGAATCCATCAGCCTTACTGGTGTGCGGTTGCTGGATGCAGCAGAAGTCGGTCTTATGGCGGAAAACCAGCCCATTCTTCCTGTGCCTTTTCACCTTGATATATCCACCAGACAGGCTGAAGGTTAACAGGGCACTATCAAGAACACTCTTTACGTGCGTGTAATCCTTTTTCTTGAGGTTCTTCGATGAGTCCAAGTACATAGCATGGGAGTATTCCGGGTACAGAACGATGAGGACGGTGTCGCCCCCGCTGCGCAAATTAAGTACACCTCAAATTAGCCTCCATGCTTGCAAAGGAATGATTAACACTTACGAAAGGATATGCGCGAATGACTTACGTGGGATGATAAGGCAGGAGAATCGCTTCCTTGTCCTTATTAGCGATCATGAATTCGCCGAGGTACTTGCTCGCATAGTCACGGTGCTCTTTGCAAACTGCCAAGAAGCTCTCGTGCATATAGTACGGGTCCGCGACGTAGATATATTTTATGTTCTCGAACCTGATGAAGTAGTTGAGATACAACGCATACATGCGGATGAACTGGAAATCCAGCTTGGTCATGTGGAACATGTCGTAGATGTAGTCAAATCGCATGATGAACTGATTCGCGGGCTAGGTCTCGACGTACAACTTCCCACCCGGCACCTGAGCCGCGTAAAGCGGGTATCCTTGTTTTTCCGCGATCAGAAGGCTTTTCTCTCTGGCCAGCACATCTTCATGGAGTCTCCTTAGATCATTGTTCAGTATGTGCTCTAGCACTTTGGCAGGTAGGATCGGCTCGCCGGCGACATGGAAACGCTTCGCACCTTCGACAGGTATTCTGTCTACCACCCGGGGCTTCAGAGGCGGCTGGCTGATTGAAGCAGCTCTGGCGCCTTTAGGGCCTTTCCTGTCTGGTCTCCTCCTTTGCTTCTTGGCGGGTGGCGGTAGTGAGCCCACCATACCTTCCCTAACCACCACCCCCAGTGTCGTCGGGCTAATCAGTGGACGGCCCTCGGGTTGTTGCTGGGTAGAGGTGGCATCTGGAGGCGTCTCCTGCGAGGATCGCTTGAAGGGAGACTTTTTGCATTCCGCCTTAGGACGTTCCGGCTCCGGCAAATCAGGCAGCATCAAGTCATCATCTCCACGCTCATAGCCTGAGTCTTCCTCGTCCTGAGCCATCAATCCTCCATCATCATAGGCGGTATTGAAATACTTGTCTGGGTCATCATCCTCCTCCTCCATGTCATTATCAACATTTGCTTCTTCGATAACGGGGGCGACATGATCTGGCACTAATGGAGGCTCTCCCTCGCGTCGTCCGCTATCACCCGCCACTACAGGTGCAGGTAATTTGGTAGGTGGGGTGGTGTTCATACCTTCTTGAGAAGGTGGCGTTGGTGTGATACTGGGCGCCTCGAGACGAAGAAGAGACTTCGGCCAAGGCAAGAACCAGCTCTTGCATGCTCCAATCCTCTTAGGGGTCTTCTCGTCATCGACTAGTACCGGAGGAGGCAAATCCTCGAAGCCCGCTAAGACACTGGCCACGTTAACCTTGAAGACGCCATCGGGCATCTCTCGGTTGTGGAACATGCGGTTCTTTGGCTTCACGATAGTTGCCTTTCCCACGGCCATCTTCTGGCCCTTGATGTCGTAGAGTAGGGTGCACGGGGTATCGTCGGCCTACGAAGGAGACATGTCTGCGACGTCAAACATCCGAAAGGCAACTGAAACGGAAGACTATAGACATGCTGGTGAAAAGGGTATGGCGCGTAATTACCGTGAGGGCGTCGAGCTCAGCCAACGACGAAGGCCCGCCGAGCATGCCAGAGACAGAGGTCGGGCTGCTATGAACAGGAGCAGGACCTTTTGCGGTTGCTTGAGCAGGTGCTGGTGCTGTGGTGTTCGCCGAATTGCTCCCGACAAAGCTGGGAAGGGGAAAGTCCTCCGGCCATGCATTTGGATTGCTCTTCAACCAATCAAAAATTGCCGGAATCAAGCTGGCCACCGCGTCAGTGACCGCTGCATTAACTACCCCGAGCAACTCTTCTTTGGTCTTATTGACCACAATCGCGACCTTCTCGTCGATGGTCTGCTGAGTGACCAACCGTCTCTTCCTTCTTTCCTCTGGCTCCTCGTGGTAGCAAGTCTTCCACGAGGCGCCATCTCCGACGTCGTGCACACGTCCATAGGACGGCGGCTTGTCCACCAGGACCTTTTTCAGTATGTTCAGGGCCCGGTTGAATGGGGTGTCCCACTTGGGCCTCACCGACGACTGTGACGACTCGTCACTTTCGGCTGCCTTTTGGTGATGCTCTTTCTGCAAAAGGAACGTGGATGGTTTACTAATGTGACAAAACTTATAGTCGAATTGATTGGAAGCTAATACGATAATGTGGTAATATAACAATTACCAGAAGTCTCATGAACTCCCTCGTGTTCGGGTCCGTGTAAAAGATCTTTTTGACTTTGTCCCACTTGTACCGGGCCTTGATCCAGTCATGCTCCAGCGGGTCCGTGAACTCCGCCAAGGGGTCTGGGATTCCGTGACTTTCACGTTCGGCATCCTCCTTGGCCCATACGTGCCTCTTCCCCTCGTAACCACGGCTTCCGAGGCGGTGGGAGGCATGTTCCTGGCCTGGAGCGCCTTCATTTTCTTTGACCTTGTCTTGACTTCTTCTTTACCGCAATTCTCCTTGAATTTTTCAAAGTCCTCTTCCGTTATTGACGGATTAACATCATGAATCTTGGACCACGGTTCATTCTTCGCAATCGCTTTTTTCACCCGAACTTTCCAGGCGGACAAGTCGTTGGTGAACGTCACCATCGCCTTGTCGTTTATCTTTGTCATGGCGATGTCGTCCCACGGCTCTTTAAATTTGCTTTCATCCCGGCCGGGGAACAGGAACCTATTGTTCAACTTCTTTAGGAGCATGTGCTCCATATGTGGTATCTTCTTCAACTTCTCGTCGTTGATGTTGGCGGTTTCCCTGAGGATGCATCCTAGTTGATTGCCCCAGCACTTGCGCGCTTCCTCCGGCGCCGTTGGCTCTAACTTCTTGGGGTGCATCTCCGTGACCACAATTTGTCCGATGCCGAGCTCATTTGGTCTTCGTGACCTCTTCTTCTTCGGTGCTTTACCGGCTACGACAACATCGTTGCCGGTCTCGGGGGTGGTGTCGGTGCCGGTGCCAGTGCCGGTGTCGGCGTCGGTGTCGGGGTTGGTGCCACTGCCACCACCATGCACCCCCGTCTGGTGTTCGTCTAGGTAATCAAAATAGTGATTTGCTGCCTCGATGTGGTCTTCTTCGAGGCGAGCAGAACCACCGGCTTCGGCGTGGCTAGACATGTTTCCTATTCAACAATTGTAAATGAAAGATATAATGAAGAGAAAAAAGGGGCCTATGTTTGGTCGGAATGTTGATTCATTCCCCCCGGCAAATCCCGGGCACTCCATATGTCCTAGTTTCTAGCACAAGTCATGCCGAAAATCACGGAAATTTTCGGCATGACCTTTGCTAAAAAGTGGACATATGGAGCGCCTGCAATTTGCTGGATCGGAAATGAATCAACATTCCGGCAAAACATAGGCCACTAGGATATTCTTCGACAATTGGCACAAGTTCATATAACAGATTTGATGCTATCATCAAGAGAACATGGCAACATCATATAACAGATTTCCAGGACTTAGCAAATTAACCAAGTGTTGAAAACAGCAACATTGTATAGGCTACTTTGCATGCTTGTGCTAGTCACCACAGGGCATATCATGCTCCTAAAACATCATCTAGGGTTTTATTTGCTACTGTTTTTTATTTGCTATTGTTTTTTAGTTTTTATTTGCTACTGTTTTTTTTCCTAAATGATCTCTCTCTCTCTCTGCTACTGACCTAAACAAAAATTTGCTACTATTTTTTAGTGCAATTTGCTTCAGTTTTTTATTTATAGCTATTTTATATACCTACAAAAATTGCCTAGCTAACTTTTACTTATAGCTATTTTATAAACCTACAAAAAAATATTTGTAGCTAGGCAATTTGCTACTGTTTTTTCTTTATAGTTAAAAAAGTCCACTGTTTTTGATAAATTGCCTAGCTACAAATAATTTGCTACTGTTTTTTATAGCTAAAAAATTTGCTACTGTTTTTTATTTCCTAGCTAAATGCCCTAGCTAAATGCTACTATTTTTTATTTTACTAATTTTGTTTAAAGCAGCAACAACATCACCTAATTTTCTGGTTAAAGAAATGTCTAGAACTTTTGACTTATGAACCCTAGAACCCTAGAAATTTTCTTTGCTAATAAATATTTTTTCCTAATAAAAATTACTAAATTGAACCCTAAAATTGATTCCTACTGCCTACCTAATTGAACCCTAAATTGAAAACCTAGTTTCATTTCTAAAAAAGAAAACCTAATAGACAGAGACAGGGGGAGGTGGGGGGCAGGTTGTCGGCAGTACCTGAGGAGGAGGAGGAGGCCGGAGCTATAGCTAACTTAGCTATAGCGCTTGCTCCTAAACTAGCGCTACTGCTAACTATTGCAATTTTAATTTTTTTATTTCTAAAATACAAATAGCAGTAGCGCTTGACCTGTATCCAGCGCTATAGCTAACTTAGCTATAGCGCTTGTTCCCAACCCAGCGCTACTGCTATGTTTCTTTTCTTTTTATTATTTTTCTTTTCTAGTTTTTAGTTTAGTTTTCTTTTTATTATTTTCCTTTTCTTTTCTGTTTTCTTTTCTTTTTCTTTTGTATTGCTTTCTCCCTTTTGTTTTTGTTTTTCTCCCGACGACGGCGTCTCCCTCCCACACTGCGCGAATATCACCGGAACCATGCATGTAATTGAAGGGGGATACGATTACATCATTTGACCGATAACGGTTACTTAAGTGCGTACACAAAATAGATACATATATATAAATGATGGTTTCTCAGCTGCGTCGACGACGTTTCACATTGAGCTTCTTCCCTTTCTTGTTCGTTGCCGAATAATTGAGCCCCTCCTTGTGACTTTTCCGGAACCATGGAGTACGATCTTTCTTAGGTAATGTAGTATTGATTCTTCTTTTCACGTATGTTTCATCGTCATCGTCATCTTCCCTCATCGGGTTGCCGTATTGGTCATAGTCTTCCTCATTGGCGACTCCATCCATTCCGACGATGCTCCTTTTGGATCTCCTCACGACAACACGACTGGGATTGGCCGGGTCGGTTATGAAGAAGCATTGTGTCACGTGCTTAGCGTGTACACATGGCTCATTTTTGGCGATGACGTTAACCTTCACGGGAGTGCTCTTCGCGTCGGGTATAGACATGGTAGTGAAATACTTGTTTTCTCTTACGACGTCCTTGGCCCATCTGACACGGAACATCGTCGCATCATGCATTCCAGCATACTCAAGCTCCCAGATCTCTTCGACCCTTCCGTAGAATCTTTCAGTTGTGCCGTTCGCGTTGGTCACGCATTCAATTGTCACCCCAGAGTTCTGGTAATCACTGTCCATGTCTTTGGCCTCCGTGTAGAACATGTACCCGTTGATATCGTATGACTGATAGGTCGCGAGCTTGGGCGCGGGGCCATGCGCTAAGGCGTGTATGAGCAATCCGTCTGAACTGCCCTCTTCCAGGTGATTTTCAAGAACTTGCTCTTTGAACCAACGCAAGAAAGGGGCGTTGTGCTCTACAGTAACTTCGTCGTCTGTCTTGAGCATCCCCTTATCACAGTACTTCTTTGCGATGCTTTCTTTGTGCCGTGCCACATAATCATCTACCACATCTAGGTGTTGTAGCACTACTAAGTTAGCCCTGTCAAAGTCGTTCCATCGATCCGAGTAGTCCACATGCAATTCCCTCCGGCCGTTGTTGTAACCATCTCCTTCGAGCTTCCCATCGTGCTTCTTGACGGGCAAACCAACAACAGGGTCTCCGACACCTATATAATTCTCGCAAAAGGAGATGCACTCATGCATCAGATACCCCTGGACGATGCTCCCATCGGGACGGGACATGTTACGAACGAATCCTTTGATGACCCCATTCATCCTCTCGAACGGCATCATGCTGTGAAGGAATGTCAGCTCGAGGTCGATGATGTCGTCCACGATGTGGACACACAGATGCACCATGATGTCAAAGAACGTGGGCGGGAAGTACATCTCAAGCTCACATAGTATGACAACGATCTCTTCCTGTAACCTTCGGAGCTGCTTCACACTTATGTACTTTCGAGAGATAATGTCGAAGAAGTTGCAGAGACCAGTAAGCGTGTCACGGATGTGCTTCTCCATTATCCCTCTAATGGCAACCGGGAGTATCTGCGTCATCATCACGTGACAGTCATGAGACTTCATCCCGCTGAACCTTTTCTTCTTGGGGTCTAGAAATCTGCTTATCTTCCCACAGTAACCGGAACTGACTTTGATTCCCATAAGGCACTTGATGAATTGATCGATCTCCTTCACACTTAAGGTGAAGCAAGAAGGGGGGCAATAATTCTCCTCCTTCTTGTTGACTTTTCTGCCCCTTTCCCTCTCCTTCGTCTCCGTCTCCATCTCCTCCGTCGACTTTTTACGGTGGAGATCTTTCCTGATCTTCAAATCTTCCAAGTCTTTCCTTGCCTTCGGCCCATCCTTGGTCTTCTCCGGCATGTTCATCAGTGTGCCAAGCAAGCTCTCGAGGACATCCTTCGTGATATGCATTTGATCAAGGCAATGAGGCGTGTCGTGATTGGGCCAGTACTCCAAGTCCCAGAAAATAGACCTCGTTTCCATACCTTCAGCAGCGGCTCCGGCGCTTTTTCATCGTCTTTCCTGGCACGGGGCACTGTGCCCAGTTTTTCAATAGCTCATCGATTTCGGCGCCGCTCCTCTTACATGGAGGTCCTCGATGCTCAGCCAACACATTGAATAGATCTCCACGCTTTCTCCACGGGTCATCCTTCTCGAGCCATCTACGATGCCCCATGTACACGATTTTCCCGGACCCGCCATCTTTCGTTGACGTAAGCTGCTGAGACGTTGTATCATCCATGCACCTCGTGCATCCGCAGTATCCATGGCATTCCTGGCCTGATGTGTACCCGTAACCGAGATAGTCGTGCACCGTCATCATCAGCGCGGCTCTCATATAGAAATACTCTCCTTTGCTGGCGTCCCATGTCCATGCCGGTGTTTTCCATAACGTGTCTAGCTCCTCTTTCAGAAGCCCAATATACAGGTTAATATTATTTCCCGGTTGTTTCGGCCCTTGAATCAGCATGCTCATGTGTATGTACTTTGTCTTCATGCACTTCCATGGGGGAGGTTGTACATCCATACAAAGACGGGCCATGTGCTGTGGTTGGTGTTCTGTTTTTCAAACGGATTCATGCCATCGGTACTCGCACCAAGCATGATGTTCCTTGGATCTTCTGCAGCAAATCCATATACGGCATTGAATGCTCTCCACTGGCTACCATCTACGAGGTGTCTCAGCTTCGGATCATCTCCATCGTCGGGCTTCTTCCTCTCCGCGTGCCAGCGCATGAGCATTGCTTCCTTAGGATCTACGAAATACCGCTGCAGACGGGGAGTGATCGGAAAGTACCATACAACTTTCTGAGGAGCTTTCTTTCCTGCCTTCTTGTATCGAGAAGCATTACACACTGGACCGCTGGTTTTTTCCGCGTGCTCCCCCCGATAAATGATGCAATCGTTGATGCATGCATGGTACCTAATGTGCGGCAAATCAAAAGGGCAAACGATTTTCTTAGCCTCCTCGACACTAGTAGGACACAAGTTCCCCGCCGGAAGAACTTTATTATGTAGATACTTCAAATGCTCATCAAGGCTTTTGTCTGTCCATTTATTTTTGGCCTTCGTCTTTAGAAGTTCGAGCATGAAACTCAAGAGGGTCACCTCGGGATCGCAACCATCATACAATGGAGTCCTCGAGTCTACTTCAAGTTGCGCCAGCTGGGCCTCCTCTCTAGAAGCAGCTCTCTCGCTAGTCGTACTCTTGCGAAGGAGGTCTCGAACATGAGGGTCCTGCACGACTGCACTTAGTAGCGTCGAAGACTGCGGCGTGACCGCCGCCTCTTCTCCGCCATGTCCGGACTCTTCTTCGCCGTGCCCGGAATTTCTCCGCCGCCGTCATTTTCGGACTCTTCCCCGCCGCCATGTCCGGCGCCATCGTCTTCGTGTCGATCGGTCATCTCTTCGTCTAGCCCCATGTCGTTATTCCCTGCCATGTGGATGTCCTCATCATCATCATCTTCTTCACTTATCCACCGAGTATAGCCATCCATGAAACCATTCATCAGCAGGTGCGCCTTCAAAGTGCCACGATCAAAAGGGTCCAAAAGGACCCCTTCTTTGCATCTTGCACACGGACATCTAATCCTAGTCCGATTATTTGCATACATGTCCATCCCCGCGGATTGCATGTATCGCTCCACGTTCCATCCACTCACCTTCATGACCGACTGCACGGTATAACAAGCAAAAGGGTTATAAACAAAATGCATACATGCTTCAAAGTCATATAAATTTTTGGCATGACCTTGCCTAAAAATAGGACATATCGAGTTTGCTCGAAATTCACGGAAACGGAAATAAATCGACATTTCGGCAAAACATAAGCAGCTCGGGGGCATGTTACTCGCACAAATCTCTCCATATCCCAAACACACATATTCCCATTCACACACATATTCCCATTCTTGAAATGAACAACTTTTTACTCACCTATATATCTCCCGAGAGAGACCGATCGAGAGATTAGCACGGTTAGATGATGAGGCCTTTTGCTACCTATACGGATCGAAAGTGTGGATGGCTAAATAGCTAGCTAGATCTAGTTGTTGGGGAGGAGAGATGACTCTAGCTAACTAATGGAGAGGGAGTTATGGTGGAGGGGGGCATTAATGAGGAGAGAAGAGAGGTAGGAGGAAGAGAGAGATGAGAGGCCATTTATGGAGTAGAGTTATGGTGGAGGGGGACATTAATGAGGAGAGAAGGGAGGTAGGAGGAAGAGAGAAGAAGGGCAACAATGGTGGAGAGGGGAGAGGGGAAAGGAGGGGGGAGAGAGGGCAAAATGGGGGAGGAGGGGGAGGGGGGTGAAATGGTGGCACCAGCCGCAACTAGCAGTAGTGCTGCTTCCTAGAAAGCGCTACTGCTATGGTACTTAGTAGTAGCGCTGGCCAGGAAAAGTGCTACTACTAAGTGGGGCCCATTAGCAGTAGCGGTGCTGTAAAATAAAGCGCTACTGCTAAAGTCTTAGTAGTAGCGCTGGATTTTGGACAGCGCTGCTACTACAGCTACCGTCGGTGGACTCGTCTGGTCCCACATAGTAGTAGCGCATTTTTGTTTTCCAGCGCTACTGCTAAAGAGTTACTAGTAGCGCTTCCCTAGAACAGCGCTACTGCTAACTAGTAGCAGCGGTTGCTATTTTCTAGCGCTACTACTGAGGTCCTACCTATAAGCATTTCCCTAGTAGTGCTAGTGAGCCTCTACTTGACTAGCTCGTTGATCAAAGATGGTTAAGGTTTCCTAACCATGGACATGAATTGTCATTTGATAACGGGATCACATCATTAGGAGAATGATGTGATGGACAAGACCCATCCGTTAGCTTAGCATAATGATCGTTCAGTTTTATTGCTGCTGCTTTCTTCATGTCAAATACATATTCCTTCAACTATGAGATTATGCAACTCCCGGATACCGGAGGAATGCCTTGTGTGCTATCAAATGTCACAACATAACTGGGTGATTACAAAGATGCTCTACAGGTATCTCTGAAGGTGTCTGTTGGGTTGGCATAGATCGAGATTAAGATTTGTCACTCCGAGTATCGAAGAGGTATCTCTGGGCCCTCTCGGTAATGCACATCATAAGAAGCCTTGCAAGCAAAGTGACTAATGAGTTAGTCACAGGATGATGTATTACGGAACGACTAAAGAGACTTGCCAGTAATGAGATTGAACTAGGTATGAAGATACCGACGATCGAATCTCGGGAAAGTAAGACACCGATGGACAAAGGGAATAACGTATGTTGTCATAACGGTTCGACCGATAAAGATCTTCGTAGAATATGTGGGAGCCAATATGAGCATCCAGGTTCCGCTTTTGGTTATTGACCAGAGTAGTATCTTGGTCATGTCTACATAGTTCTCGAACCCGTAGCGTCCGCACGCTTAACGTTCGATGACGATTTAGTATTATATGAGTTATATGATTTGGTGACCGAATGTTGTTCGGAGTCCCGGATGAGATCACGAACATGACAAGGAGTCTCGAAATGGTCAAGAGGTAAAGATTGATATATAGGACGATGGTATTCGGACACCGGAAGTGTTCCGGAGGGTACCGGGTACATATCGGGTCACCGGAAGGGGTTCCGGGCACCCCCGGCAAAAGATATGGGCCTAATGGGCCAAGAGGGGAAACGCAGCAGCCAGCAGGGGCTGCTGGGCCCCCCATATGGGCCGCACCAGAGGAGAAGGAAAGAGGGGAAGAGAGAAGGAAGGGGAGGGATTCGGCCTCCCCCTTCCTTCCCTCCTCCCTCCTCTTTCCTTCCCCCTCTGGTAAATAAGGAAAGGGGGGGGGGCGAATTGGAATAGGACCCCAAGTAGGATTCCTCCTACTTGGGGCGCCCCATGGCTGTTCCCTTCCCCCTCCTACCTATATATACATGGGGGGGGGGCGAATTGGAATAGGACCCCAAGTAGGATTCCTCCTACTTGGGGCGCCCCATGGCTGTTCCCTTCCCCCTCCTACCTATATATACATGGGGAGGGGGCACCTAGAACACACACCAATAACTGTTAGCCGTGTGTGGCACCCCCCTCCACAGATTACACCCTCGGTCATATCTTCGTAGTGCTTAGGCGAAGCCCTACGCGGATCACTTCACCATCACCGTCACCACGCCGTTGTGCTGACGGAACTCATCTACTTCCTCGACACTTTGCTGGATCAAGAGTTCGAGGGACGTCATTGAGCTGAACGTGTGCAGAACTCGGAGGTGCCGTTCGTTCGGTGCTTGACCGGTCAGAACAAGAAGAAGTTCGACTACATCAACCGTGTTGTCAAACGCTTCCGCTTTCGGTCTACGAGGGTATGTAGACACACTCTCCCCCTCCCAGCAAAGTGACTAATGAGTTAGTCACAGGAGGATGTATTACGAAATGAGTAAAGAGACTTGCCGGTAACGAGATTGAACTAGGTATGAAGATACCGATGATCGAATCTCGGGCAAGTAACATGCCGATGGACAAAGGGAATAACGTATGTTGTCATAACGGTTCGACCGATAAAGATCTTCGTAGAATATGTGGGATCCAATATGAGCATCCAGGTTCCGCTATTGGTTATTGACCGGAGAAGTGTCTTGGTCATGTCTACCTAGTTCTCGAACCCGTAGGGTCCGCACGCTTAACGTTCGATGACAATTTAGTATTATATGAGTTATGTGATTTGGTAACCGAATGTTGTTCAGAGTCCCGGATGAGATCACATACATGCAGAGGAGTCTCGAAATGGTCGAGAGGTAAAGTTTGATATATAGGACGATGGTATTCGGACACCGGAAGTGTTCCGGAGGGTACCGGGTACATATCGGGTCACCGAAAGGGGTTTCGGGCACCTCCGGCAAAAGATATGGGCCTAATGGGCCAAGAGGGGAAACGCAGCAGCCAGCAGGGGCTGCTGCGCCCCCCATATGGGCTGCACCAGAGGAGAAGGAAAGAGGGGAAGAGAGAAGGAAGGGGAGGGATTCGGCCTCCCCCTTCCTTCCCTCCTCCTTCGTCTTTCCTTCCCCCTCCGGTAAATAAGGAAGGGGGGGGGGCGAATTGGGATAGGACCCCAAGTAGGATTCCTCCTACTTGGGGCACCCCATGGTTGTTCCCTTCCCCCTCCCACCAATATATACATGGGGAGGGGGCGCCTAGAACACACACCAATAATTGTTAGCCGTGTGCGGCGCCCCCCTCCATAGATTACACCCTCGGTCATATCTTCGTAGTGCTTAGGCGAAGCCCCGCGCGGATCACTTCACCATCACCGTCACCACGCCGTTGTGCTAACAGAACTCATCTACTTCCTCGACACTTTGCTGGATCAAGAGTTCGAGGGACGTCATTGAGCTGAACGTGTGCAGAACTCGGAGGTGTCGTACGTTCGGTGCTTGATCGGTCGGAACGAGAAGAAGTTCAACTATATCAACCGTGTTGTCAAACGCTTCCGCTTTCGGTCTATGAGGGTACGTAGACACACTCTCCCCCTCTCGTTGCTATGCATCTCCTAGATAGATCTTGCGTGAGCGTAGGAATTTTTGTGAAATTGCATGCTACGTTTCCCAACAGGCTTATCGCAGGGCCGTTGACAATATTGCTGGTCACTTTAAGGGGTACCAGGTGGAGCATCTTGATCGAATAAAGAATGAGGCGGCTGATGCCTTGAGCCGGCTTGGGTCTCAACGTAAGCCGGTGCCTCCTAACTTGTTTCTGGATGTCTTGCATCATCCTTCGGTCAAGTTGCCATCTGAGGAAGATCTTGCTGTCCCTGACCCAGAGGCGCAGTTGGTGGCGGCTCTCCACGCTTCCCGACTTGGCTTATATGACCCAGGGCGAGTTACCTGAAGATGAAACTTTGGCAGGGCAAATCACCAGGAGATCTAAATCTATGACTATTGTTAATGGCGAGTTACACCGATGCAGTGTGACAGGCGTGTTTCAACGTTGTGTTTCTCCTGAAGAGGGCCGTGAGATTTTAAGAGAGATCCATGAAGGTGATTGTGGTCATCATGCCGGCTCTAAGTCTTTAGTGGCTAAAGCTTTTCATCATGGGTTTTATTGGTTGACGGCTCATGCTAATGCAGAGGATATCATTAGTAAGTGTGATGGATGTCAGAAATTTTCTCGACGGGCTCATGTGTCGGCTCAAGAGTTGAGGATGATTCCAATTACTTGGCCGTTTGCAGTCTGGGGGCTTGATATGGTTGGACCTTTCAAGAGGTCTAAGGATTAAAAAACCCACCTCTTGGTGGCGGTTGACAAATTTACTAAGTGGGTTGAAGCAGCCGGTTAGCAAGTGCGATGCGGCGACCGCAGTCCAGTTTGTTAAAAAACTGATCTTCCGTTTGGTTACCCTCATAGTATCATCACTGATAATGGCACTAATTTGTCTAAGGGTGCTATGAAGGAGTTCTGTCAACGAGAGCATACTCGTCTTGATGTTTCTTCTGTGGCTCATCCGCAGTCTAATGGTCAAGCTGAGAGGGCTAACCAAGAAATTCTGAGAGGTATCAAGCCCCGACTTATGGTTCCTTTGAAGCGAACGCCGGGTTGTTGGGTTGAGGAGTTACCTTCAGTACTCTGGAGTATCAATACCACCCCTAACAGGTCAACAGGCTATACGCCTTTCTTCATAGTCTATGGTGCAGAGGCGGTGCTTCCAAGTGATATCCGTCATGACTCGCCCCGCGTGGCGGCTTATGTTGAAGTTGATAATGAGATAGCACGTCAAAACGCACTCGATGCTTTGGATGAGGAGTGTGACCTTGCGGCGGCTCGTTCAGCGATATATCAACAAGACTTGCATCCCTATCATAGCCGCAGAGTTAAAACTCGAACGTTTCAAGAAGGTGACTTGGTACTCCGGCTGATTCAAGATCAGACTGATATGCATAAGTTACCACCTCCTTGGGAAGGGCCCTTTGTGGTCAGCAAAAACTTGAATAACGGGTCTTATTACCTCATTGATATACGAGAACACAAGGATTCACGCAAGTCGGAGGAGGAGACCCGCCGGCCCAGGAATATTGCTCATCTTCGGCCTTATTACACCTGAGCCACCGGCTCTCGTCTTTGTACATACATTTGTCAGTGTATATATATTTTATGATCAATATAATAAAGCCGTCATCCCTGAAAAATTCAGGGCCTCTGTCGTTTCATTTATGTGTATCTGAGTCTTTATTAATTGGTCATAAGGTCACTTGGGGGCTTCCAACCCACCGGGTTTAGCTTTCATACCCTCTTGACCACGCATGAAACGCCAAATCATGAGTTATCCTGCCTGTTTGCAACTTGCTACTCCGCCAGGTGACCCGCCGAACTCTTAACAGTCAATCTTTTTTAAGACCCTGAACTTGTTAAGGTTAAAACTGCGGCTTGCGTCACGTGAGAGCCGGCTTACAATGAGCTAGGACACACTCAACGGCTGGGCGGCCTTGAAAGCACATGGCCTGTGAGCCAACTTGTTTGGCCGTGTTTTGGTAAACTGGCCAAGCAATTATTTGAGATTTTTTGAATTTTTTCTTTTGAGTCCTTTGGATTTGTTTCTCCTAAGTTTTTATTGTTAAGTGAACTTTGAATATACGGGTCATAAGGCTCTAATCATATGACTCATATTTGAGTACTTTGGGTTGTAACCCACCCTGGTTTTGGACTTTAAGTCGCCAGTATGATTAATTGGAGCGGCTATGGCTATGTGGCTGCAGGTTTCTAGGTTGTCACCCACACTGGTTGTTGGTGTTTCAGCCACCGGCATGATTTGGCTCTACAGGTATGTTTTCAGCTCTCATATGAGTCTTCGGGTTTGGTAACCCGCCCTGGCTTTGGACTTTAAGTCGCCAGTATATTTCGACTTGAATGGCCTTGATTATAGTCTTTTTAGTAATTGTACAAGGCTATATATGTTTGGGTTGTCACCCGCCCTGGCTTTTGACCTTAAGTCGCCAGGATATATGTTGTTTCAACTTTTGGCAGGCTATGCAAAGCTTCACATACAAATAAGAGTGCTGCTATGGCTCGTATGAATAATCACATCAAGCGTATCATAAAGATTAAAACTGGTGGTTCAAAAGTCAAGATCAACATGCACGACGGCATGACATGGCAGGTCATTGTTTTAAACTAGCCTATTACAAGGCTTTCATGAGCCCTCAGGTTTGCAACAAAGTGTTTCTGAAGCTGCACTCCTACACCTTGGCCTGAAAGCCGCCTGGATCGTCATTGCTATGAATCAGTTTCCTTCTTGGCGAGTTGACGGTTCGGGGTGATCCCGCACCGGCTCTTCTTCTTTGGCCATCTGAAGGTCAGGCGACGTCCAATTGATGCCGGTTAAGGCCTCGAATATGGCTTCATCATTTATAATTGGAGCAGGGTCAATGTCAGGAGCAAAAGTATGCTTACACTTCGGTGGAGTTAGATCTATGGCATTGTGAGTTGGCGCTTTTACTCGAGTGTTGTCATTGTCATAAGCCGGCTGATATTTTGTTAAGTCTGCCTCCTTTGCTAGTTTACACACTAAAGGGCGTATCTCTCTCACGCATTTGGCAAAATAAGCTTCATCAAAGGGAGACCCGTCTTCTTTCTGTTCTGGGCAGCCATCTGCCATTTCAACTGGGTCTAGCTTCGACTGCCATGCCTTGGCTAGGCTGAGTGCTGAAATTGCTCCTGTGCGGGCGGCTGATAATTTCAACTCTTTGATCTGCCCTGGCACTGTGGATAACTAATCCAGCACGGTTTTGATAAGAGTGGGGGGCTGTTTGTTTCAGGAGATGCGTTGTTTCAGGCCTGTCAACTCTTCAGTTGTGCTCTTAAGTGAAGCTTCCGCGGCTGCTGCTCTTTGCAGCAATATGGTTTTTTCATTCTGCTAGGCGGCTCTTTCTGTAGCAAGGCTGGACTTGAGTTTTTCCGTCTCTTCTAAAGAAAGTTTGAGTTTGGATTCAGCTTTGAGAGTCTCAGCTTCTTGATGCTTGATATTCTTCCTTAACTCGTTTAACTGTGAGTCTTGAAGATTCACAGTCTCCTGCAGTAAGGATTTGTAGTCATCAATATAGTTTGATATTAAAGGAACAGGAAAAATTGGTAAGTCCCAAGCATATTGCCAGCAATATACATGGCACTTGGGGACTAATGTAGGTCATTTTAAGTTCCTATTATGACCCGGCTTACCTTGTCAAGGTTAAGCCGGCCCTTGGGGGCTACAAGTTTGATTCTATTTCAAGGTTATTGAAGACCCGGCTCATCCTTGGAAGGATAGGCCGGCCCTTGGGGGCTACAAGTTTGCTCCTATTTAAGAGGTCATTGAAGACCCGGCTTATCTTGTCAGATTAAGCCGGCCCTTGGGGGCTACAAGTTTGATTCTATTAAAAGGTCATTAAAGACCCGGTTTATTTTATCAAATTCAGCCGGCCCTTAGGGGTTACAGTTTTGATGCATAAGGTTTTAGTTAGAATTAATGATTTGAAGACCCGGCTCATCCTTGGAAGGATAGGCCGCCCCTTGGGGGCCACATAACTATACGCATATGAACCAGTGGAAAGGGGTTTAGTTTGTACCTCATACTTCTGCCTCATTAGATTAACCAGGCCAGCCTCCATGTCACGGCTTGTGTGCAGGCGGCTTAGATAGCCTGCATGCAACTCACCTGCGCTAAAATCTGCATAGTTCTGCAGATCCAGCTTCAATTTGCCCTTGTCTACGGCTGGCGGCTCTTCTTTGGCACTGTGTTTGGCCAAGACAATAGGATTCCCCAGCTCGGTATAGCCTGTGCCAGTGATATGACATCCTCGGCGGAATTGTCAGAAGGAGTTTCTTCAGTAAGCTTGGTAGGGCTGGGCAGTTTAGGACTTGGCGGGTCATGTGACATGGCCGGGTCAACCTCAATGTTCATTGGATCAAAGGTTGTGGTATCAGCTTGTGGCGGCGGGTCATTAACAAGGTCTTCAGGATCTTGTTTCTTCGGTTCAACAACTTTAGGGTCCTTTGAAGAACCGCCCACTTTCAATTTCTTGCCTGCCTTTGCTATGCCTCTGTGACAAGGATATAAGGATTCATGAGTATATATCAATACAAGACATTTATGAACAAGAAGCACTGACCCTTGGGTGACTTTGAAGATAGGCAGCTGAGTCCTAGTAGAGTCGCCGAATGATGGGGGCGTTCCCTGATAATTTGAGTTGGAAGAATTAAGAGGTTGATGAAAGAAACCAGCCTTTGGAAGAGAAAGGGTTGGGCTATGAGGCACCTCATTCCGACGTTTGCGAGGGACAGGAGTGTTGGGTAAGCCAGAGTTGAGGTCTTGGGAACCATCACTCTGGGTGGTACATCTTGAGTCATGCTACTGTTTCTTCAAAAGAAAATTGGGGTCCAAATGAGCAAGAGGATGAGAAAATCTTACATTTCGGATGACCCGCCGAGTTTTCTTTCTTGGCAAAGGATTTGAATCGGAGGAGACAGGTATTACCTCTGCTGCATTTGCCCGGGTTGTCTCCGCGTCATCCTGTGAAGAGTCGACATCAATAAGTTGCACAAAAAGACGACCAAGGGAATCGAGTTCTACCTCTGAGTCATCCAGCTTGAGAAGATCTTCTGCTGTTTGCTTTTTACGGCGACCCGGAGCATGGGTCTTAGCCTTAGGTTTTTTGACCGAGGCGGCGGTTTGCGGTCTCCTAGTCCAGAAGGCGGAGTCAGCCTGTATAAGTATAAAAAGAGATTAAAGCAAGATACAAGGCAGAGTTAACTTGCATTAAACATGATAAAGTGAAACACTTACTGGTGGAGCCAGGTTTTGTTTGTAGAAGGGTGGCAGACCAACTTTATTACAATTCTCCTTAGACTCGTCAAGCAGGGTCCTCATGGTTTTAAAGACTTCTTCAGCAGTAAAGTTGTCTGTCGTGAACTGTTGAGGGTCATTCGGTTCGCCAGAATATTCATACATTAAGCCGGGGCGGCGGCTTAAGGGGAGAATCTTCCAAGAGACCCAACACCGGGTCAAATCGACTCCAAGTAACCCATGAGCCAATAAGGCTTTAGCCCTAGAGAGGAATGGGAGGGCCACGGCATGTTCTTCTGGGATGATCTTGCTTGGCGGGTCAAAATTCAGTGGAAGGCGCTCAGCTCTAAACCCAGGCAAAGGATTTTCGGTGGCTGGAGCGGTGTTTTTGCAGTAAAACCAAGTGGTTACCCATCCCTTGGGGTGACTGGGTAATACGGTGGAGGGAAAATTGTTGTCTCTCCGTCTTTGAATAGAGATTCCACCTAATTCTTAACTCGGGCCGTTTTTGCATTCAGTCTGGCGGTTTATGTAAAAGAACTCCTTGAAGAGGGGAACTGTGGGTGCTGTCTGAAGATAGACTTCACAGAAGATTTGGAAGTGGCAGATATTGGACACTGAGTTCGGCCCTATATCTTGAGGGTGCAAATTGAAATAGTGAAGGAGGTCTCGAAAGAATTGAGACCCGGGTGGAGTAAACCCTCTGAGTATGTGATCAGTAAACACTACAATCTCATCTTCCGCGGGAGTAGGGATTACTTCCCCATTGCTGACTCACCATCTAATTTCTTGTTGAGTCACTAATAAGCCCTGGCTTACATAATCATCAAGAATGTTTTTAGTAACCAGAGAGCGTTCCCAGTTTATGACAGTCATTTTTTGGCGACTAAAAAACGACAGCCTGAGAATAAAGGTATTGACGGGTTAATATATGATGATAAGCTGTCTAAATGAGTTTATAACAATTCAGTAGTGATGAGCCGGATACAGTTAAAAGGCTATGCATTGTGAGATATTGAAGGGATTATGAGTCGCCCTGGCCATGGAACGGAGCAATTGACCAGATTATAAGTACATGGCGGGTTAAGTTGAGAAAGTATAAGCCGACAAGCATGGTCGGCGGATCAGTTATAATTAAGCTGGCCAGGTTCTGGCGGGTCACAAGGGTTGTTATTTAAGCCGCTTGAATAGAGAAGGGCGGATCAGTTGCCTATGAAATCAAGATGGTTGAAGTTTTCCTAAGTATGGGACAAACAAGTTTCACGATTTCTGCCTATGATTTTGGATCTATGGTGAGTCAAAAAATGAAGAATAATTACTAAACCTAAAACATGGCAGTGGGAGAACTAGTAAGCTGGGGGTTGAATCTCAGGAAGAAGTGATGTATCTGCGATTTGAGATACATGACAAAACTGCTACCGCACGGCTTTAGTGTTGCTTTTGGATTGAACTAAGCGATATGGTGGGAAAACTACGATGAACTCGGATGAACACGATGAACATCGATGAACTAGGGTGACCTAATACAGATTGGAAGTGAGAAAAGAGGGATACCTGGTGATGCTAATGAAGAGCGGAGAGGCGCCGCAATCTCTGGTTGCAGTCACGTCGATGCAGCGGCCTGGATGAAGCTACCGGTGAAGGTTGACTGGGGCGGCGGAGCTCCGGTGGGGGTGGTCGGTGTGAGGAAGAAGAAGAGAGAAGGGCGGGGTAAAAGTGAAAAGAAGGAACCCCCGTCCCTATTTATAAGGAAACAGTAAAATGGCATGTGCGGAAATCGAGGAGGCAGTATGATTATCTCAACAGTGCAGGCGCCTCGATTCTCGGACGACCAATTAATGCGAAAGATCTGTTGTGACGTCATGGGTTTTTTGTGAATTTACTTCGCGTGACATCATGGCGGGTTATAGTGTTTTATTCAAGGACAAGTTTTGAAAAGATGGCTTGTGAGCTGAAGCAATGAAGATTGACATGAACAAGTTCAAATCAATCTGGGGCCTAATGTTGGGGATATGACTCCGAGGTGTGACCCGCCCAGGAGGGGCCGGGTTACACCGTTGGTGACTTAATATGAAGAAGGCTCAAGAAAGGTCCAAGAAGACAAAGCATAAAGATAGGCGGCGACTTAAGAGGCGGGCCTGGTGGAGGCCCAAGACCCGGAGGTGTGAGCTGCCCGATGGTGACTTGCCTGGCAAGGCAAGGCGATTTAGAAACCAGGCTGGTCACATTGTGTGCTCCGGCTTGGAGTCTTGTAAGGCCCGGAGCCTCGACCTGTGTATATAAAGGCGAGACCTGGCGGCGGGTTAACTAAAAAAACAACTAATCGATAGCTAGGTCAAGCGTGATCGCTCCCTTGTAATCGATTCTCAAGCAATACAACTAGAAGCAGGATGTAGGCTTTTACCTCGTTGTAAGGGGCTGAACTTGGGTAAACCTTTGTGTCCTTTGTGCCGTTCAACCCCTTCGAGCTAACCTACGTTGCGATGGCTCCACACGTAAGTCCTTTCACAAGGGCATCTGTCGTATTAAATCCACGACAATACCCTAAAGAAGCTATTGGGTAGACCTTCTACCACAGATCCGAAGGCAAGATCTTTGTTGCTAAGAATGGGTCCTTTCTAGAGAAGGAGTTTCTCTCGAAAGAAGTGAGTGGGAGGAAAGTAGAACTTGATGAGGTAATTCTACCTTCTCTCTAATTGGAAAGTAGCACATCACAGAAAACCGTTCCCATGATGCCTACACCAACTAGAGAGGAAGCTAATGATGATGATCATGAAACTTCAGATCAAGTTACTACTGAACTTCGTAGGTCGACTAGAGCACGATCCGCAAAAGAGTGGTACGGTAATCCTGTCCTGGAAGTCATGTTACTAGACCAAGGCGAACCTACGAACTATGAAGAAGCTATGATGAGCCCAGATTCCGACAGATGGCTTGAGGCCATGAAATCTGAGATAGGGTCCATGTATGAGAACAAAGTATGGACTTTGGTGGACTTGCCAGATGATCGGCAAGCCATAGAAAAAAAATGGATCTTCAAGAAGAAGACTGACGCTGATGGTAATGTTACTGTCTACAAAGCTCGACTTGTCGCAAAGGTTTTTGACAAGTTCAAGGAGTTGACTACGATGAGACTTTCTCATCTGTAGCGATTCTTAAGTCTGTCCAAATCATGTTAGCAATTGCCGCATTTTATGATTATGAAATCTGGCAAATGGACGTCAAAACTGCATTCCTTAATGGATTTCTTAAAGAAGAGTTGTATATGATGCAACCAGAAGGTTTTGTCGATCCTAAAGGTGCTAACAAAGTGTGAAAGCTCCGGCGATCCATCTATGGACTGGTGCAAGCATCTCGGAGTTGGAATATACGCTTTGATGAGGTGATCAAAGCATATGGTTTTATACAGACTTACGGTGAAGCTTGTATTTACAAGAAAGTGAGTGGGAGCTCTGTAGCATTTCTGTTATTATATGTGCATGACATATTGTTGATTGGAAATGATATAGAATTTCTGGATAGCATAAAAGGATATTTGAATAAGAATTTTTCAATGAAAGACCTCGGTGAAGCTGCTTATATATTGGGCGTCAGGATCTATATAGATAGATCAAGACGCTTAATAGGACTTTCACAAAGCACATACCTTGATAAATTTTTTAAGAAGTTCAAAATGGATCAGTCAAAGAAAGGGTTCTTGCCTGTGTTACAAGGTGTGAAGTTGAGTCAGACTAAAAGCCCGACCACTGCAGAAGATAGAGAGAAAATGAAAGTCATTCCCTATGCCTCAGCCATAGGTTCTATCATGTATGCTATGCTGTGTACCAGACCTAATGTGTGCCTTGCCATAAGTCTGGAAAGGGAGGTACCAAAGTAATCCATGAGTGGATCACTGGACAGCGGTCAAGAACATCCTGAAGTACATGAAAAGGACCAAGGATATGTTTCTCGTTTATGGAGGTGACGAAGAGCTCGTCGTAAATGGTTACGTCGATGCAAGCTTCGACACTGATCCGGATGACTCTAAGTCACAAACCGAATACATATTTATATTGAATGGTGGAGCTGTCAGTTGGTACAGTTCCAAGCAGAGCGTCGTGGCGGGATCTACGTGTGAAGCGGAATACATAGCTGCTTCGGAAGCAGCACATGAAGGAGTCTGGATGAAGGAGTTCATATCCGATCTGGGTGTAATACCCAGTGCATCGGGTCCAATGAAAATCTTTTGTGACAACACTGGAGCAATTGCCTTGGCGAAGGAATCCAGGTTTCACAAGAGAACCAAACACATCAAGAGACGCTTCAACTCCACTCATGAAAAGGTCAAGGATGGAGACATAGAGATTTGCAAAATACATACGCATCTGAATGTGGCAGACCCGTTGACTAAGCCTCTTCCGCGAGCAAAACATGATCAACACCAAGACTCCATGGGTGTTAAATTCATTACAATGTAATCTAGATTATTGACTCCAGTGCAAGTTGGAGACTGAAGGAAATATGCCCTAGAGGCAATATTAAAGTTGTTATTTTATATTTCCTTATTCATGATAAAGGTTTATTATTCATGCTAGAATTGTATTGATCGAAAACTTAAATACATGTGTGAATACATAAACAAATACCGTGTCCCTAGTAAGCCTCTACTAGACTAGCTCGTTGATCAAAGATGGTTAAGGTTTCCTAACCATAGACATGTGTTGTCATTTGATAACGGGATCACATCATTAGGAGAATGATGTGATGGACAAGACCCATCCGTTAGCTTAGCATATTGATCGTTCAGTTTATTGCTATTGCTTTCTTCATGTCAAATACATATTCCTTCGACTATGAGATTATGCAACTCTCGGATACCAGAGGAATACCTTGTGTGCTATCAAACGTCACAACGTAACTGGGTGATCATAAAGATGCTCTACAGTTATCTCCGAAGGTGTTTGTTGAGTTGGCATAGATCGAGATTAGGATTTGTCACTTCAAGTATCGGAGAGGTATCTCTGGGCCCTCTCGGTAATACACATCATAAGAAGCCTTGCAAGTAAATTACTAATGAGTTAGTTACGAGATGATGTATTACGGAACGAGTAAAGAGACTTGCCAGTAACGAGATTGAACTAGGTATAGAGATACCGACGATCGAATCTCGGGCAAGTAACATACCGATGGACAAAGGGAATTACGTATGTTGTCATAACGGTTTGACCGATAAAGATCTTCGTAGAATATGTGGGAGCCAATATGGGCATCCAGGTTCCACTATTGGTTATTGACCGGAGAGGTGTCTCGGTCATGTCTACATAGTTCTCGAACCCGTAGGGTCCGCACGCTTAACATTCGTTGACGATATAGTATTATATGAGTTATATGATTTGGCGACCGAATGTTGTTCGGATTCCCGGATGAGATCATGGACATGACGAGGAGTCTCGAAATGGTCGAGAGGTAAAGATTGATATATAGGCGATGGTATTCGGACGCCGGAAGGGTTTCGGGATGCACCGGGTAGCCATCGGGTCACCGGAAGGAGTTCCGGACACCCCCGGTAGGTGTTAAGGAGTTAGTTACAAAGGTGATGTATTACGGAAATGAGTAAAGAGACTTGCCGGTAACGAGATTGAACTAGGTATGAAGATACCGACGATCGAATCTCGGGCAAGTAACATACCGATGGACAAATGGAATTACGTATGTTGTCATAACGGTTCGACCGATAAAGATCTTCGTAGAATATGTAGGAGCCAATATGGGCATCCAGGTTCCGCTATTGGTTATTGACCGGAGAGGTGTCTCGGTCATGTCTACATAGTTCTCGAACCCGTAGGGTCCGCACGCTTAACGTTCGTTGACGATATAGTGTTATGTGAGTTATATGATTTGGTGACCGAATGTTGTTCGGAGTCCTAGATGAGATGATAGACATGACGAGGAGTCTCGAAATGGTCGAGAGGTAAAGATTGATATATAGGACGATGGTATTCGGACACCGGAAGTGTTTCGGAGTGTACCGGGTAGTCATCGGAATACCGGAGGGGGTACCGGACACCCCTGGGAGGGTAATGGGCCTATTGGGCCATTAGAAGAGAGCACACCAGCCCACAAGGGGCTGGCGCACCCCCTATGGCAGCCGCCCAAGTGGGCGCAAGGAAAGGGGGGATTTGGCCTCCCCCTTCCTTCCCTCTCCCCCTTTCCTTTCCCCCTCCGACAAATATGGTAAGGGGGGCGCCACTTGGGAAGGACCCCAAGTAGGATTCGGCCTACTTGGGGGCGCCTCCTGGCTGCTCCCTCCCCCCCACCTATATATATGTGGGAGGGGGGCGCCTAGCACAACCACGACAATCTCTTAGCCGTGTGCGGCGCCCCCTTCCACCGTTTATACCCTCGGTCATATTTTCGTAGTGCTTAGGCGGAGCCCTGCGGAGATAACTTCACCAGCACCGTCACCATGCCGTCGTGCTTTCGGAACTCATCCACTACTTCGCCGTCTTGCTGGATCAAGAAGGCGAGGACGTCACCGAGCTGAACGTGTGCTGAACGCGGAGGTGTCGTACGTTCGGTACTCGATTGGTTGGATCGCGAAGAAGTTCGACTACATCAACTACGTTACTAAACGCTTCCGCTTACGGTCTACAAGGGTACGTAGACACACTCTCCCCTCTCGTTGCTATGCATCTCCTTGATAGATCTTGCGTGTGCGTAGAATTTTTTTTGTTTTCCATGCAACGTTTCCCAACACCTCCAACCCTAGCCGCCGGCATATACACGGCCTCCATCCCCATTGATGCTCCAAGATCACATCCATAGAAGAAGGGACAAGACAAGAACAAGGAAATGGAGGCTCCGCCACCGCGCTGCAGCGGCCTTTGGGCCCGTGCCATCTCCACTGATGTAATCTCCATCGGCACCGCCTTGACTTCCCCTTCACCGACTCGATGTCAGCTTGTATCACGCATCTCCCTTCTATGTTTACCCCTTTCATGTGTTGAATAGCTGCATTAGTTCTTGAGGATATGATTGAACCCTTGCATGATTTGAACTTAATGTCTATGAGCGATCCAGTCATCCTCTTTTTATGTGTTGCGTTGATTTTCTCATGGTGCTGTGAAGGTTGATCACTCAACATTTGCCATTTCTGGATTTGAGGGAATTGCTATTGGTGTGACGGTTGGTTTTCGGAGGTTTATGGTAACGATACTTATGTCCCCCATTCCTTGATCATTGCAATAGAGAGTAATGAAGAACCCTAAAGCTTTATGTCGTGTTCAAGGGAAAACCCTTCATCACTGTTGCGAAAGCCGGCATGGGGAAATAACGGTGGCAACACGCGTGATACGTGCTTGCTACATGTATGCACATATTTTTATTTGGCTCTGTCCACACATAATCATATTCAAGTGCATTAGTAATACGAATCTAGAACTATACTTTCACATATGTTGTGCATATCATACTTGTGGTGATGACTGAAACCCTCGAGAATGCTTTACTATTCAAACACCGCTCCACTTAGTTTAGTCTCTTTTTATTTTCCGTTTTACCTTTCTGTTCGTAGCTTACATAAACTTCTCTTTATTTGTTTTCCCTGGCAACCAATTAAAGTAGACTATTTTCAAACTCTGGTTTGAATGCATATGAAACTGAGTAAGGAGTATTTGCTCTTCCAAAGCAGGATATCAACACTACAAGATCATTAGCTAATGCAAACCTGGTTACGAGTGCAAGCACAATGTAACATACCGTTACCGGCAAAACCGGCCATTATATGTGTTTGGTCCCGCGCAAGCTTCAAATAAATCCGTTTCAGCAATCACCCCGTGACAGCCGACCGGGTAAGCTTCAGTCATCTGAAAATGAATTGAAATACAGTGCTCTGTCTGGAGCAGTACCCTGTGCTCGTAGTGGAACAACAAATACACTGGTTGTCGTGTCCAACGGTCGGGACTTGCTCAACACCGTCTGCGATGACATCATACATTTGCACGACAAGAACCTCCACCTCTACTGTGGCAACCTCCATGATTTTGAGAGCGGGTACGAGCAGAGGAGGAAGGAGGCGCACAAAAAGGCCGAGGTGCACGAGTAGCAGATACGTACAAGCAGAGAGGAAAACCTGGAGCAAGGCTGCTCGGGACAAGGTGAAAGGCCAAGCGCTGTCGAAGGCCAGCAAAGAAGTTGCCACAGAGCGGGGCACCGCTCCTCCAGATTGATGTCGGGTTCTGCTACGCAGACTCCAACGCATCAACATTGGAACACGAGTTGCCATCATCGGGCCCAATGGAACAAGGAGGAAGCTGAGAGTATGGATGATAGTATAGCCAGTTGATCTATATAAAGTTGCCATGTATAGCCAGTTGATCGATATAAAGTTGCCATGTCTAGCCAGTTGATCTATATAAAGTTGCTATGTCATCTATAGTCATTCACTATAGTAATTCGAATAGTAAGGTAGGCTATAAAGTTGACTATTAAAAATGAAATCTCTCTAATTTATAAAAATACAATGAGTATGATTATAAAAGGTTGTATGAACTACAAAAATGAAAAATGCCATGCAATTTTTTTTAAACTGCTATCCTTGGGATAAAAATGTCATGAACAAAAAAGTGCACACTCTCTTAATAAACCAAGCATGCCATCTAGAAAAAGAAAATAAAAAATTGCCATCTCTTAATAAGCAAAAGAAATAAAAGATATCATGGTAAAAAAGTACCATCTCTTAATGAACAAATAATGCCATCTCTTAAAAAATAAAATGTCATCTATTAATACTTAAAATGCCATCTCTTAATAATTAAATGTCATCTCTTAATAAATAAAAATGTTAATAATTAAAAGTCATCTCTTAATAAATAAAAAAGGCATCTCTTAATATAAAAAGGTCATCACTTAATGATAAAAAATCCTCAAAAACAAAAATGTCATCTCTTAATATAAAAATGACATCTCTTAAATATAAAAAATGTCATCTCTTAATGAACAAAAAATGCCATCTAAAAAAAAAATGTCATCTCTTAATATAAAAATTCCATCTCTTAAATTAAAAAATGCCATCTCTTAATGAACAAAAATGACATCTAAAAAAATGTCATCTCTTATATAAAAATGTCACTCTAAATATAAAAATGCCATCTCTTAATGAATAAAATATGCCATTTAATAACAAAAATTGTCATCTCTTAATGAACAAAAAATCCCATCTAAAACCAAAAATGTCATCTCTTAATATAAAAATGACATCTCTTAAAATAAAAAAATGTCATCTCTTAATGAACAAAAAATGCTATCTAAAAACAAAAAAAATGACATCTCTTAATATAAAAAAATTTCATCTCCTAAATATTAAAAATGCCATCTCTTAATGAACAAAAAATGCCATTAAATAACGAAAAATGCCATCTCTTAATATAAAAATCTTAAATATAAAAAATGCCATCTCTTAATGAACAAAAAATGCCATCTAAACCCAAAAAATGGCATCTCTTATTATAAAAAATGTCATCTCTTAAATATAAAAAAATGTCATCTCTTAATGAAAGAAATGCCATCTAAAAAAAAAAAAATTCATCTCTTAATATAAAAAATGACATCTCTTAATATTAAAAATGCCATCTTTTAATATTAAAATGCCATGTTACTAATAAATTTTTGAAAATGCCATGCTCTTATTAGAAAATGTCATGTGAAACATGAAAAAAAATGCCATGCTACATATATTAGTTTTTTGCGATTAAGTCACTAGTGGAACATTGCTAAGAAACACCACTAATAGTTTTGGTAACTTAGAAATGCCACAAAGGCCCTGATTGTTTGGGATGCAGCTCCGAAAAATCGAGTCGTAGAATTGCTATGCTCGCCAAGCTGTTGTGCCGAGGAAGTTGTTGCAGTGAAATTTAGTTGTTTGGCGATGCAGCTGTGGAAACGACCGTGAGCTGGTGAAAACGCCCGCTTCAGAAGGAGGGGGCGCAAGGGGAGATAGGTCGTCGATGCGATGGCCTTTATGACATAATGACGACCAAACACCAAGGATAAGGTGACAAGGAAACATCTTTGGCTGCGAAGTATGTCGAGATGTGCTTTGGGCTGTTACACTAAAAATAGCCCGAGTCAGCGCTTTGGGTTGTGATTCCACAACTGCTTTAAAATAGCTGTTTGTTTCCGTTTTAACTTTTCCCGGTCCAAATTGTCTCCCAAAGCTAAAACAAACAAGGCCTAAGAGTGGCACGTTGCAGTATCACTCACGCGTCTAGACATCTCATTGATGGTCAAGAAGACATTTTTTAGATAATTTAAAGAAATCATTACGTCACCATTTAGTGGTTCCCTCTTTTCGAAGAAAAAAATGGCTCACACTTATCAAACAACTTGAATCTAGATTTGTGTTTAAAAAAAACATGGATCTAGATTCAGGCTCAAAAAGAAAAGAAAAAAACCTTGGATCCAGATTAAGTGGCGGTCCACCTGGCCCTCTGTTCATCCTCCCACGTGGCACGTGGTATCACTGTGTCGGCAAGGAGGAGAACATACTCAAACAGCACCTCACCTGAAGTAGGAAATGCCAAAAGACAAGGACAGACAACGTGTTGCCCGACTGTGCCAAACCACTGAGTTTGACCTATCGTTATATATATAACCATTTCCAGTTAAGCCAAAGTGGCGTCAAGCAAGCTACAGGCGTCGAAAAGTACACCGGCCGAGCAAGTCAGAGCGTTGCAGCACCAGCTGGTGCGGTCAGGTGCACGCACCGACACACGGACGCCACATGTACGTACTATGAGCCGGTAAACTACGGGAGTGGCCGACGTGGTCGATTGGTGATCTAGCTCCAAAGTCCACACGGCCGTGGACCATATCGATCGTGTCCGGTGTCATCAGCAGGCTGGTGTTTATCCCATGTTCATGTTAATTTCCTGGCAATTTCTCTCGTCGACGCTGGCAACTTATTTAACCACCGAAGGCTTAGTGTTACTGACCTCATTTTCTTTTCTTTTGCACACAAGACTGTCCATGTCGGTTTGGTTCAGATCTCAGCCGAGTGCATCTGCAACCGATCCCTAATAAAGTGTTAGAGGAGGATAAATTTAATTTTACTTCTCTAACCAGGAACTAACCGAACTGATTGACCACTCGCGGGGGCCACGACTCCTAAATATACTCGACTGGCCGCTCGCGGAGTAATAGTTCCCCACCCTCATTTCGCCCCCTCTTCCATCCCGCCGCCGCCCACTTGGTTGTCATGGACCTCGGTCACGGCTACGACGGCCGAATGTGCCGGAGGTGGAGAGGAAGGGGTGGCCGGAGAAGTGCTACAAGCCACCGGACGAGCAGGGGGCGTCGGCGTGGACGCCTTCTTCTTCATCGTCATCTCAGCGAGGGCCTTCCCCTCCTCCATCGGCTTCCTCGCCCGTTTGCCGCCGGACGAACCAAGCGGAGGGCGAGAGGTCGTCATTCGGCTGTCGTGGCCTTGTCGCCGGCCATTGTTGACGGCTCGGCGACCCACACCACTTTTTGGTCCCGAGACACTTCCTTCGTGTGGCCCGCGATGCGTGGGTCAATTCCAGCTGGGTTATGGAGGTGTCCTATGGCTCTCGCACCGGAATCAGGGCCTTCGATGGTAGTAGCGATGTGGATGGCGGTGACAGGAAGAGGAGGCGGCCACTGGAGGGAGTTGGGAGGGGGGAGATACTTTCCTGAGAATTGAGGCTATTCGCTTAAGAATGAGGAAGAGAAGCCATTTTTTTGCCGCAACCCCTCGAAATTTTGAGTTAAACAAATAAGGATCTGCGAGGTGTGATTAACTTCCCAAAACCAAAAACTTCAAGAAATTAACCGATTATAAAAGATCGGTTAGAGATGCTTTTAGCATCGTTAATTCCCCTAGTTCAACGGAAAGAAGAATGTGTGAAGACTAGAGTCACACAAAACTCATGCGAACACCAGATTTAAAATGGATCATGGTTCTTCTTCGCTGATCATTCTGAAGCCACAAAAAGTTATCGATTATCGTCAGACCCAGAAATAGACCGGCGCCATGGATTATCTTCACGCTCACAACATACGCACATGGTGTTGAACGATATACTGTGCGTTCTTTATGTAACAAAAATACAAGTGCCGAGAGATAACGACACACGCGTGTTGCCCGATCGACTGCACCAAAAGTTTGACCTGCCCTTATATATACAAATAATAATATAAGCAGTTCATCATAGGTCAACCATTTCCAGTGAAGCCAAACGCGCAATCCAGCTGCTCAAACCCACGGTTGGCATAGGCGTCAAGCTACTACCGTCGAAAAGTACACCGGTCGGCCGAGTAATCCACCAGCAACCAGGTGCACGCACGGACGCCACATGTACATACGAGCCAGTAAATTAAGGGAGTGGAGCATATCGATCGCGTCCGATCTCATCAGCATTCTGGTGTTTATCCCATGTTCAAGTTAATTTCCTGGCAGTTTCTCTCGGCGACGCTGGCGACTTCCTTAACCAGTATGATAAATGACTAGCTGGATCGAGATCAAGAGCCTCGTGTAGTACAAAACTTGGCCCCGTTTCCCGGGTCAATCGTTCAACCGGCACTTGTGCATTTAAGCACCGAAGGCCTGGTCAGTGTTAGAGCAACTCCAACGCGCGGACCTAAATGGACGGTGCTTTTGTCCGCCTTTAGTCCGTTTGAATCGGCCGCCCGCCCGGCATCCATCCCGTTTAAGATTTGGATCGGCAGTCCGCCCAACGCGCCGACTCATATTTGCCGGCGTGGCCGGCTGGCCGCCGTTTTTCAACAAATAGCAAAATTTTGCATTATTTCACACATAACTTTTGCATTATTTCACAAGCAAACATATAGTCCACAACCAAATAAATAGCATAGTTTCAACCAAATAAAATAGCATAGTTTTACAAGTCGAATAAAAGTAAAAATGTCTCACATAGTTTTGCAAGCCGAATATTTTTTTTTACATCTATTGGTTGCCAACATGAGCCCACATATGCGAACCAACCTGTGGTTGGATAGTTAGAGGGACTGTGGTATCCCCAGCCCACCAGGGTTCAAATCCTGGTGCTCGTATTTATTCCTGGATTTATTTCAGGATTTCCGGCGATGCGCATTCAGTGGGAGGAGACGTTCCCGTCGATGACGAGGT
Source organism: Thinopyrum elongatum (assembly GCA_011799875.1). Classification (NCBI taxonomy): domain Eukaryota; kingdom Viridiplantae; phylum Streptophyta; class Magnoliopsida; order Poales; family Poaceae; genus Thinopyrum; species Thinopyrum elongatum. Next base: position 485,080,554 of record CM022297.1, on the reverse strand, counting down.
GCCTACGGTGACTTCGTAAATTTCAAGATGATATGCCGGCTCAGTCTTTCGGAGGTGCTCATAGGGGTAGAGCGTGCGTATGTGCGTTCATATGTGTGAGTGTATGCGCGTGTATATGAGCGCTTGCGTCTGTACTGTGTTAAAAAAAAACATGAGCCTACATAGGCTCAACCAAATCATTTTGCAGTTGCATGTGAGTTTTCCAATCACGCATGTCATGATGAAATTGGGTGAACTGTTCAAACGTTGCCGCTCCTCCATGCTCAGGCATAACATTCTCACCCTGAAACTGAAACCCCTGATCGTAGAAACGTTCCGGGCACTCATCTTCTACGATCATATTGTGCATGATCACACAAGCAGTCATCACCTCCCATAATTTTTGCGTGCTCCAAGTATTAGCAGGGTACCGAACGATGCCCCATCGAGATTGCAAAACACCAAAGGCACGCTCGACGTCCTTCCTTGCACTCTCTTGCTCTTGGGCAAATCTTTTCCTCTTCTCTCCGACAGGGTTGGGGATTGTCTTCACAATAGTGGTCCACTGAGGATAGATACCGTCACCCAGGTAGTATCCTTTGTCGTAGTTGTGGCCGTTGATAGTAAAGTTCACCGGTGGGCTGTTGCCTTCGGCAAGCCTAGCAAACACCGGCGAGCGCTGAAGCACGTTGATATCATTGTGTGATCCGACCATGCCAAAGAAAGAGTGCCAGATCCAGAGATCTTGAGACGTCACGGCCTGAAGTATGGCAGTGCAAGCCCTGACATGGCCCTTATACTACCCTTGCCAAGCAGAAGGGTAGTTCTTCTACTCCCAGTGCATGCAGTATATGCTGCCAAGCATCCCTGGGAAGCCCCTGCTGGCATTCATCGCCAACAAACGGGCTGTATCTTCAAGAGTCAGCTCTCTCAAGTACCCAGGGCCAAACACAGCAATAACAGCCTTGCAGAACTTATGCGGGGAGTCTAGGCATGTAGACTCGCTCATACGGACGTACTCGTCAATGAGATCACCGGGCACTCCGTATGCAAGCATTCGGATGACGGCAGTGCATTTTTGATAAGAGGAGAAACCAATCTTTCCAACGGCATCCTCTTTGCACTCGAAATAGTTATCATAGCCGACCACCCCCTCTCTAATACGGTTGAAAAGATGCCTACTCATATGGAATGACGACGGAATTTCTAATGTCTGAACAACGGTTTGTTGTGTCAAAGTAGTCCTTCCAAAGAAGGAAATACCCGCTCTCTCGGTCACGATTCAACGCTGGAAGGTGTCCCGGAATGGAGCCACGAAACGATGGGCGCTGGCTATTGAGGTGGTGATGGACCAACACGGCAGCCAAGATCTCCTCCTCATCATCGGACGAGGAATCGTCGGAGCCGCAAAGGAAATTGTGAAAAAAGAACTCGTCGGCGGAGTCAATTTTGTACTTTGGCAAACTGTAGAACAGCTTGCGGGCGTCGACGAAGGAGGAGCCCGGTGAAGGGAGTCGTGCCGCCCTCAGACCAGCTAGCTGCCCTGGCGGCGTCCGACGAGCGTGCCGGTGAGGATTTGGCCGGGGCGGCGAGGCTGCTTCTTGGTCGCGGTCGCGGCTGTGTCGGGGGAGCGGGGGTGGTAAGCTTTCGTTTCCCCGGCGGCAAGAGGGCGGTGGCGGGCGACGTGGGAGGTGGCGGCGTTGCAGAGGGGATGTTGCGGCGCCGACAGCTGGCAGAGTCACCGGAGAAATGGGCGGCGGCGGTGGCTATGAAGGAGGCGGGCGAGGGTTTGTTGTTGGAATGGGAGAGGATGGCCAATGTGCCACCGACCAGCGGGCCAGGGGGGAGGAGTAGGCGGGCGCTCGCGCGTCCGTCGTGTGTCCGCGCCGACGCAAATCCGGCTAAAAAATGGGCCAGGAATGGGTCGGCAGGCGGACGAAAAGCGGACGCACGTCCGTTTGGGTCAGCGCGTTGGGCCGACTTTTCTGTTCGCGCCGACCCAAACGGACGCGCGCGGACGAAATGGGTTGCCGCGTTGGAGTTGCTCTTACTCACCATCTTTCCTTTTCTTTTGCACACAAGACTGTCTCTGTCCTAGTTCAGACCTGGGCCGAGGCATCTCTAACCGATCCCCAATAAAGTGTTAGAGGAGGATAAATCTAATTTTACTTCTTTAACCAGGAGCTAACTGAACCTCAAAAACTGTTAGTGGATTAGCCACTCGTGGCAGCCGTAACTCATAAATATAGCCACTAGACGAGGAGGGGGCGTTGGTGTGGATGCCTTCTTCCTCTTCTTCGTCATCGTCATCTCAATGATGGCCTTCCCGGCCTTCGCTGGCTTCCTCGCCAGCTTGTCGCCGATTCGACAAAGTGAAGGGCGAGCGGTCGTCATGCGACTGCCATGGCCTTGTCGCCAGCCATTGTTGACGGCTCGGCGACCCACACCACTTTTTGGTCGCGAGACGCTTCCTTCGCTCGGCCCGCGACGCGTGTGTCTATTCCAGCTGGGTTACAGAGGTGTCCTACGGCTCCATTCCCGCTGGAATAGGGGCCTTCGGTGGTAGCAGCAAATTGGATGGCGGCGACAGGAAAAGGAGGCGACCACGTGAGGGGGTTGGGACATGGGGGGCGGTGGTTTCGTGAGACTATTCACTTAAGAATGAGGAAGAGAAGCCATTTATTTGGCGTAACTCCTCAAAATTTTGAGTTAAACAAATAAGGATAAGTGAGGTGCAGTTAACTTCGAGAAGTTAACCGATTATAAGAGATCAGCAGAGATGCTTGATGACCCACAAGTATAGGGGATCAATCGTAGTCCTTTCGATAAGTAAGAGTGTCGAACCCAACGAGGAGCAGAAGGAAATGACAAGCGGTTTTCAGTAAGGTATTTTCTGCAGGCACTGAAATTATCGGTGACAGATAGTTTGATAGTAAGATAATTCGTAACGGGTAACAAGTATAACAAAGGTGCAGCAAGGTGGCCCAATCCTTCTCGTAGCAAAGGATAAGTCTGGACGAACTATTATATAAAGTAAAGCGCTCCCGAGGACACATGGGAATTATCGTCAAGTTAGTTTTCATCATGCTCATATGATTCGCGTTCCCTACTTTGATAATTTGATATGTGGGTGGACAGGTGCTTGGGTGCTGTCCTTACTTGGACAAGCCTCCCACTTATGATTAACCCCTCTCGCAAGCATCCGCAACTATGGAAGAAGAATTAAGATAAATCTAACCATAGCATGAAACATGTGTATCCAAATCAGTCCCTTACGAAGCAACGCATAAACTAGGGTTTAAGCTTCTGTCACTCTAGCAACCCATCATCTACTTATTACTTCCCAATGCCTTCCCCTAGGCCCAAATCATGGTGAAGTGTCATGTAGTAGACGTTCACATAACACCACTAGAGAAAAGACAACATACATCTCATCAAAATATCGAACGAATACCAAATTCACATGATTACTTATAACAAGATTTCTTCCATGTCCTCAGGACCAAACGTAACTACTCACAAAGCATGTTCATATTCAAGATTAGAGGGGTATTGAATATCATTAAGGATCTAAACATAGGATCTTCCACCAAATAAACCAACTAGCATCAACTACGAACAATAATCAACACTACTAGCAACCCACAGGTACCAATATGAGGTTTTGGGACAAAGATTGAATACAAGAGATGAACTAGGGTTTGAGAGGAGATGGTGCTGGTGAATATGTTGATGAAGATTGACCCTCCCTCGATGAGAGGATCGTTGGTGATGACGATGGCTTCGATTTCCCCCTCCCGGAGGGAAGTTTCCCGGCAGAATAGCTCCGCCGAAGCCCTAGATTGCTTCTGCCCAGGTTCCGCCTCGAGACGGCGGCGCTTCATCCCGAAAGCTTTCTTCTGATTTTTTTCTAGGTCAAAACCCTCCATCTAGCAGAAGATGGGCACCGGACGATGGCCAGGGGGCCCATAAGCCCTGGGGGCGCTCCCTGGGAGGGTAGGCGCGCCCCCCAGGCTTGTGGCCTTCTCGTGGGTTCCCTTTGGTTGTTTCTTCCCCCAATATTTTTTATATATTCCAAAATAATTCTCCGTAAAGTTTCAAGACATTTGGAGTTGTGCAGAATAGGCATCTCAGATTTGCTCCTTTCCGGTCCAGAATTCCAGGTGCCGGCATTCTCCCTCGTCATGTAAATCTTGTAAAATAAGAGAGAAAAGGCATAAGTATTGTACCACAATATAATGTGAAATAACATCCCATAATGCAATAAATATCAATATAAAAGCATGATGCAAAATGGACGTATCAAATCCCCCAAGCTTAGACCTCGCTTGTCCTCAAGCGAAAGCCGAAATTGATAATCATGTCCACAAGTTTAGAGATAGAGGTGTCGATAAAATAAAATACGGACATGAGGGCATCATGATCATCTTTAGAAAGCAACATATTGTCATATAAATTCTTATGCTAAAGTGATAATTCGTTCACAAGGTAAAGTATGGATCAAAAACTTAACAAACTATGATCTCGGTCATTGAGGCAATTGCAATTTATCATAACATCAGAAAGAGTCAATGTAAGAGCTTTTATTTAGCAAGTTCACATACTCAACCATCATTTAATCTTTCATAATTGCTAACACTCACACGATACTTATGAGATCAAAGGTTCAATCAAACACATAGGAAGATAGGGACTTATAGTTTCGCCTCCCAACCATTTACCTCAAGGGTAACGTCAACAATAATAATTTATGAACGCCTACATCCGAGTGGATATATATGTCTGGATCATCCCCAACACATAGTGCTTGCCAAAAAGAGAAATATAAAAGAAAGTGAAAGTAAAAGATAGGCCCTTCGCAGAGGGAAGCAGAGGTTGTCATGCGCTTTTATGGTTGGATGCACAAAATCTTAATGCAAAAGAATGTCACTTTATATTGTCGCTTGTGATAAAGAACTTTATTATGCAGTCCGTCGCTTTTATTTCTTCCATATCACAAGTTCGTATAAAGCTTATTTTCCTCACACTAAAAGATCATACATATTTAAAGAGCAATTTTTATTGCTTGCACCGATGACAACTTACTTGAAGGATCTTACTCAATCCATAGGTAGATATGGTGGACTCTCATGGCAAAACTAGGTTGATGGATTTTGGATGCACAAGTAGTATCTCTACTTGGTGCAGAAGATTTGGCTAGCATAGGATGAGAAGCAAGCTCAACATGTTGGAGGATCCATGAAAATATAACTTCTATTCGGATATAAGGAAACATAACCCATTATGTTGTCTTCCTTGTCCAACATCAACTTATTAGCATATAATATTTAAATGAGTGCTCACAATCATAAAAGATGTCCAAGATAGTGTATTTATATGTGAGACCTCTCTTTCTTTATTACTTCCTATTAAGTGCAACAATGACCAATACTATGTTTGTCAACTCTCAACAAATTTCATGCGACATACTTCTTATATGTGAAGTCGTCACTCTCCATAAGATTATTATATAATCTTTTTATTTCTTTTATTCTCTTTTCCTTTTCCAAGATCAAAGCAAGAAAGCAAAGCCCTCAACTTCAAAACTAATCTTCATTATATAACTCTCACACTCGATTACAAAGATAGATCACGAAGCAAAACTCAAAGACTAAATCATACTAAAACTTTTATTCTACTAAATCAAGATATAACCAAAAAGGATCGAACTAAGGTAAACGATAAAAGTAAAGATGTGATGGTGATACAATACCGGGACACCACCCCCAAGCTTGGCATAAGCCAAGGGGAGTGCCCATACCCATGTACTCAAGTCTGTTTCTCCGGAGGTGGTGGTGATGAAATTGATGATGTGTCTGTCAGTTTCAATAAGATACCCTTCAGACCCTGCAGTTCTTGGAGCACACGTTGGATTGTATTTGCATTCTTCTGAATTTCCTCCAAAAGATGTTTATTTTTAGGCCACCAAGAACCTTTCCCTACATTACTTTCACTTGGACGGGATATATCCCAATTGGAGGGTATATGTGTACGAGGGGTATTCTCCACTCCATAATTATGAACCAAATTGTGAAAGTTGTTCCGATGTAACCTGTGTAAGGGCCTCCTAGGGGGGAGTCATTCTTGTATCTCTTGGCCTTCGTGGTTTCTTGTAGTCCCCACTGCTTGATGAGGATTTGGAATAGTGGAGATGCCAGCCAGAGTGCCTCTCTCTGAAGCCGGAGGGTGGACCTCAAGCGAATCCCCTTCATCTTCCTCCATCATGAATTCCTCGGCATCCTCCCTCCTGAGTTCCATCTGCATCAACCAAGCATCATCGTCCACATTGTTGGAGGAGGAGGAAGACATGCTGCCTGGCCTTGAAAACTCTGGCAGAAAACAACTCAAAACAAAAACAGGGGATATTGCCTTGATGCGGTGGTCAAAACCTTTGGGAGATTATATAATGAATTTTTACCGTGCAAAACAAGTATTCTAGGAGAAAACGGAGTCCGGAGGGCACACGAGGTGGCCACAAGCCTGGGAGGCATGCCCAGGGGGTAGGGCGCACCCCCACGGCTTGTTGCCTCCTCGTGCGCTATTCGGACTACTTCTTATTTTCCTAATTTTTTAAATATTCCAAAACGGAGTAAAACTGCTTTTGGAAAACTTTTAGAGTCGGTTTACTTACCGTATCACATACCTATTCCTTTTCAGGGTTCTAGAGCATTCTGGAAAGTTTCCCTTATGTACTCCTCCGGTGTTATGGTATGAATAATATTAGTTTCAACATTTATGGGCGTACCTGAGATATAATGTTTGATTCTTTGCCCATTTACCACCTTTGGGTTATTGCCTTCGGCATTGTTGATCTTAATGGCACCGGAACGATAAACTTCTTCGACTATGTAAGGGCCTTCCCATTTGGAGAGAAGTTTTCCTGCAAAAAATCTTAAACGGGAATTGTATAGCAAGACATGGTCACCTACATTAAATTCACGCTTTTGTATCCTTTTGTCATGCCATCTTTTAACCTTTTCTTTAAACAACTTGGCATTTTCGTAGGCTTGGGTTCTCCATTCATCAAGTGAGCTAATGTCAAATAACCTTTTCTCACCAGCAAGTTTGAAATCATAGTTGAGTTCTTTAATTGCCCAATAAGCTTTATGTTCTAGTTTGAGAGCTAAGTGACATGCTTTTCCATATACCATTTTATATGGAGACATACCCATAGGATTTTTATAAGCAGTTCTATAAGCCCATAATGCATCATCAAGTTTCTTAGACCAATTCTTCCTAGATCTATTAACAGTCTTTTGCAAGATCAGTTTTATTTCTCTATTACTTAATTCTACTTGACCACTAGACTAAGGATGATATGGAGATGCAATTCTATGGTTAACATCATACTTAGCAAGCAATTTACAGAAAGCACCATGAATAAAATGTGAACCACCATCAGTCGTTAAATATCTAGGGACTCCAAACCTCGGGAAAATAACTTCTTTAAGCATTTTAATGGAGGTGTTATGATCAACACTACTAGTCGGAATAGCTTCTACCCACTTAGTAACATACTCAACAGCAACCAAAATATGTGTATACCCATTAGAGGAAGGAAAAGGTCCCATATAATCAAATCCCCAAACATCAAATGGTTCAATAACAAGTTAATAATTCATAGGCATTTCCTAACGTCTACTAATGTTACCAATTCTTTGACATTCATCACAAGACAAGACAAACTTACGAGCATCCTTGAAAAGAGTAGGCCAATAAAAACCAGATTGTAATACCTTGTGTGCAGTTCTGTCTCCAGCATGGTGTCCTCCGTAAGCTTTGGAGTGACACTTGCGTAGGATTTGTTCCTGTTCATGCTTAGGTACACAACGTCTAATAACACCATCTACTCCTTCTTTATAAAGGTGTGGGTCATGCCAGAAGTAATGTCTTAAACCATAGAAAAACTTTTTCTTTTGTTGGTATGTGAAACTAGGTGGTATAAATTTAGCAACAATATAATTAGCATAGTTTGCATACCATGGAGTACTATGAGAAGCATTTATAACAGCTAATTGTTCATCAGGAAAGCTATCATCAATAGGTAGTGGGTCATCAAGAATATTTCCTAACCTAGACAAGTTGTCTGCTACGGGGTTCTCAGCTCCCTTCCTATCAGTAATATGTAACTTAAATTCTTGTAGCAAGTGAACCCACCTAATGAGTCTAGGTTTAGCATCTTTCTTTTCCATAAGGTATTTAATAGAAGCATGATCAGTGTGAACAGTTACTTTAGAATCAACAATATAAGATCTGAATTTATCACAAGCAAACACAACTGCTAAAAATTCTTTTTCAGTATTGGCATAATTTCTTTGAGCATTGTCTAGAGTTTTACTAGCATAATGGATAACATTTAATTTCTTATCAACTCTTTGTCCTAGAACAACACCAAAAGCATAATCAGTAGCATCACACATAATTTCAAAGGGTGGGTTCCAATCAGGTGGTTGAACAATAGGTGCAGAAATTAAGGCTTTCTTAAGTATTTCAAATGCTTCCACACAATCATCATCAAAAACGAATGGAACATCTTTTTGCAAAAGATTAGTGAGAGGCCTAGAAATTTTAAAGAAGTCTTTAATAAATCTCCTATAGAAACCAGCATGACCAAGGAAGCTTCTTATACCTTTGATATCTTTAGGACAAGATTTTTTTTTAATAGCATCTACTTTAGCTTTATCAACTTCAATACCTCTTTCGAAAATTTTATGCCCCAAAACAATACCTTCATTAACCATAAAGTGGCACTTCTCCCAATTCAAAACAAGATTAGTTTCTTCACATCTCTGCAAAACTCGGTCAAGCTTTCTCAAGCAATCATCAAAAGAAGTTCTGTATACGGAAAAATCATCCATGAAAACCTCAACAACCTTTTCACAAAAGTCAGAGAATATAGCAGTCATACATCTTTGAAAAGTAGTGGGTGCATTGCATAAACCAAAAGGCATACGCCTGTAAGCAAAGGTACCAAAAGGGCATGTAAAAGTGGTTTTTTCTTGATCCTCTTGTGACACGAGTATTTGGGAAAAACCAGAGTATCCATCTAGAAAGAAAAAATGTGTATGTTTTGATAGTCTTTCTAGCATTTGATCAATAAATGGCAAAGGATAATGATCTTTCCTAGTATTTTTATTTAATTTTCTAAAATCAATTACCATCCTATAACCTATGATAATTCTCTGTGGGATAAGTTCATTTTTATCATTAGGAACAACAGTAATACCTCCCTTCTTAGGGACACAATGAACAGGACTTACCCATCTACTATCAGTAATAGAATAGATTATACCTGCTTCCAGAAGCTTTAGTATTTCATTTCTTACCACTTCTTTCATCTTAGGATTCAACCATCGCTGGTGATCAACAACTGGTTTAGCATCAGGTTCCATATTAATTTTATGCTGACATAGAGTGGGACTAATGCCCTTAAGATCATCAAGAGTATATCCAATAGTGGCATGGTGCTTCCTCAGAGTTTTCAATGATCTCTTTTCTTCATGCTCTAAAAGGTTAGCACTAATAATAACAGGATACATCTTCTTTTCATCAAGATAAGCATATTTCAGAGTATCTAGTAATTGTTTAAGGTCGAACACAGGATCACTCTTGGGTGGAAGAGGATCTCCAAGAGTTTCAACAGGCAAGTTGTGTTTCAAAACAAGCATTTGTTTAAAGAATATCTCATCTATTTCATTTCTTTCATTCATAAACATGTCATTTTCATGGTCTAGCAAATATTGTTCTAAAGGATCAGTAGGAGGCACGACAATAGAAGCAAGACCAATAATTTCATCTTTACTAGGCAATTCTTTATCATGAGGTTGTCTACGGAATTTGGAGAAATTAAACTCATGAGGCACATCCCCGAAACTTACGCTAATAGTTTCTTTCTCACAATCTATCTTTGCATTAACAGTGTTGAAGAACGGTCTACCAAATATAATGGGACAAAATCATCTTATGGGGAACCCAAAACTAGAAAGTCAGTAGGGTATTTTATTTTCCCACACAAGACTTCAACATTTCTAACAATCCCAAGTGGTGTGACAGTATCTCTATTAGCAAGCTTGATAGTAACATCAATATCTTCTATTTCAGCAGTTGCAATATCATTCATAATTTCTTGATATAAAGTAAAAGGGATTGCACTCACACTAGCACCCAAATCACATAAGCCATGATAACAATGATCTCCTATTTTAACAGAGACAACAGGCATGCCAACAATAGGTCTATGTTTATCCTTTTCATCGGGTTTAGCATTTCTAGTAGCTTCATCACAGAAATAAATAACATGCCCATCAATATTTTCACCCAAGAGATCTTTAACCATGTAAGTGCATCTAGTGCCCCTTAGTGATTTTGGTGTATTGAAGACTTATAGGTTAAGGGACTAATGTGTTTGTGAGTGTACACAGGTCTTATAAGTCTCTGAGGAGTTCGATATATCCGAAGAAAGTCGACCCCTAAAATTGAATGTCTTCATCTGAAGACTTTGGTTTTCTTGAAGACTTTGAAAATGAGGAAATTGGGGTGACCTTGAAGATATTGATGCGAGGACTATGAAGCATGAATTTTTTTGTTTTTGTAGTTTCATTTCCTTCTTTTGAGTCATAGGAAACACCGTACTATTAAAGGTGGTCAAGGTAATACTAAGGAAAAATTTCCAAGTGATGCTCATCTCAAAGCCTACACATACCCAATCCTTCGAGTGAAGCCTTTGGAAATCTCTTGCAGTTCAGTCAATTTCTTCAGTGATAGAGACGAAGTTCTTCTGGTCTCTGAGGAATTTGTTCTAACTGAGGAGTTAGGAATTCGCCAGTGTGAATTGCCTATAGTGAGGAATATGATAGCCATGAGGAATTTGAGAGTTCGAATTTCCGATCGTTGCTGTGCGTTGTGCCAGCTATCCAAATATTTTATCCATCCAACGGTCATATCATTAGGGGCATTTATGTCTTATCATGTCGGGCTTCTCCCCGGCTATAAATAGCCGCCCCCCTCAACCACTAGCTGGTTGGCTGCTCCGAGAGATAGATTGACACTTGTCATTTAGAGGATCCCATCCTCCGAGGACTTTGAGAGAAAAACATCAGTGAGGAAAAACCCAAAACCCCAACATCTAAAACCCAAAGTGATTGAGCATCACTGAAGAGATTGTTCCTGTGTGGAGCCGACACTTTTTACCTTTGAAGACTGTGCATCTTCTAGATGGTTAGGTGTCATGGTATAGAGCATACAAGAGGAATTGTGGATCGCCGAGTGACCGAGTCTGTGAAGGTTTGGAAGTCACCTTGAAGACTTACCACGAGTGACTGGGCAAGGTCTGTGTGAACTTAGCTCAAGGAGAATACGGTAAGGACTGTGGGTCCTTTGGTTTAAATTCCAATCTGCTCCAACCAGACATACAACTATCACAACAGTTGGAACTGGTCAACCAAATGACTGTCTTCACCGAGCTACTGGTTCTATTTCCTCAACCCTTTCATTTCCTTGTTTATGTGTTGATGAAATTGATCGTTACTGCTTGAATACTTTGACTGAAGACTTTCTCAATTTCCTCAATCCCATTTCTTCAGTCACCTTGTCTTCTGCCTGCTTATCCTGATTACACGCTACCTGTGCTATGTGTATGTTTCATTTCATCATGATGACTATGCTACTGTCTTGTTATGTATGCACCTGAGTACTTTATCCGTTGCTTGTACTTTGTCACTTAGCAAATTCCTCAAGTAGTATTTCCTCAGTGACAAATTTTTTAAAATTGCCTATTCACCCCACCTCTAGTCAATATAACGCACTTTCAATTGGTATCAGAGCCAGGTACTCCCTTGTTCTGTGTGATTTTGGTTTAACCACCTGGAGTTTTAGTTATGTCGACTACAGACATGATCAAGGTCTCAGCTAGGTGTCCTACCTTCGATGGGACGAACTACCCCTACTAGAAGAACAAGATGCGTATGCATCTTGAGGCAATTGATAATGATCTCTGGTACGTTGTGGAAAATGGCATTCCCTCCGTCACTCCTACCATAAACGCTGCTCATGTGAAGAGATTCAAGCAACTCGACTCTCAAGCGAATAATATCATATGTGGCCATCTGAGCAAAGGACAGTACGATAGAGTGAGTGCTTTGGAAACTGCAAAGCTTATCTGGGATAGGTTGTCCAAGGTCAACGAAGGAATATCAACCCAACATGATTCTCAAGTTGACGTTCTTCACAATCTCTTCAACTGCTTCAAAAGACTCGACAATGAAAACGTTCAGCAAACCTTCGATCGCCTCACTGACATCTCCAATGTGCTTCAAGCACTTGGTGCCACGGACATCACCGACCACGAGGGGGTGAATAAACTGCTGAGATCACTTGATTCCTCATTCGATACACTGGCACTGATGATTCAAGAACATGGAGACTACAAGTCACTAGATCCTGCTGATATCCTCGAGAGACTGAATACTAATGAATTCCAACAAGCTAAGAAAAGAGACCTCTACGGGCCAAGCTATGGAAGATCACGTGCACTGAAGGCCAAGGCAATTTCCTCATCTGAAAGGGATGACTCTGACAGTAGCCTTGGTGATCCTGAAGAACTAAGTCAGGAGCTAGCTATGCTCGTGAGGAAATTCCATAAGTTCTCAAGACGTGACCGTTTTGGAAAATCTTCAAGAGGTGATGACTTGAGATCAGATTCTTCATCCCGCAATTACAAGAAAAGGACTTGCCACAAATGCAAGAAGCCTGGTCATTACATGGCTGATTGTCCTCAATGGGTGAAGGAATCAAAGAAGAAGAAGTACAAGGATGATAGTTCAGATGACTCGAAGAAAAAGAAGAAATCTTCAAAGTCCTCATCGTCAAAATCTTCAAAGTCTTCATCTCACAAGAAGAGCAGTTCCAGAAAGGCTCAGGCTTTCATTGGCAAGGAAATGGACTCTGAAGCTGAATCTGAGGAAAATGAGCAAGGAGAGGAATCTGAGGATTCAGACTCTGGTGTGGCGAGCCTAGCTCTCGCTACTGCTTTTGTCAGCATGTCCATCTTCAGCACTGAGTAATATGGCAACTCCAACACCACTAACGACAGCATTGATGACTCTGCTCCCACCTATTGCTTCATGGCAAAAGGTGCAAAGGTACTCAGATATCCTCCCTCCTCTGAATCTAGTGAAGGTGAATCTGATGAAAATCTCAAACCTAGCTATTCCAAACTTGCTATTATTGCCATGAAACAACAAAAAGCTTTGGAAAGGGTTCAAATTTGCTAGAGAAAAGCCATGACATGTTGGGTGAGGAAGTGGATCGAACTCAAACTCTGACTGATGATCTTCAACGGCTTCAGTCTAAGTTTGATAACCTTCAAGGTCGTCATGAAACTCTCTTAGCCAATCATGAAAAACTTTCTTATGAATTTCTTCAAAGAAAGCAAGATCTTGAGAAACTAAGGGTGACTCATGATGATCTTCAAAGGGAAAATGATTCTTTGCTTGCTCAACATATCAGTTCCACTCAGGAAGAATTCATTCCACCACGTTTGAAATGCATTGAACGTGAATCTGCTAATTCTTCACCTGAAAGTTCAAATGCTTCTATTGCTGCAACTTCTTCAACTATTTCTGTGGTCACAAATTCCTCATCCGAGGATACCACAAGTATCACTGATGAAAATGCAGGGTTGAAGGAATTGTATGTGACAAGCATGTACAAAAGCCTCAAAGGGCATCAAGCTCTTTGCGATGTGCTCAAAAAGTAGATCCTGAACAGGAACCCTAGGAAAGAGGGTATTGCATTTGAGAGGAAACTCAATGCTGATGGATCCTACTGGAAACCTAAGCAGTATCCCAAAACTTCATGGGTTGCTACAAAAGGACATCATGTAGATCCATCTACTTTATCTGGTTTTACATGTGAATTTTCATATTCATCTAATGAGTCATTTGACTCCAACTATAAACTATTCAAAAACTAGAATGGTGAAGGATTTGCCAGATATGTTGGAACTAACTACAGGAACAGTCCACCTATGAAGAAAATTTGGGTTCCCAAAAAGTGCCTTGAAAGTCTTCAGGTGAATATCCTCTTGACACCACCTGTGAAGAATAGTAACCCCAGATCAAATTCTTCATATGGACCGAAGTCTTCATATGGACCAAATTCCTCATATGGATCAAATTCCTCACATGGTCAAAAGTACACTTACCCTCATGCTAATGCTTCTGTTTCGCAGGGAAAATCTAAGAGTCATAAATATGTGCATTATTCTTCAAATCATTATGTTCATAAGTCCTCGAAGAATTTCTCTGCTTATTCATATGCATACTCTAACCCCTCTTCTGTGAAACGAAGTGCACTCACTTCAATGCCACCTTTCTCATATGGAGCTCGCAGAATGATGAACTCTTTGCCACCCCTCCAGATGTGGGTGGTGAAGAAAAAGAAATAATCTCTTATGCAGGGTCAGGTCTCCAGACTAACTTGAACGTCTGAAGAATTTGCTGGAGACCTGAGAATGCTTGAAAGGACGCAAGCTAATCATGAAGAATTGAATTACTCATCTCTCACGTCCTTATATTGCTGTATCTATTGCACTACTTGATGAAATTCTATCTGACGAATTTGATGCCATATTCTTCACTCTGAAGTATATGAGTTCGTAAGATGCACTAATTTGTCTGCATGATGAATCTCTCAAAGCGACTGAGTGGGTCCTCGACAGTGGATGTACAAATCACATGACTGGTGACAAGAACTTACTGATGGACTCTGCTCTATCTCCATCACATCTGAAGCATATCACCTACGCTGACAAAGGAAAAAGCAAGGTATTGGGTCTAGGTAGGGTTGCAATCTCAAAGGATCGACACATGGACAAAGTCATGCTTGTCGAATCTCTTGGATTCAACCTCATGTCTGTCTCAATGCTTTATGATCTTGATATGGTTGTCATCTTTGGCAAATATCATTGCATAGTACTCATGGAATCTAACAAATCCAAAGTCTTCGAAGGCTTTAGGAGAGGAGACTTGTATATTTTTGATTTCTCTACAGGACCACAGCCTGCCACATGTCTACTTGCAAAAGCTTCAGAAGGCTGGCTATGGCATCGTCGACTCGGTCATGTTGGCATGAGGAACTTGCACACACTTGTGAAGAAGAAGCACGTCATCGGCATTGAGGGTGTCAAATTCCTCAAAGATCATCTTTGCGGGGCTTGTGAGGCTGGAAAGATGACCAAATCCAAGTATCCCTCGAAGACTATCATGACTACCACTCATCCTTTTGAATTGCTTCACATGGACCTCTTTGGCCCCACTCATTATGCCACACTAACAAATGCAGGATCATTATATGGCTTTGTTATTGTTGATGATTACTCTCGTTACACCTGGTTGCATATCATTATGTACAAAACTGAAGTGCAGGAAGTCTTCAAACGATTTTCCTCATGGGCCTCGACAAATTTCGATGTGAAGATCAAGCACATCAGGAGTGACAATGGGACCGAGTTCAAGAACACTGGTTGACTATCTTGATGAACTTGGTATTACTCATGAGTTATCTGCCCCATAGACTCCTCAGCAGAATGGTGTCGTGGAGCGCAAGAATGGGACTCTTGTTGAGATGGCTCACACCATGCTTGATGAATACAATACACCTCGTCGCTTCTGGCCTGAGGCTATTGATACTGCATGCCACATCATCAACAGGGTATATCATCACAAATTCTTCAAGAAAACCTCATATGAGCTCCTCACAGACAAGAAACCCAATGTGAGTTATTTCAAAGTCTTCGGTGCTAAATGTTGGATTAGAGATCATCATCACAATTCTAAATTTGCACCGAAAGCACGCGAAGGTTTTATGCTTGGTTACGGAAAGGACTCACACACCTACAGAGTCTGCAACACCTATCACAACAAGGTTGTTGAAACTGTAGATGTGCGGTTCAATGAAACTAATGGCTCGCAAAGAGAGCACCTACCTCCCGTGCTAGATGAAATGTCTCCTGAGGAATCCATCAAGTTCAAGGCTACTAAGGATGTCATACTGTCGGTGAAGCAAACATTCAAGTTTGCTAACCGAACTCATGCACAGGCGTGCTGATGATCATACGTCCAGTACCAGTGCACCACATAAGGATAAGCCAGAGAAGCCGCTCTTCGTGAGATCAAGGAGAGCATTAAGAAGAATGGGATAGCAGAAGGCCACCTTGGGAAGGCCTCCCTTGCCGGGTAGGACAGCCTGGCCAGGTCGAGGCCGCACCTAAGGACGAGTCCAGATTCGCCCCGGCAGGGTTGTCAGGGCCGCCAAGACCAAAACCCACCAGGCTTCTTGCCGGTAGGTTTTCGCCAAGACGCCACCGCTCCACCTCATCGCACCCAAGTCATTTATCAGTGCGGTGTCAAGCCATTAAGCAGCTGGGTGGGTACGTTCGAGCATGTGGCAGCATAGAAGAGAAGATATTAGCTTTATTGACACCCGTCCAGGAGGCGTGTCAAGCTAATAAGGAAAAGATGGATAAGTGGCGCGGCAGGCTTGCCGGCTTTCAACCTCAGCACGACACCTAGCAGTGCATTTAATGCACTTTGTCCTAACTGCCAGAGTTAGGTATGATAGCACTGTTAGCTATCTAATCACACTCAAATGACTGTTTTGCCACTGTGGTCGCCCCTTAACCTATAAAAGGAGGCCCGAGGCAACCTAGCAAGGGGTTCAAATCTTAGATCCCTCAACGCCTGTACACACACGCTGCTCTTCCCGAGGCACCCTTGCCGGGCTAGGGTTCATCATGTCTTCATGTTCCTCTAGATCAATCCACCATAGCAGGAGTAGAGTTTTACGCTGCAAAGCGGCCCGAACCTGGGTAAAAGAGAGTTTTCCATCGCTGTGCTGCCCCCTGCTATTTCTGCTCTTTGTGCAACATGGCCATCCCCATGCCGAACCATAAAGGGGCACTCCTGCCCCATAGGTGATCGTGCTTCCACGCCGACATCTTTGGCCCGCTAGGTAGGGGAAGGCGTCGCTTGTGCGAATCTGAAGCAGTAGCCAACACGTCGATCTTTATCATCCATGGCTCCCAAGAAGAGAAGTGGAGCGGGGACGCATCCTTCCACCTCAAAGGCTTCGTCACACGCGGCTGCGGGTGCTGCGGATACCGCAGCTGCGGCGGGCGGAGCAGGCGCCACGATCGGTGTTGCTAACACTCCCGCCATGACTGGTGCGGGGGCGGGGCCACAGGAGCTGCCCCACCTATTCAACATGTCATCAATCATACTCCCATCGGTGTGGGTCACGAAGATGCCCAGCTTCGTCCACCTCGCCCCACTGGCGAGCTCAACCAACACAACGTCGACGCCCACTCCGGTTCAAGCCAAGATCCACCGGCTGCACCGTCTGGAGGGGCGGAGACAGAGCACACGCCTCGTCCCACGCTAGGCGAGCGCGACAAAACCCCGAGCGGTGCCGTCAACCCGAAACGACCGTGCCCGCACGGGAAGAGCCCAGCCGACCAAGAGCCCGGTCGTCAGGAACAGCTCCGGTCGCATCAGATCCCTCTGACAATGGGCCCGGGACGGCAAGGACGCAACAACGCTCCTTCTGGCTCGTCCAGAAGTCGAGGGGTGTCACGCTCTGCCTCCCGCGCCATGCCAGAGACGGTGGTCGAAGCAGTGGCGAGAGCTCAGTTGTTGCTGGACTTTCCTCCAACGGTGGACACGATGGATGAGTTGAGAGCTACCATCCAAATTCTCCTTGGATTTGCTGAGATCAACAAGTCACCATGTGCGGAGCCATTGCGGCGCCTGCCGGCAACACCGGCAGCTCACGCCGGTGGCCAAGATGGGAGGACCGCACCCACGATGCAGTCCCCTCCGTGGCAACCCTCCCAAGGGCAGCCAGGTCCAACTTAGCAACCACCAAATGACAATGATCGTGATGAGGCATCGATGGCCTCGTCTGATCCGCGACTCCAGCAAGACCAACATCAAGTGTTGAAGGATAGGAAGAAGGAAGACGCCCGTGTCACCATTGAGCGGCGTCCCGAGATGCGTCGTCAGTCCGACAGGCGCACGGAGCTGATGTCGACGAACCTGCGCCTAGTGCTGGCGGGTACCTACCTTACGTGGTAGGATGCCCTGCCTTCACTCGCGAGCTGTGGCAAGTCCATTGGCTACCATCTCGCACCTTCAAGCCTGACTTGCCGGAGAAGTATGATGGGAAACTGAACCCGGCAGAGTTTTTGGGCATATATACGATCGCCGTTCAAACTGCCGGGGGAAGGGATGAGAAAGTGCTTGCTAACTACTTCCTGTTGGCTCTTAAGCCCAATGTGCGGTCCTGGCTGATGCACTTGCCAGAGGACTCCATCTCCTCTTGGGCAGACTTGTGCAATGAGTTCGTGGGCGCCTTCACAGGCGGCCACCAAGAACCAGGGCAACCTAGTGACTTACAAACCCTCCTGCAGAAAGAAGGGGAAAGTTTGTGCAAGTATTTACAGAGGTTCAGCCGAGTGCACCGCAACATTCCAAAGATACACCCAGCAGCTGTGATTGCTGCATTTCATACAAATGTGCGCAATCGCAGGATGCAGGCCAAGATGAATGTTCGGTTGCCCAAAGCTGTCAGTGAACTTTACACATTGGCGGACAAGTGCGCTCGGGCTGAAGAAGAGAGAAGGCTTTTGGGGGAAGAGGTTGGTGTTGAAGTCGATTCAGAAGACGACGACAATCCCGCCACCCCCAGGAAGAAGAACAGAAAGTGCAACAAGAAGCGAAAGGAGAAAGCAGTGATGGCCGTTGAGAGCTCCAGTGATCTTAGTGCCAACAAGAAAGCAAAAACTGAGACACCCGGCAAGGAAGCTGCTGCTTGCGCTGACTGCCGGGCTACGGCGGCTGCTGAGAAAACCGGCAAGTCCAATGGGCCGTACTGCAAGATTCACAGGACCAAGGGTCATGACCTTCAAGATTGCAAGCAAGTCGAGCAATTGGTTGAGAAGCAGAAGGCTGAGTATGAAAGGCGCGACAAGGAGAGAAACTAGAATGGTGCTGGCGGAAAGGGCCGAGGTGGCCATAACGGAAGCCGCGGCAAGTTAGATCAGCAGAAAGAGAAGTCTGCCAGGGGCCGTGAGAAGAAGGAAAATGAGGATGACAGCTAAGAAGAGGATGACGAAACCAGTGAACAGGAGTTTTAGAAAGCTATTGAAGCGATGTGCATTGACGGGGTTGCATCTTTGCACTCCTCTCACCGCCAACTCAAGCAGTGGGCGCGTGAGGTTAAAGCTGCAGAACCAGTGGCAAGCGCTCGGGAACCACTTAAATGGACCCGCACGCCCATCATCTTTGACATTGAGGATCATCCGGACCACACTACTGTGGTAGGATGTTTGCCGTTGTTGGTTTCACCAACAATCCGCAACCTCAAGGTCACCAAGATGTTGGTTGACGACGGGGCATGGTTGAATCTGATCTCTCCTGAGTGCTCAAGAACTCCAAATTCTTGATGAAGACCTGAAGAAAACTGGCACTTTCCAAGGGATCAACCAAGGAAGGAGCCAGCCGAAGGGAAAGATTACCTTGCCGGTAACATCTGGATGGGGAAATCAACTTCAGGACTAAGAAGATTTGTGTTTGACGTCGTTGAGCTTCCCCTGCCATTTAATGGGATCCTTGGCCGTCCAGCACTGGCAAAGTTCATGGCAGCATCCCATTACGCGTATAACACTCTGAAGATGCCTGGTCCTATGGGAGTCATTACTATCCCATCGGATAAGAGGGATGCGGTCATCTGTGTGGATAAGATGTATAGAGACACGGTAGCAGCAGAGGCCGTCAAGGCCGCGGCTCCCGCCAAGGAAGAGAAGAAAGTTAAGGGAACCAACAAGGACGCTGATAAGGACCCCGAGAAGCGCGCCTCTTCGGCAAGTTGCTGCCGGGTTCGGAGTGCGCTGCGCCCGGCAGCGACTTGCCGAAGAGTTCGACTGGCAAAAGATCTAGGGCTGGTCCCCCTACAACCAAGAAAGTTTCGGCGCGGCAGGATGGCACTGATGGTACTTTCACCATTAGTGCTATCCTTGACGACAAATAGGAAAGCGCGCTTGTTGCCTTCCTCTGGGTGAATGTTGATGTGTTTGCCTGTCAACCATCTGACAGCCCCGATGTTCCCAGGGAGGTAATCGAGCACCACCTTGCTGTCTATCCTCATGCCCACCCCGTCAAGCAAAAAGTCAGGAAGCAGGCCTTGGAGCGGCAACAGTTCAATGCTGAGAAAATTAAGAAGCTGAAAGCAGTGGGTTTGGTCCGAGGAGTACTGCATCCAACTTGGTTAGCTAATCCAGTGGTGGTGCGCAAGGCTAACGGGAAGTGGAGACTTTGTATTGACTTCACTGAGTTAAACAAGGCTTGTCCAAAGAATCCCTTCCCCTTGCCACGCATTGATCAGATTATTGATTTCACCTCCGGATGTGATTTGCTTTCCTTCTTGGACGCGTACTCTGGGTACCACCAGGTCTTCATGGCCAAGGAAGACGAAGAAAAAAAATACCTTTATTACCCCGTGTGGCACGTACTGCTTTGTGCGTATGCCTTTCAGGCTAAAAAGTGTTGGTTCCACGTTCGCAAGGGCCGTGCAGATTGGTTTTGAACCACAGTTGCACAAAAACATTGAAGCATATATGGATGATATAGTGGTCAAAACCAAGGACAAATGTTCACTCATTGAGGATTTAAAAGAAACCTTTGCAAATTTGCGGAAGATCAACTTAAAGCTCAACACTGAGAAGTGTGTATTTGGCGTTCCGTCCGGCAAACTCCTTGGGTTCTTTGTGTCTCAGCGAGGGATAGAAGCCAACCCCGACAAGATCAAGGCAATATAACAGATTCAAGCTCCAAAGACTGTTAAGGATGTGAGGCGTCTGACTGGCTGTGTTGCCGCATTGAGTAGGTTCATCTCAATATCCACTGAGCGTGCCTTGCCGTTCTTCAAAATTTTGAAGAAGGCTGGCCCAATGAAATGGACTCCAGAAGCTGAGGTTGCACTGCAAGAGTTGAAAGCTTACCTATCCTCTGCTCCAACCCTGGTCGCACCTAAACCACAAGAGCCGTTGCTGCTATACCTGGCAGCAACGAATCAAGTGGTTAGTGCTGCCTTGGTGGCACAGAGGGAAGTGGATAGCGAAGTAACCACTGCGGCAGAACCACCTAGTGATGAACCAACTTTGCCCCCGCCAGAACCTGACGGCAACAATGAAGGGGGCCGCAAAACAGTGCTGATAAGCAGGAAGGGTTAGCAAGAAAGAAGATGGTGCAGCGACCAATTTACTTTGTCAGTTCCCTTTTGCAGGGGGCTAGGGTAAGGTACTCTGGGTCCAGAAGTTCATCTTCGGCCTCCTTATGGCCTCAAGGAAGCTGTGCCATTACTTTCAAGCTCATGAGATCACAGTTGTGACCCACCTTTCGATGCAGCGAATCTTGAGGAACCTCGAAGCCACCGACATGATAGTGGAGTGGGCTTTGGAATTGTCAAGCTTTGCTTTGAAATTTGAGAGCACCACAACTATCCAAAGTAGAGCACTGGTATAATTCATCGCAGGAAGGACGCCAACGCCAGATGAAGAGGTTGCGGAAACCGCCCTCCCCGGCAAGGAGGCACCCAAGGAATGGATCATCTACTTTGATGGTGCCTTCTCTCTCCAAGGTGCCGGGGCAGGAGTTTTACTCATTGCCCCTACCGGCGAACACCTCAAGTACGTCATCCAAATGCACTTCCCCAGGGAAGATGCCACCAATAACACTGCAGAATATGAAGGACTCCTTGCCGGGCTCAGGATTGCTGTGGAATTGGGAATAAAGAAGTTGATCATACGCGATGACTCTCAGCTCGTTGTGAAGCAAGTGAACAAAGATTATCTGAGCCCATTGATGGAGGCATATGTGGAAGAGGTGAGAAAGCTGGAGGAACACTTCGACGGGCTGCAAACAGAGCACGTACCCCGTGCGGGAAACAACATCGCTGATCATCTATTGAAATGCACCGCGCAAAAGCTTCCTGTGGAGCCAGGAACTTTTGTACTCCACCTCACCCAACCATCAGTTTCTCCATCAACCTTGGCCAAGAAAAGGAGGAAACTCAACACCGGCAAGCATTTCCCGGCAGAGCTCCCTGAAGCCGCTAGTGAGAAGTTTGCTGGAGAAGACTCAATGCTGACTGGTGAGCTACGCTCTCCAACAGGACCCCAGACTCTTGCTGTCGGGGCAAGCGTTCCCTCAGCAGAAGAGATGCCTTTAGTCCTTGTTGTAGAGCCTCAAGCTCCACCGCCCTCTGGGTTGCAACTGAGCTCATCACCAAGTGTGAAGCATGCCAGTTCCACTCCAAGAATATACACCAACCAGCTCAAGCCTTGCAGACCATCCCTTTATCCTGGCCCTTTGCGGTTTGGGGGCTCGACATCTTGGGCCCCTTCCCCCGTGCTACCGGGGGCTTTGAATTCTTGTATGTGGGGACAAGTTTACAAAGTGACCTGAAGTGGAACCAGTGAGAAAGGTGACGGCGCAGTCAGCTATCAAGTTCTTCAAAGGACTGATGTGTCATTTTGGAGTACCCAACAGGGTAATCACCGACAACGGCACCCAGTTTACAAGCCGCGCCTTCATGCAGTACATCCAGAGCCTTGGAAGCAAGGTCTCTTTCGCCTCTGTTGCCTACCCAAGAAGCAATGGACAGGCTGAAAGGATGAATGCTGAAGTGTTGCGGGGGCTGAAAACAAGAACCTTTGATAGACTATGAAAATGCGGCAAACGCTGGATTGATGAGTTGTCGGTGGTTCTTTGGTCAATCAGAACGACACCAAATCAAGCTACTGGACAGACTCCCTTCTCCCTGGTATATGGTGCAGAAGTGGTGTTCCCCACAGAACTCATATATGGGTCGCCTCGAGTACTTGCCTACGATGAAGTAGAGCAAGAGCAGCTATGGCATGACGATGCCACGCTCCTCGAGGAAGATCGTCTCTGAGCCGTTGTACGTGTTGCACGATACCAGCAAGCCATGAGCCGCTACCATGGCCGCAGGGTTCACGCCCGGAGCCTTGAGGAAGGTGACCTTGTCCTTAGGCGTATTCAGTCCGCCAAGGGTTCAAACAAGTTGACACCAAAGTGGGAAGACCCTTACTGACTAGTACGTGTCACCAGACCTGGCGCAGTCCGTGTGGAGACCGAAGATGGCATCCCAATGCAAAACTCATGGAATATTGAGCATCTTCGCAAGTTCTACCCGTAAGGCGCAGTTGCCGGGCCTTGCCCCAGCAACCTGTTTTGTACAAGCATAGTCTCCGGGACATGTAACCCTTTATACAAAGCCAGGCGCAGACCCTGTGCAAAGATAATAAAACAAAGTGCTCTTTCATGAAAACTTGCATGCATGCATTCATGTTTACTTAAGCACAATCTTGTCATGATAAGCTCTTGAGTAAAATAATCAATATATAACACAGAGCCATGTGTTATCTCCTCTCTTTGATGATAACAGGAAGTTTCTTCACGGTGGTTTTCCGGAGAGGAAGATGAATACAAGGCCCTGCATTGATCCCCGACAACTTTTTTTCCTTATCTAAAATGATAAGGAGGGCAGTAAACAAAGATAAGTTCATCCTAAACACTCCGTATTGTGCTTACGTATGAAAAACTTGTGCGTAAGGAGACCTTGTCGCCTCTGTCATTTGTGCTTCCATCTATCGATTTGAACCCCTTCGATCAGGCTGGTTGCAGCAACACTTGACGGGAGTTTAACAAGGGGCCACCTTTCACCTACGCTCCTAAATCGTTTTGAACCCGTCAAACGGGGATTAGTAGCAGCTGTGGTGAGGGCCGGCAGGATGTATTGCCGGGGAGCCTTGTTTACTTGGTAGTATTGAAGGATCACCCCTCAGCATGTTTTAATACATGCACAAGTACCCGGCAAGCATTTTTTCCAACGTAGATAAACAAGTACAGATCATACGGAGTACAAACTTGAGTAGAGGATTACATGATTTAAATTAAAGCTTAGTAGGTGCCTACACCTTTTGATATATAAAAATATAAGTGCCCCATAATGCCTTTCTTGTCCCTCTCCTCCTAGGAGTTGCGTTGAGAAGGAAAGAGGGCAAAAGGAGCACCTGGGCAGGAGCCCAGCCTGACCCCGTTAGGGCCCGCGGGACGCAGCCTGACAAGATCGGGAGGGCGCCTCCCCGGCAATGAAGAAGAGGCCGGGGACGGGGAGAGCGGCTCGGCGATGCCCTGGTCACCCCCACCAGGACCAGAGGAACGCGGCAAGAGGGACACTTGCAAGGAAGACGAAGTCGGAGTCCACGAGGAAGCCTGCTGGGGTCCAGCTGGAGGAAGCGGTGACGACCGGGCCAAGAACCCCCGGCAAATCGCTCTGCCGGGGTCCAGCTGCAGATGGTGGTGCTGCCGGTGCCTAGCTGATGGTGATGGAGCATCCGGTGCTCAGCCGGAGTCCGAGTCATCGTCTTCATGCTTGATGACCGGGGCTCGGCGTCGCCGTCTTCGTCGTCAGCGTCCTCTTCGTCGCTGTCGCTGTCGCTCGAAGAGGAGCTTTTGTCATCAGTCGAGCTCTCCGCGCAGCACCCTAAACGAGCACCTGAGCGCCCGAAGACCTTGATGAAGAGCAGATCAGCCTCCACCAACTTGAAGTAGAAATACATGCCCTTCCGCCAAGTGGTGGGCATGGGCGAAGGTTTTCCAGCCACGCCTAAGAAGCATGATGTGCGGCGCGGAAAACTCAACGTCCGCCCACTCCGCACCATTGCAGCAACCGCTCATGCGCAACCCCAGCCTGAGCGGCTGCTCAATCTCCATCATCCTGGCAAAAGGGCGAGGCAGCCGTAGGCGGCTACACGGAGGTTCGCGTAACCTGACGATGAACTCCAGCGCCGTGTCTCTTACATGGCCCGCCATCGGGAGTGGAGCGGCTGGAGGAGGTACAGCCGCCGCACCACTGCGTCCGCCTCGGCCCCGACTGCTTCGTCGACCCCAATCGCGCCCTGCGGCTTCGCCTTGCGCACTAGATCCTGCCCCTACATCTGCTACAGGGGCAGGAGTACGGTGCCGAGAGGAAGCCCTCGTCGCCGCCGCCGGAGCCCGAGCATGGCCCCTTCCCCTCGTCATGGTGGAGAAGAAAGGAAGAAGAAGGAGGAGAGGATGCGTGGATGAGCCTCGCCATCCCCCTCAAGCTCCCTTTTATAGCAGGGCAGGGCGGGAGGCTAGCTCTCCACTAACCTGGAGCAACCACCCCACTCCTCCAATCCGGTCCGATTGCACCACTAACGGCGTCCAGATTCCCCGGCCGCCCCTTTGTGCCAATCCAGGGCACTGTGCCTCCTGCCATGGCACACGTTCCCGTGCCCTGCAAATCCACCACCAACCCTGCGCAATGCATGCAGCACGCGTGGCGGAAACGGCGGGCATAGTGGGCGAAATAAGATGGCAGTTACCCCCGACTCACACGCGGGCTCCCTAACTCACCCCCATGAATGTGGGCATCTTCTAGCCTACTACATGGGTGAACCCGCGTCGTCTGGGCGGCGCACGCCTCGTGAGAAGCCCGGGGGTTAACTCAATTCCAGGTTAATGATGAAGCAAAGAAGATCTCAAAATAGAAACACGGAGTTTACAGCGGCAAGGTAAGCCTATGCATTGTTTGGGCCTAGCCCAACGATGCCTGGCAGCACGCATGGGCTAGGCCCAGGGGCTCCTGTCGGTGCAGCAAACATTCACGTTTGCTAACCGAACTCATGCACAGGCGTGCTGACGATCGTACGTCCAGTACCAGTGCACCACATAAGGATAAGCTAGAGAAGCCGCTCTTCGTGAGATCAAGGAGAGCATTAAGAAGAATGAGATAGCAGAAGGCCACCTTGGGAAGGCCTCCCTTGCCGGGCAGGAGAGCCTGGCCAGGTTGAGGCCACACCTAAGGACGAGTCCAGATTCGCCCCGGCAGGGTTGTCGGGGCCGCCAAGACCAAAACCCACCAGGCTTCTTGCCGGTAGGTTTTCGCCAAGACGCCACCGCTCCACCTCATTGCACCTAGGTCATTTATTAGTGCGGTGTCAAGCCATTAAGCAGCTGGGTGGGTACGTTCGAGCACGTGGCAGCATAGAAGAGAAGATATTAGCTTTATTGACACCCGTCCAGGAGGCGTGTCCAGCTAATAAGGAAAAGATGGATAAGCGGCGTGGCAGGCTTGCCGGCTTTCAACCTCAGCACGACACCTAGCAGTGCATTTAATGCACTTTGTCCTAACTGCCAGAGTTAGGTATGATAGCACTGTTAGCTATCTAATCACACTCAAATGACTGCTTTGCCACTATGGTCGCCTCTTAACCTATAAAAGGAGGCCCGAGGCAACCTAGCAAGGGGTTCAAATCTTAGATCCCTCAACGCCTGTACACACACGTTGCTCTTCCCGAGGCACCCTTGTCGGGCTAGGGCGCATCATGTCTTCGTGTTCCTCCAGATCAATCCACCATAGCACGAGTAGGGTTTTACACTGCAAAGCGGCCTGAACCTGGGTAAAAGAGAGCTGTCCATCGCCGTGCTGCCCCCTGCTATTTCTGCTCTTTGTGCAACATGGCCGTCCCCATGCCGAACCATAAACGGGCACTCCTGCCCCATAGGTGATCATGCTTCCACGCCGACACATACCCACTGAAGAACCTGCTGAAGAAGTTATTCCTCACAATGAAGACAATCATATTGGTACACCTGAGGAAAATGGCGCTGAAGAAAATGTTCATCCCAATCAAAGTCGTCAACCTGCTCATCCTCGCGTGGCAAAGGAAGTGCAGATTGAGAAAATCCTCGATGACATCAATGCACCAGTTCCTCTTACACGCTCAAAAGCTTCACATTTGACTAACTTTTGTGGGAATTTTGCTTTTGTCTCTATCACAGAGCCTACCAAAGTTGATGAGGCATTCCTGGAGCCTGAGTGGATTCAATCAATGCAAGAGGAATTACATCAATTCAAGCTCAACAACGTGTGGGAACTTGTCAAGCGACCAGATCCTCGCAAGCACAACATCATAGGTACCAAGTGGATCTACCGCAACAAGCAAGACGAAAATGGCCTAGTGGTGAGGAATAAGGCTTGTCTTGTAGCTCAGGGTTACACACAGGTTGAAGGAATTGACTTTGATGAAACTTTTGCACCTGTTGCTAGACTTGAAGCTATTCGCATATTGCTTGCTTATGCTAACCATCATAATATCATCTTATATCAAATGGATGTGAAAAGTGCATTCCTCAATGGTAAGCTTGAGGAACAAGTATATGTTGCTCAACCCCCAGGTTTTGAAGATCCTAAGCATCCTGACAAAGTCTTCAGACTCAGCAAGGCTCTCTATGGCCTCAAGCAGGCCCCTCGGGTGTGGTATGATATACTGAAGGAATTCCTCATGAAGAAAGGCTTCAAACCCGGTTCTCTTGACCCAACTCTTTTCACGAAAACTTATGATGATGAATTATTCGTATGCCAAATATATGTGGATGATATTATATTTGGTTGTACTGACAAACGTTACAGTGATGAATTTGGATACATGATGCATAAAGAATATCAAATGTCTATGATAGGAGAATTGAAATTCTTCTTAGGTCTTCAAATTCGTCAACAACGCAATGGCATCTTCAAATCTCACGAGAAATACCTCAAGGATGTTCTGAGGAAATTCGGCATGCAAGATTGCAAAGGCGTCAAAGTCCCTATGCCCACAAATGGCCAACTCTGCACCGACGAAAATGGTAAAGATTTTGATCAAAAGGTATACCGCTCCATGATTGGTTCTTTATTGTACCTATGTGCATATAGGCCAGATATTATACTTAGTGTTTGCATGTGTGCCCGTTTTCAAGCTACATCAAAGGAATCACACCATAAGGCTGTGAAACATATTCTTCGATATCTAGCTCACACTCCAACACTTGGATTATGGTATCCCAAGGGCTTGGCTTTTGATCTCATTGGATATTCTGACTCTGACTATGCTTGTGATCGGGTGGATCGCAAGTCATCATCTGGCACATGCCATTTCCTCGGATGATCCATAGTATGTTGGTCCTCGAAGAAGCAGAACTGTGTATCACTGTCTACTGCTGAAGCTGAGTATATTGCTGCTAGTTCTTGTTGTGCTCAATTGTTGTGGATGAAGCAAAGCCTCAAGGATTATGGCATCAATATGAAGAATGTGCCTCTCTACTGCGACAACGAGAGTGCCATCAAGATTGCTCACAACCCAGTTCAGCACTCGAAGACCAAGCACATCCAGATTCGTCATCATTTTCTTTGAGATCATGTGTTGAAGGGCGACATCTTCATCAACCACGTGAAGACTGAAGAACAACTGGCGGATATCTTCACAAAGCCCTTGGATGAAATGAGATTTTGCAAGTTGCGGTGTGAGCTAAATATCTTAGAACCTTCGAATGTTCTTTGAAAGGACACACATCCTAACACTTATGTAAAATTGATGACTTTGATGTGCAACACACGTAGTAACATTTTTCTTCAATCAATGAAGACTAACCCTCTAAGTGTGAAGAAATTAATGAAGAATTTGATTCTCAGAGCCCTACGACAATTGTACGCGGTGTCTGAAATCATCATTCTTATATGGTGGGTCACGCCACCAACCAAAGTTGAAAATCTTCAAAATTGAGTTTTTCGTCATTTTGCAAATTCTTCAAATTTTCAAATTTCTCAAGTTTGCAATTTCTTCAACTTTTTAACTGGTGTTCTTCATTGACTATATATATATAGTATATATATATATGTATATATATATATATATATATTTGAGTTTTTAATGTCCTCAACAGCATTCACTTATTGCTATTTCTTCAAATTGATTTTCCTCTAAGTGAATGTGATCGGATCCGTTCCCCCTCTATGCTAAACTCAACCCAGTCTGTTCACAAATTCTTCATGTGCGTTCTATTTGAAACCCGTTCAAAGTCTTCACTGTGTCCTTGATAGCTGAAGAATTTGCGAACGAAACATTAAAAAAATTCATATCTAGTTTTTTGGCTGTTGCCGCTCAAACCGTTCCACTTCCCACGACAGAATATGATACTCACCCACGATCCCCCACGATCTCCACTTCTCAGTACGTGGGTGCCACATGTCGAAGGGATACCAAGGGTCAGGGGTATGAACGTCCAAAATCTTTGGGCGAACAGTTTTTCACCTCGGCTTTAAATACCCCTTCCCCTCCACTGACCTCATTTATTCCGCTCGTCCTTACTTCTCCTCCGCTCGAGCTCTGACATAGTGCTGCCGCTAAACTTCATCGTCACAGGAGAGGGAGAGCTTCACTGCCTCGACCTCGTTGCCGTCGTACTCGCGCCGGCCACAGAAATCTTCACTCCGCTGCCGCCGTAGCTATCTCCCACCGCCGAGTTAGCGCGTGGGAGATCTGGACTGACGAACTTCTCCGTTCTTACTCCCAGTTCGTCGTGTTCTTCATCAAGGGTAATTAAAATCTGATTTTACTGCCCTACTTTGATTCTTATGATTTTCACAAAATCCTCAAAAGATGTTTATTCTTCAACTATCCACTCCTTAAACACCGCAATGCTTCCTTTCGTTGATCTATTTCTCTAAGCCATGATTTTCCTCAAGATTCCTCAATTGTGTGGATTTTCAAATCTGTACAACTCTAGAACCTAAGTCAAGAACGCTTAGTGAAATTCCTCAAGACATCTATGGTCAAATTCCTCAATTTGATACTTTTTGAAAAATTTCTGAAAACACGTATGATCTCTTCAAATTCTTCGCACCTATACTCTGTTCACAGGTACAAAATGTTTGCTGATGAATCTCTAGGTTCTCATCAACTTAACTCATTTGTAGCTTTCCTTGAAGACAAATTGCATACTTCCTCGGAATCTTCAAAAGTTCAAAATCCTCAAGTGAGGAAAATGGCAGATGGGAAAAGACCTCAGAAAGGAGGAAAGAGGCCTGAAACAAATACATCATTTGAAGTCCGGATGTAGTGTTCCATCTCCTGCATAAGGATTAGCTAGCAGTTTCTCTATCATACCCGAAGGAATTTCATAATAAATATTTTTAGTAGGTGCAGTAAGTTGATGAGCAACTCTTTGTTCTTCCGGTCGGGGTGAAGATACCCCGAACAAGCCCCTCAAAGGATTATTTTCCATAGTGACAAGTGACAATAAATTTCAGCAGGTAATATAAATGTTTCCTCCAAATTCCACTCACTAAAGGCGCTTCACTCCCCGGCAACGGCGCCAGAAAAGAGCCTTGCTGACCCACAAGTATAGGGGATCACTCATAGTCCTTTCGATAAGTAAGAGTGTCAAACCCAACGAGGAGCAGAAGGAAATGACAAGCGGTTTTCAGCACGGTATTTTCTGCAGGCACTGAAATTATCGGTGACAGATAGTTCGGTAGTAAGCTAATTCGTAACGGGTAACAAGTAACAAGTCCAACAAAGGTGCTGCAAGGTGGTCCAATCCTTTTTGTAGCAAAGGATAAGCCTGGACGAACTCTTATATAAAGCAAAGCGCTCCCGAGGACACATGGGAATTACCATCAAGTTAGTTTTCATCATGCTCATATGATTCGCGTTCACTACTTTGATAATTTGATATGTGGGTGGACTGGTGCTTGGGTGTTGTCCTTACTTGGACAAGCCTCCCACTTATGATTAACCCCTCTCGCAAGCATCCGCAACTACGAAAGAAGAATTAAGATAAATCTAACCATAGCATGAAACATGTGGATCCAAATCAACCCCTTACGAAGCAACGCATAAACTAGGGTTTAAGCTTCTGTCACTCTAGCAACCCATCATCTACTTATTACTTCCCAATGCCTTCCCCTAGGCCCAAATCATGGTGAAGTGTCATGTAGTACACATAACACCATTAGCACTACAAAAAAAGACACATCCGTGACATTTTGGGCCGAACGAATTTTTTCCTGTCATGCTTATGACACTTCTATGACGATAATTGTGACAAAACCCGGTATCATCATAGATGTGGTGGGCTCCTACTTCTATGACAAAAAATCATGACAGAAAATGGGCTTTTCGTCCTGGGCGGGCCGGGGACGCACCTGCATGACATTCTTTGGGCCGTCCATGACCGAAAAAATAGTGGTAGAAGCGAGTGCGAGGAAAATTTCGGGGAGTTCCCGGTTAAGATGGGTGGTTGGGGCCGAGCGATGCATGGAGGGATTGCGCGTTTCTCTCGTACACGTACGCGCGTGTGTGTGCGACCTGTTGGGCTCTAACTGAACCCGAGCGAGTCGTTCGCTTACTGAACCCGAGCAAATGCACTAGCTACGTTACTGAATCCGAGCGGTCGATCCCTTGGCTGTTAACTGAACCTGAGTGATTCCTTCGCTACTACTGCTAACTGAACCCGAGCGATCGATCGCTGCTGCTGCTGCTTACTGAAGCCGATCGAACCTGCTGCCTGTTGATGAACAGTGAATGTGGGGGTTGGTTTAACTGAGTCGAGACGTACGTGGTTGGGGTTGGATGAACAGTTCCCGATGGGGGTTGGATGAACAGGACCCCGTGGTAGTAGAGGCCGTTGCCGCTGGATGAACAGGACCCCGATCGAGGAGCTGGTGGGGGTGGATGAACAGTAGCCGGTGGAGGGACCCCGTGGAGGGCTGGTTGAACAGGACCCCGTGGAGGCAGGATGAACAGGACCCCGTGGATGAACAGTAGCTGGTGGAGGCAGGAGGAAGTCGATGCTGGATGAACAGTAGCAGGTGGAGGCTGGAGGAAGTCGACAGTGGATGAACAGTAGCCCGTGGAGTCCCGTTTTGCGGTACGCCACACCCCTCCCGATGAACATGACCCCCGTTTCGACCGTAGCGCTCCAACACAAGTCCGTTTCCTCCGTTTTGCGGTATGCCACACCCCTCCTGATTAGCAGGACCCCGTTTCGATCGTAGGCACTCGAACAAAAGTCCGTTTCCTCCGTTTTGCGGTACGCCAGATCCTTCCCGATGAACAGGACCCCGTTTTGACCATACGCGGTCGAACAGAAAGGCCGTTTCCTCCGTTCTGCGGTAAGCCAGACCTCGTTTCGGTTGTTCCGTCCAAGCCGGTTGGCTCCCGATGAACAGGACACTGTTGCTGCCGTCCGCTGCCTCTTCATGTACACGAGCCCTGGCCGTATGTATGCGCGAGTACGCGTTCGAGACCCGGCCCGTATGTACGTACGTGGCCATATTTTTTGCGATCGGGCCATACGTACGTGTACACAGTTTAGAAGGGACTGCCTGAACTACTACGTCGGGGGCTCTACTACTACATGTACCGCTGCTTGCTCGGCCACGGTTCATCGTTGTAGAGAGACCTATCGACCAGTATGTACGTACACGTTCACGACCAGACAGACAACGCTACGTACGCTTCGACCGGGTGGGTCCCAGCTGTCAGGGAGGATAAGGACAAACTTACGTGTGTGCAAAGATATAGCTGGTGGGTCCTGGCTGTCAGGGGGAGGAATCATTTTTATTTTGCGAGTAATAAGGAGGCACTTGTGTTCGAAAATGTAGCTGGTGGGTCCAGCTGTCAGCCTCACAGCCTAAAGTCCTCTTCAGATGGTTGTCATTCATTGACCACGTTGACCATGCCACACCGAGAGCACCAAGGCGGTGGACGACGGCGAGGCCTAGGAAGGGAACGACGCGGAGCCGGAGAAGATGCGGCAGTGGATGCCCACACGAAGGGGAGTACGAGGGTTGACTGCTTCGGCTGCGGTGTGAGGCTGCCGTCACTGGAGAATAACAGGAGCTGTGGGTGAGTAGAGGGATGGCATGGCCAGCGGTGGCAGCACAACCGGCCACGGAAGGCAGTAGCAGGCGGTCCAGCCGGCGCTGGTTTCGGCGGCTGGAGCAAGAAGATCATAGATCGAAGAAGCAGTGCAGCCGTTGGATGTTATTCCAACAGTCACTGCTGCTAGAATTGTTTGTTGACTAGGTTAACAAAGCCCTGCATACGTGTCAACTTAGTAGGCCCACAAGTCAGCCTCCGAATCAGGTGGGTCCGAGTGTAACGACCCAAGACCGACGCTCCAGATGTCTTCTAGTTATTTCATTGTCGCCGTGTGTTTTAATTGTTTGTTGCATTTCATCATCGCATCATTCGCATTGCATCCGGGTGTTTTTATAAAACTCATGGACCGCTCGTAGTTGTCGCTTCTTCCTTGTTTCTGTTGACCTCCTATCAGATCAACCGGATCGCTCTCTTCTCTCTCTTCTCTGAGCCCATCAAACCCCCTTGTCTCCATGCCTTTTGTCCGAAAACTGTTCTGAACCCGACCCGGGCAGTTGTCACCGTTGGGTCCGAATCAACCTCAAACATCCCTAAAATATTTTCGGTTATTTATTTGGGCTTCCCTAGCCTCTTTATTCTCGACCGTCCGATCTAATCAGAGGGTCCGAAAATCTAGCCCCTTCCTGTAAATAGAAACCTAACCCTAGACCTTGTCCCATCCATCCATCCATTCCATCAGTGCACCGCCACTCGTTTTCTCCATCGGACCAACCAGCGCATCCTCCTGGCCTCCTTCTTCATCGGGATCCTGCCCGATCCAACCCACCTACCAGCAACCCGATCTCCCTCGACCCCTTTGCCCTGCCACACCGGAGCACTCTGCCTCGCGCGCACGATCCAAGGAGAGGAGATCCTCCTCGCTCTCCTGAAGCCCCTGTCTCCTCTTGATCCAGGGAAGAGGAGCTTCTTCTGGAGCCCCTCCCATACACTTCCTCTGCTCGGCCCCGCCGTCGTCCCGCGCATCACCTGCTAGCTCGCCGGAGACGAGCACCACCACCAGGCTGCTGCCCCGTTGCGCCTCTCCTTACCCAGCTCTCTGCCTTCTCTTTCTCTCTCGATTCTCTCAACTCTCTGTTCTTTCCCCATGCAGGAGCCGTGGTAGCCATGGCCTGAGCTCGGCCTCGAGGTCCCGACGCCGCCGTCTCCTGCATCCGCTGCCGCGCCAAGTCCAGCTTCCTCCCCTGCGCCTCAAGTCAGTCCCCGCGTCGTCGTCCAGGACCCCGCCGACCTCCCCTCACCGGAGAAAGCCGTCCTCGCCTCATCGTCCCCGCACCAAGTCCCTTGCTTCGCCTCCTGCCTTCGTGCACATGGGAACGAGCGCCCGCCTCCACGCGCCCCTCCCCCGCCTGGATCCGGCCATCCTCCATCAACTTTCGTCAGATGCGCACCCAGCCATCACCTCGCCGCGCTGGAGATACCTCAAGCCGCCGCCGAGCCCTCTTCCTGTTCGGGATTCGAGCAACTGCTCGATGCTGCATCCTCTGTGTCGAGCAGGGGCGATGCCGCCGTGTCGTTTTGCCTCGACTAGGCCGCCCCCACTTCGTCACTTGGGCCGGCCTCCTTCGCCCAAGCCGCTAGCTCCTCCTCCACCGACCGGGCCAAGATCCCATGGTGAGCCACCCACAGTCCTGCGCCCAGTCCGCCCCAGATTCGGCCCATCATGTTTTTTTCTTGGTCTGGATGAATTTTTCTAATTATCCAGAGAACGTCAGTTTTACAGAAAAGTCCCTTTAGTTCATGCATTTAATAACTTCACAACCGTGCATCATATGTAAATACTTTATACATGTAAAATGCTTAGAATTTCATCTAGTTTCATAATATGCAACTTCCATCCATGTTAAAAATGTTTAAAAATGCCGTTGCATTTAATTTGCTTAAATGACATGTTAAAATGGTTTATTTCATAACTAATTAACCGTAGCTCTGAATTAAATAAACTTTATATGTAAATGGGGTAGAAAAATGCATAGATTAACATGGTGCACTTATTTTGCATGTTTAACAACTCTAAAATTGTGTTTAGGGCAGAACAGTAGCTAATTCGAAATATGCATATGGGAATTTTCCGGAATTGTTGTTTGTTCTTCTAGCCTCATTTAAACTTGCCTAGATATGTAGTTTCATTATGCTTCACCTCTTGCCATGTTAACCAACATTTAATCTTGTCTTTTACATAAACGGGAGAGAACTAAATAGTTGTTGTGAAGTTCCGTCAATATGCAACTCGTTGCATATTGAGCTCCACTTAATTTGTAGTATTGTTTGTTGCACTTGCCATGCCATGACTCATTAAACCGGACATGCATCATACTTGGTTGCGCATCATGCCATGTTTATGTGATGGCTGTTTACCATCTTGTTTGCTTCTTTCCGTTGTTGCTTCTTCTCGATAGTTCCGGTTATGTTGCGATTGTGAGGATTCGTTCGACTACGCCCATTCGTCTTCTTCATGGACTCGATCTTCTTCCGAGCGGGATTTCAGGCAAGATGATCATTACCCTGGATACCACTACTATCTTTGCTTTGCTAGTTGTCTCGATGCTATCGCTATGCCGTGCTACCTACCACTTGTTTATCGATCCTCCCAAATTGCCATGATAAGCCTCTAACCTTTTCCACCTTCCTAGCAAACCGTTGTTTGGCTATGTTACCACTTGCTTAGCCCTTCTTATAGTGTTGCTAGTTGCAGGTGCAGTTGCAGGTTGTTCCATGTTGGGACATGGATATCATGGGATATCACAATATCTCTTATTTAATTAATGCATCTATATACTTGGTAAAGGGTGGAAGGCTCGGCCTTTTGCCTGGTGTTTTGTTCCACTCTTGCCGCCCTAGTTTCCGTCATACCGGTGTTATGTTCCTTAATTTTGCGTTCCTAACACAGTCGGGGTTTATGGGCCCCCCTTGACAGTTCGCTTTGAATAAAACTCTTCCAGCAAGGCCCAACTTTGGTTTTACCATTTGCCTAATAACAACTAAAACTTGTATAGGGACTTCCTAGGCCCCGAGGATAATTAATCAACAACCCCGGGCCAGTGCTCCTCATGAGTGTTGGTCCAAACCTGTCAACAGCCGGTGACCACCAGGGGCAACTCTGGATTTGGCCTACCGGAAGTTTGGACAATCCGATCATGGCCTGAGACGAGATACGTGTGGCTACTATCAGGGTGTCGGCACGTCGGGAGGTCTTGCTAGATTTGTTTTACCATTGTCGAAATGTCTTGTGCACAGGGATTCCGAGTTTGATCAGGTTGTCCCCAAGATGAAGGATTTTCCTCCGCTGATCGTGAGAGTTTGTGATGGACTAAGTTGGGACACCCCTGCAGGGTTAGATCTTTCAAAAGCCGTGCCCGCGGTTATGTGGCAAATGGGAATTTTTAATATCTGGTTGTAGAGAACTTGACACCAGATCCGAATTAAAATACACCAACCGCGTGCGTAACCGTGACCGTCTCTTTTCGAGTGAGTTCGAGAAGAGAATGTGGTGGGGTTATGTTTGACTCGTAAGTAGTTCAGGATCACTTCTTGATGATTACTAGTTTGCGACCGTTATGCGTAGTTTCTCTTCTTATTCTTGTACTCGTCAGTTAGCCACCATACAAATGCTTAGTCACTTGCTGCAACCTCACCACTTATCCATTCCATACCCATTAAGCTTTGCTAGTCTTGATACCCATGGTAATGGGATTGCTGAGTCCTCGTGGCTCATAGTTTACTACAACAACAGCTGCAGGTACAGGTAATGCGATGATCTGACGCGAGTGCGATGCTTGCTTGTTTGGAGTTCTTCTGCTTCTTCTTCTTCGATCAAGGGATAGGTTCCGGGTCGGGAGCCTGGGATTAGCAGGGTGGATGTCGTTCTTCTTTTTCGTTTGATTTCATCCGTAGTCGGATCCTGCTCTTCTGTATGATGATTGTTATGTATTGATGAACTGTTGTATTCATGTTGTAGCTTCTAGCGAGTGTAAGCCTTTATCTTGTATTCCCATCTATTCAGTACATGGTATGTTGTAATGATATCTACCTTGCTATGCGCTCGAAATGCGATTGTGCCCCAATCATGAATTCATCACGTGATTGGGATAGAATCACATCTTGGGCGCGACAAGTTGGTATCAGAGCCTTACCGACCGCAAGAGCCCCCTTGATTGATCGAACCGCTGCCATTGTTGAGTCTAGAAAAATAAACTATTTTGAGTCTAGTTATATCGGAGAGTAGGAATTCTTTTTACTCCTCATCCCCATCGTCACTCTGGTGAGGATTCGTGACGTAGGTGTTTTGGATCCATCACTGTCCTTTTTTACTCAAATTTTTTTTAGGATCACGCGGGTATTGTTGGAATCGCTGCGATATCGGTGTGACGGGAATTCTGTCTTGGTGCCTCCTGTCTGACTTGACTTCTTCCGGGGAGTTGAGCTCCAAGGGGTTCTTGTCACATTCGCGATCATTTCAGTTCCGGAATACCAGAGGATGCCGACATCGAAAACACTTCTATACTCTTTAAGGTGAGAGTAGTTTGACGCCACCCAGTACTGGGGAGAGCAATCAGATGTATTGCCACAGCTAGTATATCGGATGTTTTTGAAGGTCTGAGGTACACGATTTTCGAGGTTTTCTTGGTTATGTGTTGACGGATGGATACAGTTGGAATGTAGGATTTGTTAGTTGTGTGAGATATTTGTGGCTCCCTGTATCCCCAACACCAGATTGCATAACCAGAAAGTTTTGGGAGTTCATAGGTGGGAATTCAAGTAGTTACCTAGGTTTATCCTTCCAACAAATGCATGAGGGTTTATGTATTTGTTTCCGGCTTATTCTGTAAGCCAATCCTTTGTTTTGTTTTGGCTGTGGTATTCGAGTTGCTTCTATGTCAAGTGTTGATTCCATACCTTTCCTAAACAGTGTTCTCATATTTCTATGTGAATACTAATCCTTCTTGATAATCGAGATTGTCATGTCAATCCTTTTCAACCGGTGCACTTCTCTTCAAGTTATTCCATACGGGCGTCATTGAGAAGCCTGAGGATTTGTTCGTTTCAACCGTCCCAAGTTGCATTTGTTTTCCCACCATCCCACCCTTTTCCTTCAAGGACTTAGATTTCTTAATCGAGTACCATTTTAATTATGTGAAGTTTTGGCATCGTTTTCTTCCAAGTTTCATTCGACGATTCCTCGTGAAGATGCTCAGGAGCTTCAAGTTAATCATTCTTTCATTTTCGTTTTTTCTCCGGTGGATTAAATTCAAGCTTTGATGTTGATCATACCTCTTCCTCTTGTTTCACATGTTTTCCCATGTTGGAATTTCTTATCCAAGTCTCTCTTATTTATTCACCTCACTCTATTCTTAACCGGAGTGCTCAAGATATCTCAGAAGATTCGCGTTTTCCATTCTTAATCCGTTCAAGCTAATTCGAGGTTGTTATCTCATTCAAGCCATTTAATCCAACCAGTGCAATCTCTCTTTTAAAAACGTTCAACGATGTTTCTTTTGAGTGGGCCCTAACCCACGGGTCTTTTCCCAGGATCTTACCTGACTCTTCTAATTTTTTCGGAGCTAGTCTCAAATTCTTTTCAAAGTTTGACGTAAGAATGAATTTTCATCAGTCAATTGTCCTCTCCAAGATCGCTTTCAAATTCTTTTCATCCTTCGCTCAACCTTTCTTTATTCATTCTTCCGGAGTGTCTAAACAATTCATGGTGGTATTTCCCATCGTCATCCTCAGCTTTTGAAGACAGAAGTAGCGTTTCCTCTAAATCTTGGTCCTTTCTCTTGAAGATTTGTGGTTTGAGCTTGGTGCCATCCTCTCAAATCATTTCCGATTGTGAGAAATTCTTTTCATACCCTTCCGAAGCATTTCACGAGTTCTTTCGGTTCTTGATTCTCCAGAGGCCATCATTTCAGAAGATTTATTCGCTCTCAACTTTCTGCTCTCATTTCCCCAATCTTACCAGTGCATCGTTCAAGTACTCTCTACTCAGCTTGTCATCTCTTCATTCTCCTGTATCTAAATCTACTCAAGTATCTTCGTTCATTTCTAATTCTTCCCGCTATTTTGTTATCTTTTCTTCATTCGGTTTTTAACTTCTTATGGCGGTTCGTTCAAGATTTCTCTTCCCTTGTGTTCATATCAATTCATTTGTACTTTTCAAAGTCCTACCGGTGATTCATTGAAGACTTTCTCAAGTTTGCGCTATATCTCTCCTTAATCCTTTTCAACGAGTATAAGTAGTATGCTAAATCTGTTGCTTGTCATCAATTTGAATTGGTGAAGGGTACGCATAACATAATTCTTATTCTTGTTACATCCAAGTGATTAATCCCTTCCTTCGGAGTTTGTTCATGACGAATAAATTCTCGGTTCCAAGTTATTCACCATTTTCTTTCCGGAGTTACAAGTTTTCTCGGTTATACCGTCACGAAGCGCCATCTAATCATTGCAAGGCTTCATCTTATTCTTTTCAACTTTTCTTTCATTTCAATCATCGTGCTATCTATCTGGAGTTTCTTCATGGTGGTTCATCAAGGATTCCTTTCTTTCTCGAATTGCTCTTCAAGATTTTTCTCGAAGTTAAGATCTGCCAAGCTATACTCTAAAATAAACATGGTGTTCAACACATGTTTTGTTTTGAAGAGTTCAAGCATATTTCAATTTCCATTCCGAAGTGCAATTCTTTCTACCTTATCTTTTGAGGTGGTGTTATGTCATTCTTGACAACTTCTCTTCTTGTTTCATGATTCACAAGTTGTCAAGAATTAGGTATTTTAAATCCATCAATCTCTTTGTTGATCTCAAGCAAGCAATTGTTTTCGTTAGTGGCAGAATTTCACCTCAAGTTTTCAGATGTTTTCATAAGCCCACAAGCAGCTTATTGTTTTTGTTGTTGATTTTTTTCAACAACTCCGTTCAACTCTTCCCCTAAGGATGCTCTTTCAAATTCATTTGAGGTAGAAGATGTTGTTTTCTTCTTCGTTCTTTTCATTCAA
The DNA here is from genome assembly GCA_011799875.1 of Thinopyrum elongatum. Lineage (NCBI taxonomy): Eukaryota > Viridiplantae > Streptophyta > Magnoliopsida > Poales > Poaceae > Thinopyrum > Thinopyrum elongatum. The sequence continues at coordinate 485,040,672 of CM022297.1, read as the reverse complement.
TTATTTCATTTGTTCCGGAGGCATTGTGTTGTTGCTCTCGTCGAGTATCATCCCATCTTGTCAAGTTCATGTTCTATTTCTTGCTTCTCTTTTCAGCTGGAGTGCTGTCCAAATTCGTTCATTCTTGTTCCTTGTCTACCTCGGTTAACCAGAGAGTTTTCAAAATCTATCTTGTCCCTTGAGCTCTCGGTTCTCGTTGTATTCCTTGCTGCTCTTCCTAATGGGATGTTTGCAATCTCGTTCATCTCCGTTGTATTCTTTCATTCAAGTTGTTCAACCTCTCAAGGTTTGTTGGTTTCACTCGTTTGTCAAAGAAGCAACTTAGTTTTACCTCTTCCTCTTCTTTCCTCTTCTCATTCCTAGAACTCGGGGCAAGATCTCTTGTAAGTGGAGGAGAGTTGTAACGACCCGAGACCGACGCTCCAGATGTCTTCTAGTTATTTCATTGTTGCCGTGTGTTTTAATTGTTTGTTGCATTTCATCATCGCATCATTCGCATTGCATCCGGGTGTTTTTATAAAACTCGTGGACCGCTTGTAGTTGTTGCTTCTTCCTTGTTTCTGTTGACCTCCTATCAGATCAACCGGACCGCTCTCTTCTCTCTTTTCTCTGAGCCCATCAAACCCCCTTATCTCCATGCCTTTTGTCCGAAAATTGTCCTGAACCCGACCCGGGCAGTCGTCACCGTTGGGTCCGAATCAACCTCAAACATCCCTAAAATATCTTCAGTTATCTATTTGGGCTTCCCTAGCCTCTTTATTCTCGACCGTCCGATCTAATCGGAGTGTCCAAAAATCTAGCCCCTTCATATAAATAGACACCTAACCCTAGACCTTGTCCCATCCATCCATCCATTCCATCAATGCGCCACCACTCGTTTTCTCCATCGGACCAACCAGCGCATCCTCCTGGTCTCCTTCTTCATCGGGATCCTGCCCGATCCAACCCACCTACCAGTAACCCGATCTCCCTCGACCCCTTCGCCCTGCCGCGCCGGAGTGATGTTTGCTTGAACTACGTTGGTATTTCCCCATAGAGGAAGGGATGATGCAGCACAGCAACGGTAGGTATTTCCCTCAGTGATGAGACCAAGGTTATCGAACCAGTAGGAGAACCACGCAACACCACATAAACAGCTCCTGCACACAAAGAACAAATACTTGCAACCCGACGTAAGAGAGGGGTTGTCAATCCCTCACGGGTAAAAGGATAGGTAAAATGGTAGTAGATTGGATAAATAGATCTCGCGGGAACGCGAGATAAATAAATAAGTAAAAATTGCAGCAAGGTATTTTTGTATTTTTGGATTAATAGATCTGAAAATAAAAGCAAATAAAAATAGATCGCGAAGGCAAATATATTAAAGAAGAGACCCGGGGGCCGTAGGTTTCACTAGTGGCTTCTCTCGAGAAAAATAGCAAACGGTGGGTAAACAAATTACTGTTGGGCAATTGATAGAACTTCAAATAATCATGACGATATCCAGGCAATGATCATTATATAGGCATCACGTCCAAGATTAGTAGACCGACTCCTGCCTGCATCTACTACTATTACTCCACACATCGACCGCTATCCAGCATGCATCTAGTGTATTAAGTTCATGGAAAAACAGAGTAATGCAATAAGAACGATGACATGATGTAGACAAGATCTATTTATGTAGAAATAGACCCCATCTTGTTATCCTTAATAGCAACGATACATACATGTCATTTCCCCTTCTGTCACTGGGATCAAGCACCGTAAGATCGAACCCATCACAAAGCACCTCTTCCCATTGCAAGATAAATAGATCAAGTTGGCCAAACAAAACCCAAATATCGGAGAAGAAATACGAGGCTATAAGCAATCATGCATATAAGAGATCAAAGAAGACTCAAATAACTTTCATGGATAAAAACATAGTTCTGATCATAAACTCAAAGTTCATCGGATCCCAACAAACACACCGCAAAAAGAGTTACATGAAATAGATCTCCAAGAGACCATTGTATTGAGAATCAAACGAGAGAGAGAAAGCCATCTAGCTACTAATTACGGACCCGTAGGTCTACAATGAACTACTCACGCATCATCGGAGAGGCACCAATGAGGATGATGAACCCCTCCGTAATGGTGTCTAGATTGGATCTGTGGTTTCTAAAACTTGTGGCGGCTGGAATTGATTTTCGTCGACTCCCCTAGGGTTTCTGGAATATTGGGGTATTTATAGAGCAAAGAGGTGGTGCGGGAGGTCTCCGATATGGGCACAACCCACCAGGGTGCGCCTGGGGGCCCAGGTGCGCCCTGGTGTCTTGTGCTCACCTCGGGCCCCCTCTTCGGTACTTCTTTAGCCCACTGGATGTCTTCTGGTCCAAAATAATCTCCAAAAAGTTTCGCTGCGTTTGGACTCCGTTTGGTATTGATTTCCTGCGAAGTAAAAACCAAGCAGAAAACAACAACTGGCACTGGGCACTATGTCAATAGGTTAGTCCCAAAAAATGATAGAAAGTTGATATAAAATGATTGTAAAACATCTAAAAATGATAATATAACAGCATGGAACAATCAAAAATTATAGATACGTTGGAGACGTATCACAGAGCGCTCTGCCTCGCGCTCAAGATCCAAGGAGAGGAGATCCTCCTCGCTCTCCTGAAGCCCCTGTCTCCTCTCGATCCAGGGAAGAGGAGCTTCTTCTGGAGCCCCTCCTGTACGCTTCCTCTGCTCGGCCCCGCCGTCATCCCGCGCGTCACCTGCCAGCTCGCCGAAGATGAGCACCACCACCAGGCCGCTGCCTCGTTGCCCCTCTCCTTACCCAGCTCTCTGCCTTCTCTTTCTCTCTCGATTCTCTCAACTCTCTGTTCTCTCCCCGTGCAGGAGCCGTGGAAGCCATGGCCTGAGCTCGGCCTCGAGGTCCCGACACCGCCATCTCCTGCATCCGCTACCGCGCCAAGTCCCGCTTCCTCCCCTGCGCCTCAAGTCAGTCCCCGCGTCGCCGTCCAGGACCCCGCTGACCTCCCCTCGCCGGAGAATGCCGTCCTCGCCTCGTCGTCCCCGCGCCAAGTCCCCTGCTTTGCCTCCTGCCTTTGTGCACACGGGAACGAGCGCCCACCTCCATGCGCCTCCCCCGCCTGAATCCGGCCGTCCTCCGTCAACTTCCGTCGGATCCGCCCCCAGACATCACCTCGCCTCGCCAGAGATACCTCAAGCCGCCGCCGAGCCCTCTTCCTGTTCGGGATTCGAGCAACTGCTCGATGCTGCATCCTCTGTGTCGAGCAGGGGCGATGCCGCCCTGTCATTTTGCCTCGACCAGGCCGCCCCCACTTCGTCACTTGGGCCTGCCTCCTTCGCCCAAGCCGCTAGCTCCTCCTCCACCGACCGGGCCAAGATCCCATGGTGAGCCACCCACAGTGTTGCGCCCAGTCCACCCCAGATTCGACCCGTCATGTTTTTTTCTTGGTCTGGACGAATTTTTCAAATTATCCAGAGAACGTCAGTTTTACAGAAAAGTCCCTTTAGTTCATGCATTTAATAACTTCACAACCGTGCATCATATGTGAATACTTTATACATGTAAAATACTTAGAATTTCATCTAGTTTCATAATATGCAACTTCCATCCATGTTAAAAATGATTAAAAATGTTATTGCTTTTAATTTGCTTAAATGACATGTTAGAATGGTTTATTTCATAACTAATTAACCGTAGCTCTGAATTAAATAAACTTTATATGTAAATGGGGTAGAAAAATGCATAGATTAACATGGTGCACTTATTTTGCATGTTTAACAACTCTAAAATTGTGTTTAGGGCAGAACAGTAGCTAATTCGAAATATGCATATGGGAATTTTCCGGAATTGTTGTTTGTTCTTCTAGCCTCATTTAAACTTGCCTAGATATGTAGTTTCATTATGCTTCACCTCTTGCCATGTTAACCAACATTTAATCTTGTCTTTTACATAAACGGGAGAGAACTAAATAGTTGTTGTGAAGTTCCGTCAATATGCAACTCGTTGCATATTGAGCTCCACTTAATTTGTAGTATTGTTTGTTGCACTTGCCATGCCATGACTCATTAAACCGGACATGCATCATACTTGGTTGCGCATCATGCCATGTTTATGTGATGGCTGTTTACCATCTTGTTTGCTTCTTTCCGTTGTTGCTTCTTCTCGATAGTTCCGGTTACGTTGCGATTGTGAGGATTCGTTCGACTACGCGCATTCGTCTTCTTCATGGACTCGATCTTCTTCCGAGCGGGATTTCAGGCAAGATGATCATTACCCTGGATACCACTACTATCTTTGCTTTGCTAGTTGTCTCGATGCTATCGCTATGCCGTGCTACCTACCACTTGTTTATCGATCCTCCCAAATTGCCATGATAAGCCTCTAACCTTTTCCACCTTCCTAGCAAACCGTTGTTTGGCTATGTTACCACTTGCTTAGCCCTTCTTATAGTGTTGCTAGTTGCAGGTGCAGTTGCAGGTTGTTCCATGTTGGGACATGGATATCATGGGATATCACAATATCTCTTATTTAATTAATGCATCTATATACTTGGTAAAGGGTGGAAGGCTCGGCCTTTTGCCTGGTGTTTTGTTCCACTCTTGCCGCCCTAGTTTCCGTCATACCGGTGTTATGTTCCTTAATTTTGCGTTCCTAACACGGTCGGGGTTTATGGGCCCCCCTTGACAGTTCGCTTTGAATAAAACTCTTCCAGCAAGGCCCAACTTTGGTTTTACCATTTGCCTAATAACAACTAAAACTTGTATAGGGACTTCCTAGGCCCCGAGGATAATTAATCAACAACCCCGGGCCAGTGCTCCTCATGAGTGTTGGTCCAAACCTGTCAACAGCCGGTGACCACCAGGGGCAACTCTGGATTTGGCCTACCGGAAGTTTGGACAATCCGATCATGGCCTGAGACGAGATACGTGTGGCTACTATCAGGGTGTCGGCACGTCGGGAGGTCTTGCTGGATTTGTTTTACCATTGTCGAAATGTCTTGTGCACAGGGATTCCGAGTTTGATCAGGTTGTCCCCAAGATGAAGGATTTTCCTCCGCTGATCGTGAGAGTTTGTGATGGACTAAGTTGGGACACCCCTGCAGGGTTAGGTCTTTCAAAAGCCGTGCCCGTGGTTATGTGGCAAATGGGAATTTTTAATATCTGGTTGTAGAGAACTTGACACCAGATCCGAATTAAAATACACCAACCGCGTGCGTAACCGTGACCGTCTCTTTTCGAGTGAGTTCGAGAAGAGAATGTGGTGGGGTTATGTTTGACTCGTAAGTAGTTCAGGATCACTTCTTGATGATTACTAGTTTGCGACCGTTATGCGTAGTTTCTCTTCTTATTCTTGTACTCGTCAGTTAGCCACCATACAAATGCTTAGTCACTTGCTGCAACCTCACCACTTATCCATTCCATACCCATTAAGCTTTGCTAGTCTTGATACCCATGGTAATGGGATTGCTGAGTCCTCGTGGCTCACAGTTTACTACAACAACAGCTGCAGGTACAGGTAATGCGATGATCTGACGCGAGTGCGATGCTTGCTTGTTTGGAGTTCTTCTGCTTCTTCTTCTTCGATCAAGGGATAGGTTCCGGGTCGGGAGCCTGGGATTTGCAGGGTGAATGTCGTTCTTCTTTTTACGTTTGATTTCATCCGTAGTCAGATCCTGCTCTTCTGTATGATGATTGTTATGTATTGATGAACTGTTGTATTCATGTTGTAGCTTGTGGCGAGTGTAAGCCTTTATCTTGTATTCTCATCTATTCAGTACATGGTATGTTGTAATGATATCCACCTTGCTATGCGCTTGAAATGCGATTGTGCCCCAATCATGAATTCATCACGTGATTGGGATAGAATCGCATCTTGGGCGCGACACCGAGCTAGCAGGGAGAGGAATCATTTTTCTTGCGCGTAATAAGGAGGCACTTCCTTCAGTGCGAAGATGTAGCTCGTGGGTCCCAGCTGTCATGGGGGGGGGGACTTTTTTTCACGTAATAAGAATGAACATCCTTGCGTGCGAAAATTGTAGCTGGTGCGTCCAACCTGTCAGGGGGAGGAATCGTTTATTCCCGCATAATAAGGAGGCACTAGCTTGCGTGCAAAGATGTAGCTGGTGGTTCCCACCTGTTAGACTCTCGAAGTACTCCATGTTGGCTCTCGTTGTTGACCACGCATCGTCGAGCGGTCCACGGCGGTGGACAACGGCGAGACCTAAGATGGGAATGATCTGGAGTCGTGGAACAAGGGGCACTGGAGTCCCTGGCGGAGGGGAGTACGATGGACTGGTTCGGCAGCCGGGTGAGGCTGCCTTTGCCGGAGAATAACAGAAGGTGTGTGAGAGTACAGGTATGACCTGGCCACCGTTGGGAGTAGGGTGGGGCGGTGAGGCCTGCGCGACAGCACAGCCGGCCACGGGAGGCAGATGCAGGCGCTCCAGCGGACGATGGTTTTGGCGGCTGGAGCAAGAGCAACTAGACCAGAGCTTGAAGAAGCAGGATCGCCGTTGGATGTCAATCCAACGACTATAGATGTCAGAATAATTTGTTGACTTTTTGTTTTAGACCATAAAATCGTTTTGTTCACTAAATGGACAACACCTTGCGCAGGCTTCGTCTAGTGGGCAAGCAAAGTCAGCTTCGAAAGCTGTGGCGGAATGCAGCCCATTTATTTAGGTTTTACAGCCCATTTCATTTTGTTTGTCAATACATCTATTTCCTGGGCTTTGACTAAAAAATAATCTATTTTCTGGGCTGGGTAAAAATAATAATGTCGATTTACTATTTATGATAATTTACAGCGCATTTGATTATTTATTCGAATACACCTATTTACTGGGCTGGGTGAAAAATAATATTGTGTACATGAAGCCCATTTATCATTTCTGATAATTTACAAGCCATTTGGTTTTAGTAGAAATGGACCCATTTTCTGGGATGGGTGAAAAAACAATGATGGTCCGGACTAAGCATTTCGTATAAAAAATAATATGAGATAGGAATATTATAAAAAAATTAAGTTGGGCTTGGTAATCTTATTATATAAAAAATGAACTGAGTTGTGCATTTATTAAAAGAAACATAGGCTAGGCTGCGCTTATTTTAGGATCTTGTGTACAACTATCGGCCTAGTTGCATTGCTGATGTTCAACAAAAAAGCCATGTGTAGTACAGTACAACTTTACATGACTACTCAGCCCACATTCAACGACGCCTGAAAAGGCCCAAACAAGGCTTCTATACAACTTTTTGAAGTCGCTGACCTCAATTAATAACTTAAGAAAAAAGTTAGAGTACAGTGGAACCTAATTAAAAGTTGTCATGAGCGAAGAAATAATTCAACGGTCCCACTTGTGTGTGTGTGTGTGAGAGAGAGAGAGAGAGAGAGACCCATCGGTCGATGCTCGTAAATACATCTTTCAGCCATATGCATTGCTGATGCTCAGTAAAAACTTACATAGTTGACACAATCATATAGAACATCATAGCACACTGAACTTGCATACAAAAATTTCACGCAGGCAGCACAATCAGGGTGGAAGCAGTGGATCCCTACAGGTAGGGCTATGTTGAAACCAACAAACTCATACATAACCGTTCATCGTCTTTATCAATGACAGGGAAATATCTTGAATGCTGTGCAAAGAAAACAGACAGACAACACAATAAGTTCTGCTAGCACATTAAGTTGACGTACACCCCTTTCTAAAAAATGTTCAGGTACAAAAATAGAATAGGTCACAATCAATGTACTGGCACATCAGTGCTTCACACCGATAGCTCGGATTTAACTACTATCTGAGAAGATTCAGTTGTTACCTCAAATTAGAGCACATCCAGGCAGCCAGCCCTGCCTCTTCTCCCAAAGAAGTTGTGGCCTCCGCCGCGCGATGGAGTAGGCCCTGTGCCATCCATCGTCCCGAGCAACACGGGGAAAGTCTGACGTTGACTCCTATAATGGACGTCGTCGACGGAACCTAGCACCAGCTGCGGCGGCAGGACTTCGATTGATGGATTGACCACTTCTTCGACATGCACGAACACTCGATACAGGTACACCCCTAACGTGGTCCGCGGCGGCCTTGGTGGCGACGAATAGTACAACCCCGGTTCCTGCACCGGTATCTCAACACCAATCACCTTCGGTATGGTGGACGGCTTCTTCATCCATGCCATAACCGTCAGAGCCCAGCTGTCTGGAGGAACAAACATACTTACGAGCTCACCTCCTAGGTCGTTGATAAGCTCATTCATGGACTCGCTGTTCCAAGCACGTCGAGGCATGCCGTGGAAGGTAAGCTTTATTAAAAACTCAAGCTCAGAGGGCACCGAGCCCCATCCTGGGTGCCACCAATTAAAGCTGACCAGCGCACCATCGCAGAACAAATGCTGGGAAGATTCGAACACACGACTGCAGTCGAAAGTTGTCCGGAACCTGACGAAGAAATCAGCCGGTGGCGGACAGACTTCGATGAGCAAGTCACTTATTTGGATGCCGTGCGCAATGCCAAGAGCTTTGACAAGGTCGTCCGGCGAGACAGGAGGCCGGTCGCTGTTGATGGTTACCATCAGCACTTTGCCGGCAAACTGGTCATCAAGCGCGGCCATGCCACTGTTGAGCGACAGCACGCAGCGCCCGAAGGCAGGACATACCTCAGGATCTTCCGCTCAGAGATCTGCGTTGACCGGTGACATGATAGCTAGTGCGCTTGAGTACAGGGAGTAGAGGAGGGGGATTTGGGGGAACTGGAGTAGGAATCGAGATTCCAGAGGTGGGGGAGGGGCGGGAGATTGGGGACGAAAAGGTAGCATGAATTTTGAACACGCGCCAATATGCTCTCAGCTCGCAAGCGCATGAAAACACCGGTGGCGCCCACATGTCGGCCTAAGAGTCCTTTTTCTTTCTTTTTTTGAGCGCCCGGCCTGATAGTCATAATTGACCTGTTTGGCATTGCGTTACTAGTCGGCCCATATTCAACGACACCTCACTGGCCCAAACAAGTGTACATCATCGAAAAGACACTGAGCTCAAATTATATAACTTGCAAAAAGGAGATATACTCTGAACACTGGAGAATGGTGATGCCCACATTTAGCCCACTAGTAGTTCGAGACAATAAACAGTTCGAAACAACAATATATACAACATTCAAACACTGACTAGTGACTACTACTGACATAAACAGCAAGACATGATAGTTCATAAGAAGTCTTGCTACACCACCAAAACGCACCCATCTGCAGTGCTCAGACTCTCATGATCCAGACAAGAATGACATTCTAAATAGTGGCAACTATTACATAGTAAGAGTGACATAGATGAGGATGACCAAATGACAAGGAGTATGCATACAAAAGAGAGAACTACCCATCCAGAACAAGCAGCAAATACAACAAATCATTCGAATAGGGATGATCCAACACCATCATAATTTGCAGCCCCGCTTTAGCCACCAGTGATTCGGAGACACCAGAACTCCACCCTTTCGATGCAACAGCCCAATTACCTATCAACCTGAAGGCTTCAACCACATCACTGCCTGTCGGACTTGAGACATCCAAGGATCAAAGTTAATCCAGATGACTTTGTCATTCTCACCTTCTTTTGGCTACAGGTTGTATCGTTGACAATCAGGGGAGTCTGCTCCCGAAGTCCTAGGGCTCGCCATGTAGACACAGTTTTCCCTAGCAAACAGAGCCTCTCTGCCATCAAGGTCCTTGCCAACGGCGATCTCCTGGTTAATCGGATAATTGAGTCCGAGAAACAGAGAGTGTGAACCAAGGCTGTTTACCCGCCTCCAACTCAAAAATCCTGAAGGCCCCAACAAGCTGGTATCCTGCTCATAGACGTAACAACCACTGTCCAGATACTCACATATTTCACGGTGCTTGTACACAGTGGGGTTTTTGCAATATAACTCTTCCGGCTCATGTGTGCGAATGATCATCAGTCTTTTGCCGTTGTCTGATCGAGCGAGGAACCAGTTGTGCTTCCCTGATTTTGGCAAAGGTGGTGTGATTACAAAGGATAGTAACTGTAGGGAGACTGCATCATATAAAAAAGGACAGGCATTGTTAATGTAAGATCAGCATTGTTCAGAGTATGAGTAGGATAATGCAAGAAACAGCATTGATCTGTCCCTGTTGGAACTGAGAGTAAAATACAGGGAAATGTATACTGGGTTCGAAAATATACAAGTGCCATGCATGGTTATACTCATGTTATCTCACAATCGATTCTTCACAGGAAACTACCATGTCATGCATGTTATGTAATCATGTTCTGTCCTCACAAACAAATTCTTCAAGGAAACTAATAGACCATGCATTGTTATATACTCATGTTCTGTGGGAAAAATTCTTGTGAGGATATTATTCTAGCCATTGATTGCTGAAGGGCGAATATAGGTATGTACACATGGTAAGCATTACAGGATTTCCCTACTTCCAAATATAGAGTTCTCCATATGCACATTTACTTCCCTAATGTATGGTTAGATGAAACCAACAGTGTGATGCATGTTTCTACATCATGAAAATGAGGAAACTAACATGGCTATTGATACACACTCATATTTAGTAGTATATAGATTACTATAAAGTAAGGAAAATATCCATATCTTACTATAAAGTATATAGATTACTATAATAGTGTGATGCATGGTTTGATTATTCAAGGGTACAAATTGGCTATAATGACATGGTCACAATCGCATGAATTAGCTCATTCCAAATATAGCTGATTTATGGCATCTCTAATACATTGCCATAGTTCTACTCAAATTGTGCTCAAATAGGGATATGCCAATCATCACAAAAAGTTCAAACAATGTCATGCCGTTATCATTAACATCAGACGAAAACAACTTACACGCGCCGTCCTAGCAATACGTGGTGCCATCTGCTTTGTCGATCGCGTAGATGATGCCATTGTGTTCAATAGCATCACAGAAGTGTGTATCAGCTTTGACGATCCACTGCAAACTGAGTTGAACAAGGCAATTAGCTTGAAGCTGATACACACTTCTGTGATGCTAAAGAGTGTGAAACAGAGAGTCCGAGAAACAGAGAGTCGAACAAGGCAATTAGCTTGAAGTCTGCGTAATCCGCATGTCATGTGGGCACTTGGCAGATTACAATCTTCTGCAAAACAAGGTCCATCCAACTGATGTGGTAATCTAGATGACTTGGACCATGACGGTAAAACCCTATATAATCCAACGGAGGAAGGATAATCTCATGGGAGGTCTGGAAGTTCACGAGCACCAACTTTCTCCCGTCTTCTCTGATGGCAGCCATCCAGTGGGAGTTCATGCCGACCCAGTACATACCTGCCAAGAAGTTTCGGGCGATGGTGATCGGATCGAAGTCGAGGGAAATGATGTACGGCGACCCACTACATACCTGCAAAGAAGTTTCGGCTAATGGAGGTCGGATTGAAGTCGAGGGGCATCATGTACGCCTCCGTATCATGGTGAGAAAATCTCGCAACACGAGATAGCAGCAAGCAGGGTGTCTTGAAAAGCTTAGGCCTCGCTTCGACGATGGCCGTGTGCATGTCCCTCGAGCATGCAGCCAGCCGCACGGCACTCAACATATCCATACACGAACAACAGAGGTCGAGGATGTCACTGGGGAGATTGCTCCAATCACGGCTCATATGGATGCTACGCGGTTCATGTTCAGCCATGGTGGAGTTTGGAAGGTGGGGTTTTTGGGTGCTTGATTTACGGGGGAGAAGGCTCTCGGTGCTGGAGCGGCTAGCGAGGGAATGGTGGTACTGGGGGAGGCGAGGGTACACGGGGGCAAAGTGAGATGATGAAGAGTGACCTCAGGATCTCCAGCGAGACGGAGATGGAGATGGATTGGTGCTAGGCGGGGAGAGGGAGACGAGGCGAGGCATGCTATACAGCGGCCGTGACAGTGACTGCACAGTGCACAAGGTGAGGCTGACTTTGGTAACCCGAACACGCCGCCTGGACTAGTGTCACCTCGGGCGCAGGGTCTTGTCACTTCACTGTGAGGACCGGATGAATAATATTTCAACCATCAAGTGTACCACAGTTGTACTACTACTAGTAGTAACATACGGAGTAGTACTGTATAGCGGAAATAGGTCTCCCATGCTAGCTGTTGGGGAACGTAGTAATTTCAAAAAAAAAATTCCTACGCACACACAGGATCATGGTGATGCATAGCAACGAGAGGGGAGAGTGTGTCCACGTACCCTCGTAGACCGAAAGCGGAAGCGTTAGCACAACGCGGTTGATGTAGTCGTACGTCTTCACGATCCGACCGATCCAAGTACCGAACGCACGGCACCTCCGAGTTCAGCACACGTTCAACTCGATGACGTCCAGCGAGCTCCGATCTAGCAAACCTTCACAGGAGAGTTTCGTCAGCACGACGGCGTGGTGACGGTGATGATGATGCTACCGACGCAGGGCTTCGCCTAAGCACCGCTACGATATGATCGAGGTGGATTATGGTGGAGGGGGGCACCGCACACGGCTAAGAGATCAATGATCAATTGTAGTGTCTATGAGGTGCCCCCTGGCCACGTATATAAAGGATGGAGGGAGGAGGAGGCCGGCCCTCACAGGGTGCGCCCAAGGTGTGGAGTCCTACTAGGACTCCCTAGTCCTAGTAGGATTCCACCTCCCACATGGAATAGGAAAAGGGGAAGGGAGAAGGAGAAGGAAGGAAGGGGGCGCCCCCTTTCCCTAGTCCAATTCGGACCAGTCCATGGGGAAGGGGCGCAGCCACCCTTGAGGCCTTTCTCTCCTTTCCCGTATGGCCCATTAAGGCCCAATATGAATTCCCGTAACTCTCCGGTACTCCGAAAAATACCCGAATCACTCGGAACCTTTCTGATGTCTGAATATAGCCTTCCAATATATCGATCTTTACCTCTCGACAATTTCGAGACTCCTCGTCATGTCCCCGATCTCATCCAGGACTCTGAACAAACTTCGGTCATCAAATCACATAAACTCATAATACCGATCGTCACCGAACTTTAAGCGTGCGGACCCTACTGGTTCGAGAACTATGTAGACATGACCGAGACACGTCTCCGGTCAATAACCAATAGCGGAACCTGGATGCTCATATTGGCTCCCACATATTCTACGAAGATCTTTATCGGTCAAACCGCATAACAACATACGTTGTTCCCTTTGTCATCGGTATGTTACTTGCCCGAGATTCGATCGTCGGTATCTCAATACCTAGTTCAATCTCGTTACCGGCAAGTCTCTTTACTCGTTCCGTAATACATCATCCCGCAACTAACTCATTAGTTACAATGCTTGCAAGGCTTATAGTGATGTGCATTACCGAGTGGGCCCAGAGATACCTCTCCGACAATCGGAGTGACAAATCCTAATCTCGAAATACGCCAACTCAACAAGTACCTTCGGAGACACCTGTAGAGCACCTTTATAATCACCCAGTTACGTTGTGACGTTTGGTAGCACACAAAGTGTTCCTCCGGTAAACGGGAGTTGCATAATCTCATAGTCATAGGAACATGTATAAGTCATGAAGAAAGCAATAGCAACATACTAAACGATCAAGTGCTAAGCTAACGGAATGGGTCAAGTCAATCACATCATTCTCCTAATGATGTGATCCCGTTAATCAAATGACAACTCATGTCTATGGTTAGGAAACATAACCATCTTTGATTAACGAGCTAGTCAAGTAGAGGCATACTAGTGACACTCTATTTTGTCTATGTATTCACACATGTATCAAGTTTCCGGTTAATACAATTCTAGCATGAATAATACACATTTATCATGACATAAGGAAATAAAATAATAACTTCATTATTGCCTCTAGGGCATATTTCCTTCAGTCTCCCACTTGCACTAGAGTCAATAATCTAGTTCACATCGCCTTGTGATTTAACACCAATAGTTCACATCACCATGTGATTAACACCCATAGTTCACATCGCTATGTGACCAACACTCAAAGGGTTTACTAGAGTCAATAATCTAGTTCACATCGCCATGTGTTTAACACCCAAAGAGTACTAAGGTGTGATCAAGTTTTGCTTGTGAGAGAAGTTTAGTCAACGGGTCTGCCACATTCAGATCCGTATGTATTTTGCAAATTTCTATGTTTACAATGCTCTGCACAGAGCTACTCTAGCTAATTGCTCCCACTTTCAATATGTATCCAGATTGAGACTCTGAGTCATCTGGATCGGTGTAAAAGCTTGCATCGACGTAACCTTTTACGACGAACTTTTTATCACCTCCATAACCGAGAAATATTTCCTTAGTCCTCTTAGGTAACTAAGGATAACTTTGACCGCTATCCAGTGATCTATCCCTAGATCACTATCGTTCCTCCTTGCTAAACTCATAGCATGGCACACAACTGGTCTGGTACATAGCATGGCATACTTTATAGAACCTATGGCTGAGGCATAGGGAATGACTTTCATTCTCTCTCTATGTTCTGCCGTGGTCTTGCTTTGAGTCTTACTCAACTTTATACCTTGAATACAGGCAAGAACTCTTTCTTTGACTGATACCTTTTGAACTCCTTCAAAACTTTGTCAAGGTATGTGCTTTGTGAAAGTCTTATTAAGCGTCTCGATCTATCCCTATAGATCTTGATGCTCAATACTTAAGCAGCTTCACCGAGGTCTTTTATTGAAAAATTCTTATTCAAGTATCCTTCTATGCTATCCAGAAATTCTATATCATTTCCAATCAGCAATATGTCATCCACATATAATATCAGAAATGCTACAGAGCTCCCACTCACTTTCTTGTAAATACAGGCTTCACCATAAGTCTGTATAAAACCATATGCTTTGATCACCTTATCAAAGCGTATATTCCAACTCCGAGATGCTTGCATCAGTCCATAGATGGATCGCTGGAGCTTGCGCACTTTGTTAGCACCTTTAGGATTGACAAAACCTTCTGGTTGCATCATATACAACTCTTCTTTAATAAATCCATTAAAGAAATGTAGTTTTGACATCCATTTGCCAGATTTCATAAAATGCGGCAATTGCTAACATGATTCGGACAGACTTAAGCATCGATACGAGTGAGAAAATCTCATCGTAGTCAACACCTTGAACTTGTCGAAAACCTTTTGTGACAATTCGAGCTTTGTAGATAGAACCACTACTATCAGCATATGTCTTCCTCTTGAAGATCCATTTATTCTCAATGACTTGCCGATCATCGGGCAAGTCAACCAAAGTCCATACTTTGTTCTCATACATGGATCCCATCTCAAATTTCATGGCCTCAAGCCATTTCGCGGAATCTGGGCTCATTATCACTTCCTCATAGTTCGTAGGTTCGTCATGGTCTAGTAACATAACTTCCAGAACAGGATTACCGTACCACTCTGGAGCGGAACGTACTCTGGTTGACCTACGAGGTTCTGTAGTAACTTGATCTGAAGTTTCATGATCATCATCATTAGCTTCCTCACTAATTGGTGTAGGCATCACTGGAACTGATTTCTGTGATGAACTACTTTCCAATTCAAGAGAAGGTACCACTACCTCATCAAGTTCTACTTTCCTCCCACTCACTTCTTTCGAGAGAAACTCCTTCTCTAGAAAGGATCCATTCTTAGCAACAAATATCTTGCCTTCGGATCTGTGATAGAAGGTGTACCCAACAATTTCTTTTGGGTATCCTATGAAGACGCACTTCTCCGATTTGGGTTCGAGCTTATCACGCTGAAGCTTTTTCACATAAGCATCGCAGCCCCAAACTTTAAGAAATGACGCTTAGGTTTCTTGCCAAACCACAGTTCATACGGTGTCGTCTCAACGGATTTCGATGGTGCCCTATTAAACGTGAATGCAGCTGTCTCTAATGCATAACCCCAAAACGATAGTGGTAAATTGGTAAGAGACATCATAGATCGCACCATATCTAATAAAGTATGGTTACGACGTTCGGACACACCATTACGCTGTGGTGTTCCAGGTGGCGTGAGTTGCGAAACTATTCCACATTTTTAAATGAAGACCAAACTTGTAACTCAAATATTTGCCTCCGCGATCAGATCGTAGAAACTTTATTTTCTTCTTACGATGATTTTCTACTTCACTCTGAAATTCTTTGGACTTTTCAAACGTTTCAAACTTGTGTTTCATTAAGTAGATATACCCATATCTGCTCAAATCATCTGTGAAGGTTAGAAAATAACGATACCCGCCGCGAGCCTCAATACTCATCGGACCGCATACATCGGTATGTATTATTTCCAATAAGTCCGTAGCTCGCTCCATTGTTCCGGCGAACGGAGTTTTAGTCATCTTTCCCATGAGGCATGGTTCGCAAGCATCAAATGATTCATAATCAAGTGATTCCAAAATTCCATCAGTATGGAGTTTCTTCATGCGCTTTACACCAATATGACCTAAACGGCAGTGCCACAAATAAGTTGCACTATCATTACTAACTTTGCATCTTTTGGCTTCAATATTATGAATATGTGTATCACTACGATCGAGATTCAATAAACCATTTACATTGGGTGTATGACCATAGAAGGTTTTTATTCATGTAAACAGAACAACAATTATTCTCTGACTTAAATGAATAACCGTATTGCAATAAACATGATCCAATCATATTCATGCTCAACGCAAACACCAAATAACATTTATTTTGCAATAAACATGATCAAATCATATTCATGCTCAACGCTAACACCAAATAACATTTATTTAGGTTCAACACTAATCCCGAAAATAGAGGGAGTGTGCGATGGTGATCTTATCAACCTTGGAATCTCTTCCAACACACATCGTCACCTCGTCCTCAACTAGTCTCTGTTCATTTTGCAACACCTGTTTCGAGTTACTAATCATAGCAACTGAATCGGTATCAAATACCCAGGGGCTACTATGAACACTAGTAAAATACACATCAATAACATGCATATCAAATATACCTTTGTTCACTTTGCCATCCTTCTTATCTGCCAAATACTTGGGGCAGTTCCGCTTCCAGTGACCAGTCCCTTTGCAGTAGAAGCACTCAGTTTCAGGCTTAGGTCCAGACTTGGGCTTCTTCCCGGGAGTAGCAACTTGCTTGCTATTCTTCTTGAAGTTCCCCTTCTTCCCTTTGCCCTTTTTCTTGAAACTAGTGGTCTTGTTAACCATCAACACTTGATGCTCTTTCTTGATTTCTACCTTCGTTGATTTCAGCATCACGAAGTGCTCGGGAATCGTTTTTGTCATCCCTTGCATATTATAGTTCATCACAAAGTTCCAGTAACTTGGTGATAGTGACTAGAGAATTCTGTCAATTACTATCTTATCTGGAAGATTAACTCTCACTTGATTCAAGCAACTGTAGTACTCAGACATTCTGAGCACATGCTCACTGGTTGAGCTATTCTCCTCCATCTTGTAGGCAAAGTATTTGTCAAAGGTCTCATACCTCTCGACACGGGCATGAGTCTGAAATACTGATTTCAGCTCTTGGAACATCTTATATGCTCCGTGGCGTTCAAAACAATTTTGAAGTCCCGGTTCTAAGCCGTAAAGCATGGTGCACTAAACTATCAAGTAGTTATCATACCGAGCTTTGTCAAACGTTCATAACGTCTGCCTATGCTCCTGCAATAGGTCCGTCACCTAGCGGTGCATCAAGGACATAATTCTTCTGTGCAGCAATGAGGATAATCCTCAGATCACGGATCCAATCCGTATCATTGCTACTAACATCTTTCAATTTAGTTTTCTCTAGGAACATATCAAAAATAAAACAGAGGAGCTAAACGCGAGCTATTGATCTACAACAACATAGACAAGCAAAAAACTATCAGGTACTAAGTTCATGATAAATTTAAGTTCAATTAATCATATTACTTAAGAACTCCCACTTAGATAGACATCCCTCTAATCATCTAAGTGATCACGTGATCCATATCAACTAAACCATGTCCGATCATCACGTGAGATGGAGTAGTTTTCAATGGTGAACATCACTATGTTGATCATATCTACTATATGATTCACGCTCGACCTTTCGGTCTCAGTGTTCCGAGGCCATATCTGCATATGCTAGGCTCGTCAAGTTTAACCCGAGTATTCTGCGTGTGCAAAACTGGCTTGCACCCGTTGTAGATTAATGTTGAGCTTATCACACCCGATCATCACGTGGTGTCTCGGCACGACGAACTTTGGCAACGGTGCATACTCAGGGAGAACACTTTTACCTTGATATTTAGTGAGAGATTATCTTATAATGCTACCGTCAAACAAAGCAAAATAAGATGCATAAAGGATAAACATCACATGCAATCAATATAAGTGATATGATATGGCCATCATCATCTTGTGCTTGTGATCTCCATCTCCGAAGCACCGTCATGATCACCATCGTTACTGGCGCGACACCTTGATCTCAATCGTAGCATCGTTGTCGTCTCGCCAACTATTGCTTCTACGACTATCGCTACCGCTTAGTGATAAAGTAAAGCAATTACAGGGCGATTGCATTGCATACAATAAAGCGACAACCATATGGCTCCTGCCAGTTGCCGATAACTCAGTTACAAAACATGATCATCTCATACAATAAAATATAGCATCATGTCTTGACCATATCACATCACAACATGCCCTGCAAAAACAAGTTAGATGTCCTCTACTATGTTGTTGCAAGTTTTACGTGGCTGCTACGGGCTGAGCAAGAACCGTTCTTACCTACGCATCAAAACCACAACGATAGTTCGTCAAGTTAGTGTTGTTTTAACCTTCACAAGGAGCGGGCGTAGCCACACTCGGTTCAACTAAAGTTGGAGAAACTGACACCCGCTAGTCACCTGTGTGCAAAGCACGGCGGTAAAACCAGTCTCGCGTAAGCGTATGCGTAATGTCGGTCCGGGCCGCTTCATCCAACAATACCGCCGAACCAAAGTGTGACATGCTGGTAAGCAGTATGACTTGTATCGCCCACAACTCACTTGTGTTCTACTCGTGCATATAACATCTACGCATAAAACCTGGCTCGGATGCCACTGTTGGGGAACATAGTAATTTCAAAAAAAAAAAATCCTACGCACACACAGGATCATGGTGATGCATAGCAACGAGAGGGGAGAGTGTGTCCACGTACCCTCGTAGACCGAAAGCGGAAGCGTTAGCACAACGCGGTTGATGTAGTCGTACGTCTTCACGATCCGACCGATCCAAGTACCGAACGCACGGCACCTCCGAGTTCAGCACACGTTCAACTCGATGACGTCCAGCGAGCTCCGATCCAGCAAAGCTTCACAGGAGAGTTTCGTCAGCACGACGGTGTGGTGACGGTGATGATGATGCTACCGACGCAGGGCTTCGCCTAAGCACCGCTACGATATGATCGAGGTGGATTATGGTGGAGGGGGGCACCGCACACGGCTAAGAGATCAATGATCAATTGTAGTGTCTATGGGGTGCCCCCTGGCCACGTATATAAAGGATGGAGGGAGGAGGAGGCCGGCCCTCACAGGGTGCGCCCAAGGTGTGGAGTCCTACTAGGACTCCCTAGTCCTAGTAGGATTCCACCTCCCACATGGAATAGGAAAAGGGGAAGGGAGAAGGAGAAGGAAGGAAGGGGGCGCCCCCTTTCCCTAGTCCAATTCGGACCAGTCCATGGGGAAGGGGCGCAGCCACCCTTGAGGCCTTTCTCTCCTTTCCCGTATGGCCCATTAAGGCCCAATACGAATTCCCGTAACTCTCCGGTACTCCGAAAAATACCCGAATCACTCGGAACCTTTCCGATGTCCGAATATAGCCTTCCAATATATCGATCTTTACCTCTCGACCATTTCGAGACTCCTCGTCATGTCCCCGATCTCATCCGGGACTCTGAACAAACTTCGGTCATCAAATCACATAAACTCATAATACCAATCGTCACCGAACTTTAAGCGTGCGGACCCTACGGGTTCGAGAACTATGTAGACATGACCGAGACACGTCTCCGGTCAATAACCAATAGCGAAACCTGGATGCTCATATTGGCTCCCACATATTCTACGAAGATCTTTCTCGGTCAAACCGCATAACAACATACGTTGTTCCCTTTGTCATCGGTATGTTACTTGCCCGAGATTCGATCGTCGGTATCTCAATACCTAGTTCAATCTCGTTACCGGCAAGTCTCTTTACTCGTTCCGTAATACATCATCCCGCAACTAACTCATTAGTTACATTGCTTGCAAGGCTTATAGTGATGTGCATTACCGAGTGGGCCCAGAGATACCTCTCCGACAATCGGAGTGACAAATCCTAAGCTCGAAATACGCCAACTCAACAAGTACCTTCGGAGACACCTGTAGAGCACCTTTATAATCACCCAGTTACATTGTGACGTTTGGTAGCACACAAAGTGTTCCTCCGGTAAATGGGAGTTGCATAATCTCATAGTCATAGGAACATGTATAAGTCATGAAGAAAGCAATAGCAACATACTAAATGATCAAGTGCTAAGCTAACGGAATGGGTCAAGTCAATCACATCATTCTCCTAATGATGTGATCCCGTTAATCAAATGACAACTCATGTCTATGGTTAGGAAACATAACCATCTTTGATTAACGAGCTAGTCAACTAGAGGCATACTAGTGACACTCTATTTTGTCTATGTATTCACACATGTATCAAGTTTCCGGTTAATACAATTCTAGCATGAATAATAAACATTTATCATGACATAAGGAAATAAAATAATAACTTCATTATCGCCTCTAGGGCATATTTCCTTCCCTAGCATGCCTCTGGGTTCACTTCACCTCCAGGTAGCATCCATATTGCGAGCAGAATCAAATTCTCGTGCATGCGGAAGCGCAAAGAAGGGCTTTTTCTTTTTTTAGGATAACCGCATATATTCCTTAACCAGAAAAGGTTGTGTCTCGCAGGCACGCGCCAATATCAATCCGAACTAGCTACGACATATTTTTTTGTGCAAAGAGATGGATATGTTTGTATATCTGTTCGTCCACCCAAGTGGGTTTTGCGTAGATCCCACCTATCAGGAGGGGTGCAGAAATAAAAAGTAATCATAAAATGTTTCGCCACGGTGATTCGAAAGAGTGACCTCAACTAACCAATGGCACATGTAGCGATAGAAGGATGGGCACGTACACGGACACGGACCACTCCTCAGTACGCTACCCGCATAGCCTTTTCGTTTTGCAGGTTGGTCTACCTAGTCGTCTAATCAACTGCCTGCATGCCACTTCTCCCATTTACTTCTCCATCGGGAACCGATTTTCCTCGGCTTCTTCACCTCTCCTTCATTTGCATTCAAACCCCACTGGACTGGATCACATCCTCCTTGAGTAATTCCCAAGCCCCTTTAAATAATCATCTTCTTCAGTTAGACTAGACATCTTAATCCTAATTCTCCAAACCATAGCCCTCTGGTCCAGCGGTTCCAAATGGCGAAAGAGATCCCTATGCAGGTTTTTAGCGTCAAACATGTCCTCGTCGAAGGCTCGTTGAGCATAGTTACCACCATCACCGACCACCCAAGGGTTGTTCGGGAGTGGATCAACAATGTATCCAACTCCCTCCAAAAGGTGGAGATGAAGGTCGTCGGTCTCGACGCAGAGTACACGGAGCGTGCCACTGGAAAGATCCAACGCACCGCCATCCTTCAGCTGTGCCTCGAAGATGAAGTTTTGGTGTATCACATCATACACGCACCCTCCATACCAAGTGAACTCCACGATTTCATGTCTCGGGAGGATATATACTTCTGTGGGGCAGCCATCGAAGGGGACAAAGAGAAGCTGGCGCCATACAACCTTGTCTTGAAAAACATCGCTGACCTACAAACCAGAATTCTTGTAGAGGATTGTGATAAAAAACACCATCCCTGTTCGACGTAGCAAATTCTGTGCTCAGAACAAATCATGAGAAGGGTGACGAGATGCTGGGATTAAGGTCGTCTGGATGGGATAATTATCCCTTGACCTATGAGCGGATAAAATATGCTGCCCTCGATGCCCGTGTGAGTTTCGAGATAGCTGCAAGGTCGAAAGAGCTTGTTGCGAAGCCGTCTCCCACAGAAAATGCGAAGAAGAAGAAGAAGAAGCTGTACCAGCAGCAGGGCATTATAGATGGATAAACTATTTCCTCTCTTGTAAAAATTATATTTCCTCTCTGTGTACATTGATATAGATGAACTATTTCGCTGGTGTGCATGTCTTTGGAACAAGTGTACTCTGTGTACATTGATATAGGTCCGCTTGACTATAATGAACTATTTATCCGCCTAGTTTTCTCTACTACTACTTGCAGTGAGAGGTATGCAATGCATGTGTCATGTCTACCGCGGCCGTCTACCGCAATGCATGTGTCAGTAGACATGACATCTTGTCCATGGAAGTTGAACCACGGCGACCATCATGTTTCTACCACTACCACACGCGATTCCCACGACGCTGCTCCAACCCACGCCACCACGTCCCCCGACGTGCGCCTCACCCCTCTCGGCCCCACCGCTCCTCTGCCTTTGTGTGCATGACATGTGGGCCAGCTGAACTGCGGCGACCATCAAGTTTCTACCACAGCCACACGCAATTGGACGCGGCTTGCATGCTCCACTCCTGGCTCCGATCCGTACTCCCACACCATCCAATTTTCATCCAGCAGCTATGACACATTTCGTCCCGGGCATCACTCCTCAGCCACAAATATAATAAATAAAATAAAGGCCTGTCTTTGCCTTCTACTTCTGTAATACTGGTAGTACCCACCGGTGTGGCCATCTACGCCTCGTAACACCCCGACGTCCAGCTGTGGCACCCTCGCCACGGCCAGGCCACCACCGGCCGGTTCATCTCGAACAAGTGAGTCGCGAACGCCGCCGCGACAATGGCCAGCTGGGCATCTCGAACCACATCGATGGCGATTCCCCGTAGCCGACCTACACTGGCCCGTGGCCGCACGCCGTTGAGCCACGCGTCAATGTACGACGGCAGGAACGGCTCCAGGCTCGCTAGCTCAACTACGTCAAGTGCATCACGTTCGCAAACCGGTATCTGTTGAGCAGGTTGCTCCCACCCATGAGCAAACACCTATACGTATCCAGCATTCTAGCCTCGCCGCTGAGTGGTACATCCTCGGGACGGTGCAAGCGGTCGGAATTTCGAGCCCAAGTCAAGCTATGTGCCCCAGGTAAATCACTGGCTCCCACCCGAGCTCATCCGGAGCGTGAGCTAGTAAACGTCATGCGGCACTTCACAACAGACAAGCACCTCGACATGCGTCGGCCGGGCAGAGACTTTACTTGGCCACAAACTCCATGGTCTCGTCCAAGATCGGTGTGGTACTGCAGTCGAACATGCGGGTAAAATACTACGGGAGCAGCTGCATGTGCATGGCCCAGACGCCGATGTTGGCGTGGAGGAGGTGCTACTCGCTGGCGGCGCAGCGTGCTACATGGGTTAGGCAGGCACCTGTTGCCACGCTCGGAGAACGAGCAGGAAAGGAAAGGGTCTTGCATGCGTGTACAGATTCATGCAGGAAATTATTTCCTGAAAATACGCCCTTTGTTTACCTTTTTTTTTAGGCTATAGATGACCCACACGAGGAAATCTATTACAGTATAACAATTGGATGAAAATTAGTGGTGCGGGAGTACAGATCGGAGCATGGGAGGGGAGCAGGCAAGCCTCGTCCCACTCAATTCCCATGATGCCGCTCGAACCCATGACACCACACGTCCGCCGACCTGCGACTCACCCCTCTCGGTCCCACCGCCCCTCTGCTTTTATGAGAATGACATGCGGGCCAGCCGCATTTAGGGTACACATATCATTGACTCAAAGGCAGGTGCAATAGCCGCTGAAGCTCGGTCCCGTGGGCCCCGAGAGGGAAATGTAACTCCTGCGCCAGGCCTTGTGGTGTTCCCACAGTACGAACTCATGCCAAACCCGGAATTTGTTTCTTACTACTACCAATGTGCCGGCCCGTGTGTTGCAATGGATCCAAAGTAGTAGAATAATACTTGTTCACAAACTTGAAATATAAACACTCTAGTTTTGATATACATATATCAGTAAAAATAAATTATGCTTCACTGAAGACATATTCCTCGGACTGGTTTGATGAGGTGAGGGGCGGGTGTGGCTGGTTTCAAGATAATAATAGATTTTTAAAACATTGGAGCAGATATTTTTCTAATATTTTGTAGCGTGGCACGGCATCTGGTGCACCTAAGCGTCTGAAAAAAAAGTGGAGTGCACTCTAAAGATATTTACATGCTCCCATTTAGTGGAGTGCACTCTAAACACATTATCTATTTGTTTTTCTCTAGCCTTTCCTAGCCATGCAACCAAGCCACATAAGCTAGTCATGCATGCAATCCATAAATTGCAATATACTCCAGCATGCAATGCCGCCACATCATCTATTTATGCCTGTTAGTCATAGGTTGTTTTTTGCATTAGTCCAAATATTAATGTTCCATAAAACTAAACTCCAAATGTCCGCCAGAGCTAAGGCAGAGGACGTACGACGGGGGCGGTGGAGGCGTCTTCGTAAGAGGAGGAGAGCTCGAAGGATAATCTTGCACGTCCGCCGCCACCTGCATATCGGCGCGGGACTCCTCGAGCGCCCACTGGAGCTCGCGCTCCTCCAGGGAGCGGCGGAGTCACGGGATTTTCCTAAACCACGATGGGCACCATGAAGTACTCCTCGTAACCGGGGGCGCCGTGCTCGCGTCCCGACTCCTGGGGTACTGAGCACCTGCTCAACCACCTCGTGAGCCGCGAGGATGCCATGCTCGCGGCCGTGCTGTTGGAGCACCCGCTCGTGCGCCTGAGCGGCGAGGATGCGATGTTCGCGGGCATGCTGCCGGAGCACGCACTCGTCCACGTCGAGAGCGGCGACGATGCGATGTTCGCGGGCGGCGATGATGCGATGCTCACAGGCATGCTACTGGAGAACGCGCTCGTCCACATTGTGAGCGGCGAGGATGCGATGTTCATGGGTGTGCTGCCGGAGCACGCGCACGTCCATGTCGAGAGCGGCAATGATGCGATGTTCGCGGGCGGCGATGATGCGATGCTCGCGGGCATGCTGCTGGAGAACGCGCTCGTCCACATTGTGAGCGGCGAGGATGTGATGTTCGCGGGCGTGCTGTCGGAGCACGCGCTCGTCCACGTCGAGAGCGGCGACGTTGCGATGTTCGTGGGCGTGCTCTCGACGATGCAATGCTCGCGGGCATGCTGCTGGAGAACCCGCTCATCCACATTGCGAGCGGCGAGGACGCGATGCACCTCCTCATGACCGACCAGGGCGTGCTGCTGGAGAACAGCTACCCCTCGTGGCCGACGAGGGCGAGCCGCAAGATCACACTGTCCTCCGTGTGGACAGTCAGCGCACGCTACTAGCGGCCGTAGAGGGCGTGCTCCACCTCGGCGATGTCGGAGACTCCGTCCTCTTCCCAAGCCGCGGCGCCGTCCACTTCGGCAACGGCTGCGTGCTTCGGTGGGTGTTGTGTCTGTATGGGAGCTTCGAGCTACAGTACCAGTGGGGGCGGGGGGTGACTTTTTCGTGGTTTCACTGAGGAGAAAAATAGAATCGGAAGTAGCACAATATGTTGGAACGTGTCGGAGGAAGGCTAGCAGGAGCAGTACAACAAACATCACATGCGCACCTTATTTTGAGAAGGGTTTAATGTAATTTGTGTGAAATGGGTCTGTGTGATGTACGAGTAGTACATCCATATCATTGACATTCATGCACGCAACAAACATTTGTGTGCATGATTTCACCATATTTTCTTATTCTGTTTGGGAGTGGATTTGATTTTTGTAATCGGAGCTCATTTTTGTACTTGGTTTCAATTTAGACTATGCATGTATTATTGCGAGAGATATATATAGAGAGAATATTTGTGTGACAAAGAGGGGGGCGGGGGCAGCGATACCTAACGAGAGAGGGGCATATGCGTGTTGGAAAGACTTTGTGTGTCGTAGAGAGAGGAGTGCCCGAAAGGGAGAGAGAGGGTGTGTGTGTGTGTGTTAGAGAGAGAGAGAGAGAGAGAGGTGCGTGTAACGTCGGGACTGACAAGGTTACGAGGTTGCGGATATGAGAGAGCGATAGTGTGTGTGCGATGAAGGGACACACAGACAGCGTCTGTTTGCGTGTGAGAGAGCTGGATAGACCTCGACAGCACGGTGATCTTGTCGTATGCACAAAATCAACTTGAATAACGAGATGGAGTTCCTCCAAGCAACCGAAGAATCGGCTAGAACTAAGATAATGCAATCGTAATTGCCAATATGAAGTAATTAAGGATAATGGTGGGGTTGCTGGTACTGAACAAAAGGCGGTAGTCCTACACACACCCCGCAAATGCAAATTATAGCGAAAACAAAACAATGTGTACACAACAACGCGAGTTCTAACGTAGAAAAAGGGTAGTAACCTTATTTATATCTATAGACTATATTACTGTATTTTTTATTTGTATAGTTATATCTATATCTATTCCACTCCCTCTGTTTGTAATTTACTCCGCACATATATAGCTTTGACAGCATCCAAAATTTATAAAGCTTGACCGAATTTGGTGAAAACAATATGAACATTTACACTAACAAATTGACACGATGTGGAAATAAAAGCAATGATGAATCAAATGATATATATTTGGTGGTTTATATGTTAATATTTTTTTCCTACAAATTGTTGAAAGTATACAAAGTTTGACTTTAGAGAAACCAATATGCGGTATATGTATTATACATTCTATATTCATTATTTTTCCGGAGTCAATGCGTGTATTTGCACATACACGATATAAACCGTTGATTGATGTTGATCCAATGGTCCAGGTGGCTGCAATTCGGATCTACTATAAGTACCCATACACGTTCTTCTTGAACGACCAGCACGACAGTGTGATCGACCCACACAAGAAGCTCTAAATAAGACCTCCAGACGTGCCACGTGGCTTCATGGGTGCCCCCCACATCATATTATTCATACTACATTGACTGAAATAAAGATAAATCACCCAAAACAAGATCTTCCCCTTTTTTGTTCCTACGATGCTATGCCGTGCACGTACCTAGTTGTATAGTGGTGGTAGTAGTAGTACAAACTTCGTAGTAGGTGTAGTACGGAGTGCTCCTACTCTATCAACGAGCCCCATCTGACACCAAATTTCTTGGCTTCCGTGCTACAGCTAGATCTTCCCCTCCTCGTTTCTGTTTTCCAACGCGGCGGACGGGGTGCGGTTTGCCGATAGTCGGTTTGCTCAATTGCGGTCCCACATCAAAGTGAAAATGCTAGGCAACACGCCTTCCCTAGGTATGTGGCATGCCGGACGGGCCGTGGAGTACTCCCGATTCCCGGGCGTGTGGGGGTGCGACGCGAACGAGGCAGGCCTTTTCCTTTTACCAGCAATGTGCCCGTGCATTGCAACAGATCCAAAGTAGAATAGTACTTGTTCACAAACTTGAAAGAAAACACTCTTGTTTTGATATACGTATATACCACTAAAAATATATTACTTTTCACTCAAAATATATTTCTCAGGCTGTTTTGATGAGGTGAGGGAGGGATGTGGTTGCTTTCAAGATAATAAGGGGTTTTCTGCACATTGGAGCAGAGAAGTGGGCTAAAGTTGTAAAAATGCCACAACTTACCTCACAGCCATTAGATGCAGATCTAATGGTCAGAAATGACGGATGGCAGATGCACCACCATCACCAACTGAGTCTTTTATGGGAGTAGAGAAACATGTATAAATTGTAACATTTGGTTCTGCTCCTTGGCACGATTGATAGATAGAAATAACGATTGAAAACGCTAGGGCGGGGCTTTTCCCGCCAGATAAGCAGGGTAGTAGCTAGGTTGGTACATCGTCGGTTTGGTCACATGCGGTCCCACATGTTGTAGTGATATAAAGCCTAGCCAATGTGCGTTGACCGGGGGGCGGAACGACAGTGTGGTATGCGACGGGGAAGGGACATGCTCAGCATGTACGTGTTCCAGTTTCTCGTTTTGAACTTGCGAACGTGACAGGCGTGCTGCACGAGTAGTTTTGAATTTATAGGTTCGGTCTCAGTTTTTGAATTTAGGAGTAATTTATAGGTCGGGTCAAGCATCGAACGTAAATTACGAAGTTGATTTAAAAGGTAAGCACAACTTATAAATTGACGGATGGAGTACTAGTTACAGTGATGCATATAATTGCCTGTAAATGTGAGCAAAGGGATCACACATGTCTGTATTGACTGGAACGAGAATGCAATAGCACAATAAGAATTAAGGCCATGATGATGCGATCGTAGTGGTGGTTACAGGAGGCAAGAAGAAAGATGAATCCATCAACGTATGACCTCCTCCTCCTCGACTCGGTGCGCCGGGCCACCGACCGACGGCTTAGGAGTGGCGGCTTTTGTGGCGAGGTCAAGGTGCTTCTCAACAAAGGCGTCCAAGGCTTCCAGCCGGTTGAGGAAGGCCAACGTCGTAGCGTCCTCACCGGCCTTGTAGATACCTATGTACACGACTTCCTCGTACACGTGGATGTGTAGGTCAACGAATTCTTGCAGGGCGAGGAACCTCGCGGCGAGCGCGACCTCCAGGTGGACATTCTTCGTTGCGTCGGTGGGCAGTCGCAGGGCCACCAGTGCTTGAAACAGGTTCTCGCCATGGAGGCCGATTAGGATGGCAGGCAATGAGGAGCCTGGGCGCGCGGGCTAGAGGAGTACGGTGATGTCATCCGCGAGCTTCTTGACGATGGTGAACTTGTTGATGGTGGCAACGATCATCTGGTCCAACTGAGAGTCGTAGCTGGCATCGACGATGGCCATGAACCAGTCGGTCGCCAACACCGTCTGGAGACGATCCTCGATGCCATGCCACAGGCCGATGTCGTGGACCATCTGGCACAGCCACTGGCCGCTCGTGCGCATCGCCGCCATGGGTCTGGAGTGAGCACTTTTGCGCTTAGTGTAGGTGCTTAGGTGCGTACGATGTGGTAGATGCATTGGAATGGAGGGGCGCCTTTATATGAGTGCAAACTGCGTAGCATTCACATCGTGCTGCCTCTTTTCCCCGCCCTCCTCCCATTACTTCCCTCATGCATTCAGCATGCTAATTGAAGGAGAATGCATCATTGGCCGTTCAACATTTCGGGAACCACTACCCTCTCCCTCGTCTGCATTAAAGCCGTATCGGGAACTGTCCTGGTTTACTAGTAGCTGTCAAATCGAATAGTACTGCACTGCCCGCTGCACGCCCGGCTGAACACGCCTCCTCGCCTCCATCAAACGCCTCCATTAAACCCGCATGCAAACCAAGAAACCTACTCCGGCCACACGTCCGTTCATGAGCGGGCCGGAATTAAATGCAACGCCGGCCGAGCTCCTCCCGTCCGCCCTCAGTTTAAACGAGGCCAGACGCCGGCCAAGCTCCTACCGTCCGCCCTCTATTTAAACGAGGCTAGACAGTGGGCAAGAATCGCACCCCTCCGCCGCTCCCCCATCTCCTCCTTCACCATTTTCTCCACTCTTCCGATGGCTTCCGAGGAGCCGTTCTCCGGCATACTACCCGGCTGGGTGGCCCGCCGAGCCCTCCGGATACGAACGAGGCCGCTCGGTGCTTCACCTACCTCGCTTGGCCCGACGAAGCCAGTTGCTGCCCCAAGCCGGCGCGTGGTTCAGCAACTCGCCGCTCCAGTTCAGCTTGATGAGGACTGGCGAGTTGCTCCACGCCGGCACAACGGCGAGCACGGCGAAACGGGCGTCGTCGCTGCCGCGTCGTACCGCACCACCAGTGTCTGCGGCCGCGCCTCCCGTGTTTGTGGTGGCCGCGCCTCCCGTGTCTGTGGGCGGGTCTCCCGTGCCTGCGGCAACGCCATGCAGGCAGAGGCAGAAGCCGGGTGCGCCGAGAGCGACGAGTCGGTGGCCAGCTTCTCCGTGTCCGCCGCCATCATCGAGGAGAAGTAGAACATGGCAGGCCGCCGCCACTTGGGTCTCATGAAGGCCACTGCCGAGGCAACGACTGCGTATTCAGGTGGTTTCTTTGCACGTACAGTGTACATGACTTGCAGGGTGGCTACAGATTCGTACAGAAAGTTAAAAAGAAACAAATCCATCCTTAATCTTGTATTCTAAGTACTCTGTGGGTTCCACTGTCAGTACAGTAGCGAAAGAAGTATATATTTAAAAAATATAATATAAAAATCTAAAGTTAAAGACAGAATTCGAACTCAGGTCATCGCGTTGCGAGCATCCGGCGCTAACTAGTCCAGCAGATGTTCGTTATGGACAATGCTGGAGATATATCTCTATGTCTACTCTTATAGTAGAAAACAGAGTTGGTGGTGATGGTGTGCCTGCCGTCCTGCAATATAGGCCGTCCGATTTATATCTGACGGATAGGAAGGAAACTATGGCAATTTTACAAAAATATACCCACACCCCTCTCCACATTTGCAAATAAGGCCTTCCCTCGTTCATCTTTTCTCTCACAAGATAAACTACTCATACAAATGCATCTTGATGTTCCGTGCAACGCACGGGCATCTTGCTAGTTTCTTTTTAAATGGTTACTGCGATAATTGGGTTGAAGTGATATATTTTATGTCTACCCCGAATGATCTCAAATTCACTAGTAGTAACAAAGAAAAGGTTGCCTTGTTAATTAACAAAAATCAGGGTGAAAACTATCACATGAGGCCGGTAAAAACAAGGCACACTGGGTTCAGCGTCATCGTCACTACAGCTGTGCACGCGCGAGAAGTCTACATATCAAGGGGGCTGCGGAGAGAAAGACGTATCGAGTGTGTGTGAGCAAGGCACAGAGACACAACTAGCGTGTGTGTGTGTGTGTGTGTGTGTGTGTGTGTGTGTGTGTTTGAGAGAGAAGCCAATTGATAGATTAAGATCAGAATCGAGTTGTCACCCTTGCTGTCATTGTGGGGGTGGGGAGGGGGGAGGGAGAGAAAGACGTATCGAGAGTGTGCGCGTGGTAGGCACAGAGGCACAACTAGCGAGTGTGTGTGTGTGTGTGTGTTTGAGAGAGAAGTCAGTAGATAGATTACTATCAAGGTCGAGGTGCCACCCTACTTCTTCGGTGTCGGGTAGTGTGTGTGTGTGTGTGTGTTTGAGAGAGAAGCCAGTAGATAGATTAGTATCAAGATCGAGGTGTCACCCTACTCCCTCGGTGTCGGGAAGTGTGTGTGTGTGGGTGTGGGGGGGGGGGCAGTGACACTTAGATATAGGGAGAAGGAGTTTGTGTAACACATATCTATACTAAGGGATAGGTAGATAGCATGTGTGCGAGGCATACTTAAAGCATCATGGAGATAAACAAGCGGTGTGCATGCAAGTGCCGGAAAAAATGAAGAGAGAAACAATGTCTACGCGCGAGCGCGCGCGCGCGCGCGTGTGTGTGTGTGTGTGTGAGCGAAATCTCAAAACAAAAGGTGCTCTGCTGGAATCCCATTGTATGTATTCATATGGTTCCGGGACTCGAGTTAACCTTAGGCATATGTGTGCGAGACATAATTATACTTTGAGACATTAGTGGCGGTGCGTGGGCGGAATTAAAGGGGTGGGCATGTTCGACAGAGAGAGCGTGTGTGTTTCTGTGTGAGAGACTTGTAGGACGGGGTAGAAAGACGAATTCTAACCTTGATGGAGGGAGAGAAATACACGAAGTGCGCGTGTGTGATTTCGATGCCCACGGAAAAATGAGATATGTATGCGTGTGAGAGAGATTGCACAATTCATTCACGTATCACTATCTAGCGATCGTCGACGAGCATCGCTTGAACAGAAATCAATATCTACTTCATATTGTGGCCAAAGATACAATATCGATTCAACGCTATAAAGATTGGACACTCACATATCACATTTTTTTCCAAATAATCCTTTTCAATTGTGCATGCCAAAGTTACAGTGATGTTTCTTCAAACAAGCACTGTAATTATCATGTACATGCACCATTGTTAGTCTTGCATTCAAATTCATTAGTCTTGGATGATTTAAGGTTCTATTATGAAGTAATATATGTAATATTCATATATGAATTCAACGGGTACGCAATTTATGAAATGGAGGCCATGTAATCATATGAGGTAACACTTTTAAGTAGCGGAGTACAATATCCATTTTTTTGTGGGACTACCATATCCATTTCTTTTTGTGCGCCTCTACAATAACACGTCAATGCATTATGTTTAAAGTAAATAACCAATGGCACTAAATTATATATTTACACGAGAAATACATAGGCTGAGCGTTTGATCCATTTTTTTGTGAACGCGCCTCTACACCCGTACGATTGGCCGCGCCCGTGTGAACGTCCAAGTTATCGGTGCATCATCCCGAGTTATTGTCTTTTTTTCTGGGATGGACTTCATACCAGTTATTAACTGCTGCCGTGTGCCCCGTGTACACAGTCTCGCATGACCTTCCCGCTAGCACTGTCCAAAATTAGTTGAAACTGGATACGAACGATCCCGCGGGCGGCAAAATCTCCCGCCTCCTTCTAAAATTTCCGCCACCTAGTCTTTAGCATGCGAAATTCCCCTTTTGTCCTTCGTGCACGGAGAACAATAGTTACAATACGGCCCTCATTTACATAATAGGTCGGGGCTGCTTTGGTAACTTTCGGTTCCCCCCACCACACGGCACCCCCATTTCCTCTCCCCATCCCGTAAAAACGACTAACTCCACAACACCAGAGCATCTTACATCACGTCGTCCGTACTTCATTGGCCTTTCTACCCCTCCCCTCTCAAAACCCTAGACTGCTCATCCACCGGCGTACCAGAGCCCATTCACTGCCAGCGGCGTCCACCTCCCCGGATCTGCTTCTACGACCGCATCTACCCCTCCCACCTCCCCTAGAAACAAGTAGATTGCTCATCCACCATTGTACCACAGCCCATTCAGTGCCGGCCTTGTCCACGGCGCCAGATCTGCTTCGCTGGTACTCTCGTCAACCGCAGCGCATCTACAGCGGCTCCTTCGTACTCCCCACCGGAGACGCTTCGTCCACACCCCCGGAGCCGCCCCACCGACGCCCCCGTCGATGGCCTCTAATCCTCTTCACCGACACCTTCCTCAACCCTACCGGAGCCGCTTCGCTGACACCATCCCCAACCCTACCGGAGTAGCTTCGCCTATACCATTCTCAACCCTACCGGGGCCGCTTTGCAAACGCACAAGTCCACGGCCTCAGATCCGCTTCGTCGCACCCTCGTCCAACCTACCGGAGCAGCTTCTGACGCCCCGTCCACGGCCGCAGATCCGCATCGTCGACACCATCCTGAACG
This sequence comes from Thinopyrum elongatum, assembly GCA_011799875.1. Lineage (NCBI taxonomy): Eukaryota > Viridiplantae > Streptophyta > Magnoliopsida > Poales > Poaceae > Thinopyrum > Thinopyrum elongatum. The sequence goes on along the minus strand of CM022297.1, from coordinate 485,007,361 downwards.
CAACCACCGGAGCAACTTCACCGACGCCCTCGTCCACAGACTCAGATCCGCTTCGCCCACACCGTAGTCCACCCTACCGGAGCCGCTCCACAAACACCCTACTCGACGGTTCTAGATCTCCTTATCGGACCCCGACAGCCAGCGCAGCGTCATCACCCTTGACATTTCTAACCTGATTCCCACCGTCTGGCAAGATGCCAAGCACCCGCCACGGCTTAGGTACTTGTCACCTTTAAACCTGTCCAGCATCACCTGCCCGATGTACTTCAAATATACTAACAGGTTGCTGTTACATGTTATGCAGCAGGCAAAAACTACAAGGATGATGTTTCTTCCGGATCTAACAGCTTGGCCAACCAAGATCCTAGACTGAGGCATTGCTATGATCTTGTAAGTGCGTCTCTCTCTCTTGTGTTGTTGTGTGCCTGCCAGCGTGCTTTCCTAGGATTTTCGACCAGTAATCCCTTTGTGCAGATAATGATTTCCACTACTGGCTGCGAAATTCAAGATGTAGATGTCATACATGATACTCCCTCCATTCCTAAATATAAGTCTTTCTAGAGATTCCACTATAGACTACATACAGAGCAAAATGAGTGAATCTACACTCGAAAATGCATCTATATACATCTGTATGTGGTCCATACTGGAATCTCTACAAAGACATATATTTAGGAACAGAGGTAGTACATTACACAAAATCGTAGGTGGCATGTAGGAATTCCAGTGCACTACATTAGGCTCCCTTAGAGTGCGTGCTAGTCCAGCACACAGAGTCATGGCTAGTTTATGCTACGCACACAATCGTTAATTGGTGGTTTAAATATGCGCAAGGGATATGCAATGTATTATCATGTAGAGATATCTGAAACTAGCCGTGTCAACTTGCAGATAGGGTTACGCAATGAAAAAGTACAAGATGTATGTGGCAATTTCATGGAACATCGCAAAAAAAGGAGTTGAGCCTATACAGTGTGCTATGGTATGTCACTCCGGCCCAGTTCTTTTGCAGGATTCTCCCAGAATCTGTCCCTCTCTAGCTTCTCCTAGAATCTTTGACCCCCTTTTGTTTTACAATCCTAACTAATTAGACCCTAACTAGATAGGATTGTAAAACAAATGGGGATCAAAGATTCTGGGAGAATCTGGGTAGGGGTCAGATTCTGGGAGAATCTGGCAAAAGAACTGGGCCGGAATTGCAATCATTGTGACATGTTATTTCTATGTCAGTTCTATTGGCCAAGTTTCTTAGGGACAGTTATTTCGAGTTATCCTAAGAAAATAAGCACCTTTGAATATAAGCTCTAGATAATAAGCCAACCAGTTCTTTTCATTGCCTGCCTTTTCAACTTATCTGTGGTATGATCAGTGAAAAGTCTAGATTGCATTATATTTTGTCATTTTGCTGCCCATATGAAAATTAATTTGACTTGCAAACATCACAAGTTGAACCCAGTGCAGCAATTAATATGATAGGAAGACAGACCATCAATATTTGTTCAAAATGCAAATACAAAGATACCATCTACTTGGCACAATCTACTTTGGTCAATGTCTTCCATAGAGATCCCATTGCCTAATTTAAATGAAGAACGCATGACCTAAATTTAAATGAAGAACAATTATTTATCGAAATTTGATGGTCCAAGTGGCTGGTTATTATCATATAGCAGCACCACCTGAAAGCATCATATAGCAGCAGCAACAGCTCATAGCAACTCATCATACAGCAGCAGCAGCAGCAGCAGCTAGCAATTCATCATATACCAGCAGCAGCTCATAGCAATTCATCATATAGCAGGAGCAGGAGCAGCTCATAGCAATTCATCATATAGCAGCAGCAGGAGCAGCTTATAGCAACTCATCATATAGCAGTAGCAGCAGCTCATAGCAATTCATCATATAGCAGCAGCTCATAGCAATTCATCATATAGCAGCAGCAGGAGCAGCTCATAGCAATGCATCATATAGCAGCAGCAGAAGCAGCTCATAGCAATTCATCGTATAGCGGATCAGAATGAAAATTTGGCAAAAAATCAGAGGAGATCCTCACCTTGTTGGATGAGCTCATCCTTCAACAGCACCTCAAGGCCATGGCCTGGGAGGAGGGAAGGGGAACGAGGTGCCTTCTGCTGGAGTGGGGCATCGGTCGTAGTTGTGCGGCGCCCGTCGAAGTAGTGCATTGGACGAACCACAGCGGAGTAGCTGCTGGAGACCATGAGAATGAGGGGCGGCGCCAGAGGGAGGAGCAGTCGGGGAGATTTGGCCCTACCCGCCGGCCATGTAGCCTAGCTGGACAGAGCATCATCGAGGACCAGGCCAGATGGGACCAGTGGCGACGGCTCGCTGGAGGAACCCTAGCGCTGCAGGCAGGGGATCGAGGTAGATGGAAAGGGGAGAGGAGATGCAAGCGGGCAGGGCAATGAACGCTTGCGTGTTTGTCTTTACTTGAGGGTTAGGTGTGACGCGAGCGTGAGCAGTGGCATTTTGAGTGTAATATAGGCAAACAACAGAGTCATTTCACTATTCCCTTTCCATTCAATTTTTAGTGAGCTTCTACCCGAAGCACCCCCCCCCCTCCAAAGCGAAATAATTTAAGCCCAAGCCCATAACTCAAAAATGACTTCTTTACATCTTTTATGGCTTATTTTGACAATAAGCTCTGAAAAGGCGGAATAGAACTGGCCCTTAACCTGCAATTCAATTGTGCGTGCAATGATGAATCACTCCTGCCTGCTATAGTGTACATTTAGGCATCATACATGGCATAACCTAATACATGTGCATTTCATTATAGAATCTAAAATATGCAATGTTTATGTTAGTTCATACGTTGCACATGATGTTTAAATGCCCCTTAAATCTAGTCAGTCAAGTGATGGTCTTTAAACCTCCTTCTATGCTTCTTTTCTTGATATGTAAGATTTGCTCACACATCTGTTCAATTGCTTGTTTGTATCAGCCAACCATACTATGACTGTTTGCTTTGATTACTTGATGTTCTTGACCTAACAGAGCTTGTCAACGATTTAAACACTAAGGGCTGCTGTAGTGGGGGCTTGTATAACTCATAGGTGACATAAAGGTTTGGTTGTACACTAAAGTAGGCTCTCCAAGAGTACCTGGAGATCCAGTTCGAAGGTATGCCTAGTTTTTACACAGTGCACAAATAGTAAATGCTCATTTCATTGTGTGCAAGAGATGTGACATGTTTTATTATGTGGTGTTGTTTTGTTATAAACTCATCCTTTTGTGTTGTTCACAGACTGGAAAGTATGCATATTTATCTTCCAAGGAGACAAGTAACTAGTTTGTGTCACCTTGCAGAGGGGGTGCAATGAAGATAAGATTGAGGATTTCCAAGGACAAGATGTTAGGAAGGAGCCTTGCAAGAGAAGGAGGGGCAGCACTGAGCCTGTTCAACCAGTTATGGTAAGTCACTGTATTACAATTACCAGGACATCCTATTTGTCTGACATTGTGCTTGCGTAGGGTTCTTCACCTGTAACCCAGTCATTGGGCCATTGATTAGAAACCCCTCCGCTCACTACTATATGATGTTCTAACTTTTTTGTAAATCAGATGTATGTAAACACATTTTAATGTGTCTGTTCACTCATTACGGATGTAGTCTACTTTTAAATATCTAAAACATCTTATAGTGATGAACAGTGTGAAACTGCTTCCTGCCATGGTAGAGTTGTCGATGTCATAAATGTCATAACCAAACGCATATTCACATCCATAGCCCCTTATCATTACTAGGATATTGATTACATACTAGTCGAGATACTTCATAGGGGGCAAACAATGTTACATTACTTGTTCCTTTATATAGTAAATGTAGCTAGGCCATGGATGTTATTGAGGCGTGCATGTATGCATGCTGCCAACTCAATAGTTCAATTGCTTGTTTGTTTCAGGCATAGTTAAATTGCTCTTTTCAGTTGCTTTATTTGTCCTCAGTTAATGAGATGCCCAAACAATGATGCCTGATGTTGGGTATTTGTATAACTATTAGTTGACATAATTAAAGGCCTTACCATTTAATTACTCTGGCGAAGTGTGCCTGAAGCTTTGAAGTCTATTAACCAACTATTACTGCATGAGGCTCACAATCTAGTTTATACTAGGCTAATGATTACATAGTTTTGCTTGCTGTAGTAGGTTTGTATGAATCCCTCTGCTGTTCATTATGCTCCCTAAGACTTTAATTGAGCTACAGAATGGCCAACTGCTTGCTTACTTATACGCAATATATATGTTCAGTAGCTGCGTGTGGTCTAAATTTGTAACCTGTCTGTGTTTTGGATTTGGCCCCAGCATCATGCTCCTCTGGTGAGCTAAGAGAGATTTCTGTATGCGGGCTGCACAGACTACCATTTTTATAATTTTTAAAATAGCACCTGCTTATGCTTCATGACGTGTAACATTATTGTTAGTCCTGTTTTGCCATGTACAAAATTGTCTGTCTTGCTCGCTTCACTGTTGTAACTATATTTTTGCCCTAGTCATGTGTACTTACAGAAACATTTCAGGATGAAGTGACATCAACACAAAGATCTACGAGTAGTGCGGCATGGCTGTTACCAAATGATTATGGATTGGAATTGGAATGTGCTGATGTTCTCGAGCATCAACTAGAGGTGGCAAGACAACGTGTACATGATTCTCAACATGCAATCAACAAGTTGAGACTGGAGTTGTAGGTATTAGATGCAGGAGTCAAAAAAATGAAACGAGACACTGAGGTAACCACGAAGGAATTGGAGATTTTACAGACTAAAATTTGTGCTATCTGAATCCGGCCAATCCTATTTTCTGAAGAGATTATAGTTCAAATGGTAAGTTCTGTTGATGCGTGTCCATGATGTATGAGCTTTATTTGCCCAGTGTATGTAATTTGTTGTTTGTGTACGCTTTATTATCACTGGTGCCGAACTATAATGCCTAGTGGGTATAATCGGCTGTAATTTCTTTATTGTATAGTGTAGGATTATTCTATGTTTCTATGCATTAGTCTCTTTATTGTATAGTGTATGTTTTTAGAGGCGATAGTATAGAGTAGGATAATTCTTTGAATATGCAACATCGTTGAAACGGGGGCCAACACGCCCAAACATTACCTGGACGCCATCCGAACGAACAAATATGTGTAGTCAAAGCGGGCCTTAATTGGGCTGGTCAAATTAATATTTAGTGGATCCCAAATGATGTGGCCCACCGTAACAACGGCTCTTAGCAGGCCGTTAACAGGCCGAAAGCTTGATAGAGCCGTATAAATGGAAATGGCCCGCGGGCCTCTAGCAGGCCGAAATAAATGTTAATTTTGTCTCGGCCCTTTTACTTTACGGGCCAGTAAGAGGCCGAAAGTGTTTTGGGCCAGAAGAGGCCCAATTTGCAAACTAGGCTTTTAACAGGCCGAAAGTCACGTCGGGCTGAAATTATGCCCTGCGGAACGTGGGCCGCTAATGGACCCAAAATTAGGTTGCACAGTCAAAGGCCCAACTGTTGTGCGGGCCGTTAACAAGCTGAAAGACAAAATGGACTAGGAATTGGCCCATTTACCGAATGGGCCGAGGAAAGGCCTAAAGTCACAACGGGTTAGAAGTTGGCCCAACTGCAGAATGGGCCGAGAAAAGGCCGAAAGACGTTCCGGGCCGTTAACGGGCTGGAACTGACGATGGGCTGCTAACAGGCCGAAAGAAGGTCGGGCCGTAATTGGGCCCAAAGACGTAGCGGGCCGTTAACGGGCTGGAACTGGCGATGGGCTGGAAATTGTCAAATCTAGAATGGGCCTTTGATGGGTCGATTCTGTGTAACTTGTATGGGCCATGCTTCTGAATGGGCCTGACTCAAGTAGGCCGCAAATGGGCCGGCCCGCTTATTTTGATAGGCCCGGCCTTTTAATCTAAATGGGCCACTGTTGGGCCGAGCCATGTGTCGATGTACCATAGGCTTGTCCCGTCCACTCGCTTGATGACACCTGTCCCAACGCGGAGCTGACACGTGGATACTAAGGTGAATCGGAATTTTACACGTGGAAAATCCCCATTGGTCCAGGCGGTTAACGGGTTATCGGATCCAACCGAAACCCGATAGCTTAACGGCGACCCGTTACGGTGGATGTCACGTGTCGGTTACCCTTGACGAAAGCACTTCCATGACGCGCCATTTATCATCATGGAAGTGGACACTTCCGTGATGATAATTTTGGTATTGTCATGGAACACTTCTACGACAGCACATGTATGACTATCTTGATTCTGTCATAAAATCATCATGGATGTACATGCATGATAGAAAACGTGACCTACTGTGACAAACACGTATCATCATGGAAGTGGTTTTTTTTTGTAGTGTAGAGGAAAGACAACATACATCTCATCAAAATATCGAACGAATACCAAATTCACATGATTACTTATAACAAGATTTCTCCCATGTCCTCAGAAACAAACGTAACTACTCACAAAGCATGTTCATGTTCAAGATCAGAGGGGTATTGAATATCATTAAGGATCTAAACATAGGATCTTCCACCAAATAAGCGAACTAGCATCAACTACGAAGAGTAATCAACACTACTAGCAACCCACAGGTACCAATCTGAGGTTTTGGGACAAAGATTGAATACAAGAGATGAACTAGGGTTTCAGAGGAGATGGTGCTGGTGAAGATGTTGATGAAGATTGACCCTCCCTCGATGAGAGGATCGTTGGTGATGACGATTGCTTCGATTTCCCCCTCCCGGAGGGAAGTTTCCCGGTAGAATAGCTCCGCCGAAGCCCTAGATTGCTTCTGCCCAGGTTCCACCTCGAGACGGCGGTGCTTCGTCTCGAAAGCTTCCTTCTACTTTTTTCTAGGTCAAAACCCTCCATATAGCAGAAGATGGGCACCGAACAATGGCCAGGGGGCCCACAAGCCTGTGGCCTCCTGGTGGGTCCCCTTCGGTTGTTTCTTCACCTAATATTTTTTATATATTCCAAAATAATTCTCCGTAAAGTTTCAGGACATTTGGAGTTGTGCAGAATATGAATCTCAGATTTGCTCCTTTCCGGTCCAGAATTCCAGGTGCCGGCATTCTCCCTCTTCATGTAAATCTTGAAAATAACAGAGAAAAGGCATAAGTATTGTATCATAATGTGAAATAACAACCCATAATGCAATAAATATCAATATAAAAGCATGATGCAAAATGGATGTATCAATGCTCTTAGCGCCGTTGATTCCTCTAGCTCATTGAAAAGAAGAATGTGTGAAGACTGGAGTCACACCGAGCTCATGCGAACACCAGATTTAAAATGGATTGCAGTCCTTCTTCGCTGATCATTTTGAAGCCACAAAAGGTTATCGATAATCGCCAGACCTAGAAATACACACGACGTGTTGCCCGATCGATTGCACCAAATGTTTGGCCTGCAATAATATAAATCAGTTCATCATAGGTCAATCATTTTCCAGTGAAGCCAAACGCGCATTCCTGCTGACTCAAATCACGGTTGGAATAGGCGTCAAGCTACCACCGTCGAAAAGTACACTGGTCGGTGGAGTGATCCACCAGCAACCAGGTGCACGCACGGACGCCACATGTACATTCTACGAGTCGGAAAATCAAGGGAGTAGTCGAATGGGGCGATTCCAAATCTGAACCATTCATTTGCTTAGTTCCAAAATCGTTCTTACAGCAAGATCGGCTAGAAAATAAGAAGTATACCTTCAATTCAAGCATGTGTGATCGAATATTTAATTTTTTGCTCAAAAAATAATTACATTAGAATTCTTGATCACCATGTCAAGCCATCAATCCAAGGACGATTGTATTGTAAGCTGCATTATTCGTTCGAGCATAATTTTGAGGATTACGGTATGTTTCGTCTAATAGTTCAATCGTTCATTGATAAAAGACAACTGAAATTTGTTGAAATACCAAGGGATGACCAGTCTATTCCGATTGGTCCTGATAGGAAAAGGTTTTTGCATCGGTTTCTTCAAGCCTATTCATTAAGAGATGAGAAGGTAAAAACTACGGATGATGGGATCAAGCATTCAAGTAAGGAAATTGTTCAAGTGTGCAATGAAGATATTCTTGAGAGTGAGAATTCCATCGAAGCTACAATGAAGACATCAAGCACTGTCGTGGGAGCAAGAAAATTCAAAGGTTGGTGCATGCAAAGCCAAAAATAAAACAAGGGCTGAAATAAGCATGAGGGTAAGAAATCGAAAGTCACCTTCGATGAGATATTAAATAAATATCAAAATAAGAGTGAAGAGAAGAATGCTTATCGGCCAAATCATGCAAAGAAGCAAAGATCACCCCCTAGGCGCAACCTTGAATACCGGTATTGGTGAAGGAAGAAAATTTCAATGCAACATATTCATATTTTCATCGAGATGGTTAAATTTGCCTTTTATGCGATTTTGATCTGAGATCGTTTACTGCCCAAAAATAACCCGCAAGGTGCAACCAATTTTTAGACCGAATAGTTTTGAAAAGTTTGGACCAAATCATCTTAATTGAACCCAAATTAGGGTTTTGGACGTAAACCTAAGACTTTTTCTTGCACGGGAAGTCCATCCGCCTCTTATATAACTAAGGGGTGACGGTCGATTGAACAACACACAATCGGACAATCACTCTACTATTTTTTTTCCTATATCTTTTTATTTGTCCCTCGTTTATCTTCTTTCTTGTTCGTCGTTGTTCTTCATTTTCGATGGCAGCGATCCACGAGGCCCTAGGGGCGATTAGGTCAACCTAGGGCAGCCCATTGCAGTTGTGCGCCCTGACGGAGTCCGTCCCTGGCGTGTGGGGTTTCAGGTCAACAAAAGCGCCCGTCGGATTGCTTGCATACCGCGCTTCCGGCCGGATCTCCTTCAATGTGAGTTGCGATGTATCACCCTTGCCGTGGAGGGTACACAGTGACGTATTCGTGTGCGAACCCATATGTGCGTCGCGGAGATGAGAATCGAAAGTCCTCACCTATTTATAACAAACTTTTATATTTGTCCAACACTTTTTTCTTCACTAATTAGCAGCTATTTTTCATTGTTTGCTTGTCCTTTAATTATTTTAGAACACGTCACCTATTTATTCTCATCAATTTCACTATTTGATATGTGTGCCCGGCTTAAGTTCAGAAATTTTGTTTGATATTTATTGCGTCCGAGTTGAATACAAACAAGTTGCGAAATGATTTAATGGAACATTTTACTAGTGCTCCTAATTTTAGTTTAAACTTAGAAGACGTATATTCTTACTAGAGGGAGCATCGTCTTTTGGTATTAGCACAACTATTAGTATATGATACTACATCTATAACTCAATATAAGATGCTTTTGCAGTTCAATTGAACTGAAAAATATCTTATATTTAGTTATAGAGATAGTATTAACAATGTGTTTCAAACTGTTTCTAGCAAATTCACCTACCGGTTGTGTTGATACTATTGAACTATAGTATTCCTTCTATTTAACGCAAATATAATTTTGCTAATATATAAATGTATGTGTTTATAGAAATTATGTTAGATGTTGAAACATAGTTTAAGCATTTATAGTAACTAAGTTAAAATCTCTCAAGATCCAAACAAACTAAAAGAGATGGAATCACATTCCTCAAAATTAATTTATGCCGCTTTGACATGTATTATAGCGTGTATATACTGTTTTTTAGTATATTTATATATTTTGCTGGAAGGTACTAGAGCATAGCTCTATTTGATATCGTGATATTAAGTTTATAGGGGGTATGGTCAAACTTGGTGTATAAAAAGATAATTTTATGGGCAGCACTAGGCGCTGGTTGACCGGTGAAAGCCGGTCACCTTCCCAGACGTCTGTTTGTAGCGTGCAAAGCCGTCTGATTACACCAAGCACGATGACAATGCCAAGGTTGAGATCCATACTGAGGACTTCCAAGAACCAGATATAGGCATTTTAGAGTGTCAAAAGATATTGTTTAAAGTGCTCAAATTAAACAATATCTGGTTCTTGGAAATTCAACGAGCCCAAGAATGTCAAACTTGGAGTTCATATACAGAAATGGCGGTCGTTTTACTAAAAAAGGTCTAGAGCAAAAGATGACGCTCGGTACAACCGCGCAGATCGTATTGGCGGTCGTACCAGGCCCATAAAGCTACAAAATTGCCCAGATTAGACGCGATTCTTGGTGGAGTTCGTCCCCGTTTGTTTCAACGACTTCCTTGGCCACCAAGAGAGGTATTGAGATTGTATTTGGCTCATCTACATCCCTTGGATCAAAGTGGAGGAGCTATATCAACGGGGGAGACTTGAGGAGGCCCCCTATATATACACCTACTATACACGGCCTCCATCTTCATTGCTGTTCCAAGATCACATCCATAGAAGAAGGGACAAGACAAGAACAAGGAAATGGAGGCTCCGCCACCGCACCGCAGCGGCCTTTGGGCCCGTGCCTTCTCCACTGATGTAATCTCCATGGGCATCGCCTTGACTTCCCCTTCACCGACTCGGTGTCAGCTTGTATCATGCCTCTCCCTTCTATGTTTACCCCTTTCATGTTTGAGTAGCTGCATTAGTTCTCGAGGATATGGTTGAACTCTTGCATGATTTGAACTTAATGTCTATGAGCGATCCAGTCATCCTCTTTTTATGTGTTGCGTTGATTTTCTCATGGTGTTGTGAAGGTTGAACACTCAACATTAGTCATTTCTGGATTTGAGGGAACTGCTATTGGTGTGACGGTTGGTTTTCGGAGGTTTGTGGTGACGATACTTATGTCCCCCATTCCCTGATCATTGCAATAGAGAGTAACGAAGAACCCTAAAGCTTTATGCCGTGTTCAAGGGAAAACCCTTCATCACCGTTGCGAAAACCGGCATGGGGAAACAACGGTAGTAACACGCGTGATACATGGTTGCAGCATGTTTGCACATATTTTTACTTGGCTCCGTCCACACATAATCATATTCAAGTGGATTAGTAATACAAATCTAGAACTATACTTTCACATATGTTGTGCATATCATACTTGTGGTGATGACTCTTAAACCCTCGAGAACGCTTTGTTATTCAAACACCGCTCCACTTAGTTTAGTATCTTTTTATTTTCTGTTTTACCTTTCTGTTCGTAGCTTACATAAATCGCTCTTTATTTGTTTACCCTGGCAACCAATTAAAGTAGACTATGTTCAAACTCTGGTCTGAATGTGTATGAAACTGAGTAAGGAGTATTTGCTCTTCCAAAGCGGGATATCAACACTACGAGATCAGTAGCTACTGCAAGCCTGGTTATGAGTGCAAGCACAACGTAACATACTGGCAAAACTGGCCATTCTATGCGTTTGGTCTTGGATCGGCGAGCTACATCAACATCATCAGGTTCTCTAGGACCAGAATAATGAAGGAGTGTGCGGACTTGGTTCAGAAGCTATAAGATGGGACCTGGTGCCACGAGTCCAGACGAAGGATATGGCAATCGAGAACGGCCTGGGGGCTAGACCTGCGTGGTTTCAGTAAATCTTTTGGAGAAGATCTGACGCGGTCATTGTGTGATACGTTTAGGCCTTTTGTTGAAAAATGTGTTCAAATGTTTAGCCGGCGCCTGTCAGTGTATGTGCCAGACACCTGGCCGGTGCTTCTGAATTTAAATGTAAAGGGGCGCTGTGCCTCAGTTGAGTTCACACCTCCTGGGCCCTGGCAGGTACACTATATTACCTGCAGAGTATTTTGTTTTTACAAGGCTTTGTTATTGATACCCAAATGATAATGCCCACATGTGTGTTATGTTTGCACTTCGCTCACACACGTTGATACACGCTGATTCTTTTTTGCATGAATCTTAAAGGAATATGTTAGATTTTCAGTGTCACGTGGGCATCATCGTGTGAGTAGGCGGTGGAGAGTTCACCCACACGCCCCGCAACACGCGGTTGCCAGCTGCGCCATGTGGGCGAACCAGTTTCTGCCCACACAGTCACCATCTAGTCCACGCGTGTGTGGGCGAAGAGCACGAACTGCTCTTCGCCCACGCGACGCTCGTACGTAGTTAGATGGCAACTGCAGTTGCGCGTACATGGCAACTAGGTAAACACACATGGCAACTATGATTCGTTGCTAGATGGCAACTGCAGTTGTGCGTACGTGGCAACTAAGTAAACACACATGACAACTGTGATTAACCACACATGGCAACTATGATTGGACCACACGTGGCAGCTAGTTAATCACACATGGCAACTATTATTTGACCACGTAAGGCAAGTAGTTTATCACACTTGACAACTATAGTTCAAATACACGCAGCAACTACTGTTACTTAGACATGGCAACTACATTTGCCATTCCGGGTGACGAAAGTTACCATCCCCGGGGGCAACTAAAGTGTCATCCCACGGGTGCGCCAGGACGTGTGGGCAGATTTGCTTCGTGCCACACACGCGGGATGAGGATGAGTAGTAGTTTGTTGGGCGTGTGGCACGAAGTGGCTGCCCCCACACGTGTGGGCAGTTCTAATTTCGCCCACACATGGTCCGTGTGGGTTGCCTCCTGCTTATGCCACACACGACGTGTGGCGATGTCTAACATGCCACACGTGTGGGCGTTATCAGCATCCTATTGATAACGTAAGCATTGTTTAATGTCCCTTGTTTAATTGGTGCAGAATCTGGACACTGAACTTGGACTGCTGCAGTCACACCGATCGAGTTTCAGTTCACAAAGACGGCGAAACTTATACCGATCGAGTTTCAGTTCACAAAGATGACCAAATATTCTAGAGATCTCATTACCAACTTGGTTAGCCAGACCAAAACGGGACCTCCTCGGAGAATTGCAGAAGTTACAGGTTCCTCGACAATATATGAATGAGCAGTGCAGCCGCACTATTCCTAGCCTCCGTTGGTCCCGCGCAAGCTTCAAATGAGTCCGTTTCAGCAATCACCCTGTGACAGCCGACCGGGTAAGCTTCAGTCGCCTGAAAAGTGAAAAGGAATTGAACTACAGTGCTCTGTCTGGAGCAGTACCCTGTGCTCGCAGTCGCAGTGGAACAACAAAGACGCTGTGCGACGACATCATACATTTGCACGACGAGAACCTCCACCTCTACTGTGGCAACCTCCATGATTTTGAGGAGCAGAGGAGGAAGGAGGCGCACAAAAAGGCCGAGGTGCATGAATAGCAGATACAAGCAGAGAGGAAAACCTGGAGCGTTGTCGAAGGCCAGCAAAGACGCTGCCCAAGAACGGGGCACCGCTCCTCCGGATCGACGTCGGGTTTAGCTACGCGGACTCCAATGCATCGACATGGGAACACGCGTTGCCATCATCGGGCCCAATGGAACAAGGAGGAATCTGAGAGTATGGATGATAGTATAGCCAGTTGATCTATATAAAGTTGCCATGTCATCTATAGTCATTCGTACAGTAAGGTAGGCTGTAAACTAGATTAATGAAAATGACATCTCTCTAATTTTATAAAAATACAATGAGTATGATTATAAAAGGTTGTATGAACTACAAAAATGAAAAATGGCAAGCTAAAAAACTTTAAAACTGCCATCCTCGGGATAAAAATGTCATGAACAAAAAAGAGCACGCTCTCTTAATAAACAAAAAATGACATCTAGAAAAAGAAAATAAAAAATTGCCATCTCTTAATAAGCAAAAGAAATAAAAAATATCATGGTAAAAAGTACCATCTCTTAATGAACAAATAATGCCATCTGTTAAAAAATAAAAATGCCATCTATAATACTTTAAAATGCCATCTCTTAATAATTAAAATGTCATCTCTTAATAAATAAAAATGCCATCTCTTAATATAAAAATGTCATCTCTTAATGAACAAAAAATGCCATCTAAAAACAAAAAAATGCCATCTCTTAACGAAAAAAAAATGCCATCTAAAAACAAAAAATGTCATCTCTTAATATAAAAAATGACATCTCTTAAATATAAAAAATGCCATCTCTTAATGAACAAAAAATGGCATCTAAAAACAAAAAATGTCATCTCTTAATATAAAAATGCCATCTCTTAAATATAAAAAATGCCTTCTTTTAATGAACAAAAAATGTCATCTAAAAACAAAAAAATGTCATCTCTTAAATATAAAACATGCCATCTATTAATGAACAAAAAATGCCATCTCTTAATATAAAAATGCCATCTCTTAAATATAAAAAATGCCATCTCTTAATGAACAAAAAATGCCATCTAAAACCAAAAAATGTCATCTCTTATTATAAAAAATGTCATCTCTTAAATATAGAAATGTTATCTCTTAATGAAAAAAATGCCATCTGAAAACAAAAAATGTCCTCTCTTAATATAAAAAATGCCATCTCTTAATATTAAAAAATGCCATCTTTTAATATTAAAATGCCATGTTACTAATAAATTTTTGAAAATGCCATGCTCTTATTAGAAAATGTCATGTAAAACATGGGGAAAAAATGCCATGCTACATATAATAGTTTTTTGCGATCAAGTCACTAGTGGAACACTGCTAAGAAACACCACTAATAGTTTTGGTAACTTAGAAATGCCACTAAGGCCCTGTTTGTTTGGGATGCAGCTCCGAAAAATCAAGTGAAAGTTAGTTGTTTGGCGGCGGAAACAACTGTGAGCTGGTGAAAAAGCCCTGCTTCAGGAGGAGAGGGTGAAAAGGGAAGATAGGTCGTCGATGCGGTGGCCTTTATGACATAATTATGACCAAACACCAAGGACAAGGTGACAAGGAAACATATTTAGTTGTGAAGTATGTCGAGATGTGCTTTGGGCTGTTACGCTAAAAATAGTCCGAGTCAGCTTTGGCTTATGATTCCACAACTGCTTTAAAATAGTTGTTTGTTTCCGTTTCAACTTTTCCCGGTCCAAAGTTGTCTCCCAAAGCTGAAACAAACAAGGCCTAAGAGTGGCACGCTGCAGTATCACTCACACGTCCACACATCTCATTGATGGTCAAGAAGATACTGCCTCCGTAAACTAATAGCGTTTAGATCACTACTTTAGTGATCTATAAACGCTCTTATATTAGTTTACGAAGGGAGTATTTTTTTAGATAATTTAAAGAAAACATTAAGTCACCATTTAGTGGTTCCCTCTTTTCGAAGAAAAAAATGCCTCGCACTTATCAAACAACTTGGATCTAGATTTGTGTTTAGAAAAAACATGGATCTAGATTCAGGCTCAAAAAGAAAAGAAAAACCTTGGATCCAGATTAAGTGGCGGTCCACCTGGCCCTCTGTTCATCCTCCCACGTTTCACGTGGTGTCACTGTGTCGGCAAGGAGGAGAACATACGCAAACAGGACCTCACCTGAAGTAGGAAAATGCCAAAAGACAAGGACACACAACGTGTTGCCCCACTGTGCCAAACCACTGAGTCTAACCTATCCTTATATAAAACTAATACATCACACACAGGTCAACCATTTCCCATTTAAGCCAAAGTGGCGTCAAGCAAGCTCCAAGCGTCAAAAAGTACGCCGGCCGAGCAAGTCAGAGCGTTGCAGCACCGACACACGGACGCCACATGTACGTACTACGAGCCGGTAAATATAGGGGGTGGCCGACGTGGTCGATTGGTGATCTAGCTCCAAAGTCCACATGGTCGTGGAGCATATCGATCGTGTCCGGTCTCATCAGTAGACTGTTGCATGTTCAGGTTAGTTTCCTGGCAGTTTCCCTCGTCGACGTTAGCGACTTTTTTAACAAGTACTAGTATGATAAATGGCTAGCTGGATCGAGATCAAGAGCCTCATGTGGAAATTTTCACCCCGTACCGGCACTTGTGCATTTAATCACCGAAGGCTTAGTCAGTGTTACTGACCTCATTTTCTTTTCTTTTGCACAAAAGACTGTCCCCGTCAGTTTGGTTCAGACCTGAGCCGAGGGCATCAAAGTGTTAGAGGAGGATAAATCTAATTTTACTTCTCTAACCAGCAACTAACTGAACCTTAAAAACTGTTAGTAGATTGACCGCTCACGGCGGCCGTGATTCTTAAATATTCTCGATTGACCGCTCGTGGAGTAAAAGTTCCCCATCTTCATTTCGCCTCCTCTTCCATCCCGCCGCCACCCACTTGGTTGTCATGGGCCTCGGTCACGGCTACGACGGCCGAACGTGCCAAAGGTGGAGAGGAAGGGGTGGCCGGAGAAGTGCTACAACATCGAACGAGGTGGGGGCGTCCGCGTGGACACCTTCTTCCTCTTCATCATTGTCTCGGTGAGGGCCTTCCCGACCTCCGTCGACTTCCTCGCCAGCTTGCCGCCGTCCGGACAAAGAGGAGGGCGAGCAGTCGTCATGTTGCTACCGTGGCCTTGTCGTCGGTCATTGTTGACGGCTCAGCGGGCCACGCCACATCAACTGATTTTTCGGCCACTAAATAGAGCATAACGCTCTTCGGTAAGAAATATAGTGCAAACGAGTTCCGAAAGGGATGAAGTTTGATCTCTTCATTGGACCCATGTAGGGTGTGGTGAAATTTTTAAAGAGTTACGGTAAAAACTTGATGCACCTCATGTACAAGTTGAACACTCTTCATCGAAGTGTGAGGGTTTCGAACGGAAAAAAACAGCCTGCCACACTGAAGCTTTTTTAAATCATTTGAACTTCAAACTTTTTCTATGATTAATACACACCATCCAAAGCCCCAATCTCAAATTTTGCCACTTTTCGAGTTGGTCTGCTATTTTCGAGGCATTAACTGAGTTTTCGGTCAATAAAAAGAACAAAACACTCTTCGGTAGGAAGCGGCGTGCAAACGAGTTTCGAAAGGGGTGAAACTTGGCATGGTGTCTTCATTGGACCGATGTAGGGTGTGGTAAAAATTTGAGAGAGTTTGGGCAAAAATTGATGCACCATGTGTACAAACCGAACACTCTTCACTGGAGTGCCAGGATTTCGAACGGAAAACCAAAGTCTGCCACACTAAAGTCAATTTTTTAAAATCATTTGAACTTCAAACTTTTTCTATGATTAATAAACACCAACCACAGCGCCATGCTCAAATTTGGCCACTTTTTTTAGTTGGTCTGCTATTTTCGAGGCATTAATTGATTTTTTGACCGCTAAAAAAAGAAAAAAGCTTTGACCGTGCAAACAAGCTCGGAAAGGGATCAAACCAGGCATGGTATCTTAATACCCCTATATGGCGTAAAAATTTGACAGCCTTATGGAAAAAACTTGATGCATCTTGTGTACAAACTAAACACTCTCCCGTGAAGTATCACCCTTTTGAACGGAAATTGCCGCCTTCCACACACAAATTAATTTTTTTAAGCATTCCAACTTAAAAAAAAATCCATGATTAACACACACCATTGGAAGTCCCAAGGTCAAATTTCAGACTATTATGGGATTAGTAAATTTGATATTTCAAGGATTAATCAGACATAAGACATGTGTGGCGGGCGGCCGATATCGCCCATCACTGCAAACTTTTGGAAATTTTGAAAAATATAGGCACGGTTTGTGTGACATGTTATTTTCCCGTCATTGATGCATGACAAACCAATGGCAGGTACTTGTTACCTGCCCGCCACTGCTTCATTCATCCCTCGGAATATTTTAGGAAGAGGTTACGAGTGGATGGTATGAAATAAGGCTCGCCACTGCTGCGTACTGAGCAGTGACAGGTGGCTTTTTTTTCACCCGACACTTCTAATTTTCAAAAAAGCAGTGGCAGGTCCCTGACCCTGCCTGCCACTGATTTGAGCCCACCTATAAGCCTTTTCCCAATAGTGATGGGAACAGATAGAGAGAGGGATTGTGGTGTAAATGCGCAGGGGGCAGTGACGAGAGAGAGGTTCATCTTCCGTGCTTCCAACACTTGCAGGCGAGAGGCACGCGTGGGTCTCGCGAGCTTGACTCTCAAAAAATGGGCAATTCGGCTGTTCCCCCTCAGCTTGGCCCTGAATTGCTTTAAGGTTCATGCAACCTAGGAAACACATGCAACCCAAGCAACCAAACGTCCAATTTTTGCATTACGCGATTCTGGTTGGGCTTAATGTAGTCTACCAAACACCTCCAACATGAACTAATGGCTGCAATAAATATAATCCACCATGACCTCACAGTGCAAAACACATTTGCACACTCTATTGTGTGTATTACAACAAGGTGTACTCCAACACAGCCCCAACCACTCCTCAGATCACCTTCCAGACCATGCCTCCTCGACTCCTGGCCGCCGCTTGTGGTCAGCTATATGTTGCTTTTGTTGGGGAACGTAGTAGTAAATCAAAAAAAAATCCTACGCATCACCTAGATCAATCTATGGAGAGACTAGCAACGAGAGAGAGAGGAGTGCATCTTCATACCCTTGAAGATCGCGATGCGGAAGCATTGCAAGAACGCGGTTGAAGGAGTCGTACACGCAGCGATTCAGATCGCGGTCGATTCCGATCTAAGCACCGAACAACGGTGCCTCCGCGTTCAACACACGTGCAGCCCGGTGACGTCTCCCGCGCCTTGATCCAGCAAGGAGGAGGGAGAGGTTGAGGAAGACAGCTCCAGCAGCACGACGGCGTGGTGGTGGCACTTTGCAGTTCTCCGGCAGGGCTTCGCCAAGCTCAACGGAGGAGGAGGAGGTGTTGGAGAGGGGGGAGGGCTGCGCCAGGGATCAGGTGCTGCTGCCCTCCCACCCCCCCCCTCTTTAATTTTATAGGGAGAAGGGGAGAGGGGGCGGCCCCCTTAAATCCCATCTAAGGGAGGGGCGACGGCCAGGGGGGGAAACTTACCCCCCCCCCCCCCCAGCAGGTGGGAGGCGCCCCCCCCCCCTAGGGTTTCCAATCCATGGTGCCTTGGGCCCCTTAGGGGGGACGCACCAGCCCACCAGGGGCTGGTTCCCTCCCTTGCTCAGCTCACTTGGCCCACCGGGGCAGGTGGCCCCACCCGGTGGACCCCGGACACTTCCGGTGGTCCCGGTACAATACCGATAACCCCCGAAACCATTCGGTGACTGAAACTGGACTTCCCATATATAATTCTTCACCTCCGGACCATTCCGGAACTCCTCGTGACGTCCGGGATCTCATCCGGGACTCCGAGCAACATTCGGAACCACATACTATTTCCCATAACAACTTAGCGTCACCGAACCTTAAGTGTGTAGAACTACTGGTTCGGGAACCATGCAGACATGACCGAGACATCTCTCCGGCCAATACCCAACAGCGGGATCTGGATCCATGTTGGCTCCACATGTTCCACGATGATCTCATCGGATGAACCACGATGTCGAGGATTCAATCAATCCCATATACAATTCCCTTGTCTACCGGTATGATACTTGCCCGAGATTCGATCGTCGGTATCCCTACACCTTGTTCAATCTCGTTACCGGCAAGTCTCTTACTCGTTCCGTAACGCATGATCCGTGGCTAACTCTTTAGCACATTGAGCTCATTATGATGATGCATTATCGAGTGGGCCCAGAGATACCTCTCCGTCATACGGAGTGACAAATCCCAGTCTCGATTCGTGCAACCAACAAGACACTTTCGGAGATACCTGTAGTGCACCTTATGGTCACCCAGTTACGTTGTGACGTTTGATACACCCAAAGCAATCCTATGGTATCCGGGAGTTGCACAATCTCATGGTCTAAGGAAATGATACTGACATTAGAAAAGCTTTAGCAGACGAACTACACGATCTAGTGCTATGCTTAGGATCGGGTCTTGTCCATCACATCATTCTCCTAATGATGTGATCCCGTTATCAACGACATCCAATGTCCATGGTCAGGAAACCGTAACCATCTATTGATCAACGAGCTAGTCAACTAGAGGCTCACTAGGGACATGTTGTGGTCTATGTATTCACACATGTATTACGATTTCCGGATAACACAATTATAGCATGAACAATAGACAATTATCATGAACAAGGAAATATAATAATAACCACTTTATTATTGCCTCTAGGGCATATTTCCAACAGTCTCCCACTTGCACTAGAGTCAATAATCTAGTTACATTGTGATGAATCGAACACCCATAGAGTTCTGGTGTTGATCTTGTTTTGCTCGTGGAAGAGGTTTAGTCAACGGATCTGCGACATTCAGATCCGTATGCACTTTACAAATATCTATGTCTCCATCTTGAACATGTTCACGAATGGAGTTCAAGCGACGCTTGATATGCCTGGTCTTCTTGTGAAATTTGGGCTCCTTGGCAAGGGCAATAGCTCCAGTGTTGTCACAGAAGAGAGTCATTGGGCCCGACGCATTGGGAATAACTCCTAGGTCGGTGATGAACTCCTTCATCCAGACTGCTTCCTGTGCTGCCTTCGAGGCTGCTATGTACTCCGCTTCACATGTAGATCCCGCCACGACGCTTTGCTTGCAACTGCACCAGCTGACTGCCCCACCATTCAAAATATACACGTATCCGGTTTGTGACTTAGAGTCATCCAGATCTGTGTCGAAGCTAGCATCGACGTAACCCTTTACGACGAGCTCTTCGTCACCTCCATAAACGAGAAACATATCCTTAGTCCTTTTCAGGTACTTCAGGATGTTCTTGACCGGTGTCCAGTGTTCCATGCCGGGATTACTTTGGTACCTTCCTACCAAACTTACGGCGAGGTTCACATCAGGTCTGGTACACAGCATGGCATACATAATAGACCCTATGGCTGAGGCATAGGGGATGACACTCATCTTTTCTCTATCTTCTGCCGAGGTCGGGCATTGAGCCGTGCTCAATCTCACACCTTGTAATACAGGCAAGAACCCCTTCTTGGACTGATCCATATTGAACTTCTTCAATATCTTGTCAAGGTATGTGCTTTGCGAAAGACCAATGAGGCGTCTCGATCTATCTCTATAGATCTTGATGCCTAATATGTAAGCAGCTTCTCCAAGGTCCTTCATTGAAAAACACTTATTCAAGTAGGCCTTTATGCTTTCCAAGAATTCTATATCATTTCCCATTAATAGTATGTCATCTACATATAATATGAGAAATGCTACAGAGCTCCCACTCACTTTCTTGTAAACACAGGCTTCTCCATAAGTCTGTGTAAACCCAAACGCTTTGATCATCTCATCAAAGCGAATGTTCCAACTCCGAGATGCTTGCACCAGCCCATAGATTGAGCGCTGGAGCTTGCATACCTTGTCAGCATTATTAGGATCAACAAAACCTTCCGGCTGCATCATATACAACTCTTCCTTAAGGAAACCATTAAGGAATGCTGTTTTGACGTCCATTTGCCATATCTCATAATCATAGTATGCGGCAATTGCTAACATGATTCGGACGGACTTCAGCTTTGCTACGGGTGAGAAGGTCTCATCGTAGTCAACCCCTTGAACTTGTCGATAACCCTTAGCGACAAGTCAAGCCTTATAGATGGTCACATTACCATCCGCGTCTGTCTTCTTCTTAAAGATCCATTTGTTCTCTATGGCTTGCCGATCATCGGGCAAGTCTGTCAAAGTCCATACTTCGTTTTCATACATGGATCCTATCTCGGATTTCATGGCTTCTAGCCATTTGTTGGAATCCGGGCCCGCCATCGCTTCTTCATAGTTCGAAGGTTCACCGTTGTCTAACAACATGATTTCCAGGACAGGGTTGCCGTACCACTCTGGTGCGGAACGTGTCCTCGTGGACCTACGAATTTCAGTAGCAACTTGATCCGAAGTTTCGTGATCATCATCATTAACTTCCTCTCTAGTCGGTGCAGGCACCACAGAAACATCTTCCTAAGCTGCGCTACTCTCCGGTTCAAGAGGGGTTACCTCATCAAGTTCTACTTTCCTCCCACTTACTTCTTTCGAGAGAAACTCTTTCTCCAGAAAGGATCCATTCTTGGCAACAAAGATCTTGCCTTCGGATCTAAGGTAGAAGGTATACCCAATAGTTTCTTTAGGGTATCCTATGAAGACGCATTTTTCCGATTTGGGTTCGAGCTTTTCAGGTTGAAGTTTCTTGACATAAGCATCGCATCCCAAACTTTCAGAAACGACAGCTTAGGTTTCTTCCCAAACCATAATTCATACGGTGTCGTCTCAACGGATTTCGACGGAGCCCTATTTAAAGTGAATGCGACAGTCTCTAAAGCATAACCCCAAAATAATAGCGGTAGATCGGTAAGAGACATCATAGATCGCACCATATCTAATAGAGTGCGATTACGACGTTCGGACACACCATTATGCTGAGGTGTTCCAGGCGGCGTGAGTTGTGAAACAATTCCACATTTCCTTAAGTGCGTGCCAAATTCGTGACTCAAATATTCCCCTCCATGATCTGATCGTAAGAACTTTATTTTCCTGTCACGTTGATTCTCAACCTCACTCTGAAATTCCTTGAACTTTTCGAAGGTCTCAGACTTGTGTTTCATTAAGTAGACATACCCATATCTACTTAAGTCATCAGTGAGGGTGAGAACATAACGATAACCACCGCGAGCCTCAACGCTCATTGGACCGCACACATCAGTATGTATGATTTCCAATAAGTTGGTTGCTCGCTCCATTGTTCCGGAGAACGGAGTCTTGGTCATTTTTCCCATGAGGCATGCTTCGCACGTGTCAAATGATTCATAATCAAGAGACTCCAAAAGTCCATCTGCATGGAGTTTCTTCATGCGTTTGACACCAATGTGACCAAGGCGGCAGTGCCACAAGTATGTGGGACTATCATTATCAACCTTACATCTTTTGGCATTCACACTATGAATATGTGTAACATCACGTTCGAGATTCAATAAGAATAAACCATTGACCAGCGGGGCATGACCATAAAACATATCTCTCATATAAATAGAACAACCATTATTCTCGGATTTATATGAGTAGCCATCTCGCATCAAACGAGATCCTGATACAATGTTCATGCTCAAAGCTGGTACTAAATAACAATTATTGAGGTTTAAAACTAATCCCGAAGGTAGATGTAGAGGTAGCGTGCCGACGGCGATCACATCGACCTTGGAACCATTCCCGACGCGCATCGTCACCTCGTCCTTCGCCAGTCTCCGCTTATTCCGCAGCTCCTGTTTTGAGTTACAAATATGAGCAACCGCACCGGTATCAAATACCCAGGAGCTACTATGAGCGCTGGTAAGGTACACATCAATAACATGTATATCACATATACCTTTGGTATTGCCGGCCTTCTTATCCGCTAAGTACTTGGGGCAGTTCCTCTTCCAGTGACCGTTTCCCTTGCAATAAAAGCATTCAGTCTCAGGCTTGGGTCCATTCTTTGGCTTCTTCCCGGTAGCTTGCTTACCGGGTGCGGCAACTCCCTTGCCATCCTTCTTGAAGTTCTTTTTACCCTTGCCTTTCTTGAACTTAGTGGTTTTATTCACCAGCAACACTTGATGTTCCTTTTTGATCTCCACCTCCGCTGATTTCAGCATTGAATATATCTCAGGAATGGTTTTCTCCATCCCCTGCATATTGAAGTTCATCACAAAGCTCTTGTAGCTAGGTGGAAGCGACTGAAGGATTCTGTCAACGACCACGTCATCCGGGAGATTAACTCCCAGCTGAGACAAGCGGTTGTGCAACCCAGACATTTTGAGTATATGCTCGCTGACAGAACTATTCTCCTCCATCTTACAACTGTAGAACTTGTCAGAGACTTCATATCTCTCGACCCGGGCATGAGCTTGGAAAACCATTTTCAGCTCTTGGAACATCTCATATGCTCCGTGTTGCTCAAAACGCTTTTGGAGCCCCGGTTCTAAGCTGTAAAGCATGCCGCACTGAACCAGGGAGTAATCATCACTACGCGACTGCCAGGCGTTCATAATGTCTTGAGTTGCCGGGAAAACAGGTGCGTCACCTAGCGGTGCTTCAAGGACATAAGCTTTCTTGGCAGCTATGAGGATGATCCTCAGGTTACGGACCCAGTCCGTGTAGTTGCTACCATCGTCTTTCAGCTTGGTTTTCTCTAGGAACGCGTTGAAGTTGAGGGCAACATTAGCATGGGCCATTTGATCTACAAGACATATTGTAAAGATTTTAGACTAAGTTCATGACAATTAAGTTCATCTAATCAAATTATTCTATGAACTCCCACTCAGATAGACATCCCTCTAGTCATCTAAGTGATACATGATCCGAATCGACTAGGCCGTGTTCGATCATCACGTGAGACGGACTAGTCATCAACGGTGAACATCTCCATGTTGATCGCATCTTCTATACGACTCATGTTCGACCTTTCGGTCTTCCGTGTTCCGAGGCCATGTCTGTACATGCTAGGCTCGTCAAGTCAACCTAAGTGTTTTGCATGTGTAAATCTGGCTTACACCCGTTGTATTCGAACGTTAGAATCTATCACACCCGATCATCATGTGTTGCTTCGAAACAACGAACCTTCGCAACGGTGCACAGTTAGGGGGAACACTTCCTTGAAATTTTAGCGAGGGATCATCTTATTTATGCTACCGTCGTTCTAAGCAAATAAGATGTAAACATGATAAACATCACATGCAATCAACTAGTGACATGATATGGCCAATATCATTTTGCTCCTTTTGATCTCCATCTTCGGGGCACCATGATCATCATCGTCACCGGCATGACACCATGATCTCCATCATCGTGTCTTCATGAAGTTGCCTCGCCACCTATTACTTCTACTACTATGGCTAATGGTTAGCAATAAAGTAAAGTAATTGCATGGTGTTTTTCATTGATACGCAGGTCATACAATAAATTAAAACAACTCCTATGGCTCCTGCCGGTTGTCATACTCATCGACATGCAAGTCGTGATTCCTATTACAAGAACATGATCAATCTCATACATCACATATATCATTCATCACATCCTTTTGGCCATATCACATCACACGGCATATGCTGCAAGAACAAGTTAGACGTCCTCTAATTGTTGTTGCAAAATTATTATTTTTTACGTGGCTGCTATAGGTTTCTAGCAAGAACGTTTCTTACCTACGCCACAACCACAACGTGATATGCCAATTTCTATTTACCCTTCATAAGGACCCTTTTCATCGAATCCGATCCGACTAAAGTGGGAGAGACAGACACCCGCTAGCCACCTTATGCAACTAGTGCATGTCAGTCGGTGGAACCTGTCTCACATAAGCGTACGTGTAAGGTCGGTCTAGGCCGCTTCATCCCACGATGCCGCCGAATCAAGATAAGACTAGTAACGGCAAGTAAATTGACAAAATCGATGCCCACAACAACTTGTGTTCTACTCGTGCAAGAAACTACGCATAGACCTAGCTCTGATATCACTGTTAGGGAACGTAGTAGTAAATCAAAAAAAATTCCTACGCATCACCAAGATCAATCTATGGAGAGACTAGCTATGAGAGAGAGAGGAGTGCATCTTCATACCCTTGAAGATCGTGATGCGGAAGCGTTGCAAGAACGCGGTTGGAGGAGTCGTACACGCAGTGATTCAGATCGCAGTCGATTCCGATCTAAGCACCGAACAACGGTGCCTCCGCGTTCAAAACACGTGCAGCCCGGTGACGTCTCCTGCGCCTTGATCCAGCAAGGAGGAGGGAGAGGTTGAGGAAGACAGCTCCAGCAGCACGACGGCGTGGTGGTGGAACTTTGCAGTTCTCCGGCAGGGCTTCGCCAAGCTCAACGGAGGAGGAGGAGGTGTTGGAGAGGGGGGAGGGCTGCGCCAGGGATCAGGTGCTGCTGCCCTCCCACCCCCCCCCCCCCTCTATTTATAGGGAGAAGGGGAGAGGGGGCCGGCCCCCTTAGATCCCATCTAAGGGGAGGGGCGATGGCCAGGGGGGAAACTTACCCCCCAAGCCAGGTGGGAGGCGCCCCCACCCCCTAGGGTTTCCAACCCTAGGCGCCTTGGGCCCCTTGGGGGGGCGCACCAGCCTACCAGGGGCTGGTTCCCTCCCTTGCTCAGCCCACTTGGCCCACCGGGGCAGGTGGCCCCACCCGGTGGACCCCCGGACACCTTCCGGTGGTCCCGGTACAATACCGATAACCCCCGAAACCATTCCGGTGACTGAAACTGGACTTCCCATATATAATTCTTCACCTCCGGACCATTCCGAAACTCCTCGTGACGTCCGGGATCTCATCCGGGAGTCCGAACAACATTCGGTAACCACATACTATTTCCCATAACAACTCTAGCGTCACCGAACCTTAAGTGTGTAGACCCTACGGGTTCGGGAACCATGCAGACATGACCGAGACATCTCTCCGGCCAATAACCAACAGCGGGATCTGGATACCCATGTTGGCTCACACATGTTCCACGATGACCTCATCGGATGAACCACGATGTCGAGGATTCAATCAATCCCGTATACAATTCCCTTTGTCTACCGGTATGATACTTGCCCGAGATTCGATCGTCGGTATCCCTATACCTTGTTCAATCTCGTTACCGGCAAGTCTCTTTACTCGTTCCATAACGCATGATCCCGTGGCTAACTCTTTAGTCACATTGAGCTCATTATGATGATGCATTACCGAGTGGGCCCAGAGATACCTCTCCGTCATACGGAGTGACAAATCCCAGTCTCGATTCGTGCCAACCCAACAGACACTTTCGAAGATACCTGTAGTGCACCTTTATGGTCACCCAGTTACGTTGTGACGTTTGATACACCCAAAGCATTCCTACGGTATCCGGGAGTTGCACAATCTCATTGTCTAAGGAAATGATACTTGACATTAGAAAAGCTTTAGCAGACGAACTACACGATCTAGTGCTATGCTTAGGATTGGGTCTTGTCCATCACATCATTCTCCTAATGATGTGATCCCGTTATCAACGACATCCAATGTCCATGGTCAGGAAACCGTAACCATCTATTGATCAATGAGCTAGTCAACTAGAGGCTCACTAGGGACATGTTGTGGTCTATGTATTCACACATGTATTATGATTTCCGGATAACACAATTATAGCATGAACAATAGACAATTATCATGAACAAGGAAATATAATAATAACCACTTTATTATTGCCTCTAGGGCATATTTCCAACAGCTTTATTCCTTGTGAAGTCAATTCAGGGCTAAACTATTTATTGAGGATGATCATCATGTGCCTACTAGCGAGACCAAAAATATAGTTCATCAAGAAATTATTATGTACTTCTACAAAGGTGTGTACTGATCCACCTTCTCTTTAAGATGTTGAATTTTATTTTATTGTATGCTCTTGCATTTCTTTTGACAAAGGCAATATGATGCATTTGTGCGTCTGCTTTCCTTGGGTCACATATTCTGTATGCTAGGTGATCTTTTCGGATTTCTTTAAATATTAGTTATTTTATGATGAATGTTTTATCGATCATGTAATGTTACTTCCCACTGCACATGTATTTAACTCGGCATGAGCGGTCACTCCTGCTGAAACTAGAGATTATATTTTATCTAGCACCTGAATGTAAAATTGTTGCTCCATCGTTCTAAAACTCTATTTTATCATGGTTAGTAGGGAAAGACATTTCTAGAGAACTTTAGCCACTACTTTAGTCAGTTATAAAGTCATTTTTTTTATATTAAACTTTTTTATTTGTTCAAAACTTTTTTCACTAATTAGTAACATGTTTCAGTATTTTAAAACATGTCAAACCATAATCTTTGTATATGTTGTTCCTACTTATTTCCCTTCAAAATCATAATAATAGATTGATTAACTAGGTTATCAACTTTTGTCTTATTGTTCTCGAGGAATATTGATTGCATCTCGGTTGAATACAAGTTATGGAAATGATTTACCAACACTATTATAGATATTTTTACCAAAGTTCCTAAAATTTGCTTGAAACTCTGAAAAGGCTTATATTGTTACAAGAAGGAGTAGTGCCTTTGCTATCAACACGATTAGCATACGATCTGAACAATGTGTTTCAAATTGTATCTACTTCCTTCGAGCCTCATTAGTTGTTGCTCAAACGGATGTATCTAGCACTAAAATACATCTATACATCCGGTTCAACGACAAGAGCAAATTAACTACATCGCTATGTTGCTATTATTAAAACATAGTGTTCCATGTTGTATGGTTTAATTTCTATCACTACAAGTACAACTTTGCTAAAATAGAAATGTATTTTGTTTATAGGAATTATGTTGTATTTTGAAAATATAGTTTATGCGATTACAGTGATTTTTATTAATTCATATCCAAGCATATAAAATGACATGGAATCAGATCCCCTAAAAATAATTTATGCCATGTTTACATGTATTATAGTGGTTATATATTGTTTAATATTCATTTGAGTATATTTGTATATTACCTTGGAGGCTTCTAGAGCAAAAATATCTATTGGATATCTTGATATAATGTTTGTAGGGGGCATTGTCTAACTTGGTGTAAAAATGATAATTTTATAGCGTGAGATGAGGATAAGTTGAAGCCAGGCACATGTTGGAAGCGCATTTGTTTGGGTCATAACACCCAATATAAAACCGTGGAAACTAACATAGCTTGTACCCAAGGCTGGACTTTAAGAATAACCAAATTTGAAATATAACATACCTGTGATATTTGATCACACTGTTGGTTTATCAAACCGGTGTAGTAAGGGGAGAACCCAAACTTTGAGCACTGGTAATCATCATAGATTTGCTTGGCTTATGAACAAAACCAGGCCGGGTTAATAAACACCGGATATTATCTTATCTCATACTGGCGACTTATAGTCAAAAACCAGGCCGGGTTAATAAACACCGAATGTTATCTTATCTCATACTGGCGATTTATAGTCAAAAATCAGGCCGGGTTAATAAACACCGGATGAATTATGATCATAAAGCATTATAAGCTTTATCAAATAAACCTAAAAAACTGTGGAATAAAACAAACGAAAAAACGAGGCTTTTCATGGGCTGCCAGGCCGAAAATCGAGTGCTTTCACGGGCCGCACAGCCACTGAGTTAAACCTACATACAAACCTTATAAGATGGACCTCACATAATCAATTGTCGTTTTAACTTTGACAAGTTCAGGGTCTGTATAAGATTGACTTGTCAAATGTTCGGCGAGTCATTCCAGGAATACCTGGGCGGAGTGGCTTACTTAAAAAGGCAGGATAACCCAGGGTTTTAGGTGAATACACCTGGCTTCCAAGCCTGGCTTTTAAGCCTATTACAAGGGTTACACAAACTCTTTGTTCTTTAGAATCAAAGAGCCCCCAAGTAATATTTTTGAGCTGTGCTCAAGGGGCACCTATGTTTGAGCTGTGATTTTGCAACAGGCTCTCTTTGGTACCTTTAACCTGGGTAGCAAGCCCCCAAGTTTTTTTTAGTTGGCTTATAAGCCGGTTCAAAGGGTAATCATAGCTTCGCTCATAAGCCGGAAGCCCCCAAGTAACCAAAAAACTTATTAGGAAAAGACGACAAAGGCCCTGCTTTAGCAGTGGTGCCGGTTTAATATATACATTGTCAAAAATATATACATCAGAAGAGCCAATGGCTCAGGTGTAGTAAGGCCGAAGATGAGCAATATTCCACGGCCTGCGAGTCTCTTCCTCCGACGTGCGTGAGTCCTTGCGGTCTCGAACATCAATAAGGTAGTATGACCCGTTGTTCAGATTCTTGCTGACCACAAAGGGTCCTTCCCAAGGTGGGGATAACTTGTGCATATCAGTCTGATCCTGGATAAGCCGGAGCACTAAGTCGCCTTCTTGAAAGGTTCTGGTCTTGACCCGGCGGCTATGATAACGACGTAGATCTTGCTGGTAAATCGCCAAACGAGCCGCTGCGAGATCACGCGCCTCATCTAACAGGTCAAGTGCATCCTGACGTGCCTTTTCATTATCAGCTTCAATGTAAGCCGCCACCCAGGGAGAGTCATGACAGATGTCACTGGGGAGAACCGCCTATGCTCCATAAACCATGAAAAAAGGCGTGTAACCCGTAGATCTGTTGGGCGTTGTGTTGATGCTCCATAGTACTGAGGGTAACTCCTCTACCCAACAACCCGGTGTCCTTTGTAAGGGAACCATAAGCCGGGGCTTGATGCCTCTCAGGATCTCTTGATTGGCTCTCTCGGCTTGACCATTAGATTGGGGGTGAGCCACTTACGATACATCAAGCCAGATATGCTCCCGTTGACAAAATTCTTTCATAGCATCTTTGGAGAGATTAGTGCCATTGTCTGTTACAATGTTGTGTGGAAAGCCAAAACGGAAGATCACCTTCTTCATGAATTGAACCGCCGTTGCTGCATCACACTTACTGACTGGCTCAGCCTCTACCCACTTAGTGAATTTATCAACCGCCACCAAGAGGTGGGTTTTCTTATCCTTGGACCTCTTAAAAGGTCCAACCATATCAAGCCCCCAAACTGCAAACGGCCAAGTGATTGGAATCATTCTCAACTCCTGAGCCGGAACATGAGCTCGACGTGAAAACTTTTGAAAACCGTCACATTTTTTGACCAAGTCCTCAGCATCAGCATGAGCCGTCAGCCAATAAAAACCGTGATGAAAAGCCTTGGCTACAAGAGATTTAGAGCCGGCGTGATGACCACAATCTCCTTCATGGATCTCACGCAGAATCTCACAACCTTCTTCAGGAGAAACACAACGCTGAAACGCCCCGGTAACACTACAATGGTGCAGCTCTCCATTGATAATTGTCATTGACTTGGACCGCCGGGTTATTTGCCTGGCCAAGGTTTCATCCTCAGGTAACTCGCCCCGGGTCATATATACCAAATATGGAACTGTCCAATCAGGAATAACATGAAGAGCCGCCACCAACTGAGCTTCCGGGTCAGGAATAGCCAAATCCTCCTCTGTAGGTAACTTGACCGACGGGTTATGCAAAACGTCAAGAAAGACATTAGATGGCACCGGTTTACGTTGAGAACCCAACCGGCTTAAGGCATCAGCCGCTTCATTTTTCCTCCGATCAACATGCTCAACTTGATAACCCTTGAAGTGACCAGCAATAACATCCACCTCTCGTCGATAAGCCGCCATGAGGGGATCCTTAGAATCCCAAGTACCAAAGACTTGTTGAGCCACCAAATCTGAGTCACCAAAGCACCTTACCCGGCTTAAGTTCATCTCCTTAGCCATCCGAAGACCATGGAGCAAGGCCTCATATTCAGCTGCATTGTTAGTGCAAGGGAACATCAAACGGAGAACATAACAAAATTTATCACCTCGAGGGGAAGCAAGCACAACTCCAGCCCCCAAGCCCTCCAGTTGCCTGGACCCATCAAAGTGAATAGTCCAATACGTGTTATCTGGTTTTTCCTCAGGCATCTGCAGCTCTGTCCAGTCATTGATGAAATCCACCAGTGCTTGAGACTTGATGGCCGTGCGAGGCATATACTTCAAACCATGAGGCCCAAGTTCAATGGCCCATTTGGCAACCCAGCCTGTTGCTTCCCTGTTTTGTATGATATCTCCTAAAGGAGCAGAGCTAACCACGGTAATGGGGTGACCCTGAAAATATTGCTTAAGCTTCCGGCTTGCCATGAAAACCCCATATACAAGCTTTTGCCAATGTGGGTATCTCTGCTTGGACTCAATAAGCACTTCGCTGATATAATAAACCGGCCGTTGAACCGGATATTACTTGCATGCCTCTCTCCTTTCAACCACAATAGCCACACTGACAGCCCGGCTATTAGCAGCCACATATAACAACAGCGGCTCCTTATCAACAGGCGCAGCTAGGACCGGCGGTTTAGCCAGCTGCTTCTTAAGCGCCTCAAATGCCTCATTAGCAGCGTCACTCCAGACGAAGTCATCTGTCTTTTTCATCATCTGATACAAAGGGATGGCCTTCTCACCGAGGCGGCTTATGAACCGGCTTAGCGCCGCAATACGACCCGCCAGACGTTGAACATCATTGATACACGCCGGTTTAGCCAGAGAAGTAATGGCTTTGATCTTCTCCGGATTAGCTTCAATGCCCCTGTTAGACACCAGAAAGCCCAAAAGCTTGCCCGCCGGCACACCAAAAACACACTTGGCCGGATTAAGCATCATCTTATAAACTCGGAGATTATCAAAGGTTTCCGTCAAGTCGTCTACCAACGTCTCCTTCTTTCTGGATTTCACCACAATATCATCCACATAAGCATGAACATTGCGTCCAATCTGATTATGAAGACAATTCTGCACACATCGCTGGTAAGTCGCCTGGGCACTCTTGAGCCCAAAAGGCATAGACACATAGCAGAAGGCTCCAAAGGGAGTTATGAAAGCTGTCTTCTCCTAGTCCTTAACTGCCATCTTGATCTGATGATAAACAGAATAAGCATCCAAAAACTCAAACGCTCACAACCCGCTGTAGCATCAATAATCTGATCAATACGAGGGAGAGCAAAAGGATCAGCCGGACAAGCCTTGTTTAAATCCGTGTAGTCCACACACATGCGCCAAGTGCCGTTCTTCTTAAGTACTAGCACCGGGTTAGCCAACCACTCAGGATGAAAAACTTCAACAATAAACCCAGCCGCCAAGAGCCGGGCTACCTCCTCACCAATGGCCTTACGCCTTTCTTCATTGAAACAACGAAGAAACTGCTTGACCGGTTTAAACTTGGGATCAATATTGAGAGTGTACTCAGCGAGTTCTCTCGGTACACCTGGCATGTCAGAAGGTTTCCATGCAAAGATGTCCCGGTTCTCACGGATGAACTCGATGAGCGCGCTTTCCTATTTCGGATCCATATTAGCACTGATGCGAAACTACTTGGATGAATCGCCAAGAACAAAATCAACCATCTTAGTGTTATCTGTGGATTTAAACTTCAAAACCGGATCATGCTCTGTAGTTGGCTTTTGCAAAGACGTCATATCCGCCAGATCAACATTGTCCTTGTAAAATTTTAACTCCTCCGTTGCACAAACCGACTCAGCATAAGCCGCATCACCCTCTTCACATTCCAAGGCTATCCTTCGGCTCCCATGTACTGTGATGGTCCCCTTGTAACCCGGCATCTTGAGCTGCAGATAAACATAACAAGGCCGTGCCATGAACTTGGCATAAGCCGGCCGTCCAAACAGAGCGTGATACGGGCTGTGAATTTTGACTACTTGAAAGGTCAATGTCTCTGACCTAGAGTCATCATCATCTTCAAAGGCAACTTCCAGAGCTATCTTACCAACAGGGTACGCCGACTTACCAGGCACCACACCATGGAAAACTGTATTCGACGGTTTAAGATTTTTATCTGTCCACCCCATGCGACGGAAAGTTTCATAGTAAAGGATATTGATGCTGCTCCCTCCGTCCATGAGTACCTTGGTAAACTTATACCCTCCAACCTGGGGTGCAACCACCAATGCCAGGTGACCCGGATTATCAACCCGGGGCGGGTGATCTTCCCGACTCCACACGATGGGCTGCTCAGACCAGCGCAAGTAATGGGGAACCGCCGGTTCAACGGCATTCACTGCCCTTTTGTGAAGCTTCTGATCCCGTTTGCATAAATTTGTGGTGAAGACGTGGTATTGCTCACTATTCAACTACTTTGGGTTACTCTGATACCCAGACTGCCGCTGCTGATTCCCCTGACCTGACTGTTGATGGTAGCCACCCTGATTGCCTTGATTGCCCTGATTACCTTGGAATCCAGAACTAGAACCGCCACCGCCGTAACCCGGCCCATGAGAACCAGACCCCGAACCACCAACCGGTCCATGATTGTCTTGAAAAAGATTGGAATTTTTATACTCTTTCATGATGTAGCAATCCTTCCAGAGGTGGCCAAACGGTCTTTCTCGCGTTCCATGCCTTGGGCAGGGCTGACTTAGCATCTGCTCAAGATTAAAGCCTGACCCTCCGGCCCGTGGGGGCGGTTTACCTTTACGACGCTGGCCATTATTCTGTGCGTTGGTGTTAGCCACAAAGTCCAAACTATTATCAGCTTTGCACTTACCATTGCCTCCCTGATTCGCCGGATTATGTTGCTGTCCTCTGGTGCTGCTGCTCTTCTTTCCCTTTCCCGGCTTGTCATCATCAGACTCGGGGTCCTTGGTACCATCAGAGTCAGTGTACTTAACCAGAGCCGCCATCAGCTCTCCTATGTCATTGCAGTGGCGCTTGAGCCGACCCAACTTCTGCTTAAGAGGCGTAAACCGGCAATTCTTCTCCAACATTATGACCGCTGAACCGGCATTGATGCTATCCGATGAATGTAAGATGGTCGAAACTCGACGCACCCAATGGGTTGTGGACTCACCCTCTTCTTGGACATAGGCATCCAGATCCACGATCGACATCGGCTGCTTGCACGTATCTTTGAAATTCTGGATAAAGCAGGCCTTTAACTCGGCCCATGACCCAATGGAGTTGGCAGGGAGCCCCTTCAACCAAGTGCGAGCCGTTCCATCCAACATCAAGGGAAAATATTTAGCTCATGCCGCATCACTAACATTTAGCAATTCCATGGCCATCTCATAACTCTCGATCCATGCTTCAGGAGGTAAATCGGCTGTATAGTTAGGCACCTTGCGAGGACCCTTAAAATCCTTGGGCAGACGCTCATTACGTATGGCCGGCACTAAACATGGTACGCCCAAATTCCTAAAGGTTACACCTGGCTCCACCGAAGTTGTCGGACGAACCGGAGAAGGTTGACGGGCCGCATGTTGCGCCGCCAACTCGGCCTCTCGACGCGCTCTACCTTGATCCACCACGTTCTGAGCATCAGCACCACCACCCGCCGGGTTATGCCCACGAGGCTGGTTATGGTTCCGCCCACTGCTTGACACAGCTGGTTCATCAATATGCCTACTGTAACTCCGGCTTGGGCTAGGGGTGGAATGAATCCGGCTTCGACTGTAAGAATAAGCCTGCTGCTGAACCAATGCTGTCTGAAGGAGCTCTCTAGCCCTCCGCATCTCAACCACTGTTGGAGACTCGCCTTCAACCGGGATAGCCTCCAATCGTGATGCCGCAGTGATCATGTTATCCAAAGGGTTAGAGTAATGACCCGGTGGTGTCGGCATGTGTTGCGGCGGGATATTGCTCTGACGAGGCGGATCCATGGCGTGCGGCTGAACCGGCACTCCCGTCCCAGGTGTTTCAACCCGGTCCGCCACTGGTGGGTTACTGGTTCCTGCTCCTGGCGTGTTAAAGAGGTTCCTCGCCTCGTAAACCGGTGGTAGGCGAGACTGATGCCTCCTCCTCATGACTTCGTTTGAAGCTTTCTGATCTAGCATGAGCCGGTAAGACTCCGACTGAATCCGCTGCACCTGTGCATCCAACGTAACCCGCTCCGCAGCCATCCTGGCATCTTCAGCTGCCAGGTCTTCCTTAGCTTGAGCTATCTGATCTCGCAATTTCACGACCTCCGCGTTATGCTAATCTTGATTACCCGGGTTAACCTCCGTCGTCAGCAGTGTTGCCAAGGCGTCTAGTAACCCGGACAAGACTTGAGCCGGCGGGCGCACAGGGCCTCCTGCCCCGGCTGCCGTCGCCGTTGCTGACCTGGAAATCAATGCCGCTACAGTTGAAGAGTGCTGCACTGGCTGCGTACTGGCCATGAAGATTGCAACCCGGTTTGGCGGCTCGTAGGGGTCCGGAATACTATCGCCATCGGAACAGCCCCCAAGCCGACCGTCTTGCAGTTGGTACAATGACTCGGTTTCACCGGTGGATGACTCGCCATCAGAGTAGACAACTGTCTCACCGTCAAATACCGATTTATCCTCAGATCCCGCACCATTGATGAATCCCACGAAGGCACGACTCATGGCGCGCTGAACTCGGGCGGGTTTTGCACGCTGAGCCGTCTCGATGATGTCGGTGCAGGTGTCCGGCTCAGGGCCCGGTTCACCAATCTTGCCAATGAAGACGTGAATTCCACCAAAGGGGACCCGGTATCCGTACTCAATTGAGCCGGCCTCGGGGCCCCAGCCTTCGTCGTCGATGTAGAGCTTGCCGCGACGACTCTTGGTCATCCGGCCCACAGCGTATCCCTTGATCCCTTCGAAGTTGCCCTTCAAGAACTCGAAACCACCGTGCGGAGGCCCCACGGTGGGCGCCAACTGTCGTGGACTTGACACGGCAGATGTCCTAGCGGAAGGACTTAGTCATGGAGCCATCGCAACTAGGTTAACTTGAAGGGGTTAAATGGGACAAAAGACACAGAGAGTTTACCCAGGTTCGGCCCCTCTCAATGAGGTAAAAGCCTACTCCTGCTTTGTTTTGTATTGCTAGGGTTTCGATTACCAGGGAGCGAATACGCTTGACCTAGTTCCCGATTGTTGTTACCTGTCCCTAAACCGCCACCGGGCCGTCCCTTTATA
The DNA here is from genome assembly GCA_011799875.1 of Thinopyrum elongatum. Lineage (NCBI taxonomy): Eukaryota > Viridiplantae > Streptophyta > Magnoliopsida > Poales > Poaceae > Thinopyrum > Thinopyrum elongatum. Next base: position 484,971,160 of record CM022297.1, on the reverse strand, counting down.
TCCATAGGTTAACGCCCGGCGGTTCACAGAATCCCGGCCGGCTCATAAACGTGTCCGGCTTGGTATCCACTCTTTCCTATCTTACAATACAAGTCATACTTATGGCGGTTTACATCTATGGGCCCTAACTCACCTTTGGGCTTTAGGCCTTCTTATTAAGTCTCCTTCGTAAGTCGCCATCTTCTATGTCTTCATGGGCTTCAATACAGATAAACCACTATGAGCATAACCCGGCCCCTCCTGGGCGGTTTATACTCAATAGTTATATCCCCAACACCTTTTGTATGGTTGTATCACAGCTCGTTGAGTCAATATAAGGCTATTCTAGTTTGCAACATATATGTTACTTCAATATCTATGTCGCGTCCTCACATTCCCCTGCTGGATGAGCCAACAAGCCACTTGGATATGCAAATCATTGATGCTTTGGCAGATGCGCTAGATAGATTCCATGGAGGCGTTGCTTTTCTTAGCCACGATGTGTTGTTGATTTGTTGAGTATGCGAGAATGAGTAGAGCTAGATATGGGTTGAGTAGAGCCACATACGGATTTTGTTTTGGAAAGGCTTTGTTATTGATAACATAGACATTGTTTAATGGGTGCGGAATCTCGACACTGAACTTGGACTGCTGCAGTCACACGGATCGAGTTTCAGATCACAAAGATGGCGAGTTTCAGTTCATAACTTCATATAGACCAAAATTTCCAGAAATCTCGTTAGCAACTTGGTTAGCCTGGCCAAAAGGGGTCCTTCCCAAAGAAGTTACATGTTCCTCCCTAAACGCCTCCTCAACCTTTTTTAACTCCTCAAATCCGAGGAGTTAAAAAAATGTGCAGCTAACTAAACCCCTAAAATTTAACGCCTTAAGAAAAATCAAGAGAGAGAGAGAGAGAGAGAGAGGGAGGGAGGGAGAGAGTCTTTTACCGAGAATCGATTTGTGTTGCTCAAATTTGAGGATGGAGGGGCACTTCTCCTCAAATTTTGGAGGAGTTAAACCTATTCAGGATTCGGGTAGAAAGGTTTAAATCCTCAAAGAGGATATTTTGAGGAGTTAAAGCATTTTAGGCTTTTGTTAGAGATGCTCTTAGAAGGCCCACGTCATGACCGCTTCAATATCGATGTCATGTCCTCACGTTCTCCTGCTGGATGAGACGGCAAATCACTTTGGCATTCAGAGTATCGGTGCCTTGGCGGGATCTTAGATGAGTTTCAAGTGTGTGTGGTCTTGGTTAGCCATGACTCATGGTTGATCTCTCGAGCTTACAGAAATGAGCAAAGTGAGATATGGGTCATGGAGGATGGCATTTGTGTCAAAATATGATGGCACATTTCAGGATTTGTGCTTGTTACATTACAACAGATTCAATCATATGTTTCTTTTGCTTGATTTTCTCCTTAATTTCCCCTCTTCGTGACATATTCATAGTTTTTTGGCGCTAAGTCACTATTGGAACACTACTAAGAAACGCCACTAAAAGTTTTGGTAACATAGAAATGCCAGTAAGGCCTAGCTTGTTTGGATTGCAACATCGAAAAATCCAACCGTGGACTTGCTATGCTAGCAAAGTTGTTGTGCTGAGGAAAAGTTCTTATAGTGAAAGTTGACTGTTTGGCAATGCGGCTATGGAAACGACCGTGAGCTGGTGAAACGCTCAGAGGAGGGGTGAAACGGAAGATAGGTCGTTGATGCGGTGGCATTTATGACATAATTACGACCAAATGTTAAGGACAGGGGGAGGGGTAGGGAAATAGCGTTGCCTGTGAAGCACCCCGAGATGTGCTTTGGGCTGTTATACTGAAAATAGCCCAAGTTAGCTTTGGGTTGTGATTCCACAATTGCTTTAAAGTAATGTTTGTTTCAACTTCAACTTTTCCACGTACTAAGCTGTCTCCCAAATCTGAAAGCTTGAAACAAACAAGGCCTAAGAGTGGCACGCTGCAGTATCTTACACTCACTTGTCCAGACATCTCATTGATGGTCAACAAGATAATTTAAAGAAAGCATTAAGTCACCATTTAGTGAGTGGTTCCCTCTTTTTGAAAAAAAAATGGCTCACACTTATCTAACAACTTGGATCTAGATTTGTGTTAAAAAAAACTTTGGATCTAGATTTGTGTTTAAAAAAACTTTGGATCTAGATTCATGCTAAAAAAAGGAGTTAAATACACTGCGGGTGCCTTAACTTGCCCAGCACGGTCACTTTGGTGGCCAAAGTTGTAAAATACACAAAATTGATGCAATAACTTGTCTTATGGTGCAAATACAGTGCCTCGTGTACATGAATTTTTGTCCAAAAGGACCAACTGCCGAGTCGAATTGACAAAAAAGACCACCTCTGAAAAGAATTGACAGAAGAGACCATCTGGGTCGTGGTGGCAGGCGCGCCAGCCGACACGTGGCACCTGCCGCCACGCGCGGAGGCGGCAGCCCTGGAATTACCGGACCAGGCGCGAGGCGAGCTGCTGCAACGGAATTTAGATGGGCTGGTGGGCCCTGCCGCCACACCCAGTGGCGGCAGGGCTCCAGCAGCAGCACGGCTGTCTCTTGTGCTTTCTGGTTTACTCGGTGTTAGCAAATGTGAAAATAGGCACATTTGGCTGAGATTTAAATCAATTTGAAGGCCAATTTTTAAAATGCTGCAGTTGAAGAAAAGATAGATCTAGTTAAGATCTATCCATTTTTATGTTTTTCGCTTATATACACGATCGGTTTGTACTTTCCAAATGCTCCAAAACACTCTAAAAAATTATTATAGAATGCCAAATACAGCAGAGAATACAAAGTTAGAGACTAATCATACAGTACAAAACCACCATGGATGTGAGCGAAAAACACAAAAATGGAGACATCTTACCTTGGTCTATCTTTTCTTCAACTGTAACATCTTCAAAATCAACCTTTAAATTGATTGAAATCTCAGTCAAACATGCTTATTTCACATTTGCTAACAACACAGGAAGAACAAAGAGCAGAACGAAAACCAGAGAGCCGAGTCGCTGCTGCTCGAGACCTGCCGCCACGGTGTGTGGCGGCAGGGCCCATCAAACACACGCTGTTCCGTTGCAGCAGCTAGCCTCGCCCGGTTTCCGGTAATTCCAGGGTTGCCACCTGGTGTCGTGGCGGCAGGTCCTGCCGCCTCCTCGCATGGCGGCATGTGGCACGTGTCGGCTGGTGCGGCTGCCGTCACGGTACAACTGGTCTCTTCTGTCAATTGTTTTCAGAGGTGGTCTTTTTCATCAATTCGACTCAGCAACCGGTCCTTTTGGACAAAAATTCCATGTACATATCCGGGTGTATGTTCTGCATGTGTGGCATGCTAGCTTGGCGTTGGCCCACATGTCATTGGCTGGCAGTGGGTGAGCGATGGATGTCCCACGCATGAGGATTTTTTATAGAAAACCCCTCATATTTTTACAACTGCCATTGGCTGGCAGTGGGCGCGATTTGTACAGCCCGCCCAAGATGGCCACCAGGTTAGACTCTGCTTAGTGAACATATTTTAGCTAGACACTATATATCACGTCGCTACTTACCTCTTCAAGCGTTTCTAATATATATTTATTTAATATATGGCACTCTTATGGGCCTGTACATGTTTATTATTTCCATTAGAAAAAAGAAATGTAAGAAAATATTACAACTGCCATAAACTAAAAGAATGTGTTAGTGCATTTGAAAAAAAAGTTCAACATATCTTTAAAAAAAATTAGGTGTATTAAGAAATTATAAACGTTTTTTTGAAAAATGTTTGTCATGCATTAAAAAAATTGACAACATCTATTTCAAAATAATGTTCAACATGTACTAAAAAATTTATTGAGTAAAATTATTCTTACATTTCTACAAACACGTTTAACATGTTTTAACACATTTATATAACTTTTTTACACAATGATTTTTAATACACATTGAACAGTTTTCATAATACAATTTTGTCAATTTTTAATAATTATGTATTCTAAAAATACAATGAAGATACACACTGATTGTACGTGCTTGTGGTCCTGACTGAAGATATTGTTTTTACAATATTTAAAGATATACGTTGAACTGTTTATATCCACATAAATTTTGAAAAAGAAAATCATCTTTACCTATTTAAACTACACAATAATAAAAATAGAATAAATATTTAAATAGACAATAATAACATATTGATAATTATTATATTTTTATATGAGAAAATTTACATATCATAAAAACTAAACGGTAACTTGAAAAAAGAGAGTAGATAACGTGGAAGGGAATTGCATAGCGAAAGGTAGAAGAGCTATATAGGTTTCCAAGGAACAGTTGGTCACAAAGTATTGTTCGGCCTGGTGGCTAGTGTAGTGTTTAGGAAATTTAAAGAATTTAATCATACTGATATGTGGGACTTACGTTTGTCTTCTCCTACATAATTAATTAAAATATGCAAGGGGTTATGAAACAAAACTCATGCGCAAGCCATCCAGCACCTCACCGGCTGCCTGCCACTTACGTGTGGGCCAACGCCTCGCTGGCACGCCACACAGGCATGGTGTACACCCGAATACGTATGGAGGCACCGTATTTGCAGAATAGAACAAGTTATATCATCAATTTCATGTATTTTGCAACTTTGAGCATTAAAGTGACTGCGCTAGATAAGTTAAGGCACCCACAATGTATTTAACTCTAAAAAAACACATGGATCCAGATTAACGTGGCGGTCCACCTGGGCATCTGTTCATCTTCCCACGTGGCACGTGGTGTCACTGTGTCGGCAAGGAGGAGAACATACGCAAACAGGGCCTCACCTGAAGTAAGAAAATACCAAAAGACAAGGACACACAACGTGTTGCCCGACTGTGCCAAACCACTGAGTTTGACCTATCGTTATATATATAACCATTTCCAGTTAAGCCAAAGTGGCGTCAAGCAAGCTACAAGCGTCGAAAAGTACGCCGGCCGAGCAAGTCAGAGCGTTGCACCGCCAGCTGGTCAGGTCAGGTGCGCGCACCGACACACGGACGCCACATGTCGATCGGTAAATTAACGGAGTGGCCGACGTGGTCGATTGGTGAACTAGCTCCCAAGTCGACACGGGCTGTGGAGCATATCGATCGTGTCCGGTCTCATCAGCAGGCTGGTGTTTATCCCATGTTCATGTTAATTTCCCGGCAGTTTCTCTCGTCCACGTTGGCGACTTTTTTAACCAGTATGATAAATGGCTAGCTGGATCGAGATCAAGAGCCTCATGTGGAAATTTTCGCCCTGTTTCTGGTCAGTCGTTCAACCGGCACTTGTGCATTTAATCACCGAAGGCTTAGTCAGTGTTATTGGCCTCATTTTCTTTTCTTTTGCACACAAGATTGTCCCTGTCGGTTTGGTTCAGACCTCAGCCGAGTGCATATCTAACCGATCCCCAATAAAGTGTTAAAGGAGGATAAATCCAATTCTACTTCTCTAATCAGGAACTAACCGAACCTCAAAAACTGTTAGTAGATTGACCGCTTGCGGCGGCCATGACTCTTAAATATACTCGACTGACTGTTCGTGGAGTAAAAGTTCTTCAGAGTAAAATGCACAAAATCACCACTTTAGCGTCACGCCCTCAACAGAGTAAAATGCACAGAACTTTTCCGAGAGCTATGACGCTAAAGTGGTGGTTCTGTGCATTTTACTCAGTTCCCCACCCTCATTTCTTCTCCTCTTCCACCCCGCCGCTGCCCACTTGGTTGTCATGGACGTCGATAGCGGCTACGACGGCCGAACGTGCCGTAGGTGGAGAGGAAGGGGTGGGCGGAGAAGTGCTAAGAGGCATCAGACGAGGAGGGGGCGTTAGCGTGGACACTTTTTTCTTCGTCGTCATTGTCTCGATGAGGGCCTTCCCGGCCTCCGTCGGCTTCCTCGCCCGCTTGCCGCCGGCCGGACAAAGCGGAGGGTGAGCGGTCGTCATGCGACTGTCGTGACCTTGTCGCCAGCCATTGTTGATGGCTCGGCGACCCACGCCAATTTTTTGTCCAGAGACGCTTCCTTCGTGCGGCCCGTTGCGTGTGGGTCGATTCTTGCTGGGTTACGGAGGTGTCCTACGGATCCATTCCCACCGGAATTTGGGCCTTTAGTGGTAGCAGCGAACTGGACGGCGGTGGCAGGAAGAGGAGGCAGCCATGGGAGAAGTGAGGCTATTCGCTTAAGAATGAGGAAGAGAAGCCAATTTTCGCAACTCCTCCAAATTTTGAGTTAAACAAATAAGGATCAACGAGGTGTGATTAACTTCTCAAAACAAAAAACTTTGAGAAGTTAATCGTTTATAAGAAATCGGTTAGAGATGCTCTTAGCGTCGTTGATTCCCCAAGCTCAACGAAAAGATGAATGTGTGAAGACTGGAGTCACACAAAACTCATGCGAACATCAGATTTAAAATACTCCCTTCATACTATAATATAAAAGTGTTTTTTTAATGGACACCACTAGGCATCAGACTATAGACATTCTTCATTCATCAGACTAGTGGGAGGCCGTCGGATGAGACGCATCCAGGTCGTCCAATCATAATTAGGCCCACAGGAGTAATTGATTGCTTCCTTCCTTGATTAAATGCTTCCTTCATAACTGCTTCCTCTATCCCCGCTGCGCTGATCTCTCTATTATGGTTTATTCCTCCTCCGAACAGAATATCCTGAATCTACAGCACACATCTGCTGCTAGAATTAAGTTGCTTCCAACAATTGCATCACATGCTTCCAGCGACTCGACAATTTGCTTCCAACGGCTGAACAATTTACTTCAACTACAACAAAATTTATTCAATCTAACTGAAAATTGTGTTCGACCTAACCGAAATTTGTTCCCATTATAATGGTTATTTACTTCCAACTAAACAAGAGTTTGTTTCTGTCGTCTAAATTTTTAGCTTCCATTGCAACTTAATTTTGCTTCTCTCAGCAACAAGATAATTTATTTTTGCTGAAACATAAATTGTACATTGTTATATAACAAAAAAAAGTTTGCTACCAGAGAAAGGAATGCGTTGCTTCCATGCAACAAAAGCTTAATACAATTACAAAAAAAAATACATAAGAAAAACTGTTACAATATCCACGTGTAAGATGTCTCGGAAGCAAGGGTATTGTCTTGGGTTGCAGCGACGCGATAGGGAGAGGATAGGCGAAACGTCGCCGAATAAAATTGTCGCCACTACAATGGAAGCAAGAAAAGGGACACTGCAGCTAGCTACTAGCACAAAATGGCAATACTACGTCGGCAAGTGCATTCCTGGGGGAGGGCTTCAGTCATTATCTTCGCCCATGTCTCCACCACCCCCGCCGCCGCCTTTAGATTGATGTTGGCGCCATTCTTTGGGGAGGTACGGTTGGGGCAGAGCTCGGGCGGTGCCGGCGAATGTGGAAGATGGGGTCGTGCGAGATTAGCTTGAGGGGATTACGCACGGGATTAGTGGGAGCTCGTGTTTTTCTTCTGTTTTTTTTTTTACAATACGAGGCAAACTCTTGACCGTGAGATTTCGAGTGAATCAACGGCCTTCGAGCGGTCTGACTGTGGCGTCCCTTCAGACTATAGATAGGAAGTGTTTTAATAGAGAGTTGTATTAATTAAAAAAGAAAACATTGTTCTTACAATCTAGCAAGCGCAACACGCAGGTTGGCACTGTCCCTTGCATAACATCACCGCGCAACTCTCTACACCCAAACTGGGCAAGACTTTGGGCTAAGCTATTGACTCTTCTATCTACTTTACGAACTTTAACTTCTATGTTTCCTTGCTTGATGGCTTGAAATTCCCTCGCAATCACGCCGATTTCCGATCTATCCATACATGAGGGGTCGAGTGCCTTTGCCACCACGCTGCTGTCCGTCTCAATCACTAGTGTAAAAAACGCTTTTATATTATGGGACGGAGGGACTAGATCACAATTCTTCTTGGCTGATCATTCTGAAGCCATAAAAAGTTATTGATTATCGTCAGACCCAAAAATAGACCCCCGCCATGGATTATCTTCACGCCCACAACATACAGACATGGTGTTGAACGATATAAGTTTTGTAACCAAAATACCAGTACCGAGAGATAACGACACACGACGTGTTGCCCGATCGACCGCACCAAAAGTTTGACCTGCCCTTATACAAATAATATAATAATATAAATCAGTTTATCATAGGTCAACCATTTCCAGTGAAGCCAAGCGCGTATTCCTGCTGCTCAAACCACGGTTGGCATAGGCGTCAAGCGACCACCGTCGAAAAGTACACCGGTCGGTCGAGTAATTCACCAGCAACCAGGTGCACGCACGGACGCCACATGCATGTAGATACGTACGAGCCGGTAAATTAAGGGAGTGGCGGACGTGATCCATTTATCGGTGAGCTCGATCCAGCAAAGTCCACACGGCCGTGGAGCATATCGATCGTGTTCGATCTCATCAGCAGACTGGTGTTTATCCCATGTTCGTGTTAATTTCCAGGCAGTTTCTCTCCTCGACGTCCGTGACTTTCTTAACCAGTATGATAACGCTAGCTGGATCGAGATCAAGAGACTCATGTAGTAGAAAACTTCTTCTAAAAAAAAATGTAGTACTAGAAAACTTGGCCCCCGTTTCCGGGTCAATCGTTCAACCGGCACTGCATTTAATCACCGAAGGCTTAGTCAGTGTAACTGACCTCTTTTTTTTTTTTTGCACGCAATACTGTGCCTGTCGGTTTGGTTCAGACCAGAGTAGAGTCATCGTTTGTCCTGAGTTGATAATGTATAGATAGAGTGGGTAGTACGTTGTACTTGGCGGAGGATTTTGCTTAGAACAGTCTTCGCAAGGATTTGCTTTATACTACCTGTATACATTGTTTAGTGATGAGCCTGGAGCCTGGACAATGAACCTGGATTGCTAGCTGCAGCCGTCAACGCTGAGAGTCTCCTTCCGAAAAGATTGAGAAATTTACGCGGGTAGAGTTTCAGTTCATGTCGGTTGGTAAATTACCCACTGTGATTATTTTATACAGCGACACGGGTAGAGTATGAGTAAGAGAGGCAGGCTAATTTGCTAGCCATGATTCTAGCTATCTTAATTAGTAACATCAGATCAACGACAAGAACAAAAAGCATGATCTGTGATTGGATGATGGTGGCGCCTCGGTGTCGTTTTCCCTCTCGAGGGCTTCGTCTTGGGAGCTCGGCATCGACTAGCGGGACCGATGGTTGCCGGCGAGTTGTGACGTCCAGACTTCTGTGGCAACGATGACGGTGGGTGCGATGTCACCGACGCGGCAATGGCTGAGGTAGTCGGCTCTTCTCCGGCGTGTTTACGGGTTTGCCTCGGTTTGTTGTTGAGAAATCGAAGCTATGGCGGGGGGGGGGGGGGGGGGGGGCTTGTGGGTTACGATGACTGGCTGCAGGTGGCCTGTTCGGCCATTTTCCGTGGCGCCAGCCAGGCCTGGTTTCGTCCTTCGTAGCTCTCAGTCAGAGTCGGAGCTGCTCTGTCTGCTCGTAGGTGGCTGAGTTTTGGCGCGGATCTTCATGCAACATCTTACGGTCTCTACAGTGTGAGTTGAGTGGATGATCGCCTACAGCGAAGTCGGAGTCGTTTGCTAAGAGTATAGGATGGCGATGACGCCTCTAGGGAAGGAGTGATGACGATGACGTCCGCGTGCTGTCTCGTGAAGACCCTCTATGGAGCGGTGTGTGTGGGTTTCTTATCTGTGCCACTCAACGGTTGTGATGGTTTTTGCACAGTTTTTTATGATTAACTGGGCAATCTGATTTTTGTTTGGTTTTCTCCAATTAACTGAGCAACTATTTTCTTCTTAATAAATATAGGATAACTGTCATTTCGAGAAAGAAAACATCATATCCATCCTCTAATTCAAAGGACAAGCGGAGGAAACACAAAGGAATATAATTCTTTTCTATGATGACACTATTCAAGCCTTTCGATTAGAAAAATATAGCAAAGGTTTTTTTTCTTTAGTCTTGATTTAAGAGGATAAATGTATACATTTTACACTCATTTTGACCTCCTTTTCTAGTTACCATGCACAAACAACGAGATCCTTAGTGGCATAAGAAAATGTTACTTATACCTTTTAATTTGATTTGCCTTTGCAAACTAAGCATAGCTCAGATGATTAGGTTCGTTATGGGAACCAACCCATCAAGGTTCAAATATTATACTTGGTATTGGTGCTTGCATTTTATTGGATTTTTTTTAGCCCTTTCAGTGATGTGGGTTCAGTGGGAGTGAGATATGCCGACTCACTCTCTCAGAAGTGCTCACAGGATATGGTGTGCGTGCATGCGTTCATGAGGATGAATATACGTGCGTATGTATGAGTGTCTATGTTTGTATTGTGTTAAAAAATAAGTAAATTTGATTTGACTTTATTATACAATTTTGTATTCCCATGAACAAAACACGTAAGAGCATCTACAGCCGGACTTGGCAAATCTGGCCCCTCAAACGTCTGTGGACGCGACCGGGCACGCCCGCGGGCGCATCCGGACGGGCCCTCATATTTCCGTTCGGGCATCCATATAGCTCAAATCCGGACTCTCAAATCCATGCAAATACATGCACGTCGATCATGCAAGACAATGTTGCACGTAAATAGCAAATGTTGGTACGAAGCATAGATAGCGTTTACATATTTTTTTTTAAGTGCGAAACTCAAGCATTGACTCCTTGGTTGCCATTGTGGGTCCACATGTGCTCCACAAGATCATTTAGTAGTTGCGTGTGCACCTGCTGATCTCGAAGATTATGATGCATCTGCAGAAAGTTCATCAGCTGAGCCGCATCTTGATCTTCCAGGATTTCAACTTGTTCTCCAGGTGCTTCGAAATCATGGATTTGGGCTACACCATCACCCTCATCCTCGACAATCATATTGTGCAGAATAACACAACATGTTATTAGCTGCCACAAAGTTTCTCATTCCCACATCATTGCAACGCTCCGACAATTCCCCTACGAGTCTGAAGCACAACAAATTCCCTCTCCACATCCTTCCTAGCCGCTTCCTGCATTGTTGCAAAGTGGCTCTATTTATTGCCATGCGGCTCGGATATGGTCTTCACAAACGCCGCTCACTGAGGATAGATACCATCGGCAAGATAGTACCCCATGTTGTAGTCTCGGCCGTTGGCGGTGTAGTTGCACGGCGGTGATTCCCCATTGTAAAGCCTCCTGAACACCGAAGATCGTTGAAGCATGTTGATGTCGTTCTCAGAACCGAGCATTCCAAAGAAAGCATGCCAAATCCACAAGTCATGTGATGCCACCGCTTCTAGTATGATGGTGGCCTCTCTGGTGCGACCTTGATACATTCCCTGCAGGCCTTTGAGGCAGTTCTTTCATTGCCAATGCATGCAATCAATTGATCCGAGCATTCCTGGAAACCCCCTTGCCTCTCCAATAGCCAAAAACTTCTCCATGTACTGCGCATTTGGTTCTCTGAGATATTCAGGTCCAAACACCTCCACCACAACGCGGGCAAACTTGACAGTAGTCTTCAGGCACGTGCTCTCCCCCATCCTGATCATCTCACCAACGGCGTCTGCAGCAGTACCAAGTGCAAGCATCCTCAGAGCAGTCATGCACATCTGCTTGGCCGAGAAAGAGAGTTAGCCGCAGCAATCCCTTCTGAGCTTGAAGTAGTCGTCGTGTGCCTCCACTCCCTCCACAATGCGCAAAAACGACGATGAAACCATGGATCATCCGGGAAAGTAGGTTTGGGAGCAAAGTAGTCCTTGTGCAGTAGCTTTCCTCCGGACACCCTGTCCTGGTTGATCACTCTTCTCCCTTTGATTGAGCCCTTGAAGTTGAGAATATGCTCCACTTGCCGGTCCATTTCCTCTTGCATGCTCATGAGCATGATCATGTCCACTTCTTCGTCCGAATCTGACGAATCGAAGAACTCATCTTGAATCATTTGATCAAGCTCCGTCGGTCCAAAACTCCTCATCCGATGAAGCATCGGAATCCATCGTTTTACCTAACAAAATCACAAAAAATCCGGTCAGACAATGTGTCGAACACATCAAGTGCAAAGCGCAGTCGGAGAGTTGCCGGACGTACCATGGTGGCGTCCGGGCCGGCGTCGACGTCCCCCGTGGCGAGGACGAGAGGGCTCTTCCGGAGCTGGCTGTGGAGAGCCTAGGAATGGCGGCGGAGCGCGAGACGGACGGCGCGGGGGAGGAAGGAGAGAGGAGATAGCAAATGGATCCGGCTGGTCTTCGCGGGGTGGATTTGGTGCAATTTGGGATGGGGTCGGACTGTCGGGTCCGAGTGGCGGGCGTGCCCGGGGACGCCCGGGTGCCCCCATATCTGCCCCATATTTGGGCTGGATATGGGGGGAGGGTGCCGGTTAGCCCGGGCGTTTGAGGCCCATTTGAGGGGCCCATCTGGGTAAAAAAATAGTGACCGGACAGTGACCGGATGGCCGGCTCAGACATATGAGGCGGGTTTGAGGTGCCCGGTTGTAGATGCTCTAAGCCTACAAAGTTTCTATGTTTTCAAATTCTCTGTTTATGCATGCATTTATTCGTATTTTTCCTTTCCTATGATATTTAGGCCTCCTTTGATTTGTAGGAACTTTATAGGAATCCCATAGGATAGGATTTGTATAGGAAAATTTTCCTTAGAGCCCTTTGATTTGTAGGAACAAAATCTTATTCTTACGAAGGATTTCTTCCTATCCTCCACACATTTCATAGGAAAATAAATATTTGTCTAGACTCAATGAAAAAAATTCTATGATGTGAACCGAAGGTTTTTTTTTTCTATTCCTATTCTTATGATTTCATATATATATCATCTCATTTGCTATGACTTTTCTATCCTATGAACCAAAGGAGGCCTTAGAATTCTGTGAACCAAATGAGTCCTTAATTTGTCCACTCCTGCCCCTGGTTCTGTGTGTTCACAGCAGCACCCACGGAAAGCACGCAGCGATCTACACGACCAAATCTATTACCTGCTCCGCAGGCTAAATGGTGCTCGACAGCGGGAGCACGTTTAAGGCGTGGGGAAATGGCAGTCACATGTTTGAATTTTGACAAGCCAAACCCAGCCCAAGAAAACGACGTCCAATAAAAAGACGTACATACTCTTGAGCTCCTCTCCTCACTCATTGGTCGTCAGTCCGCGACTAAAGAAGAAGAAACAAGGCAAGGCTCAACAACGATTCGTCGCTTTCTCACTGGAAGACTCTTGAGCTCCTCTACTCACTCAATAATCTGAATGATTTACCTAAACAAATGCTTTTGAAACCAACTAAACCGACCCTAATAATCTGAAGGATTTACCTAAACAAATATACCCAGCCCTATGTTTCTCGTGGACATGCTACGCGCTCCGGATAATTTTTTTTCGAAACGGAGGCAAAAGATTTGCCTCATCCATTAATTAAGAAGGAGTTTAGAGTTGCTTTTACAAGAAAAGCGAAAGTAAATATTACAAGGCCACTACTCTCCCAGCATGATCTGACCCAAGTGCTTTGCACCCGCGATTACCCAAAGGTTGGCGTCACTCTGAATGTTTGAAAGTAACACAGACGGAAGCGTGGACTTGTGACGAAAAACCCGTGCATTTCTCTCGCACCATATGGTCCAGCAGGTTAGCATAGTAACAGAAGCCATCGCCTTTCGGTTGGGCATGCTGGTGGCCGACATGTTGAGCCACCAGTCCTTGATGGAGTGCATCGTGATCCAGGATGAGATGTCGAGGTAGTCGAGCTTGCCAACCCTTGATCATGCCCCATAGTCTAATGGAGTACCGACACTTGAAGAAGATGTGGCCCACCGTTTCCATCATCTGCTTGCAGAGTGGACATAGGCCACAGTTCGGCCACCCTCTCCTCTCCAATCTATCCGCCGTCCACACTCGGTTTTGAATTGCCAGCCAAGCAAAGAATTTCATCTTAGGGGGGCCCAGACTTTCCAAACGGCGAAGCCCATGGGCGAGCTGACCGACCCAAGGAGTTGTGCACTGTACGCGGAGGTGGCGGAGTAGATTCCGCTGTCGGTATGCTTCCAGGTGATGGTGTTGTCGGCGTCCACCACGAGGGGGATGGCCCTCAGCCGAGCCCATAGTGTAACAAGCTGCCGGATGTGGTCCATTGTCCAGTTGTTGGGGAGCTTGATTTTGGACAGCCACGCGTCCGCATGCATGGCCTCCTGGACCTTCCATTTCTTCCTCGTGGAAGCCTCGAAGATGAGAGGTGCTATGACGGAAGGTTTCTCGCCATTAACCCAAGGGGAGTCCCAAAATGGCGCACATGCCCCGTTGCCAATGATGATGCGCGTAGAAGCATAGAATAGATCTCGGTCAAGCTCATCACAGGGGTTGTCCATTCCAATCCACATCTTGGAAGGCTCAGTCCACTCGAACCACAGTCATCTAAGCCGGAGGGCTCTCGCAAACTTAGCCAAGTCCAGGACGCCAAGCCCTCCGAGGTCAGTCGGCCGACAGACTGAGCTCCAGTTAACCTTACACTTGGCCCCAGTTGTCTTATTGGAGCCCGCCCATAGGAATGCCCTCTCCAACTTTGTGATGGTCAGCAGGGTGCTCGAGGGAGGGATAAGGGCGATGATGTGGTAAATGACCTGAGAGGTGAGCACGGACTTGATTAACGCCCCGCGCCCAATGGCGGTAATATTCTCCCCGTCCCATGGCACAAGCCTGGCAGCCACCTTGTCCTCAAGAAATTGGAAGTCGACGCGCCTCAGCTGCCGAACCGATAAAGGTAGCCCCAAGTACTTGATGGGGAAAGATGCGTGGGAGGCCGGCAAGGCTGCAAGGATATGGCCCAAGTTGATATCTCCACATCGAATTGGGATGACCGAGCTTTTCTGGAAGTTTGTGCAAAGGCCCGTGACCTTGCCAAAGTAATTGAGGATCTGAGCGAAGTTGTCGATATCTTCCTTAATAGGAGCCATGAAGACCGCAGCGTCGTCGGCATATAGGGATGTGCGGAGCATCGCACGACGCCCCCCTAAGCTTGTGTAACAGTCCACGTCGGGTCGTGAGGTCGAGAATTTGTTGCAATGGGTCGATGGCAATGACGAAGAGCAGCGGAGAGATCGGATGTCCCTGCCGAAAGCCACGACCGTGCCTGATAATAGGGCCTGGGACCCCGTTGAGGAGGATCCGCGAGGAAGATTAACGAAGCAAGGCGGTGATCCACTCCCGAAAGCGTGGTGGAAATCCCCTCCGCTGCAGAAGGTCAATAATGTACTCCCATTTGACCGAGTCGAATGCCTTGCGGATGTCAAGCTTGAATAGCAGCGCCGGTGTTTTGCTTTTATGGAGGCGGCGGGCAAGGCCCCTCACATACATAAAGTTGTCATGGATGCATCTCCTCTTGATGAAAGCACTCTGCGCGTTGGAGATGAGGGCGTGCATGTGAGGGCCAAGCCTCAAAGCAAGGACCTTCGCAATGATCTTGGGAATGGCGTGGATGAGGCTTATAGGCCTGTAGTCGGCGATCTCCTCCGCCCCATCCTTTTTGGGAAGAAGCACGATGTTCGAGGAGTTGAGCCAGTGCAGGTTTGCCAAATGCAAGTTGTTGAACGAATGGATGGCCTGCATGAGGTCAGTCTTGATAGTGGGCCAACATTTCTTGAAGAAAGCTCCAGTGAAACCGTCCGGGCCGGGTGCTTTGTCGTTGGGCATCTCGTTGATGGCAGCTCTCACTTCCTCCTCGGATATAGGGCTGTTGAGGTTGGAGAGGTCGTGATCACCAAAGTCAAGCGCGTCCCAGTTGAAGCCCACGGGGTGGGAAGTCCCACGCCCCATCACGCCGGTGAAATGCTCGTGCATCAAGGCCTCCTTCTGCTCGTGGCCGGTGACCCGGCCACTGTTGTGCTTAATTCTATGGATGTGGTTCTTTCTCCGGCGCGCATTCACCCTCCGATGGAAAAACTTGGTGTTGGCGTCTCCCTCTTTTAGGTTTGAAATCCTAGAGCATTGCTTTCTCCTCGCTCTTTCAAGGACCGCTAGACTGACCACTCTTCTCTTTAGCTTTGCCCTCAGGTCTTTCTCCTCAGGCGAGAGCTCCCGGTCCTCTTGGGCGACATCAAGACGAAATATCACCAAAAGGGCAGCATGCAAGTGAAGTTTCGCCTTCGAGAAAAGTTTTCGACTCCACTCCGCAAGCCACACACTAACTTTTTTCATCTTGTGGAAGAGCCGCTGGTAAGGTTCCACATGAGTGCACACCTCGCTCCAAGCCTTGTCCACCACCTCCTGGAAGCCCGGCATGGAAGTCCAAAAATCCTCAAACTTGAAGCAACGCAGCCTCCTTGGCCCACTATCATCCGCGAGAAGGAGAGGGCAATGGTCCGAAAGCGAAGTGGAGAGAGCATGCATCACGTGGGTGCCGAAGGCGAGGTCCCAATCCGCATTGCAAAAATAAGAATCGAGCTTCAAAGGGTGGGGTTGTCTCGCTCGTTGCTCCACGTGAATCGACGGTTTTGCAGGTGTATCTCGTTGAGCTCGCATGCGTGGAGGGTGTTGCGGAACCGGTTGATACAGCCACGATTGATGTTCCGCTTATTCTTGTCGCGCGCGCGGTGTATTTGATTGAAGTCACCCAGTGCAAGCCACTTAGTCCCTGGAGGTGGCTTTTGAGCCAGGAGCTCCGCGAAGAAGGGGTTTTTGCAAGAAGAAGTTGTAGGGCCATAAACCGCCGTGATCTTGAAGGAGACACCAGACTCGCGGATGAGGACTGTGGCCGATAGGCAGTAAACCGAGAGCACAATATCAGACACATTCACGACGCCGTCGTCCCAGAGAAGCAGGATGCCGCCCCTAGTGCCCAGCGCCGGCCGGTGTGCAAAGCTCTTGAGCCTGGCCCCTCCCAGGAAGGAAGCGGTAAACTGGCCCATAACATCAAGTTTGGTCTCCTGGAGGCAAGCCAAATGACATGAAGTTGCAGCAATAGTCTCGTGAACAGTGGCCCGGCGGTTTGGGCAGTTTAATCCCCTTACACTCCAACTAAGAAAGTTAACTGGTTGTCCTAACATGATAAACTAGAGACCCAGACAACTAAAGCAGTCGGGCACAACCTAGGTGCTGGAGTGCACCTCCTCCTCATGGTCCAGCGCTGCTGCGCCCCCATGACCAATGAGGACCTCCTCAACCGCAGCAGCATGTGCGTCATCGATCTTGAACAGGCCACGGAGAGCAGCCATGACGTTCTCAGGCAGCTGGTCCTTGAACTGGCGCTCAAATTGGTCGAGAGCCCGGGCAGTGACGTCTTCGCCGTTGCGGATGATGCCAATCGTGCGGCAGACCAGCCCCTGTGCTTCCTTGGCCATGGATGTGGCGAAGCCCACCTTGCGCGCCTGAACGCGAGCACTGGTGCGACGAAGCGAGAATCCACCCTGGGACGTGATAGTCACCCCAGCCAGAGTTTTGCGTCTCCTTGTTGGTGCCTTGACCGGGGAGGACTGAGGAGTCGGAAGGAGAGCACGTTCCCGCTCCCGAAAAAGAGCCTCCATTGCCGGGGGCACCGCAGTGTCCTCGCCGGCAGCAAGCGGGGTTCTAGGAGGGGTCCAGCCTGGGAAGATTGGTGGAGTTGGTGATGCTGTGAGCCCATCAGCGCGTGGCAGCGGCGGTGCTGGGAGCGCCAGCTGCAGAGGGGAGCACAGGCCAGCCACCAGTGCACTAGCCCCCTCCTCCCTGGCCGCCACCGCCGCGTCCCTGGCAGCAGAGCGGGCATCAGCACGCCTTGAGCTTGACGAGGACGGCAGCACCGACGTAGGAGACAGCGGGGGGGGATGCCTGCGGCGTCAGGTTGTCGTTGGAGCGGTTCCGCTCGGAGCGTGGGGAGGGATGACGGACGAGGGAACGGCCACGCACAGGCGGAGGCACCGCAGCGGGCACGACCGGCACGCCCTCGGCCTCCCGCACCAAGGCGCTGCTGGCAGCACCCGAGCCGGCCAAGAGGGCCGTCGCCGGCTCCGACACGCCCAGCCTGCGCCTCCCGTCACGCCCCATGCCGTTCCCCACGGCGATCATCACGGCGCCGCTGCTCGTCGCGCCGCCCTCCGTCTTCTCTCCTGTTGCCATTCGCGCGGGACCTGCTCCTGAAGATCCGGCCAGCCCAGGATTGGTGGTCGGTTGGCCTCGGTTGGCCGGGAGCGGCGGGGGGCCCGGCGGGAGGACGACGGCCAGATTGGTGGGCGCAGAAGCTGGAAGCGAGGGGACGACGGGCGCTGGAGCCGACAGAGGGGAGCGGACAGTGGGACAGGGGTTGTGACGATGCGGCTGCTGCTGGAGCCTGAGCGAGCACCCGCGAGCAAAGTGGCCCTGCCGGTCGCAGTAATTGCAGCGCACCGGATCTCTGCACTCCCAGGCAAAGTGACCGGAGCTCCGGCAGTTGAAGCAGATTAACTCCCCCCTTCTCTTGAATGCACGCGGCGGAGGTCGCTGGCGAGTGAATGCATCTTGCGACCGAAGCGCAGGGCGCCTTGAATGCTGGGGGGGGGCGGGGGGGGGGGGGGGCGTTGGCCGGTGAGGAGCGCCACCAAAACAGTGGCTTCACCACCTGCCACTCCGCGGCAGGGTGACTCGGTGGAGAGGGGGCGCGCCGCCCAACATCGGAACGGGGCGGGAAGTGGCTTGAAGGCACCCAACCCGGATTCGAGGACGGAATGAATGCCTCACCCTCCGCGCGACGGAAGGCAGCCAGCTGGGCCGCACCCCGCGCCGCGTCAGCGGCCTGGCACCAGAACTCAGGCGGCGTCTCAGGTACGAAGGAAGCAGAGGCGGCAGGCGCGGCCGTCCGAGCAGGCAAGCCCAGATCTGACCCGGATCCAGCCCAACCCAGCCGCGACGAGGGCGAATCGAACCCCGGTGGCAGCAACAGCGAGTCGCCTGAGCCACCAGAGGACGAAGAAGCGGCATGCAGCGGGCGACGGAGGGCGGGGGCGGTGGCTGCGGGCGCCGGAGCGGCGAGTCGCAGGAGCGTGGGTGCCATCCGCTCCGGATAATCATTATCGCTAATCACTATATTTAGCGCCGCTGACACCCTTAGATGCACAAAGACAATAAAAAGAATGTGTCAAGACTGACTAGAGTCATACAAAACCCATGCAAGCACCGGATTTAGGAAATACAGTTTCCAGTTCTTCGCTGTTCGGTCTCACTAGCCAAAAAAAAGGTGTTGTTGACAGCCGGAAATAGACGGGCGCCCACGGATAAAAGCTGCGGCCGCCCACGACGCGGCCGGGGCGAGACCATTTTTCTATCCAACATTCCGACCCACCCAGCCAGCAGGGGAGCTCCGTCCCCACCACGCCGCACGCGCAGATCACCACCGCGCCAGCGGCCGACCGACGACCCGACCCCATCATCCACACCCTCGCACGCGCCCCGCGGCGGGAGGAGACACCCACCTCCTCCCCCCTCTCCCGCTGACTTGCCTTCGCCGTCACCTTCCTCCGCACGCGTTTCCAATCCAAGCTAGCTATCGCCGAGCCGACCCGCGGTAGCTATATAAAGCCGCGGCGTCACCGGCAAGCCGCAAACCCAAACCAACCACCGCAGACATCCATCCCGTTCCCAGCACTTCAACAACCTGCTCGCTCGCCTGCTTTGCTTCTGCGGCGCGATCTTGTTGTAGCTCGGCCTCCATCCATCCGGTTGGCTCCTCGCGCAACAGCTTCTGCTCCGCGCTGTTCTTGGAGCTCTGTTGACGCGCGGTTCTTGGAGGAGGGAGGGCCGGCATGGGGAATTACCTGTCGTGCACGCTGGCCAAGACGCCGGGCGGGAAGGGCGCGCGGGTGATCCTGCCCGACGGCGCGGTGCGGCGGGTGTCGCTGCCGGCCACGGCGGCCGAGCTGATGATGGACGCGCCGGGCCACTTCGTGGCCGAGACGCGCCACGCGCGCGTCGGCACCCGCCTCGAGGCGCTCCACGCCGACGAGGACCTCGAGATGGGCGT
Source organism: Thinopyrum elongatum (assembly GCA_011799875.1). Taxonomy (NCBI): domain Eukaryota; kingdom Viridiplantae; phylum Streptophyta; class Magnoliopsida; order Poales; family Poaceae; genus Thinopyrum; species Thinopyrum elongatum. The sequence continues at coordinate 484,951,235 of CM022297.1, read as the reverse complement.
CGTCTACGCCACCTTCCCCATGAAGCGCATCGGCACAAAGCTGGCCGCCGCCGACATGGCCCGCCTCGCCGCCGCCGCCACGCGGGAGGCCCGGCGCTCCGCCAAGGTCTCCTCCGTGGGGGCCGCGGCGCCGGCACCGGCTGCGCCAGAGCCGACCGTGACCTTCGTGCCGGCCGCGGAGGAGGCGCCGTCGCCGAGGGCGCGGCTGGACGAGATGGTGGACGACGCCGTGGCCGCGGAGATCGACGTGCTCAAGCACCGGCTCAGCAGCGCGCGCTCCAGGCGGCCAAACCTCGAGACCATCCACGAGGAGAATCACCTCCTGTGCAGACGCTGAAATATACTAGCACCTCATTTTTCTTCTTCTTCTTATTTGTTCTGGAATTTTTTGACATCAAGTTCAACAGAAGTTGGAAAGGATATATGGGATGAAAACCAAGGAATTGATTGTACAGTCTAACTTTGTGGAAGAATTCAAAACGTATACATATGGATCAGGTCAGCTTTGCCATTTGTTTGTTCATCTCTGGTCCCTACAAAAAACATGTTAAAATTCGAAATGGCGAACATCTCCTGGGAAAGGGGGAAATAATTCACATTTTGAATTTTGGGCCAATATCATTGTCCTATCTTTTCTTTCCAAAAGAAATACAAGGATATTACTTCCTCCGTTCCTAAATATAAGTCTTTGAAGAGATTTCACTACAAACTACATACGGATGTATATAGACATATTTTAGAGTGTAGATTCACTCATTTTGATTCGCATGTAGTCCATAGTGGAATATCTAAAAAGACTTATATTTAGGAATAGAGCGGAAATCCCTTTTGGTGACCAAGCTCCAATGAGGCCTCCGAATTCAAAATTTAAAATTCAAATTTCATCAAAATTCATATTTTTATGTTTCAAAAAATTCTGAAAAAAAAACACAGATATACATGAAGGCATAACACACATGTGTGTAAATTTTCAGGACAAAATACGTCGAAATGAGGGCTGTGCAAAAAAAAAACAAATCTGGGGCTGTTTAACACATGATACTATTCACCCTCCCAGACCATGAATTTGTCTTTTTTTACAGGTCACAACTCAAGGTATTTCATCATGAATTTTTACACACATGTGGGTTACATCCTTACATACACGCATATTTGTTTTCAGAATTTTTTGAAACATAAAAGTTTGAATTTGAATTTTTCAAAAATATAGGGCTCCATGGAGCTCGGCCTCCAAAACGCCATTCTCGGAATAGAGGAAGTACCTTACATATTTTTCTTAAGAATATAATTATACAAGTATTACTTTTACCAGATCAATTGAAACATATACTTCTACGTATTAGAAGTCAAAGATAGGAAATTTTGGCCGTACACGTTTTAGAATGTTTTGTACGCAAAGATACTAGGTCATATCACTAGACAAGGTTAACAATCTTTTTCAGAATCTCCACGTTTCAACCTTTTCTTTTCAAGAAGATGCATGAGATTTGCGAGTCATTTGTATTAAGAAGAAGAAGATTCGAGACCGTACAAGGAACTGCCATGGCGATCCAAAGAAATGTTTGAGATTTTGATTTGAAGATGGTAGTATTAAGTATTTGTATTAATTTTGTTTATGGTCATCTAAAAGCACACCGACATGATTTTTATTTCTGCCACGCTGGATAATTCTCGATGTGCACGGAGAATCAAACAAACTCTTCGTCTGTGTTCGGCAACCCTCTGCTCCTTCACTACTAAGCGGAGCGCGCGACGCACCCTGTTAGCAGCTCGCCAAAATATAAATGCACGCCGCTCCGTTCCGCTTCGCAGCGGAGTTGCAGAGCAGAGGGATTCTGAACAGCTAGTTCATTAAGAGTCACACTCTCATTAAGGAGTCAACCTTGTTGCCTTTGTACACTGACCTATTTAATGCTAGTTCTTCGTTTAGAATCATTCCCGCATTGGAAAGTATCATATACCAGCTAGTATCATGCGTATGATATTGGTGTATGATACTATATACATAGTGCATAGTAGGTTGATCGTAGTGGGTGGTATCTAAGTTTGGTGCCCGCAAAAAAAAAGTATCTAAGTTTGGCTCGCCGGGGCAAAAACCACCTTACCCACATCGTCAAGTTATCCGGTGGTTAGAGCATCACTAAATGCTAGGTTGGTATTATAGATGATCTTATTTATTGTCATGCATAACACATAGTATCATACCATTTAATCTGACTTTATCATATCATGATACTCAATTCTCTTTTTCTTTATTTAATTATATGTCACATCATCTAAATTGTTTTAATAGCTCTTCCTGTAGAATCAGTTTAAGACGCACCCTATTGCATAAACTATTTTACTGTTGACTCTAAATTACGTGGAGTGAACATAAAAGAACTGTTTCTGACTACCCATCGGTGGAGATGAACAATTTTCTTGCAGTAACAAAGGACTATGACTCGATTCGCAAAAAAAAAAAAAGGACTATGACTCTACGCGTTTGCTCATAAAAAATATATTTAACCAAACATTTCAGTACAAACAGAGAAAACCTAGATATATATTATATTTTAGTACAACTTGGCCATGACAATACCGATCGTCGTTCACAAGGTAAATATGGAAAGGACATTCTTGAAAAACGATGTGAAAAGTGGAATAAACAGCTAGCAGGAACTATAACTCCTATGTTCTTTGGCATCACTCTTGCTACGGGGTAGAAAGTAAAAGCACATAGCAGAATGATGAATCGATTCTACCGCCGACTGATGTTTCCGTTTTCTTCAGATACAAAAAATAGAGCTGACCGGGGGGAGTAAAAGAGAAAGCAATCACTGTCGAATTCCCTCGGTGACAGGCAATTGATAATCTGATGTGAGTATTGCTTTGCATACAAGACACATAATTATGTTGCCCCTCGAAACAGGGTAAAGATGGTGAGTAAATTGATTGACGAACGCAAAGGAAAAGTGTCGTTTAACACGTTAACTTGTCGAAGCAAAAGCCAAATACTTGCAACACATGAAAAGAAAACTTCCCTCATAAAACGAATGTGGAACGTACTACTTTCAGAGCCAAAGAAAAGCATTCTTCCCCGCCAGGAACCTTTTTTTTTTCTTTGAGAATCCCCCGCCAGGAACTAGTCGTGCACACACACTAATCGTCCTACTTTTTTGTTATCACTTTCCCCTTTTTTGAGGGAGGCGGGCTCGCGCGCGGCCCATAACTAATGGCAAAGTGTCACGGCCTCATGGCCCATGAACAACTGGGTCCGAGGACTGTGTAGACCAGTACCACACCACCGTGTGATAAGCCCACCCAAACTTTGATAACGGATTCCATTTGTTACGCTGAGGAATAAATCTCCCGACCCCGATCTGCGGCGCACAGGGAGACTGCTGACCAGGCCGGCCATCTCCATGGCCGCCGGCGCGAAGCCACCGCCGACGACGACGCTGCAGGACGTCCCGACAGGCTCCTGGAGCCGATCCTGGCGCGTCTCATGTCGTCGCCTCTCTGCCTCGTCCGCGCGGCGGCCACCTGCAAGCGGTGGCGCCGGATCATGGGCCGCTCATGGTTCTTCGTCAGCGAGATCTACAGAGCCCACCCACGGGCCGCAACCCCACGCCCCGTCGCAGGAAATTACTACAACCGTGTGTCCCATCTGGGCGGCCGGGAGATCGTCTTCGTCCCCACCTCGCCGGCGGCGCAGCACCGCGTCGAGAGCCGCCACTTCTCACTCGACTTCCTTCCCGGCGGAAGCAAAAAATGGGAGATCGTGGACAGCAGCCGCAGCCTCGTCCTCCTCGCCAAGAAGAAGAAGAGCGGGTGGATGCGCCGCTCCTTCCCCGACCTTCTGGTTTGCGAGCCGGCCACGCGGCGCTACCAGCTGATCCCGCGCATGGAGGAGATGAAGCATCACCGCTGCCTCGGCTCGCACCTCGTGGGCACCGAGAGGAACGTTGAGTTCAAGCCCGAGGGCGGCCTGCATGTCGTCGACAGCATGGAAACATTCAAGGTCGTCTGTGTGGTCTATCAAGGATACGACGGGGTGCGTGACGACATTGGCACCGCGAGGGCGTGCTTCTTCGCCCGGAACAGCAAGACCCAGCCGCGGAGAGGGAGACCCGAGACGCACAGCTGGTACGCCGAGCAGAGCTACGACCTTGGCAACAACGTGTGCCTCCATGGCGCGGACTCGTTGCATTTCCTCGGTCACGCCGGAGGCTCTTTGTACTGGAGCATCAAAGGCCATGACGAACGCATGCTGGCTTTGGGCGGCCGCTGGTTGCCACCCAATTTCCAAGGCACGGTCTTGCAGGTCACAGACGATAGTACCCGCTGGAAAATTCGATTTTTTTGCTTGCAGGGGAGCATCCTCCAGATCTTTGTGATATCCAATGCTACATATGTACACAGTGGGTGGGAGCTCCACAAGAGCCTCGAGTTGATGGAGGCAACGCGTGGACTGGCAGGATACAAAGAGGAGTACTTCAACGAATCTTTGAAGGTTGTTATGAGCAGCCCCAAGTCCATCGTTCTCGCTCTGGCAAATGGAACATGGCTATTCTCCATCGACCTCGATACAATGGAGGTGGCGAAACGCAGCCACAAGAGGACCGATCCTTTGGGCCTACGGGATTATCCGTGTGAGCTGCCTTCGCCACCTACTATACGTGCTTGTGTTACTTGCGTAGGGAGGTGTGCAAGGCAAGAACAAGGCCCATGTTCGCATAGTTGTATTTGTTGAAGGTCTACGCCTTCTTATTGTTTTATTTTCAGATATCATGGAGTTGTTGGGACGATATTTCCTATTCAAAACTACCTCTAGACTTGAACACCTTTCATCATAAAAAACAAAGTGCTCTTCCCTTTGAAGTTGCTTTTGAAAAGATATATGTAAAGTTATATTATTATTGTTTGTATATTGTATAAAAACTGTTTCAATTGAAAGGTTTTTCCAATTTATGCAGAAATAGGGCCGTCTGTATAATTAGATGGGACATATAGGAATTAAAGTTACTGACAACATGGGCCCTTAGTTTTTATTCACAAGAGTTTGACACATCGAAGCCCCCCCTTCCCAAGGGTTTGACACAACGAAGCCCCCCCCCCCCCCCTCTCCTCCTATCTGGTCATCCATAGACTGTAGGTGCTCTGACTATCATTCTAGATAAAGCTATGCAATCTGTTGGAATATGGTGATGATAAATATGTTTTGTTCTGATGTTTATTGTCTAGTGCTCTAAAATTTATTTTATGCCTTTTCGAGTCTGACAATGTTTTTCATAAAAGTGTGTTGTTCTTGTTTGGTGATGCTTACTATAGACCGCGACTTATAGGATGTTTTGCTATCCCCGTAAGTGATTAGAATTAGAAACAAGCTTCATAAAGATGTTAAGAACAAGGTTGAGAATAAAGGTATTTGTTGGCAACTCTAAATGCTCAAATTTTTTTTGGGGGGGGGGGGGGGGGGGGGGGGGCGCGTTAGTGACGAGTAACCACTGATGGGAATTGAACCTTTGATCTAGTGCCACCGCGCGCCCAAAGCCAAATGCTAATTGGGCTACTTACAAACTATGATTTAATAATAAAGCACAACCAATACTAAGTTTATATATTTGATTAGAGGTTATTTTCTTTAAATAACTTAAATATCCTTTTTTGTCGCAAATGAAGCAGCTCAACAGACGGTCCAACAGGTAAAAGCCTAAACCGGTGGCCTCAGCGGTTGGATTGCCGATTATGTTTTTTCAACTATGATCAATGTTAACTCTTCGTGTAGAATCAGGTTAAGAGGCACCCTATTGCATAAATTTTTTTTTCGTTGACTCTAAATTATGTGAAGTGAACATAAAAGGACTGCTAGTGACTCCATATCGGAGGATGCCCTAACCAACTGAAGATGGACAATTCTCTTGCAGTTCTTTCGTCACAAAAGTGCTCCCCTTGCAATCATGCTCAACATGATCGTCGAAGAGATGGAGCTTTTGGGTCACCGCGGGTGCGAAGAAATTAGTGGCTTTAATGTTGGAGAGAAATCTCATGGTTGTATGCAGGTCAATTGTAATACAAACTCTATTCTTTTCTTAATTAATAGATGAGGCAAATCTTTAGCCTCCTTTAGAAAAAGACTACGATTTCACACATTTATTCAGAAAAATATAATTAAGCAAACATTTCAATAAAATTAGAGAAAATCTAGATACGAATGGACATTCTATTGGTGCAGTGTAACAATCGCAATACCGATGGTTGATCACAAGCTTAATCCGGAAAAAGACAATCTTGAAAAGCGATGTGAAATCTCCAATAAACAACTAGCATGAACTAGTGTTCCTGTGCTTGGAGTTAAAGATTTTTTAAATGGTAACAAGTTCCCGGCGGATTTAACAACACGGTACTGGTACTGATTCCTAAGGTTAAGTCACCTGAGTTGCTATCATAGTTCAGGCCTATTAGTTTAAGCAATGTGTCGTACAAAATTGCCTCGAAGGTTTTAGCTAATAGGCTAAAGGTTATTCCCCCGGTGTTGATCTCGGAAGAGCAAAGCGCTTTCGTCCCAGGTCGCCTCATCACTGAAGAGGAAGAAGGCTCTCTGTGGGGTAAAGTTAGATATGATGAAGGCATATGGACAAATAGAGTGGATTTATTTGGAGAAGATAAGGACACAGATGGGTTTTTTCGGAGGAGTGGGTCAAGGTTATTATGCGGTGTGTTTGCTCGGTTAAGTTTTCCGTACGCCTCAATGGTGACACTTCTTCATTATTCACTCCTTCCCGAGGGTTGAGGGCTTGAGGCAGGGAGACCCACTCTCTCCCTACCTCTTCTTGTTTTGTGTGGAGGGTTTCTCTACACTCCTGAGAAAGGCTCGAGAGGAGCAGCGAATCAAGGGAGTTGAGTTTGGGAGGGACGACCCTCACATTACTCACCTCCTATTTGCCGACGATAGCATTGTTTTTCTAGAGGCTTGTGAGGATAGCCTTCTTGAGCTCCACAATATTCTTAACATGTATGAATGTGCTTCGGGTCAAAAGGTGAACCACCAGAAATCCTATATTTTTTCCGGGAAGGGTTGTGATGAGGCGAGGAAATCCTCTCTGGAACAGTCAGCAGGTATAGACCAGGAAGCTCTTAATGAGCGATATCTCGGGCTCCCAACACTGGTTCGATGCTCAAAAGATGGGTGCTTTAAATATGTGACTGAACGGTCGGCTGCAAAAATAGGCTGTTGGAAATGACAAGGGCTCTCCAGCGGGCAGAGAGGTACTGGTGAAATATGTACTTCAAGCAACTCCCACGTTCTCTATGAGCTGCTTCCAGTTTGCCAAAAAAAAGTGCTGGAATTTGACAACTATCTCTTCAAAATTTTGGTGGGGAGCGGATCATGGTAAACGCAAGGTCCAATGGATCGGTTGGGATAAGATGTGCCAAAGCAAGTGCGGGGGGGGGGGGGGGGGGGGGGGGGGGGGGGGGGGGGGGGGGGGAGGGTGGTGGGCATGTGGGTTTTATCCCCTTGGCTAGAAAGATCTCTTCTTCCCCCCGGCACTGCTAGCAAAACAGGCATGGCGTATACTCACCAACACTAACTCGTTGTGTGCACGGATGTTGAAGGTGCAGTACTTTCAAGGATCAAATTTCCTCAACGTCACCTGCCCGAAGAATGGGTCACATATATGGAAGAGCATCTTGGTTGGCAGAGAACTACTCAAGGCTGGGTTAGTATGGCGCATTGGTGACGAATGTACTAGTGATGCATGGGAAGATAACTGGATTCGCCGAGCAGGTTCGAGGGAGCCACTGGGCGCTCAGAATAAGGAGAACGTACGCAAGGTGGCGGACCTCCTCGACTACTCTGGGCGGGCGTGGGACTTACCCACGATTGAGCATGCTCTCCTCCATGCAATGTATAGGACATCTTGCAGGTCTAGATAGGAGGGCCGGGGCGGGAGGATTATCCAGCGTGGAATCACACAAAGAACAACATATTTGGCGTCCGGTTGGCAGTATCACTTAGCAATGGATATCAGACGATGCAGCAAGGGGCACCGGAATCGTCATCTTCCGTCTCTGAACATAACGGTTGGCTGCAACTCTGGGACACCAACGCTCCGGCGAAGGCGAAGATACACGCGTGGAGGCTCATATGGAATGGCCTCGTGGTAGGTACGGAGCTGCAGAGAAGAATCATAAAGCAAGGTGTTTGCTGTCCCATTTGCGGCAAGGAGGAGTCAGCCCTGCACAGATTCTGGAGCTGCTCACATACTCGTCATGTGTGGGCGCTAGTTAATTCTGACAGAGGAGACGAGGTTGTTGCCCTGCCGGCTGCTGTTCACACGCCACAAGACTTGAGAAGATGGATGTTGGATTGGTTTGTAAATGCTTCAGAAGCAAACAAAGGTGTCATGGTCATGCTTCTATATCACTTATGGCTGGCTACAAATGATTCACGTGAGGGAAGGCAAGTAGAGCTCGATCCTTGGTTGATCGTGTCTGGAGACTACTAGACGAATGGGCTAATGCCCACACTCTGCCGGTGACCGCGCACAGGGAGGGAAGCCAGCGGAGCAGTGGCAAACTCCTGACCAAGGCTGGTTGAAGGTCAACGTTGATGGAGCAACAACGAAGATGGACGGCTGGGGCGTGGAGGTGCGGTCGTGCGCGATCATCATGGCGTGTTCATGGGAGGCACATGCCATTTTTTTCCAACTGTCATCAATCTGGAGCATGAGGAGCAGTTGGCTTGCCGGTGAGGGATCCAATTAGGAGTCGAGATAGGGGGCCGGAAGGTTGTGTTGAAAACGGACAACCATGAGGCGATCCAAGTGCTGAGGAACGAAGGACTGGATCGATCACGGCACGGACCTCTCATCGAGGAGATAAAGGAGCTCCTCTCCTCTCTCGATGATTTTAGGGTGACTTGGGCTATATGTAATCGCGCGGCGGATACTCTAGCTAGGAATGGCTGCCTGAATAAATTGTGTAAGACCTGGTTTTCTATTCCCCATTTTGTATTCGCGGCATTATTGCGGCCGAGGCCACTTAGTTAATAAAAGGCAGTGATTTCCCCCCCTTTTTTTTAGGAGTAGAGATATGCGTCTTGTCTGCAAAGCAATACTCATAAGTATCAGATTACCTACTAGTCCGTCTGTTTCAAAATAAGTGTCGTGGTTTTAGTTTAAATTTGAATCAAAACCACTACACTTATTTTAAATTGGAGGGAGTACTAATTACATCTTGCCGAGGGAACTCAAACAGTGATTGGTTTCTCTTTTACTCCCTCCGGTTAGCTCCTTTTTTTGGATCTGAAGAACTCATCTGCTATGTGCTTTTCTTCAAATGGAGCAGTTGGTAGGATTGCGTCCACTTAGTTGGTAGGATTGCCAGCGCGTTCGGACGCCAGACGGGCCGCACGGCCTCCGGCGAGGCAGCTACGGCCGGCCTAGCACCGGATCCATGCGCCATTTTGGCGGACGCAATGGATTCCCGTCGGATGGAGTCCAAGCCCTGGCAGCCGTGCACGGGCTTCCTCCCGGGCGCGGTGGAGCGCAAGCCGGATGGCCATCTCCTCCTCGGGGGCGCGTGGGATGAGCTCGGGGTCGACGGATCTGGAGGTGAAGGACTCGGATCGTGGCGGAGGGGAGTGGAGGGGAGGGGAGTGAAGAGGCTAGGGTTTGGTCCGGCGAGCGGATAGGGAGGATTTTATGTGGTGTCGGGTGGGCCAGCGTGGGCCAGGTTCGACGTGGTGGGCGTGCCCGGGCGTCCCCATATCCGCCCCATATTTGAGCTGGATATGGGGGTACCAGTCAGCCCGGGCGTTTGATGGCCATTTGAGGAGCCCGTCTGGGTCAAAAAATCATGACGGCGACCGGGCGGCCCGCCCGAACGTATGAGGCGGATTTGAGGCGCCCGGCTGTTGATCTCTAAGCCTAAAAAAAGCACCGTGCGATCAGCCTCTAACAGCGGATTCTATTTGCTACGGTGAGAAATAAATCTCTCTACCCCCCCCCCTCCCGCCCCCTCTGCGGCGCAAAGGGATACAGCTGATCCGGCCGGCCATCTCCATGGCTACCGAATCGAAGCCACCAGCGCCGACGACGCTGGAGCACGTCCCTGATAAGCTACTGGGGCCGATCCTCGCGCGTCTCATGGCGTCGCCTCTCTACCTCGTCCGCGCGGCGGCCACCTGCAAGCGTTGGCGCCGGATCATGGGCGGCCCACGCTTCTTTCTCAGCGAGGTCGACAGGGTCGGCTACAGACAGGCCCCACACCCGCGCCCGGTCGCAGGAAACTACTGCAGTCGTTCGTCCTCCCTCGGCGGCCGGGAGTTCGTGTTCTTCCCCACCCCGCCGGCGGCGCGGTACGGTATCAAGAACAACCACTTCTCCCTCGACTTCCTCCCCGGCAGATGCACGAAATGGGAGGTCGTGGACAGCAGCCGCAGCCTGGTCCTCCTCGCCAAGAAGAGGCAAGGCGGGTGGACGCGCCGCTGCTTCCCAAGCCTCCTCATCTGCGAGCGAGTTATTTACCCAAAACCACCACACTTGGGGCTAGGGTAACAACTTGGTACCAGATTCTAGGCAGGGCAAAAAAACCACCGAAACTGCGCCTAACCTGTAACGGAGAGCACTGATGCTGGAATTTGGTCGCGAAAACAGCCAAACTGACAGGTGGGTCCCGCCTGCCGGGCTGACGTGGCGAAGACCAAAAAGTTTGACCGACCGATGTGGCAAATAAGACGCCAGCCCCACCTGTCAATGACTAGAAAGTCATCTTCTTCACAACATTTTTTCACTGGAGCATTCCATCGAGCACCTTTTGTGCGTTCATCATCTGGTCGTTGAAGATGGCACCGCACGCCATGGCCATGTCGGAGCAGTGACCAAAGGAACTGCGGGCCGGACGCCTCCATCCGAGAGCAAAGGCGCCTGGGTGAAGAAGAAGGCGGCCGTCCCGCACAGGCGAGGTCGCGCGGCGGCGCACCATGGAGCCGGCAGATGCAGCCGCGGCAGTGAGAAACTCGGCTGGCGTCCATGGCGTTCTTCTATGGTTGTGGAGGCGAAAGTGGGCTCTGGCTGCTCGTGCTCGGCAGGGGTAGCATGGTCGAGCGTCGCCGCCGCTAGCGCGCCCGCGGCCAACGGCCCGGCGTCCATGGTGTTCTTCTGCGGATGGTGGGCGAGCGCAGCGGCGAGCTGCGGATCGAGGCATCGAGCTCCAGGAGGTGGCATCGGTGGCTCATGGGGAGCGACGGGACGTGGCCTCGAGCGCAGGTGCGGCCAGGGCGCTCCACCGCAGGGCACCGCCGCGACCAGGGCCTCCCAGCGGGTGCCGCGAGCACGGCTGCGGGCGCCGCGAGCACGGGGACGAGCAGGGCGCTCCACCTTGGCGCACCCCTGTCAGTACGAGCGCGACCAGGCCCTCCTGGCGGGCACTGCGAGCACGGCCATGGCCACCACAGAGCGTGAGCACGAGCGCGGCCAGGCCTCCCGGCGGGCGTCACAAGCACGGGCGCGGCTAGGGCCTCCCGGCGGGCGCCACAAGCACGGGCGCGGCAGGTCTCGGATGACCGTCGACCACTAAGGGCGGCGAGCGCCGCCGGCGGCGTGAAGTGCACATATGCGCAGATGTTGCCGAGTACGTGTTTGTTGAAATGCCAAGGAGAAAAAAAATAAAGGTAAACACTTAAGTCATTTACAAGTGGGACCCTCGTCCAACTCACCGTATTGTCCACATAAGCATGCCACGTCAGCATGACAGGTGGGACCAACTTGTCAGTTTCACTGTTTGCGTGAGCTTATCAGACAATCAGTGCTCCCCGTTACAGGTTAGGCACAATTCTGGTGGTTTTTTGTGCCCTGACTATAATCTGGTACCAAGTTGTTACCTAGCCCCAAGTGTGATGGTTTTGGGTAAATAACTCTCTGCGAGACGGCCACGCTGCGCTACCAGCTGATCCCGCGCATGGAGGAGATGAAACACCACCGCTGCCTAGGCTCGTACCTCGTCGGCACCTGAGAGGTGCACCGAGTTCAAACCCTCGGGTGACAGGCGCCTTCTCGACACCATGCAAACATTCAAGGTGGTCTGCGTGGTCTATCAAGCACACGACGGGGTGCGTGACGACATTGGCAGCGCCAGTGCATGCTTCTTCGCCAGGAAGACGGAGGTCAGGAAAGGGAGACCCGAGGCGCACAGCTGGTACGCCGAGCGGGGCCGCTGCCTTGGCTACAACGTCCACCTCCATGGCGTGGACTCGCTGCACTTCCTCCGTCACGCCGAAGGCTCTTTGTTCTGGAGCATCAAAGGCCACAACGAATGCCTGGTGTCCTACGGCAGCCAATGGTTGCCAGAGAACTTCAACGGGACGGTCCTGCGAGTCACTGACGACAATGCCTACGAGAACGTTCGGTTTATTTGCTTGCGGTGGAGCACTCTTCAGATCTTTGTGATACCCACGGTCGCATATCGAACATATAAACCCTCCTAGAGTACCCGCCGTTCTAGCGCACCTGCCTCGCGCGATGGATCTGGTTCACACGATTCACGTCGCTGTCAAAATTATGCTCCTTTTTACCTCCCTATCAAAGATCTGGCCGTAGGTTTTACTTCACGTTGTGGCTTTAGGTTTCAGTGCATGACGACTGGGCCATCGTTGCACACGGGCCCAACGTTCCAGTCACGACGCATGTGTGTGAGTTGTGCAACGATGGTTGACGAACCCGAGAGCGAGGTGAAAACCTAGCCCCCAATCCCCTTCCTCCGTCGAGCCCCACGCCCCACCCATTCTCCTCTCCCCTTTTCCGCCGCCCCTCCCCCTCCCTTCGCTTCTCTCCTCGCCTGCTAGCCCGTGGTCGCCGCTGCCTCCCCTTCACCTCGCCTTCCTTCTCTTCCCCGTCCACTCGGCCATCAACGACATCATGGAACGGCAGGGCAGTGGGATCTTCACAGATGACCGGATGGGGGCAAGGAGAAAGGGACCCCATTGGTGAAGGGAAGGAGAAAGGGAGCCCGACGGTGGGGAGGAGCTCGAGCCAAGGAGCGCGGCCTCGATCCAGACTCAGCAGGAGCAGAGGAGCAGTAACCGCGCCAGCCGGCGCGCACCTCGTCGCAAAGCGTGCAGCAAGCTGAAGACGCGGTGAGAGCAGTGGTCAAGACCACGGTCACGGGAGAGGGTCACGACGGCGGCGGCGGCCCTGCAGGGGAGATAGAAGATGAGGAAGAGAGAAGGAAGGGGAGGAGGGACAAAGAGAGGACAGAGGAGAGGGAGGTGCAGCGGCGGGAGAAGGATACTGCAGGGAAAGAGGAGGAGGTCAGCCGTGTCCCTAGGGTACGCGGTGGCAGCACACACCCGCCCACTCTGCCACAAGAGATCAACTCACCACTGGATTAAGGTGAGTCGCCGCTAGCCCCCCCCCCCCCCCCCCAGACCCCCCCCCCCCCCCCCCCCCCCCCCCCCCCCCCCCCCCCCCCCCCTCTTTTTCTCACGCATCCCTTTCTCTGTCACCAAGCTCACGTTGGTACTCTAGTTGACTTCTTCCTCCTCAGTGCTAACAGGTGAAGCACAAACAGCCCCCATCCTCGCCGTATTTGGCCCTCTCAAGCAGGTGCGCACACTCTTGTCCTCTTCGTGCTTTTTTTCCTCCTTCCAGTGCGCTGCTCCCAAAACTTCTCATATTTGTTCGTGCAGATTTTGTTTCTGTACGCCTACAAGATGTTCGATGAAAGTTCCAGAAGGCTGGAGGGGATGAGTGATCTATGTAAGCCACGTGATTTCATTCTTCAAAAAATTAGTTCCAATCAATCATAAGTCATAACAAGATGAATTACTAGCAGAGAAATTTTCCATGCTTTTAAGTATTATCAATGTTCCCTACTTAGGATGTTAGTTGCCAGTTTGGCTTCTTAAATTTTACCATTGAGCTTGGATTCTGTTTTAGGATACAGTTATGGTACCATATGCTCGTTCATTTCCATCTGATGTTCCTTTTTGACATGGACATATACCATGTGGTATAGTATTTAAGAAGGATGGCTTGTAAAATATATTTTCGGGATGTATTGGTGGTCACAAACACCCACGACACTTTACCTTTGAAGGTTGTATATGCAGCACTGAGTACTAACTAAATTTCTTATTCACGGGATTTATAGCTTTCTTTCACAACTTGGTTCAAGAACCCATTCAGTGTGCCCGCCGACTGCTTGTTCTGCTTGTTGTTTCCTTCGATTGTTGTCATTGCCTTCGGTTCTTCGGTTGCTCCGTATGTCTCAGCTTCTCCATGGAGCCATGTCTTTTTTTACCCTTTTGGTGTGCCCGGGTTCCCTCCTGCCTGACTCTTATTTTTCAAACCCCCCCCCCCCCCCCTACAGGATCTATGAGGTTGCTGCTGGTTTTGGGGTTCTTGGCTGTGTTTCATCTTCACGCACTGAGGTGAGCTGCCACTTCATTCCCTTCTATAAGTAAATTGTATTTATTTGCACATGGAAATATTTTTGTTCATATGCAGAGAGATTTGTAAAAGAAAACAATCAGGTTGACGCTGTTGTTTCTTATATGTAGAGGTCTGCGTTTGGGGTAACAAATAATTTTATTCTAATTCTTGCAGGCGGTCATACAATGGTCGCCGGATAGAAGTAGAAGTCCCTGCTCTCAAAAGTAAAACACTACTGGGTGGGCTGCGATTTCTGCCATCGATACTCTTTGAGAACGCCAATGCTTTACGAAAAAAGTATGTTTTTACAGTCATTGTTGTTGCTTGTATCGCTATATTGTTTTCCCATGCCAACATGGATTTGATATGCTGCTCTTGGAGATAGAAATGATTAGGTGAAAAATTATGATGCTTGGTAATAAGATCATGGTTTAGTATTCAAGCAGCTATTTTGTTTTTGCCATTTGTCCATGTTTTGCTTTCTAGAAGGCAAATGTTATACATAAGGCATTGGTTATACTGAGGTCTGCATCTATTCATTAGGCTGCAATGTCTCGACTACTTTCCATGAAATAGTTATAAGTTAGCTGTTCTTTTGTGTCTACTTGCGCAGCGGTGTAATGGTGTCAATGAAGTCAGATGTATATAAGGCACGGCGGTGGCAGACCCTAGACCGGGTTGGGCAAGGGCACAACTGCTGACGACCGCGGATGGATGGGCAATGGAGGCTGTCGACTATCAGCAGGTACGAGTTCAAAACTTCATCGTAGGCTCCTCAAATTTTTATCTCCCTGCTTGTGCTGAGGATATCTCAATTTCTTGATTCTATCTCAGGAAAACAACCCCAACCTTAAAATTATAATGGCATCCCACACTGTACTTTTCTGAATCATGTCGTATGCAAGGACTCTCTTAAATACTAATACACATGTTTCTCTTGACCCCTTCTGTAAATTTTAGTTTGTGTGTCTTACTTTACAGATTGCATGAAAAACATTTTATCTTAGCAAGTATTCTGCTATAAGCAATGGAGTTACAATTCCATTTTAATTGATGAGAAAGGGTGATCTTCATCAAACAGATTTGAACATTTATTGATTAGAAAGGGTGGCCACAACTTTTAGTCATCAAAACTGTTGGCACATATCGATCATCATCGGGACGTCGGCGAATAATCACATTGAGCTACTGGAGAAATACAAAGGTGTATACTTGTTTCCCACCGCACTAATATTTATTTAGAAATTAGACCGTCTTGAAAAATACACTTCTGCCTATTGGATTTATAACATCAAGCATGATTCTTCAGGTACTTGTTTATGCACAACGCTTTCTATAGATGGATTCATGGCATCAACAACATTTGAATGCTTCATTCTGGATAATTTACTCATTTATATGCTTTCAAGAATTTTGATTCTATAATTTTCATTATTAGCTACACAAAGATTCATACCATACTTGTGTGTGCTCTTGAAATAGTTCACTTTCAGGAAAGTGTTATCCTTTAGTTGTAATTTGTGACAACTAAACACTTTAAATCTCAAGAGTGTAAAGGTTCACCAAAAAAAAATTAAGCCTAATGTAGCCTGGCTGGGCTTATCTTAATAGTTAGCTTATCAGGATTAATCTATAGTCTATATATAAGGTGGTTTAAATCAGTCTCTCGTACATAAATTTGTTGTGCAAGCCCTGAAAAGGCCAGCTAGAAATACTTCAAGGTTACGGGGCCTTTACACATTTGTCTGGTAATTTGATGTCTTTTACAGTGGTCCCTTTAACTGCTAAATCCTATGAACACTTGCGAATACTATATGTTGTTGTTGTTGTTAGGTTCTCTACCAGAAATCACTCAGATATCATCTTATCCTCTTGTTCGCTGTTTTTTTTGTAACATCTCAATCCAGCATAAGCTTATTTTGGTAATGCCTCCTTTTGCGGTTGTTAAGTTTGATGGTCTTTTTAATAGCACTCTTACTATATCACCTGAATTTCTAATCTTAAGTTTCTGCTATTAGCTCTCTACAGAAATAATTGTTTCCGAAGGAATGACCATGCCACATGTGATTACCGCGCTAGGACCTGCCCTTGATAAGAACCAGGGAACCCATTTAAACAGAATGATGACTGTGTGAGCCTTTAAATATCGCCAACACATCAGGTACAGTCGAAAACTTTCCCAGTCCCCCAGGCCCTGTGGGCTGCGACTAAACTTAGATTTCTAATCCCTAGCTTAATTTCTTGTAGGTATTGGTGTCTAGATGTTTACAGCTACTAAAGGAACACCCAAGTCGTAGATGATGCTACATCTGATGTATGATTTGAAGATTAGAAGCTGGAACACAAGGATTGTGTGATGGAGTAAACATTGGTTATATATTTTAGGCGGGTCAGATATTAAAGTGGGGTGCTCACACCGCACTTAGGTGGCTTACGGAGATTACTGAAATTGGGTGTGGGTGTTGTGTGCTCACACCACACTCATAAAATTACTATCAAGATTTGAAGTTAGTTATGAGCTAAAATTAGTGATAATGAAAAACCAGGAGAACACCATATTAGGTGAATGTAAACCACTTACAGGACATTGCCAACAACAGCAAGAGTGCCATAATAAGGTGCTAAAGCCTTCCAGGTGAAGGACAATGACAAGAGTAACATCGACGCGCTTTCAAAACAGAAAAAAAATTAATTCCTAAGTCATGCCACATCAAGAAACACAAGCACACAGTTTACTGTAGAAAAGGCAGTACCATTCCAGAAAATCTTGTTATGAGAAGGCTCTTCCTTCCTTGCTTGCCCATCAGTGGAGATGCAATCATGGTGCCTATGACAAGTATATATACATCTCAGAAAAGGCAATGGAAATTACTGCCAAAATACGCTTTACAAACACTGAACTAACCAAAAACATTGGCATCACCGAACAAGAGCACTCGCTGCAACATTAGATGCAATGCCTGTACTGCGGAACATGGACGTAGAGTAGTACACGACAGCATTTATGCCAGCAAGTTACTGAAACAAAAACAGTGTCGCTCCCACACTCACAACTGCAGTATATGAGAAACATATCAGGACACATGTAGCAGAAATTTCATCATAATCATCAATTATGACACAGACACAAATGAGTATGAAAAGAATACTTAGAAATTGCTACCCGAATTATGTAGCCTGAGTAAATTATTAGTCGTAGCTTTGCGGACTGTAACGAACATGGCTTGGTAGCAGCAGTTTGCGAGGAGAAGTTCTAGGCTAACCCTGAGACGATAGTTTCGATCAAGCAAATGTGAGAGCATAAAAGCCATAGTAATTCTTTTTATTATTCCTATGCATTTTCTTTGTCATAGATGATAGGCAGAAGTTGCTTTGCCCAAACTACTTGCATCTATACGATAAGATAACACACAAAACTTTCTCACTAATTCCTTTGTACCACGTCATTGGCTTGATAGGGTATAGGAAAAATAATCAGAGAACATTTTACCTTCCCAATAGCGTTTGCTGAAAAGATCAAACCAGCTGGCATCTGGCTCATTAGATCATTGGACTAGCAAATCAATCTCTCTTTCTCTCATCTATAAGCAGGTCATGGCTAACATCATCAAGCATCAACAGCAAGCAACAAGTAGCCAGCAGCATGCAGCGACAACAGCAGAGCAGCGACAGCGGAAAGTAGCAAACAACACCAACAGCAGCGGTGATTTCTCACCCTGCTGTTAGTGGCGAGATCGGATAGAGCAGAGCAACGAGCTCCGGACAACAGCAATGGCGGTCAGCTTCGAGGAAGAAGTAGGAGGGACCCGCGGCTTCGAATCCGTGGTCCAGAGGAGATGTGGACAAAGCGGAGCCCGTCACAGTCCCTGGAGCTGTTCGGTGAGGACGACGACCGCGGCGGCCGACGGAACCGAGGAAGGTGGCCTCGGTCCAAGAGGTTCCTGCACGCCGGGGCACAGAATGACCATTAAAAGGACAGCAGGAGCAAAAATGGAGCTAGGGGAACTACCTAGGAGCAAGAACGCACCAGAAAACGAGGTGATTCACGCCGTCCAGCTGGCGTGCATGTCAGAGCCGGAGGCGTGGACGTCGATCCGGACTGAGGGCTGGC
This sequence comes from Thinopyrum elongatum, assembly GCA_011799875.1. Lineage (NCBI taxonomy): Eukaryota > Viridiplantae > Streptophyta > Magnoliopsida > Poales > Poaceae > Thinopyrum > Thinopyrum elongatum. The sequence goes on along the minus strand of CM022297.1, from coordinate 484,932,707 downwards.
GAATCCCGCCGGTTCTTGTGACCGGTGTTGCAACGACAAGCGGTGGTGCCCCCGGCGAGCTAGACGACAGAGGGGATCCAAGAGAAGAGGACATGAAGTGAGGAGGGAAGGGGCAGTGGGTTTGCGGCAGCGTGTCCGGTGTCCCTGCAAGATGGCGCTGCTGGACTCACCCACTGGTCAGTGTCAAAGGCAGGGGCTGAATGAAAATAAACGCAAATGAGATTGACTGGAACATCTCTTCCTCCTCTGTTCCTTCATAAGCTTCTCAAGATTAGCATGATCTAAATGTTTCAGTGCTCAAAATTTTACAAAAATATCTTGGAAAATTTCACAGATGCTACTGTTCAAATTCGAAATAAAATCTGCCCCAACTTTGGGTTGAACTGTAGGTAAGTGATAAATTCTGAAATGCATGAAATTTTTACTGGAGTTTGTAGATAACATGTAACTCCCATATATAAATTTTCATGAAATTTCAGTAGTTGAATCATCACCAAACACATATATCACAGTTCTGTCATTTTCTCAAATTTAAAGAAACGCACTTGATTCAAGGTAGCAAAATTACTTTCAGAATTTTTGGGATTGAAGCTGTGGGGGAGGTATGAAATGCATGAGCTAATCGTATAGTCATGATAAGGATTTTGATGACTAGGCATGCGCTCATTCAATTAGGATCAGATTTGAGCATAGAACAACATTTTGATGACTAGGCATGCGCTCATTCAAATATGACCAGACAACTATGTGATTAAGTGATACCGCCATGAGAGGCATTTGCATTTGTTTGACATGATAAAATGGGTTATTACAATACTTGCTCTAGGAGTACTTTCATTATCGTCATATCCTTATCCCATCATCAATAAGGTTATGCAGGCGCTAAAGTTTAATAACTTTTGTGATTTGCATTCATTTATTAACTAAATCATCAACTTGCTCGATAATGGGCTCTATGTTTTCATGTAATGAAGGTAATTGAATCCCTATGGAAGAACGATATCTTTGATTCTATCTTATTATATGTTATCCTAAATGCAAGGTATTAGTTATGTAAACCGTTGTTTCAAGGGATAATTGTATTCATACCCTTAGTTGTGTCCCCCTCAACCGAATTGCCCCTAGTTTTTGAAAACACGTGGTCTTGCCCAACCCACTTTGTCGTCTTGTGCTTTTGCCCTTTGACCGTTTGACCGTCACTTTGAAAACTTCATAACTAATTCATACTAAATCAGAAAAATGCAAATAAGATACCAAAATGTTTGGAAAAACATCACCTGTATGTCAATGTCACTTGCATTCATGGCAAAAGTGTTGGTAAGTGCCCATCCGAGTTTTAGCTCTTATCATACCACCATGAACAGGTAAATCTAAAAAAATTCAAAAAATTCAAGAAAAATTGGTGGCAAAGAATTGCAAATGTTTTAAGTGCTTACCAAGTTTCATGAGGGAATGACATTCATGGAAGTCGTGGCAAAAAAAACAATGAACACTCAAAAATAGATTGTTTTTTTTGCCATGACTTCCACGAATGTCATTCCCTCATGAAACTTGGCAAGCACTTAAAACATTTGCAATTCTTTGCCACCAAATTTTTCTTGAAATTTTTGAATTTTTTTAGATTTTCCTGTTCATGGTGGTATGATAAGAGCTAAAACTCGGATGGGCACTTACCAACACTTTTGTCATGAATGCAAGTGACATTGACATACAGGTGATGTTTTTCCAAACATTTTGGTATCTTATTTGCATTTTTCTGATTTAGTATGAATTAGTTATGAAGTTTTCAAAGTGACGGTCAAACGGTCAAAGGGCAAAAGCACAAGACGACAAATTGGGTTGGGCAAGACCACGTGTTTTCAAAAACTAGGGGCAATTCGGTTGAGGGGGACACAACTAAGGGTATGAATACAATTATCCCTTGTTTCAATCCCATGTTTGCAAATGTGATCGATCCAAATTGTGCACACTCAAGTATACATTTTTAAAGAGAAATCCTCTTAACTTTTCATCTACAAGGGTTTCAATTGATGCACTAAGTGTTTGCTAAAATCTAAATTTACTAGCAAATGCAAATAATTTCAAAGCATTAATAGTTTTATATGGGACTCTGCGCCATTTAGCGCAACAAGTTTGAATTATACATCATTTTTCATCTTGAAGGTTTTGAATTAGTACCCTAAGTGGTTGATAAAACATACTTTTCTACTAACTAAATCAAATATTCTCATAACGCTTCAGGTTTGAGATGGTTGCTCGGACACAAAGTTACTGACACTAGTAGAAAACAGGGCTTTGGTCCAGGCCAGCCCAGCCCATTAGTCCCGGTTCAGTCAGGAACCGGGACACATGGGGGTATACGTCCCGGTTCGTGCGCCCAGGGGGGCGGCCGGGGCTCGTGGGGCATTGGTCCCGGTTCGTCTGGACCCTTTGGTCCCGGTTCCAGACACGAACCGGGACCAATGGGCCTCGCTCCTGGCCCACATCCATTGGTCCCGGTTCGTGGCTGGAACCGGGACCAAAGGGTGGCCTTTAGTCCCGGTTCCAACCACGAACCGGGACCAATGTTGTGCCTATATATACCCCTCGCCCGCGAGCAGAGCACTCCACTACTCTGTTTTTTCTGGCCGGCGAGGGGAGGTGTTTGTGGTGCTCTAGCTCACCTCCTATGCACATGAGGTGTTCGATGAAATGCCCGAGCAACACTGCTTAAGCTTTCTCCTCTCCAAACTCGACCTTCAAGCTCCATTTTCCTCAAGATTTGTCTAGGTTTAGCGGTCCGTCACGTCCCGTCCCCGTCTTCACCGTCGTCGATCGCCCGCGCCGATCTCGTCGCCGGCATAACCGTGGTGAGCCTCTTGTTCTTATCTTCTTTCTAAAAGAAAAAAAATTCTTGTATGATTTACATAGATACTTGTATAATTTTCTTACTTTTATTATTGTTTGTTATTATATAGTGCGATGGTTTTGGTATCCGCCCCCGTCGGCCCTCGTCCTGTCTATGATTCGGATGTGGTATATATTATATTTTATAACTATTTGGTTCATTTGTTGTTTATGACAATTATGCCGACCAACGTGACATAGATTTTTTTTATCTAGGAGGTATGTGAACCGGAAATTCCAACCGACCCTATTGTCGAGAGGTTAAATTTAGTTGAAGAAGAAAACAATTACTTGAAGGAAAAATTGAAAAAAATTGAGGAGGAGAAGATGATATTGGAGTTGCATGTTGCGGATGTCGTCGATGATCACAAGATCAAGATGGATGCAATGCGCTTCAAGATTAGAAAGTATAGAAAATATGCCATTCATACCGAGGCTTGGTATCATTATGCCGTTGGATCAATTGTTACCTTGGTTGCGATTATGATCGCATTTGTTGTTGCATTGAAATGTTTTACATAGTTTCAATAATGTATGGTTTAATTAGATGCTCTGAAGAGCTATATGTTGTTCAATGAGAACTATGTATGTACTTTGGTTTTAATGTGATGATGAACTTCTATTAATTTGGTCACTTATCTGTTCATGATGTTTTGTAATGGTTTTTGACACACTTAATTATATATAATGAACGCAGATGAACCGGCAATGGATGTACGGTGACAGACGCACCTCCGAGTATATTAAGGGCGTGCATAATTTTCCCGAAGTGGCTGAGGCAAACAAGCAGAATGGTTTTATGTGTTGTCCATGCCCTATATGTGGGAATACGAAGTCTTACTCTGACCGGAAAATCCTTCACACCCACCTGCTTTATAAGGGTTTCATGCCACACTATAATGTTTGGACCAGGCACGGAGAAATAGGGGTTATGATGGAAGACAGCAAAGAAGAAGAGGACGATGACAACTATGTGCCCCCTGAATACGATGATGCTGCAACGGGGGAAGCTGAAGATCAAGAGGAACCAGACGATGTGCCCGATGATGATCTCCACCGGGTCATTGTTGATGCAAGGAGACAGTGCGAAAGTGAAAAGGAGAAGCTGAAATTCGATCGCATGTTAGAGGATCACCAAAAAGGGTTATACCCCAATTGCGAAGATGGCAACACAAAGCTCGGTACCGTACTGGAATTGCTGCAGTGGAAGGCAGAGAATGCTGTGCCTGACAAAGGATTTGAGAAGCTACTGAAAATATTGAAGAAGAAGCTTCCAAAGGATAACGAATTGCCCGACAGTACGTACGCAGCAAAGAAGGTCGTATGCCCTCTAGGATTGGAGGTGCAGAAGATACATGCATGCCCTAATGACTGCATCCTGTACCGCGGTGCGTACGAGGATTTGAACGCATGTCCGGTATGCGGTGCATTGCGGTATAAGATCAGACGAGATGACCCTGGTGATGTTGACGGCGAGCCCCCCAGGAAGAGGGTTCCTGCCAAGGTGATGTGGTATGCTCCTATAATACCACGGTTGAAACATCTGTTCAGAAACAAAGAGCATGCCAAGTTGATGCGATGGCACAGAGAGGACCGTAAGAAAGACGGGAAGTTGAGAGCACCCGCTGACGGGTCGCAGTGGAGAAAAATCGAGAGAAAGTACCGGACTGAGTTTGCAGGTGACCCAAGGAACGTATGGTTTGGTTTAAGCGCGGATGGCATTAATCCTTTCGGGGAGCAAAGCAGCAATCATAGCACCTGGCCCGTGACTCTATGTACCTATAACCTTCCTCCTTGGCTGTGCATGAAGCGGAAGTTCATTATGATGCCAGTACTCATCCAAGGCCCTAAGCAACCCGGCAACGACATTGATGTGTACCTAAGGCCATTAGTTGAAGAACTTTTACAGCTGTGGAATGGAAACGGTGTACGTGTGTGGGATGAGCACAGACAGGAGGAATTTGACCTGCATGCGTTGCTGTTTGTAACCATCAATGATTGGCCTGCTCTCAGTAACCTTTCAGGACAGACAAACAAGGGATACCACGCATGCACGCACTGTTTAGCTGACACCGAAAGTATATACCTGGACAAATGCAGGAAGAATGTGTACCTGGGGCATCGTCGATTTCTTCCGACCAACCATCAATGTCGAAAGAAAGGCAAGCATTTCAAAGGCGAGGCAGATCACCGGAAGAAGCCCGCCATGCGTACCGGTGATCACGTACTTGCTATGGTCAATGATTTACACGTAATCTTTGGAAAGGGTCCCGGCGGACTATCTGTTCCGAATGACGCTGAGGGACGCGCTCCCATGTGGAAGAAGAAATCTATATTTTGGGACCTACCCTACTGGAAAGACCTAGAGGTCCACTCTTCAATCGACATGATGCACGTGACAAAGAACCTTTGCGTGAACCTGCTAGGCTTCTTGGGCGTGTATGGAAAGACAAAAGATACACCGGAAGCACGGGAGGACCTGCAACGTTGGCACGAAAAAGACGGCATGCCTCCAAAGCAGTATGAAGGTCCTGCCAGCTACGCTCTTACCAAAGAAGAGAAGGAAATCTTCTTTGAATGCCTGCTCAGTATGAAGGTCCCGTCTGGCTTCTCGTCGAATATAAAGAGAATAATAAATATGGCAGAGAAAAAGTTTCAGAACCTAAAGTCTCATGACTGCCACATGATTATGACGCAACTGCTTCCGGTTGCATTGAGGGGGCTTCTACCGGAAAATTTCGATTAGCCATTGTGAAGCTATGTGCATTCCTCAATGCAATCTCTCAGAAGGTGATCGATCCAGAAATCATACCAAGGCTAAGGAGTGATGTGGCGCAATGTCTTGTCAGTTTCGAGCTGGTGTTCCCACCATCCTTCTTCAATATCATGACGCACGTCCTAGTTCATCTAGTCGACGAGATTGTCGTTCTGGGCCCCGTATTTCTACACAATATGTTCCCCTTTGAGAGGTTCATGGGAGTCCTAAAGAAATATGTCCGTAACCGCGCTAGGCCAGAAGGAAGCATCTCCATGGGCCATCAAACAGAGGATGTCATTGGGTTTTGTGTTGACTTCATTCCTGACCTTAAGAAGATTGGTCTCCCTCAATCGCGGTATGAGGGGAGACTGACTGGAAAAGGCACGCTAGGAGGGGACTCAATAATATGCAGGGACGGGCATTCTTGGTCTCAAGCACACTACACAGTTCTACAGAACTCTACCTTGGTGACCCCGTATGTCGATGAACACAAGAACATTCTGCGCTCCAAACACCCGGAGCAGTGTGACGACTGGATTACATGTGAACACATCAGCACTTTCGGCAGTTGGTTGGAAACACGTCTCAGAGGTGACAACACTGTTTCTGATGAGCTGTACTCGTTGTCTAGGGGACCATCTTCGACTGTATTGACTTACAAAGGATACGAGATAAATGGGAATACATTTTACACGATCGCCCAAGATCAAAAGAGCACCAACCAAAACAGCGGTGTCCGCTTTGATGCAACAACCAAGAGGGGAAAGGACACATATTATGGTTACATAGTGGACATATGGGAACTTGACTACGGACATGATTTTAAGGTCCCTTTGTTTAAGTGCAAATGGGTCAATCTGTCAGGAGGCGGGGTACAGGTAGAGCCACATTACGGAATGACAACAGTGGATCTGAACAATCTTGGGTACACAGACGAACCATTCGTCCTAGCCAATGATGTGGCGCAGGTTTTCTATGTGAAGGACATGTCTACCAAACCGAGAAAAAGAAAAGATAAGGAAGCGAATACATCATACGATGAGCCAAAGCGCCACATAGTTCTTTCAGGGAAAAGAGACATCGTGGGAGTGGAGGGTAAGACAGACATGTCTGAAGATTATGAAAAGTTTCATGAAATTCCTCCCTTCAAAGTCAAGGCTGACCCAAGCACCCTATTAAGCGATGAAGAATATCCATGGTTACGGCGCAATAAGCAAAGGACACAAGCGAAGAAAAAGTGAAGACAGATGAAGTCAGAAAGGGTTGAAAATTGATGATGTGGCCTTGAATGGTTCATTTTGAGCACACAAAAAGTCTGGAGTTCAAATTATTTCAAAAAAATGAAATCCCTTTGTAACAGGTGAGTTTTTGTCCGAAACCCTGATACTTCGAAAGAGATTGTCTATTTTGTACACGAAGTGCATCCAGTTTTTGCCGTAACCCTCTCAACTTTTTAGCACATGCTATGTGGGTGAAATGATGATATCATGCTCATTTTCAACCTCTTCAGAGTTCATTTGAAGTGCTTTTCAACTTTTTAAACCTCTTGTATTATTGAAACTAAAATTATATAAAATTTATGCAACTAAAATTATCAAAGTATTTTCTCTTCAAAACATTAAAAGAAAAAGAATTTTCATAAAATAAATAAAAAAAGCAAAAAAGAAAATAAAATAAATAAGTAGAAACAAAATAAAATAAATAAGTAGAAACAAAATAAACTTTAATAAATAAGTAGAAACAAAATAAAATAAAATAAAATTTAATAAAATAAATAAAAATAGCAACAGTAAGTATTTTGTTGTAAGTAGAAACAAAATAAAATAAATAAAGCAACAAAGAAAACAAAATAAAAATAAAAAAAGTGCCGCCTACTGGGCCACCACGGCCTGAATACGACTAGAAACCCAACCATGGGCCAGGATTCAGGCCCGCAGCAGGCCCAGTAGGCCCACAGGCACATAGTGCGAGTTTAGGCCTGAAAGCCTGCAGTTGAGAGGAGCTCGAGAGAGTGGGCGCAGCAGCGCTTATAAACCACTCTCGAGCTCTCTCAACTAGCGAGGTGGGACTAAACTTTTGGCCGCGACGCATGCAGCACAAGGCTTTTTGTCCCGGTTGGTGGCACCAACCGGGACTAAAGGGGTGCATTGGTACCGGTTCGTGGCACCAACCGGGACCAATGCACGCCCTTTAGTCCCGGTTGGTTCCACCAACCGGGACCAAAGGTCCCTGCTTCCCGCCCTTTGGGCTACTGAAAAAAGACCTTTGGTCCCAGTTGGTGGCACCAACCGGGACTAAAGGGGGGCATTGGTCCCGGTTGGTGCCACGAACCGGGACCAAAGCCTTTGCTATATAAGCCAGCACTTAGGAAATTTTCAGATTTCCATCGCCAGTTCGTGCCCGACGCCCCAGCGCTGCTCCTCGTCGCCGTCGCCGTCGTCGCCCTGCCTCTGACGTCATCGCCGCGCCGCCCCTGCCCCGAGCCCTCGACGCCGTCGCCGCCCGCTCCCCGCACCTCGTCGTCGTCGCCCAGCGGCCCTGCCCCCGACCACGCCGTCGCCGCGCCGGCCCCTGCCCCGCGCCCAAGCCCCTGCCCCGGCCCGCCCCCGCCGTCGCCGTCGCCATCGCCGTCGCCAGCCGCCCCCGCTGTGAGCCGCCGCGCCGCCCCGTCTCTGTTTTTTTTTCATTTTTTATTAGATTAATTTTTTGTTCATATATATATAATGTATATTTTTATGTATGTAGATGTTCATAATGTATTAATTTTTTTGTTCAGAGCATGTTTTTGTTCATGATGAAGGGGCGGGGGGGTCGATGTACATATGTATTATATGATGTAATTTTTTTGTTCATATATATATATAATGTAATTTTTTTCAATGTATATATGTATTGGTAGCATATTGCTGATGAGGGGGTGGGGGTGATATACCCCCTCCCCGATAACTTCGACATGAGGGGGGGGGGGTCGATATACCCCCTCCCCGATAACTTCGACATGAGTGGGGGGGTCGATATACCCCTCCCCGATAACTTCGCCGCGTGCTCCCCGAGCTCGGCCTTGCTCTGCCACTGCTCAAAAGTTTCAAATGACCAAAGTGGGTTTTTGCATAAAAATGATCTATAGGCATCAGAGGACTTCTCAAAAAAAATTGTGGCATTTGAAAAGAATTATTTGAAATAGTTTTAGTGCAACAGGGTCATTCTAGAGTTTGAAAATACTAATAATTTTTTTTTGAGGCAAATCATTATAAAAATAATTACTACTGATGTGTTTGTTCATAGCATTTTTTTCAATGTATGTATGTATGTATGGATGGATGGATATAGAAAATGTTCATATATGATGTTTTTTTTGTTCATAGCAATTTTTTTCCATGTATGTATGTATTTTTTTTAGATGTGCTATGTTTTTTCAGATGAGATGAAATGAGATGAGTTGTCCATTTGTTGTATAAACATAACCCCGATAACTTCAATTCCCCTCGGGAGTACATGTAAAAAAATTCAGAGTTGTTCATTCACTTCGACATGAGGGGGGACGTCGATCAAGCCCCTCTCGCCCGAACAAGTCTATGTATTATTTTATATCGCGATGGACATATATAAAAAAGCGTTGTCGATCTCCTACCCCCTCCCGCCCCTACTCGACAAACTCTCGAGGCCACCCAAACCACTAGAAGATAACTCCGGTAACTTCGACATGAGGGGGGACGTCGATCAACCCCCTCTCGCCCGAACAAGTCTATGTATTATTTTATATCGCGGTGGACATATATCAAAGTTTGATCATATGTCAAAGTTTGAATTTTGACATATGCAACATTTGATCATATGTCAAAGTTTGATCATATGTCAAAGTTTGAATTTTGACATATGCAACATTTGATCATATGTCAAAGTTTGATCATATGTCAAAGTTTGAATTTTGACATATATAGATTTATCAAGAATGCCCCCATTATGGATGTGCACAAGTTGATCCAATTTTTTTTCCTGATCTCATCTATATATATATTCTTCTATATGTCACGTTGTCTGTCAATGTATTGAAGAAATCCATGGCTTCATCATTAGTCGGAAGTAACAGGCGTATGATGCTACGAAGCTCTTCAAAGTTGTTTTGGAACGGAGTTCCTGATAGAATAATTCTCCTTTTGATACGAATTTCAGCAAAGGCCTTCCAAATAGCGATATTCGGAAGGCTCTTGCTGAACTTTGTACCAAAAAAGCGAATTATTCTATCGGGAACTCCGTTCCAAAACAACTTTGAAGAGCTTCGTACCATTATACGCCTGTCATTTTCGGCTAATGATGAAGTCATGGTTTTCTTGAATTCTTTGACACTAGACAACGTGACATATAGAAGGGTAGATGAGATCAGGAAAAATATGGACCATTTTCTGCACATCCAGAATGGCGTCATTTTGTTAAATCCCTTGTCGGTCCGGACGTCGGACATTCATGAGAGAGGCGGTTCGTAGAAGAGTTGTCGAGACCACCCCAAACCGTAGAAGCGTCAAGCTAGCTAGGTCTACGTTTGCACTAATATATCCATCTGTCATGTTTGTATATTAATTGCCATGTTGTAATATTTGCAGAAACTATGGAGCACCGAGACATCGAAGCAGAACAGTTGTTGGGGGACATAATCCTCGGCGGAGGTGATATCTTGTCGTATCTCAACGACACCGATGGTCTGGAAGGAGAGGGTGAAGCAGACTCCGGTGATCGAACAATGGAGGTGGAAGGACATGATTATGATGGCTCCGATGAGCAAACGGAGGAAGGAGCTGTTGCAAAGTCCGGCGAGGTATATATATTAATTAAGCCTGTGCTGACTAGCTAATTGATGCATTAATTGTTTTGGTATGTACACATATTAACTCTCTTCTTTCTTCTTTTCTAGCCCTCCGGATCGAGCCAAACTTCGGTAACGAGACGAGGCCCGAAGAAAAGGTTGCGCCAGGATGAAAGGTTCACGATCACAGCAATCAAGGGCGATGGCCAACCGATTGAACCCAGCCGGACCAAGGAAGCATTTTCTGCTCAGTGCGGGGTTCTTGTTAGGGACATGATCCCGATCAGCATCCACCAATGGAATAAGCCTAAGAGCGAAGACCCTCAAGTGTCTTTTGTCAACGATAGACAGAAAGATGATCTTTGGACCGCGCTGAAGGCAAATTTCACCCTACCGCCAGAGGAGGATCCGGATAAGCCAGTTATAGAGCCATTGGTCAAGGCTCACACTCTTAAGAAGATGGCAGATCTATTCAGGAGGTGGAAGAATGAGTTGAAATCAACGTTTGTCGACAAAGGAAAGACTCCAGAATTCACCGGCCGATTTGAGAAGATAAGAGATCACTGGCCCGCATTTGTGGCCCATAAGACATCGGAGAAGAGTAAGAAGATGTCAGCGACAAACAAGAAAAATGCTGCAAAGAAGGAGTATCACCATCGCACGGGGTCAGGTGGCTACCTCAAAGCCCGGCCGTTGTGGGACAAGGCTGAGAAGGACCTGCTTGATAAAGGGGTCGAACCAGAGACATTGAACTGGCCAGACCATTCAAGGACTTGGTTCTTCGGGGTTGGGGGAACCTTGGACCCTGAAACAGGGAAGTGCCGTTGGACGAAGGAGCAACTTGAAATACCCGTCAAGAAGCTTCAGAAGTATATCGCCGCAGCGCAGGAAGGGACGTTCGTTCCCGACAGAGAGAACGACGAGCTCACACAGGCCCTCGGGAATCCTGAGCACCCAGGACGAACACGAGGCACGGCAGGCTCCGTTGCGTGGAGGGTTGGGTTTCCCAGCGCAGGCGGTTACAAAACCCGGGAGAGGAGGAGGAAAGTGGAGCAGACGGAACAGCAGTCGCTGAATGCAAGGGTACGAGCGCTAGCGAGCGACCTGCCGGAGCTACCCCAGAAGCTACCCCTCCATCTCAGCGGAGAAGCAGCGTGGCTTCCACCGAGGTCCTTCAGCAGCCTGACTTCACGGCTCCCAGCTACCCCGTGGATGCTATCACTGAGGCTCAAGATTGCCACCTTATGGCGCAATGGCAGCACCTCAAAGTCAAGGCGGCTGTCGGCTCTGTTGCACCTTCTGGACCCGGCGCAACTTTTCACTGCCTTCCGATTCCACAAGGCTATGCTGTTGTGATGATCGATGAAATAGCGGAGGGATTTGAGGAGCTCCAGCTTGACCACCCTACCGGTGAAGGGGAGACTCAGCTGGGTCTTGCTCTGAAGACTCCATGTCTATGGCGGAAGGAGCTCATCAACCTTCCGAACTGGACGCCTCCGCCTCCTCCTCCGGCGAGTCACGGCACTCCGCCTCCTCCTCCGCCTCCTCCTCTGGCGAGTGATCAGGGCACTCCGCCTCCTTCTCCGCCTGCGCCGGCGCGTCCGAGCAGCCCGCCTCCTTCTCCGCCTCGTCAGCAACAGCGGAAGACAGCCGCCGCCGCTCCGGCTGCTCCGGCGCGTCGTAGCACTCCGCCTCCTTCTCTGCCTCGTAAGCAACGAAGGAAGACAGCCGCAGCCACTCCGACTGCTCCGGCGTCTAGCAGTACAGCCAGAGGCGGGAGGCAATACAGATTCGGTCCGACTCTCACGCCTCTAGAGAAGTTACCATACGAGATGACCGACGAGGAAAACGCGGAGATCTGTAAAGCCCAAGTGAGGGACTTTTTTGCAAAGAAAAATCCACCTCCGGAGGAGAAGATGGATCCGGTGAAATTGAAGCGCACTGTGAAGAACCTGAAGCGACCACCACCGCCTCCGCCGGATGACAACCATGTCCGCGCTCTTAAAAAGGCAGTGGAAGGAGCGCGCCGGTCGGGAACTACTTCAACTGACAAAAGGTTACAAGAACGAAGAAGTGGGAACAAAATTCCCCAGCTCGGCGAACAGGCAAACCAATCGTGCCCCCCGCTCAAGGTGTCTAGCGATATCGTCGCAAATCTGCCGGGGATGCTGCCCAGTACCAATCCTGGTGATTACATGCCCGACGATGCACATTTTGATACAATGGAGGTGGACGAACACAAATACCAGTACGGGAAGCCTCTCGTCAGACCTGGTGATCCTCCTCTAACAATGATGATGCGAAGATTCCATAAGTGGTACATGGACACCTGCAAGTCTGGGAAGGATATTTTGACGCTGAGAGTTAAAGAGGAGCACGACCTCGTTGGAATTGATCTGTTGTCTGTTCCATTTGAGGAGTTCTTCCAGTTTTTCAATCAAAAGGACCTCGATAAAATAATCATCACTTGCTACTGTCTGTAAGTACTATACTTCTGTAATTAAGTCTCTATATATAGCTCAGCTCTTTCATTGCATGTATATATAATTATCCTCACTATATTATGCAGATTGAAGATCGTCGAATGCAGAAATGCACAAATCTATGATATTGGGTTCATTAACACAAATCTCATAGATGAATGGACGGTTATATATAATCCGAAAGAAACCGAGGCCAACTTGCTACAATCGTTGCTTAAAAATCAAAACAAAGATAGAATATTCTTTCCTTACAACTTCAAGTGAGTGTTACTGTCTTCTGCATATTCGGTTTCCATTATTACTCGAGGTTATAGTAATGTAATTGATGAGTTATGCATGCGTGCGCAGCTTCCACTTTATTCTCCTAGAGATTAAGCTTGAGCAGGGACTAGTAACCGTCTTAGACTCAAGACGAAAAGATCCCAAGGAGTATGCGGCCATGACTGAAATGCTCCAGAAGTAAGTTCAATCGATCATTATCGCACCATATCGGCAACTTTGTTCATTTCCTGATATCAAGTAATTATTTTCTTTGTCTCGCAGGGTTTGGAAAGTGTTCACCGCAGAAGTTCCGGGACTGCCGGGGGATCTGCGATTTACACACCCGAAAGTAAGTACTACTAGCTAGTTCTGCGCATCTCCCATTGATTCTAGCTAGTTTCATCAATACCATTTATAATGCTTGATTATCAGTTTGATTGACCTCTATTTCTCGTAAAGTGGTTGTGGCAGGAAGGCGGAATATTTTTGTGGATACTACGTTTGCGAGTACATCTACAACGCAACGACCTCTAAGCGGGGCTACTCTGAAAAACAATATGAAGTGCGTAAGCAATAATATTCACATTTTATTTATTACCATCATTTGTGTTGATTTTCATTCATATATATGTATTGACCCCCTTCTTCAAATTAGATTTGGCAGATGCGGGATGAACTCTACCACAGATCGCTTAAAGGCAATTCAAGAGGAATTGGCTGGATTCTTTCTTGACCACGTCATCAATACAGCCGGAGAATACCATGTGGAACTTGACATCAGATGTTAGGGATCTTATATTGTATATATGTAGCTAGTAGCGTTGGATAGATATACGAAAAACTTGTTTGTTCGACAATCTCTCGGAGAAGGGAGGATCGATCACTTCTCTCTGTATATGTTCATGACGATCTTGTGTACTTAATGTTCCTCTTTTTGCTTACTAGCTAGCGTGTCGAGTCCTCTCTATACGTATAGTACGTAGCGTCGACCAAGCACGGAGATAAGAGAGGACACTTCTCTCTATTAGCTAGCTAACACAATATATGAAACCCCTAAATTAACCCACAAAACCCCAAACCCCCCCCCCTTTCAAAAAAAAAACAAAAACCCCAGCTCCTGAGCTGCTGACACGTGGATGATCTTTGGTCCCGGTTGGTGTTACCAACCGGGACTAAAGGCCCTCCTCTCTGGGCTCGCCGCAGCGGCCACGTGGAGCCCCATCTGTCCCGGTTCGTATAAGAACCGGGACTAAAGGTGTTGGGCTTTAGTCCCGACCCTTTAGTCCCGGTTCCCGAACCGGGACAAATGGGCCTTATGAACCGGGACAAATGGGCCTTTTTCTACTAGTGTGAAAAATGCAAATATTTTCAACGCGCACATGGTTTTACATGGGACTCAACAGTAAACCATAATAGTTCGAGATTGTACATGTGAACACCACATTCAGTTACCATTACAATTGTTTATCAACAATGTTCTTGTCACAAAAAAATAATAGATATATAGGCACATATACAATCATGCGTTGTAAAGCTTCAAACACTTGCTCATAATATCTTCCTCTCTGTCATTAGTCCGTTGTGAACTTGTGATGGAAAAAAATTAGATTCCATCAAAAGTGCTTCTGGATGCTATGATACTATAGCTTGGCCTTCCAAATGCAGTTTACTCAACACAAAAGGCAAGGACCATTGGTCTCGAGGCAACTGTTCAATTTTATCCATCTGAGTACTAGGTATACAATGGACTTGCAAAGAAATAAATATTCATTTATGTCTATGGAAAACTGGAAGAGGGTGAAGATCGCTTGACAAACAAACCTCTTAAATACATAAAAGCCTCTTACAACAAAGTGATACAAGAGTTCAACTATGATAAGCTACAATTGGTTCAAAAAAAAAGTTCTAGAACACAAGCTGAAAGAAAAAGAAGGAATAATAGACTATCTGAGCAATAACAGGTGCAATGGTCTAAGGAGAAATCACACGGAAGTAAAGGAACTTTATTGCATCATAAATACCAACTCCACAACATGATCAATGCTTGAAGACAACGATCTCAACCATATTCTCTCACAGATAATGTATGTTGTGGATCGCCTTAATGATACAACTTTACAATCGAAGGACATTCTATAGAAAACAAACAAGTATCATTGGGGATTTGACGATGATATGGAAGACATTTCTGCTTTGCCCAATGATAACCACTAAATGTGGCCACCACAAAGAGTTGCTTAGATGATGAGGTCATTTTTTATGCCAATGGCGCAAGAAGCGACGACCACCTGATCTAAATGATTGCATATCTCAGTTACCATAAGCTGGGTGACCAAAGCTATTTATATGCCACATCTCTATCTATGTAGCTTTGCTTACCATGAACTGATCTACCATCAATGTAACATATAACGCTATCTATGAACATCATACCTAAATATCTATTTCCTTATGCTTCAAGGATTTTAAGACCGGTCTCTAAATATTCCAATTTGCATGGTCTGAAAGCTTGGTTTGCTCTCGTCCTTTGCGCCATGGGCGCAACGGGTCATCTAGCATGAACAAAGGGCAAGCATATGCTTTCGCCTTCAAATGCACTTCCAAGGGACTGCACCTGATCGTCTACTCAATATAAGCAAGTTGCAAGAGCCCCTTGTTATATAACTTAGCATTACTATAGATGCCAAGCAAGACTTCTACGTTTATCATCCTTTTGGATCTTATGTAATCCCCTAAGGCCATCCTATGCATTTAACTGTCAGTTATTTGCTGCTTAGACTGCTGTGTGGTATGCTTTTGAAATAGCCATGATGAAAGAAATATATGCTTTCGCCTTCAAGTGCACGTCCAAAGGCCTCTGCATGATTGTCTATCCAATCTAAGCAGATCACAAGAGTCCTTTGCTACATAACTTAGTGCATCATTTTGAATCTTATGTAAAACAAACCATGACAATCATGTGTGTATGACTGTCGCTTGCTTGCTACATACAGTATCATGAGCTGTGCTTTTCGAGCAGCAATATTTTAATGCACACTCTTTCAATACTTGGCTTGCACTCGGCCTTTGCGCCATTGGCGCAACGGGTCATCTAGTTTGGGTAATGGATGGGAGCTCCACAAGAGCCTCGAGTTGATGGAGGCGACGCGTGGCCTAGCAGGGTATAAAGCGGAGTATTTTGACGGCTCTTTGAAGGTTGTTAAGACAAGCCCGAAGTTCATCGTTCTTGCTCTGGAAAATGGAACATGGCTATTCTCCATCGACCTCGACACAATGGAGGTGGCGAAATGCAACCACAAGACAGTCGATCGTTTGGGCATGCTGGACTTTCCGTGTGAGCTGCCATGGCCACCAACTTTGCGCGCTTGCGTAGGGAATTGTGTAAGGCAAGGGCAAGGCCCATGCTCTCATGCTTGTATTTGTTGAACTTGCACATTTTGAAATACAACCACAAGACAGTCGATCATTTGGGCAAGTGGAATTATGCATTTGAGCTACCATGGCAACCTACTATACGTGCTTGCGTAGGGAGTTGTGTAAGGCAAGGGCAAGGCCCATGCTCGCATACTTGTATTTGTTCAACTTGCACATTTTGAAATGCAACCACAAGACGGTCGATCATTTGGGCAAGCGGAATTATGCGTTTAAGTTGTCATGGCAACCTACTATACGTGCTTGTGTAGGGAGTTGCATAAGGCAAGGGCAAGGCCGATGCTCGCATACTTGTATTTGTTGAACGTGTACATTTTCTATTGTTTGTTTTCCAGATACAATGGAGATTTGATATGATATTATTATTCAAAAACTACCTCTAGACTTGCACGCCATTCATCATAAAAAGTCTCTTCTTTTTGAACTTGGTTTTGAAAAGGCATTTGGTAAAATTAAATGACTTTATGTTCAAATTTTGGAATTGAAATGTTTTCCCAATTTATGCAGTGATTTGATCATGAGCAATTGAGCATAGTGAGAGGGAGATATATATGAAATGAAGTTAATGAAAAATGAGCCCTTAGTTTTTATTCACGAGAGTTTGAGTAATGGAAGACTCGTAAATTATTTCAATATGCTAAATGGTAAATATTATTCCGTTCTGTTGAATGAAAAAAATATATTTTATAATGTGTCCAAGGAGAATCGCCCCTCTTATTCAAGAGGCTTCCAAGAAGAAAATTGTGAAATAAAACTCGTCCTTCGACACAATTATTGGATAGACCGGATTGACACCTGCAGTGGCATGACGACCGAGCACATCAACAAGTTCTTCAATCTCTAGACACTTCTTCAACACTTCGAGCTTCACGAAGTCGCTGAGGACCCCATTGCTTGGGGAACTCACTGTAGACTCATGCTATTCTGCTAAGTTGGCCTGCGGCTCCCAATTCGCCAGAATCTTGCCAACTATATTCAAACTAGTCATTTGGAAACCTTGTGCACCCCGAAATGCAAATTATTTGGGTGTCTAATCAGGCTCTGAACAGCTGGTAGGTTGGCCAAGCGGGGTTTGCCAAATTGTGTGGTTTGCCAACTTTGCAAGCGTGATCCGGAGACAATTGCTCATCTTTTTTTCAAGTGTCCCTTCTCAGTGCGGATTTGGAATATGGTCAGACTTTGGCTCGGTTGGCAAAGGTTCGACTCCGTCATTGAGTGGTGGGAGGCGGTCTCATACCATGGTGGTAACTTTCCAAAATCCAACGCTTAAATCTCCATGCTTGCCTCCTTGGAAATTTGGAACGAGCGTAATGCTAGGTTCTTCCGGAACACATGCATGATGCCTACCACTGTCTTCTCAAACATCAAGAAAGAAACAACGCTTTGGATTAAAGCAGGGGCACGTCCTTAGAGTCAGAATGCCGGGAGACTAGTTCCTTTGTCTGAGCCACGACCGATGTTTGTGTACTCAAATATCTTATTCTTAATCAATGAAATACGGCAAATATTTCGCCATTTCTGTAAAAATATTAATTTTATGTGTTTCTAAGTCTGAAAATAAATTTTTCATAAAGGTTGCTCTTGTTTGATGATGCTCATGATAGACCCACAACTTATAGAAGGATATTTACATGTCAAATGGGTGCTCTAGCCATGGAATATCTTCGTATCCTTGTAAGTTATTAGAATTACAAACATGCATTGGCAAAGATGTTTGAGAACAGGGTTGAGAAAGAGGTGCTTGTTGGCAAGGACAAAAATTGACAATATGGGTGGGGTGGGGGTGTGGGGGGGTAGTGACGTGATGAGTCAATTATTGTAGGCCCATCATACAGCTTCGGTTTCATATTTTCGTTTCTTGTGTACCTGAGTTGGTAAACAGTTGAGATAAGAATTAGGGTTTTGGTGTTTTGGGTTTTGGTTTGAACATATTGTTTGGCTTTCATTGGGTGTTCTTCGGATCACATATGCACATAACTTATTGACATGTCTAGTTAATATATACTCCGTCCGTCCGGAATTACTTGTCGCTTAAATGGATGTATATAGGTGTTTGATCACTATGGAGGGAGTAAGATTTAAGTCACGTTTATGGGTATTTGATCCATAAGTACGTGATGTTACTCATCAGAAAAAAATATGAAATAATAAAGGTTACTTTCCTAATAGTGTATTATGGTTACGCTTCTGTAGATTTATAAATCCCCATTTAAATACATTCTTCATTTATTTTACTTTCAGGGTCAGTAATTTGCAATTAAAGTTTTATCCATCTAAATAATATGAGACAATCAATATAGCTTGGTAACACCGGTATTTTTAAAGAGATATACACAAATATGAATCACTCATTTAAATGTACCCTTATTAGAGTACATGGTTAATAATTAAAGTTCTATGAATCCAACAAATATGGTATGACTAGTGTAGCTTCTTAATGTTGGTTATATACAAATCTTTAAGAGATTTACACAGAGTATCCCTCATTTCAATAGATCCTTCATTTATTTTACTTGGGGAACAAAACTTAATAATTTAAGTGTTGTACATCTAGCACGTCAAACAAATATGTGATAGACTTATACAAATGCCAATCCCTCATTTCAATTTATCATTCGTTTATTTAACTTGGCCCCTCATATAGGGGGAATGTTCCCTCAGGAAGCTTCCCCCATGGAACGAGCATTCTCTCAGATAGCGTCGAATGACCGACATATCTGAAGGCGTTCACGCGGAAACGGAAACGAACTGACGTCAGTTCATTAACTCTTAGATTTAATCTTGTCCATCGAACATAAACATGACAGCTTAAACGATTCCAAACACATCGGCAAAATATTTACACAAAATATTCACCACATCATCTAAAAATATACAGTTTTACTAAAGCACATCTCGATGTGCCCTATTGCACAAGTCCTATGCCATTGATTTTAGCTGAAGATTTGTGCAGGTATTTTCTTTTCTCTTTTTCTTTTCATTTTTTATGTTTGCTTGAGTCACTTAGATGTGCAATAAGTAGGGCACATTTAGATGTGCCCTAGATAGACCCCCACAAAAATCAACATGTGTCAAGAGAACATGATCGAACGCCGCCTTCTCTCTCAGAAAGAAAAAAAACATAGAGTTCCTCTGCCTACCGTCGGTGCCGACGCCGGTCTGCCTCGTCTCCGATGGCCCTAGGGCCATGGTGACGCGGTGTGCCCTAGCCCTTGCTCGCGGGTGGGACCTTGCTCTGTTTTTAGGTGTTTTTGTGAGTTCGTTTAGGGTTTGTGTCCTGCTCAGAAAGACGCGACGATGGGGGCTCCCTAAAGATGGAATAAGGTTCTTCACGTCTAGCCCTCATTTTTGTGATGCGTCAATCATTCTATGAGAGCGTGTGGAGGTGTGTCTCCGACGGATCTCGTGGGATTCGGTCAGTGCCGGTCTTCGGTGGATCTACTTAGATCCAGGGCCGGGCCAGTAAATTGCGGGGCTCTGTGCGAAACTAAATAATGAGGCCCTGTTTTACTAAAATGAACTAATGAGCTATTATAATGTATATGATATAGCGTCTCGCATAATAATTGGATATGTGAAAAAAGCATACCTATTCAACTCCCGTTTGCATAATACTACACTGTGTTGTTTAACCAAGGAGGCAAGAACCGATCTCTAACGATCCCTGTCAAAAGTTAATTAGGATTTATGAAATTAGAAATTAGAAATTAGGAGTACAAGCCGAAGATCTCTACTTTTAATAGACGAGTTGGTAGTCTTGCCTCACTCCCACCTCGTTCCATCACTCTTATCTTTCGCCCATCTTTCATATCACGTGTACTTGGGCTGGCCCATTAACGTGTACGAGGTCCCCTCGAACGCCGACGGGAGAAAAACATACCGCACGACTCCTCTCAGCTACTCCCTCGATCTACTCTCCTTGGGCGTGAAGAACGCCGCCGCCACCGCGGAATCCTCCGCCGCCCAACGTCTTTGCTCCTCCGCCACCCGGCGCCGACGCGACCTCCGAGACCGCCGCCGCCATCGCGGAACCCCACATCAGGGCAGGACCCATGGGAGGGTGTGGTTGTGGGACGCCGCCGCCCCGTCGTCGCGGAACCCTAGGGCAGGGCATGGTCGCGTTGCGGGAGCTGTGGGACGACGTTGCTGTGGCTGCCATCGCGGAACCCGGTTTCCCAGCCTCAGCCGCCCAACGTCTTGCTCCTCCGCCGACCTCAGAGACCTCCGCCACCGCCGCCGTCGCGGAACTCCAGGTCAGGGCAAGACTCAAGGGAGGGCGTGGTTGTGGGACGACGTCGCTGCTGTCGCCGCCATCTCGGAACTATGTACTTCAGCACATCCTCTCATCTCTCTCCCTGGGATGCCCTGGCCTCTCCTTTCTTTGTCTGCGTGTGATGGCAGCAGGCGATCCGGAGAACGGGGCCAGTGGCGGACGGGAATGGGGACCGGTGGCAGCAGGGAGTGAGATCTGGTCACGACCTACTTCTCTCTCTCTCTCTCTCTCTCTCTCTCTCTTCAAGGTGTTAACAGAACTGGAGAAGAGGACGGTGCCATGACAAACTTTGTGATGCAAACGAATCATCTCTGTAACTTTCTAATGCAAACGAATCAGGTTCCATGACAGATTAGATTTTTTGACAGTGCATATTGACAATGAACCATTTTTCTGCCTGACTTGAATCATCAATGTAATACGTTGTGTATTGCTGGTGAGATCTTATATATTGCTTTGGTTTGTCTACACTCAACCAAATTTGGACTGTCACTCATATATGTTGTCTGTTATTTTATTTTTCCCAGGGAAAATGTGACGCCGGACACTACAGAAATGAGTTTAGTCAAGGATTAAAAGTAATTGTCATATGATGGGAAATTGGTTTCCTATGCAATAAACTTTACATCCTCTTTTTTTTACAAGGGATGGTGACTATGATATTGTCTATGGTGGTCTGAAAGGCTTTCAAGGGAAGCACCACGTTGTTGCTTATTCCGTGCGGTGAGCACTCTAATCTTCCTTGTATGATATTAGGATGTGAGCTTTCAATAATTTATTTCGTTAGTTAAAGCTGTTGTTGGCATTGTGATGAATTATAAAAAGGTTGTTTGTCCAAGGCTAATTGCCTCTTTTATTGTTGGGTAACCACCCTTTTCCTGCCAAAACACTTTCCCATGGTATAATTTATTGATGATATATGGTGTTAATATAATTGTGGTGTAGATTTTTCTCATCCAAATGCGTCGATATATAAGACTGAAAGTGTTTTGCTGTATGATTCGTGTAAAAGCAGTATTCAAGATTTTCAGTGGTGAATGGTGTCTAACATATGAGAATATTTTCTATACCCATTTGACATTGGTCAGCTACATTTTCATCTTACTTTATATGAATTCTTTTCAGACTTGTAACCAACTACAATGATATATAATATAACACATCACATTCTGTACTACATTTATGTGCATTTGGATCTCGCCAAGGCTAAGGTACTGTGATTCAAGCTTTTCTTTCTAGGATTTTATTTTGTACAAACTGAAGAATATCTAACATACGAGCAGAAGGAAGCACCGAGGAAGAAGGTAGAGGAGATGGACACCTGATCTGCAAGTTCCTGAATTTCAACGTTTTCCTGCCAAAACACTTTCCCATGGTAGAATTTATATGCTGTGTTACTATTGGGTGTAGCAATTTCGCAACTCTGGGAAGAGCTTTTGCGGGAGGGCGTCACATGTGCCATCACCCGCGTCGACCTCTCGCCGATCGCTGTCGCAGGGATGTGCGACCGACTGGCGGAGCAGGGCACCAGTGATAAGTTCACTGATTTGGTCGACTCACCGTTCCCTTCCTCTGTCCACGCGACGCCGCCTGTTGTTGTTGGGTGTTAATTCGTCAGGCCCCTTATGGCGCTACATAGTGTGTTCATCTCACCTGCCTTCTTATGAGAAATCAGGTACTGAAGGTAAGATATTATTCATTTACATTTTATTTCTTTCTTCCTGCTACTTTGTATGATTCGCTTTGGAGATCTTCTGACTACATGCACGAATTTTAGGTCCTACTTGCACAGTTGCCTGCATTTTGGGTTGAGAAACATCTGCTAATTAACAGTACGATAATACTTGCAGGATTATCTCAGTAGTCAGCACCATCATCTGAGATCGCACATTTAGAACCATGGTGGCACACAGAAAAGTAGTAGTATCAAGTTCATATGGTCAAATAACTGATATGAAATACTACCCTCAGTTTAGATCCATTTCAGAGGGTCTCATATCAACACCTATATGTGGGAGTTTCAGAATATAGACTTACTTATAAGCTCGGATAATATATTACTGGTTCATCCTGGAGCTTGAAATGTACTCCCTTTTTCTGTAGGGGTTTCTGAAATGAGTAGAAGATTAATAACGTGTATGACATCAAAGGAGCTTTTAGAGTATACACCATATTGATTTACTTATCGATTTATTCACATTCTATCAGATTTGTCTTGAATGTGATACTTTATTGACTGTACTGAACACTGGAAGCAAACTGTTTTATTATATAGGATTAGCATGCACTAATTTCTTTATAAGTTCTCCTTGATATCAATTTGCATACTTGGGCCACTAGGGCCTTTGGTTAGTTTGCAACTGGAATTCTAGACACGTATACTGAGTTCATGATGGAAATATATACGAGTATTCTCAAGGTATGGAAAATGTTTTAATTACTACCAGATGGAATTATTTCATATTTCTAGATTTTTTTTTTCCTCTGACAACTGTGTGCGAGTTTGCGGGGAATCCAAAGTGATGCATAAAGTGGGATATTTTGCTTTTAATTTATGTACTCATGAAATGGGAAAGAACTAAATCAACCAATTTGCAATGTGAGTATTCATTGTTTCAGAATTTATACTCTTCCATGTTAAAACTCCAAGATGATGACTTATAATGCTCATATAGGATGGTTTCAAGTTAAGGAGGTGATTTTTGGTGCACCTTCTCAACTACATCGATAATGAAGCTATAAACAACATCCTTAAGTTTCTTACTCTATGCTTATGCAGCTGCATTGTAATCTCTACTCCTAATGTCTCAGTTGGTAGAATAGCCTCCATGGTTTTTTTTTGTCCGTTTTATTTTAGTCCGGTTTATTTTAGTCTGGTTTATTTTCGCCCCACGTCCCACCACCCTTCTCAGTAAAAACCAAATCAATTCCCACAACCCACCCTTTGGTTTTTCCATCTTGGCATTGGTATTTCCCCATTACGTACGATTCTTTCCTTCTTGTGATAAAGATCCCCACACACTTCCTAAATCACAAAACAACTATGGCAAAAATCTTAACTTCCCTTGCTTAGGTCCACACTTCCCAAATCACAAAACAGTCTAAAATCTTTCTGATTTTCTAACAATCAAGCATGAATGTGGCCCACACTTCTCAAATCACAAAACAATTCTGATAAAAATCTTAACTTTCCTTGCTTAGGTCCACACTTCCCAAATCACAAAACAGTCTAAAATCTTTAGTTTGTTCATCTCCACACCTGAACCTAAAGGAGCAGTCCGTAAGTGGTCGTTAGTTTGTTCGCCTCCCTCCCATCGATCGATCCACCCCTCGACATCCCCACTTGCCCATTTTTTTATTTTTGATGGACAGAAAACCAAAAAAACAAAGCCTGAAAACCTACGTACGTCCTCCCTCCCGGCTGCCGCGATCCCTAGCGAGCCGTCGCTCATCCCCTTCTCCACCCGCAGCCGCCGCCGCCCCGCACCCCTTCCCTTCCTTCCCTCCCTACCTCCTCCCCTGCCACCGCTCCCCGGCCGAGCGCCCCATCCACCTAGCCAACGAGCGACGCCGCGGCAGAGGACCAGTCCAGGAGGCGAGCGAAGGCAGCGAGCAGTTCGCCTCTTCCTCTGCTTGTTGATTGAGCGACCTCTACATGCCCTCCCTCGGCTCCTCGACAGCTCTTGGCCGCGGCCAAGTCGCCACACATGAGAACTCTGCAGTCTTGCCGCTACACACGCGGTGCGGCTAACCCTAGCCGCACTCAGGGAGGACGCATCACACATCTGCTGGTGCCAGATAGCGTCACCGGTGCTTTGTCGAGGTACGGCGCCGACCAACCCACGCTGCATGCAGCTCGGCCTAGCCAAGGTTGTTTTTCTCTACTTCGTGTTCGAATTCCCCGATCCATGGTTTTGTTTGACTCTAGGTTCAGGACACTCAGTCACTGCAACCTGAACAAGGTATGCACGCTGATAGCAACGAACCCAGTGACGGCGAGCGTGGAGGGGACGAGCACCAGGCTGAAGAGCATGATGAGAGGCACCAAGAGGGCGAAACGGGCGAGCGCGGCTGCTTTGGTCTTTTCCAAATGGATGGGTTGCTGTTATATATTTGTTTGACCATCAGATTGTCATTACTTGATTATTCTAATATACTGTCCAAAGCTTCCACTTATTCCTTGAGGAAAAGCACCCTGAAAGTTGATAAAAAACACTCTTAAAGTTGGTCCAAAAAAATCGCTCTGAAATATTCTTTTCATTTGAAATCCGTATACATATATTTCTATGCAAGCTGAGCTCGTTAATATGGATGTTAATTGTCTCGAGATTGCTTGCAGGTTGGCGGCGGCTGGTCTGGAGATGCAGATGCCCCGCGCCAGTGGCACGGCTGGGATCCTTCATCACCCAAGGTAAACATGCGCTTGACTTCCTTTCTTATTCCCCTTATGTTTTGCTGGTTGTTACCAAACATTAGATTGGATCTTGGTTCTCTATGTGAATGGCTGTACATACTAAATTTTGGTGATCCATTTTGGACTCATGAGGTTCTAGGTCAATTAGTATGGCACAAACTGTGTTGATCATGAACGCATGTATGCTTTCTCAAATTGGATTGATTTGCCTTCCAGGAACAAACGCAATCGGCACTACTACATTACTGCAGTCTGCACATGTTGTGTTTAGGGAATCGGAGGAGTTGCTAGCACGCCATAAAATTGTGCTTACCTTCTCTAAAATCGTGCTTGTTTCATTCATTGCTTGACATCACCAAGTTTTTGGTTCGATTGAGGTATGTATCTTTTTTTAGATAATGGAAGGCCTGTATCTAAACTTCTAAAGAGACACGCTATGTGAGTTAACTATGTACTGTATTTGACGAATTGTCGTGTAAGCGTTGTAGTTCAGAAAAATATCTTGTTTCTTATATCATGTGGTCAACACAATTGATAAACAGAAGAGAACATTTATCATTTAGTTCAGTAATATCATATTTTAGGTGTTGTCATTTTATGCGTGTTTAGAAAGTCCCGATATTAAATTTATCATTTCATAAATATGTTATGACTAGGAAGGTTGTTCATTTTATATTATTCTCGGCCTAATTCCATCACATTATTAACAAGCTCATTGCTTCTAAGCAGTGCACCCATGTAGCAAGCTTCTATAATTTGTATTCTTTGGTACAGTCCAAGCTTGTACTACTGGATGCCGCTCCATTTAACTCCATGTGCTGTTTGGTAAAAACTGATTCACGTTTACATCCAAAAGTTGTATTCTTTCACACTGCAAAATGCACCCCAATAGTTATTCATGCATTTCGTTTTATAGTCACACTACCATATTATATATTGCCAATATTCAATAACATAGGATTTCTTTTTTACTTTATACATACACGAGATGTGGAAGAGAAAAGGTTTGCGTATGGTTCAATGCAACTAGAACAGGCTGGTGGTGGTGGTGGTTTGGGTTTGGGGGGGGGGGGGGGGGGGGGTATTTATTCGACAAAAAACTTGGGTTCTCTTTTATGATTGCACTTTTTTGGAATAGGATATTTGAAAGTGGAAATCTCTTATGAAAGATCTTGATGGGTAGACAACATATATACAGGATGAGCATGTGTAGATAACAACTGCGAGATACAAATGTCATTGTTCTTTTCTAAAAATTAATACACATATTTATGTAGGCCTGTAGATGGTAATGTTGATCAATGAACGACAATTTCGGTTTCAGTTTGATTTATGCCAAGTATCATCTTGCCCTGACTTTAAAACATAAGTTCATATTTATATTTATATCATGGGGTGGGGTGGGGGGGGGGGGGGGGGGGAGGGGGGGGGGGGGGGGGGGGTGGGAGTTAATATTTGCCGGTCATGGTACTAACAGAAGAGTGCCATGTGTTACTTTGTATCCTGCCGTTTTGTTTCAAGTCCTTGCAAATCCTAAATCATGTTCTAATGTTGGAAATGTTGTTTTTCTTTTGCAGATTTTATAGGGGTAGAAAGAGTTTGTGCGAGAGTGCAGGGGCGCCGGTGGTACAGGTTGAACCCATGGAAGATTTCAACTCATAATGTTTGTTGTGAATTGTAAACAAAAGTTCCTGATTTTTCTAACCCATCTTAAGTAAATTGCCATTCCTTTTTGAGATTGACTCATGGTGATACTAGCATGTACACACGTGAATGCACGTCTGGACATTTTGATGTGGTTTTGTATATAAGAAATTACAAAGATATATACGAACCAACCTTCTTTGTAATTAAGTAGTTTACTCCTTACAATTGCTAGCAAGGACCAACTGTTTTATCAAATTTCATCTAAAAGAGAACCCAAGGCGTGTGACAACATCTGCGAAACAATGTGGAGCAAGGCAATGTCACAATGGCAGTGGAGGCAATAGACTATTTTAACTCTGTGTTACAAATGTGAAATGAAACAAAGAGAGACGACAACACATATTAGGACCATGGTATGTTGATACGTCTTGACACTTGTGCGTATGATATATTTCACGCTTACGCACAATGATGCTTACACTCACCCCTATGAACGCATGTACGCACATCCTGCCCCTATGAGCACCTCTGACAGACTGAGCCGGTGGGTCGGTCTTGTTATCGGCAAAAACATCGCCTCCCACTGAAAAAATATTTCGCCTATCACGACAATCGTCACCATTGTCAAATGTATGTGACAGTGAGAGAAGGTGTTTAATGTACTATAATCCATAGAAAGGTTATGAACCATGACAAAGAAGAGCGATCACTGTGTGATAGCAATGTCGGAGATGAGGTCGAAGTGTTGGCTGAAAATAGGACGCAGGCAGGGAGAATCAAGATGGTGTCATGTCTTGTTGCGGGTTTTTTTTTTTGAACCGGGCATTACCCCTTTCCATTACTGCGACATAACGGAAATACATCATTTGTCTAGAAAATGAGACGGAAAAGAGGAAAGCGGGTTCAAGCACCACTGTGAGCACTCGCCATCGAGATTACTCACTGTGAGGCGAAAACCCGACGACACCATTACATCAAATCATCAACCCATTAAACTGCAGGACAGTCTAGTTTACGAGACCAAAAACGAAAAGGCATAGGTACAATGCCCACACAGAGTCTTGTTGCGGTTTTGACTGAGGACTAATTAGAATGAAGTTGGTGTCATGTCTTCTTGCGGTTTTGACCGAGGAGTAAATAGAAAGAAACAAAGAAATGAGAACGATTGTCTTATGTCTTCCCACAATTTTTCTCACAATTTTGATATGTTTCTAAAAGTACATTATCTATGCATGTAGAAAACCCGAGGGATTGCATCTTGATGAACAAGATAAAAGATGACCACAACTTATGCTTCTGTGCTCATCTATATTTTTTTTGTACCCGTAGCAACGCACGAGCATTCTACTGGTAATTATAAAGGACTTGCTAGCGGCAGGATACCTGTTTTGAAGCCGTGAAGCACCTGGAGTCGGTCGCCCGTCGATCCGACTAGGCGAGATCGATCCGACGAGGCGACGAGTCTAGAATTTAGGAGAGGAAGGCAACAACTGCAGCGGCGTGAATTGCTTGCGGCTTGCCGATCGATACGATGAGGGCTGAAGGCATGAGACGAAAGCGATACGATGAAGGCTGAGGGCATGAGGCGTAGCCGCGAAGGAGACGATCCCGTTTCCTGTAACGACGCCGCCGCACCTGCTATTACGGTTTTGTGATCGATCTAGTCCACGATCTCTTTTTTTTCTTTGAGACCGACGATCCCGTTTCCTTCTCGATCGAGGCATTGAGCAGCATCTCTACTCCAATGTCTCAGTTGGCAGTCTTCGTCGGTTAATTTTCGTCTCATCTATCATGATTTTTTTTCGTCCTCCCTCCCACCTCCCAATTCCCCCGCAGTAACTATCCCACCTCCCAGTTTCGTCGGTTTTTTTTCGTTGGTTTTTTTTCGTTGGTTTTTTTGTCTGGTTTTATTTCGTATCTCATCCCGCACGTAAAAGAAAAACGGCCAACGAGGCTCCTCGATCTGTTTCTCAAACAACGCCCCAGCCCCGAGAGGAGCCGCCGCCGCCGAGAGGATCCATGTCCCCCGAGAGGAGCCGCCGCCGCCGAGGACTGAGAGGAGCCGTCGTCACACACCGCCTCCCCCAGGTCGCCACCGTCACACACTGCCTCAGGTCCGTTCATCTCTCCTCTCCTCGCCACTCCTCACTGCCAGCCCCGCACAGCTTTGCCTCCACGGAGGGGATTCGCTCTATGGCATTCATGAGAGGTGGCTGCAGCCGCCATGGTGCCGATCTGGTCCTTGCTACTGGATCCGGCCCTATCCACCCCTCCTCCCGGTCCGATCCAATGGCGACCGCACGACGTCGATCTCCCGGATGGCGTGAGGTCCTAGCCAGGCCCCTTGCGGTTTGGGGTCAATTTGAGGTGGCTCCGGTGGAAACATGGAACACATCCCATTGTTACAGGGGCTCCCGACGCGACATCCAGTTGCTCTGCGCGCGGGGGTTATTTTCATCTCTGTTTGCTTTTGCGTTTATTTTGCAGGCAAAAAACAGGTGAGCGAATCGGGATTCAGCCTTGGGAGATTTTTTGCGATGATGTTGCTCGATGTTCTTTTTGCGATTCAGGTATTCGTTTTGCACATGTTCATAGTGGGCAAATCGGTTTTTTGTGACGATTTCTGTGTTTTTCATCGTCAGTGTTAGAACACATTTGTTTCATCAGGGGGATAGTTGTGATTCGTGCGCCCAGACCCGCCCATGGTACTACGTCAGGAGGAGAAGCATATGTGGCCAGGACTACGAGGACCTCTTGCCACACCAAATGTCAAGCTTGATGTTGCTGCTGCTACGGTTCCATGGCTGCCATCGATGCCCTTACAGATCTACCTGTTGCTGATCCACCCCAGCGCCTTGGAGGTTCGCTCCTCCGACCTGAGCGTCTGCTTCTTTGAAGGGGCTCGACCCTCAATCTAATGCCTTTCAAGATCCCAGCACGTTTGATTGGAATCATTAAAGACCCAATGTTGTTTTTGTGACCTCAGATGACCATGGCATCTTCACTATTGAGCTCAAGTCAATTCTGACGAGGAAGGTATGGGAGATTGGCAGTGTCAAGCATGTGTTTCCTTACGTCTTCTTCTGTACTCCAGCTGGTACAACTTCCTGTACTTTCTCATCTTTTTTTGGTTAATTGTGATATGTATTTATTTCAGCTCACACCTCAGTTCCAGTAACCATTAGAGTCTGACTTCTGTTCTCTTATTGCATATTAGTTCAAATAATGGATTACCCTGTTGTAGTTTTTTATACTACTCCTACAGGGCATACTTTAGGGTTGCTGCAGTTCCGATCAACACTTGAGAAGAAAAATGATGCGAGTAAAGAATAGCTTCAGTGGTCTATTGAATCAGGTGTTCCTTAATCTTGATAAATTCCAATCTATTGGGAAGCTATGATTGTTTTCATGTGTATGCCCACCGCCGTGTTGCTTTTATTCTGATTTTAACTCTGAAGAACTAACATATTATGCATCTGTTCATTCCAACATGACAATACACTGTATAATTTACGAAAGAAGATGGGCATGATAGTCTGTTCTTGGTTCATTAGAACATGGCCTACCAATATGTCGAGGAATTAACGGCATCCTGAATAAAAGATGATTCCTTAATTGTTTGATTTGTTGAGTCTTACATATAAATAGATACTGTGATCCATGGAATTCTTCCATTGTTTGTATTGAAGTTAAATGACAGTATGCTCTTCATATATACTTTCAATATAGTAGAATATTCATTTGGGATAAATTGACTTGTTCTATTTGAAAGTGCTGCACCGACACTAATAAACAAATCCAATCTCATGTCATGTCATCTATTTATTCTGACAAAGGGTGCCATGTAGACTAGGAATTAGAAAAAAAAAACAAGTACTAGGATACATTGCAAACTATGGAATGAAAGAAACCTACTTGAAAAGGCCTCAGCAATTCTATCAGGGGGATAGTTGTGATCTATGCATGCAGCTAGGTTTTCCATTTTAATTTTAGAGACGACAAGCAACTTTGTTGTGATCTTATTAGTTTTTCAAAATGGGAATTCAGTGATGATCATGTTATATTAGCATAGGTTCAGAAATAACTTTAGTCAGTAAACAAATTATTTTCTTGCAGGTCAGTTCTGATATATGTTCAATAGCTCAATTTTGTTTTGACCTACTACGTTTAGTCAATGTTAGCTCTAGCATCAACACTAACTGTCACTCTCATGCCACCCCATGGACGCCTCTGACCGAGGTGCAGGTCGGTGCTCGCCGTGGTTACATCCACCAGATTTTCCTTATGTAGTTTGTTGAAAATGAAGTGCTTCCACCAGCATGAATATTCCACGAAAATCAGACTTAATGTTTGGTAAAACATGAAGCTCCAGTCTCTATAGATATCGTCTAGATCAAGGATATAAATTATCATCTGCATCCAACTGGTGTGTTTTGACGGATGGTTGTGGCTGAACCCGCAAATCCTCATTGAGATTTAGATGTACAGGATAAGAGTGTGTCAAGAAAGTCAATATATGGTTTAGTGCGGCACATATGTTGTCTACTAGGTAGTTACGCAGACATCTATTCCACCTAGGTGCTTACTTATGCACACTTGTACTTTCTGTTGTAGTAGTTAATTGAAGTGTTTGTTTTTTAATTTGGTTTCTTAAGATGCTGTCATGGTAGTGTTAATTAGTCTCAATCTTTTAATGTAAAATGCTCTAACTGATGGTTGCCATATAGTCATGGATTGTATACAGTTTGGTTTCGTCACCCTGAAATAATAAATTGTTCCTTTGTTTGTTTTTGTGTTCCATAGCAAGGATTGAATAATTAGAACTCAAAAGGAAGTTTCAGGATTTGTAATGAAATCCTATTGTCGCCTTATGTCGAGGCAACCATGACATTCTCTGTACCAAATAGACCACAACAAAATTTACAACCCACCCAGTCGTTATCCCTTATGAGCTGATTTATATCACTCATGATGTAAGGCCCGCTTTTGTGGGGTTAGAAGGTACTTGTGGACACCACCTTTAAGAATGTAGCTGAATTCCGGATTATCTTCCTTTTGATCAACCATATGGCTTCTACTAGATGGATGTTCATCAATTATGTCAGATGTCTGTTGGTGTTGTCATCACTTGTCACAAGTTTGATCTATATTGCACAGCATAGTCCCTGTCATGGGAATGCCCTGTTCTCTGAAGTTTACCAAAACAATAACTATTTAGTTCAACATTGACAGTGTTTCTTGTTTGTTCTATTAAGGCGGTTCAAAAAGTTACAGGGTTTTTAAGATTTATCTGCGCTTTCTTGAAAGGTATGCTCGAATCACTTCTACAGATCTGGATAGGAAAGTTTGATTCTTCCTTACTAGAGCCATATGACCAAAAGATGATTGGAAGGCTCTTTGCAAGCATAATGTGAATCTTGTATAGTTTAATTTGGGATATATTTTCTTATAAATGTGTAATGGCGCATACATAAATTGTCTCAGTTAAACGAAGGATTTTTTATTTAGCTGCGCCTCAATTTAACGTGCAGGTGACTCAGTTGGGACACCAGGAACAGGATTGCCGCGGGATTGGACAAGGGGCTGCGCTACTTGCACTTTTTGTGCAGCCTGGGATACCATATTGCAACCTCAAGCCAGTGAGTTTAATTCAGTTAAATGTATATGTTCTCATTTTCCATTTCTTAAATTTACGATGCGGTATCTTTGTCTATTGATTTCAAATTGGCGAGATATAATTAAACCTAGGTTAATCACATTTTTACGGGGACAAATCTTGATTCTTAAGTGCAGTCTAACTGTCGATAAATCTTTTATGTATAATATGCTGCCGGGAATGTAGGTACATTCCAGGAGTTCGCGGATGTTTAGTGTTGGATTATGTTGTTCCAAGGTTCATGGTTGCTACATGCTCGTTGTTTTTGCCTCGGTTGCCTTGATGAGTTTCTGTCACCCACCGTGTGCGCCGCAGGATATTGCGTCAGCCAGTCGCTGGTGCACCCCACCATCACGACCATCGCTGGCACCACAAGGTACATCTAGGTTCACACATTGTTCCCGCAAAAAAAGAGGTTCACGCATTGTTAACAAGTTGCAGATGAACTTTGCTTCATAAATTGGAGTGGCTCGTGATTCTGTCTATATTGGCCCTTCCTTGCAGATACATCTGAAGCTTGAGGATAACGGATTGGTCGAGACGTTAGGGATACTCGTCATTTTGATATTATTTATCTGCATATACCAGCTCCAAATTTTAGATATTCTAGCGAGTCCATGAGGTATAAGCATGTGCAACATAGTTCTTTGTTTTTGCTTGCCTGTATTCTTCTCACTCTAATTTCCATAGGACTGCTGTAAACACCATGCGGTGGTTGTATGCTGCCATGGAGGGAATAAAAAGCGCATGTTGATTGCAAGGATGAGTATAAATAGTATAACTAAGGAGTGGTTGGGCTAGCCCAATTTGTTTTCTTAAAATTGTACATTATTATTTAGGTAAAACTTATAATTTTGTGGCCTCAAATAGCATTTAGATTTATAGATTATTTTATCTTAAAAATACAAATTTATATCTAATTCTATCATATTAACTTGCTTCAGAAACGCAGAACCGCAATGGTTGGCTGTTGCTTGAGGAGGTGCATATGTCGTCAAGGTTGTGTATTGCTGGAGCTAGGAGCGCTTCCATATTCTAAAGTTGGTTGTTGATGGTTGAGCCAGACTGTGGAAAAAGTAACCTTATAGTGAGTATTCATAATGCACAATAATTTAAAATAAAATTTTCATTGAGAGAAAAGGTAAAATAAAATCAGTGCTATTTTCTCACAGTAAGTTAGTTGGAGATGAATTGGGATGACTCGGGCATTACAACAAACAGTTTGTAAATGATGTACCGGCCAGCTGACTTATGTATCTTGCAGTGTCGGCGTCATACTTCTGTACATAGAAGGATGGATTTAGTAACAAACACTTGAATAGTTCTACTAATTTGGGTTTCCTGTATACGTACCTTGACCCTTTGTTCCTCTACACCAGCAATGCTTGAGGATTCACTGGATGTATTGAGATCAAATTTTGGATGCCAATTTGGATACTCAGATTACACGACCATCTGTGCATGCATATATGAGATGTTTTTTCATGGAATGTTTTGACGTATGGTGGTTTTTCATACTCTTTTCATTTTTTATCTGGTTAGGGTGAACAATACTATTTAGGTGATTGTGAAAATGCAGGCTACAGTACTAAATTTTCATAAGGTTTGTGAAAATACAATTTTCTACATTAAGGATGTGCCCAGCTTCCATGGCAGAGTTTAGTTGGTTAGTACATTAGTGGGTGTGTTATGTATTCGCAAGGTTGTGTCCAGTATAAGACTTAATTCCTTGTAACCATAAATGTGAGCTAGGAAGAATAAAATTTGTGCTCTATTGAACTTACTGTAGAGCGGAGCAAGACGATCGAAGAGAGGGAGGGATTACAAATATTTCATTCATGGCATAGTTAGAAGTAGAACGAGCAATGTAGATGGACAATTATGCTTTCTTAAGAGTATATATTTTTCGTGTGAACTATATTTATTTTTCCGTGGCAACGGCAGTTGGTCTTGAGATTGACAAAGTCGCAAAAACATCGCCTCCCATTGAAAGAATATTTCCCTGCCACCACAATTGTTACTATTGTCAATTGTATGTGATAGTGAGAGAATATTACCTTGAGGTGTTTTAATGCACTATGATTAGTGTATAGGAAGAGTAAGAACCATGACAAACAAGAGCAATGACTATGTGATAGCAAGGTCAAAGGTGAGGTCGAAGGGCTATCAAAAAATAGGAGGTAGGCAGGGAGAATGAAGATGATGTCATGTCTTGTTGCGGTGGTGACCCATAAGTAAATACTCTTGTTGCGGTAATGTCTCGCGATGATGCCAAGAGTAATTTTGTCCTACCTTGTCTATAATTGTGTGTCTTGGTCACCGTGCCAAAAATAATATACCTTAGATAAAGAAACGGAGGGAGTAGAAAGGAACAAAGAGATCAAAAAGATTATGTTATGTCTTCCCATAATTTTGGTATGTATCTAAAAGTATATTAGCTATGTATGTACTCCTAGAAAAGCTGAGGTACTCCATTTTAATGGAGAAGATAAAAATGCCCACAATTTATAATCTTGTGCTCATCTATTTTTGTATTGCGGCCGTAGCAACGCACGGGCATTATGCTAGTTTTTTTAAGGAGCATCGATCGAGCAGACGAGCAGCAGCGTCCAGCGGCAGCGCTTAATGCCTCGACTCGAGTCAGGCAGAGTGCCAGCACCCAGTGGCCCAGGGCCTGCTATGCTTTTAAAAAAAATACTAGGCCTATATACAAATTTTGGGGTCCCAAAAAATTAGGGGCCCTGTGCGGGCTGCACACTTTTTACAACTATATGCCCGGCCCTGCTTAGATCCAGTCTTCGTTCGTCTTTATTTATGTGTCTACAGGTTGAATCCTTTCAATCTGTACTTCTCTTATCGGCGACGGTTGTTGTTCTGGTGCGATGGTACTATGTGGCGTTAGCATGATGACTTGCCGACTGTCTACTACAATAAGTTTGGTCAGCCTTTGGTGAGGGACGATGATGGTGGCGTGCCTTCGACTCGCTCCAGTGCATATAGTCGCCACTAGGTGGTCTACGGACATGAATATATTTTTTGTTGTACTGTGTTTAAAAATAAAAATGATAGGAAAAAACATGGTCATGGGGTGACTTACTCCATGACTAATTCATCTTCTTTTTTTAGGACGAGTAACTCTTTTTTCTTTTGAGATAGAAAGCAAAGTATAACAGCTCGTTTGGCACCTGGGATTTCATTTCATTTCATTTGTATGAAATGAAATGAAACCTGTGACCAGATTTCATTTGCTGGAATCAAGATTCCAAATCGAAATATCATGTTTGGCTGCCACTGGTATTTATCATCTGAAATGACATATGTGTCAAGTTTGGCTGCCATTTTGATAAGAATCCATACAACCACACCAAGCTTAGCTTAAAAACTGATATAACAGAGATACCAAGCTTGGCTGCCACATCATCTTTCTAAATTTAAAATTCACGCCAGCATGAAACAAATTCAGAATACAACCATTCATATATGAAGCGGCTCCCTGAAGCACGAATCCACATAATCAAATTATAACTGCCATGTTCAGATCCACAAAGTACAAACGCACATCCGACGCAAGCAAAATAAAAGTTCTAAGCTTCAAAGCTTATATTAAGCAAAGTCAAGGAAGAGACTTGAACATGATGCCATAGACTGCCAACGTTCATCTTCTAGCTCAGAAAGAATCGTCGCTGCCCGCTTTCTTATCTTCGTCTTGTAACCTACTGAACTAGCAAATTTAACAGTGAGGCATCAGTTTGACATCAATGAAAGGTGATGCATGCTCATCCAAGAAAAACAAATAATATATTGCTCATCAAGAAAATTTATGGACAAAATTATATCTTCCATTGTATGCATCAAGCAGGTAATGCATTCCATCAAAGAAAAATGGTATATATTGCTCATCAAGAAAGGAAATAGGAGCTGTTGCTGTACACATGACAAATAGAATTGTTGCTGTACACATGACAAATAGAACTGTTGCTGATGTACAACTACTATCATTTTTCAAATAAAATAGAATGTAAGGAAAGGAGAGCATGCATCAGAACAATCATCAGGCAAATATCATCAGAACCACCATCAAGGTTCACAACTTTACACAAGAAAATGACACCAGAATGTTCGTGACTTAAATTACTGTGAAAGTTGGTAGTCAAATGAAAAAATATGGAGAACATGCTATGCAAAGAAACAATATATGTGACTAGCAACTCCTCAGTAACTTGTTATATAGCATGGTATGAAAAGGTTGGTAGTCAAAATGTAAAGGTGAGCAAACATCAATTTAAGCATTCAATCTCACGAGCCAAGATTACAAAGTTTTAAACTGAGAATACATACACACAAATATCCAGTGTTCTAGGTCCTGTACATGCTTTGCTCAAACTGAAACATACTCAAGGAGATATATGAAGGTAAGAAATCTATCCGAGTAACATAACTTCATTGGCTGATTTGTTTGAGGATCCATTTCTTCTTCATTCTTTCAGGCAGAGCCATAAGAGCCTTGAACTTGCGGTCATCTGCTATGAGGATATCATAAGCTGCCAGCAAGTCATCATCATCCAATCCAGCAATTGCATTGAGAGCATCAAGTATTTCTTCAGGAGAGGAGGGTTTATCGCGA
The DNA here is from genome assembly GCA_011799875.1 of Thinopyrum elongatum. NCBI lineage: Eukaryota > Viridiplantae > Streptophyta > Magnoliopsida > Poales > Poaceae > Thinopyrum > Thinopyrum elongatum. The sequence goes on along the minus strand of CM022297.1, from coordinate 484,895,472 downwards.
GGAACAACTTGAGCAATATCGGCTTTGTAGGCGCTTGTAAAATTATCCAGTTTTTCACCAAGCATAGATGCAATTGAGTCATCTGATCGGTATCTTTTCTTCTTCTGTTCCTCACCGGTTTGAGTAGAAGATGTCGTGGCAGACTCGATGTTGACATTGTTCACATTCTCCGTAGCCATTTCCGCAGCACTTTCAGCAGCGATTCTGGCTCCGGTTCTTGTTGCATGATCCTGCGAGAAGACAAGGCTGATTGAGTCCCAAAACTTTATGACCTTGTGCCTGTAGCAAGAAGCATCTTTGTTTGCCTGCAAAACATGAAGACAAATAGTCTCATGTCATGGTGGAAAATGTAACACACATCCATCCAAACACCAAATACAAATCCAAAGAGAAAACATGGACATCATGATATATCATTACAAGTATGAGTGACAACAAAAGATAGTAATTAAGTAAGAAACTTGACCACATGAAAGATGAAACTGAATCTCGTGGCCATGCCATGAATACATAGTTGCTCAAGATGTAGTGCTTACCTTGACATAGTTGCTCCACACGTCCTCACTATCAACCATAAGCTTGTTATGGATCCAATCCCACCCAAAACCACTCGTTGACAACATCTTGCTGACATTGACATAGTGTCTATCAATAGTCTTGCACCTTGATATGACATTCTCCTTTGTGATATCCACATTGCACATGGCTCGAACATTATTGACAACTACAGTGTAAACATGTGGTTTCCACCCATTTTGAGCATGGTCCCCTCTATTGTAATGCTCCATGAACACATTCAACATTGCCTCGTCCATTTCATCCGTCCAGGTAAGGTAGTTTCTACCTCCTTTCTTCTCCACATCCATATCTTCCTGCAAGCAACAATACATGTATGAGACAAACGTAGAATCCAGAGAGAGAGAGAGAGAGAGAGAGAGAGAGAGAGAGGGTTCAAAAATAGGCATAAGAAGTATATGAACTTACAAATGAATGAATTCAATGATTGGCTCCCCCGCGTCTCCTTTGGTAATCTGCCCACATTTGATTAGCTAAGGTATCTCGCTTGTTGTTCCACTCAGTTGTTGATTCAACATGTCTAATCATGTTTGGTTCTTCGGGATGTTCGATGGCAGCATCATTTAACTAATTATCCACGTCAATTAGCATTATATCATCCATCTCTCTCTGCCTATCTCTTAGAAAGTTATGCAATATGCAGCAAGCATTAATGACACGGATCTGCGAGATGGTATTATTGGCATGTTAATAAAAACTGAAAATAAATGGATGCTTGGTTTTGCAAAATACTATGTGATACCTGATTTTGTATGTCAAAAAACGAACTAGTCCTCAAAATAGCCCATCTCATCTTTAGTAGACCAAAAGTTCTCTCTATCACATTCCTAGCTGATGCATGTCGCAGATTATATAACTCTCTTGGAGTTTGTGGGTTATTTCCATTAGCTGCCCATTCTTTTAAATGGTACCGGACTGACCGGTATGGAGCAAAGAAGCCCGGACCATTAGTGTACCCAGCATCTACAAGGTAGTATTTTCCTAATGTTTGCAAAACTAACAAGTATTAGATATTATATTTCCATTGAAATATCATAATTTAGTTGTACTATCGTACCAAGACAGAGAATTACCATGTGGAACTCTAAAAGCGTCTTGTCGTGACATTGCATCTCGCAACACTCGTGAATCTGATGCAGAACCTTCCCATCCAGCTAAAACATACAAAAACTTCATATTCCGGTCACAAACACCAAGCACATTAGTTGTCACATCTTGCTTCCTATTCCTGTATCTACCTTGCTTGAGAGCGGAAACACGGACATCAACATGTGTGCCATATAAAGCTCCTAGTACATCTGGAAACCATTTCCATTTTGTGTCCTCGGGTTGCTCAGCTGAAGGACTCGGTAACTTTATAAACTCGTGAGACAAGGAAAGGACAGCTCTTAAGATCTCATTGAAATGCCTACTGATTGTCTCGAGTGCCCACCTATACGTGCTTTCAATTAACCGATATTTCATCCCATGGCTTAGCACAAGCAGAAACATTGTGACTGATTATTCGACCGACACATAAAATGTGTCCCTCAAACCACATCTTTCACGCAAGATAGCGCATAGGTCCACAAAGGACCGTTTAGTTAGGCGCAAACTATCATAACAATGCTTGTTAGAACCTTGATAAATTGATTTAAGCATTTGCTTTCTAATCCTAATCTCCGCCTCATCCTCACTGAAATCATCAAGCTCTCTAATCTTCCTCCGACAATACGTGTGTTGAACTATCGCGACAACCGACACAAAAAAACCAGCCGCCCTCTTTCTTTTCTTCCTCCTCCACTCATCATCATGCAATGTGTTAACTTGCATGGCCGACATCTACATTAATATGAACAACATTCTATTCTAAGAAGAAGTAAATGACAATTGGAAAATATACAAGGAGGAAATAGGAAATAAAGTTGCGTGCAAAACTAGAATATATGACAAGCGAAATGAAATATATGCGGTCTCGTTCAAAAAAAAAGATATCAGAAGACCATTTTTATAAGCGACATATTCAAACATGTTTATAATTACCTGCTCTCTCTCTCTATCTATCTCTCTCTCTCTCTCTCTCTCTCAATTCCATGGTACAAACAAAGGTGAGAAGCTTTTGCCCGTGCTGCACAAGTGCAAATATACTTGCTCGATGAAATGAACCTTCTTTAGTTTAATGATCCGATCTCCAATGGTGTTTTCATATGATTAAAGTGCAGATAAATGCCAACAAAGATAACCCGGGATCGATCCTACAACCCATCTTTCATTCGAACCACACATATATATGAACGACAAACTTCAGCTTGAGATCTTCTAATGTTGTTGCACAATCAGCTGGCACACGAGCAGAACAATCAGCTAGACGCAGAGACCTATATTTAACTCTCGTGGATAAAACAAAAAAAATCTGTACGATCGAGTCATTGTTTTGTAACAAGAAGCTCACATTCTTACACTAGTACAGGACTACGAAAACTAGACTGAATGAGAAGCAGTATGTAACATCCCTAGATCTTAACCCTGCCCTCTAGCTAATTAAATTGCCATGTCATCATATTTGACCAAGTTAAAAATGTCACTTGTCCCAAGCCAAACTCAAATTCAAATTTAAAATGCAAGTCAAAATAAAAATCATCCAAACAGCAAAACAAAATGTTCATATTATTGCAAATATTTCCAGAGCAACTATAAAAATAAGATCAACATTAATTGAATTATGCAAATGACTCAATCATCAAGAAACAGCACCAAACCAGCACCATTTTAATCCATTTCATTTATTAAAAATTCTTGTGAAATCATATTTTGCCCAAACCAATTTCTGGAGGTTGGTGATATTGCACTGTAATTTTTGGACCAAGTCTCATATTTTGTAAAAATATACAAGTGATTAAACAATTGTCAAACAGAAGTAAATAAAACAGAAAAGAAAATGCAAAAAGAAAATAGAAACCCTAACAGCTACTGTGAGCTGGGCCTAAGTGCACAGTGGCACGGCCCAGCCCACGTCGCCTCCATCCTCCCCGTGTCGCCATCGCCATGGCCACCGCTCGCCGCACCGCTCGCAGCTCGCCACCGCGACGGGGCAGGTGGCTGGGAGGATAAGGGCAAGCCCCATCCATCTCCCCTGGTCACCGCACCACTTCTCCCCTCGCTCTCCTTTCTTTTCCTTCCTCGTCAGAGCGCCGCCGTCGCCGGAGTCGCCTCACCACCACGGCCACCAGCCTCCCCGACGCCCGGGAGGACGACCAGTTGCTGCGCCGCCTTTGTCCACATCGACGGAACCCGTCCGGGCGACCGGGGCCGCACCACAACGCCGCCATCGACCGTCTTCTCCAACTCCGGCCGCCGCGGCCTCGCTGTCGTTCTGCATCACCCCGACCACCTCGGCCCCGTACGAGCTCGCCACCGACCTCCTCTCGGTGAGCTGCGCCCATTCCCCCTCTTTTTCCCTCTGTTCCACCGACGTAGCCGCGCGCCCGTGCATCATTGTACTCCGGCCGCCGCTCGACTTAACGCCGCCGTCGCTACCGTCCCTCCCCGGCCCTTCTGAGGTCACCGTTGGATGCGGTCGGTTCCCAGCTACTCGTAGAGCTACCCCGTGCGTCGATCCGTGCCCCGTAGCCTCGTCTCCGAGCTCGCCCGAGTCCGCCGCCGTCCGCCGTAGCTACTCCGGCCAACTCCGGCCTTCCCCGCTCGAACCAGCACCGCGGATCGACGCGCGGCTCTGCCCGCGTTCGATCCCGCCCTTCCCCGCGTCAAATGGACGTCGGAGGCGCGATCCCGACGCCTCGCCGCCGCTCCTGTGGTCGCCGCCGGCGCGCCACCGCGGAGACGCCGACCGGGCCCACTCGCCAGGCTGTTTAGCCGCTAACCAGCCCCTAATCACCCACTGACATGTGGGGCCGATGTACTGTAGCGTTTAGGTTAGAACTAACTAACCCACTGGCTAACCGAGTCACTGACAGGCCGGCCCCACACCCACTAATTATCTAATTAGATTAGTTTAAGTTCTGTTAATTGCTAACAGCCACTGACTACTGGGCCCCACTGGACCCACTGCCCAATCAACGCTGACCCAGTCAACTGCTGACTGTGCAGTTGACTGGGCCCACTGTCAGCCTCTCTGGTGCACACTGGGTGCAGTGCACTGGGTGCACCCAGCGTTTCCGGTTACTGTTTAAATTCGAATTAATAAATCCAGAAATTCTAGAAAATCGTTTAAACTTTGAAAATTCGTAGAAAATAAACCGTAGCTCAGATCGAAAAGCTTAAAACATGAAAGTTGCTCAGAACGACGAGACGAATCTGATCGTGTCGTCTGTTTCGATGCCGGAACCCCCTATGTAGGAGAACCCATAACTTTCCGTCTGTATCTGGTATATGAATAGTACATAATCACCGGATAATAAATCCCGCGTTAATCCTAAAATAACTAAAATGACTCAGGTGCATCTTTAGGCATCCCTGCACTGCATCTTAGCATAGCATGCCCTGTATTGCATTGTTTGCTGTGCATTTATATGTTTCTTCCCCTTCTTCTCTCTTGGTAGACCCTGACGTCGACGTAGCTCCTGAGACTGACGCAGCTCCGGAGGTCGACTACGCTCCTGACGACCAGACCCTTGCCGCCGAGCTTCCAGGCAAGCACCCCCCTTTTGAGCATTCCGATATCGCCCACTCTCTTCTCTCTTATGCTTGCATTAGAAGTTACTGCTGCTGCTGTTATCCTATTTCTGCTGCATAGCCTGATTATTGTAACCTGTTATTGTTACCTACCTGTTATCCTAAACTGTTTAGTATAGGCTGGGTAGAGACCTATCAGAGACCCCACTTTATCCCGACTACCCCGCTGGATTCTCAGAAGACCCGATCAACGGGATCGAAGACCAGGCCCCGACATTGCACGTCACTTCCCCCTTATCTTCTCGACACTACTGGGTTAATATCGAGTGCCGAGGGTGATACCTCATCAGCACTTCTGATGATAACCTTGTAGGTTAGTTATTCGGTCGTGGTAAGCGAGGGTGATTCCTCCTACACCACCCCCGATAACGACATCGTCGTGCAACGGCTCAAGAGTGGACCTCGAGGGTGATTCCTCCTCCATTCACCTTGATGTTTACGTCAGGTGGGAATCCAACGAGGGTGATGCCTCGGATTCCTTCTTGATGCGGTAGCCACACGGATGCCTTTAGATTACTGTTGATATTGATTATTCTGGATAAAGACGGGTCGGCCCTAAGGGGTACCCGCACGAGTTTATGATGAGAGTGATGTGGCATCGGGTGGACCTGGATGGTGCCCGAGAGTCGAACACGAGACGTGGCCGGGCATTCCTAGCCCTTGCCGCAAGTCCTCGAGACGGGGCGACGAGGTCACATCTTTCGTGAGTCTCTACTCGTTACCGCACTACCAACACACTAACGGTTTGGATATTTGATCCGAGGGGCCTCTGGCCTGATAGCACTAACCATCACGTGGGCATAGTATGGGCGTTCTGCGTCGTATACATCAGCCGAAGCTTATTTGACGTCAGTAAGGAGCGGCGTACGCCGAGTTGGACTGGTAACGCAACCGCGCTTGTATAAGGGGTTGCTAGGTCTGCTCTCGATGGCCTCATAACGTGCAGGAGTTCCCGGGGCGATGGCCCAAGACCCCTGGGGGCATAGGTTTAGTCCGGCGTGCTGACCTCTCTTCTAAGCCTAGGTCGGGTTGCGGCGTGTTGCTTAGCCGAGGCCGGGCATGACCCAGTAAAGTGTGTCCGGCCGGAGTTAAGTGAGCGTGGTGGGTAAGTTTGTGCACCCCTGCAGGGAAGAACTAATCTATCGATAGCCTGTCCTACGGTAACGGACACTCGGAGTTGTATCCCGATCGGTACAACTAGAACTGGAGACTTGAGATGAAATGAATAGTATGGCTCTGGGATTGCTTTCTCGCAGGGAGTCGAGAAAGGATCTCTGGGTGAGGTTGATAACATTACTACTACTTTACCTTATGTTAATCTGCACTCTTCTAATGCTGCAAGACCGATGAAGATGCTTGAAGATGCTAGTCTTCGATAGGACAAGGCTCTCCCCTCTATTCTGGCATTTCTGCAGCCCAGTCCACATATACAGCCCCCTTTGAAAATGTTGCATATGTAGTGTAGATCCTTGCTTGCTGAGTACTTCAGATGAGTACTCACGTTTGCTTTACTTTCTTTTTCTCCCCATATTCAATTGTCGCCGCCAGATGACGGAGCCCCTGAGCCAGCTACCCCCGTCGACGACTACGGCTACTACTACTACCCTCCCGGCGAGTACTTCTACGAGGAGCCGACAGACGACCAGGAGTAGGATTCGGAGGGTCCAAGGCAGGAGGCCTACGCCTTTCGATCGTAGTATTTTATTTTGCCCCGCCTTTCTAAAGGCCTATCTGTTTCTCTGTAATATCTGTACCCGGATATCTGATGCTTCCGCTGACGCTTGTATGCGAGCTTATGTATTCGAGCCCTCGAGGCCCTGGCTTGTAATATAAAGCTTGTATGACTTTATTTATGTTTTAAAGTTGTGTTGTGATATCTTCAAGTGAGTCCTTAGGCTTGATCGTATGCAATTGCGTGTATGATTAGTGCACGATTAAGTCGGGGTCGTCACACAGTAGAAGCCCTTTAACTATCACAAAATAATATGCATGCATGCATCTTGAATTAATTGAGTTGTTCCTCCTACCTCCTGATCATCCATCAGTGGCAGTTTAATTAAAATAGCAAGACCCAACGACAACCAGATATCTTCTATCACCACGGCAATTGAATTAAAATAGCAAGACACCAGGGCATCCATCTATGGTCCAAAGAAATAACACTATCTGCTCATTGTAACAGCAACCAGTATTCTTCTATCACCAATGACCCGGTGATTACCAGACCAAACTAGTTTGGTATGAGGTAGGATAGAACAAAGACACCACAGAGAGGGGGGGGAGCTGACCGACCGTGGCTGGCGGAGGAGTCGTCAAGAAGTCATACTACTGTCCAGATCCGGTGGCTAGAGATAGGCGTGCTACTGAACAAGGGGATGGGGTTAGGGTTAGGGTTCAAGCAGAAAACATGCATCAGAGAGGGGGGAGGGGGAGGAGGGAGGGGCTTACCAGAGCTCAGATCTCGACCACGACGCTGCTGCCACCAGAGGCGTCATGATAGCGAATGAGGGAAGATGCGCCGTGAAATCGGGAGTAGAGAGGACGAGAGAAGAGGAGTCGGGGAAGGAGCTATTCACCCACAGGGGGATGCGTCACCGGCGGCCACGAAGGCGGGATTCATGGCGGCGACGGTGGTGGATGGGAGATCTGGCGGCGACAGTGGTGGGCGTCTGGGAAGGGAGACGAGCGCGTCGGGACGAGGGGGAGTGGCTGAAATCGGGGAAAATGACGGGTGAGGACCTGGGATTTGGGGCTAGGAAAGTTTCTATTTTCTGGAATTTAAGAATGAAATCCGACGGTCAATTCCGTGGTGTTAGGTCGATCTCCTCCCGTTCGAACCCAACAGGTCGAACGGGCCCCTGACTCGCACCCTGATCGGGGGCGCCCAACCCTCATATGGTTGGTGGGCCCCTGTGACCCGCGCTATATTAATAGAGGTGGGGGGACGGGGCACGGGACACGAAGTTCACCGCCGCCACAAACCCCACCGATATTCCCTACCGATCTAGGGTTAGTGCGGTGCTCACGGGAAGCAGCCACCACCTCGCCATCTCTCTGTCATCGCCGTCGTGACCATCCCACCATGGCCAACGGCGGGAGCTCCTCAGGCCAAGGAGAAGGTAATACCTATCTCCACTACCGGAATTCCCATGCCCACTGGATCAACAGATCCTATCAATGGTATCAGCCCAGGTTGGCGTTTTGGATTTTCGGTAGCAACAGAAATCCCCCCTCTCCCCAAAGAACCCTAGCAGGGCAGAGAAAAGCAAACAAAAGAACAACACAAATGAATCACCGGAGAAGGGCCTCGGGCCTCGCCGACAAAGAGCGTCGCCGCAAGGCCGCGCCAGTTCCTCTCGATCCCCACACGCATCGGCAAGCCGAGGTGCAGGGACGAAGAACAACCCCGAAAGGGGCAAAGTGCACCGGACGGCCACGTGGTCGCTGGCAAAGGGCGCCTCCGCTGAACCGCTTGACGGCGGTGCGCCCAACGGATGCACGCACGCGCCGGCAAGGGGGACAGGAGGGGCCGCCGCTACATCGGAAGCCGCCGTCGTCGCGCACAGGGGAGCAGAGGTGGGCTTGGCTCTCGCTCTCTCACTCTCTGTGGCGCGGTGGACAGATGCACAGAGGAAGGACAAAGAGAAACGGCCAGGCTCGCGCGGCGCGGTGGCCGTCGACGCCGTCGCCGACGACCGGCACGACCGGACCGGCCGGCAGAGCCACCGCTGTGGAGACGAACAGCAAGAGGGAGCGAGCAGCGCGTGCGGGGGGGAGGGGGGATGAGCTAGGGTTTTTCCCCGACGGCTGAGAGGCGTTTTTGATCGCCTGAGTCGTCCGCTGGTCCGTCGGATGGAATCCGACGGCCAGGATCACTTGTTGGCTGCCCTACGGTCCTTCTGGGCCGTTACAGAGGCGGCAGCTGGGCTGCGCTTGCCTGGGCCCTCGGGCCGAAAGGGGCGAGGCCGGCAGCAGCGCGCGCCTCACAGGCCGTGGGCCGGTTTTTGCCTCGCGCGTCAGGCTGAGGCTGTAGCTGCGCTGCAGTTTTTTTTGTACAGATTTTGGTCAGATTTCAAATAGTTTTTCTATGCAAATTTTTTCCAACGAAAATTTTGTTTTAGAAAATATAAAAGTAACCAGAAAAAGAAAAGTTCATGAATTTTATAAAGAAAATAATAAAGTTCATGAATTTTTATTTGGTCAAAGAAAAGTTTCTGTAAAGAATAAAAAGTTCATGAATTTTCTATTCATGTTTTTCCGCTGCAAAATAAATTATAGTGCTCTTTTACAAAGAGAATAAAAGTTTTAAAAACAATTATATTTAAAGAGCATATTAAAGTGATTATTAAAATAAATATGATTCTGTTATTTTTATGACCAACGTTGTTAATAACATGATCATGTTTTATTGATTGTTATAAAAGGTGCATTTATTTCTATTTTTTGGCCCAACGGTAATATAGATTTAATTGCATAGACAATTGTATGTTTAATTTAACCAACGTTAGATTAATGCATATGATTGTTACAATGATCTCACTTAAATTGTGATTTCAGGAGGTTACCACTTGATGAGTTGCCTAAAAGATGTTCCCACACTCCGAGGTGATAACTACACCGAATGAAGAAAGAAAGTTGATTTAGCCTTTGTCTGTGCTGAGGTGGACTGGGTTGTGCATACCCCACAGTCGGTCCAACCTCCAGAGCCAGTCAGAGATGCAAAAGACAATGATGTTGCATGGGAGAAAAAGAAAAAGGATCATGCTCTAGTGGAGATGTTATATTCCATCGAAAATCAAAAGTGGGTCAATGCAAACAAAAAATGCATGGCATTTATAAAGAATACAATTGAGAACGCCATTGTGGGCTCAATTGCAGAGTGCACTTCTGCAGGGGAGTTTCTTATAAAGATAAAGAGCCAGTTCACTGGTTCTTCAAAGATATATGCCACCCAATTGTTAAAGCAACTGGTGACAAAAAACTACACAGGCGGTGGTCATGGAATAAGAGAGCACATCCTCAGGATGAGCAACATGGCAGCTAAGCTTAAGCCCATGGATGAGGATTTGTAGCTCAAACCTGCGCTCCTGGTCCACCTAGTCATGGCTTCACTGCCAAAAGAGTTCGACACCTTTGTTGTCAACTACAATATGTCACCTGAAAAATGGGACATAGAAAAGACTATAGCCATGTGTGTCCAAGAAGAGGAAAGACTTAAAGCCTCACATGGTGGTTCTCTCAACTATGTGAAGATTAATATGAAAAAGAATTACAATCAAAACAGCAAGAGTTCCCCTTCAAAGGCACATGGAAAAGCTCCCACGCACCATCAGCATCAGCACAAGTCTTTTCCAGTGGACAAAGACACATGTCTCCATTGTAAGCAGACTGGGCATTACAAGAAAGACTGTCCTGTTTGGTTGAAGTCCATAATGGCAAAGAGAGGTAACAACATTGTTTCCTTTGTAAATGAATCCTTGTATACACAGTTTTCGAAATCTACTTGGTGGATTGACTCAGGAGCAACTGTTCATGTTGCAAATTCTTTACAGGGATTCCATTCGACGCGGACTACGCAAAGAAGTGAAAGATGCATTGAAGTTGCAAATGGAATTCAAGCAGAAGTTGAAGCTGTCGGCGACATCTCCTTGGAGTTAGCTGATGGATTCAAGCTTCCACTTAGAAATGTTTTATATGTTCCTTCCTGTCACAGAAACTTGATTAGTGTTTCGTGTTTGGATAAAGACTATTATGAATGTCATTTTGGACATGGCAAATGTGCCATATGGTTTAATAATACTCATGTGGGTGTTGCATTCCTACACGATGAGCTTTATTTGTTATCACTCCGTGAAAAAGTGTATTCTGTGTGCAATGTGAATGAGCATGTTTTCGCGTCGAATAAAGAACAAAAGAAAAGAAAGAGAACTCACGACTCATCGAAATTATGGCACTGTCGTTTGGACCATATTTCCAAGGGGAGAATAGAAAGACTCGTTAAAAGTGAAATTCTTCCTCCGTTAGAGTTCTCAGACTTAGAACAATGCATAGATTGCATTAAAGGAAAGTATATAAAACAAATCAAAAAGGGTGCAATCCATAGCACAGGCACACTAGAAATCATTCACACTGACATTTGTGGACCATTTCCGGTGAAAAATGTGGATGGATATGACTCGTTCATAACATTCACAGATGACTACTCTCGCTATGGATATATTTATCCAATCAAAGAAAGATCCGAAGCGTTGGATAAGTTTAAAATATTCAAAGCTGAAGTTGAAAATCAGCATGATAAAAGAATAAAGATAGTGAGATCTGACCGTGGGGGGGAGTACTACGGTCGACATACTCCATATGGCCAAGTCCCTGGACCTTTTGCAAAGTTTTTACAGGAGACTGGCATAGTAGCCCAGTATTCAATGCCGGGCGAGCCTCAGCAAAATGGAATAGCTGAAAGGCGCAACCGTACACTTATGGATATGGTGCGCAGCATGATGAGTTACTCCACCTTGCCATTGGGATTGTGGATGGAGGCGCTTAAAACCGCCATTCACATTCTCAATAGAGTGCCAAGCAAGTCGGTGCCCAAAACACCGTACGAGCTGTGGACAGGACGAGTGCCCTCTCTACACCACTTCAGGGTGTGGGGGGTGCCCTGCTGAGGCCAAAATGTTTAATCCAAACATTGCAAAGTTAGATCTCCAAACAGTGAGTTGCCACTTCATTGGCTATCCAGACAGATCAAAGGGTTTTCGTTTCTACTGTCCAGACAGATATACAAAGTTTGTAGAAACAAGACATGCAGTCTTCTTAGAGGACGAAATGATGAGGGGGAGCATGGTAGCTCGGAAAGTTGATCTTGAGGAGAAGAGGGTGCATGCACCTAATCCGATGATTCAAGAGCCATTTTTCTCACTACCAGTTGCAACTCCACCCATGACAAATATGGGGGTAGACCCGGAACCTGTCCATCAGGAGCTGACTGAACCCGTTGCTGAGCATGAAAGGGAGGTGCAGCAGCAAATTTTAGAAGTGCCAGAAGTTGAGGCATAGAATGTGCCAGAAACTGAGGCCCTTAGAAGATCCAATAGAACAAGAAGATCAGCTATTTCTACTGATTATAAAGTTTATAACACAGAAATGGTTCATATGGAAGGTGATCCCACTACATATGAAGAAGCCATTAGAAGCCCTAACTCATCAAAATGGGTAGAGGCAATGGAAGATGAGATGAAATCGATGAGTTCCAAAGATGTTTGGGACTTAGAGGAAATTCCTAAAGGAGCCAAAACAGTAGGCTGCAAATGGGTCTACAAAACTAAGTATGACCCTAATGGGAATGTAGAAAAGTATAAAGCCCGACTTGTGGCAAAAAGATTTACTCAAAGATAAGGGATAGACTACAATGAGACTTTTTCCCCAGTCTCATGTAAGGACTCCTTCAGAATCATAATGGCATTAGTTGCACATTTTGATTTAGAATTACATCAAATGGATGTTAAGACGACATTTCTGAATGGTGATTTAAAAGAAAAGGTCTACATGAAACAACCCAAGGGTTTTATCATGGAAGGCAAGGAAAATATGGGATGCCGCCTGAAGAAATCTATTTATGGATTAAGGCAAGCCTCTAGACAGTGGTATCTAAAGTTTAATCAAACGATTAAAAGTTTTGGATTTAAAGAAAATATTGAGGATAACTGCATTTATGCAAGGTTTAAAAATGGGAAATATATTTTCCTAATCTTGTATGCGGATGATATCCTGCTTGCTAGCAGTGATGTTAGTCTACTACAAGAAACAAAGAAGTTCTTATCCTCAAATTTTGACATAACAGATCTTGGTGAAGCATCATATGTTTTGTGCATAGAAATTCACCGAGATAGGAAAAATGGAGTCTTAGGACTATCGCAGAAAGCATATTTAGAAAAGGTTCTTCAAAAGTATAATATGCATGCGAGTAAAGCCACACCTGCTCCTATAGTCAAGGGCGATAGTTTTGGGAAATTCCAATGTCCCAAGAACCAGTACGAGATCGATCAAATGAAAGCAGTACCATATGCTTCGGCTGTTGGAAGCTTAGAGTATGCACAAGTGTGCACTCGCCCTGACTTAGTTTTTATCACCGGGGTACTCGGTAGATATCAAGAGAATCCATGCATAGAGCACTGGAAGATGGTAAAGAAAGCATTGCGTTATGCGCAAGGCACGAAGGACTACATGCTAACATACAGGAGATGTGATTCCCTAGAGATAAAAGGGTATTCAGACGCAGATTTTGCGGGGGACAGAGATGATAGAAAATCCACGTCAGGATATGTATTCACTCTCGCTGGGGGAGCTATTTCGTGGAAAAGCTCCAAACAGTCGATAGTTGCATCATCCATGATGTATGCAGAATTCATAGCATGCTTTGAGGCCACGGGGCAGGCGATATGGCTAAAGAAATTTATACCCGACTTGAAAGTGGTAGATTGTATTCATAAACCACTAAAGATGTACTGTGACAACCAGCCCGCAGTATTCTATGCTCACAACAACAAGTCGAGTAATGCTGCCAAAACAATAGAGATAAGGTATTATGTTGTGAAAGATAAAATCCAGGATCACACTATAAGTCTCGAGCATATAAGGACAAAGGATTTGCTTGCGGATCCGCTTACGAAAGGCTTACCACCCAATGTGTTCATGGAACACTTAGCCGGTATGGGTTTAAGGGAAAGCCTTATGATTCCTGAATCATGAGAGGCCCAAAAGGAACGGAATTTGTTTCTAAACAAAACGTATGTTGTAGCTGTATGATTCTATCGGCAATTAAGCTGTGACGATGAAACATGCTCTATGTACCAATATGTGATGAAACAAATAAACTAGAAAATATAAGGTTAAAAGTAAAGTTGAGATCAAGGGGGAGAATGTTAGGTTGATCTCCTCCCGTTCGAACCCAACGGGTCGAACGGGCCCCTGACTCGCGCCCTGATCGGGGGCGCCCAACCCTCAAATGGTTGGTGGGCCCCTGTGACCCGCACTATATTAACAGAGGTGGGGGGGGGGCACGGGACACGAAGTTCACCGCCGCCACAAACCCCACCGATATTCCCTACCGATCTAGGGTTAGTGCGGTGCTCACGGGAAGCAGCCACCACCTCGCCATCTCTCTGTCATCGCCGTCGTGACCATCCCACCATGGCCAACGGCGGGAGCTCCTCAGGCCAAGGAGAAGGTAATACCTATCTCCACTATCAGAATCCCCATGCTCACTGGATCAACAAATCCTATCACGTGGCAGCCAAACAAGTAAGATTCGGAATTCGCAAATGAAATCCACTCAATTCGGCCCAAATGATGGGAGCCAAACGAACTGTTAGTCTTTTTTATAGGGAGTAACTCTTGTTTAGGCCGGCTTGCGTTCGGATTCACGTACACGTACGTCCCCGTGCAACCCAGGGCGAACTCCATATGATACACGTACACGAGACGGATTCGACCGATCTGTTAACCTGACAAGCAAATATGAGCCCCGTAGGGTTCCTTGCGCAGAGGGAAACCACCGATCGACCCGGCCATCGGCTCGAGCAACTCCATGGCCGCCCGCTCCAAACCAGCGGCGACGACGCTGCACGACGTCCCGGACAAGCTCCTGGAGCTGATCCTCGAGTGTCTCATGGAGTCCCCTCTCTGCCTCGTCCGCGCAGCCGCCACCTGCAAGCGGTGGCGCCGGATCATGGCCACCTCACGCTTTTTCGAATGGGCCGTCGACACTGGCCGCTACCCGCAGGGCCCGCACCCACGGCCCCTCGCAGGAAACTACTACAACCGCGCGTCACCACATGGCCGGGAGGTCGTCTTTGTCCCCGCCGCGCAGCAGCAGCAGCACGCCGTCGACGGCCGCCACTTCTCGCTCGACTTCCTCCCCGGCGGCAGAGGGGCGTGGGAGGTCGTCGACAGCAGCCGCAGCCTCCTGCTCCTCGCCAGGAGGAGGAAGAGCGGCCGGTGGGTGCGCCGTTGCTTCCCGGACCTCCTGCTCTGCGAGCCGGCCACCCGGCGCTACCGGCTCATCCCGCGCATGGAGGAGATGAACCACCACCCCTGCCTCGGCGCGTACCTGGTCGGCACCACGAGGACCACCGTGGCCAATCCCGTGTCCGGTGAACCGCACGTCGTCGACAGCGTGGAGACGTTCAAGGTAGCTTGCGTGGTCTACCAAGCATACGACGGGGTGTGCGACGACGTTGGGTGCGCCACGGTGTGCTTGTTCACCCGGAACAGCAAGACCCAGGCCGGGAGAGCAATACCCGGGCCGCACAGCTGGTACGCCGAGCAGAGTACTCGCCTCTGCGACAAGATCCCTCTCGACGGCCCAGGCTCGCTACATTTCCTCGGTCACACTTGTTCCTCCGACTACCTCTTCTGGAGCTTCAAAGGCGATGATGGCCAACGCCTGGTAACTTATGGTGCTGACCGCTGGTTGCCAGACAACTTCCAAGAGAAGGTCTTGCAAGTCATTGAGGATTGTACCCATGAGAACATTCGATTTGTCTGCCTACAAGGCAGCAACCTCCGGATCTTGGTGCTATTGGCGCGCACGTCCTTCGAAGAGTGGGTGATCCACAAGAGTGTCGAGTTGAAGGAGGCAACGCGTGGGCTGGCAGGGTACAAGGAGGAGTACTTCGACATGCCATTGCATGTTGTAATGACCAGCCCCAAGTCTATCTTCTTTGCTTCGGCAGACAAAACATGGCTATTCTCTGTTGACCTTGACACCATGGCGGTGACGAAGCGCAGCCACAAGACGACCGATCATCTGGGCATGCGGGACTTTCCGTGTGAGCTGCCATGGCCACCTACTCTGCGCGGGTGCACAGTGCGTTGTTCAAGACAAGGGCAAGGTCCATGCTCTCATAGCTGTACTTACATGAAATAGAATATATATATCATCTGGGGTAAACTCAGATGTAAAAAAATTGCGTCTACATCATCGGTTGGAAGGACGTTTTCTAGCCTAACTGATGTATATTTTGATTATTTTTACATCTATACCATATAGTATCGGAGATGCTTTTAGGGTTGGTGTTGGAGATGCCTTTTTTTTTCGGATTTGCTATTTTACACTCGAGTGTTTTTCAATTGGCTGTCGTTCAAATTTGTGGCCGTCCGATCGCCCGCCGTGATTCGCGCTGACAGTTGTTGTTCTCGGGCGGGTTTCCTTTGTTGCAGGTGCGCTTTTCTTTTCCCGGCCCAGGTTTTTATTGGGCTGCCCGTTACCGGCGCCCGTTTGTCTGCTTTCGTTTTCCTTTTTTGAATTTTTTTCCATTTTGTTTCGGAAGGGCAGAGGGGCACAGAGAGGGAGCCATAGGAGGAGGCTTCGAGCGGCGGAGGAGACGAGGCGATTTGCGTCGGGTTCATGGTGTTTGCGAGATCCCTCTATCCTCGAGCTTGGGTTTTCTCTTCGATTCACTGCTCCTCAGGTTAGTTGTCGTTGTCGCTCTCCCTTTCCCCGCGCAATTTCGTATGGTTCTGGTCATGTAGCTTCCAGATCTAGGTCTCGGGGTTTTGTTGGTGCGTTGTTGTTGTAGGTCCTGTTGCTGTTTGATGATTTTAGCGGTTGGTTAGTGCGATTTGTTGTTAGCCGATGCTCATTTGTGCAGTTCGCCGCATATCCCCTCTTCTCCGCGGATCCCCTCTGCTCGCGCCAGTTCGTCATGGAGAACGTCTGCTACGGTGTTAGGTTTTAGATTTGATCTCCTCGTTGTGGGCACTGTTAGGTTGGGTGTTGATGTGTTTGTCTTCCGATGGGGTTAGGTTCTGTGTTTTTTCATGTGTGTAGGCATGTCTCTGTGTGTGATTCAGAGCTTTTGCAGTTGAAGTTCAGTTATCTGGTGGTTGTTTAGTGTTTGATTGCTACTGATCTGTTTTGATTGCTACTGAGACTTTGCAGTTTGAAGTTCAGTTATCTGGTAGTTGTTTAGTGTTTGATTACAAGTAGAAACGGGGGAAGAGCTATGAATTTCTCTGGTATGGTAGTATAGGGATTCCCCTTTCTTGTTGATTGCTTGGTCCAGTTTGGGCTAGCTATGAATTACACTGTAATACCCCCAGATTTATACTACTATGCTTCTCTGATTTACACTGTATTTGTAGCTCTGATTTTACATTTGTAATCCCCGTAGTTTTACTTTGGAAGATTTTCTCTGTAATGTGTCTCTGAACCCCAGTTTTTATGATCTGAATTTCTGTGTATTGTATCTCTAAAGTACACTGTAAGACGCTGTAATTGCACTGTAACTTCTTGTGGTTTTGGCAATGCAATCCTCTAGATTACCCCCCACTGTAATTCTTGTGCTTTTGGACTGTAACCCCCTAGAGTTACATTGTAGTGCCCATTTAGCCCTATTTTACACTGTACTTTCTTCAGACTTTTCACTGTAATTCTTGCCTTGCTTACTATGTAAATTGCATCAGCATTACAGTGTAATTCCCGCCCTTGATTACTATATAATTTGCATCAGTATTATAGTTGAAAGGATCGATACGGTCGACTAGAGGGGGGGTGAATAGGAGACTACTAATTTTACACTTTCTTGTCAATTTTAAGGTTAAGCGGATAAATAGGGTTCACTAGATATGCAACTAGGTGAACACAACCTATATGACAAGCAAGCTCCAAGCAAGTAAGCTAGGCAACAATCTAATTAGCAAGCCAACTAGCATACAACGCAAAGTAAAGAGCGGGAAAGGATTAACCACAAGTGAGACGAGGACGCGGATTTTATCCCGAAGTTCACTCTTCCTTGGGGAAGAGCTACTCTCCGTTTGGAGCGGTGCCGGAGCCAAGCCTTGCGGAACGCCACCGAAGGCTCACCGTAAACTCCTTCGAGTCACCCCCAACGGATGAGCCTCGAATCACTCGGGGTTAGTCTTGAAGGCGACCACCACACCTTTACAAACTTCTCCGGAGCACATCACAAGCAAGGAAGCTTCTGGAGGAACCTCTAACCGCCTAGGAGCCCAAGCTCCAAGAGTAACAAGTCAATGGTGGACTAATATTGTGGGGAACACAATTTGGTTTGGTCAAAGTGTAGATCGGGTCTTGCTCTCCCAATCCCCAAAGTTTCAACAAGTTTGGGTGGAGGGATTGAGAGTAATGAGCAAATGGAGGTGTAGCAATGGTGGAGCTCAACAAGACATTAGGGTTGAAGGTTGGAGGTGGAAGAAGGGGGCTTATATAGTGTTCATGGCCGGGTGGGGATTTCTGCCCGTTGGACCCCGTGCGCACGGGCCAAGTCAGCCCCGTGCGCACGGGGTGTCCAGTGGAATTCCAACCACCCCGTGCGCACGGGGGTCTAGGACCCCGTGTGCACGGGGTGTCCAGTGATTTTCAACCACCCCGTGCGCACGGAAGTCCAGGACTCCGTGCGCACGGGGTGTCCAGTAAATTTCGGGGTACCCCGTGCGCACGGGGGTCAGAGACCCCGTGCACACGGGGTGTCCAGAAACTTACTGAAGAATCTCACAGGACACCGCGACAAAGCACAACACAACAAGGAATAATGATGGAGGTGTAAGAGGGCAGGTGTATGAATATAGGAGGCATTCCCACACGATATTTATTCCACGATGACCCCTCTTGATAGTGCTGTTTTTCCTACGACTCAAATCGAACCAAACGAAAACCTTCGAGCTGCCGGTAAACCACGCCTTGACCTTTTTGAATTGGGGGGGTCACACAACTCCAATGGAGTCTTCATGGAACCAATATCCTGAGATAGACTTTAGCAACCGATATTAGTTCCACTAACCATATTGTCATCACACCAAAATATATTTAAGTGCCACATGCACTTTCAATAGTGTAATTTCCCCAGTATTTTTTACTGTAATTTGGATCATTTATTACACTTTATTTCCTGCCTTGATTACACTGTAATTCCTGCCTTGATTTTCAGTGGAATGCCCCTACGGGTTACTCTATAATTCTGAGTATTTACACTGTATTTTCTTCAGACTTTTCACTGTAATTCTTGCCTTGCTTACCATGTAAATTGCATCAGCATTACAGTGTAATTTCCATAGTTTTTTACTGTAATTTGCATCAGTTATTACACTGTAGTTCTTGCCTTGATTACACTGTAATTCCTGCCTTGATTACACTGTAATTCTTGCCTTGGTTACACTGTAATTCATGCCTTGATTTACAGTGGAAAGCCCCTCCGGGTTACTATATAATTCTGAGTATTTTTAGTGTTAGTTTGCTTAGTTTTTTGTATTTTACTGCCTCAGTTTACACTGAAGTTGGATCAGTATTACTGTGTAAGCTGGATCAGTATTACTGTGTAATTACTGTCTTGTTTACTCTGTATTTTTTATCAGTATTACAGCGTAGTGTAATTTTGTTTCCTGCCTTAATTTTATGGTGTAGTTTGCATAAGTTTTACTGTGTAATTTCCCTAGTTTTATTTTTTGTGTAATTCCTGCCTTGATCTTACTATTTTGGATCAGTATTAATAGTTACTTCTCGGTAGTTTTCAGCTTCATTATCTATGGGGAGGCTACGGAAAGTCTCTCACAAGGATGTTCCGGAAGCATCTTCTATTGAGAGTGCAGATCCTTTGCAAGACCCCTTCGTGCCTGATGACTTTTGCGGAAGATGGTTCTAATTGTTGTAGGGCTTAAACTGTAATATACCAGAGTTTTACCCTGTAATATGGTCGAGCACTATAATTGTTGTTGGGCTTATACTGTAATTTACCAGAGTTTTACACTGTGATTGTTGTAGGGCTTACAGTATTTGTCAGATACATTACAATGGATTTTATCTTTGAATTGTGGGTCTTACACTGTAATATACTACAGATTTACACTGTAATTTGAATACTTCAGCACTGTAATTGTTGTTGGGCTTACATATTTTTCAGATAGATCACAGTGGATTTTACGTCTAATTTTACGGTGTATTTATGAGTGTTGATACCTGGGAATAACAGTGTAATTCCAGGGGATTTTACAGTGTAATTCGTGGGCACTTTGACTGTAATTCGTGGGTGTTTACAGTGTAACTTCATCGGTTATTCAAGTGTAAATCCTTGGGAACTTGCAGTTGTCATTTCCTTTGTATTTACAGTGTAAATCCACTGTATGCTTTTTTCAGAGTTTGCACTTTAATTTTCAGCTATCAGGATTTGCAGTGTAATTTCTTTTGTTTTTTGCTATTGTAATTTTTGGCATTAGACTGCAAAATTTCTGTAATTCCAGAGTTTTATAATTGCTAGCGATCCACCAGCCGTTGTCTCTGGTATTTTCTTTGTAACTAGTTTCCCTGATGTTTCTAGGTGAAGCGGGGTGAAGGGGATGAAGAATTTGTGAAGCTGGTGAAGGGGGTCAAGAATTGGAGTAGGATTTACGAGTGTTCCTGACCTGTAGATTGTCCGATGATCACCGCCAATTTTTGGCTGTTGTTCCTCGACCGGGTCGTGGTCCAGGTTTAGTTGATTTGGGTTTATTTCCTGACCCGTTTTATTTGAAATACAGCGATAGACAGTGCCTTGGGGTTCGCTAGTAGAAAAAGGTTCATTTGCCCGAGTTCATAAGGTCTATTTGTCCCGGTTCGGGAACCGGGACAAAGGGTCGGGACTAAGCCCAACACCTTTAGTCCCGGTTTTATACGAACCAAGCAGATGGGCTCCACGTGGCCGCTGCGGCGAGCCCAGAGAGGAGGCCTTTAGTCCCGGTTGGGAACACCAACCGGGACCAAAGATCATCCACGTGTCAGCAGCTCAGGAGCTGGGGTTTTTGTTTTCTTTTTTTTGAAAGGGAAGGGGGGGGGGGTTTGGGGGTTTTGTAGGGTTAATTTAGGGGTTTCATATATTGTGTTAGCTAGCTAATAGCTAGAGAGAAGTGTTCTCTCTTATCTCCGTGCTTGGTCGACGCTACGTACTATACGTATAGATAGGACTCAACACGCTAGCTAGTAAGCAAATGAAGGAAACCATTAAGTACACAAGATCGTCATGAACATATACAGAGAGAAGTGATCGACCTCCTCCTTCTCCGAGAGATTGGTCGAACAACAAGTTTTCGTATATCTATCCGACGCTACTAGCTACATATATACAATATAAGATCTCTTACAATCCCTAACATTTGATGTCAAGTTCCACATGGTATTCTCCGGCTAGATTGATGACGTGGTCAAGAAAGAATCCCGCCAATTCCTCTTGAATTGCTTTTATGCGATCTTGTGGTAGGAGTTCATCCCGCATCTGCCAAATCTAATTTGAAGAAGGGGGTCAATACATATATATGAATGAAACTCAACACAAATGATGGTAATAAAATAAAATTGTGAATATTATTGCTTACGCACTTCATATTGTTTTTCAGAGTAGCCCCGCTTAGAGGTCGTCGCGTTGTAGATCTGTCAAGCCCAAGTGAAGGACTTTTTTGCAAAGAAAAATCCACCTCCGGAGGAGAAGATGGATCCGTTGAAATTGAAGCGCACTTTGAAGAACCTGAAGCGACCACCACCGCCTCCGCCGGATGACAACCATGTCCGCACTCTGAAAAAGGCAGTGGAAGGAGCGCCGGTCGGGAACTACTTCAAGTGACAAAAGGTTACAAGAACGAAAAGAGGGAACAAAATTCCCCAGCTCGGCGAACAGGCAAACCAATCATGCCCCTGCTCAAGGTGTCTAGCGATATCGTCGCAAATCTGCCGGGGATGCTGCGCCCGGTACCAATCCTGGTGATTACCTGCCCGACGATGCACATTTTGATACAATGGAGGTGGACAAACACAAATACCAGTACGGGAAGCCTCTCGTCAGACCTGGTGATCCTCCTCTAACACGATGATGCGAAGATTCCATAAGTGGTACATGGACACCTGCAAGTCTGGGAAGGATATTTTGACGCTGAGAGTTAAAGAGGAGCACGACCTCGTTGGAATGATCTGTTGTTTGTTCGATTTGAGGAGTTCTTCCAGTTTTTCAATCAAAAGGACCCGATAAAAAATATCATCACTTGCTAATGTCTGTAAGTACTATACTTCTGTAATTAAGTCTCTCTATATAGCTCAGCTCTTTCATTGCATGTAATATAATTATCCTCACTATATTATGCAGATTGAAGATCGTCGAATGCAGAAATACACAAATCTATGATATTGGGTTCATTAACACAAATCTCATAGATGAATGGACGGTTACATATCATGCGAAAGAAACCGAGGCCAACTTGCTACAATCGTTGCTTAAAAATCAAAACAAGATAAAATACTCTTCCTTACAACTTCAAGTGAGTGTTACTGTCTTCTGCATATTCGGTTTCCCTTATTACTCGAGGTTATAGTAATGTATTGATGAGTTATGCATGCGTGCGCAGCTTCCACTTTATTCTCCTAGAGATTAAGCTTGAGCAGGGACTAGTAACCGTCTTGACTCAAGACGAAAAAGATCCCAAGGAGTATGCGGCCATGACTGAAATGCTCCAGAAGTAAGTTCAATCGATCATTATCGCACCATATCGCGCAACTTTGGTCATTTCCTGATATCAAGTAATTATTTTCTTTGTCTCGCAGGTTTGGAAAGTGTTCACCACAGAAGCTCCGGGACTGCCGGGGGAGCTGCGATTTACACACCCGAAAGTAAGTACTACTAGCTAGTTCCGCGTATCTCCCATTGATTCTAACTAGTTTCATCAATACCATTT